>CM034146.1:811380201-812750807 GCA_019776745.2 Taxus chinensis
CTAAACATCATTTTAGTAAGGATCTCATTTTAGTAAGAAGTAAACAAGCATCATAGAGCTGATTTGTGGTCACTAAAGTGAATTATGGACCAAATTTCAAAATTAGTACTAATTCAAGTAGTGGTAGCGCCAAAATCCAATCTAGGAGGTCAAAAACCTACAAAATGACTATATTTTTTCACAAAACAAAGACCGACTACAATATATATGGCTTGAAAGTTTTAGGTCATTGCTGAAATTATGAGAAATGAGTAAGTATTAACTAGATTAGCTTTTGAAAAACTATCTTATAGATTATCACAGTCATAACTACGGGACCACTTCCATCAGGTTCAAAGTGAATCTAATTTCTTATATTTAGTAAAATAAATTTGAAGTATAAGAAATTCTTATACTTAATACTTATTTTACTAAATATGCCTCCTTCCAACCCCTACAAACTTCATATAGAATAAAACACGTACACATTTTGTGTTCAATGAAATGCATACACGTTTTAGGTTCGTGAATTCCCGAGCCTAGGAAAACATAACGCAATCGCGTTATTGTAAAACGCGATCGCATTTCGTTTATTTGCAGGTTTTGTCCACTTTTTTGGCCCCCCAACTTGGTGTACTTACCCAAATTCCTACCATTCTTATAAAATCAAATGTATAGGAAAAATAAATATTTTCATTAATATATTTTATTTTGGTATAGAATGGGAAAATTCCAAATCTAATACACATAATGAGAATCTACATCTGCTCATTCTGAACATAATTTCTCGTGGATACAATAGATATTTCATGAATGTTTGTAATGGACATTTTCTCATTATAATCATTTCCTATAATATGATAATGGACATCTATCCATTTTTTGATATTTTAATATGATGCAAACTATACTTCCAGATCCAGATGATTCAAACTTCTAGCTACAGAAAATTCATACTTCTAGCTCTGAACAATCCATACTCTCAGCTCCAGAGAATTCATATGCATATTACAAGAAATTATTAAAATGGGCATATTTCCATTATGAGCATTCAGAAAATGTAAAAGGATTCAAAAGTTGATTATATGAGAATGAATAGAATGGGCAGTTGTTCATTCTGAACATTCAAGGAATATAAAAGGAACGAAAAATATAGGCCAATCTTGTTAACAAGGTTGTTATATATTCTTCAAATCTATCTCAAAGCGCAACAGTGAGTTGAAGACTCAAAGGTGCTTATACTTGCAGTCTAGTTGATGGTTTTTATTCTTTCTTAATATACAGACAAATTTTGATTGGTTGGATTTTCTACAACATTTCCAAATTATGAGGATGTTTCCATGTTCTTAATGGTTGACAAGTCGAAAGGGTTTATTTATTTTGATTAAATACTTATGGACTCTTTTCTTAATCAGAAATTTTTTGGCATTGCTATGTCCTATTCATGAACAACCTGTGTTATGAAAAGGTGATGGCAATTTCTATATTCATCAAGTTTTGATATTTATTTATTCTAGGAAAGAAACAATGACTACTCCTGCAGTAAGGTAATTAGATCTTGTGAATGACACCCTTAGACAGTGTCTTAAGGAAGATAGTGTTAGATGATAAATTCTTTACCTAGAAATGGAATCGGTGAAAAATAATTATTTAAGACATCATTTTCCCTATGAATTTGAAATTCACCATGCAGGAATGGCGAGGAGAGATAGGAATCTAGTTCAAGAAAATTTTTTTTGATGGGTGTGCAATAAAACCTGAATGAGAATGAGCAGCTACTCATTCTTTTCATTCTCTTACAACCATCTTTATCATTCCTTTTATATTTCATGAATGTTCATAATGGAAATATGCCCATTCTAATCATTTCCTATTAAATATGAGAATATGTAGTTTCTCATTCTATTCACTCTCATATAATCGTATTTCTCATTAATTCTATATTTAAACTGAATGAGTATGATTAACTACGCATTATTTTCATTCTCATTCAACTATATTAATCATTACTTCTGTATTGCCTAGATGTTTAGAGTGGACATATGCCCATTGTAATTATTTCTTATAAATTTGTGAGAATGGACATCTACCTTTTCTATTCATTCTCGTAGTATCATTTATCTCATTCAATCTATATTTAACATGAATTTTAATGGACAACTGACTATTCTATTCTTTCTCATACAACCATCTTTCTTGTTCCTTCAAGTTGAACGAGAATCGACATTGAAAATAATTTTATTCACTCTCAAACCATATTTCTAATCAATTCCTATAATACGATAATAGAAAACTTTCCATTCTATTCTTTCTCATAATCATCTTTAAATTCTCATTCATTGTATATTTAACATGAAAGTGAATTGACATTTGCCCACTTTATTCTTTTTCATACAAGCATATTTCTCATTCCTTCAAGTTGAATGAGAATGGGAAGTTGCCCATTCTATTTACTCTCGTATAATACTATTTCATATTCATGATAACATAACCTACTTAAGTGTGCTTACAACTTATGTAAGAGTTACTCCTAAATTATTTTTCTGATTTAGAAGAATATAGGAGAGTTTGGGGTTCTTTAGGAATGATAATTGCAATGATTTATATTGAAAGTGACAGGTAATTATCAAGGGAGTAAATGAGTGCATTTTAATTTCTTATATAGGATTTCATAGACACAAATTCTCATTAAGGATAATCCATGACCAATGTACTCACTTCAAAGCAAAGCCACACAAGACTCGGAATGTACTAACTTCCCCAATCTAAGATCATGATGTCCAAAATAACCCCCCAGGACATTTTTTACAAATCAAAACTCATTTTGAACTTAGATAATTTTAGTTTGAAAATCCACACAAGACTAGGTTAGCCTTTTATGGAAAGCAGTCACGTAGTGTTCCGTGGGTTCTCCTAACCTGTGAAACAAGGAAACATCAAGAAGGGACTTAAGTGTATTTTTGACAAAAATAGTGTTTCATTAAGATTCATAGTCTTTCGCAACACTAATAAATTCAATCTTCCATGGGAAAAAAATCAATCTCTCATGTATCAAAGGAAATTCAGAGCACCAAAAAAATTTATGCCCATGAAAAACTTAGAAAAACAAATAAGGACATGATTCATTGAGTGAACGAAGGTATGGAGACACGCAGTTTCACGAAGAATCATAACATATAGTGTTCTATGGATTTGGCCAATTCCACAAACCAAAGAATGAAAGTACCACCAAGCACCGCGAAGCATAGAAATAGAATTTGAGAAGTGGGCAAGTCTGAAAACCATGATATGATATCTCATTGTTTCGCAGGTTTCCCATATATAGTATTGCATGGATTTCAAAATCTGTAGGGTGAACAAAAAGATTGAATTATGTGGCAGTGTGAGTAAAGAGTTCCATAAATATTTTATTCAACTCCATATCAAATCATAGCAGCAGGGTGAAGGCTCAAAGTAGGCTAGTTTAAGGTTTCTACAGTTTTTTAATATATATCTTTTGCCAAATTCATTAGTGTTTACAATTTGTTTTTGTATTTCTTCATTTGGTGTGATTTCAAACTAGGATCAGTATCATAAACCCCAAATAGTTCAATCCTACAATCTCACGGCATGTCAATATCACATACGCTATTAGGTGGTTGAATGTCATATACAGGGTAGTGTGTTAATATTTTTCTTCGAATTTTGATCAATAACAGGGTGAATTAACATCTTTATTTTACAAATTATACGTGCAATTGCTACTTAGTATCTCAATAATTTGAATAATATTATAGATGGTTTAATTTTGTAATCATGGTTGCAATAACATTAGCAGAGGTACTAATCATCCAAAAAAATGAAATAGTTCTCTATTTAGAGCCTGTCATTGCAAATCCAAGGGAGGGTAAATACATGCCAATCTAGTTCATGAATGTAGACAACTAATATATGCTTACACTTAGCATTTCATCTAATTCTTGACCAATTGATGAAATTTTGTTAATCAACCCTTCTTCACTCCACTCTCGGATACCCATTCACGACACTCTTTCTATCGTATTTCTCCTATAATCAGCTTATTTGGCTAATATCTCTCTTATTACCTAAACAATCCTCCTTTTGACCATTTAGAACCTCCCTAGTTATCTCTAGACCACTTCTACTGTTTTTGTAGGATATCTATCAATCACAATTGGTTATCCAAACCCCTCCTAACTCTCAATGAGTCTCTAATCACTTGTTAATCAAGTTTAACTAGCCTAAACCCTAGTTAACTAGCCTAAAGCATGTATATCCTAATCTAATCTAAAAGTGCTTTTTGAACTTTAGTCCCACATGCACCCAAATTCCAAACTCTTCCATTTGGAAAACTATAAATACGAGGCTAAGCCTACCCATCCAAACTTACAACTCTACATAACACAAAACCAAAACAAGCCTAACAAAGCTTAAGAGCTCATTTGCATTAGCCAAGATAATAAGGCATTTGATCTTGGGTCATCCACCATTAAAATAGCTTCATCTTGCACCCATGCTAGGTTAGTAATGGAATAGCTAAACTTGGCCATGTAGTCATTTAGTGAGATTCATTCACCCTCATAGAGTAAACAACAAAACTAATTGCTTAAGTCTTTATTAGGCATATTTTGTTAAGCTTTCAAGAATAGGGGTTAATGTTATTTGTTATATTTATTTTTTATTTCATGTTTTAATACATACAAATAGGATTCCTTGCTCATTTCTTATCATATGGTCCATTAAGGGACTTTGCACAAAGCTTTGGGGTCTTACTCCATTTCAATAGCTCTTGCAAAACCTTTCATTGAACACATTTGGCACGCCCGGTGGGACACTTATGTCCATCCTCCATAATGGAGGTCTTTCAAGTTCTTCAAAGTTCATTTTCAAGTTTTTGGGTCAAATCACTTGTTATTTCCTCATTTCTATTTCTAACACTAGACAAATGACCTTCATTTACATCTATTTTGTGGCTTTGATATAGAAATAAAACACTTTGACTAAAAACTAACATGTTTGCTCTTGAAATTTTGAAAATCCATGAGTTTTGCAAGTTTTTTCACAAGGTGCGCGTACATGTCCTAAACAGGGGTGTATCTGTCACTGTTAGTGTGTTTTTTTACACTGGGTGCATATTAGTTGAAACAGACACGTATCCATCATTCTAGGTGTGTTTCTGTAATTATGACTATGTTTTTTTACACTAGGGCGTGTATCCATCGCACTAGGTGCATACCCGTTGACCAGGCATGTACCTATCAATACAGGGGTGCATATGCATCGAACTGTGTTCATTACTAATCTTCCTGAGGCCATAACTTTTACTCCCGAGCTTGAAACGACTCTGTTTTTGTTGCGTTGGAAAAGTATTGAAGAGAAATACACAATGGAATCATAAAATTAGGATTTTGAATTACAAAAAATTTATGGTTTACATTATTAGGTAAATAGTCATTTTCTAATGTATCTTAAAAGTCTAAAAAAATGTTTTCTTGGCCATTCTAACACTTTAAAATATTTTTTGTAGCACTAATCAGTTGTTTGCAGGGTTATTTTTGTTTTATTTTTGACTAACTTAGTTAAGTGTTTCATTTCTTAGCTTGAGCAAGGTTTGTAAAGTGTGTATGCTCTCTCCTCGCACCTTCAAAAGCAATCTTGGAGATCAAAAACACTTTCACAACTTTGTATCATATGTTAAAAACACTTGTTCTAAAAGATAAAGTAATTTTTATGTGATTTAGTAAGAATTTTCACACTACGTATGCTCTTCCTTCGCGCCTTTTGGTGATCTTAGGAATCAAAAGCAAGGTATAAATTCCTTTTATTGATATCAATTTGCAATGGAAAATTACTATAAACTCATTATCTATAGGACCTAACGCATTTGTCAAAGAAAGGCGTCAAAGACAAAACACATGAACTCTAATACACATGTGTCTTCATACAGGTTGCCAAATGGTGTGCTACTTAAAACCACATTAAGTTAAGCAAGATAAAAAAAACACACCAGTATTCAAAACATTGTATTGTACAGGTTTCGGAAAAGGGTATGTCCCTATCCACTCAACTGGAACATAACCCCTTTGGCATAATGCCTTAAGCTATAACAATGGGGGTGGTTCTAGGAACCCTAAAGTAATCCACCATTATGTAACCTCGTGGATGAAATAGGAAGTGCCTCGCTTACCCACTTGACTACTTTTCCTTGTGAGTTAGCGCTATAAAGTTGTCTATATCATGACCCTGGCAAGAGTACACGATGGATGCATTTAATTCCCATTGTACTTGAAGGGGGAAAAGCTGAGACACTCCCAAATTAGTCAGTAAAAATTTTTGGGTAAATCATGTCTGCTCTTAGACAGCTTTGTAACATCTAGTTGAGACATCTTATTAAGAGGCCATTTTGTCTTGAGGCCCACTTTACTAGTCCTTTGTCGTTTCTTGGCCTTCACCAAGTGATAACTTGTTTGGATTCAGAACCTTATTTTTTGAACAAGGAAAAATAATCCACTTAAGTTGGATCTAAGCGTCTTTCATCACAGAAATCGGATGATGTTTCACTTAGCTTAGCTTCTTTCTCACCTTCGGACAAGGTGAAGCTCTGACTAAGTAATGCTTAGTTCATTTCCATATTTTGATCTACACCTTTGCATTCTTGTTGCCCTTTTGGGGAAACAAAAGGCATCTTTTGGGAGTGTTGTCATAGATAGTGTTCACCACTTTTTTGTTCGTTTACGCTCATCCATGTTTGCAACTGAGTTGTTAAACATCTAAAGTGTGGATGTGTCCTCATATATTTGAAGGCCACTTGATCTTGATTTCAGGATCATCATCATAGTTTGTATTGATTCATAATTTGATATCCCTTTGACGTGTTATCTTGTTTACATTATCTCGACACAATTAAGATACTTATGTCGTGTTTTTCGTAAACATGATCTAAGTATCTGCATTGTGGCATTACGCTACGCACATTTTAGCACATCCTCAGTATACCTTGACTTGGTTTAAATTTGAACATTTCTCCAAATATTGATGGGTGTCGCTTACTTTGTTTGTGTCATTTCAATACCGCTTTGGCACTAATATCTCACTTCTTCGTGAATCTTGATTAACATGTCCAATTGATGTGGTTACGTGGCTTAAATTTGTAATCCTTGCCCTTTAACATTTTGGCCTTGTTGGTTGTTGAATGCATCGTTGTATCCTTTGATTGAGAGTCACATCTACCCTTTTTTAATATTTGCGCCTTGTTCATTTAGAGCTTGATGTAAATATTGACATTGTGTTGATCATATTTGCATCGAACTATCACTTTGCACACGCATTTGCCTAGGGTGTATTTCCTTGTTGATTGGCTTTGTGTTTTTACACTTGCATGATTGTTCCTTGCGATTATTCATCTGGAAAAAAAAATTTCTAGGACAATCATTTTCGATCTCATCAAGATTACATCATCACAATGTCTATTTTTCTAAGACCTTCTTCAGAAAATCACGCATGCATCTCCATACTTATGAAATGTCTAGTTGGTTGCCATTATGCTACCCATATCGACATGTCACTTCCTTCCCTTTGAAGGATTTCCATCACACTATCTAAGTCTAGGCATTTACACCTAAACGACACCAACAATGACTGACTATCCTGTGGTTTCTCACATTTACAACAATACGGAACCTAGGTTTAGTAATTCAAATCAAAATATTCCCATTACGACTAAACCTCGTTTGGTTCTTTGTACTAGAGAGACCCATTCGGGTACCCTATTCCCCACCTTCAGCTCATAGTCTGGTGGTATGGTTTGGATGCTTCTGATCCAAATTATTATTCAGGTTCCCCCCACTCTTCTTCTTCTGATTCAGATCCAAACTACCATTCAGATTCCACTGCTTCTTCTGAAGACTCGGATCCCAACTATTGTTCAGATACCCCTAGATCAAATCTTGAAATCACGGTCCTCCCTTCCTTCACTGCAAGACCTTTATTCCAACTCACCTCAATGACATCTTCCTCCTTTGAAGACTCGTGTGAATGTGACTCCAAGTTCCATCAATCACCTCAACATCTAACTCGTTGAATCCAAGGTCCATTGATCTTAAGTCAGTCGCAGTCCTCCCTTTCTTCGCAGGACCTCCTTCATCAGTCGTCTCAATGACCTCTTCCTCCGTCGGAAGATTTCCATGACTCGGGTTACCTCTAGTCAATCATCTAATTCGACTCCTACATCGCAACTTAAAAATGGCTATGCGATCCTACTTTCCAACCTACATTACGTCATCTTCTAGAAAAATGACATAGGTCCAAATCCAAATCATCCATTCATGAGATGCTTACCACCAATCCTACTTCCTCTCTTGATTCATCTTCTTCTGTCAATCAATCTTCCCTCCTTATCAAGACCTATTTCTTCTATTCAACCTTCTATGACTAAATAAAAAACAACCTCTACTAATTGATTTCTCTCATAATGAAGAAACAATCAGACTACATGATGATATCCCTTTAGAGGATTACAAACAAGGGATTCTTTCTTGGAACTCGATACGCTCGCATATTGGGGAAAAGAAGTTGATTCCTTTTATGTCATAACATAAAGGAAGATCCTAAAGTCATGGAAATTGATTCTTCTTTTGTTATTCCATCTTCACCTTCTTCTGAGCATGATGAGATGTTCAGGGTCTAGCATTGATTTGTGGCCTATCTTCTCATTTACCAATCATTCCTTATCTATATACCATTCCTCAATCAAAATATCTCCTTGGGCCACCGTTGAGTATCCCATCGTCTTCTTCTATACTGGGGCCACATTAGTAGCCCTCCATTTTCTACTTGTGGGTCACCGTTGAGTAGCCCATCGTCTTCTTTTATTATGGGGCCACATCCTAGTAGCCCTCCTTTTTCTACATGTGGTTCACCTCCTGAGTAGCCCATTACCTTCTTCTTCTATCCTAGGGCCACTTGATTCTTCTTTAGTAGTCCTCCATTTTCTACTTGAGATGTTGGGGTCACCTCTTCACGTTAGCCCATTCACCATTCCTTCAATATTCTTGGGCCACCGTCCTAGTATCCCATCCCTTCATCCTCATCCTATAGCCCTATATGTGGATCACCTCTGAGTAGTCCCTCCTCATCTATACTTGGGCCACACCCTAGTAGCCCCCTTCGTCATCTTCTTACCTTATATTCTTGGGCCATGTCCTAGTAGCCCTAATTTCTTCCATCATTAGGGCCATATCCTGGTAGCCCTTCGAGTCATCTTCTATTAGGGCCGTATATTGGCTCACCTCCTGGTCACTTCCTCGTAGCCCATCCTCTTCAATTCTTGGACCATATCCTTTTCATCCATCACATATTTCTTCTATCAATGGACTGTGGACAATCCCACCATCATTTCTCTCATTTCTATCCTCAAATGTCCACGTTCACTTTCTTCCCACTTCTTGGGATTAGACAAGTCACACATTAGCTTATAAAAAAAGTCAAAACAGTTTCCTTAATCAAGCTAAAGAGTAAATAAAACTGCAAAGAGCTCTATAATCCCCCAAAAACTTGAATAATCTCAAAGTTGTAAATCAAGCGGCGTTTAAGAAGGCACACCAACGTAATCATCAAGTATCGCACAAAGTGCAGAAATCTATAGATATGGGAACTCAAGCTCCCACATGAACAATCCTTGTTTCAAGATAAATCGCATTCATTTTTTGAGTATGAGCTCACCACGATCATCAAGATTGGGGAAAACATGACTCTTGATTAAACAAACATACGTTGCTTATTCTCCCTCATCAAAAAAAATGTAAACATTGTTGTTGGATCTTACCATGCAGATTAAATTTTTTGGTCCCAACCTCTTCCAAAAACTATAAAAAAATTTAAACATTAAAAATAATGCAAAAATACAAAAAAACATTGAGAAAACACAAGAAAAATCAAAGGTACAAAGGTCAGACATTACAATCAGGTATTATGCATACACATGGATTTTTATTTCTTCCCTTCCTTACTATTAATTTTGCAAGTCTTCCCTACCATTTTCATTCCTTCGGTGATATTTGTGCTTAGCCTATTTCCACGCTATTTTGTGACATTTATCTCTATGATATCTGTTTGATCCCGGTCTTTCATCACCTTGGTAAATTAAAGAATGACTGACCTCTTAGAGATCCTATCACATTCAACAGCTAATAAACTTTTTGTGAAGAAATTTTTGGACACATTTGTTAACACTAGCCAATGTCATCATCACAATTCACTTCCACCTCCTTCTATCAAGGCATCTGTGGATTCTTAACCCCTTGTCAAACAAGAGAGATAAAATAATTTTTTTAGAAAGAAAAAGAAACAAGATCAATAAAAAATTAGAAGCTAAAATCTTACAAAGAAAAAGAAAATTGATATATAACTCTCTCTTGGGGTATTTCCAATAATCTCTATTGTGGGCTATGAATTCCTGAATGGCAGTAGAGAAATGTTGCGATTAGAATCAAATACATCTTCGTCTGGGCTATGGACATCTGGTTGGAAGTGAAGCAATGTACGGATATCCTTCCACCTTTCATTCACAAAATCACCTATCATCTATCAAAATCAATCATTCCTACACATTGGCTAGGTTGTCTTCACTTATTTTCTAATAAATCTCTCCCTTCAAGAGATAATTAAGAATTCCACGTGCACACACATGGATATCTGATGAGTAAATAGGATTAGTATCTTACCAAGTGTCCATTTTTTGGACCTTTTTCAGACTCTTGCTTTAGTCCATATCTCGTCTAACATGATTTGTGCCTTTGGCTAATCACTTCTTCATCGCGAGGCTTATAATCTAAATTCGTATTATTCATATCGTTCTTCTACTTTGTTCAGAACATCCATGTGTATTAATATTAATTGTTTGTCCATGTTTACAGACACGTGTGTCATCTTTTCACAAAAACAATCTTCTCCTTCCTTTTTAGCATGTGCTTTTAGGCCAACTTATGTTGGGGGAATCCTTTCTCCTTCCCAGCACTTCTCATTGGTTTAAATTCACCATCATGTTGAAACCTATCCACATTGACCTTGGGTCTTGCTTCTACGTGTGAATATTTTTCCTTTGAATAATCCCACCTAAATGCTATTGGCGCATATTTGCATCTTCACCTTTCTCGTATGGACGTGGCCTTATGCCCTTGTACATCCCATCTATCGCCAGGGGGAATCCATACTTCTTCGTCTTCCTGGTACATAGTTTCAAAAAAATTTCAAAATCATAAAATACATTCAAATATGTTAGAAAAATCATTCAAAACTATCAAATATTTTTAAGAAAAATTCAAAAATAGTATAAATCATCCTAAAAAAACGTTGCTCTTTGGTTCTCAGTTGTTCATTGTGCATGACTCACCGAATCATCTTGATTTACCTCCATCAAAAAAGATCTAGGATGCTTACTTTGTCTGTACTTTGGGGCACAATGAGTTACTTGGTACCGTTTTGTAGTGAATATTGCTTTTTCACAGGACCCCAGAGTGTCCTTCGTTTATTCCCCTCGCATGTATCCTTACTTGTGGCACCGTCATTAACCCTTGTTGTTAATTTCCAATAGGTTTGAAATTGGATCTTGATAGCATAATAACATTGCGTCTATATTTCTAGGTTAGGTTTAGCTTGTTTACTTTCTTGTATTGCATTACATTATGTATGTTTCATGGAGGTTAGGCATATTTTACTTTCTCGTATTGCATTACATTTTGTATGTTTGTATGGAGGAGGTGTTTTGTAGTAATGGGACATTTGTTTGTATATGGCTTTTCATGTCATACTACACTTTTGTTCATTCTTTTTAATAAGGACCAATGACGAAGATCCTTGGCAATATGATGAAAATAAAGTTGTTTAAAATGAACTGGATGGATGTTAGCTCATTCCCTCTTCCTTCATACTCCTTTTTATTTTATATCCCCTTTCTTGTCTTCTTCTCCACACTTTTCTTTCTTCTGTTCTCTTTTCTATCGTCTTTTCAATTGTCGATCAACCTCTTTCTATCACCCCATCAACAATCAAGAGGGCATACTTCATTCTACTCATTTTTTTCTTCTATCCCTTAAAAAACTTCTACTTGTCTATCGTTCGTCTACTTTTTTTGAAGTGACGTCACTTACACCACCTCAAAGAGGGGAAAATGTAGACACCTAAAAATATGATTACACTTAGCATTTTATCCAATTCAATCTAATTAATGACACTTCGTTAATCAACCCATCTTTGCTCCATTCTTGGATGCCTATTTCACGACACCTTCTCAGTCGTATTCCTCCTATAATCAACTTGTTTAGCTAGTATCTCTCTTATTAACTAAAAATTCCTCCTTTCGACCATTCAGAACCTCCCTAATTATTTCTAGACCACTTCAATTGGCTTCGTAGGCTATATATTAGTCAAAATTGATTATCCAAACCCCTCCCAACTCTCAATGAGTCTCTAATCATTTGATAATCAAGTTTAACTGGCCTAAACCCTAGCTTAACTAAGCCTAAACCAAGTTTATCCTAATCTAATCCTAAATTCCTTCTTAAGATTTAGTCCCACATGCACCCAAATTCCAATCTCTCCCAAGTGGAAAACTATAAATAGAAGGGTCACTCCTACCCATCTCAACCACACACCTTGTTTACATAAAACAAATCTCTCTCATAGCCTGGAGATATTGGCATTAAGACCTCATTTGCTTTAGCTAAGCTAATAAGACATTTGATCTTGGGTTATCCTCCATTAAAAGAGCTTCATATTACACCCATGATAGGTTAGAAATGGAATAGATAAACTTGGTCATGTAGCCATTTAGTGAGATTCATTCACCCTCATGGAGTAAACAACAAAACTGATTGCTTAGATCCTTATTAGGCTCATTTATGAAGCTTTCAAGAATAGAGGTTAATGATATTTGCTAGATTTCTTGTTTAATTTCAAGTTTAAATGCATGCAAATAGGATTCCTTTCTCATTTCTTTTCATATGGTCCATTGAGGGACTTTGCACAAAGGTTTAGGGTATTACTGCATTTCAATAGCTCTTGCAAAACCTTTCATTGAACACAACGAACTAGTTATTTTTCTTTGCCTCCATCTCAAACTGTAGCATAGGGTTGAAGGCTCAAAGGTGCTTATCTCTGCAGGTTAGTTGAAGGTTTCTACTATTTTTTAATATATATATATATATATATATATATATCTTTTTCCAAACTATTTATGGTTTACAATTTGAGTTCTACTTTCTTATACCGATGTCAATTCAATCTTGTCTCAGTATCAAAAAACCAAGCAATTAAATACTAAAAACCCTAGGTAACACCTTCTAAATCACTGTTATAATCTTCTTCCTACTCAAATGTAGCAGCAACACTGACATGACAAGTCCATAGCAGGAAGTATGAATGATCCGAAGTTAGAAGCATAAATAATCTAGAACTAGAAAAATGAATGATCTGAAGCTAGAAGTATTTATTATTGCGGATGATAGAAGGAATGAGAATCATGGTTATTTGAGAAAGAATAGAATAGGCAGTTGTTTATTCACCTTCAAGTTAAATATAGAATTAACACAAAATATTTTTATATGAGACTGAATAGAATGGGCATCTGTTCATTCACAATCAGGTTGAATATACAATGAATAAGAATTCAAAGATGATTGTATGAGAAAGGATAAAATGGGAAGATGTTGATTCTCATATTATAGGAAATGATTAGAATGGGCATATGTTTGTTCTGAACAATCGGGTATTTATATTATAGAAGAAATGAGAATGATGGTTGTATGAGAAAGAATAGCATGGGCAGGTGTCCATTTACATCCAGATTAAATATAGAATGAATATGAAAGATTATTGTAAGATACTAAATAGAATCGGAAGCTTCCCATTCTCATTTAGCCTGAAGGAATTAGAATTATGGTTGTATGAGAAATAATAGAATAGGCAGTTTTCCATTCACCTTCAAGTGAAATCTAAAATGAATACGAAATATGATTATATGAGACTGAATTGAATGGGGAAATTTCCATTCTCATAGTATAGGAAATGATTATAATGGGCATATGTCCATTACGAACATTCAGGAAATTATATGGAAGAAATGAGAATGATAGTTGTATGAGAAAGAATAGAATGGGAATGTTTCCATTCTATTCTTTCTCATACAACCATCATTCACATTTATTCTATATAATTGCATGAATGTTTATAATGAACATATGCCTGTTCTCATCATTTCCTGTAATATGGGAATAGACATTTTCCCATTATTATTCTTTCTCATATAATAATCTTTGAATTCTCATTCATTCTATATTTAACATGATTTTGAATGGACAGTTACCCATCCTATTCTTTCTCATACAACTAGCATTCTCATTACTTCAAGCTGAATGAGAATGGGTAGCCTACCATTCTATTCAATGATTCTCATACAATCATATTTCCTATTCATTCTATATTTAACCTAAATGTTAATGGGAAGTTGCCCATTATATTATTTCTAATACAAACATCATTCGCAACCCAAATTTTGCATACAACCAGCATTCTCATTCCCTCATGTTGAATGAGAATGAGCAGTTATCAATTCTATTCACTCTCTTACAATCATCTCTCGTATGCATTCCACATTTAACCTGATTTTGAATGGTCTATTTCCCATTCTATTCTTTCTCATACAACCATCATTCTCATTCCTTCTATATAATTGCATGAATGTTTAGAATAGACATATGCCCATTCTCATCATTTCCTATAATATGAGAATAGACATATTCTCATTATACTCTTTCTCATTTACTATGTGGAAAACTATACTTCTAGCTCCAGGCCATCCTTACTTCTAGCTCTGGACCTTTCATAATTTAAACTATGTATCATTCATCGAAGATGGAAGTATAGTTTGCATACATTATGTCCATTCTGAACATTATAGTATAGATGGTATGGATCCAAAAGTATAGTTTGCAGCATATTAAATTATTCTTAAAAAAGGTTTAACTAAATAACAGAATTACAATCAAGATATTTCATTGCTAAAAACTCTTCACATATTCGTTTAATAATTTGCAGTTAAATATACTGTATATTTAACTTTCCTATAAATTAAAATATACTGCCAAAGTAAATATACTACAAAATCAAATATAGTGCAAATCTAAATATACTGCCAAAGTAAAATATAATACTTTTGAAATTTTCAAAAAATATTACAAATTTACAATTAAATTTATTGTAAATTTAACAATTTTTATTAAATTAGTAATCAATATATTTATAAAATGTTTTAATTACATGATAATATCTAGTACTACTATGTATTATTAATAATTATTAAATAAAATTGTTAATTTTACAGTATAATTGTAAATTAGTAATGTTTTCTTGAATTGTAAAAGGTATTATATTTTACTTTGCATATTCATTAATTACATATTGAAATTCTCTTTCTTATTTGTTAGGTATTTAATACACTATTTACATTTGGTGCCAGTTACTAATGAAAAAATATATTTCAAATTTTTGAATTTATATTTATGTTCTTATCTATTGTGTATTCAATACGCTATTCATTTTCATTGGTAGTCAATAATGGAAGTCAAATATATCAAATCTGTTGATAGCTCATTTTCGGTGGCAACTATTAATGAATCAAGTATTTCAAATTTTAGAAGTTAATTCATTTGTGGTAGATGGACAATATTTTTTATGGGTGGATTTTCAAATTTTGAAGAAAAGGTGCTTTCATTTTGGACGATATTTGTTAATCTATGAGTACATTATATAAATTGTTTTTTTGAATGATTCAGGTTTCGTTTCTTAGTTCTCTTACGACCAGGTGTTGCATTTTTAGCATATATTTGTGGATTCATCAACAAAGACTTATTGCGAGGATATAGTTTCAAAAGTTTCTGACGCGAAGTACAATCCTGGGTGTTTTTAAGTTTTTAACAGATAATATAAAAGTTTCTTACGAGAAATATTCAGACGAGGTTATAGTTACAAGAGAGGATATAGGTACATGAGAGGATATAGGTACATGAGAGGATACAGTTGCAGGTGATTATATTGGGTAGATAAATCAGACATTTCTAATGCAAATAAAATTCCTTTTTTTTCAAACATTTGTAACTTCATATTCTCTACATTTCTAATGGAATAAAATCCCTTGAACTAGAACATTAATTTTCAAATGAATTTACAATTACAAATGTTGTTATATGCTTTAAATGATTGAATGTAATGCATGAAAACAAATAAAAATATGTCTATTATTATTAGTTTTAATGAGATAATTTAATGAATTTTGATAAGTACATGTATATGTGTTCAACAACTAATTAGTGACTATTTTATCTACAACTATTGTGTCTATGTCTGTTTGTCTCCAATTTTTGTGTAAATTTTTCTCCTTCTCGGAAACTCTTTCGTTTACGTCTCTTTCTTTGATTGACTTCCAAAACTCTTTCCTTTTATTTCTTTTCCTACAGTAAAATAGTTACCAAGATCATTTCGATAGAACTGGAAAGTATCTCCTTATAACTGTTATCAATTAAATATTAGATATTTAGAACCCAACTGATTGACACAGAAACAAAAGGAAAGATATATTATGATCGACCTATAACACCTGGTCGTAAGAAAACATAGATTTGAAACCCAAATAATTTAAAAGATAATTTATATATAATGTGCTAAAATATTAATAAATTCCGCCTAAAACAAAATCCCCATGATTTGATTTAATTTAAATTAATTAAATCTAATATTGCAGAGTCATGTATGATAATAATTGTTAAAATACATATTTAACACAAGCAATCTAAGATGTAATATTTAAAACCCTAAGAAAAGAGGAAGGAGAGAGGTCTTAGTTGATTAACGTTTGATCTGGAAATGTTATGGACTGGGAAAACTATTGAACATGAAGTGAACATTGTTTTCAATGTTCAGGATAAGTTCTGAAATCCACGAACAGAGTTGGACATAGGCACCCATAGAAGGAAAGAGGCCTTTGGGCATTGGATATTGCTACTAGGTTCCCGTGACTATGCAAATGGTCAGAATCTGGTTTTTATAATGTTGCAAATATTCCCTGTTGATCACCTATGTTTCCTTATTTGATCTTTGAGAGTGCCTGTAACTTGTAAAATAGATATCACCTGTAAAATCCATTATACCACATCAAATCAAAAAAAGAAATATGTAATATGGGGAGTCAGACTGACCCTGGTAGTCACCCAACAGAGTGAAGTTATAGTAGAGTGTTGCACTACATCTCAAACTTCACGTAGTTCTTTTGAGTGTGTGTAAGAATAATGCCCTTATGCAAGTGCACTTGATGACACCCTTAACTGTACAAATAAAATTGCATGAATAAACAAGGATAGCTAACACCATTTCCATCCATCTAGCCGAGGTTCTAAGTCTAGGAATGTAACATTAAGATAGAAGCTTAAAATAATGCTTAACTAGTATGAAAGTAATACAAAATTTAACTAAACATGCCTACTAATATGCTTGAATTGCCTAACATGGGCCTAAATAGACCTAAGAGGGCAGTCAAATGGTTATGGTTGCTACTCCAAACAAGGTGAAATGGCCTCTCCAAATGACTACTTGTCCATTTTGGATATCCATCTACTAACCCCATTGAAGGCTTTAAGTAATGATTGAACTTGGCTATATATCATATTTATTATATGAGATGCAAATCAAAGCATGGTGTAAATTATAAAGGAATGAGGTGCATCCTTTTTATAGTTTTCCTTTTGGGATAAACTTGTATTTTGGTGCATGTGGGACTAAAAACCCCAAATTAGATTAGAATTTCTAATCATGATTAGGCCTTGTTAATCACAATTAGTGAATTACCAAGTGATTAAGAGGTGTGAAGCCTTAATCAATCACTTAAGGTCAACTATGAGGCTAGGATAAGATTTTGAAGCTTGCTGAGATATTATGGAGGTGAATGGGGTGATTTTGAGTGGTTGGAAGAGGGATTTGCATCAATACTAGGGTATATTGACCAAAACAAGGGCAAAATAGGCTTAACTAGCTAATAAACACTAATTATCTATTTTGAAGAGGATTTTGACTTACGATTCATCATAAAGTGGTATCCTAAATGTGAAAGAGGTTTTGTGATCAACGAATTTCTTATTAACCAACTAAAGTGGAAAGAAACATTAGTTAATTAGTAAAAACTACTAATTATAACGGAATTGGGAAGAATAAGAGTGATTTGCCTACGTTTTGGCAATAAGATTGCAAAAGTGGAATTTAGGTGTCTACAACACTTAATAGTGGGTTGTACTTAGATATATCAAATGTAGATAGAATGTGTCGATGGAAAAATGAACTTCCCCTTCATATCTAGTGTATGCAGAAAATCTAGTCTCTTGTCCCTTGATTGAATGCCAAATGGATGATTTGAAGTGCTTTAGGTTCCTTTTGAGTGAAAGCTTACTTGATAGTAATAATTCTTAGATCTTGGTCCCCTATTTTGAACCCATAACTATGTATTTGTATGACTACCTTGTTTGAATTTCCTAAGTGACAACTAGAAGGCTGACCCATAAGTATAAATGATGCCTAAAAGATAAAAGAGACCAAAATGAAGTGAGTAAGATAGAAAAGGGTCAGGGGCACCTGGGCACTCTTATCCAGATTGGGCATTGGTTTCTAAAGCCATAAAAGATAAATGATTTAAATACCAATCGGGTTATCGAGTGTAAAAGACAAAAAATAAAACAAGATGCAAAGGAAAGATGCCAAAGATAGTCGTCAATTACTAGTTTTCTTGCTTATTCCTAATCATATGAATGATAGTATGTTTTTATGACCTATAAATGTACCCAAGTGCGTGATTTTGTGTCTATATTTTCCCCCACTTTATGTTTTTGAGTCAATACTCAATAACATAAAGTAGATAAGATATATGTACCTAATAACCATGTAGATTATGTGACAAAATGCATGTTGAGTGGACAAGCAAAGTGTGGAATGATGCAAAAATGAAGCGTGGAAACTAGGAAAGGAAAGTGACCTTAAGGGATGAAGAGTATGTGTTGTATCATGTTGTACCTATTGTTGTGTCTATTGTTGCTACTTCTTGTAAGGATGGACCTGCAAAAAGAAGAGAAATAATGTAGTCAAAGTCTTGTAAATGATAAATTAGAGAAAAATGTGCATAAGTATGTAAATGTATGTAAAAGTGTGTAAAAGGAAAATGTGCACCTGATGTAGAAGAGTGTAAAAGGATAGAAAAGTGTCCTAAAAATGTTGTGTAGAATAATTTTTTAAGACAATCTCATGCCAGAAATGAGTTTTTTGGGTGATCTCACACCAAATGAGTAAGTGTTGGGGAGAGAGGTCTAAGTTTACTCTTCATCCATGACTCTACCCAATAAACCCCATCTACATATGGTGTGTCCCTATTTTTTTCTTGATGTCCCTAATTTGGTCTGAATTGTACCAATTGAACTGGATGTAGGAGATAAATTGTATTCTATTTGCTAGAGGATTGTGCCTGATACTGTCAAACTGCTTTGAGGGTTATGTAAATTGTGTTTGTCTAAGAAATTGATTATTTTTGCCCCTACAACATGAGCACCAAGGGGAGGACACAGACGCCCAGGTGCGATTGTATGATGTTGGGCATTGGTTTCTATGTTATGATGAGGACCCAAGTCAGATTATGGGTTGTTTCTCTAACTGTAACATGTGCCAATTTTGTGTTGTATTGTACTGTGTTGTATCTCTGAGCTGTTTTATGGAGTGATTTTTTCACCCAATGCATTCCCCCTCGTTTGGGTCGCATGGGACATTGGTAGGAGTGTGTGGCCTAAAGGAGAGGACCTGATGCTGATCTAAAACTATATCCTTGCAGGTGGAGGGGATGTGCACGGTATAAACAAAGGAACATGCAAACAAAGTGGATATATACATGTGTTAGTAGAAAAAGTAGCAAGCATGTCATATAAAAATAATGTAACAAGAAAATGTGCATATAACATAGACTGCAAAAATAAGGTTTCAAACATGGGACATCACTCACGATGTCACAAGACAATCAAGTCTGAAGTGGCCATAAGAAAGCAAATAGTGATCAGAAAAGACATAGGGCATAGCCCATAAACAATAGCATACAAATAGAAAGCAATGATAGGAAAAATTGAATCAGAAAACCATGGTGGCATACTTAGAACCTGGACTAGAGGTGGAAATGGTGTTAGCCTTCCTTAGTTAGTCATATAATTTGCTTTATAAAGTTTAGGGTGCTTTCATTTGCCACACCCAGTGGGACAATACCCCATTGCATTCAATTTTTAATCTTTTTAACTTAGTTTCAAATTTTTGTATTTCAAATTTTTCTAGCTTAGCTTCAAGTTTCCTAGATTAATTTCAAGTTTTCTAGTTTAAATTCAAGCTTTCTAGAGTACTTTCAAGCTTTTTAGATTAGCTTCTCAAGCTTTTTAGATTAATTTCAAAGTTTTAGAGTAATTTTCAAAGTTTTGATTGTTTCAACTAGATTAGTAGTAGAAGTTGTGTTTTCATGTTCCTTACAGGATATAAGGAGGCGAAGCCCTGTCCAAATTTCCTCAAAATACCAAATATTTGACCTTTTTCCAAGAAATCCTCTCAAAAAATCAGATTTTGAGCACCTACAGGAAATAGTGCACCTGTGCAGGAGAAAGTGTTTCTGTGCAGCTAAAAGTGTGCCTGTGTGGGAGAAAATGTGCCTATGCACCACTGGGTCCGCCCATGCAACACTAGTCTTTTGCTCTTTGTGTGTAAATTGCGCCTATGCAGGAGAAAGTGTGCTTGTGCAAGACAAATTACACCTATGCCTCACTGGACGCGCCTATGCATCAATAACTGGGATGTGCCTATGCACTATGGTGTGTGCCTCTGCACTATTGAGTGCACCTATGCTCTACAAAGTGCACCCATGAACTAAGGTAAAATTTCCTCAAACTTCAAATTTTCAATTTCTGTGTTTTTAGGATTATTGTCATTTTTTAAGGATTTTTAATTGTTTTTTGTCAATTTATTGATTTTAGAGCAATATTCCTAACAAAATTTCCTTAGGGTTTGATAAGGGATTATTGATTAAATTGACTTAAGGTTTGATGAGTGATATATTTTCATACTTTGTTTGAGTTTGGAATAGGGTTGTGTATGCTCTTCTCTTACACCTAGTGTGATCTTGAGAATCAAAAGCACTTCTAAACCACTTTTTAATTCTTGGGAGTAAGTCGAAACAATCATCATTCATTTTGTGCTTAAGGAATAAACTTTCATTTTTGTCATGTACTTGATATTTTAGTTTGAGGTCTTTTTCACTTTATAAGTAATCAAGGCTAAAATTTGTGTATGCTCTTCCCTTGCACCTAGTGTGATCTTGGGAACTAAAAGCAATTTTACTTCTTTCATTAAGAATCACTTGGATTAATTGGGAATAAACCTTGTTTTGAAAAGTTTTATGATAGTTAGTTGATTTACAAGCCTTTTCATTGTTATCTTTCTATGATATTGTGAATCTTTTTGAAGTACTAACCATTTGGGTGAAGGACCTAAAATTCTTGTCAAAGAAATAAGGGCTCTATTCAAATCAAACTTTGACATTCATGTGTGTTGTACGTAGCCAACAGCGGTCGAAACCAAATTGCTTAATCCAAAAGATAAAAAACACACCAACACACAAATTCAAAACACTCTATTACAGGTTTTGGTTAAGAGCTACGGTTCATCTAATTTAAATTAGGACATAACCCCTTTGGCATAAGCCTTAAGCTATAATAATGGGGGTGGTCCTAGGAACCATAAAGTAGTTCACGTAAGAGGAAACCTTATGACTGAAATAGGAAAGTGCTCCACACTACTGAATTGACTAGTACTCCTTGAAATTTTAGAGTCAAAGTTATTTCCATTAAGATCACAGTGATGATACAACTAAACACATTATTTGCTCATTACATTAGAAGGGGGTAAAGTAAATCTGAGATAGTCCTTGGGAAACGTTGGTAAATTAAGCTCACAGAAGTAAACTCGTGACACATAGAGAGAGAACCCCTAGGAAAGCTTGTCAGCTTGGAGCCAATTTTTTTCTTAGTTACACTTGAGAGCTCTCATAAAGTGAAAAATTTGTTGGTTTTAAACTCTTGTTTTTCAAACAAGGGAAAAAATATCTTAAATTTGAAACCACGTGACATTTCATCGTGAACTCTATTTAGTGTTCCTTTGACCTAGTTTTTCACTTGTCCTGAGACAAGGCGAAACTCTGTCAAAGCTAAACTAAGTATTTTTCAACACCACTTGGTTTACACCTTTGTTTTCTTGTTGCCCGTTTTAGGGTAAAATGAAACAACATATACAGATACCACTTGATCTTATTACATTTTCACCACTTTTGTATTCTACTTGTGTGACTAGGTTACAATGCTGGAGCACGAGTGTTAAAAGTGTGCATGGTACGTACTCACGATCTAGTAGGCCCTCATTGTCTCAAAAACCCATATTTGAGACTCATTATCATTTGTAGTTAGGTGATATCATCATTATTTTATTTTGATTTGTTACGCTACCCACATTATAGCCATACAATTGAGATATTTACGTTTTGTTTCCATTTTGAAGCTAGGCCTAAATCTCTATAGTGTATTGTTATGTTGATCACACGCATAGCATTTTCTTGTCATACTTAGACATAGTTTTTACATCCTAGCTTTTTTTTGAGTTTTGTGAGTGTTGAGGTTACTTTGTTAGCATCGCTATAACACCATTTTGATACTAAAATATTGTTTTCTTACAAAGTTGGATTACGTGTCTAAATAGCGTTGTTACATTGCTCACATTTGTATCATCCATTTTACAAGACTTAGGCTTTGTTCGTATTTAGAAATTGGTTTTTAGTATACCTTGTTAGAAGGTCATGTCAACACTTTCTTAGCATTTAGGTCTTGTTTGTTACAAACTTGACATAACTGGTGATATTGTGTTGTCACTATTTGGTTTCAAACCTATCTAGGAAAATCTTAGGGAGTAAACTATTTGTTGTGACTAAATTTTGAGCGTTGTATGTCTTTGTATTATTCTAGAAAAACTTGTGTCATATATTACCTTGCTAAGGTATCTTATTATTTATTCTTTGGTTCATAAGTTCACATTGACCTGTTGGATCTGTGGCTATTTTATAATCACCTTTTTTTGACGAATTAGAGTCATTACACTGCAAAAATTTTACTAAGGTCCCTTTTTAGTAAACCTTAGTGCAAATATTTCATGTTGTACCTCATATCTCGAGTATGCCTACTACAAAAATAGGATCCTGGAGATTAGGAGCTGATATATTTTGAGGTGACAACCCTCTTTTAGAGGATAATCTCATGGTTGACCATAGTGGTGGAGAGGAAGATTCTCCTCGTATGAATATAGAGTGTTCTCCCACCAATTTTGATGATTACATTATTCAAAACAAACATAAGGTTCTTATGCGTGTTATGGAACTAGGAGCTAAGTTACCTTCCACAGTGGACCCTTCTCTCATTTACGAAATCATTCAAGGAGAAGAAGAAGTAGACCAACCTCATCGTACTGTTAATGAAATATCAAACCCAGGTCATGCATCTACTTTTGTGCTACAAAATAATGAGGAGATTCCTTTTGAAAATGACAGAGATTATCAGGTATATGTTATTAGAGTACGATGTGAAGATAATGAGGAACATGTTCATCATGCAAAAACTCCCCCTAACAAATATCATCACGAAATACCTATTCAAGAAGTGACATTATAACAACAATTCCAAGCCCTTACTCGTCAATTGGCAAGTTTGGCTTCGCATATACAAAAGGAACAACCAAAATTTGTGAAACAAGCTATACCAAAGGCAAAACCAAAAACTTTGTTTCACGAGTTCCCAATAAACACTCCTTGACATGAGACACGAAAATACCCTTATGAAGAATTTATCATAGAGAGTAGAGGTGGGAATACACCTAGATTTAACCCTTCGTATAGGCCTATGCCACCCACATAAGATCCCCTCTTCAATCAAGAGTGGTCCACTATGAAGAATGCCCTTCTAGCATTACAAGAAGGAAAAATTGGTAACAGTAAGAAATATAATTTTGATGAGTTGTGCCCTTATCCATTTGATAGTGCCATGCTACAAGTATGTTTCCCACGACACTTTTACTTTCAAAATTTTGACAAGTATAAGGGAAAACGTGAACCGCGTGATCATATTAAAAAAAATTATATGGCATGCAAGAGGTTGTGTTTAGTGATAATTATCTTATACACCTCTTCCCATGGACTTTAGGCGAGCAAGCATTAGAATGGTTTATATGCATCCCCAAGGGATCTATATCCACGTGGCTAGAATTATTTAAACATTTTGTACCTTACTTTTCTTTTAATATAAAGAGTGATATTACCATGCTAGATCTCTACAATGCCAAACAATGAAACAACAAAAACTTTGTTGCTTTTTTACAATGATGGAGAGTATTATCTAGTTGTTTTCCTTGCTCTATACCCAAAAAATAGTTGATAAGCATATTTTTTCCCAACCTCCATCCATACATTACGTTCTACTTTCAAATGCATTGTGGCAACATGTTCAAAGAGGTAATCGAAAAAGGGAGTCAAATTGAAAAAGCATTGTTATCTAGGGGGGCTCTAAAACCTTTCTCCCATGATCATAATGATTCAAAATCTAACAACAAACCAAATTTTGTTCACAATAAGAACAAAAACATTGTTGGTGATGGGATAGTAGACTCTAAGTGAATACAAGTCATTCAGAACCACGCACCTTTGAAGTTTAAAAAGGGAAATCCACCTACGGGGTATAAACATCGTACTTTCACACCTCTATATGAATCAATATCATCCATACTAAAGTAGTTATAGGTTGTAAACATGGTAAAGTAACCAAAAACACAACCATATGGGGATGATGCACCTAAACCATCATGGTTTAGAGATAATAAATTTTGTAGATTTCATCGCATAAAGGGTCACAAAACTGACAAGTGTTTAAGATTAAAACACTACATTTAAGACCTAGTCGACAATGGTGATATAGAAGTAGACTCCGTTGCCACTGCCAAATCTCCAAATGCAAACTTAGGGATCTTCAAAGATCCTTTTCCAAATCACAAAGAGAAGAAAAATATAGATCAGGGACAATCGTATCAGAATAAGAATGCTAACTATGTTTCAAACAAAGACCATTTTGATGCCTTAATAGGTAATGTTGATCCACTTGTTGAGAAAATCAATACGATTAGAATTAAAACAAGAGAGTGCATCATGGAAACACGATGGGCCTGCCTTGTTATCTTAGAACCTAGTCCCCCTCCTCCTCAAGAGAGTCACTATGATGTGTTAGATCAACTAGAGAAGACTATAGCTAATATTTCAATCTTAGATCTTCTAAATATTTCTAATGTCCATAAGGATATACTTTTCAAAACCTTACAGGGATCAGGAGTATCTATTGATGTTAACCCAACACATTTACAAACCATGGTAGCAAAAATCACTCCTACAAGACAAATAACCTTCATTTCGATAGAAGCCTCAACTAAAAATCCCTCCCATAACATACGCTTACATATTGAGGTAATAATCAAGTGTAAGAAGGTCAAGAGAGTTCTTATGGGTGGTGGATCAGGTCTTAACATTTGTACCCTTAAACTAGTTCATCAACTAGGTTGCACAAAAGCTGATTTGGAGACAAATGTCATCACCATAAAGGTGTATGATAATGAAGAAAGACAATCACTTGGAATGATCACTTTCTCATTGGAATTTGGTCCCATAACCCATGATAATAAGTTCCATTTCTTGTACCTAGAGCTCCCTTACAACATATTTCTCAGTCACCCATGGATTCATGCCATGAAGATCATGCCATCAATGCATCATCAGTGTCTAAAGTTGCAGCATGAAATATAGATGCTTACTATACAAGGGGATCCCCAACCATTTTCTCATTGCAGAGCATTATCAGGTTATTTTCCTACCATCTACGAGTGTCCCTCTACGGAGATGGTTGTCCTTGTTTAGTCGGAGGCCCATGCTTCATGAGTGGTTCTAAACACCCTGAATCCCTGTGATAATAGTGCATCTACATCGAAATCTCCTTTTGCTATGTGGCAGATGAATTCATAAATAATGGTTGTCAAGGGTATAATCTTCATCATGCTTATGATTCAAAACATTATGTTATCATCGCAAGCATGTGGTAGATTGTGTTATAAATTCCAGAGATCAAGGGAGAATTTCCCCTTCAATAATTTCACTTTAGGTGGCTTGGAAGATGAAATAATCCTTAACGATATTATATTTCATCGTCAAGATGATGAAATGGCTTTATGTTACAAGTCATCTAGGTATGTTATTCCTAACATAATCATGTTTACTATGAGATATCAAGGACATGGTTGTGGCAACTAAGAACAAGGTCTGTTATAAGCTCTTCTAATGCCTCATCATATAATGGGTAAATTAGGTATTAGCGTACATTTTTATTAGTCTCACCCTTCATATAACGAGTATGCTTCTTCTGAGAGTGAGGATAGTTTATCCGAAAATGAAAGTGAAACAAATTCCTAGTGTAGTCTTTACGAAGACCTCGCCTCTATGAAATTATTCTCTAACATGGCTATCATTACCATAACCCCTGTTACACCCTTCATATCCCTTACAACTCAAACATTAAACCTCATCTACCCATCACTCATGAATTGGGATTAAATAAAACACGTACATATTGACGTGTTTCAGAATGATGAGGCTATTGGTGAGTTCGTGGGCATCAGAGATAACATTCCAAGAAACAATCACAAGAAAGGCTTCTCCATTCATCTCAATGCATGCGCGTACTTTGGAGAGGAGGTAGAATTGGGTGGGAACTTAATTAAAAAAATGAGCAAGGGAAAGATTCCTACAGAAAAGCCTTGCGGAAAGAAAAAGGAGAAGTCCTATAGTGAAAACCTCTTCAAGGTGCTTGTGGACAAACAAGAAAAAAAAACTATGGAAAAGATAGTGTACCCATATAAAGATGAGGATATCCTTGAACCCCCTTTCGTATGGGAGGATCTCAATCTCCCTCCATATCCTACGTACATAGAGGATGAGTCAAAGCTACTAGTGGAAGATACAATAGATGTTAACATCGGCATGGAGGAACTGCCTAGGATAGTTAACTTGGGAGCTTCACTCTTAGCTCAAGAACAGAAACATTTACAGGACTTTTGAGAGAGTATGTAGAAATTTTCACTTGGTATTATTCTGATATGCCAAGACTAGATCCTACATTAGTGGTACACAATCTTGTTTTACACCTAGACGCCAAGCCCATCAAACAAAAACTCTAAAAGATGTATCCTCGTGTCGCCTTACTAGTAAAGGCAGAGCTAGAAAGGTTTTTAGAAGTAGGATTCATCAAGCCTTTTGACTACTCATAGTGGATTTCTAATGTGGTGCCAGTTCAGAAAAATCCAATCGGTATCAGTGTGTGTATTGATTTCAGATATTATCAAAGCTTTTCCCAATGACAACTTTCCTCTCCCTAACATCAACATGATCGCCAATTCTACTGCTGGTTATGAGATGTTATCACTCATGGATGGCTTCTCAAGTTATAATCAGATAAAGATTGCAGAGGAAGATCAACACAAGACAACTTTCACAACCCCATGGGGGACATTCTGCTACCAAGTCATGCCCTTCGGCCATAAAAATGCAGGCATTACACATCAGTGAGTGATGATTGTATTCTTTCACAACATGATAAGTGACATCATGGAATATTACGTAGATGATATACTAGATAAATCTAGAACTTGGGAGGAGTGCCCAAAGATTTTGTGGCATATCTTTTAGCACCTAATAGATTACAAAGTTTGCCTTAACCTGAAGAAGCATGTTTTTTGTGTGTTGTATGGGAAATTACTAGGATTCATCGTGTCAAGGAGAGGAATAGAATTGGACCCTATAAAGTTCACTAATATCACAAAAATGTCTCCTCCAAAACATATTAGGCAAGTGCATAACTTACAACAGAAAATTCAAGCCATCAGAAAGTTTATTTCATCGCTAGTAGACAAGTGTCATACATTCACACTTCTTCTTAAGAAATATGTTAATTTCACCTGGGGGCTAGAGAAACATCAAGAGTTTGCTTTGTTAAAATAATACTTGGCTAAACCCCATGTTCTTGTGTCATCCACGGTAGGATAACCCTTGTTGCTTTACATTTCTGCTACACATTTTGTAATTGGGGCACTGTTGGCCCAATATGATAAAGAGCAAAGAGAAAAAATTGTATACTACTTGAGAAGAACAATGATAGCATATGAGCTCAATTATTTGTAGATCGAAAAGGCTTGCCTAGCTGTAGTGTTTGCTTTCTAGAAGCTACGCCACTATTTTCCCAACAATAAAATCAAGCTTATTTCGAAGGTCTATCCTTTAGAATACATACTGTTGAAACCTGCTCTAAATGGAAAGATGGCTAATTAGATCATCTTGTTAAGTGAATTCGACATTGATTATGTGCATCAATAGTTAGTAAAAGGACAAGTCTTGGCATATCAGCTAGCAGAAGCTCCATTACCAGGTACCGAACCTTTGAGTCTAGAACTACTAGATGCATATATCATGTACCTTGAGGAATATATCGTTTGGTAATTATACTTTGACGACTTCTTTACCTTACATAGTTCAAGTGTCAGAGTAGTGTTAATCACTACTACGGGAGACTTGATTCCCCAAGCATTCTGGCTTGGGTTCCCATGCACAAATAATATAGCGTAGTATGAAGATCTCATCGCAGGGAAGAAGCTAGTCATCAAGTGGGATATTAGACAAGTTAATTGCATTTGTGATTCAATGCTCATTATCAAACAGGTGATAGATGAATACAAGGTCAAGGATGAAAATCTAATTTCATATAAAAGAATGGTTGATTCCTTAAAGGAGTTCTTCAAACAGATAACATTTGAGTAAATACCAAGAGCATAGAATAGAGCAGTAGATGTTATGGTTACAGTAGGATCCATGTTAAGTATTTCATTAGGGAACAATGACATCTCATTCTTCGTAGAAAATATTTGAACATCGATAATGACATACCAGATTCATGTTTGGTGTGTGATGTTGTTGGTCCCTTTTCCCCATGGTACGCTTGTTGGTGAGGAAATTTATCGAGTGGAAAAAAATTTGGATTACATGCCAATGCTCTGGGAATCTAAGTCCCTCTACTTAACTGGTGCAGCTGTCGTGTATGCATGCGCGAGAAACTGTGGATTTCTATGGTGGCCTTTCGACCAGGGATCCAATATGGGAACTCCACTAACCCTGTGATAAAGCTAGCACTATCTTGCTAGGGAAGACTTTGTCTGAAGATGGGAAGGGGAGTGAGAAATGAGATAGGGAAACTAATGTTATAGGTAGGAAATCAGATTCCTTCACACATTAGTCAAAAACTTTAACACATGCATTTATGAGAAGAAACAACCCTGCAAATGGAAACAAGATGAGATAAGATGATGAAATCAAAGTTTCTAAAATCTCCTCATCAAAGAGGCTACAAACTCCTTCTTCTTGTATTGATGCTTAAACAGAAGTTGTACATAATGTGGGAATGGAAGAAATTTGAGAATGGAGGAAAGTAAAAGAAAATGGCCATCTCCTTTGTTTTCTCTAAGTATAATGCAGTCGTGAGTTTACAAGATCAATCACCAACCGTTTACAATGGTGTGAAGAAGCCATTAAATATCTTGCAAGAAATAGTTACAACTTCTTCTTTGTTAGCAAGAAATGGTTTAGAATCTTTTCAATCATTCGCGGTTGTTCAGATTCTTGATTCACAAAGAAACGCCAATGGTGGGAAAAACCAAACTTTTCATAATACAGTCGTTACACTCGTTTTGTAACTTTGAATTTGAACCGTTCATCTTGCCTTTGAAACTTTAAACCAGAGTCATCCACGTGGGAGAAATTTACTTGAGCAGGCATGGAGGATGCCTTTTGCATTTTGTGACTTTATAAAGATTTGGCATTTTTGACATTTTTGGTCTGCCCTTCCGCTTTTGATATAATCCTGACACATGGCTTCACTTGATTAGCAAAGGAATCGCAGCTCGCTTTATGAATTTTATCCCTTTTTACAAAAAGGCTCAAAAATACAAATTGCTCCGCTTTCCCACCTCCCCGCTTTGACCTTTTGATGCGGGCTCAAGATTTGAATTTTTCCTCATAACATGAACGGGGTTGCGGGTCACTTTATGACTTTTAGCGCTTTCAATTACTCCGTCGGCCTGCCTCCCCGCTTTGACCTTCGATGCAAGCTTAATATTTGAGTTTTCCTTGGTGTGGGTGGGGTTACGGGTCACTTTTTAACTTTAAGACCCTTTAATGAAAACAAGGCTTAAATTCTCAAATCTCCCCGATAATCCGCCTCCCCACTTTGACTCTTTTGATGCGGGCTCAACATTTGACTTTTTCCTCATAGCATGATCGGGGCTGCGGGTCACTTTATGATTTTTAGCCCTTTTTACAAAAAGGCTCAAAACCTCAAATTTCTCCGCCAACCCGCTTTGACTCTTTTGATGCGGGCTCAACATTTGACTTTTTCCCTCTTGGAAACAAGGCTCAAAAACTCAAAAGGCTCCGACGATCCGCCTCCCCGCTTTGACTCTTTTGAACGGCGGGCTCAAGATTTGACTTTTTCTTTTAAGCCTTTTAGCCATGGTGCCTCAAAACATAAAAATGATCCACCTTACCACATCCAATTAGATATGACCACATACCCATGGATGATGGGGCCAAAATTTGATGGGGAAGAAAATGCCCATCATTCACGACTGTGGAAAAAATGAAGAGAAGAAGAAAACTCCACCATTTCACGCCTGATTTTCAAATTTCTTTTGCGAACCAAGGAATTGAAAACAATACAAGGTTCGATTATCCATGGCCATGGAAAGATTGATAATTCCATTCAAATGAGGACAACAATAAAATTTTCATGCTTCTAGACAAGAAAACAGAAAATTTATCAAAACGTGCAGACTGGAGAGTTTAAACAACTTCAAAGCATGAATTTCTCTATCTTTTCATAATTCCAACTTTAGTTGAACACTTATGGAGGGCATGAGCTCAAAATATTTGAATTTGACTTAAAAAATGAGGGGGGATTTTGAGGGCGACAACAACGCTAAAATATTTAATTACCTCCATGATGGAGCCTTTCCCACTAACATTTCTTGTACTAAAACATGTACCCTCCTCTAGCGTATAGCCCGCTATACCATACTTGGGGGAACCCTCTTCTATCGACACTACAACATGATTTTTTTGTGATGTTTAAGTTCAGACGAATCTATCCAAGCAATTAAAGAGGTGCACGAAGGCATCTGCAAGCCTCATACTAATGGGATCATACTTACAAAAAACATTCTCATAGTAGGTTTTATCTCCAAATCAAAATCACCCGACTTGTAAGGGTCGTAAGGGTCGTTGACCACTGACTTGTCCGCAATACACTGACTTGCAGCAATTTCAGGTTTGCAGGGAACTCACATCCCCATGGTACTTTGACCACTCGGGCCGAAAATTTCCACTTTTCCACAAAACACTAGGCCCCCTCCTCAATCGGATAGTTCCTCTTTTTGGGGCCTGACTGTCTCGGATAAATTTTTCTGCCATACCCACAATACAAAGGCTTGCGAGCATTTCAGATTTTCAGGTCCCACGCTTACTTTTGTCCCGTCTGTCCCATAGACTGCGCGAAATAATTTTTTCCACCTTTTCTGCAATGAATTTGCTTTTTATCTTTTTGGGCCCGAACTTGGTATGACGAACCTTGGTACGATCTACATTGGTTCCATCCACAGCCCTCAGACCCAATTTACAATAAAATAGGCCCTTGATTTCATTTTTTCAAATTTTTACAAATTTTTTCTAACTCCTTGGATTTTTCTTAGGTACGAAAGTTAGAGAAAAGCCAAGGGATGGCCCAAAACCTGATTTTGCGCCTCGAACCATTTCTGCTTGCTCAAGCCTGAGGAAATTGTGCAAGTTATCAAAATTAACTTGGGGTGAATTTTGGATAACATTAGGCTACTATTGGCCTACCATGGAGCATGATTGTTGTAACCATGTGAAGAAATGCATGGATTTTTAAAAGTTCAGAAATTTGATACATGCATCGGCATTATCTTTATAGCCTATCACAACCCCTTGGTCATTCTCAAAGTGGGGTCTCAATCTAATAGGGAAACTTAACCATGTCTCTTCAGAAGGTCATAAATTCATCATTACTGCAATTGAATACTTTACGAAATGGGTAGAGGTTGTTCCTCTCACCTATGTTAAAGGTTCCCAAATCTCTAAATTTGTCATGAAGCATATCATCTATCAATATGGTATCCCTTGTTTTATTATCATTGATAATGGTAAGCCATTTAAGAATAAGACAGTGAAAACACTCTACAAACGCTTTCAAATCTCCCTTAAGTTCACGACCCCGTATTATCCTCAAGGTAATGGGAAAGTCGAGGCTTCCAATAAAACCCTAATTTGCATTATAGAGAAGATGGTGAACAAGATAGGTATGACTAACATCTACAAATTCACCCTGCCCTCTAGGAATTCAGAACTTCTATCCACACCCCCAAAGGTGTCACACCATACTCCTTAAAATTCGGCATGGAAGTCGTACTGCCTTTAGAGATCGAGATCCCCTCTTTGTGTATTAAGATAAGGGACTACCTAAATGAAGAGAAGGACTACAGAGTATCTCGACTAGTAGATTTAGAGCTATTATACAAGAAAAGACTTCACACTCTCAATCACCTTGAAGTGTATCAAGATTGAGTGTGGCGAAGCTACAATAAAAGAGTCATGCCTTGTCAATTTGAGGCAAGGAACTTAGTGTTAAAAGAGAATCAGAGGAACACCAATAAGGACTATGAAAAGAAAGGGAAATTTGAACCCAATTGGCTAGGATCATATGTTGTGGTTACCAAGTTCGGTTCAAGTGCCTATAAGCTAGCCCATTCAGATGACTAAGAACTTCGAGAACCCATGAACGCAATACATCTTAAGCACTTATATGCTTAAGTATGGGGTCTCTAAAATATCAGAAAAGTATAAAAAGAAAAAATAAAAAGAGAAATAATCAAGTGTGTCCAATAGTGAAAACCACACAATGGTGGCACTTTGGACAAGTCCTTTGGTGAAAATCAGTTTTCGGTGTAAAGGGAGGGTCCATTATTCACAAGCATTTCAGGTTTATGAGTACGACAGCTTTGTCATAAGTTGGTCTTTACCTTCATCTGAGTCCCTTGTGAGCATATCCCTATTTTCCCTTATCCAACTGATCCAACCTTTTGAATGCAGAGAATTTAACTTTGAATGAACTCATCTCATGCTGGGGGAAACTTCACAGTGTCACTTCTGGCATATACCACGTGGCATTATGCCCTTATACATCCCATATAACACTAGGGGCAGCCATGTTTCTTCACTTCCTTACACGTTCACTTTAGAAAATTGCTTAGAAAACGTCAAAAACATTTGTATAACTATTGAAAAACCCAAAACATATAGAAGTGTTCCTTGTAAAAATCAAAAACATTTGTATAACTGTTGAAAACCCCAAAACATACAAATATGTTCCTTGGAAAAATCAAAAACATTCAAATACGTTTCATAGAAAACTCCAAAATAATACAAAATTGTCTTAGAGATACAAACCAAAAACAATGAAAAATGTCCCAAAATTGTCCCACAAATACAAAGTAGTGGTTTGCTTACTTTTAGTTGTTGGTTTGTATGGTTTTAGTTGCATTGGTTTTTTGTATTGTATGCTTTAAATTGGATTTACTTGCTTACTTAGATTGAATGTCACTTTAGTCTATATCATATTGCATTGAGTTCATTTTATATTGCATACTTGTAAATAAATGTGTTGCTTTTGTAGACACCTAAATTCCAATTTTGCAATCTTATTGCAAAAATGCACGCAAATCACTCTTATTCTTCCCAATTCTGTTATAATTAGTCATTTTTACTAATTAACTAATGTTTCTTGCCACTTTGGCTGGTTAACAAGCACTTCATTGATCACCAAACCTCTTTCACATTCAGGATGCCACTTTACAACAAATCATAAGTCAAAATCCTCTTCAAAGTAGATAATTAGCAATTATAGGCTAATTAAGCCTATTTTTCCCTTGATTGGGTCAATATTCCCTAATATTGATTGAAACCCCTCTTCCAACCACTCAAAATCACCCTACTTCTCTCCATAATGTCTCAGTGAGCTTCAAAATCTTATCCTAGCCTCCTAGTTGACCCTAAGCAATTGATTAAGACTCCACGCCTCTTAATCACTTGTTAATTCACTAATTGTCATTTAAAAAGCTTAATCATGATTAGAAATGCTAAGATAATTTGGGAATTTAGTCCCACATGCACCATAATATAAGTTTCTCCTAAAAGGAAAACTATAAAAAGAGTTCACCTCTTACCTTAATACTTTACACCATACTTTGATTTACATCTCATATAATACATATGATTCATAGTTAAATTCAAATCCTTGCCTAAAACCTTCAACAAGGTTGGTAGATGAATAATCTAAAACGACTTAACAAGTCATTTGGAGAGGTAATTTCACCATTGTTTGGAGTAACAACCATAACCATTTGATTTCCCTCTTTAGTCTATTTAGGCCCATGTTAGGTAATTCAAGCATATTAATAGGCATGTTTAATTAGATCTTGCATTGTTTTCATACTAGTTAAGCATTCCCTTTAACTTTTATCTTAATGTTACATTCCTAGACTTATAATCCTTAGCTATTAGGTGGCAATGGTGTTAGTCTTTCTTGATTAGATTTGTAAAATTTTACGGTACTTTCAGCTTTGATTAGATTTGTTTAACTTGTGCTTGTTAATTTTTACATATACATTGTGTTATCACTTCATCATCATATCACATATAGCCATCACATATATACATCATATATCAATAAATGATATGTTTACATCCTACATATATGTTAAAGCTAGTCATCCAGTATTGTATCATCAATGGGGCAAGAGGGGATGGACATGATCACAAATCTATACTCCCCACACCAATATCAAAAATACAAACATGTTTTACTCAAAGTATCTCATCAACATGTAATATGACATTAGCTAAGGCTATCTCATAATCTAAAATGTGATACAAACATAAACATACAGATTTAACATGATATCTCATAAACATGTGATACATCAGTAATCCATCTATTATCGTACATCATCAAAAATTTAAATATCCATGTACAAAATAGTGTGTCTCAAAAATACATCTGGTATAATGAGCCATCATGGGCATTTATAAAAAAATGTTCCTTCATCATGAGACATGATAAAAAATAATACATATACATCTGTGTGAAAGTATGCATTCATATCAAGGTGATACACCCAAAAAAATACATCTAGTACATCGATAAGAGAGTCAACCATGACTCTCACCCTCATCGAGACTGTCTAGTCTAGATCCACCACTAGGTGAGGGCATCTGAGATGTTGGGCATGTAGAAGGTGTTAAGCCATGTTGTGCTAACCCATGCTACTTGGAATCCTATTGTCTTGAAGGACCCTGTATAGATCACATTAATCGCAATGGCCTATGGGATCTAAATCGGGACGTGCGGCTTGCTATCTGACTATACTTAGGAGCTCTCTGCTCGGTCAGAACAACTACATAGTATTGCATCCTATAATATGTGGCCTTGCATACTATAGTAGCATTGTGCCCAATCATCAGCTGTATCCCTGAAGACATACATGCCTACTGAAGTGTATCACACTCCACTCTCACACTAGCTAGTTCTATCCGTAGTTGGGCTCTGTCTAATAGATCCTGATCCCCTCTCTGATATGACCTGGTCCCTCTCTACCTGCAACTGTAGACTATCTACTGTCACCTGATTTCACTCAATCATGGCCTGTAATCTTTGTGTTCAGGCCTGATCTTTCTCTATCATGAGATGATCCCCTTCTGCGATAGCCTGGTCTCTCTGGGTAATGGTTTGATCCCTCTCAGCTACCATCTGGAGCTATAAAGTTGTCACCTATTATAACCACTACTACAATGTAGTCATCTTCCCACCATCTTAAATATCCTAAATATCCTCCTCCATGTCCTTACCACCCCCGTCATCTCCTCCACCTCCTGGTGGACTGTATCATGGACTCATGTGAGGGGGTGATGGGGGTACCTGTAATGTTGCTTGTAATGGAACCACATGTGGCTGCAACACTACTTGTTGTTGTATTAAGACCTATTGTTGTACTAGCACATGTTGCACTAGTACCCCTATATGTAGTCCTCCATATGGACATGTCTGTGCTTGTGCTTATGGATTTGGGTCCTATTCCCCCTGTGTTGTTGCATCCAATACCTCATGTGGTATAGTCAATCTACGTGGCAGCATTTTCACATACCGTGCTACATAATCCACTATAGTCCTTGGATCTACTATATGTGTATGTGCTCATTGTACCCAAGGCTGTGGAACCACCTGTAAAAATCTCACACGAGCTCGACAAAGCCTAATTTGAGGCCCTGCGTGGAAGACCTCTCTATATCTACGTGCATACCACATCTCATCACCAAGAATTCCCTAGATGAGACCAAAGTGACACTGGACCCTATCCACTCTATACCACTCCTGGACATAGCTCCTGCTCCCAATAATGAAATGGTCCACTACAGTTGTACTCAACTTGACTGCATCCTAAGGCCAATGGTATAACTTGTATGGCCGTCACGTGATCATATGGGGCTATAACTCATCAAATTATCACCTATAGTAAATTGTGTCCCCCCTGTGGCTGCGAATTTCATCTTTGTCTAGAACCCATCCCATGATGGAAGGCTCTCTAATAACTCGTGCTCTTAAAGCTCCTACACAGCGGCCTATCACAATATGATCCCAGGACCAGATCTATAATAAAGTGGTAGGACCCATTGACCTCTTTCCATGATAAGATATCAAGTGTAATCAGAGTATAAATGAGTCAGTATACACTAACCCCAGCAATACACCTCTCCCTGAAGCGGGTCGTGAATCACTCCAATGAGACCCAAAGGGAATTGTGCACCAGTCTTGTCGGGAAAAAAAAATTCCATTGATAAGAGCTAATAAATATATAGATACCCATCCTAGTCGTGGATCATCCATGCACCTCCTAATGAAAATTGTCATACCCCAGTGGGGTATATTTGTCACTCTAAATATCATGGTTGTGTATCACTCAATACGGTCCTGGCGACCATTGTATGCAATCAAGCGACCCTAAATATGAACTCGTAGGATCCACCAAACATCCTCCAATGTAATACTCATCTCACCAATAGGAAATCAAAAGGTCTGACTCTCACTCCACCATCTCTCAACTAAGGTTGTGAGCAAGCTATGATCTAAGGTAATCTGTGGCATATGAGCTATATAGGATAAACATATCACCTCTAGGGTAATCTCCAAGAAAATCTGGTGGTGTCTGTTAAACGTCACCTCGTAGTCCTAGAGCCACCCCTATTGCTCCCATGTCACTAACACGTCTAAGTCTGCTTGCGGAACCAATTAGGTCATTTATTATGATCTTTTTCTTCTATGACTACCATTTTAATTTCTCTAAGTATATCGTCCAATTTTTCTATTCTATCATATTATTCTTCTAGTCTATCATTAAATTCTTCTATAATTCACCTATTTCTTCCACCTAGGGTTTTCTAAAACCTTAGTTTTCTCCTAAAAGCAATTTAAAATTCACTTTTGTGCATGGGTGCACCAATGCACTTCCTCATGCATGGGCACATTTTCCCCAAACATGGGCCCATTTTCCCTAGCATGGGTGCATTTTCCCCAGCATAGGTGCATTTCTCTTTGTGCCAGTGCATAGGCACCCCCGCATAACTAAAAATTTAACATGTTAAATCTAGTTTAGGGCATAGGCACATTGGTTTATACATAGACGCATATGCACCCATGCATGTTCCAGCATAGGCGTAACCCCCCCCCCCCACGTTTTTTCCCAAATTTTGCCTAAAAACATGCATTTTAACAAAATAAATAAATGTTTTGAATAACCAGGGTAAAAAGAGTAGTTTTGTATACCTGTGGTCCATCCACTGGGAGCTTCATGTAGTCCCTCACGTGGTCCGTACAGTGCCTCTAGTTTGGTACCCTCGTCATTTTCTCTCGTAGGTCAAAGCTCAAATCAGTGGGTAAAATGGTAAGTGAATGTGGTAAATAAACTTGTCGCGATGGCTTATATACCCATTTTTACCTTCTGTGGTGTGTCTCTCGACCCCAAAGTTCCCTGAGACCATCGTATTTCTTCTATAATTCTTCTAAACATTTTCCGACGATGATCTTTTTTAATAAATAATTATTTTTGGCACATTGTCGCTACACCTGAGGAATGTTTTTTGCTTCCCAACGGCCTTTTCTACTACCTAGGGCATATATTTACCTTACGGTCACTTTTAACATTGTCTCACAACTTCATTATTTCTTCCATAATATTTTCTTCTATAAAAATCAAAAAATTCAAAAAACCCAAAAAAAAAATTAAAAAATGGTAAAAATCATTTAAAATCCAAAAAATAGTAAAAATTCAAAAAAATCAAAAATTGGTAAAAAAAACATACACGCAGTTGAAGCCTATATCATTTGCATTATCCTCGAACATCGAAATTTGTCCTATAAAAACATCTTTCTAAAGTTCTTGCTTGTTCTGGTCCTCAAACGACTTGTGGATCATCGTGATCTACCTCCATTAACAAAAGCTAGGTTGCATGTTATGTCGGTACTCCCGTGCAACAATGAGTTGCCAGAGACTGTGTCATAGTGCATGAAAGATTTTCCATGGGACTACTTATGTCCACCATTATTCCCCTCGCATGTCTCCTTACTTGGGGCACTATTTTTAACCCTTGTTGTTACAACACAAACATTTGGGAACTGCAACTTGATAACAAAAACATTGGTACAATTGTCTTGAACATTGTTTGTTTGAGTATGTGTGATTATATTGGTTTCTCTGTTAGGTTAACTGGTTTACTTTCTCATATTACATTAGATTATGTATGTTGCAATGAGTTAAGCATCGTTTTACTTTCTCGTATTACATTGCATTATGTATGTTGCATAGAGTTACATAGCAAATGAACAAATGTTAGTAATTTAGCTTTTCATGGTATCTTACACTTTTGTTTATTTCAATAAAGGTCGATGATGTAGACCTAGGGGAAAAATGATATAACAAAGTTGTTTATTAAAAGGTTGGATGCAAAGATTGGGCTTGTCCTATATTCTCCATTAATCATTTCTTCTCCATTATAATTTATTATCACTACTAATTTTTCTTCCAAATCACCTGGGGTAATAAACAACCATGTTTATCCCTATCCTTATCCCCTCTAAATAACCAAGGGTTTCACACCCATTCTATCATATTTCTTCTATCCATTTTAATCATATTTTCGATTGTCAATTGACTTCTTCTATCACCCCATCGACACTTGAGGGGGCATCCTTCATACTACTAATTTATCTTCAAAAATTTACCTATTTATACTTGTCTACTATATTTGAAGATAAGTCACTTCACCTCAAACAGGGGCAAATGTAGACACCTAAATTCCACTTTTGCAATCTTATTTACAAAACGCACACAAATCACTCTCATTCTTATCAATTCCATTATAATTAGTGATTTTCGCTAATTAACTAACGTTTCTTGCCACTTTGGTCAATTAACAAGTGCTTTGTTGATCACCAAATCCTTTTCACATTCATGATGCCACTTTATGACGAATCATAAGCCAAAATCCTCTTCAAAACAGACAATTAGCATTTATTAGCTAATTAAGCCTGTTTTTCCCTTGTTCTGGTCAATATACCCTACTATTGGCTCAAACCCCTCTTCCAACCACTCAAAATCACCCCACTTTCCTCCACAACATCTCAACAAGCTTCAAAATCTTACCCTAGCCTCCAAGTTAACCCTAAGCGGTTAATTGAGGCTCCACACATCTTAATCACTTGGTAATTCACTAATTGTGATTATAAAAGCTTAATCATGATTAACAATTCTAATCTAATTTGGGGTTTTAGTCCCACATGCACCAAAATATAAGTTTTCCCCAAAAGGAAAACTATAAAAAGAGTTCACCTCATACCTTAATACTTTACACCATGCTTTGATTTACATCTCATATAATAAATATGATTTATAGCCAAGCTCAATCCTTACCTAAAGCCTTCAACAAGGTTAGTAGATGGATATATAAAGTGACTTAATAAGTCATTTGGAGAGGCCATTTCACCTTTTTTGGAGTAGCAACCATCTCAATTTGATTACCCTATTAGGTCTATTTAGGCCCATGTTAGGTAATTGAACATATTAGTAGGCATGTTTAGTTAGACTTTGAATTAGTTTTGTGTTAGTTAAGCATTACTTTAAGCTTCTATATTGATGTTACATTCCTAGAATTAGAACCTTGACTAAAGGTGGCAATGGTGTTAGCCTTCCTTAGTTAGTCATACAATTTTCTTTGTAAATTTTAGGGTGCTTTCAAGCAAATAGTACTAATAACGACATTAATGAGCAAAGGAGCACACAGATTGCTTTTAGCAAAAGGTGACAGATCTTCATCAGTGAAAGATATAGCATGTGGTAAATTATGAAGATACTTTATAAGATGTGCAAAGGCTAGCACAAAATTATCACTTTCAATATGAATGGCACGAAGGGCAGCTTCTAGTGTGTTATGACAATTAGGTGCATTACGCAACAAGTCATAAAGAGAGATATTAGTGGGCATATTTTTAAGTTGTTCAATGATGTCATAGCCCTTAGAAGTAGTGGGAGGATTTTTTAGAGTAATGGGTGGAGGAATAGATGTAGGTGGAGCCATAAGCGGATTAGGATGAGTACAAGGAGTAGTAACTACATTGATGAATGGATCAACCCTAGGTGTGACAAAATGGGGAGGATGTTGGGTGCACACATGCATGAAATCAGTAGCATTATTAACTATGTCTGAGACCTTAGTTGGTGCAAAGGTAGGATAAGAAGATTGAGTCATAACTTGATAAGGATATGGCATGGTCAAAAATTAAGTGTCGAAAAGTGGGGTTGACCAAAATGATTAACTAAAAATGGATATATATGATAGTTAATCTTGATCTAGAATGACATGTAAATACAGTAAATAAATGTAGTAAATAACTATGAAAAAATTACCCAAGCAACTATGAAAATGGAAATGATAAAACCCTATAGTACTAAGAGAGTTAGAATGAACTCAACTGATTGGAGAAGCTCACTAGACTATGTCATAGAATGAAAAAAATAATATATAAGTAGGAACAACTATGTAGAGGTCTCGAAAAGGATTGATCCGGGTTGATTCTCTAGACTAGAGTGCTTGGAGAGGGACCGAAAGGTGCCTACGGATGCTCTGTTCTATAGAATGGGCACCCTAGTTTGTACAAAAGGTCCAGAACTGAATTTCATAGGTTCGGCAGGTGGTCTGAATCCCTCGTCATTTTTCCACATTAACTTCATTGTATTGCTTCAGGTGTCACTGATAATAAGATGAAGGAAAGACCTAAAAAAGACCAAAGAGGAGTACCAAAAACCTAAAAAATAGAAGAATGCAAATGAATGGGTCAGACTGACCTCAACTGCTACAAAAATGGGCTTACTAACTCAAAGGAATGCACTACATTTTGGACCCAAATGTAGTTATGGTGTGTGTTTGCATCATGTTCCCTAGGTGCTCTTGTGCTAGTTGCACTTTGTGAAGTAGCGAGTAACAACTAGACGTAGAAAATGTAATATAATGTGTGCATGGAATAGATTAGAATCCCTCCCCCTATGTTTTTGTGATGTATATGAACTAGCCTTGTCCTTGTGATGGAGCTAATGGATGCAAATGATCTCTAAATGGATGCAACTCTAAGTGGATGTTAGTAGTGACTAGTGTTTAGTCCCTCATTATGGTCTCATAACTTTATATTTATAGGGTTCTCTTGATCTAATTTCATAATTAACCTTGAAATGGCCAACCACCAAAAAGATAAAGATCTCAAATGGATAGAAAGATCCCAAAAAGTGGCGAGAAAGTTCAAAAAGGATCGGGGCACCCCTGGTGGGACCAGGGCACCCATGGGCACCGCAGTACTAGCATGGGAACCCCATTCAAATCTAAAATGATGAAGAATGATAAAAATTGACTGGGCATATGGGTGCAAGAGGTTAGAAATTTCAAAAGGAAACAAAGTAAGATGGCCAAAAGATGGGGGTTAATTAGTACTTTATTCACTCAAAAACCTTCTAAATAGTTGTATGATGTCATGGCTAAATAATGTCTAAAGTGCATTATTTTGTGTCTACACATATAATCCATGCTTTGAAAGAATGTGAAGCCAAGTTACTACATATGAATAAGCTTAAGTATGTTATCTCTTTTATTGTATCTAATGCTAAGTTCCCAAGAAAATATACATTTAAAGGAAAGGTTACCGATAATAAATCTACTACTAAAGACATTGTTAATGCAAATCTCAACCTACTAAGCTATAATCAAACCCTACATGAAGGAAATTTATGCGTCTAACATATGTTCCACACATTATGCTAAAGGAATTACTTGAGTGCAATTTTGTGTCTCTCCCTCCACCACTTGAGGTTGATGTGAGTAGGACTCATAGTAAAAAAAATTATTCTAATGCTTATTGTGACTATCATAGATGGTTTAGTCACCTAACTAATCAATGTATCAAGTTTAAACGTGTTATACAATATCTTATTAATGAAAATGCAATTGAATGGGATGACCCCACTAAACCCTCTAGCCTAATAATGATAATCCAAAGCTGAAAATATTAATGATCCACTTCTTAATCATAACATTGACACATCTACTTTAGAAGTACACAATGTTTATCGTGTGACACCACCTCCACCTTTTTTGTGATCACCCATTGGGTACAATGATCGACATTATTCGATTGTTACTTTTGATGACTTTGATATGGATGATACTCTTGTCTTATGCATCTATTAATCACATCCATGTTCATAGTATTTAGTTTGATCCATATAATAAGCATATATTATGTACTCTTAAGCTACTTCATTCTATTGGTTATACTAAGAAGCACATCACATGTGATCATAATTCCTAATTTGGACATTATTTTACCCATTACTATTAGCTCTTTTACCACATATGTCTCATTTCTAGTGTTTTCCACTCTTATCTCAGGTGACATGCATTTAAGTATCCCTTGGTTATGTAATAATAAGGTTATACCATCTATTTTGCACCAATTTGTTAATTTAATTCACTAAAAACAAGTTATCATAATTTGAGGTATTCCCCTTGAAGCTCCTCTCCTTGTTTTGCCTCGTCAAGCTTCTTTAATTTCTACTCCTACTCCATAATCTCCACATAGGCCTTCTAGCACACATGTTATATCCAATGACTCTATCTTTCTTAGGTTTTATGATAGACCTTTTAGCATACATATTAACTCTAGTGATTCTATCCATGTTAGGTCTCATGAGAGGCCTTATAGCACACATCTTATCTCTAGTGGCTTTAGTTGTCCTATGTCTGTAGATAGGCCTTCTAACACACATGTTATATCTAGTGGCTCTCATTCTCTTTAGATTCATCATAAGTCTTCTAGTGTACATATTATTTGTAGTGGCTCTTTCTCTTCTAGTCCACCTCATAAAATCTTTTGTTGCACATGTTATTTTCAAGGCTCTTTCTCATCTAATCTTCCTCACAAGTATTTTGTTCCATGCGTTATTTTTCATGGATCTCACTCTTCTATCCCTCCTCGTAGGTATACTTCATCACACACTACCTCTCCTGGATATATCCCAAATTTTTCTCCTCCTAAGATCTCTATGAAACATGTTATTACTTTTATACCTCTTGCATATGATCATATTTCTTTTGCACAATTGAGGCATGCACCTCCCATTTCTTCTAAATATGGTTTGTCTCCTCAAAAGTCTCCCATTGGGTAGCTCTTGCGGTACCCTTCTCATTATATACAATATATTCAATGATATAAAAACATTCACATATTTGCAAAAAATACAAAACCATGACCTATACACATAGCTTGATTTGTTTACACTATACATTATATATGTTGTATGTCACTATGGTGTGATTGATAGCATATCCGTTCTACTCTTTTACATGTGTGGTCGTGAGGTATATTGAGCTTGATGCAGGATACACAAATTGTTACATGCTAATAAGATCTAGTTTGGTTCCTTACATTCTTGTCTTAGGGGCATCCCTCCACACTATACAAGTGTTATTGTTTCATTATAGTTCCTTTCTACTTCCTCATTAGGCTTAATTATGTATGTATATATATATATATATATACACATACATACATACATAATTGTATACTTTTTTTAAACACATTATCTTTTGAGATAACAGGACTAACACATGTGTCTTGTGCAGCGCTGGCATATCTTGTTTCATGTGCTTTGTTGTTACTTATACTACTTTTATCATTGTTTGTTATATACAGTTTCTACTTTCTTGTGTTACTAAGTTTGTATATTTCATTGTATGTGTAATGTGTGCCTTTCTTATCTTATAACACCTCATGTGTCCCATGTTTGCGTCCATATGCCTTTCTTGAATGGCATTTCTTCTCTTGTATGTGTCCTAAGTTTCTTGATTGTCTTGGGACATCATTGGTGTCCCATGTTTTTGGATCTATGCCTTATAGTGTCTCATATCTACATGTTATGGATTTTGTTTTCTAACTTAATTGATGTTTTTTATTTATACTATTTCTACTACATCTACATTACTATTGTTATTGTTCTTTTTTTTTACTATCAATACTATTGTTTCTATAGTTGTTTTTCTCTTTGCATGTCATGATCTCCACCATATGCAACCCCTTTCATAGGTACAAGTTTCTAGAGGTGGCCACCTCTTCAACACTCCATGATCTTCTATAGTTTCTCATATATTCAGTACATGGGTATGCATTTCTTCTTCAAAGTCACGCGCTCAAATGCTATATCATATGTGCCTTAAAAGAGGATGCATTCATTGGGATATATTCTATATCTAAAAGAAGACTTCCAAACTCAAACATAGATTTTCAAAGGTACAAGTCCTTATAAACATCTTGAAATACCAAAATCTAGCAAAAATTACATAGATTCAAAACCATACAACAAGGTCAGGACCATATGGATGTTCTTGAATTTGCCATAACTTTTTGGCTTAAGGCCAATTACATTGTATTTATATATTTTTTCATATTTCCACTTATGGATACATATTTTTGGCATAATCTCAGGCTCAATTAACACAATTTAGATCAATTATAGGGGCATGAATATTACACTCCTTCATGTCAGTACTCAGTTCCAGTTCCTAGTTTCGGGAGCATAAGCCTCCTTCTCTACCATAAGTTTAACATCATACACACTTCTGCTCAACAATAAAACACATGAGAAGGTCATGGGGGCACTCATTTTCTTATAGAACTTGTGTCCATATATACAAAATTAGGCCTAGATCTATCTGTAGTGGTGTGATATATGGGGTTATAGAAAGTATAAAAGTAGATAATTTCTTCATAGGTAGTCTTTCATCTCCTCATTTCAAAGGGAAAGATATCAAGGTTACTAAAAACTTGGATACATGGTCTTCTTCCTTCACAAGGTGCATTGGTACCTCTCTCTTCTTCTCTCTCTACCTTTTATTTGGTGTTGGGATGCATCCACATAATACTCTCATTTCTCCTTTAACAAAATTAGGGATTGATCACCCCCAATCCTTCAGTAAATTCAACAATACAACTCCAAATCTCCAACTGTAAACAAATAAAAAGGAATCTCTTCCCTCCACAAAACTAACATGTGTATTCTTTTTGTGTCTTACATCACTTAATTTCACTTTATGAAAAATATATATTTACAATTGAGTTACCGTTAAATTTCTACTATATACATTGAATACACTCCATGTTGCATATTTCATCATGGAGCATGCCCACACCAAAATTATTTGGATAACAAAATCTCCTAGCGAAGACAAAGTGTGTTTACACACTTAGGTATATTTTTCTCTAAGCATGTAATTTTCACTTCATACTTAATGGGGGGGGGGAAATCTAAACACTCAAATTTAATAATTTGTAATTTTGACATTGGTTATGGGAATGCTTCTTAGATAAGACAGACACCCACATCCTATCCACACTCATTACACCTTGTTATCTCTCTCCCAACTTGTTCATTCCCACACATTGATATGTTGACACTTTATGAGAAAAATGCACAAGATCAATACTTAAACTTTGTCTTTCATTATGCAAATTCCATATTTAATCGACCATTTCCCTTCCCAAAATCATAAACTAGGGTCACAATGTGGCATCTAGTCCTGATCGACCTATATGGTCTTAGATCGACACACCTTCCAACTTTAATTTCAATTTAATATCATTTTTTAGGTCTTTTCATCATCCTGGGTCAACCTTATCATAATGATTTACCTTTAGAACCCTATATAATAAATTTAACAGCACCTCATTTACTGATCCATAAATAGGTGTCAATTTTTCTAAATTTCCATAGGCCCCTTATAGGCACTTGAAAATTATACTCAACATATACAATCAACGTTAAATGAAAATTCAATGTAAAATGAAAACACATACACACTGTAAAGAAAGCTGATAACGGAGTTTGATAATGCCTACATATTCAGGTTCATATGTTGAACTGATCCATTACACTTTTGATTTGTAAACTAGTACAAACATACAATGAAGTGATGAATATAATGAGGATACTAGTGAATGTATCTGATTTGATACCCAACTAATAGTTTTATAGGGATTCTTTTAAATGATAGTTTATAAAGGAATTCCTCCCAATGACAGTTTTATAGGGATTCCACCCAATGATAGTTGTATAGGGATTCCACCCAAGTGATCATATACCTAGTTGATTACCCATGAATCAGAAACCAGATAAAGAAATATGAGCACATATTCAATTGATTCAATATGAATCAGAAATGGAAAAGATGAAGACAATATCTCCTCTAAGTCCACCAAGTAGCAACACCTGACGTATAGTGATTGTTGTTGAAGTATGAGTCTTCAAATTACTCTTTCTTTGATGAGAGATATGCTTGATGAAGGCTCCAGAAGAACTCCAAGTGTTGGTATGACTTTTGTAAGGTAGAATGGTGCCAAAATACCTCAAAATTAGGAAAACAATACCACCATTATGAGAGTGAGGAAATTGTGAGCATTTTTCCTTTTTACACTAAAGGTTGATTTTGAGCCTAAGTGCTCCAAAATTAGTGATTTATACAAACTGTCTTTTAAGCCTATGGCTCTACACAGAACAATTGTGATTTAAAAATACCAAGTGATCCTTTTATAGGGCAGCTTGACCACCCATGGCATGGTGGAAAAGCTTATTTTTAGTATTGGGGTGGTTGGGGGTTCAATTATCCCCAACCACCTCACCATTTGCATTTGCTAAGGGAATAAAATCCCACATTCATGGTGGGAAGTATGGCAGTGTGTTTTAAATAGGATAGACCTGTCATATCCTATCGGCTAAGGCCATGCCAACTCCTTTTGCCATGAAGTGACTTCTACCCCATATAAACATTGTTGGTTATAAAGTGCATTTAACCGTTAATTGGTCGAGTTATAGTTGATCACCATGTTGTATCCTATGGTGCATATATGCAAAACCCAAACATTGAATGATCTACAGTGCCTATCCCGAACCATGAGGTAAATATCGAGCCATGTGGGGGGCTCATTAGAATTCCAGCTGACCCATATGACTCGCTCTCATAATACAATCCAATGCACTTAAATCCAACATTGATCCTACAATTATAATTAGGATCTCTTTGAGATGAGTGATAACTCGGCCGAGTTGGATTGATCCAAGCACTCTCATCATGGTGTCAGGCCATGTGGTGGCTTGAGGACCCACTACGTGGCTCAATAATGATGTAGAGGTAAAGACACCCCTCCATGAAAAGAGTGTGTTGAACCTGGTCGAGGGCCCCTAACAAGTAAAAAGTAGGGTCCACCCATCTGAATATGAGTGTTAAACATAGACATCACAAAACAATATTTTTCTTTTTTTCCTCTGAATACACTCTACTTCCACCACGTGTCTCTGCCATATTGGTCAATTACCCCTGTCGAGTCTTATCGTTGACCAAACTTTGAATGGTCGTATTATGAGTATATGATGTTCATTTTCCACGTTCCAAGTACTAACAGAAAGCTCGATGAATGCTCTACCACTCTGTCATGGTTTAGGGAGATTTAGGGAACTCCCAAACATCCCAAATGTCCTATTGATCACACCTCCCTAGTGAGAAGGATTGTTTCCATAAAAATCTTGTGAACCATGAACATGGTGTTACTGAGAAGAGATCTACGCAATAAATTTCTACTCCACAATCAAACAATTGATGGTTCAATCCTGAGACATGTGGCATCTACACCATGCTACTGACATCTCCTAGTAATCTTTATCTTGTTTCATGGACTATGCCTCTACACATAATGATGTTTCGAGATGATTTCAAAAGCTCAATAATGTTCATGATCCTCACCTAATGTACTAAGTATGTGAGCTCCTGGAAAAGTTTCTGCATAATTTCTCACAAAATAAATTTATATACTCACAACATCATGTGTTAGTACATAATTGTTCCTCTCGTATGAGGTCTTATTTTTATAAGTATCATATGTACAAACAGTGCCCAAAAATGGGTCTTAAAATGCATGTTATTCACAATCAAGAGTAATGCAATATAAAGTTGAAAAATGGTTGACCAATCCATTTTAACGGACTTTCATTTACAGGTATCACCTAAGCTAGGGTTGAATTTTCAACTCATGGTGGAGTCACAACTTCATTTACCTTTGTTATTGGTCTATATTCCATCTTTGGCTTTCCACTAGACTGATGACGAGATGAATGAAGTTTCCAACAAGTGTCCACCTAATGCTCATTCACAAGACAATGAGCACAAAATTTCCTCATTGCCTTCTTCTGATATGAGGAAATCTGCTTATCCTTTCTCGCCTCTAAACAATGAGATGGGGATTTCTAATTCACCGTGTTCCTGAAAAATGACAACTTCTTCAATAAAGTCCTTCTCTTCCAACATCTGAAAACATAATGGTTATGCATCCCAAAAAACGTACAAGGAAACGCATGCCACTTTTTCTGAATATCAAATCCAAACTTCTTAAACTGAAAGAGTGGATCAGAAGTTTTACAACCTTTATGGTGCTTATGATAAGAAAGTGGAGGTGGAATCTCGATACCTCTTCACTAAATTTTCTTACTAACTCCATCCTCTGACAAAGAAGCACCCGATTCCTGCATTGAATCTACCTGCAAGACTAGTGGGGTATTCTTTTGGCCTTCGGAAGTTTGTCTTCCTCCAGCATGCTTGGAGCATTCTCCAATATCCATTCCCATACTAGTAAAACTCGATCCTACAAAATGAGGATGATCCTCGATCGGTATTGGGTTAGCAATTCCTTGACTATCTTTGTCAAGACCTCTTCCATCAAAACCCATCTTAAATAAAAATTTAGATCCAATGCCTCAAGTATGCTTTCAAATGAACCAAAGACATCATTACCTGAATCCAAAACTGAATGGGAGGAAGAAGAAGATTCTCATGGTGAGAAACTTACAGTGCACTCTGTCATGGTTGTTTCATATGAAGTAGAAGGCAATTCCTTCTTCTGATCACAACACTACAAACTGATTAAGAGCTCATCCTTTGATTCTAGCTCTTTTTTCAAATGATCAAATTTCTCTTCGAGGGAGTAGAGCTTGCATCGCAAGAACATATTTTATTCTTGGATTTGTCTATTGATGCTCTTGAACTCTTCCAGTATTTCCCTCTTCAGTGCTTTCCACATGATTACCTGCAAACCAACTAATTCCCAAAATACTACAAAACTTCCAAGGAAGAAGATCAAGCCAAATAGTCTACACTTATGGGATTAACAAATCACAAACTGGTATCTAATTGTAACCGAAGCAATGACAGAACTAGCTCTGATACCAACTTGATCCATAAACATGGGTAATTTTTTCTAATTGTCCACGGACCCCTTATGAATAAGAAACTAAAATAAATAGGTCTTATTACAATGCAATGATTTAGATTTCTCATACACACAATATAATAGATTCAATGCTAAATAAAAATGCAACAGTAAATCTAATTAGAACCAAGGTTTTTTCAGGTCAGGTTGGTATGTCAGAGGTCTGGTAAGGGTCAGGGGTTGATTAGTTGATGTCTGGGTTATTTTTGGGTGAGTGGGAAGCTTGCTGGTCTGGGAATATGAAATGACAGAGAGACTGATATCAGTATGGTGACCGATGCCAGTATGGGGACTAAACCAACGGCAGTTAAGGAACCAACGTTGGTAGGGGCAATAGGTAATAAACTATTAAAAATGGGTTTTTAGGCTCTCTTTGATTGCATAGAGAGTGAGAGTATTATGGTTTAGGTCGTAATATGGCTGAGAAGACTCACGAATACTAAGAAGGTTTAGAAGAGTGGAAAGGCTTGGGGTGGTTGAATATTGGGTTAGTGGGAAGAAGGTGATGTATGGGTAACATAAGAAATAAAATATTGAACAAAGAAAGAGATCTACAATGGGATAATCCCAAATGATTAAAATCAAAGTACTTACTTGGTGTCTTGTAGACATTGTGAGTTAACATGGTTGATGGTTGATTGGAGAAGAGGTTCTTGAGTCCAGTGTCATGTAAATACAACATATGTGCTCCTCTGAGTATTCCAATGCTCTGGAAGGAGAACTGGATGCTTGTCTTGCAGTATGGTTGTGTGTGTTTTTTGTCTACATGCAGGAGGGCTTGAAGATTCATGTTTGAATGTAATAAGGCTCCAATAACTAAATGACCAACCCATGTAAAGAGTTGTGAAAGCATATATTAAGTGACCGATGGTGGTTAGGTAACCAGCATCGATCGAGGAAAAACTGACGTTGGTTAGGGTGAATTAGTCCCTTCTACCAAAAATAGGAAGATCTTCCCATATTTGGCGTGTTTTCCAAGTTAAGTCCACTTAGGGAAGTGAAGTTCTTATTAGAAAAGGTGAGAAGGTCATATAAGAATTCCAATTAGGTTTATGAAGAATTCTCAGTTAGTTAGGTTAAGTGGTGATTCAACATTGAGAGTGATGACTCAATGTTGAGAGTGATGACTTGGTCACTGTGAGTTAAATGCCCCTGGAATGGGTCCAAGGTGAGGTGTAATGATAAGGTGGAGATGTGAGGATGGAATTAACTTAATTAAAATAATTAAATCAATTAATAATGTGAGGATGAATATTAATATAAGATGGAGGGGTCATGATTAGTTAAATGTTTTATCTTAATTAATTGAAGGGGACTAAAGGGCATGTGACCCAAATTTGGTGTCTACATTTACCCCTTTTTGTCATGTAGCTTGTATTGATAAGCGACGCTAACAAAAATAGGAATTTTACACCCCAGGTATGAGTGAATATTAGGTTACCCCAAGTGTGGGTGGAGGTGATCTCCTTCAAACCCAAAACTAATGAGTTGTGAAACAAAGTCGATGAGTGGTTTGATAAATGGGTAAGCTATGAAAATGAGGGTAGGTTGGTTGTAGGTAAGGGTGATTTCATTCGGGTAATAGGTAGGGGCACTCTAATACATGCACACGTATAGGTTATGATAAGGTACCAGGTTGAAGATCTTGTAAACTCTACATCGTAAAAGGTCAATAGGTTTATTCAAACAAGGTTGAAGTGGTTCAGGTATCCAAGGTATAGGATATGGTCCTGAAACACAACTAGGCCAGTTATAGGAATAGGTAATAGGTTGTGTTCCAAGGTACCAAAGGTATGGTAGGGATAAACATCAAGACATGAGGCAAGGTAAGGTCATTGGGTTGAACAACATAGGTAGCATCGTCGCAAGTTATAGCAAGTACACAACTTTGAATATCACAAAAGGTGAGTGTCAATTAGGTGAGGTAGGATACGTTGTAGGTAAGGCCATGTTAAGGGTAAAAATATGCCCCAACTGATGGTGAGGTCGGGTGGGAGGTTATAAGGCCATTAGGGTAATGGGTAAGGGCAGGGTCAATTATCGGGTGGGCAAAAAAAGTGGCGGGCAAGAAGATTTAGTGTAGGATTGGGCAATCAGCTAAAAGGATAACTGATATCAGTGATGTAAAACTGATGTCACCTAAAGGTAACTGATCGTGGTAAACTAGGGCACCTGGCCGATGTTGACCAAGAAAAACTGACATCGGTCAGGTCATGGGTGTGGTAAAAAAGGAAAAATCCATATAATATGGATTCATTTTCATCTGTTAAACTAGAGGAAATGATAGAGCGAAGAGTGTTTTACATTTTCCATGGAGAAAGATACGAGGTATTATACTCATCTGACTTGCCAAGGAATCATTTATCGATTGGATTATGTTTTTCATGCCCACGCGATCGAGACGAGTGATTCAATTGATGGAGAGTGAGAGGTTTGATTCAGACGTGGTAGCAGCAAGAGGAGGTGCGAGAGGGGCTCAAGCACCCAACCCAGAGATTCCAACATGACGGTGGTAGCATGTAGAGGTAGGAAATAGAAGGAGTGAGGATGTAAATACCACTAACAGCTACAGGAAGTGGTGGCTAGCACAGTTACAGGCGGCACCTCCGAGGCCATGGTAACCTATTTTAGTGATAGTCATATTTCATAGAGATGTATTATATGGGTAGGTGGCTGCCCTACATGCACAAATTATAGGGTTGAAAGGATAGCTAACAAGGGCACATGCACAAGTGACCTCCCTGCAGGCCCAGGTAACACAGGGTGGAGATAGGTATGGAGGGAAGGTAGTCGCATTACAAGCACATGTGGCAGGATTATAGAGCCAGTTGGCTACATCACAAGCACAGGTTACAGCCTTACAGGCCCAAGACCAGGAAAGGGTCCTCTTTTAGAAGGGTAGAGTTCTCAAGTGGTAGTTAGGCCTATGGCACCACCGCAGACTATAACCATGTCGAGGTTCAGGGATGCCTTGAACGAGGCTCATTACTATCAGGACCAGCTAGTAATTGCAGGCATTGATGTGGCCTCCTACACCAAGCACTGAGTACAATGGGAAGCAAGTGAGTGGACTAGATCCAAGACTCACAGCTCAGGTAACATAGGGGGTTAGCAACACCAGAGACAGGGCCAAGGTGAGGTTACGAGTTCCCAGAGACCATGCCCCATAGAGGGAAATGAGGAGGAGATGGAGGCAAGGTAGGGACCAATAGAGGGTGGTGAGATGATTGCAAGTCACTAGACCGGTAGGGAAGAGGGGGAGACATGTGAAACTAGAGAGGAGGTACATCAGGTGGGGGTGATTGATATTCATAGTGGATATTATACGATCATTTTGATTTTTGTTATATGTATCGGCCTGCGTGCCGAATATGTGAGATTGTATATGAGTGTTTTGAGATACTAATACTTATTTATATATGTTTATATATGTATTGATACATAGACACACTCTCATTATATAATTTATGATGTTTGTTGGATGTATGATGTACTCTTTCTTTAATTTCCATTGTTATTATGTACCATGGGAACTAGGTGAGTTAGGCATGATTGAGTCTAGGTCATCTAGGCATGATGGATTCAGGTATATGCATGGTGGAGTCTAGGTAATTTCCAAGTTACTGATCTTATGGAAATAATGTATTGTATGTATGTTGTGGTTAAATTTCCAAGTATTTGATATGGTTGATGTTATAAAATGGTAGGTATGTATGTTTTTATGATAGATTAATTTCCAAGTTTTATGTAAAATGGAAACTAACTAGGGTAAAATGTGAATATAAAGGGGGAAAATTGGTTAGGTGAAAAACAAGTCGAGCTAACCTCTAAGGGCCCCATGCCCTCTGAGTGTTTCCTACATAGCCCTGGCGAAAAGGGGCCTCAGGCCGATGTAGTTCTCCCATAGACTAGGGGAAGAACATGATAAGGGAGATGAATGGGTCGGTAGATTTTAGGCATGATTAAGTCTAGGTCATTTAGGCATGATTAAGTATAGGTTGAATAAGCAAGGTTGAGTATAGGTTACATAGGCATGATTGAGTATAGGTTGAATAGGCATGGTTGAGTCTAGGTCATGTAGTGATATGTAAACTCTTCAACTTTGGAAATATTCACAAATCACAAATTAATCGTCGTTGTTTACTTTCTATTAGAAAATAACAAAGATAGCTAGTGAATGAATTACTATTGTGCTTAGAATCAACAATTATAGTAAAGGAAAGAATATAAGCTCATAACACCAATAATTTTATCCTGGAAAACCTCCAATGGAGGAAAAACCAGTCTGGAAGGGCAATATCTCTTTCTTCCCACTTCTATTAGACAATTCAAATCAACAAGTACAGAATTTAAAATAAGTAAGAAAGAGAAGTAGATAATATGTCATCACTTCCTTTCAATTACTTGCTTGCTCTATCCAACAACTCCTTTCTTCTACAAAAAATACAATTTCCAGCACCGAGACTTCTTGCTCACTTACTCCCATGCTTCGATGATCTTTTACACTTCTACAATCATGTATTTATAGCCTTTCTCATGTCAACCCGTGCACTGGAGAATGGGAAAGGTCATGAAGGAGAAGAGAAATGAACATCCTTTCAAATTTAGAGGCTATTTGTTTTGATTTTAGTTTTATATCTGTAATGGTCAAGACTACCGTCCTGTGTAGACCGGCGGTCCTAGGACCGCCACCTTGGTTAGGCGGTGGTTTTGTAACCACCACCCTGCACAGGGTGGCGGTCTTGTTACTTAAAAGACATAACCTTCGTTTTATTGTTTTCCTTCTTTATGTTGATTGTTCCTGATGACGTAGAGTTATTTTGGATCCCTATGGATCACACCTCCCCTTCTTAAGAGGCTTTTGGTCCCACAAAAGCTTAGTGGGGGAGTAGATGAGGGAACAATTCCCTCACTTGCTCCTTCGAGTACCACCAGGCCTACCTTGGTGTCTTTCCTTTCAGTCCAATCTACCAAGACTCATGTGGACCTCTTCTAGCCTCTCTGACTTTCTGTTGTAGCACTACATCCTCCTCCAATTCACCTCGTGAGTCCAAGACGCAATCCTTAATAGAAGGTAGCAACTGTAGTTCTTCATCTTCATCCAGCATGGATGGCTCATATAGGTTCAAGTTCTTGTAGTTTACTATAGAGTACATCCTCATGAATGATGAAAAATTAAGTCAAAAATCATTTTCCCCAACCTGCTCCAATATGGTGAAGGGTTCATATCGTAGTGGCTTGAGCTTTCGTGCTTGATCTTGTAGTCTCTCCTTGCTCAATTAAAGCCAAACTTTGTCTCCAACATGAAGCTTTTATTCCCTCCTATGCTGATCGTGCCTAACTTTGTATTTTGCTTGAGATTTCTCTAGCTGTTCTTTGACCTTGAGATGGATTTTTCGGATCCTCTCAATGAACTTGGTGTCTCTAGTCACCTTTGTGTCTCGTGTATCCTCCTCATCCTACTATCCAACTACTATGTCTAGTGGATTTGTGGGTAGATATCCCGAGCATGCTTCAAATGGTGACTTCATAGTGGATGTGTGTACTACCCGGTTATAGGAATGTTGAATGTAGGCTAAGGACTCATCCCAAGTCCTTGGGTACTTACTATTATACCCTCTGATCAATTGTACCAAAGTCCTATTTACCACCTCTGTTTGTCCATCTGTCTGTGGATGGAAAGCTATGCTCCTCTATAACCTGATATTCATCTTGTCTCACAAATTAGTCCAAAACTTCCCCAAGAACTTGGAATCCCTGTCAGAGACAATAGACTTTGGCAAACCAAAATGCACCCATACATTAGCAAAGAAAAGATCTTCCGCCTCATGTGCTTTTACTGTCTTTTTACATGCCATAAGAATACACATTTCACTGAATGTATCCACAAAAACATAGAGATAGTCATGGCCATGTTTAGACATAGGTAATCCTCCTACAAAATCCATAGAAATGTCCTCCCACAAATGAGTAGGTACTGGTAAAGGCATATACAAACCTTCCTTCCTAGTTTTAGGCTTGTTAGTACAACAAAGTTTACATCCACGAATAAATTTTGATACTTTTTCTTGCATGTTGGGCCAATATACATACCTTTGCAAGTGGGCTAGGGTCTTATCAACACCGAAATGTCCCACTACTTTCGAGGTATGTGCTTCCCTCATCAATAGAAGTCTTTCTTCTTTAGGCACATAAAGTTTCCCCCATCGGTAGAGCATCCTGTCCTTGAGATAACAGTCTCCAATCCCCATTTTTTCAGCCCCTTGGGACTGCAACTTCTGAAATGTTACCCCAAAGTCTTTGTCTTAGGCATATGCCTCTCCATAAACTTCCTTTGTGAAGGGCTCGATCTGAGAGATAGTGGCCAAACAGGAAAACTTTTCCTTTGTGGGTGGCCTAGACAACATGTCTGCCACCAAATTTGTACAACCCTTCTTGTATTTAATCACTAGATGGAACTATTGAAGAAACCCCATCCATTTATAGTGCCTTGCCTACTGCAATTTAAATTGTGCTTGCAAATACTGGAGAGGTTTGTGGTCAGTGTGCACAATAGTTTCTTTACCCAACAAATAATGTTTCCATTTTTTAATTGCTTGAACTAGTGCATACATTTCTTTATCATATACTGAATATCCTTTAACTACTGAAGTGAAAGTTTCATAATGATAACATACGGGTTTACCTCCTTGAAGCAACACTGCGCCCATAGCATAATCACTGGAAGAGCAAGTATTGGAGCATGACTAATCTTGTATTTTAATAACTCAAAGCATGTTTCTTGTTCCTTACCCAGTCAAAACCCTTAGTCTTTGCGGCCACTATGTGTAGAGGTTATGCAATCACCGAGAAACCCAGAATGAACTTCCACATGTACTGTACTGCTCCCAAAAAACTTCTAGCCTTTGTGGCTCCTGTTGATGTTGGCTAATTTGTGATGGATTCCACCTTCTTTGGATCCACTTGTAGCTCTCCTACTCTAACCACATTCCCAAGATAGACAAGTGACTGTTTGGAAAATTCACATTTCTTCATATTACAAAGTAGTTGTTTCTCCCTGAGAACTTGCAAGACTTGTTGCAAATGTGTTACATGTTCTTCCCATGTGACACTAAAAATCAAGATATCATCTAGGTATACAATGACACATGAATCTATGAAATCCCACAGTACATCATTCATCAATCTCATAAATGTAGCAGGTGCATTGCATAATCCAAAAGGAAGTACTAACCATTCATACCTATTTTGTTTTGAAGGCGATCTTCCATATATCCTCCTCCTTCATTCTGACTTGGTGATAACGTGACTTGAGATCCAACTTCATGAAAAATTTGGCATGCTGAAGCTGGTCCAAGAGATCATCTATACGGGGAAGTGGATATTTGTTCTTTATGGTGATATTGTTCAAAGCGTGGTAGTCGATGCACATTCTCCAAGAACCATCCTTCTTTGGCACCATCACAATAGGTGAACCGCATGGTGAGGTGCTCGAACGTAAAACCCCTTGGTCTATTAGTTCTTGGAGTTGTTTCTTTACCTCAGTTTTCTCTAGCAAGGATTGCCTATACAACCTGATGTTCAATAGAGGTGACTCTGGAAATAGCTAAATCTCATGCTCTACTTCCCATTTTGGTGGTAATCCACTAGGAGCCTGAAATACTTCCTAAAAAGATTGAATAATACTATCCAAATCTTTTTTTCCTTGGTTAGAGATCTCTGAAACTTCTACCCAATCTTGTTTATCCTTTAACAAAAGTAAACAAAACTGATTTTGATTTGATTGAATAAGCCATTTTGCTTGGTTACCACTTACCATGGTAACTTGTGTCTTATGCTGGTGTTCTCGGATGTTGTAGTTGATCCCATCCTTGACCCATCTATACCAGTTTTCCCTTCTCATAAAGATAGCATCCCTAACATACAAGTAAGGACTCCTGAATACCACATCAAAAGTATCAAGTGGAATAACGTCAGCTTCAAAAACATCTATATATTTGGAATTTATCCCAAACTTGACCTTACATTTTCTTTTTACCTGAATTTCAACACCCTTCTTCACCCAACCCAAAGGATATGGGTGTGGAAGCTCATAAGTCTAAAGACCAAGCTTCTTTACAACTGCCTCAGAAATCAATTTAGATTGAGAACCGGTATCAACCAAAGCATTCACCTTAGTCCTCTTGATCTATATTTTGATCTAGAATAGTCTACTCATCTCCTCTTTGTTGTCCATGTTGGTGGCTATGCATCCAAGCCTTTCATCTACATCAGAGTCATCTTCAATTTCCACCTCCCCTTCTGTCTTTACAGTTTTTATGGACTTCTTGGAGTGCTTGGTTCAGTTATTTAGATGTAACTCCAGATGCAACTTCCAACATGTAGCATCAATATGACCATTGATATCACAATTCTTGCAAAAATTCTTGGGATCTTTACAAGTATTTAAAGTAGTGTAGCTTGTTTACCTTTCCCTTTCCATTTACTATTGTTACTTTTTTGTCCATAATCCTTTTTCTATTGATTTGTTGACTGCGTTACCCTCGGCTTTACTTCTCCTTGCTTTTTCTCATCATCTATGTAGTATGCCTATACACATGCTTCATTGAGATCATTGGGCTTTATGGAGATGACTTTTCTTCGAAGGTGAGTGTGAAGTCCTCCCAAGTATTTGGTCAAAATATCCTCATCCTCCAAATCCATGTTCAGCAACATGGCTTGCCTATGAAACTCCATAGTATAGTCCTGCACACTTTAACCATTGCCTTGTCTAAAATACTGCCATTTAATCTTTTGGTCAGTTTTATGGCCAATAAGATAGAAGTTAGCTCTAAGTAATTCCTTAAATTCTTGCCAAGACTTCATAATAGGATGCTTCTTCTTTTCACAAGTAGTTAGGTGAGTTTCCCACCAAACTAGAGCATGTCCCTCCATTTTGAGACGTGCAAAGGTGATCCTTTGTGCCTTAGTGACATTATGGACACTAAAATAGACTTCTAACTATTTCAACCATTTATCCAATATTCTACATCTACTTGTCCTTCAAAGATTTTGATTTCGACTTTAGTCTCAACTTTAAAAGGATTATGTTCAGATTTTACCTTTTCTCTTGTGTTAGAAGTCTCTTCTTCATGCTCTTCCCCATAATCTTCCTCATGGTGACTCTTGCCTATACCAAACTTTTTGGCTAAGCCTCGAACCACCGAGTCCATGGAGTCTTGCTTGACGGAAGCTGTCTTCTACAAATCTGCAAGTTCCTCTTTCCTTCTAAACATCCTATCCATCATGGTCTCCAGTATCTTGATTCTAAAGACCAAGTTCTCTTCCTCCATTTCTCCCCAAATTCTCTGTTTCCACTTCTTTGTAGAAATCTTTGGATCACAAGGTAAAGCTTCTTCACCCTTAGATCTTGTCACTGTCATACAAATTCAAGAATGAAATACCACAGTCCTGGATACTTGTTAGCTCTGATACCAAATGATCTGTAAACTCTTCAACTTTGGAATTATTCACAAATCACAAATTAATCATTGTTGTTTACTTTCTATTAGAAAATAACAGAGATAGCTAGTGAATGAATTACTATTGTGCTTAGAATCAACAATTATAGTAAAGGAAAGAATATAAGCTCATAACACCAACAATTTTATCCTGAAAAACCTCCAATGGAGGAAAAACCATTCGGGAAGGGAAATTGCTCTTTCTTCCCACTTCTATTGTCTAGTTCAAATCAACAAGTACAAAATTTACAATAAGTAAGAAAGAGAAGTAGATAATATCTCAACACTTCCTTTCAATTACTTGCTTGCTTTTTCCAACAACTCCTTTCTTCTACCAAAAAATACAATTTCTAGCACCAAGACTTCTTGATCACTTGCTCCCATGCTGTGATGTTCTTCTACACTTCTACAATCATGTATTTATAGCCTTTCTCATGTCCTCCTATGCACTAGAGAATGGGAAAGGTCATGAAGGAAAAGAGAAACGAACATCCTTTCAAATTCAGAGGTTGTTCGTTTTGATTTTAGTTTTCTGTCTGTAATGGCCAGGACTGCCGCCCTGTGTAGACTGGCGGTCCTGGGACCACCGCCTTGGTTGGGCGGTGGTTTTGTAACCTCTACCCTGAGAACCGCCACCCTGCACAGGGTGGCGGTCCTATTACTTAAAAGATAGAACCTCTGTTTTATTATTTTCCTTCTTTGTGCTGACTGTTCTTGATGAAGTAGAGTTATTTTGGATCCCTATGGATCATGTAGGCATGGTTGAGTATAGGTTGAATAAGCATGGTTGTTGTCTATGTTGAATAGATATGGGTGATTTTTGTGGAAGAGGAATTCCAAGAATGTAAGTGTTGAAAGCCTAGTCCTATGTAGCAGAATTAATAAGTAAGAAAAGAGGTGAATGGTAAGAGGAGAACAAAAATGCCGCCTAATTGGTAAGAACCATTATGAGTCTATCATACCAAATATTGGATTGATGAATATAAGACCCTAAAGGCATTGCATGATTGACTATTCTAAGGGTGAAGAAAGTCACATGATCACAGAAATGCTCGCATTTGCAGCACGTCCCTTGAGTAGGTAGAAAGATTATAAAGGAAAGATGGTGAGGTGAAATGAAGGTTGTTTCTAGCGTAACCTTGGTGTGAGACAACATGCCTCTTTTGCAAGATACCCAAGACCAAAATAGGCAAGTCCATGATGAAAAAGTTATCTTTTTCTTTTTATTTTGTTTTTATAGACTGATCGATGCGGGAAGTCTATGTGGGATGAGTAGAATATCTCCTTGAGGTCTTCGTGAAGCTGATCAATGTGGGAAGCTTCAGAATATTTTTATTTTATTTTATTTTTGCAGAAATAGTCTTCTTTTTGTGATAGACTATGTACAGTATGGCTATAGGCTTTGTATAGTTGTCCTTCGAGGGAGTAGTCTATTTATAGCAGCAAGATAGAAAGATAGATGTCCTTTTTAAGGAGTCATCTTTTTGATAGAAGTTTGACTCAATGAGTTTTGAATTTGAAAATCTTGTATATTACTTTTGAATTGTTTTTTGGAATTTTAGGTCATGGACAAGACTATAAAGAAGTATAGGCTTCTTTTATGAAGAAAAAACCATAGCACACATAGGATTAGCTATGAAAGAGAGGTTTTAAGTGACGAATGACCATGGGATTCCATCTTGAAAAGGATGAAAAAGTATCCATGAGAATCATGCCATGAGTAGAGCCATGGTACTCATATTGAAGATAAGGTTGAAAGGTGACGGGTAATCACATGATTCTTGTTTAGTCATTGATCCTTAAAATAGGTAAATGGAAGGTGAATGTTTCTCAAGGGATGAGCGTTTAATAGATAGAAGGTGATACTAGGACTTGATTCAACAATAAAATGGTCGAAGATGCAAGGCATTGAGGGGATTAGGTTCATGTTTACCTTTGAGTGAAGATAAATGATAAGCACTTGATCCATAGGCATGAGTAACGATATAGGGTCCAAGCCAATTAGGAGTGAACTTTCCCCATTTACTTTTCTCCTGCTTTTTTTACATGTTGATTTTCCTTCAGAACAAGGTCACCAACATGGAAGGTTCATTCTTGGACACATTTATCATAGGCATGTTTGATACATTTTTGGTAGATTTGGAGGTGATCGAGAGCATTTAGATGACGTTCGTCTAATAACTCAAGTTATGCCAAATGATCCTGGAAAAAATCATCATCGTTGAGCATATCTTTGAGTCAGATACAAAGAGATGGAATTTGGACTTCAAGAGGCAAGACAACCTCTATACCATAGACCAAAGAGAAAGGTGTGGCAGATAGTTGAGGTGCGAATACTAGTGCGATAAGCCCATAAGGCAAAAGGAATGTGCGTGTGTCAATCCTTACTAGTATCATCAACCACTTTCATAATAATTTTATTTAGATGTTTTGTTAGTTTGATTCATCTTGGCCATTTGTTTGAGGATAATAAGGTGAAGAAAAACTGAGTTGAATGTCGAAGGCATCACAGAGATTTTGTAGGGTTTTGTTTTTGAATTGTTTTCCGTTATCAGTGATGAGGCAGTGAGGAACACCAAAGTGACAAATGATGTGATGGTTAATGAATTCACATATTTTCTTAGCTTTTGTATAAATAAGAGGTATGGCTTCCACCCATTTAGTGTAATATTCGGTAGCAGTAATAATCCATTGATGACATTGGGAAGAATGAGGGTTGATCTCTCTGAAAAGATCCAAACCCCATTGAGAGAAATGCCAAAGGTCTCGTGCAACGTGTAAGGCATGACTAGGGGTGTGATGAATATTATCATGTTGCTGACACTTCACACAACACTTGACATAGTCACAAAAATCACAGTTTAGGGTTGGCCAGTAATATCCCAGGCGAAGGATGCACTTAGTGATAACTAAGCCACTGAAGTGAACCCCAAAAATCCCATTGTGAACTTCCTTGATGGTGTATGGAATTTCATAACTTGTAAGGCATCATAAGAGGATACATCAAATTCCATGTTTATAGAGAAGACCACCCATGATGACATAGCGAGAGACACTTTTGAGAAAGGCTCGTTGTCCATTGCGAGTAAGATCTGGAGGTAGAATTGAAAGGGAAAGGTAGTCAAAAAACTACTTATACCAAAGGTCACGTGGGTTCAGTTTCAATGTTTCCTACAAGGTTGACATCTCAGAATAGATAAGAAGGTGATTGCAACCTTTGTACTGTGACAAATATTTTTGAGTTGGAGGGCAAAGTGGGGATTTGAGAAGCAAGACAGGCCATGGTGTTCATGTAAATTTATTAGTGGAATGTGGGGTGGTTTGAAGTTCATAATGGTCAAAGGTAGTCAAAATCATGTCAACATGATGCTTATAATTTTGAAGTATCTCATTACGACACTGGTATATACCATTAACTTAGTTCACAACTAGTTGAGAGTCACCAAAGATATTAATTGATTTAACGTCTAAGGTTATGGTGGTTTGAAGACCTAACACGAGTGCTTCATATTTGGTGATATTGTTAGTACAATCAAATTATAGTTTGAAAGATAATGGCATAGGCTCACCATCAAGAGGAATGAGGATAACTCCGGCACCACCCCCATGTTGACATTTGGAACCATCAAAGAATAAGGTCATCTAGTAAATGATATTGTCTAGGGAGAGGGTAGCGATGGATTCATTAGGGAAATTGAAGTTAGAAGATTGGTTTCTAGAGAGAGGTGCGTCTGCGAGTTGGTCAGAAATGGTTTTTCCTTTGACAAAAATTTTGATGGATGAATTCAAGATCTAGGTCTGGCAAGAAGCATGAGCCAACGTGCAACACGTTGATGTTGGTAAGGCTTAGCATACATGTAATGTAAGGGGTTAGTATTGGTGACAATAAAGGTTTTGTGGTTGAGTAGGTAATGGTGAATTTTAGTGGTGACAAAAACTAAGGCTAATCAGAGTTTTTTGGTGTGAGTATATCTAGTTTTCATAGTCTAAAAGTGTATGGACTTATATAATAAACCACTTGTATCCCTATGTTTCTCGTCATGATGAGCAAGCATGACACCTAGGGAATGATCAGTATCAGAAATGTAAAGGTAAAATGGTTGGTCATCCTTAGGGGAATGAGCATAGGTGGTTGGAGGAGGTATTGTTTTAAGGTGTTGAAGGATTTATGGCATTCATCATCCCATTTGAAGGAGACATCCTTTTTGAGAAGATGATGAAATGGATGGCAACGGTCGGGAAAGCTGAGAAATAAAGTGATGAATAGATTAACAACTTGCCTTGCAAACTACAAAGTTGATGAAGGTTAGTAGGTGGAGGCATCTCAAGAATAGCCTTGATTTTAGCAGGATCAACTTTAATGCCACATAAAGAAATGATAAAACCAAGGAGCTTTCTGGAGAGAACAACGAAGACACACTTCTTAGGTTGAAGGTGAACACAATATTTGATGAGACGGTCAAAGAAAAATTTAAGGAAATAAGGTGCTCAGCCCGATGTTTAGATTTGGCAAGAAGATCATCAATGTAATCTTCCAATATGCTATGCATAATGTCATGAAAATATAAGTCATAGCCTGCTGATATGTAGCACCAAGTGAATTTTTAAGGCCAAAGGGCATGACATGATAGTAGAAGGTCCCCCAAGGAGTGATGAAGGTGGTTTTGTGTTGATCTTCTAGGGTGTAAGTAATATTTGGTTATAACCCGAGAAACCATCCATGAGTGATAACATCTCATGTCTGAGGTGGTGAGATCAACTAGTTGGTCAATACTAGGTAGAGGAAAGTCTTCTTTAGGGCAAGCCTAAGTTAAGGTCATGGAAATCCATGCAAATGTGGAGTCCCCCTGTCACTTTTGTGATAGGAATGATGTTAGAGATCCATTGGGGATAATCAATGGGTAGGATGAAGGAAAACTGAAGAAGGAGTTGGAGTTCTTCTTTGACAAGAAGGGCAATGTGAGGATACATTTTTCGCATCTTCTGTTTCATGGGTTTGGCATCAGGAATGGTTATGATATTTTGGACCAAAATGTTTGGGTCAATACCAGGAATATTAGTGTAGGACCAAGAAAAAGTGTTGCTATGATCCTAGAGGAAAGAAGTAAAAGATTCATGTTTCAGACAGCATCTAAAGATTGGCCTATTTCTAGAATGTGCGGGTCATCCTGAGTGTGAATATTGATTTTGATGGTCGATTCATTCAACATGGTTTGTGTCTCAAGAAGGTAATGACCGGTGAATATAAGAATCTTCCACACCAAAGGTAGGTGAGAATAGACTCATCGTCCTAACATTGAATGATTGTTAATAGAAGGTGTATCATCATGTGATCATGTCAGGATACATGAAGGGAAGAGAAGAGGGAGCCTCGTCATCATGTTAATAAGTTAGAGGTCCCAGAGAAACGGTGTTCATGAAAAAAAAAGTTAGGAGGAATGGATTTGGATCCATAGACCTCTGTAGGTGAAGGTGGTGAAGTTGGTGAATGGGGTGGGGAATTTTTATCATCCTCAATGAGTTCGACTCGGTCCTTCTTTAGAAGGTGGTTTCGGAAAATCCAATACCACTGTGGTATTTATGCTTACGAGTGGTGCATGGAATGACAATATGGCAACCTTGTTCATAGAAACCAAAGCCAAAGCCCTTCCAAACACAATGATGGAGGAAGGTGTGGGTGAAGTGGTGGTTGGTGAGAGATTTAAGGTCGGAGGAAAATGGTCGAGTTTGGGAAGGTGGCTCGAGTGAGTAGGTAGAAGCATTAAGTCCCCCATATGTTAAGTTGGTGCGAAGGTAGGGAGGACTGTAGGGGAAAACCTCTCCTATGCAGTGATCATAGCGAGGATGTTGGTGAAGGTTACCATACTCTTGAGGAGTAAGGAATGTGTCAATGTTATAAAGGTGGTACTCCCCTAGAGTGAGGTGTTGAAAAACACCTTCTAAGGGATCAGTAGTGGGTATGTGCAGTAGCGGGAATGGATGAATCACTAGACAGTCTAGGAAGAATAACCATTAGTATGTTTGAGAAGTAGATGGGTTGGCTGATGGGTCAGCTACAGAATTTTTTAGTACGAAGTAGTGGGAATAGAGGATTTAGTTGTGGAAGATGTAGTGGTAGAAGTGGTGGATGGAGGAAGTGGTGAAGGGGAAGTGATAGCGGTGGTAGATTCCTTAACTGGTATAAGGACATCATTGGGTCGATATAACATGTTATAGGTCTTGAATGGTGAAGGTTCAGCTGGAATGGTATAGTTGTGCCCTTCATGTTTGAATTTTAAACAATGGTGTAAGGTTGAAGGAACACAACCCATGGTGCGAATCCAAGGTCAGCCAAGTAACATGTTGTACTAGAATTCCCCCTCTAAGACATAGAATAATTCAGGAATGGCATGAGGGCCTACACAAATGTGGAGAATGATGGTGCTAAGGGTGGAATTCATGAAATCATTAAATGAACATGCAACATAACTGGGTTATTATGCATGCAATTGGCAGGGATGCACATTTGGTTATACGCATGGAAGGAAATGATGTTAATACTAGCACCACCATCGATCATAACGCGTCGAACATGTATATTATCAATGTAGACAAAAATAAATAGGGTGGGGTCAAGATCATCTGATTGGAGAGGTAAAATATCATTGTCAGAGAAACTGAGAGTTGCCTACTTGATGAGTGGTAGCAGGAGTAAAGGAAGGGGGTGAAGTGGTGAGAGAGGTCACATGGTGAGGAGTGATAATGGATGTAATAGGTGTAGGGTCATTAGGTAAAACCTCAATAGATTGTAGGACCTCAATGATGGCCTGACGATGAGACTAATAGGTTTGGAAAAGGTCGTAAAAAGACATTTTGAGAGGATACTGGTGTAATTTTTTAAGCATTGTATGATGGGAAACCCATTAGAAATAGAGTATGTGGGTCCACAGTATGGTGATTTTTGGTGTAGGTGCAGATGGAATATTGGGTAAAAGAGTAGCAGATGAGCTGGTTATTTTCTCCTTTCCTTTTTCCTTCTGAGTCTCGAGTGGCAATTTTAACCATATCGATCTACAGTAAAGTAGAAATTGAGTTGTGACAAGTGTAGCGAATACGATGGGTAAAAAATATGTTGACGGCATATACTTGTTTTGTGTGAAAACAATGCAACACACTAGAATTGTTAGCATCAGGTTTGGATAGCTCTCTTATGCAGACAATATTGATCTCAAATGTTGGAGGGGGATATAAAGGTTTTGGAGTTGGAGATGAAGGTCGTTGAATAGGTAAGAGACGAGGATGTGTGGTGATAGGTGAAGGTGGAATAGGGTCCTCATCTAAAAGATCATCGTCGTCAAATTTTTCTTCGAACAGGAAATAGGTAGAGAAGAATCAGTCTTGATATCCTTATAGTTTTACACATCATGTCCTGGACACACAATGGTATAAGCACAATTTTTTTTGTACCATCAAACCCTTTTGGTTTAGGATTGAGTGGGTCATAAGGTCTAAGTGGTGGCAATGTGATGACAGAGGTGTTCCAAAAGGTTACCTAAGATGTTGGCATAAGACCCTGCCAATGGATCACAATGTGAAGTAAGTGTGGGTCTGGATGGAATGTGTGGGTGACTTTGGTGGGAGATTGCATCACTGGAGGTGGAATCAGAGGTTTAGTAAGTTTCACCAATTATTTGGTAGATAGTACGGTTTTTAGGTTTGGATTGAATCTTCTTGGGTAACGACTTGTAGCAGGTGAACTGGTTATTGAAGGTAGTTTATGTTTTAACTACCTCTTTGGAAGGTAGTGGGCTCTTGGAATTTGGTTGTACCTTCTTGGGTAAAGGTGAAGAAGAAGTGAGTGATGTAGAAGGGAAGGAAGATGGCAGAAGGGGATGTGTTATCCAAGGCAATAATGGAGGTGCGGTGTAGGTTGTGAGTAAGAGGAAATGTGGAAAGGTACTAGGTTGAAGAGAAGGAAATAATATAGGTACATGATGAGGATATTGGAAGTGTTGTAGGTATAGGAGGTAGAAAGGATGTAGGTTACGGAGAAGGCATGTAAGTTGTGTAGGTAATTTGGGTGTAACAGAGGATCACGATGAGGTAGGATGCTATGCTTTTGGTTTACTCTGGGTAGGAGGTCGTTTTGGCCAAGGTTTATGGGTGGGGACCTAGGATAGATGGAAGTGGTGAAGGTGACAGAGGGGTAGTTGGTGAAGCCGGTGTATGCAGACCTAAGAGGTTGGGTCTTCCTCTTAGGTGGGGGAATAGTCTTTGTGATGGCTTGTGAGGATGTGGCTAAATATAGTTTGACACAGGAGGATGAACTAGACTTGATGTCGGCATGACTCCCAATGTGGTAATGGGTCTTGACGTGGAGGAAGATATAGGTGTAAGTAAGGTTTTAGGCATAGGAAAAATTTCATTTGATGGTAAAGGTTTAGGTATGGGTGAGGTTGATGAAGAAGGGGTTCACTACAACTGGTATGGGCATGGTGGATTTGGTTGTCTGAAACACCTTTGGATAGATCCTGGAAGTGTCAGCAAACAAAATTTGCATTTGAGTTGAGACAAGGAGTAGTCGAAGATGTCCCCAAAGCATGGAATTGTCAACATAATCCAAGCAGTCATCCAAAAATGAGAAAGACACCGATGTAGGGGGGATGATGTTGATTTGGTAGTAATCCAAGTAAAGAATGTCTATGAGACAGGGAAACAGGTTGACTTCAGACTCTATGGGTAAAAGAGACAAGAGAAAATCAACAAGATCCTTGAAATCCAATGGAGAATTGTCACCAATGTAGAAGGGACATTGCTAATGGATCCTCTGTGGGTAGGGGAGATGGAAAGTTGGATGAGGTAAGTGTTTATCTTTTGGCGAAGAAGAAGGTGAACATGAATCTCCTGTGGGTAGAAGATTAAGTACTGTGGAGTTGTTTGTCAGGTTGAGAGGTGAGTGGGGAAACTACATCGGAAGATATGGTGGACTTCTCCATGGGTGAAGGAGAAGATAAGGGAGAATCCATCCTATGATTAAAGCATCAGCAGATGAAATACAGTCCCTCCGTGGATGAAGGAGATCATGCAATAATATCCTTGATAGATGGATTAGGAGGAAATTGAGCATGAAGAGCTGGTTTGACGTACGTGGAAAACACAACATGAAGATAACAAATGTTATTGTCATCGGTTGAGGTTTCACCAATTTGGTTAGATGACATGAGGTGTGATTTGGGAACAAATTCTTGAAGATGTGAAGATTCTAAATATTTGCCGGTGGATTAGGGTTATCGAAGATGAGATATCCATTAACTAACCATTTCTTGGACGATGTTTTATTTAAGTTAAAACAATTACCATTGTTTATGACCTCTATACCCCAATGATAGTTGCAGTAATCCTTTTATTTATACCATATAAGCCATAGGAGGATAGGGGTAAAAACTAAGTATGTTGTTATGACGGGTGGAAGAGTGACTGATCTATATTTTATAATTTTTTTCTAAAACTAAATAGTAGGGTTCTCCAATGAGAGTATATTTTTGTTTCTCCTGCTTGAACTAAAAATCCTGAATAAGAGAAATATTAGAAGAAGGATTTGGTTGGTTGGATTAATGAGATGGGGCCAGATTTTCAAAACTATTACATTGGCAAATCCTTTTTATTTAGAATGATTATTTTGTAGTTTCAGAAGATAGAAGAGGTATCATATTGTTTGAACGCAGCATTCTTGTTACGCAATTATATCTTCTTATCTTTAATGGCAAAAATTTCAAGTTTCCGGGCCATGGTGAATGCCTCATAAAACATGTAAAGAAAGTTTGAAGTTAGAGATTTGGCGAGATGTGTCTAGCATAAGATCTATGTGAAAAAATATATTAAATCATTTTGAGTCAGTTGGAATGTGAGCTTAGTCAACCAGACTCTGCACAGAAACAACGTGAACTACATATAGTGATGGATTCGTCTGTCATATTGGCATGTGGTGTACAAGTTAGTCATGGTGATATTCTTGACAATGTTGATAGATTAGTGTTCTAAAAAATCCTGAGATACCTGATTGAAAGAAAATATGGAATTCCTAGGGTAGAGCACTATAGAAATCTAAACCCAAGTCCTGTCGAGGATAATTGGTGAGTGTTCACAAGAGAAAAGCACCATCATGGGCGATCAGATAACACAACATTTTTAAAATACTGACAAATGTTGATGCAAGTCTTCTTTGTTCTTGTAACCGAGTTTGAATTTAGGAATTTACTCATTGGGGAGGGTATGTATCAATCGGAATGAACGGGTGAATGGGCTCATTGTAAATATCATCATATGTCATAGAGTTAGGTGAGATGGATACAAGATGATTCCAATGTTTGCATCTTTTACATCATCATTTTGATGAGATCGCTGGGTAGGGTGTGATGATATGGGAACCCCCTACAATATAAGTGGGTAAATGATGGTAGAGAATGACATGGGCAGACATCTTAGTATGTAATGGTGCCAAGTAATGAAAATTACGAGGAAGGTATGTAGACCGGACATGGATGTAGATGGAAAGTATCCAGAATAAGCGATAAATGAATTAGGGGGCTGTTGGTGATAAGTGTAGGTAGTTGAAGTGGACGTAAAGACTCTCGTAGAAATAGGAGGAAGGTAATGCGAGATGGAGAGGAGATGTTTTTGAAGAGAGTATGGGTTACCGTAACTAATGGTGGATGAGACTGCAAGAGGTATATGAGAGGTGGCAAGTGTAGATAGACCTACACTAAAGGAAGTTGATAAAGGCATGGGTTGAAATCATAGGAGCAACAGACGTCAAAGGCATGACATATGCTACATGTGCAGAAGATATCGATGATGTAGGGTCAAAGTTGGGATACCACAAGTGGTAAGGTGGAAGAGGGTAATGCAAAGATAGTAGTAGATGATGCAGAAGAGTGGGTGTGAAGGGTAGGAGGAATGGACAAAAGCATGCATATACAAGCTTCCCGAATGAATCATGGGGTAGATGAATGAGTGAGATAGTACGGCAGAGTGGCGAGGTTGTGATCAAGGAGTCTTGTGAACTCCTCATCACCAGTGGGTATGAAAAAATCATGATTGGGGTCCATAGGTGATGAGATTAAAGGGGGTGATGGGCTAAGTGGGAGCGGTTGGCAGCTAGCATGAAACACGAGAGTGTTAGCTTGTTTACGAGTCAAAACCATGTGACTGATGATAGAAAATATATTCTAAGCTTCATTGATGATGCAGAGACATAAAAGTAATGGGGAAGAATCAGTCTAAAATGAGTGATTAGATCATTGTTCTGATTGGAAAATGAGAATACAGAGACCAACGTTGGTTTGGGTAACTGATGCCAGTATGAGGGTAACCACCATCGGTCAGCTCAGACCGATGTTGGTTACTGTGAAAAATAAGAGACTCGAAGATCTAGAAATGAAAGGTGAAAATTAGTCAACCTAAACTCTAAAGATGATATTAGAGACCCAAAAGTGTGATAAAATGACAGAACAAGACACAAAAAGAACATAAAGGTGGAGAATAATATTTTGGTAAAAATAACTAAAAAAGCATAAAATCGACATCGGTCAGTTAACCGATGGCGGTGAGATTATGTAACCGATGACTGTTGTTGGACCGATATCGGTTATTGTGAAATATGAGAAGAGAAGGAAAATGAAGTTTTGGCAATTTAGATCAAATAAAAGGGCCAACCCAGAGACTGAGTATGGCAATGAGGAGTCCTAATCAACCCAGAATAAAACTAGAATACAATAGTTGCGATATGGGGCGTAAAAGGATAAGAAAGAATGAAGAAACACAACTCACACCTCAAAACGCAAGTAGACAAAAAGCTAACAAACATGAAATCATAAGTTGTAGATTTTATGTTGCGCCTCATATCATTTAGGACTGACTGTAAGTAGGATAAACTCTTTGGTTAACAAAGGTGCATGTATGATGGAAAAGTGACAAGCGAGCATGGGAATCTACAAGTACCCTTTCCTGGTACCTGAATTCACGAGGTCATGTCGAGACAGTCGGTGAATTTTGAATGTGAATGGATATGTATAAGCTAATCGGGTAATCTTAAATCCTCAACACGCAATAATGGAATCTGCGAATCTAAGGCAAAGAAGGCCCTCCTAACCTGGATTGGTGTAATGGTTTGTTCGGATACAATGACTGCTCGAAAGCTCCAATCAATGTCGAGATCTGTGCAAATCTTGTTTCTTGGTTGTTGGATACGTGGGAAGTGACATGTGGGAGCTTCGTATATATCTCCAAAAAAGGTTATAAAAGTGGTGGTAGGTTGTTTTAGCAGATTTTGTGGTTAGCTATGGGTGGTTCTCTGGTCTAGCCCAGAAAATATTGGATTGATTGGCTTCTATGTTTAATATGGAGAATTATGTGATGATATCTAGTGGGAGTGGTGAGGATCTAAATACTAGTGTTTGCAAGCCGATGTTAATACTAGACTGGTTTGTTAGCCTGTTGGGTTGTGGGACTTGGGGATCACAACCGTGAGTTCATGGTTGTTGAGGACTTGTTATGGTCATGTGAAGAATCAATCCCTTCTTTCGACTATCTAGTAATCGTATGCCTTTTTAGCTTCTACATTTAGAACTAGAAGTTGTATGATTTTCTCAGAGTACCTAACAAGTGTTCTGGAAACTTGGATGTGTAAGCTAGAGTCTATATCAACGAAGAGGTCTCCTTCATTAGGTTACGGAACCAAAGGATCGCAACCAAATGTTTGTTCTCATTTGAACCCTTGCACGGTCATTAAGTGTTTTATCAAGGCAACCTATAATTCAGATGGTTTGACCAGAATGTGTAAGCTTTGTAAATTCAATCCTCTTAGTTTCTCACTAATTGCTTGTAAGTTTGTTGTGGCTCGAAAGACTTCTATCCTAAGGTCCTAATCTATATCAACTAAAGTCATGGGTAGATTTGGTTGAGGCACTATGGGTTCAAATATATACTCTTTAGGCTCTCTAGGTCCTGTGGTTATCATACAAAATGATTCAACTTCTAATTAACATTAAATAAACTGATTATAAAAGAGGTATTTACACTATGCAAGTATCCTACTATTTTTGTATTTTTCAATGACGTATTTCAATGAAATTAAAGAGCAGCTACTCTAGTATAACTATAAAATGGACAACTAATCTAGAAACTAAATGAAAACAAACAAAGTAGCCTGGTATGGCTATTTTCTTGTGTAATTGTGATATTATACTAAATATCTAACTAAATATATTAAATTGAAAGTCTCTCGATTCTACCTCAGAAGTGAGGAATGAATCACAGTTTCTCAGAAACTATCAATCCCCACAGCTTCCCTGGTGATATCGAGAACAAGCTTTTGACTAAAATAAGATAATTCACTACTCTATTTGATATGTTGAAACTAGAACTTTGATAGCTCAAACATGGCATTTACAAAACAATGGTAAATCCAGTTGTGTGTGATTTTGTCCCCTCAGTGTGATCTCCTCGTTCCTTTATGTCCTCATGAATCCAGAAAGTGTGTATATGATAGTATCAACAGAAGATAGCAATTGAACAATGGCAGCTTTGGATATAGACTGAATATAATGCGAGTAGGAGAGGGATAACGCAAGTGAACAGAGCTTGACTATGCAATTCCTAGCGCGATTTATTGCGGGAATACAACACAAGTGTACCGAGAGTTTTAGAAATTATCCTTGTGACAAAACAAAACCTTCAACTTTAATGGATTCTAGTCTAGAAATGAAGCTATTCTATGTTTTAAACTGACTGTATATAGCAGCAATAAAACAAGACCTGAAACGAGAAGATGATATGACCTCCAAAGTGCCAACAATGGAAGGAAAACCTAAAACTAACAAAATCCTAAGCAAGGAATTGAAAAACTGAACAAAATAATTGAGAGGATGAGGGGCCATTTGTTTGAAAACAAACTAGCTATTTATAGAATTCCCATTCACCAAAGGGTAACTTGGAATGGACCTCTTTTACCATTAAACAATGGAGAAACACTATTACAGGGAACCAAAAACATAAATACAAGCTAAGGCGGTTGAGAAAAGCTGGTAAATGTTGAAAATTCATGCAAGTCATGATCAAAGGAACGTACTGGAAAATGCGTGAAGGACTGCCGCCCTGAGCAGGGTGGCGGTTACAAGACCGTCGCCCTGGTAGGGCGGCGATCACAAGACCGCCGCCCTGGCAAGGCGGCGGTTTCGTTACTGAAGGTCAAAAAGCCAAGGAAAAGGGGGCAAGGGATAAAACAAAGCACAAGGAAGTTGGATAGAGCATTTGGGATGCTAACATATACTTCACAAGCTTCTCTAGATCCCGAACACCTTGCGAGGTGACCTGTATCATTATTGGGGCATGTGTAACATTGTTCCGGTGGTGCAATACCCTACAATTTTGGGTACGTACCGTACCCTATAAAAATCCAACAACTACAAGTTCTGGGTTTAGGTAAGTTTTGGCCTGGGAGATCCTTCTCTGAGATGATGAGTGGACAGAGAAACCAACTGGAGCCCATTGTCAATCCTTTGATCATGTGATCGTTGAAAACTTATTCTGGGAAAAATGTTGTTAAAGAACTGTGTAGTTTTTTTTCAATGATTTGGTATAAAGAGTGTGTAACATGTGAGCTACGGTTCAATTCGTCAACCATTGGCTGGGCATGACTTCCAACATATAGGTTGCCCACAATTTAGATGAGTTATAATGCAACAAACTCAAAAATGCAAGTGCACAAGTTTTAAAACCCAAAACCACAAATTATATTCAATGAGAACAAATTATGAAGAGGTTAAGGGTATGACTTTCACTAAGTACAATGCAAGAAAAGAAAGAAGAGTTCTTTTTAATCCTGAAAAACAAGTGTCACTAAGTCAATCAAAAGAAAAGAATATTTCTAGAGAAGAAGGTTAATGTGAACTTGTTTCAAATGAAAATAGACACATAATATTTTCCTATTATAATGTAATGATTTAGGTTTCTCATATACACAATACACTAGATTCAATTCAAAATAAAAATGCAACACTATATCTAATTAGAATCAATGTTTGTTCAGGTCAGACATGTTTGTCAAAGGTTTGATAAGGGTCCAAGGCTGATTAGTTGAGGTGTGGGTTGGTTTTGGGTGAGTGGGAAGCTTGCTGGTCTGAGAATATGAAATGACACAAAGACCGATATCAGTCTAGTGACCGATGTCAATATGGGGACTAAACTGACAACAGTTAGGGAACCAACGTTGGTAGGGGCAATATGTAATAAACTATTAAAAATGGGTTTTTAGGATCTTTGTGATTGCATAGAGAGTGAGGATAGTATGGTTTGGGTCATACTACGGCTAGGAAGACTCAAGAATACTAAGGAGGTTTAGAATACAAATCCTAAAGTGGATTTTCTGTGATTAATATTTCTTGCATTGTCTGAATCTGAATATCTTGACAAGAAGAAGTTATCGTTCTTCTTTTATTCTAGACCAAGATCCATTGATCCTTTGAGATATCTCAACACGCGCCTTGTTATTTTCCAATGAAAAAATTTGGGTTCCTACATGAACTTGGATAGATAGCTTACTGCAAAGCTGATATCTGGTCTAGTGTAGGTCAAGTAAATGAGACTCCCAATCAACTACCGATAGAGAGCAACATTTACCTCAGGAGATGGATCTGAACGAGATAATTGCAATCTATTCTCCATAGGAGTAGCAATCGGTGTGCAATCCATCATCCTAAATTTCTCGAGTGTTGTCTTGGTATATTTCATCTGAGAAACAAAGATGTGATTCTCTTTCTGCCATACTTCCAATCCAAGACAATATTGCATTAGCCCGAGATATGTCATGTCGAATGATCGATTAAGATCTTTCTTCGTTGCATCAATCATCCTCATTGAACTGCCAGTGATGACTAGATCGTCGACATAGACAATGAAAATCACAATCTCCCCCCCTTGCTTTTTGAGGTAAAGATTGGGATCGTATGGATTTCTAACAAATCCATGATGTACGAGATGCTAATCAATCTTGATGTACTATGCCTGGGGTGCCTGTTTGAGGCCATACAAAGATTTCTTGAGTCTGCATACCTTTACTTATGGATCAAGTACAACATATCCATCAGGTTGAGTCATATAGAATTCTTCTTGTAAATATCCATTCAAGAAGGCACTTTTTACATCCATCTGATGGACTTTTCAACCAAACTACACAGATAGAAGAAAATATCATTCTGATAATTTTGATCTTAGCTGTGGGAGAAAATGTCTCCTCGTAGTCAATGCATTATTTTTGTGCATACCCCTTTGCTACAAGTATATATTTGTACTTGTCTATTGTGCCATCTACTTTTTACTTTGTTTTGAATACCCATCTCCATCCAATGGGTTTCTTCTCTGGTGGAATATCAAAAATTTGCTTAGTGTTATTTCTTCATTACTGATTGAAATTCAGAGTCCATGGTATCTTTCCAAGATTTTTACTGTAGGTCTTCATGGAGTGTAGAGGGCTCATCAGATTCAATAATTCTACTCATTAAAGTAAAATTTAACTTCTTCTCTTACTTTAATGTGAGTCCGTGGTCTAGGGGTGGATGCATCCAGTGGAGCATCTATTATTACATCTCATAATGTGCTAGTATACCACTTGGGCATATGCTAAACTTTTCTTGTGGGTCGTGGTTATATCAAATCATACACCATCATCCCCATCATCAATTTACTAATTTGTGGGAACATTAGCTTCAAGTGTTACAATTAGTGAAGAATCTACATCAAGTGGGTCTAGAGAAGGAGACTCTACTTCCTTCTTCTTAAAGAACTCAACATATCTGATAATGTAGACTTTCTTTGGTCTTTAGATGGATCAATCTATACCCAAAAGTCTCTTCACTGTACCCAGTGAAGATGATTTTTTGTGATTTCATATCTAATTTATTTCTTGTTCTGCTTAGGTATGTGCATACTTGATTTGCACCTGAATACTCTGAGGTGTGCAATAGATGGTTTCCACTTTGACCATGCTTCGTGTGGGGTTACTCCTGTCAAGAGAAACTATGGGTAGTCTAATAAACAAATGCAATAGTTATCTTTTCTTGCTTCTTCCTAGAATGTCTTTGTAAGTCCATAATCATCAATCATGTATCACACCATTTCCATTATCGTATGATTTATTCTCTCAATAACACCATTATGTTGTGGTGTTGTGTGGAGGAGGAATTTTTCAATGAATTCCATGAGTTTGAAGGTAGGTTTTTGAACTCATCACCGGTGAATTCCCCCCCTCGATCTGAGTGGAGTGTTCTGATGTGATGATTATTTTTCATTCTCATACTGAATACTTTGAACTTCTTAAAAGTTTCAAAAGATTCACTCTTCTTGCGAAGACAAAAAATTCACTTATTTTTCTTGAATTGTCATCAACACATAAGCATGAAGTGCTTACAATCCAGATTTACTTAGTTGCATCAAACCACAAATATCGGTATGAACTAGATCAAGCTTACCATGAGCTCAAAAAGTACTCTTCTAGAACAAAGCTCTGTGTTGTATTTCATGGTAGGAAGTGAGGACATTTATCGGTATCCTTTTGAAGATATGGTAGCCCGTGTACCATATTGCGTCGGGCGTAGTGTCTCGAGATACTTGAAAATAACATGAATAAGTATCCAATGCCACAACTATGCAGAGGTATATTTCTTAGCCACAAGTGCTTGATCACCTATATGGAAAAAATTAAGTTGGAACATTTGCGTCCCACATTAGAGGCTTTTGAAACTATTTTTGAGCCTTGTGATTTGTCTTGAATTAAACACGTTTTTATTTCCAGAATGAGTATCAAATTCAATTTTTAGGTTGTGATCTAAGAGTTGAATGATTGACAATCAGATTATTTGCTCAACCCAGGGACATATAAGACATCTAATAGTCTTTGCAGTTTTGTGAACCAAGGGGTAGAGAAATTTTCCCAATCCCCTTAACTACATATGAAGAATCATCTCCTAATGAAACATGGCTTGTCGATGCCGTGTCCCCTCATTAAAGTAAACCAATATCTACAAACACTAATGTGTCGAGTTGATTCTGAAGTAAACATACCAAGAAATCATTAGATGACGTGGATGGTTCACTTGATCGAGAAATGTACAGGTATTCTTCATTATCTTAAAGTTCTTCTTGCTCAACAATATTTCCTTTCTGATGGGATCTTATTTTCGAGTTCCCCTTTTTCTTGCCCTTAATTAAAGTTTTTATGTCCTTTGTGAGATTGATGGTGTTGAGGTCCGGAGTTACTTGATGAACCTTTCTTGTAAGTATTATACCAAAAATCTTGTCAAGTCATGTCCTCTTTTATAGATTGGACATTGCTTATTCTATGTTGTTTGTCCCCGTGATATTGATTCTGATGTTGGGAAATTTGACAGGAGTAATGTTTATCTTATACCATTTTCCTTTGCATTTTTTATGTGAAGAAAGTGCCTAATCCTCTTCATCATCTTTATTGTGCATGGCTTCCTCTTGTTGCGGTAGGTTTACCAGTTTTTCAAAACCAAGTGTCGTATGTGACACATTTAGTGTTGTGACAAAGATGTAGTAAAAATAATGGAGATGCTCTCAGAACAATGGGAATTAGATCTTCATCTATGACCAATTCCCCCCAAGGGTAGAATTGAACCCCTCAATTCTGTAACTCTTCTAAAAAAATATTCAATTATTCTCACTTTTATTTGAACTTTAGTGGTGTGTAACTGACTCTGTAAATTCAATATAAAATTATTGCTTTTGGCCTTGTTATAGTGTTCTCAACTTATCCCATGCTTATTTAGCTGTTTGTGGAATCTCAAATGTGGGGTTGTCACATCATCAAACACTCTAAAAAAGATGATGATTTTGGATTTCTAATCTAATCTATAAAACTGTCACTGTTATGTTGTATTAGTAGTTGATCTGGTCAAAGTAACATTCATAATAGGCCAGATCTCTTCAAAACTCAAGTTATGTCTTGATTTTTTTTCTTTCATGCAGCATATTTGTCTCCTTTGAGTATTTTTGAATCTGGAAGAAAGAAATTGGGGAACATTGGTGCCCATTTTGGAGAGAATTCAAAAATAGGGTTATGGCTCTTATCACTACAGGTATAAGGTCTCCCAATCTATATACCTTCAGTACTGATATACCTAACCTTTCTATATATGCACCCTTTCTGATATACTCGACAATATGTGGAAGAATATAGCCCTTTCTATAAACCTAGTGGTATATGAAAGAGACTTTAACATATGTGAAAGAATTTGATATGTAGGTACCAAGACAATACTGAAAGGGGTTTGTGCGATTATTGACACCGGATCAAAGAAATATCCTCATACGCATGCACATAACTTTTCTAATATATTTGCATAATTTCTCAATCTGTATTTATGTCGAGAAATCATTGACAGACGGATGGGATGGCTCATAGTGTGTGCACTTTGTCCTTATTACTCCTCATTCGATTTAAAGGTTCGATGCCTAGATGACATTGTTGTAGCTATATTAGGCAGTTAACTGTAATAGTTGTCATGATGAATTTACTCTATAAGTGATTCCCAGAAGTACACTATATATACCGAACACTGTGATTGAGATCTAGGATCTCATGAGTGTTTTAAAACCAATTTTCACTGTTTTGGATTACAATTCTCTGCCAAGTTTCTGAGCAGTTTACAAATGTTTGCAGTTGACTATGGCAACCTATAAATTAGTATAATACAATGAAGTATACAATTACATTAAAAGAAAATCTAGAAAAATTGAATGGTAGGGAAATAAAAAAAAAATTACGGGCCTTGGTGGCCTCTGAATCCGAATACGACCCAAAATGCAAAAGAATTACAAAAAACTAGCTAAAAATACAATTTTTAGGTATACCTCCTTTAGGAAAATTTACTTGGAATGAAAATATAAGAGGTCTATGAGAAAAAGAAAATTTACCCTAAAATAGGGTTTTTTCTCACTAAACTTTTATGGCCCTTTTTAGTTGTAACTAGAGGTTTTAGCTGAAGTTTTTCTGCTACTTTTGTCCTCCAAGTTTGGTAGTTTTTCCAAATTTTTCCACTAAACTCAATTTTTTTTTGTAAAAATGAGTTGGGGTTGGGGGTTGAACCCCAAACCTCCCTTCCCCAATCCATTTTCAAATACCAACTCGACTCATATGAGTGCTTATGTGAAAAATGAAGCAACTTTTATTTAAATATAGAGAAAAATCACCAACCTTCTTCAATGGCGACATGGCTGAGAAGAATCGAATTTGCTATGAGAGGAGGTGTTCTACATGGACGATGGTAAAGGTCTGAAAACGGTTTAGGGTTCTGTATTTGGTGGATCAGAGCTATTGCTTTGTTTTTGTTTGATGCCTCCACCATATTAGCTAGGTTTTCACTTAGTATTTTGCAATCATTGTTTTGTGATTTGATCTGTCGTGTTTTGATTCTACCTGTTGTTTTATAAGGATTTCTCCCAATGATAGTTGTATAGGGATTTCACCCAAATGATCACATTACCTAGCCGATTAACCATGAATCTGAACAAAATAAAGAAATATGACCATAGATCCAGTTGATTCAATATGAATCTGAACCAGAAAAGATAAAAAAAATATCTCCTCTAAGTCCATCGAGTAGCAGTACCCGGCATATAATGACTGTTGCAGAAGTATGAGTCTCCAAATTAGTCTTCCTTTGATGAGTGACATGCTCGACGAAGGCTCCAAAATAAATTCAAGCATTGATATGACTTCCGTAATGTAGAACAGTGCCAAAATACCTCCAAATTAGGAAAACAGTACCACCATTAGGAGTGTGAGGAAATTCTAAGCATTTTTCCTTTTTACACCAGAGGCTAATTTTGAGCCTAAAATCTCCGGAATTAGTGATTTATACAAATTATCTTTTAAGCCTGTGGCTCTGCACATAACAGTTGTGATTTACAAATACCAAGTGATCCTTTTATAGGGTATCTCGACCCTCCATGACGTGGTGGAAAAGCTTATTTTTAGCGTTGGGGTGGTTGGGGGTTTGATTCTCACCAACCACCTCATTGTTTGCATTTGCTAAGGGAATAAATTCCCACATTCATGGTGGACGGTGTGGTAGTGTGTTTTAAATAGGACTAACCTGCCATATCCTATGTGGCTAAGGCCATGCTAACTCCTTTTGCCACGTAGTGGTTACTACCCCATATAAAGCCTGCCAGTTATGAAGTGCATTTGATCATTAATTGGTTGAGCTATAGTTGATCTCCATGTTATATCCTGTGGTGCATATATGCAAAACCTGGACATTAAATGGTTTGTGGCGCCTATCCCAAACCATGAGGTAAATGTTGAGCCATGTGGGAGGGGGGGCGGGGGGAGGGGGGCTCGCCAAGCTAGCCCATATAACTCGGTCTTATAATACAATGCAATGCATTATTAATCCAACATTGATCCTACAATGATAATAAAGAGCTCGCTGAGTTGAGTGATAACTCGACCGAGTTGGCTCGATCCAAGCACTCTCATCGTGGTGGCAGGGCATGTGGTGATGTGAGCACCCACCATGTGGCACAATAACGATGTGGAGACAAAGACACCCCTTCATGAAAAGATTGTGTCAAACCTGACCAAGGGCCCCTGACCAGTAAAAAGTGGTGTCCACCTGTCCAAATACGAGTGTTGAAGACCGGTGATGCAAAACAACATTTTTATTTTACTCCTCTGAATACACTCTACTTTCACCACATGTCATTGCCATATTGGTCAGTTGCCTCTGTCGAGTCTTATCGTTGACCAAACTTTGAATGGCCATATCTTGAGCATATAATGTTAGTTTTCCATGTTCCGAGTACCGACAGAAAGATCATTGAATTCTCTACCACTCTATCATGGTTTAGGGGAGATTTAGGGAACTCCCAAACTATAGTGCTCACTTCCCTTCAAACACCTTTTGGATAGTGATTATGATATTGTTGATTATACTTATGGACATTATTGTAGCTTTTGAGTTGGTATGATGTTAGACATTAGAGATCATGGACTGTGGTTGATTTTGATTCATATATGATGCATGTGGATTATTAGAGACATTTTATATTGATGTTGATACACTGACTTGACATGGTTATATGTGTGTGTGTGTGTGTGTTTTCCTTACATGTGATATTTTGTCATATCGAGTAAACCTAGAAAATGGAACTAATCTTGTGATCATATGATTATGGATGAAATTGTAAATGACATTGTTACTTGTCTTAGATGATGTTGATGATATATCTATATATAGATGATGAATTTGGAGTTATATTTGTATATTTATTTTGGATGATTTGATGCGGCCACAAGGCTGAAGGAGGTATTTGTGTTTTGTAGGTAAACATGTCACAAACAAACATCAGGGGATTGGAGACCAACCACATTGGAATTCTAGATGAATTCAACAAGGGTCACCATGGCAACATGTATTTGTTGTGTGTGTGTGTTGGATTGTTGTTAGGGGTTCCCATGGGGGGGAATCACCTTTAAATGTGACCAAGGGGTTATGTGTATTCTTTTATTGTGTTCCTTTTGTTTAATTTTTGTATGTGATTATTTGGTGATGTATTTTCCCCTTTATTATTTATTTTATTTGTGTCTAGATTAGTGAGTAATCATGTTGTTAAATTAATTAAAATGGGTCAAAAGAATGCATTTATTAGAGCTGATGGCTCTTGGATTATGTGTTGAAAGTAATGTGTAAGTAACCTTGGAGTGTGAAACACTCCACTTTCCTTTTGAAATTCGGATCTGTCCTTAGGGGCTGATTTTGGAGGCTTGTGGGACAAGTTAAACTTGTCCCACACCTCTTAAATTGTATACACCAACCTTACCTATGGGTTGGGGAGTCAAAATTAGGCCTTATTATGTATTTTGGGAAGGCAAGTTGTAAGTTTTTATTGCACCTTCTTACATAAAAATTAATTTTGGTCCTTGGGGTGTGGACTTGGTTTGTGTGTGTAAGTAAAATGTCATTTATTCACCCACCTTTTTAATTATGCTTTGGAGTTTGAAGTTGACTTGTGAGGTGGAGTTGAGGATGTGTGATGTGGCATCCTACATGGACCCACCTCATCCTCCTCTCTCCATTTTCTATTTATTCGAATTCCTTTTCTTGTTTTTGGGGTTACTTCATTTTTGGGAGTTACATTTTTGGTTACTTCTTTTGGTGTTTTGAGCTCTTGTAATTTTGGGAAGAGAGTTAGAGATTTTTGTTGAATGCTTGTGGATTACTGGAGCTTTTGGACTGTTTGGATTGGAAAAATCTTATTGTTGAAATTTTGGAGCAAACTCTACCATGGAGAGGTAGGAGCTTGGCTCTTTAAAATGTTCTTCTTTATTTATGCATATGTGAATGCTTTGAATATTTTGGTATGTTGTTGGTTGGTTGGGTAGATTGCCTAGGTATGGTGTAGGAGAAGACTATGGGGATCTCTTGTGGGGAGGCATAAGAGTTTTGGGGAGGTATAAGTGTTATTGTGGAGGGAGTTTGGGATTGGGTTCCACCTTGTAAAAGAAATAGCTTGCATTTCTTTACTCGTTATGGGGTGCCATAAGAGTGTGGGGAGGCATAAGAGAATGGGAGGTATAAGGGGTACTTGGGGAGGCATAAGGGCATGTAGGGGTTTTGAAATGATATATATATATTGGCGAAGGTTTATCTTAAGGTGGACACCCATTTCCCCATTGGGAGGTATAAGCAGCTTCCCCCATAGGTCTTGCTCCTTTGGCTTGTGCATGATGAAGCCTGAGTATTGTTTGTTGTTCTTCCTGTGGTTGCAAACTACAATATGTATTTGGACTGTGTTCTATTTGTGAAAATTGTTTTTGTGTTGTGGAAGCTTGTTTGTTGCCATGAGTTGAAATACATTTCTTATTGCTTTGTGGTTGGGGCTCGGGGGCCAATGAGGAGGACGACTTCTCCTCTTCATTGGAATTCTTGGTTGGGTGGAGAGCGTTGCCTCTCCTCCTTTTTTGTTGTGATCAAAAGATATATGGTGGATCTTCTTGTTATTGTTCTGGAGCTAAGGATGAAGACAAATTTCTCAGTCCCCTTGGGGTTTCCTTGTTGTAAAAATTTCCCACTTCAAGTGGATGGCATTGTAATATTATTTGTGGTGGAAAGTTGCTCTGTTTTGGAAATGGAATCTACATTCAAATGTGAAAGATGTATATTATGTAAGTTGTATTTGATGAATGAAAAAGGAAGTTGTAAAAGAATTATTGGAGTTCAATAGAATTTGTTTTAATTACCACAAATGGTATGGTTTTCATTTGAAATCTGTGTTTGAAATATATTGTGAAATATCTGTTTGAAAATTGAAAAAGAAATACGTATGAAGAAATATTTCATTTCTCTGTTTCATTCAAAATGCATGATTTGAAAGTAGAACTACATTTTGGGTCTTCACGCATTGATTGAAGTAAAGTTAAATTTTGTAAATTAGATTTGAATGAATTTAAATATTTAGAGGATGATAATGAAAAGTAGATCCATTCGAGTTTAAGTATGATTTCTATTTTTGATTCACTGTAAAACTGCAAATATTTATCAGAAAAATTTACAGAGTACTCTACAACTTGAAAGACAAATTGAAATAATAATGTAAGCTAAGGAAGATCAAAACGATTTTCAAATAGTTGAATTGCTCAAGAAAATTTATCAGACTTCAATTAATCGAGACTTAAGACAAAAACTTAGACATGTTTTGCAGTAAAAAGGGGGAAATTCATTTTGAAACTCAATCCAACAATTAAACCCTATAAAATCCATCCAAATATTTCCAAGTGCAATCCTCCATGTCAGTTTGGCATGTTGAGGAAGAAAGAATGGCATGATTGAATTAATTTTGTTAAGTTAAAAATTCTAATTCACATTTTAATGGCAGGAAAGACGTTTTCTTAAAATTCACCCATTTAAGTTTGTCAAAAAAAAAATGAAATTTTTATGGTTCTTATGCAAAGAGGAGTTCGAGCCCTTTCCAAAAATTCCTCATTTTCCCAAATCCAAGCTTCCAGTCAAAAGTTATGGCCTTCTGAAGTTTTTTACTTTGCTGAGTTTTATTTTTTAAAAGAGGGAAATTTTTGTAAATCGGACCCGCGGGCCTAAAAATTACTTAGGGGAAACTTTTTGCAAAAAAAAAGCAAAAATTCACAAATTCCTCCATGGCCCCATAGCCCTGCCATTTCACTTTTGGGAAAATGTCTTCTGTACGCCTTCGTGGGCCCGCACCTTCAAACTTTACTTTTTTGAAAAAGGGCAAAAAAATCTTAAGTCTCCCCGTCGGTCCACTTCCCCACCTGTCACTATGGGTCTGACACGTGGCATCTTTAGGTGTCGGCGGAGGCGCGGATGGTTTTAGACCTTATCGCTTTTGGGAAAAGATTGGCAAAAATTCCTAAGTTTCCCCACCGATCGGCCTTCTTGCAAGTCACTGTTGGACTGACACGTGGCTTCGCTTGGCATCGGCAAGAGGCGTGGGTTGTTTTTAACCTTTGCACTTTTTAACACAAAAGCCAACATTTCTAAGTTTTCCCTGATGGTCCGCTCCCCCACTTAAAATTTTGGGCAGGACATGTGGCATCCCTGGGCGTCAGTGGAGGTGTGGGGGTTTTTGAACCTTTTTTCCCTTTCAAACAAAAAGAGTTAAAATCCAAATTACCTCCGACGATCCGCCTTCCCGCGTGGGCTTAAAAATGTGCCACGTGTCCCTTGCAGCTTGGGAAAAAATTTCTTCCCTTGGGCCTGCAGGCCCGCCTTTGGGAAAATTTTCTTCCCTAGGCCTGTAGGCCCGCCCTTTGGGAAAATTTTCTTCCCCAGGCCCACAGGCCCACCTTTGGGAAATTTTTCTCCTCCCCAGGCCCCTTTGGGGAAAAAAAATCCTCCCTAGGCCCGCTCAGCCTGTAACTTAAGAAATATGAGGAGTTAGGAGGACTTCTTTATATCATTGGAAAGAGGAAGAAATTTCCTATCTAATGAAATGTTTTCAAAAAACTCTATTTAAGCATGTTAAATATGTGAAAAATCAGGTTGAAGTGCAAAGATGAGTCTGAGAGTGGGTAAATGGGAAATTACCCCTTATTAACTTAAATGTTTAACTCTAAAGCATGGGTTGACCTTTTAGGGGTCACGTTAGGGGATAAGGGAATGTTTTTCTATCCCATGCAAATAAGAACCTTGTTTATTGTTTAGACCTAGTGGAATTAAATACCCAAGGTATTTAATTCCTTTGTCCCTTTGACCCTCTAAAATTGATTAGGGAATATTTAACTATAATGTTAATTTAATTACTTATTAATTAAGTTAACTCCAAAGAAAAATCTAATTATACTCATTAATTTTGTAATATGGATCCAATGTATGTTACAACGAGAAAATTTCATTTAGTAAATTATAATTGACTTTTGAATCCTTGTTGTGACAACTGTTGCTTGAAGCTTGGTAGTGGTCACGCTTTTCAAAAAAAAAAATATTCCTTAATTTTTCTAGCTAAACCTAGGTTGTTCTTGGGTCTCAAGTGGGAGTTTTAGTGGGCGTTACACGAACATCCTAAATGTCCTCTGGATAATTTACTCACTTGGCATACTCGGAAAACATATAGTAAAATCGCTTGAAACTCTCATTATAATACATATAAAAGGCACTCAAGGCTCCCTAAATCTTCTAAAACTAATTCACATTCATTAGGGAAACCACTATTATAGTTTTGAAGCACTCAACGAGGTCAAGGAGTTTAGCTTCCATCACTTCTAAGCACACAAGATCCCTACTTCAAAATATTAGTAAGATCGCAATCCTCTCAAACACGTTCAAAGTGGTGCAAGTTTCCAACTAGTTGCATTCATATATATTTATTACATACTAGGGGGAGAACTACATGTGGTTTGAGGCCTCTTTGGAGTACTGTCGACATAGGCGGTGCATGGATTGCATTTAAATCCAAACACTAACCTTCTTGTAGGGTCTTCCACCCATGGTTATGGTTTTTGTGTGATTCAACTGATTACACCCCTTTGAATTTGTTTCGTGCTCTTTCCGACGGTTCTTGTGGTTTGCAACACAGGTCAATGAGCTAGGAGATATGACCCCCAAAAGGGGCACTAAATAAAATAATATGATAGATTTTGGCTTTTTCAACTTCTATCTTTTTGAATCCATCCCTTATAAGGTGGATACATATGGTCTCCATGTAGGATGACCTTTTGGTTCCCATCCAGAACCGTTCATATTCTATTTTCACCATTATTTCATATTATCCTTGTATAGTTATAAAGAAACTTGTTTTAAATAAAGAGATAGATTTTCAGGCATAATTATTCCTTATGGAGTTTGCTAGTTTGTATACATTTGGAATTGTAATAAAATTATCTTTTTTTTTAGAGCTCTTTCATTATGAATTTTTTGTTATAACACATTAAAAACCCTCGTTAGTGTGTTTTCCATTAAGTTACACCCCAATCTAGATCAGTGGTATCATAACAAGGTCCTTTGCACTCTTGCATATAAGAACACAAGAGGTCGAAATACTAGAAGCACTGTGTCTAGACCCATGATCCTTTGGATTACCTTCCTTGTTATTTCAAATGACCTCAACACAAGAGAAAATGAGGGATTCCTTTAGATAAATACTTGATGAAGCCCTTAAGAAGCAAAGGAGACAACTGATGGCATAGTTTATTGATTTACTCTCCCAGGTTTTACCTGTAACTAAAATCACCTTTGTAACTGCACTTGCATAAAGAAAACCCTCGAGCTCCTGAAATCCTTCGAGGTATAAGTAAATTTTGACATTCCACAATTTGAAGGAAAAATTGATGCTAATGAATTGGATAAATGTCTTGATCAACTAGAATCATATTTCTTTATCAATAGTCTTTATGATAATGAAAAGATAACATTTTCACTTTTGAAAGTATCTCTTCATGTCAAAAAATGGTGGGAATCATACTCCATTTAAGAGGATGATAATGATTATGTAACCATATATTTGAAACCCCTAGAAAAATGAAATAGTTTCGTAGAGACCATCAGAGAGGAATATTATTCAATGAAGACCTATGGAGACCAATTCAAGGAAATTACCAATTATGCCAATGTTGTTATCAAACAGTGCAGGACTACACAAATGAATTTCATAACATATCAACAAAAGTTAGTGCATGGGATACTGAGAAGCATTGGACTCTCAAATACTCTAACAAGTTGTGATATTACATCTAGGAAAAGATGGAGTTTACAAACATCAACACTCTTTGGGAATCATACAAATATACATTCAAGATTGATGAAATGTACAAATGTAGGGGAAATAAAGATACTTAATAATCCAAAAAAGGGAGAGCAAATACCAAGTAGCAAGGACAGGATGCACTAACACAAATAAACTAGACAAGAAACATATATGAAAAAAAATACATGAAAATACATAGGTATGTGGTGTGAAAAGCACAAAAACAAGTACCATAACATGAAGGATTGTCAAGCTATCAACAATTTTTTAACAAAGTCATCAAAACCAGATTCAAGAGAAATTTTCATATATAAATAATGTGCAAACAAAGAAGAGGAGTCAATTATGGATGCATATCCTTATACCATTATTACCATTGCATCAATAGTATCCCAACCAAAAGATGATGCAAAATTCTTATTTTACTTGCAGACGTGGGTAAATGGTACGAATCTTCTTTTTATTCTATACAGTGATAGCCAAAAAAATGTGATATCTATAGAAACAATATATAGGCTAAATTTGGTAACAACTCCTCACCTGCAACCATACTCGGTTGGTTGGGTCAGTCAAATAAAAGACGTTTTTATGTATTGATAGTGTTGCCTTCCCTATTCAATAAAACCATTCAAAGATGTGGCGGTATGTGATGCTACACTATTATATGTCATTGGTGTACTTTTTTGAAAACCATACATGTGGTATCGTCATGGTGTTTATGAGGCTAGGCCTACGAGTGTCATTATCACTCTAGGTCGTAAAATTGCTATTGCATCCCAGGGGTGGCCTTTGCTAAATCAGTGGCCCTGATTAGCGTAAAACAATATCAAAGTTTGATTACTCAAATTAGGACCCTTGTGTTACTCATGATCCGACCTCATGACAAGGAAAAGGTTGCAATGACCACAAAATTTGTTCCACTAGGCCAAACTATGCAACAAAATAAAATGGATCAAATGATATCTAAATACACATATGTATTTATACCATCAACATGCATTCCTTTGCATTGTCAAGTGAAGCATAAAATCGACTTGGTACCTGGAACACCACTTCCAAATGGGCCCTTGTATATGTGCTTGATACTTAAGAATTAATAAATCAAGCATTAGATTCAGGTGTTGATTCAAAAGGGGCACATTCAACCAAGTGTATCACCTTATGGAAATCTGATAATTCTTTCTCAAAAGAAAGATGTGACATGACGACTTTGTATTGACTATCAACCCTTGAACAAAATCATGGTAAAGAACCGATACCCACTTCCATGGACTGATGACCTCCTAGACCAACTTAAGGGAGCTAATTTCCTCACGAAGATCGATACGAAGTCAGGGTACCACCAAGTTCCATTGATCCCACATGTGTTTGGAAAACTACATTCAAATCCAAAAAGGGATTATTTGAATGGTTGGTTGTGCCTTTTGGGGTCACAAATTCACTTGCAACATTCTTGAGGATGATGAATGATATTCTACAATCATTCATTGATTCATTCATGATCATGTACATGGATGACATGTATATCTTCAGTAAGACATGGGAGGAGCATTAAACATGTCCGATAGGTTCTTCAAAACTTGTGTCGTCATAAGCTCTGTGCCAACATAGAAAAGTGCTCCTTTGGCATAGAGAGTATCTAGTACTTGGGATACATCATCGATAAGGATGATGCTCATGTGGACCCAAAAAATATCTAGGTCGTCCGAGAGTAGCCGACACCAAATACTTGAACTCCAAAGTTTCTTGGGACTAGTAAATTTTTATCACAGATTTGTACTTAGTTTTTTCTCACATTGCATGGCCTTTGAATTAGGTAACACATGGTAGAACAAAAGTAAATTTTGTATAGATAGAATCACAATAGAGGACATTTACACAAATAAAGGAGAGACTTTGCTCAGCACCAATTCTAGTATTGCCATATCTGCAATAGTCATTTGAGATAGAAACAAATGATTCATAATGCACACTTGGCGTTGTCCTCACCAACATGGGCATCTAATGTCTTTGACATAGTGCACAGGTACATGACATATGATAAGGAGTTATACACCATTGTGTAAACCTGTAAATAGTGGGAGCACTACATTCTAGGAAAAGAAACTATCATACACACAAATCACGAGCCTTTACAATTCATGCAAACCTAAGGCAATTTGTAAAATGATCGCCATCAAGGGTGGTCCACCTATATGCAACAATTTCATCTCAACATCCTACACAAAAGGGGAGTGTCAACCAATTTGTTGATTGTTTGATTCAGCCCCTGATCATTGTTCTTACAACAAACCTTGACTCATGTGGGCATGAGACATCAAAGTGGTCTCAAATGTATGAGCATGACCTTGATTTTTTTGACATATATTAGGGGTTAAGGGTTGGAAAAAGTGTTTCAGACTATCACTTACACGAAGGGGCTCATGGGTCACCTTTGTGTTCCTACAGAGAAGCATCATAAATTGATTTGGGAGGCTCACTATAGTCGAGTTGTAGGTCACTTTGGAGTAGAGAAAAGAGTGGTTGTCTTACAGAAGTATTTCTATTGGCCAAAGTTCCATCGTGATGTTACCAGATATATGAGGTTCTACATAGTGATTTCACTTCTTTGTGAATTTCCTATTTCATTCCCTTTTAAAATTTAAATGTGTGTCTCATTAACATATATAAAAAGGATGAAATAATACAAAAGGAGGCTATTGTGATTTAATTAACTTCCAACATTAATTACCTAAATCAGAATAATGGTTTACAAAGTGCTTATTGATATAGGACCTATCAAAACACAAAGGAGATATTGCACTTTGTTGATTTTGGGAGGTTATGAGTGATTTGAGTATAGAAATAGGCTGATATGAGACTAAAAGTGCTTCGTTATTAAGACTGGCACATCGTACCTAGTCAAAACCGTATAACTAGGTCTAAATCATTCGTACGGTATTAACCCTCTTGTATGCTCTTAGACCTACTTGGATTCTAGATCTATAAATTTATGTGTGTTTTGCCTGCCTAGAAATGAATGTTGTTGTGTGTTGGTCTTCTTCGTTCTCCTTTGGAATGGTTTTGTAACTTTGATCAAACCCTCAAACCCTCATAGTGCAAGATGAAGTTCCTACAAAAATAAATTTAGGTGGGTTATGGGAACCCCTATGCACCACTAGCATCACCACTACTATGAAGAGGGATCAAATCGCACATCGTTCTCCTAGCATGTGATATTTACCATAGTGCAATCAGAATTTGACAAACATGTTTTGACAATATCTTACTTGAGTTTCATACTTGTTTAAATACTTGGGAAGGGTCAGTTTGCTTGCTTATGGAGAGAAGATGGAGACTCTTGGACCTAGTAGGTGACTTCAAACATATAAAGAGTATATCTTGATGGATATGCATGAGTTATTTTGTAGTTTAGAGTGCCTTTTGTGCTTGTTTTTACATGAGAACCTCTTAAAGTGCCAAGTTCCTAAATGAGGTATAATTGACTTACTTATAGGGGCTTCTAATGGTTATTATGTCATGATAGTCCGATAAAGAGGGAATATTGGTCCACATGAAGACGATGCAATTGCAAGTTTTGGTGCACAATGTGTTGGTCCAAAACCATACGCTAGGGTTGAGTTGTAGATTTTGACAAACCGACTAAAGCCGATGTTTTCGACGCGGGAGGAAAAAGTTGATTTTGACTTCATAGAGCTATGGATATATATTTCTATGTATTTTTTGTGCAATTAAACCTCAAAAAATGACGACAAAAATCCATGCAAAGATAAACAAGTGACTGAAGGGCTATTGAGGTGTGTTAACAATGAGTGGGGAAGGTGTATTTGTGCATGTAAGTGTGCAATATCAAGACCATCAATGTCAAATGATAGATTACTAAATTTACGTGTTTACACAAGACCTGTGTAATTGCCAAGAAAACTAATTAGAAGTAGGGCCTTTACATCCCTTTTCCAGTACTAGAAACGCCATGGGAGTTTGTCTTAATGGATTTCATGTCAGGTCTCCCTTCCACCCGACATGGCTATGACTATGTTTTTGTGGTGGTTGACATGTTCTCAAAAATGACAATCTCAACACCTTGCAAAAAGACAGTCTTTGTAGAGGACAATGTAAACCTATTCTTTGAGCACGCTTGGGTTCATTTTGGCCTTCCAAAAAACATCATGTTGGATTGAACTTTTAAATTTGTGGGGATCTTCTAGGCTGCACAATGGTCCATGATGGACAAAAAACTAAACAAGTCCATTGCATTCCACCCTCAGATCGATGGCCAAATAGAGGTATTCAATCACGTGATCATACATCTTCTTCGAATGTTCATTCTAAACATCCATGTACATGGGATAAAAGTCTTATGTATGTCTGACATAGCTATAAATGATCTCTTCGCAGATCCACAAAGCATAGCCCATTTCAAGTATGTCTTGTATTCTAGCCATTAGTTCCAATTGATGTAACATTGTCAATTATGTTGGAAGAGGAATTTTCCCATACACAAAAGGAAGTGGATAATGTAATCAAGTTTAAGGAACAAATTCGACACATCTAACAACAAGTTCATGAAATTTTAGAATGAACCAACTAGAAGTACAAACAATGTCATGATGCCCATTGAGTTCCTCATCAATTCTAAGTGGGGGATAAGGTGTGGCTACATCTGCACAATGAGAGACTCAAGGGACCATACATGAAACTCATACCTATGCAATACAAGCCATACAACATCACCAAATAGGCTGGCAAGAATGCATTTGAGCTTAATCTTCCACCATACCTTGGGTTATATCTAGTTTTCAATGTAGAGTTGCTTCGCCCACGCTTTCCGCTACTCTTGGATACAAGAAACATTGGAGAACGGTTGCATAATACATATTTGAACCCAAAGTGCGTGGCATTGGTGAAATTTGATCAAATCATTGACGGGGTGGTTAAGGACATGAAACATCAACATATCGTACTCTATTAACTACTGAAGGTAATGTAAATGACATACTATGGGAAGTTGTTCATGAAGACCTAGATTGAGAAGTCCTTTCCACACTTGGTAAAAAATTTATGAGCAATGGGCCCATTGTTTCTTAAGGAGGAATGAATGATCCAAAACCTTTTTTTTGAAAAACTATTTTTGGAAAGTCTTGAAAATATATTTCTAGTAGTTTTTCAGCAGCTTTTAGCAGGGAAAATTTTAGTGGCGAATATTCGTAATATGGCGAATATTCCATTTTTGAAAATTTTGAAAAGGTGAATTTTTTGGCACGGGCCAGTGACCTGTTCGCCTAAAAATTACACTTTAATTTTTTTTAGGGGTCGGCTTCGCCTACCCTTGAAAAATATCCCCTATATAAACCTAGATTATTCGCCAGATAGAACACTTCTACTTCACATTTTTCAACAATATGATATATCCCGTATTATAGACGCGCAACAAGGGGGTAAGTTATTAACGCGCAACAAGGAGGGTTTGCAGATAAGGAGATACTGTAGATATTGACACATAGTAGATGCATGACAAAGATTTTGTTAACGAACGACATGGAGTTTTTTTCGATGAGCAAGAAGAGGGTAGAGGTTGTAGACGCGTGACAGGATATTTGCTGTCGCGCGTAAAAAAAATGCAGTGACGTGCGTCAACAGGCCTTAGTGACGCACGTCAACAGGCCTTAGTGACGCGCGTCAACAGACCTTAGTGACGCGCGTCACTAGGGTCTGTTGACGCGCGTCACTAAGGCCTATTGACGTGCTTCACTGCATTTTTGACGCACGACAAGGAGGTACAATAGATATTGACGCATAGCAGACGCATGACAAAGAGTTTGTTGATGCGCGACACGGAGATTTTTTGATGAGAAAGCAGAGGTCGGAGGCTACAGACGCGCGACGGGATATTTTGATGTCGTGCGTCAAAAAAATGTAGTGACGCGCGTCAAAAGACCTTAGTGACGCGCGTCAATAGACCTTAGTGACGCGCGTCAACAGACCTATTGACGCACATCACTGAGGGTGCTGTTTGATTTGATGCGCGTCACTACATTTTTTTGACGCGCGACAGCAAAATATCCCATCGCACGTCTGCAGCCTTTTGTCGTAGTGCTTGATAATCAGGCAAAAAAATTTCATACAACCCCCAAAAAATTCGCCTTCCCATGAAACCGGTTCCGGTGATATTCGCAAGGTATTCTCCACCTCTGATTTCCAGGAGGTCTCTTAAAATGAACCCTGGCTTTTAGTTTTTTGAAATTTTGAGGGATTCAAAACATTTTTGGAGTTTGGACATTATTATTGATAAATATAGTGTAATCACCATCAAAACCTCCCTTGCTAAAACCTTCCTTGCCAAGTTTTTTCCATGATCTTTCCAATGGTTCTTGTGGTTCAAAAATGAGTTAACACGCTAAGAGATATGACCACAATAAGGAGCACTAAATAAAATAATAGTAATAATAGGATAGATTTCAAAATTTTCCACTTTTGTTTTTTCGAATACATACCTAAGGTGGATACAAATGGTCTCCATGTAAGACAACCTTTTTATGCTCATCTTGAACCCTTCATATTCTATTTTCAACACTTTTTCATATTCTACAATGTATAACTATAAAGCAACTTGTTTTGAATAAAGAGATAGGTCTCTAGGCATGTATCTCTCTTATGGAGTTCTTCAATTTGTATACATTTGGAATTGCAATAAAATTAGTTTGCTATTGGAGCTCTTTCATTGCGAATTGATTGTTATAACACATTAGGCACAATCGTTAGTGTATTGTCCATCAACTTGCACCCCAATTTGGATCATAAAGTACACACTTTATAATAAATGCCACAATTAGGTAAAGCCACATGAAGAAGTATACAACAATTAAGGCTAAAAGAATCTAACGTGGAAAAATGCAAACCCTAAAAAAATCATACCTAACCCTAAAAAAGCAAGATCTAACTTTATAAAACCGCCATTTAAACCCAAAGGTTGGATGTAAGGTTTATGTTCATCTAAATGTAGATATGGAAAGTGGGTTTACATTAACATTGCACAACTAACCAAAATACAATGTAACTAGGTTTTAATAGATATAACTCTATAAATCAAACATAATTACGTAAATGAATTTCCGAGGAACATATGAAAATTAGAATAGTTTGAGGGTTTTAAGAATGATACCAATTTTTTTGGAATTAAGGAGACATTCGTCAACTCAAATAGTGCATAATAGGTCCAAACAGGGAGGTGAAACAAAGCCAAAAAAATCAACATAAACAAAGAACCTCAACCAAAATTGTAGTACAATGATTTTGTCACCTGTCAAATATGATGAATCTAATTACACAATTATGTTCATCTGCTTTGGGGCTTTGACAACTTGTTTTTTTACTAAAATGATCACAAATCATTGAGAAATTGATCTCCTTCCTTGGAACCCTAATGTTACTACAAGAGCTTTTGAAATCGTAAAAACTAGAAGGAGTTAATGGGGGCATGCGTTAACCTTATGATATTATCAGGTCCATGGGATTTTGAACAATTTGAAAAATAACACACCAAGAAAAATGTGGCTGACCGTGCATTCTAGTGTAATGCAAGAGTCCCATCCCTTATCACTTTTGATGAATGCAATAAGTAAATGCTAAATATTCTTCTTTAAATGCTTGAAACATGCTTTTGGCACACAAATGCTTATTTAATGAATGAATTCCTTGCTTATATAACTTTTATTATGGTTCGTCACCACTTATCCTAAACTCAATAATGCAGTTATGTATTTATAGACTTCTCGAATTCAAATTAATACCTTACTGGCTTGGACACCAATGCAGAATAGGTGGGAAAGGATGACAAAGAAGTGCCACAAATATCGAGGGACTTGGAACAAGGGTTAAAAGGGCCCACAAAAAAGTCGACGAAAACTATATTGCTATAGTTGTAAAAAAAATACTTAGATAAAACAAAGAACGAGAAGAGAGAGAAAACTAGCGAGGAGAGAAAATATGCATAATATAAAAGGAAAGAATTATAGGCAAAGAATAACAAAAAAATGATAAGTGAAAAGTAGAAAAAAACATATCAAAAGTTGAACAAACACAAGGAACTTGTGCCTACAAGAGTTTAGTATGAAACAATAATCGATAAACATACAAATACACTAGCACCATAACAAATAATTAGCCCTGTATTGTAATTATGTGCTCACACATGTATATTTTAGATAAAGGAATCAAGTAATCTAAAGATTATATCCAAATGTATAAGTTACCCAACCTTAGTCTTATAATCACATAAAACACTAGAAACTTAAAAAACAATAAAAACATTGAAGGGTGTGACATGTATACACTTAACCTGAATGAATGAATGTTGAATATTGATTTTTAGTCGTAGAAGAAACTCCAAAATGTATTGGAAACTAATATCTAACTTGAGGTAGTAAGACATGTTTATGGAGGCCAACAATTGAATAAGATTTTTTTGTATTAAGAAGTCACAAAGGAGAAGAGGGAAGGCAAAGCAAACAAGTATATTAATTCCGTAACCAATCGACATTATGTTAGTAAAATGGTCACATCTATTGTGATGTCACGCCTAATATAGTAGTCCTGCAACCAATTAATCATTATATCAAAAGACCCTTGGTCTATTGGTGATGATGCTGGCTCTCATTGAACCCACTAGGGAACAAGTCTTGTTGAGTGCAAGGCCTGAAGATACCCGACATAGAGAGTCAAACGGTTGAGGCCATGACCGCCTTGGGTGATTTTGACGCCATGGATGCCCCTTACCTGTAGCTGCTTAGCTGAAGGTGCTCCTGGTTTAATTTTTTCGCATTCTTTGTATTGTTGAATCTATATGTTCCCTCCAAAACTTATGCAAAGATGCCATTAAACCATGTAATCCGGTGCCCAATTGTGTCACCCTTAGAGGTGCTCAATCAAAATAAAAAAAAGGGTCACTTGTATTATACGTCACCCATATTAACATAAAAATTAAGGTTGGTAAGCTGTGCCCTCGAACCAAGATTAGGAAGAGACGCGTGGATATAGGAGTAGCTGACCTGAATCGAACCCGTAAGCGCTGGCAAAGATTTCGAGGGTGGCGTTGCAAATTCCGTGTTAGGAAAAAGAAAAGCAATAAAAACTCTGAAACCTAACCTCCACGCCACGACGAAGTAAAGCTTTTTTGGAAGGAGGTAGCGTTTTTTAATCCATCCACTTCTCAATCGATTATTTATTTGTCGGCGGCACCGAAACTGAGTTTGATTATGTCACACAGCCTAAGCCGCTCAGGCTCTTGTCTCTTTCGTCTCACGTCGCGGGAATTGGGCGCTTTTTTTTCCATGACAAAATAAAAAAATGTAGGCGCCGAAACCCCTTCATTGCAGAGGCGCCACCATTCTGTCTCTGTACAGCAACAGATCACAAGTTCCTCTGGACACGTAAGTTGTAGAAATTTAAATATTATTTCCCTCACTGCATTCTTTTTGCTTTAGAATATCTTGCATTATAGTTACGCGATCAACTTTGTTCGAATGCAATGAGTTTTGTTTTCCTTTAAATCAGTCAAACCCCATGGAGTCATTGATTCAATATAAGGTGACAGGAAAAAAAAAATGTCGGTAAGCGAGGGAATTCCACAATTTTTTTGCAATTGAGGTTACGCCATTTTAGTTGGATGTGTAGATTGGATACAAGGAGCAAAGAATATGATAACTTTTCCGTCTAATTTGTTAAATAGAAGCGGTAAAAAGTAAAAAAGACGCAAAGGACGAGGAGTTGATTGTGGACTCAACGAGCAGGGTCTGTAAACATGATCTGTGATCTCTGTAAATGTAGAATCTCAAACAGCAAGCGGAGAAGATTCAACTTATAACATGAGCGTGTGCGAATTTTTTTTCAGAAAAAATTCAAATGAAACTTAAAAATATGAGCAGATATAATGTTTCCACAATCCATAACAATTAGAGAGAGTAACTTGTGGATAAAACTGTGTATATAGTTTTTGATCGATCTTTCGAATCAATCATCAGGAAGAGGATATGATGGATCACTTAAACGTTGACCAAAAACTATGTACAGAGTTTTATGCACGAGTTACTCTCTCTAAGTTAAGAAATATATTTTCTGCATTCTTTACGTGATCATTTTATTTTTGTAATTTTTTTAGGGGTTCGACTAGTCAGCACTCCAAGTTGGCATACTAGATCCCTTGCAGGAACAAGGGGACTTTTTATTTTACCTTATGTATATTGCTCATATGTTGTGCTCTATAGATTTCAATCGCATGATTGAGTTTGAGGGTAAATCGGCCCGTCAATCCTCTTCCACTAAGAGTACGCTAAAGGGGCCTGTTAGACAATTAAAAGGAAGTCTTACAGTTAGACGAAGAAAACAAACTGCTGAGAGTAACAAACCTAACAGCTAGTGAAAGGCAATTGTAAAGTTGAAGGGACATTTGAGAAGAACTTAGAAAAGAATACACACACATCTGGATTCCTAAAATCCTACAGCCAATGCAGAAGATTCCCAGGAATCTGGATTCCTTTTAAGGAAAGGTGCCATGGTTTGTGAGTGAGCGCAGGATGGAAATTAAGTTGATAGTTGAAAGGATAGTCAAAGAAAGAATATAGAATGGCTCGCAGAAGGCCAGGTTGCATAACAACAATGAACAACTTTATGTTCCTGAGTACCGCCTTGAACTTCAACGTCAAAATTCATGTGAACACTGCCTATACCAGCATATACTGGACAGGAAAGAGAAGGAGAGATTGCAATTGGAAACTCCTCCAAAGTAACCTCTGTGTAGAGTTTAAACTTTGGGAATGGACAACACTTTTGCTTAGCACTTGTGAGAATTATTTGAAAGTGTGCTTTGCTGCTTTGAGTTTTGGGCAGTTTGGATAGAGGGCTGCAGCCTTGTTTCCATCAAGGAACACGAGAAAGAGTACCTTGTGAAGCAGGAGTTTGCTTGATGCGGGACAGTTGCTGAATCAAAGGTTGAGGATAGATCCATGAAGCCACGCGTGAGGACAATCTGGGGAACATATGATAGGCATCTGGCAGAGGGAATTGCTGGCTCCTGTCTTGGCTGTGGCGTGTGTATGCCAGAGAGCTGTGGGGGTTTAGACTGCTGTTCTGTTAGTAGCTGCAAAGCTGGGGGTAGGTCTAAAATTGGTATGTTGGCTCTTCAGAAAGGAAGCCATGGTACTGCCTTTCAACAGCACAACAGTTGGAGTAAGACAACGTTGTGACTTTGTGATTGGGACTGCATCTTAATTTGTACATTTCAAATTAGTAGAAATTTTTAATCAAGCGATAGGTATTTTCAAAGATCTGCCTTGCAAACTTATTAGTACTTTGAATGCCATTGGGGAGGATATTTGAATGTTTAAATAGAAAGGCATGTTGGTTTCATAACTGTTGCTGAATGTTGGTTTTGAAATACTGTTGGGCGAGGTAGACTGACATTTCTTCCAGAACAAAGAGCTTTTGCAAATTAAGATTGTGTATTGATGTCGTTGGAAGGAGTTGGCTTGATTCTTTAAATGTGTTAACCTCACAAGAATGACAACGTTTTTTGCAGAATAATGGCTACATGTCAGCATGAACTGCAACTGTGTCTATAGAGCAGAATTTTGTTGGTGTTTGCAAAAAGAACAAAGCACACGCAGAATGGTATGGTGTATTTCTAATATTGAGTGAAAGCAAGATGATGCTGGAGTAGTAGAAAATGTGCCTAGCTGCATTGAGGCATCATCTGGTAAATTTTGTGAATAAGAAGCACCAACCAAATTTAACATATGCTTCAAGGGATCCCAAACAAATAATTTGCAATGCTCGTGTTTATTCGAGATAAACTATCATTGCTAACATATGCCCATTTTATAGGTTGCATGCTGTCATATAGGTGTTGCATGCCCATTGTTATATAATATAAATTTGTCACGAACTTGTACCATTGTGCAGGATTGAACTGATTTAATTGAGTATTTACAAGGGCATCTGTATTATTTGTGACATGAAGGCTGATTGAAAACATCTTTTCTTACAAGTATATGAGGTTGTAGTCAATTTGGATTCTGCATTGGATCACAAGGTAACTAGGAGACACGTCTCCGAGTACCTGGGACACGTCTCAGATATAGAGAGTGTCTCAGAGACATGAGATGCGGTTGGAGACTTCCCCTGAGTCTTGGAGACTTCATTTGAAGTCTCTCGCATCTCTTATCGAACTCTATTGAAAAAAATGTCTCAAAAAATATATATATTTCCTACCTTGAAGCCTCGTATGATAGGCATAAAAAAATGATCCAATCGAGTGGTGGTACATTGTAATGGAATTACTTGTAGAATTCAGATTATGAGCAACAATACAACACCAAAGAACGCAATATTGTAGATAAATGATCTCAATGTGCAATTAAAATAGCCTTCGCCACTTCAAGGGGAACAACCTTCAAACCATACAATAAGACTCAAATGCTCGAATAATCATGACTAATACCTACAATCCCCTATATATATATATATATATATATATATCATATGTTTATGGTCATCACCAATGCTGACCTGCTACGTGTGAGAAAGTATGAATGATATATATAAAATGATCTGGTAAGCCACAGGTCAGCTACTCATATCCTAATACAAGAAATAGGTTAAGGGCGTAGCATGCCCTTCCCCTTTAAACCAACATCATCCTCAATGTTGAACTAATCCTGGATGTTATCTGAAGAAAACCTTCATCCTCTCAGGTCATATCTTCTATGCTCAGATTCTTCCACTTGATCAGATACTCCTTAATGTCTATGGATCTCAACCTCTTAATACGTGTTTACAAAATATTCTCTGGATCTAAAATTATTCTTCCTTCCTCATCAAGTTCTGGGTAGCTCTATCTAGACTGTAAATTTCTTGTCCAATAACCTTCTTCAAGAAGGAAACATGGAATATTAGGTGTATGTGTGAACATTGAGGCAACTCTAGTTTATAAGAAACACTTCCAATTTTTTATACAACTTAATAAGGACCATAATATTTAGAAGTGAGTTTTGTTTTCATTTTTTTGTTGCTTCAGGTGACATCTTCTTGTAAGGTTGTATATATACATAAACCCAGTCACTAATTTCAAAATTTTCTTTCGCTATGGTGTTGATTTACTTGTTGTTTCATCTATGTTTTGTGTCAATGCCGATTTTTCCTTCATACTAGCCAAAACATGTTGTTGATGTTGAATTTGTTCCTCAACATCTTTAACCTTAGTTTGCATCCTCAAGGAAGAAGTGATATATGGTGGGTGGTAACCATATAATGTTAAAAATGGGTTCATTTGAAAAGAGGTATGAAAAAGATGTGTTATACCACCATTATACAAGTGGTAGCCATTTAACACAATGTTCTTGTTTGTCCAATACATAAAAAACGTAGATACCCCTCTAAGCATTTATTAACCACTTCCATTTGCCCATCATTTTGAGGATGGTAAGATGAATTGTGAGCTAACTGAGCACCCAAAACATGTAAATAGTTTTGTCCAAAAATTACTCATGAAAATAGGATCATTGGTCAATTACAATTATCTTTGGGGTTCTATGTATCCTTATGAACTATCTCCAAAAAAAATAGTTATGACTATAATGGATACAAATGTATGTAAGAGGGCACACAAATGGTCATATTTTTTGAGCCTATCCACAATCACCAAAATAACATTCTTACTCTCTAAAGAAGGAAATCCATGTGATAAAATCCATGGATACCTCCTCCCATCTCTGGCTAGGAATTGGTAAATGGTTGGAATAGACCTGGTGCCTTAACGGCTTCACCTTTGTTTTGTTAGCACACACAAACACTCTGATACCAAACTTTTTTACATCCCCCTTAAGTCCTACCTAAAAGAATTATCTTTTTATTCTATGACATGTCTTCAAAAATCCAGAGTTTCTTCCAACAAGTGATGCATGTAGTTCTATCAGAATCTTATGCTTCAACTCAGAATATTTACACATGTAATAACATGTCCTTGCACCATAAAGCATTACCTTTCCACTCAAATTTGTTATTTGTTATAGAGCCTTGCTTGATATTTTGTATTAGATATGGTGTATCCTTATCCTTAATCAAATTCCAATCTTGCTTCATCTACCCAAGTCGGCCTTCAATATGGACAATGCACATAGTAACACATATGCGGATGTATCCCTTCTTGGATAACACATCAGCTACTACATTTTATTAACCCTTTTTGGATATGATTTTAAAATCTTAACTCATCATTTTTGCTACCCACTTTTGTTGTTCCTCAGATGATAACCTTTGGTCCAAAAATTATTTGATACAATCATCATCAATTTTTCACCTTGAAGTCTCTACCCATTAGATAGGGACTCTATTGTTCAACTGCATGAAGTAATAGCCATCATTTATTTCTCACAAACAGGTTTGAGAAAATCTTTTCCTTTGTTTTGACAACTCTCAAATACAATTGGTATTCCTTCCTATATCATAACTACTCCCAATCTTGATCCTGAAGCGTCACATTCAACAATGAAGATTTTTGAGAAGTCAGGTAGTAGCCACAATTTGGGTGGTGCACATGGATTCCTTCAACTGCCTCAAAAGATTTAGTGGTTACATCTGTCTAATGGAAGGAATCCTTCTTTAGTAATGTAGCGAGTGGAGCCGTACGATTCTACCATATCCCCTCACAAATATTTTGTATTCCCCTTGTTACTCCAAGGAACCCTCAAAGAGTTTTTGAGAGTTTTGGGCCTTGGCCATTCCACCGTAGCTTTGATCTTCTGAGGATCAAATTTTAAACCTTTATGGGATACAATGTGACCCAAGTACTCTACCTTTTGTACACCAAAAGTAACATTTGGGTGGATTTTCATTGAGCTTATATTTCTTGAAAACTTCTAACACTTTATTTATATGTTGCAAGTGTTCTTTCCATGTCTTACTATAAACCAATATGTCATCAAAGAAAACTAATACAAAATCCCTTTTAAATGGCCTAAAAACAATGTTACATCAAGATTTGAAATGTTGAGGTATCATTTGTAAGACCAAAAGGAATTACGAAGAACTCCTAATGGCCCTCATGAGTCCTGAAATCCATTTTATGAACATATTGATCTCTTATTCTAATTTTATGGTACCCCAAATGCAGATCTAATTTTGTGAAATAAAGAGCACCATGTAATTCATCAAGTAAATCATCAATTACTGGAATATGAAACTTGTCTTTGATAGTGTACTTGTCGAGTTCTCAATAATCTGGACACATCCTCCATGTTTCATCCTTCTTGCGTACCATGACCACTAGTGAATAATATGTGCTCTGGTTATGTCTGATGATACCTGCCTTCAATATTTCCTATGCACCATTTTCTTGATCTCACTTTTCTAGGAGTATGGGTATCTGTATGGTCTGATGTTAGGTGGTTGGCTCCCTAGAATCAAACCAAATCGTATCATAATGATCCCTAATTGGTGGTAGTCCCTTTGGAATTGCATCAAAAACACACAAGTGAGCATCAACAATCTTATGAAGATCGTGTTGCATTAAAGACTCTATATTATGTACCTCTATGGAAAATAGCTTTTCTACAAATCCATCTACTTCTTTTCTGAGAACATTTTTCATTTGATGAGATCTAATAATTTGTGGAGACTTAGCTACCATCCCTTTCAATTGTATGTGTGTCCTTCCTTTCTGAATGAAATTGCATGAACAATTCTTGGAAATTTGTTTCTATAGTACCCAAGATTGTGAGCCATTAGACACCCCAAAATAATATATATCCCTCCCATAGAAATAGCAAGCATAAGAAAGTCTAACATGTAGTCGTCCTATGGAGATATTGATACTATGGCACTTTCCTATGCAATTGACTATCCCACCATCTGAAATCATAACTTGCATTTCTAGATCCAGGTAAATAAAATAATTGAGGTGGGCAAGCTAACTTACTATTTATGAAGGTTATGAGTACTGCTTAAGTTAATAAACACTGCCACCTTCTATTTTTTGACGATAGACAATAACCTTGGGATGTTTGAGTAGATTACTACACTACCTAACAATGCATGTCAAGAAATTATAGGTTGGTGAACCTCTACTTCATCTTCTACTAGTTCCTCAACTTCTCCTATTATTTGAGCTTCCTCTTCATCCTCATTTCCTCCTTCAATATAGAACAACTTCTTCTCAGAAAATTTGTGTCCCGGTCCATATTTGTTTTGGCACAGCTAAAATATAATCATTTTCCTCTCTTTTCTTCCATTTGTTGAGGATTCAGTCTAATTAGTTGAGTGAATGATGGGTAAGGGGTAATACAGTCTCTGGTGTTAGTAAAAGGTTTCCTCCTATTGCAAAGTAATTTTTTCCTCTACTTTATGTGCAATGACAATAGAATCATAAATCTTGAGTGGATTAAACATACGTACCTCATGCTCAATGTGGTCCTTAAGACCCCCAAGAAACATGTAATCTTAGGTTATCTTCCTATAATATTCTCCACCCTTGAGGATATGTTCTGGCAATTGATGCACATAATCATTTGACTAATCATGTTTGTCTTAAATTTTCCAATTGACTAAAGTAGTTATCTGAAACACTAGAACTATAGTGCAATTACAACTCCATGGTAAAAAATTATCCTAGTGACCACTAAGACCACTCTTATGCTTCTGAGCACTTAACCATTGATACCAGACAAATTTGTCTGGTTCAAGATACAGGGATGCCTAGGTTACCTTTTGGTCCTGATGGGATTTTATGTAACTCAAATAATTTTTCCATTTGATTTATCCAAATTCATTGGATCCTTCCCATCAAATTTGTACATCTCCACTTTCAGCATCATGTTTCATGGTTGTGGATAAGTTGGATTCTGATTGGGCTAGAAAAGTGATCTAACATGGTTATTTTTCCCATTATCCTGAACTGAAGATCTTCCTTGGTTGAGTTGGGGCTGATTCGGGACAAACTGTTTACCCTTTAAATGATGCGTGATATCATCCAATCGTTGATTGATTTGGTCTATGTCTCCTTTAAGGGCCACCTCAGATTGTAGATTTCGTAGATCATACTCGAGTTGGCTCACCTTATGATCAACCGAGGTAAACCCTAGTGTTGAGGAATCTGTAGTTACCCCATCTGACTCCAACTCTTCAATTACTACCCCATCTTTATCTGGGGCTTTACTTGGAGTGATAGGATTCTTTTTGGCTCTTGTGGAAGGCCCCGCCATGATGTCAAACCCTAGGATTTAGGGTTTCGATACAAATTCGGCCGAATAGGAAAAAACACTGAAGATACTACCAATATTTTTTTGAGAGCTTTCCGAAAATATAAATTATTTTGAAAAATTCTGAAATATGTGGCTTATAGAGCGAATTTATGAAAAATCATAAAATGGCAATAACTATTGCAAAATAGAGCAAAATATACTGAAATTTTCAGAGGACCTTACTTGAGATGTTTTTGAACTGTGGTAAAAAAATCTCTGAAAAATTTGCAAGCTTCTGCAAGATATGGTTGAAACAAAAAAATTAGGGTTTTTGACCTAATTTTTGGCCTAGATCGCTGCTCTAATACCACTTGTAATGGAATTACTTGTAGATTTCAGATTATGAGCAACAATAGAACACCAAAGAACACAATATTGCAGATAAATAATCTCAATATTCAAGTAGAATAGCTTAGCCAGTTTGAGGGGGCAACCTCCAAACCATACAATAAGACTCAAATACTCAATATGATCCTCCACTACTCCTACCAACCCCTATATATACTATTCATATGTTATGGCCATCACCAAGGCCGACCTACTAAGCATGAGAAAATATAAATGACATAATAAAATGATATGGTAAGCCACAAGTCGGCTACTCATATCCTAATACAAGCAATAGGTTAAGGGCGTAGCATACATCCATGGCATTGAAGCACTTGAATTGCAATCATTTGCAATACATTTACATTCACAAGTTGGTAGTTCTTCCTCATGTGAGAGGAAATGGAGTACTCATAGCTTCATTCATTCACCAAAGAGGAATAGACTTGGATCAATGAAGGCAGATAACCTAGTCTATCTTCATAGCACACTTTGGCTTTTGTCTTGCAAAGACACAAGGTATTAGGATGATCCTTCAAGAAATGAGACCAACTTCCATCTGATGGAGCAAAGTTAGGTTTGGAGGATGTGATGGTTGAAATGGATGGCCTCAATGATTTACCCATAGTTCGATTGCTTACAAAGGAGTTGGAGCTCGAGAGTGATGACTATCTAGAGAGTATCCTAGTAGAGGAATTCGAGATGGGGGAGAGAGTTCTTGAAGAAGTTGATCTTGTAGATGATTGAATTCATATTTGTTCATAGTTTTTAAAATGTTTCACATTTTTCTTTTTTTGGCATGCCAATTTGTTGGCACATATATCTTGACACTTATATTTTATGAGCTTTAAATTCTAAAGTTTATGAGTTGCAACAATCATAATTTCTACTTTCTTCAAAATCTCATGTAGTGTGCTAAAACTTTTAAATGCATTTTGTATATTTCTGAATTTTATTTGAATGTGCAATGTTTCTGAAATCGGAATCTGTTGTATTTTATTTATTAAGGTTTTTCCATCTCCATCTACCAATGTCTGAAAATTAGCATCCCTGTCTCCTAGGCCCAACCCCATCCCCATCCCCGTCTCCCGGTGATTGTGATTGGATGTATTTTAGAGCAATGGCTTGAATAACACGTGTGTAGCCATGAAATCGGGAAATAAAGTTACATAAAGGTTACACAGTACACTAATGGATTTTTTCAAGACCATTGCCAATTGTTTCAACTTTGTCAGTATTAATTGATGCTCATTAAAGATCAACAAATATCTGGTCTGATACTTGGATAAATATTTGGAAATTTAGCATAACTCGATAGGAAAACATGAATATAAAATGCTCACAGAATGTAACAATGAAGTGCAATGCGATTACTAAATTTCTAGGATATGATGTACAACAACACTAACATAAAGCCCAAAGTGTAGAACAATGAGGGTGCCAATGTGCAAATAGATGTGACGTGTTGCAGTGAAATCAATAACGAAAATCAAAATGATGTGACTGAAAAGCACAAGATGTCATGCAAGGGGAAGATTTTTCATAGATTGCCACATGTAGTAGATGATGGGGTGATGTGGAAGCTATTTGAGTGGGTTGGCAAATGCAAAATGGATGTATTACGGCAAAAGAGAGATGCATGCATCATGGCAAGAGAGAGATGGTTGCATCATGACAAGAGAGAGAAATTGGAAAGAGAAAAGGGAAACTGATAATGAGGGAATCTAAATTATTATTGAAAATGCAGCTTGAGGAAAAGATAAAAAGGGAGGAAACAAAAACCATGGGCATGTATGGGAGATTAAGAGTAACTAGCCACCAGGAAAAAAAATAATTCAATACATCATACTACATAGGGCAAGATCCATCATCTAACCTTTAAAGTTGTGCTAGATAGGAAAGGACGTGATGAAGGTAAGAATAAAATGGCTGATGAAGATAGACAAGATGATGCAAAAGGGAGGGGGAGTTACGAGAAACATGTTGTACCTCGTTAAATTTGAAGGGACTTTGCATGTGGTGTGAAGGAGATCCTAACCATTCATATAGGAGTATATGAGAGTCCTTGTCAGAGGTGTACTTTTGCAGGTTCACAGTGTGGTCCCATTTATAATTTGATTCGTTGTCTTTGGTGGTGATTAACACTCAACTGCAAATTTAGCCAAGTCCAGAACGACAGCAAATCGTTTCTCATAGGTTTCCCCAATTTGGGGTTTACTGGTTGTGCTAGGACCTTTGCCAAACTTTTGGACTCACACCCACACCAAAACGTGGAGTCCGCATTGGTTGTGATGCTTTCACCAATTCGGATGCACTTTTCCTTTGCCAAATTATATTTGTGCTCCATTTGTATCCCACACCAAATCTTATGCTTGTGCCAAAGTTCCTCCTTTGCACCCATGCCAACCTAGTGCCAAGCTTAGCTCTGTGCCAATGTTAGTGGCACCAAATATTCATCACTAGAATTTCACACTAGGGCCCCATTGTCAGTCCATTTAGCAACTTCTACGAAAAAGTTAACCACCCAACTAGCTCCAATTTACAGCTGTTCGTGACCCTTACTTTCATCAACTAGCATGCGCCAATGGCTGTTGCAGCAGTTGGAAGTTAATCCGCTTCAACTTCTCATCTAGCCACCTTTCTTGGTTTGTAATTGCAGAATCTCTTGAAAGCTATATCGCTTCAATTTTCCATTTAGCCACCTTTCTATCTTTGTAACTGTTGTACTAGCTATAGATGTAATGGTCTGTAGTTCATTTTAGATTGTAAATAGGTGTTCTTAGTCCTCTATAGTTCTTAACTGTATGTAATTTCAGAGCTAGTTTTACTTTGTTGTAGAGTCGTGTACAAAAATATTCCTTCATAATAATGTGTAACTCTTAAATTATTCAGTCCTTGATCTCATATAACAAGCACCAAACTTTTGTTAAATGGATTAGTGGTTTTTAAATTGTCTCACACACATTCTTCTGCATCCTGCATCTTAACTCTGCAGTTGATATCTTGCCCGCCAGATACATCCTAGGATCTATCAATTGTAGCAAAGCTCTGACTGCTATTGAATCTACAGGAAACGTGAGATTCTTGCTCCCAATCCCATTGTTTACCTTCGTACCTGTTCTACACAGTTCTGGAAATCTTTGCCAGATAAAAATATGCTCCCTGATGTTTGTGAGATGATTGAGACCACATTACATAAGCGAAAACAAGACCTGTACGATCACTTTGCCGAGATCTTGGAGTGAGTTACATCTTATTCAGAGATATCTAACTCTAGCAAGCTATTGTACAAGACTTACAAGGTTCAAGTCAACATGGATATTCCTTAATTTTGTAATGTCCCGTACGGGACAGATCTAAGAAATTGTGGAATCTCCCTGAAACCCTTATACAAAATATAACACAATCTGTTTTTCATGCAAACTTGCAAGACAGAAAATACAACAATCTGAAATCTTCCTTTATTTATCAAATAATCACAATACAAAAATACCCAGAAGGCCCAAAGTATCTAGAAACCCTCTTGGTACAAATAGTTGATGAAAAATAATTTTCCAACCTAAGTTTGAATTTTTTAAATTTTATTTTCACACCATAAAACAAGAAAAATACCTGCATAAAATTACAACAATTTTCTCACAAAAGATGCTCTAGATGACAAGAGGAGACCAAAAGGAGACGTTGCAAACTAAAACCAACCAATTCCGTCTGTTGTTGATACCCTAAATGCTGATCTGAAATCCAAAGGGGTTTAGTCATCCCTAGAAATGGCTGCAGATCATGCCCTAGCTGTCCCTGACTGAAGTCTGGTGGATTGTCTTTCCACTGGCTGAATTTCTTCACTTGAAACACAGATTTGAAGCGGAAAAAATAGAAAACGTGCCCTAGCTGGACTGCAAACTGATACAAATTGAAAATAGACATGCCCTAGCTCTGATGTTCCGAAATTACGCTGAAATATGACCCAACAAGAAGATATTGAGAGTTTTTGTCCTCAAATCTGATCACAATGAGATGTTCCATCCTCAAGTGATGATTGTAATGGAGGGTTGTTGTCCTTAATGTACAAGCAAGCAAAATGCTCAATGTTTCCCTAAAGGAGAGAGATAATAGACAAAATATATCTCCCAAATGACCCCAACACTTCCTTTTATAACTTTTCGTTGCTTCTCCCAAGTGGGGCGCCACATATGGGCCTTTAACTTTATTTAATAAAGGGACTTTCTATTTAATCATTGAGTTCACTTAAAATAGAAAAGTCACCTTTATTTAATAATAATAACATAAGCGTCTTTTATAAAGTCATTTTTTGACACTTAAGTTATATTATTAATTTTTAGACTTTATTTGAAAAGGGGACATGACAAATTTGAAGGTAAGATAGATGTGGATCCTTCAGATACCTAGATTTAGAAATTTGTCATATTACTCCATTAAGTCCTTAAATGCCAAAAAGATTTTTTTTGGTTGAGTTCAAGCTCTTGCCAACTGTCTTGGTGGGAGACATAAGAAGATCTGCAAAGACAAGGACGAACCAATCAAACTGTTGTGTCAAAATGCGGAATCAGCTCATGGATGTACTTTGCTCAGAGTTCTATCCTATTAATTAGCACCTATACAATGAGTATATTAAGTGACATTAATTGCACTAAAGACAAGACTAGTCTATACAAGATGACACAAACAAGTTTCATACCATGGCTGTTGAATGCTAAATCTGCGATCCTGAGCGTTTGAAAATCCTCAACTATTGAAATGGCTTTGCATCTTGTGTTCAGAAAATGTTGGAATTACTTTCTATGAACGCTCTTAGAAATGCCTAAAGATTTGTTGCTAATGTTGAGGCGAAGTTTGCTAACAGTGAATTGAAGCAAAAATCTAGAAAGTAGTGCAAAGACTAACGGTTTTAGTCTCTATTCCAAATCAACTAGTCTTGCCAGCAGCACAGCAGGCATTGCAACATCAACAGCAGAACTTGTTGATGCCAAATCTGATTTAGGAAAATCTCAATTCGAGAACAACCATTCTCACCAACATCAGCAATAGAACTTATCAGCACCAAAACAACGGTCTAATAAGAAAGCACCTCACCAAATGGGGAATTAGTGACAAGTCTAGTAAGTCCTTAAGTGGAAAGTGTTGTGCAATTCAATCTCTCTTAGTTCAAGCACAAACCTCTTCATCATCTACATTTACTGACGACAAGGAAGAATCTATCCTAGCCAACACTTGCAGTGGCTTACCTGTGTGTGTTTGATTTAGATTTGAATGGTTCTTCAATGGACAACACACTAAATTGCACAAACTTAACGTGTTATGAAAGGAATGAATTGAAGTAAAGGGAAATGCACCCAATAAACACATGATACTGCAGTGTAAGTGAAAACCTTTATTGAATATGAGAGTATTTTATAACAGGGTAGCAATCTTTGAGAAGAGATCAAAAGCTACAACACTTTGCTCTCTTTTTATTCTTTCATGCAGGGGATAACCATGAACCTTCCTCTATGCTCTGCTTTTCTCTCTGCTTTGTGGTACTGTATGTGTAGGCTTGTAGCTGCATGGGGAAGAGTAGATGAAGCGATTTGTATATAGAATCCAAATAGTCGTTGTAGCAGAACTCGTCTTGATGATCTGAAAAACTATGTGACAAGTGTCACCCAAGAAGTGAGGAGGATCTGTTGTGAAGTGGAACTCATCGAAACATTCCAGTTTTCGAAAATTTTGGAATTTTTGATTCATTTTTATATTTTGTATTTTTGGGGAACTTTGCTATTTGATGCATTTTACATTTTCAGATTCCACGCACTAGTAAAGAAGCTATGACCCTGACAAGGTGACCATCCTAAGGAGAGGTGCCCATTTTATGGTTAGGTGCCCCAAACTGCAACCTGAATCACTGTTTGCAGGGACATGGCAAGTGGTTCATAGCAAAAGATTCACCATGCACATTATGCTTATATAATGTTTTATTTTTCTCTCTAGTATATTAATCCAATCCACATGTTTGCATGCCATATCTAATGCCCATAGACTTCATGGTGCAGTGTTACAAGAATACAGTTTTTTTGAGCATGTACTAATCAATGCCTAGTTGTAGGTGCACTTCTACAGTTCTATAAGAGCAATAATTATTTATTACACAATCATTGGAAGATAAAAATAATGACTTTGATGCATTTTTGGGACCTTTGGAAAGTTAAGTGTGATAACACTAGTCAAATAATGCAAAACACACTCTTGCCCATACTACCAATTTAGCCTTTTAAAGGGTATGATAACAACCTGTTTCCTTGCTATACCTTTTTTTAATAATTTTTTTATTTGTATTAGGATAGAAAAGGTATTCGTGTAGGAGCATTACATAGCAGCTGAAAACATAGGTGTTCAGCTTACAAAATTATTGGATCAGGTCTAGGAGTATCTTACATTGAGTAAAGTTGAGCAAAAAAGTAAAAAACTAAGACGCAGAAATTCACCATACAAGCTAGGAAACTCTACAACAGGGATCATTTCTGGTGATGGATACTGTAATACGGAGGCTTGCAGACCCTTTGCAGGATCTCCTTCTTTGTGGTGCAAGTCAGTGGGAGGAGAATCGGTAGCTTCTTTTCTGATATTCAAAATAAGTCCTGTGTTGCTCTCAAAAGATGGACCTGTTGCCAAATCTGGTGTTTTATGCTATTTTGGTGGAGTAAGAATCAATCTCATTCACGGAGCGGGAGGATCTGAAGGGCTTTTCACTTTGAAGTCAACAGTCTTGACAGGCTGATCCTTAGCCACTAGAATCTGTTAAAACAAGTTGACAATGTGTTGGTTTTCAGTCACAAGCTGATCATGCTGTTTGGTGGTGAGGGTCATCAGTTGAGTTTGCTGGGCAATTTGAGAGTCAAATAGGGCCTGGATGTGGTGAGTTATCAATTTAGTCAAACGTGTTGTGGAATCGGCAGCAAGAAGGGTTCTGGAGATACAGTGGGGTGTGTTTGTTGATGAGCATTGTGGTCCAGAGATGGGTGATAGTGAGTGTTAGTTCATGAAACCAGGTTGGTATAGTATCGTGTTTGTATGTAGAAAACACAAATAAACCCATCCTAGGACAAAATACGATAAAAATGGAAACAAGAGATTTTGGACTGGGTTATAACTCTGTAGTTTGTATCAAAGTTACAGGATACTAAACAGTCAATATTTTCAGTAGTTCTCTCATTAAATTTGTCAAGATCACGCTTTCATGTTCAACTTCTGGATCGGCTCACAATAGCCAATTCCATTATCTTATAAGCAATATTTTTCATTCCAATGAAGAATTAACTTTCAAAGCCTGAACTATGAAACTATTGTGGACATATTGCTTTCCTCTATCAACTTTAGAAGTTTCATAAAACAATTGTGAGGATAAAAAGATTTTTGTAATGTATTTAGGTTCTTTTAAAATCCATTATCTGTTAAATTTATATGTCCAATTATCATTTATGTGCTAATCGTCATTTTTGGGGGATGGTGCAGGCTTATCTTAATGGCTACCGTGTCGTTATTTACACCTTTCACTATCAATTGACCCTCTTCACCAAAAAAAATCTCATGATAAATATGGTAGCCATCTTCTTTGCTTTCCAAATTGCTTTTATGTGAGTATTTATCCTTCTTTGTGGCTAAAGCTTTCTTGCAAGTGAGAATCCGGTTTTATTAGTATGGAGAAGACATTGGATATGGCTATAGTATTGTTTATTGAGAAGACAATGGTCCATTGATTTTAGAAACAATATTTTTGCAGTTATTTTTTTAATTGTATTGGCATAACCAGACTTCAATTTTGTCTGCAAGAAACAGTTTTTCTAATAAGCTTTTTAGGTGCTAAATACAATGCTCTTTTAACTTAGTAGTTATGGTGTTTGCACTAATGGTTGTTTTCAGCAGTTGGGAAATGATTGAGCACCATTTGCTTTATGTATCATCACAAAATCAATGATTTTCATTTTGTTTAAACTCTATTGCAATTTATATGTAGTTTTAGTCATTTTCTATTATTATTTACGATTTGTTTTTGCATTTCATCTTATTATGGTGATCATGTTTTGTACATGTTAGGTACATATAATGAACCAAGCAAAGAAAATAGAGGAAGTGGGTGGAGGGCCTCGTCCATCTGAGATGGATTCTTCTAGCAATTGGTGTTCATCGCAGTTGGTTCCAAAAATGAAATCTATTGTCTTGGATTCACATGGAGAATCTTCTGGTACAGGATTCCATGAGGATAGTTTACAAGATGAGGATCTATCAGTACAAATTGCTTCAGATATACTGTGGAAAACTGGAACATATGATTATAAAATTCCAAATGGATTTTACTCAGTTATCCCAGTAAAACCCTCTTTTCCCATCTTTATGCATTGGTGATTTCATTTACTTTTTGTGCTTGCATACCTTTGTGTAAGGTTCAAGAAAATATAATTTCTGTTTTATGTTTGATGTTCCCTAGTTAGAGTCTGATCAAGCTATTTCATGTTTCTTAACCAAATCTGTTATTTCTGTAAACCCATCGAGGACATACTTCAACTACACCTCTTAGGCACTCAGACGAACTTAAGTGTGTTAGAAAACATAAACACTGAAAGATTGAAGAGAAACTGGAAGGTACGCCTTGGAATTCGTGTGTCCGTCATTTTATTATTCTAGAAGAGGTTACAAAGTAGTTCATGAGGTTTACAACAAAATATAGGTAATAACTAATATCTATAATATTTTTTTATCTCTCCTTAGTGACTAAATTGGAGACAACATGTTTGCTCCAAAATTTTAAAAATACAATAGAACCAAGAAGTTTAGTCATTAAATTTGTAGGATGCTCCTTAGATATCACTCTGAAGCAGTCCTCTGACATTTTGCTGCTGGCCAATGTAGGGGCTTTGGTGTATATAGAAGCCAGACAAGATAGCTAAAAACAAAACAAATCTCTGGTTGTGTGGACATAAGATATAATAGGTTGTCCACCAATTGTTCGTAGAGGAATTCATATTGACGGTGACGAATCATCATTAGCTGATAACTTCAGCTCAACGTCCATAGTTGTGAAACCAAAATCTTGGAGATGCTGATCAAATAGAATGTGCGAGGCTTGTGGAGCGTGCTCGAGTCCAAACAGGGACTCAATAAATTTGCAACCCACATGATCACTTTCAAGTACCCGAAAACCTTTAGGCATCACCATGTAGACCTAATCGTCCAAATCTCCATTTAGGAAACCAAACAAAGCTTCTATGGAGAGAAGCAATTGATTGGCAATACAAGTAAAAACCAACTCCGCAGTAGGAGAAATAATAGTAGTAGGAGAAATAATCATCTCCCTAGTTGTAAGAAAAACAACCATCTCCACAATAAGAGAAATATTAGGAGAATCAACCATCTCCTTATCTATTCCCTCCTATTATGAAAAGCCTTTCGCAACAAGATAAGGCTTGTACTCGTCCAAAGCACCATTGGCTTTGCTTGTGACTTTTTCCACCCATTTGTATCCAATGGGCAATTCCACGAACTCTCTGGTATGGTTCCTCAACAAGGCTTCAAATTTTTCTTGCATGACAGTCTCCTCCTCAAGTATTCCTTTTGCTTGAGAATATTGCTGCAGTATATGTACCGAAAAAGGTCAGATGCAAGAGAAACATGAACATGCTATGTTGGATTAACAACCTTCTTGCTGGTCCTCTGAGCCATTGCCTTTCTTTGAGTGGCTATTCCTACCATCTCAGCATTAGTGGCTTAACCTGCCATCCCATCATGCGCCTCCTGCGCATCTTAGATAGTGGAGTCACCCTCCACAATTCTTTGAGTGGCTTGTCCTGTCATTTGACCATGCGCCTCTTGCGCGTCCTTTAATCGGGATATTTCATTCACCTGCACGTGAAACATTTTAGCCTTCCGCACGTTCTTTTATAGTGGATATTCCCTTCACAACTAGTGCATGTAAGTTGACCAGAGTAGGGTCAACATGGCTATGAGGAATTTTATCATCCAACACATCTTGTATGGTGGAGTTTTTCTCCACGCAGGCTTTTAAGTTGATTGGAGTAGAGTCAACAAGTCTATACTGGCCACCTTGCCCAATGCCTAGGGCAATTACCTTGTCTTGTGTCACATTAGACACTACACTCTTGCCCAGATAAATTTACAGCACTATTGGGATTTTCTATTAAGTGGCGAATAGACGAGATGTCTATGCATGCCGAGAATATACCTAACATTTTTTACTAAGCTTTTCAGCATTATTCAACACAATGCTATATTTCCCATCTCCTCTACTACAAGCGACTCCCTATCAGCTAATACAATTGGATTAGAACAATTTGTATTTGCAATAAATGTTACATACTAGTCCCTTTGGCACGAAAAGTGTTTGATGTGTTGGAAGCAATGAACCACTGATTGGTAGCATCGTCATTTGAGTATGATACTGTGAGAGCATACTCTTCCTCAGGATCCATTCTTCAACTGCTGCCACATTTGCTTCACCTTTCGCCTTTTTGTTGTGGGAATAAAGATCATACTGTCAATTTTGGTAATCCTTCTTCATATGCCCAAGCTTATGACAATAATGACATTTCACTTGGTATTTGGAAGATGAGCAACAAATGCACTTTCTTTGTTCAAAAGTGGACTATCTGCCCGAGTCTGTTTGTGTTCCTTCTGCAGCAAATAGGAATTAACCTGATCTGAAGTTAGGGTTTGGATTTTTGCCAAGTGTAGAGCCTTTACAAATGTTTCATAAGAGGGGCGGCAAACTATTCAGAACAGGTGCACCTAAGTTGTCATCATCCACCTTTTTATTGATGGCATCGATCTGGTCTTAGAGATCTGTCATTCGAAGAAGATGTTAGACAGTGACCCATCCTCCATCATCCTTGTAGAAAACATCAAATTCTTATGGTACTACACCTGGCTTTTCTTTGAAATTTGATACGTTCTTCAAACTGGTCCAAAGCACACTTACCTCAGTGGCATTTCAGACCTCGGGTATCAAATCATCTAACACGGTCAACTTCAACAACAGTAAGGCCTCCTTATGACGCTTGTCATGATCTGCAAAGTTTGCAATAAGCCTTCCTTCAGTGCTGAGAATGATTTTATTGCAGTCTCAATATTCTGCGACTGTCAAAATTTTATGACTCCAGATGTAGTAGTTTTGACCAATTAAATTCTGTGCTTCCGGCAGAACTAAAGTTTGAATGTTGGCCATTTCACACAATATTTTACCTCGGACCCCTAAATCAATGCAAAAGGGAAATGCAAACTTTTTAAAGTAACTGCTGACAATGATTTAAAAAACACATCCGATATTAATATTGATGAAGTCATAAAAATTATGGAAAATGCCTGTGGTACGAATCGTGTTTTAATCAGTCTGCAAAAACAGGTCTTCCTTTCGCGTTTTTCTTCTGGTCTGCATTCTTCTCATGTTCTGCTGTACCCTAGCACGAACTGCAAATCACTTGGTTTGAACAAGAGAAATAGTAAATCCTATGAAAAGGAGCTTCTGGTCTCTCATTTCCATCATAGTCACAGCAAATCAATTTTACTCCTGCCTGTGTCCTATAAGTACACAGGATGTCACGATTTTGCACACAGACTGTCTGCAAATTCTATAAATCTCTGGCAAGGCTCATCCACCTCCTCTGCTACAACTGCAAAACTTGCCTTCAACACTTCTGCAGATGCGTTACTGATGAAAATTGCAACTTTGGGTTACTTCTGGTCTGCTTTCTTTTCTTCACAGATCTTTACGTTTTCTTTGACTGGTCTGGGCTGTATATACGCACCCTAGCACGAAAACTGTCTCTCTTCCCGGTCTGCTCGCTAAACAGTAAAATACAAATTGTTCACTGGTCTGTGCCCTTGATCCGGTCCACGTCCACCTCCCGGGCTGTTCACTTTCCTCCTTCACTGTCGATTTAGACAGAAAATATACCTCAACGTCCCACAATTTTTCTGATCTCTTGGCCATTGAAATGGATATTCAAATCAATGTCCACCTTCAGCCATGCCCTAATGCTCATGTCAATATCTAGCTAAATGCAAAATACGTCTGGTCTGAATGTAGGAAATCACAAAAATCATTCTGTTTTAAAAAACGCATTTTTTCGTCCTCCTGATCCTTTGTCACAAGAATGAAAATCACATTGTGTCTTCTCTGCAACTTTTGGACTCTTCACATTCATTCGTCCTTCATCTGCAGATTCGTACCCCAGCTAATTGCCTAGGGCTTCCTCGAGCCTCGAACCTGTTCATCTGTTAACTGCAGTTTGTACCGTATTCCAGGGCTTCCTCGAGCTCTGAGCTTACTGTTTATAGCCTTCATTTAGCGCTTCCACGAACAGTAGCTTTGATACCATTGTTAGAAAACTCAAACACTGAAAGCATGAAGAGAAACTGGAAGGCACACATTGATATTTGCGTGTCTGTCATTTTATCATGCGAGAAGAGGTTATAAAGTAGTTCAAGAGGTTTACGACAGAATATGGTTAATTAATTAACTAAATATTTAATTAATATAACTAATGTCTATAATATTTTAATATAGTGAAAAAAAAACTTTGTCATGATGTAATTGTTGAGGTTTCCACTCCTGCTAGGCTGATTCTTTGATAGAAGACAATTCCTATAGTCCTTGTCTTTGTGGTTATTTAATATAAAATTTTAAACAAGATAATATATGAAGTGGAATGTCCATAGCCTTTAAAAGGGTAGTTGTTACAAACTAAGTAACACAGATAAGGACTGTGGCAGTAACATGAACAAAGATAGTGAAATAAGTGAATTTGTATGATTTAATGAGTAAGAGTTGCTTGGGGCACTGAAATAGCTTCCCTTACAATTCGAAGGAAGGTTATCTCAGCCATAACAAATCACAAATTGATGTAACCTGCATAATCCGAGCCTTGTAAGGGTTTAGCTGGATTAGTTAATGGCACGAAGACGTCTTATGTGTCATTCACCAACTGTTGTCTTCCTCCATCAGTATCCTTTGATGTCTATTTCATATGCCCCTCCTTCCCTGCACAATTCATTTTAATGCCGTGGTTGGGTTTGCACCGTTCTATCATTGTAGCAGATCATCCGTGATACTCATTCAAAGTGTGAAATATGCCCCATCTTGTGTTTTCCTCGCACCTAGTTCTCTACTGAAAAATACTTACTTCTGCATTAGGTTTGTTCTCTCTTATAAATATGTCCTCTTCCTGTGCTCGTTAGCCAATTCTATGCAATGCCTTGCTTTTTTAATTTAGAGAGAGATTGAGATGTGCAGGAGCAGCGTCCAAATATATACATATATACGCTTATAAACATTTATATAGTATATATGAATGATAAGGTCTCTGATTCAGTACACAATTAAATGCAATGCAGATTTGTCTATTAAGAGAAAGATTGAGAAGCACAGGAGCAGGGTCCTTCACTGTGACAGTGTTTTGCGAAATAGTTCCTTCATAGCTCCTATTCCTTCTTCAAAGAAAAAACAGAAGCAACCCAATGCCAAGCCCTCTGTTCCTCCTGCGAAAATTTCACAATCGAAGCTTGCCAAGGTAAGTCATTTTTCTTTCTTAGTCGTTTTTGGGGTTTTAATTATTAATTGGGAATTTTTCATTTATATTCCATGTTAATTTTTGGGGTTCTAATTAGTAATTGGGAATTTTTCATTTATATTCTAATTCCATGTTAATTTTTGGGGTCAATTCATTTGATTGAGAATTTGTTAATTGATTTGTTAGATATAGCTCCGCAAGCTGCAGAATATATATTGTTGAACTTGCTTTTTTATTGGTAAATCTTTACTGATTTTATTGTTACTTGCATTTTTTAGCTTGGTAAATCTATTTGACTGCTATTTTATTAGCCACTTTTAACATGCCGCGGGCTAAACTTGGACGACATTTCAAAAATCTGTAACAGAGTCCCAATTTAATGTGCTCCATAATTCTTATGCCAGAACCTTTCCACTTTTCTACTAGATACACGGGCTGGGGATTTGGGCTTGGGTCACTCTATTAGGAGTGCCCCCCGTTGCCCTTACACAACAACCTCTGGGAATATTGTAATTGGAATTTACTATAAGAGAGATTACGCATTGTTATTATTGGATTTTAGTATAAGAGTACAGGCTATTAATATGTAGATTCAAAAAAATTGCGAGGCAATGTTGGAGGCGGACATGGTCAGAGTTGAAACTAGCTTAACACGTAGGCCACTTTTGAAAGGCCTAGAGCTGCTAGATTTTCTAGCTTAACTGGTATATAAACAAGTATTGCTGAATTTGGCGATTGTTGCCACTTCCAATGTTTTTGGATTCATGTGTAATTTCTTGAGTATTACATAGTTTAAAAACAAGGTGATCGAATGCCCAGAAAATTCATTTCAATAGCTTTATGTTTGCCTGTGTTTATATGGGTTTGAGACTCGATTAGCCTTTCAATAGCTTAATTGGGTAGGTTCCATTGTATTTTAACTAAGCATATCTGCCACTTCATCCTCGCCAAATAGTATCTGGAAAATCTGCAAACCTAGGTTCTATTTATGACTTGTAATCTAGGTCTCCATAAAATCATTGGTAGCTTCAAGAGGGGCACATTAGGTGTTGCTGAAGATACAACAATTTTCTGCAAAGTTCTTTCAGATTAATAAAGCAAACAATCTCTACATGTCACTAATGTTCTAAATGCTATTCTAGATCATCATACTATCATACAATACCTTAGAGGGTGTTAACATCAAAATAGTGCTCCACATTCATGCACATCATGAATGATGTAATGATGTATTCAGGCTCAGTCTTGGCAAATTCGTTGTCATTTATATCAAGAAGACATGCATTGGTTTACAACAAAACCCGGGATAACCAGCTGGTCCTGTTAACTCCCGAACTACCCCTTATAATAATTGTTAAGAAATATTCTAGAAGATATCCGTTGATTGGATGTTGGCAATGGTTTGTGGCAATTAAGAGATCTACAAATCTCTTACATCAGGTTACTTAAAACCTGAGGGGGCTGTCCCTAATAGAGTCTTTGTATCAATCCTGAAAAGAAACAAAGACTTATCACTTTCTCAAGATTTTCATCAAAGCTTTTGAAATTGTTTGAAAATTTAAGAAATAGTATCGTTTTAATCACATATGACTAGTTTCTTTTCCATTAGAATAATTGTAGTGCCCACCCATGTGGGACCCAAACACAAGTCCAAATATAGCAGGATATAGGTTTTTTGACTTTCACTCTTACTAATATAACTATGCGACACCATAAAGACACAAAAGAGGTTGCACGACACCACAAGCAACGTTTACACCAACATGAAGAACACACATATATCAAAATGATACAATATGCAATCAATGTCACACGTAGATAAATGAGCAAGTATGAAACCACGACACAGTCACAACATGTACTTCACGAATTGGCACCTTCCACAATATCACATTTTCATGGTTAAATCTTTGTTGTATTCAAATTCCAGTTTTTGCCTTAAAGGTTTGCAGAGCATATAGCATGAAAACATACATTTTCATTTTTCTAGACTGCATTGCTTTTATTTCGTATTACACTTAACTTAAGATAGTTCCACTTTAATGCCATTTAAAACTCTCTTATATAACCTTATAGGTCTTGATATCGAGTTTATTGCGTAAGCATATATTCTTATTCACAACGTTACAACTTATTCATATCATTTCAGATTTAACTTGTAACAAGTACACTTAATTGGGTTCTCTTCTCTATTACGATCATTTCCATAGCTCAATATTAATTTGGAACTTTTTAATGCACATGTGAGAGTTTCCTAGCTCTTGGTCACGACTATAGCTGCATTTTTGTCCCACCTCAAAACACATTTACTTGACATTCTTCGTTGTTATGGTTCAATAATTGGTTAGAGTCACTTTCAACCTTTGCACGTCATGGGTTTCATCTTTTAGGCAAGAGGTTTTGTTTCTCAAATGCACACAAAATCAAACTCATGTGGAGTAGTTTATAAGAACTTTCAACAACAAAAGAAGGCATAACTAAGTATAAAATAACTCCAAGTTTCACTTATGTGTCAGTTTTATATCAATCACATTTTACATTAATCATGATTCTATTTGCGGTTCTAAGTGAGGTACCACCTCACCTTATGGTTTGCCAAGGTAAACTTGATCACATTTCCAAGAATAAACATTACCTTCTTTATTTCTCTTATGATCCAGGGTGGAATCTGACTCCTAATATCCGCACCTAATAAAATTCACAGCAAAAATTGGCAAATAGCAAGAGAGTTGGGGAAGATACACAGACCACAAAACCAGTTCCAAGAGGTCTAATTCATACATGTTCCTACATAAATCAATAAAGTGGTGGATGCGTAAGCCAATTGGGCTCTTGACAACTAGAACCTTTTCTGTTATGGTCTCCCTCCTCTGTGGTGGTCGACTAATCTTCAAGCTGATCTGAGAAAGATTTTAGATTCTGTTTTGCATTAGTAAGTGCTTATATGTATCCTTTTTAGTGTACGACCCAGGCTTGGACTAATAGCTATGTTGAAACGGAAACGAGTATGAAACGCGGAAACGACAATTTTCAAAAAACCTTGGATACAAAACGTTACAGATTACATTCGTACTATATATATATATTATATAATATATTATTCATTTTATAATTGTACTCCATGGACCATACGAGATAATTTATAAAGCACTCAAAATATTTTGTATTCATTGAAATTTGAAGTTCTAAAGATTCATCATTCAACATATAAAAACACAAATATATAAAAACCACATTAAAATTAAAACATTAAATTGAAATTTATATAATAAAAAACTATTGAATAAAGTATAAGAAGTGAATTATACTCTATAAGTTATAAAATATTATAATAAAATAAACTATAATATCTAACTTATAAAAAACTTAAATGGCCCAAAAAAACTATTCAAATTTTATTTAATAATATATAAAACATGTATTAAAAAAATAAAATACAAACAAAAGAAAATCTTATTAAATAAATATAAAATATACTAAAAATTCTATTTTAAAAACTTCATAGGGAAATAAGACTCACGAGAAGGAAAGGAAGAGTTTGCACTTACAGGAATAAAACTAAAACTCGACAATTGCAAAGATGTCTTACAAAAATTCAAGTTGCAAATAACAATGGCGGATTTTCAAACTCAACTGCAAGTCACAAATAAAAATGGCAGATTTTTGAACTCAATAAATTCGTAGATACAGTCGCAGTTTTGATGGAAATACATACACGAAATCAAAGAAACCTTAGTTGTAGTTTTGACAAAAATACACACACAAATACAAAGAAACCCTAGGTCGCGAGGGCAGAGGTATTTCCACCGCATTTTTCAAATATGTTACACTGCACGTTTCGTACACGTTTCCCCGTTTACGAAACGTTTCTAGGCTTTGATTTCTCTGCGCTAATATAAACGGGGGTGCTTTTAAAAAAAATAATATAAAAATAAAAAACAATTCTATAAGCCTTTGTAATGTCCCCAATGGACATTATTTTACTTCCCTAAACGGATTTTAGGCAATCCCAACTTTAAATATGCAAAATACAGACAAATTGCAGCCAAACAGAAATATGATTTTTGCAGAAAATGAAATCTAGGGCAGTGAACAGAAAATAATGGATAACTCCAAAAATACTTGCTCAAATCTCTTGAAATTTTAAATGGAGCTTGCTAATACAATAACAAATATTATAGAACTGCTTTTGGAATTTTTCGAATAACAGAATGCTGCCAGAAATTTACAGCGTGCCCTAAACAACTGAAAACTTCTAAAATTAATATCTTTTTCTAGAGAAGTCCACATGAGCTGAAACTTTGGATCTTGGGCCACAAAAATATGAAGAATAATATTCCAAAAATAGTTTTTGCACAACAAACACGAAACCCTAATTTTTTCCTAAAAAGTAGGTCGCCCAGCACATTTAGGGCATCAATTCAGCTCCAAAATTGACAAACTAGGGTAGATCTCTCACTACCGAAGAATGCCCTGCTAGCTAGGGATGGATCTCTCACCACCGAAGCTAGGGTTCTCGTGGGATCTTACTCCACAAGCTGGATATTTGCAAACAACAGTTGCACATGAAAGAATATGCATAAGCTACAAGCTTAAGACACAAATTAGAAAATATCAAATAGTATGGAATATTTTTCCCTTCAAGTCGACTTCTCCTTATAAAGGAAGAAGAGACCCAAAACAACCTCTACAATATCCAATTAGATCCCAAGGATTTTCCCTATGCAAACATTTAATATTTTCCCATATTAAATGCTTTTTCCAACAACTTTTTCCCTCTTAATGCAAGTCGCATTTTTCTAGGGGAAATACATAGTAAAATGGGCATTTATCCTTTCTATGTTCCCATTCCCCCTTCTAAGGCAAGTCGCCTTTTCACCTAGGATGGATAACAATTTATATTTGGGCCTTTTCCATCCTTGATTTAATAATTATTAAGTCATATAAATTATTATAAGTGCTCTATATATATTTCCTTTTATTAATGACACTTTATAATAATTAAATATAACTTAAGCCACCCTTATATTTTTCCTTTGGCCGTCGGGTTGACAAAATAGGCCAAAGGTCTTCGAATGGGAAGGGGATATTACAGCCTTGCACTACAACTTATAATGATCATATGGATTCAGAAGTCCCTACATAATACTAGATCAACCTAGATTTGAAGATCATAAGAGAGAATAAACATTGTAATCTGCAAACTATTTGAGAATTGTCTCTTTCTTCAGTGCAAGAATTCCGGAGATGAGATCAAGGAGCCCTACACAGGTGGCTCCTATCCACCCCCCATCCATCAATAGTGATGTGTGAGGGCAACACAGTTAGGCAGGGGCATATAGAAAGGGACCATCATGCTCTTTTCCACAACTTAAAATGACAAATCATCAAACACAAGGTCTACTTTCATCACACACCAACATTCATGCCATGCAACTATCACAAAACATACAAAAGAGATCTCTATAATCCAGTACCCTATTGACATCTAAGGGTAGGGTTCAGTGATGCCTATCAAGGCAAGTCAAAACAACCATCTTGGGCTTTTAGATAAAAATTTGTGAAACAGTTGAATTGTGAGCATGATTTACTTGTTCATCATTTTGCACTATTTGTTTCCCAGATCCTGTGCACTGTCCTTCCATGGTTGTTGGATATTCATCCTCCACATCTTTCAATGTGGTATAGTATCTCTTTGTTCTTTTATGTTGACTTATATGATTTGACTGTGAATCACTAAATTTTTCCATGGGACTGGATTTCTCTAGTGTATGCCTTTTTAAGTTCTGTTGAATTTTAGTACTTGGACTTGATTCAAAATCATCATCAGTAGCCATCCATAGATTACTAATATCAATGGATTTTTCATCTCTTGAAAATTTTGGAATTTTCTCATCTATTGTCACGTTTCTACTTATCAAAACCTTATTTGTAGAGATATCTAGTAATCTATATTCTTTGGATTGCGCATTATAGCCGACAAACATGTACCTTTTACTTTTAGCATTTAAACCACTCCTTTTTTCTTTAGGAACTAACGCTGAAGTAATACAACCAAAAATAAGAAAATCACTTACATCAAGCTTTCTACTTGACCATGCTTCTTTAGGAGTGATGTTTTGCACAACTTTACAAGGAATTTTATTCATATGTAGATCGTAGTATTGACAACTTCTGCCCATTACCGATAAGGTACATTTCTGCTTTGCACCATACACTTGGCCATCTCTGTGATAGTTCTATTCCTTCTTTACATGACTCAATTTTGATGTGGAGTGTAAGGAGTAGTATATTGCATGTGTATGCCTTCCTGTGTGTAGTATGCTTTCAACTATTTTGATACAAACTTACCTCCATTGTCAGATAAGAGTGTTTTAACTTGTTTACCTTATTATTTTTAGCCAATGCTTTCTATGCAACAAAGTCAGAAAAACATTTTGACTTTTTATTTAGAAAATACACCCACATTTTCCTAGAAAAAACATCAACAATCAATAAGAAATAAAGAGCTCTAGACACTATATGAGTTTTCATTGGACCATGTAGATATGCATGAACCAATTTTAATACATACTTTGCCCTCCATGCTTTTCTAGTAGGAAAAAGATGCCTAATATGTTTACCCATCTGACATCCTGTACAAATATTCTGATTCTCTTGAACTGGTGGAAGTCCCTTCACCATTCTAGTTCTACTCAACTTGTTCAAATATTGGTAAGTAAGATGATCATATCTTTCATGCCAAAAAGTATGAGTATGCTCAACTGATGCTATTGCACGGTGTTATACTGATTTAGGATCTACAAGCTTGTATAATCCTCTTTCTAATGCCAATATTAACTATCTTATCATTGAGAGTAGTTACTTTACATTTGTTTTCTTCAAATTTCACTGCCAAACTTTTATGTTTGGTGATTTCACATATAGAAAGGAGATTCTTGTTCTTATCTGGTACATATTCAACATTGCAAATTGTATAATTGTAATCATTGTTTAATGTGATTTGAACATCATCACCTCCCCTAACATTATGTGTTCGTTCATCACCTAAGGAAATAGTTTCTTTACTACTATCATCCTCGATGAGATTTACATACCAATCTTTGTGACATGTATGGTGTCGAGACGCCTAAGTCAAAGTACCAAATATGCAACTCTTCAGAGTGATTATGTGGTTGTACAAAGACAAAATCATTAAAAGCTTCTTCTTCAGCTTCCTCTGCAATATGAGAATATCTAGATTTCTTGTTTCCATTAGCCATATTTTGTTGTCGTGTATGACAATCTTTCTTCAAATGACCAGGTTCTTTTCAATAAAAAACATTTTTATTTAGTCTTCTTAGAAAGACTTACATTGCTTTTGTTGCTTTTAAAGGTGTCCTTGTTTGCATTCCACTGTTTTTGCTTGCCTTTTGACCTTGTGAAGAAAACATTTTCTGTAGCAACTGATGTCTCATAAGTGATTTCCTATGTCTCCGTGATCATGTGCAATGACCTAACAAATGAGTCAAAAGATGGTGACAAATTTTGTGGTACCAAAACAATCAAATCCTGCTCATCCACAGGTTTTTAATCTGCTTTCAATTGATCATAGATATCCTTCAACTGCAACAAAAAGTTAGAAACCGACCCACCTTCCTACTTTTTAGTGGGAAACAACATATTCTTCAAACACAGCTTTGGTACTTTGAAGTCAAACTTTTCCACAAAATCTGAAGCTACTGTTTCATTTCTAATTTCTGGAATTAAACGGTCAACATAGAGGTTAAGCAACATTAAAGCTTCCCTATGACGTCTATCATAGTTGTCAATTTCCTCTTCATCACTAGGTCATAACTCTTTACCAAGCATTATTTGATCAATATTTTTGAACTCACTTATTATAAGTATCGTATGACTCCAAAGATTGAATTTTTTACCAGTCAAGTTCTGGTTTTCAGGCAGTAACAAATGCTGAATGCTAGCCATTTTGCCTTGTTGTTCACTGAAACAATTAAATCCAGAAAACTAGAAAGACTATCACAAAAAATTCTTTCGCACGTGGATCCGACACCTAAACTGGACACTACTGCCAGTTTTCAGTTTTAAACTCTTTATGGGTTTATGATAAATTGAATTAACCGTTTTCTGCAAAATTGCCTAAAAACGGAAAAATTAAAATCTCAAGATTTACACGCTTTTGCAAAAGTTTCTTTTGTGTGGCGACAAGCTCATCAAAACAGAAAATATGACAAATTTTCATTTGTTTTATGCTTATGGTTTTCCGGCTATGGAATTAACCGTTTTCAGGCTAATTCTCAAGGCAGATATTAATTTTTTTCTAAAGTTTATGCTCAAAATTTTTTTAAAAATAAATTTCAAGTGCCCTAATTTTTAATAAAACTTAAAAACATTGCTTAAAGCAATTGAAACTTTTATCCTCCAATCATAAAACACTTGTGCAGTTGTGGAATATGGCGTTCCACTTCTGAGTACGGTGTCTCTTTCAGAATGATTATTGGATCAGAACAGCAGATCCAAGACAGCAAAGGCATCCTATTCAAGTTATATTTCTTCACTAGAAATTAACAGGAACAACAAATTGCTTCATTTCATCAAGGGAGGTCGTTCTATTTCTTACAAAATGCACGGTAGAACAGCTCTACACTCAGCAATTTAAATAGAACAGAAAACAGATATAATATATTTCTCCTGGTTGTGCTATAGAACAGTTAAAAACATAGTTACCATATTCGGGCGAACACAGGGGAAATTCGGTTCGGACCGAATTTTCAGGGAAAAGCGAACTTGTTCGCTAGGTTCGGTTCGGGACTAATTTTTTTTTTTCCTTTTTTGGCAAAAAAGTTTGGTTTTGGATTTTTTTTCACAAGCACAGAATTTTTTTTGCCATTTTTGGAAAGGGTCCGGGAAGATTTAGCAGCAAAAACTTGCATGTGCCATAACTTTAATTCTATGGCTCAGTTTCTAGGTGCCGTTTTCTCCAAAAGTGTATATTTTCTCACGCTCTACGCATTGATGGCAATATTTTTCTTATTTTAATAAAATCCATTTTTGCACCTTTTTGGACCAAGCAACTTCTTATTATTTAGAGACATTAATAATTTAATAGCAATATGTAGAGATTAATACTTAATAATAGTAATACTTGAATTTATACCGAATGTTTAAGTTACTTTAGTAACTAGTTACATAAATTTAATTATTTTAGGTTTAACTTTTAGTATATTATCAATAAGTATTTTAGTTTTTATAATTTTTTTGGTAATTATTCATATTTTATATTTTAAAAAAATTTATAATTTTTTCGAGCCGAACCGAACCGAACCAAATTTTTACAAAATTCCGAACTTCCAAACTTTTTTCCCTATCCGAACAACCCGAACTTTTCGAACATGGTAACTATGGGTTAAAATGTCACCACTGCTCAAAACACCTTAACAAATGATTTGGAACAGAAAAACACCTCTCCAAATGCTCAAAAAACGCCTCAGCAAAATTCATCTTGAACAGCAAAATGTCTCATACTCGCCATGTCCTTCTTTCACAAAGAATGCTTCTCTCTCATACAAGATCTTCACTGGGTCCATTTATTCACTATGCTTCCTCTCTGACATGATCTCCTCCCTCACAGGCTTGTTTCTAGGCTCCAAAAAACCATTAGCACTGAATACTATATAATATTTTCTTAGAGAAGCCACACACCATAATTCATTACAAATATGGAGGCCTATTAAATAGGTAAAGCATAGCTACATAGTAGGGAACTGCTGCAACCATTAAGCTTATTCAAGGCTAAAGACAAACCTATGAACAACAAACCCAACAATAGTCAATTAAATAGTGCAACAAGCTTAACAAGCTCATTAACACGTAAATATTACAAACACATTTTTGCTATTTATTCTAATAGAAATATATTTGCAGGATATTCCATCTAAGATGCATCTCTTGAAGCCAGCCATTAAGCCCCACGGTTCTTTATGGATCAAAGGTTTGGGGCTGTAGTTTAGGGCCCATTAAATATCATGTTCCAACATATGATCCATTATAATTGGATGGTTCTGCAAGGCATTGCCCAAGCTAAATTTGGTGTCCAATCTCTTTATCTTGAGATTAACTTCAAACTTACTACCTTCATCAATTTAGGTCCCTTGGAGATTCGACTTTTGCTCGAAAGATGATTAAATCTAGCTCCATGTTCCTCATAGTAGGTTTCCTCTATGGATCTCCTTGGACAATGATCATTTTAGTATTATGAGATGATTTATTTTCTACAGTCTATAGGCATCTTGATAGACACACTTTCTTCCTTTACATTCTCCTCAGATGCCCCCTACCCTTCTTCCTTCAAAAAGGGCAATAAATAGAGCTATTTGAGGAAATTTTGCAACAATACATTTGGCTGACTTGGATCTCCTCACAATCTCTTAACCCTAAGATGCCTGACTGTGGAGAATATCTTGCAGATTGTTTGGATTGTTATATGTAATGACCATCTTCAGCCTCATTGGTCACATGATCTTAGGATACCTGTTGACCAATTGATAGAATGCTCTCACTTGTTACAAATTGAGACAAATCACTATATTTTGCAGGGCAATAAGATTTGTTACATTTTCTCTCTCTCATTGATTGTACAAACTGAGGTTCCATATGTTTATTTGTTATATAAACCACAGGTGTTTGGCCGTTTACCTTTAGGAGGCAGTTGCTTTTAGTTGGGAGGCTTTGCCAGGGGACCTCCGGGGCTGCTAGATTGATTGCTTCCTTCTTTCAACATGTTTTAGTCATTGGGAGTATAATTATCAAGTTCTAATTGAGATTTTCAATTAGCCTGTATCAGGGTTTTATATTCATTTAACTAAGAAGTATTTATAGAAAGTAATGTTTGTCAAGATTCGACAAACATTAGTTTAGTTCCTATTATCACTTAACCTCTATTCTATTCTATGTGGTTTGTTATAACCACTATTCTCCTGATTAATCACCTCTAACAAATATGAAGTTTAAATAATTATTTAAACCTATATATACACTACCTTATTATATGTGATAACTAATAGTGAATTCCCAACATTCTTCCTCTTGTTACATATAGTTCCAACATTGAGAGAGTCTCAATGATGTCTGTGAACTAGAACACTCTTGTAGTTAATATCTATAAACACACTTGCAAATAATAGAGGGAACGGCCACACTACACCTACTTTGGGGAACGACCTCACTAATAAAAAATTTGTGAATGAGGACAAACACATCATTCAACAAGAAGCACTAGCAAATAATGGTCTGGGCACACTCGCTAGTCCTTCCTTTCATGTATGTGTGAACAGGAACACATCCTCTTGTCCCCATTAACAACATTCTCAGGTGGGATTGGCCACTCTTGAACCATTGCTCCTTTGGTTGGACTAGGTCTCACTGAGCAATTGCAAACTGAAAAGTAGTGAGACTGGGTCCCCTCACTCCACTTTCTCAGCCAGGCATTGAGCACCAAATTGATTGTCTCATGCGTAGCCATTGCCATTGATCACTAGCAGAAGTATCACTACTTTCTCAGTGGGCGCTGAACACCTCAATGATTGTCTCGTATGTAGCCACTTCCATTGATCACTATCAGAAGTATTGTTATCTTTGTCACAGTCATCATCCTTGGCATTAGTCGTTTTGGCTCCTGATTTGGTACTAAAGTACTTCTCCAATCTCTGAGCTAGTAGCATTCTCAAGACTAGAGATTGCCCTCCGAACTCCTGTAATCTTCTGACCTCCAGTGAATTCTGCTCACACAGCTAGTTTGAACCCGATGGTCCCATGAACCAGAGATTGCTACATGATGTGCCAACGATAACAACATTTTGTTTTTTTTCCCCCTTAAGTTTCCCCACTCAAGAAAAAATACCTGTATGGGTGTCGGTTATGGCTGACAATGCATCCATGTACAGATAATTTTTTTTAGCATAATTTTATGGAAAAATTATATTTTTTAGCACAAACCATAACTTTTGAGGTGAAATCCTTCTACAAGTACGAAGAAAATATATTATATTTTTTCACTATATGGATTTTTTTCTTCTGAAATTGACTCCTAGTTTAAAAGTTATGACATTAATCAGGCCTCTCGGCAGACTTGTTAATTATTTTCAATGTTTACAAAAGTCTACCCATAATAGTTTTCTAAAGCTTTTCAAAATTTTTAACTATATTAAAACAACTACATCCCAACTAAACCCTTAAATTTTATGGAGCTCTAAAGTTAAAAAAAAAAACTAAAAAAGAATAAATCTCGCTGGGATTGGCTTTTTGCCTCTCCTTTCCCAGATGTGTTGCCAAAACGGATGCCATGCTTCACTCCTTTGTTTATAGACCTATCACGCCACTATATGCTTGAAATATTTATCTCATCTGCGTCAAACTGTTCTCTCAATTCAATTTTAAAAAAAAAATTCTTTCTGTGTTTTGTTCTCCTCTGTGTAAGCTTTTAAGAACATTTTGAATCAATGAAATTTGTTAGGAAATGAGGAAGATATCGCAGTTTTAATGATCCTGCATCAAGCTGTTATAAAAAATGTCTTTTCTTCTGTATGGGCTATGTCTCTTCTAAGGGCTACGTGCTTCCTTTCTTGGCTGCTAATGACTGCTTTTTCCTTGAAGCGTGGCGCCCCTGAAGAGCTTTCAAATGCTGATCTTTGTCCAAAGATGCTTGTGTGTTATTCAAGCAATCCACTTCCTCTTGGCACCAATAAAAAACTCCAACTCAACAAACAGCTCTCTAGAAAACATGCCTCAGGCTTGTCTCTCTAGCCTCACGTACCTGCTATAAACTTTTCTACAAATTTTAAGCTTTTGTAGATCTACATTATAAAGAATGCACAAGCACCCAAGCACCCAAGCACCTAATGTTTCGAAAGCCTTGGCTGAGTATGATTTGCTTTTGTTTTTGCAAAATGCCTTTTACAAATGCACTTTCTCCTCCTCCTTGGGACTTCAAAAAATGCGCTACAGGCTATCACTTTGCTATTAACAGCATGTATATATATTTGCTTATTTTCTTATAGCGCTTAATAGGTGTTCACATTTCAAAAAAATAATATAGTTTTTTTGTTGATCTCCAATGCCTCTGGCAATGCACTTTGACAATCTACATTGTTAAAGCACCAAAAATAAACAGTAGGTAATTTACTATACAATCATTCATATGCTTTTACTATCCTGCTCTGATACGAAATTGAGATCTTCAATTAGCCCATATCATGGTTTTGTATTCATACTAAGAAGTATTTATACAAAGCAATATTTGTTGACATTCATCAAACATTAATTTAGATCCCATCACCAGTCAACCTCTATTCTATTCTACGTGGTTTGTTATAACCATTATTCACTCAAGTAAGCACTTCTAATAAATACTTGCCAGGATCATATTTAAGGGTTTTCCACAACAATAATGCAGAACGTCCTTTGGCTAATTAAATATTCAGTTACCCCATAATCTTATTTAAACCTAGATACACTCCGTAACTGTATGTGATAACGAATAGTGAATTTGATGCAGAAGTATCCCGACACAAGCAATTTGCATCACCAAAAATAAGAAGAATTAAGTAGAGATAAGTGTTTGTGCAACCAGACAATAGAGTAGTGTAATTAAATAAAGGCTTGGAGTGTCACTCAGAAGTAGATATTTGCCAAAAGGGTGGAATCGCGCACTAGGCACAAAAGTGTAAATACAGGGTGCAAAGGAAAGATTGCACAACAATATGAAAAGGGTGTAAATGGTAGTGTAGCTCACTTGCAGAGTTTTGCGCAACCTGCATAATAGAAGGAAGCTGGTGGTATGACACACATAGTTGAATGGCTTGCATGCAAGCTTGGTTGCTTGTGTACCCTTTGTGCAGTAGGAGCCGAAGCAACAAACACGTGGCAAGGAAGATTTGTGTGGACTTGGATGCCAAGTGTCAACATACAAAGAAAAATATGATGGTTTGGGACACATTACTGAATGGAGCTCAAGAGTTACCGGTGGATGGTTGGTTGACATGGAAGGCGAATCGCTTCAACTCTCCTAACTACATCGAGTGCCTATATATATAATGGTTGAAGTCATTGAAAGTGTGGGCAGCTAGAGCAAGAATATACAGAGCCGAGTCTAAGAAGAAGACTGTGAGCCAGTGTTGGTGGAAGCAGAGTCTTGCAAAGCCTGCAAGCTTAGGATATAAGTATCCTATTTGAACCTCCCATTTGGGATCATTGTAATCCTTGCATTTCAAGATTGTAATAAGATACCCATACTTTTTGCCTATTACTGTATTTCCTCCATTGAATAAATTCTGTTCTTTGTGTTCTTGTGCTGCGTATGGATACTGTTTTGTGCACTCATAATGGGGTTTTGTATACGAGAACTTTGGGCTGCGTGGTCTAAGGCATCCCTTCATTGGGACACCTAACCCCTAACCACAAGTGCATCATTTGGTATCTGAGTTTGGTTGTATCTTACGTGTGATTTATGTTTTTCACATTGTGAAGTGTGGTTAAAAAGCAGTGAAAACATCTTCCAACACAGAGATTGTTGGGTAGAAGGTGTAGAGATTGCAATTGTTGCAGTAGTTGTTTTGAGGAAAGGAAATGGCGACATAGAGGAGTTCCTCTTAGTAGAAAGAGGAAATAGACCGTTAAGAGTGGCAGTTTCAGCAGTTGTGATGAGAGACATCAAAGCAAGATTGGAAGTCATTGAAACTGTTCAGCAGAGAAGAGCGGACTCAAATTTGAGTGATTCCAGGAGGCAAACCTATACCAGGTTCAATAGAAGTAAACATGGATGAATTTGAGGAAGAACCAGAAGAGAGATTGATAAAAGCCATTGCTAGGATAGGAGGCAAGTCGCGTAAGGGCATTCCAAACTACTCTGGGAGCTTATGTCTAGAAGGAGCTGATAGATTAGATTGCAGATTTGGATAAGTACTTTGAGTACTAATACATAGAAGACCCAATAAGGTTCGGTTTGCATGCACAAAATGGAAGGCACATGCATCCTTGTGGTGGGATCGTGTGCAGAACCGGCAGAGAGCGAAAGGGTAAGGATAGAATCAGAGGCTTGGAACAGGTAAATGGTTGCCAAGTTGAAGGCAAGAGTTTTTTTCTTGTGGATTACAATTTGAATCTTTTCAAGAAGGCGCAAAGACTTGAGACAAAAGGAGATGAACATCAAGGATTACACGAAAGAGTTCTTACAGCTTGATCATTTGCGCTAGTCACATAGAAGATGGTGCTGAAAGAGTCTCAAGGTACATACGAATGGATTGGACTCATTTCCATTCAGGATGAATTTGGCATGTGTTAAGCCCGAGAAGTAATAGAAGGAGCCTAACTATTTGTTTGCACATAAAGGCTGAGGAGAAGTTGTCCAAAAGACAACAAGGTGATTGGGCGAGGAAAGGGCAAGTTTGTGCATTTGAGGGGAGGCTCATCACACAATGGATTGAATAGAGCATGCACATGAGGGGGAAGCAAGTTCTTCTCGAGGTCATAATGACATGCAAAGAGGAAGTGGAACTTCCACAGGGAGGGAGGGAACAATAGATGAGGACAAGATAGAAGACTCATCAATACACATTTCAAATGCAGAAAAGTGGGCCATAGAGTGCTTGAATGCCCACATGCACAATAGAATAACGATTGTGTGAAGAATTGAGGCTAGCAACCATGTTGCACAAGATGACAAGGAGAGCGTTGCATCATTTAATTGTGCAAAGGAACCAGAGTGCTAGAGAGGCTTTCATGATGAAGACGTGTACTATTAGAAGCTAGCAAACGAAGAAAATGACACATGCGTAGATAGAAGAATTTAAGAACCTTTTTTAAATCTGGAGGTAAGTGTTGCAAGGTGATCATTGATAGTGGCAACAATGAATAACCTTAGTTTCTCACTGAAATGGATTGAGAAACTCTAGTTTAAAGAAGATCATGCACACCCAAATCCATACAAGGTGACCTAGTTATGTTGAAGGGACATTAGATGATTGATGAATGAACAATGTCTAGCCACTTTTTAGATTGGCACATACAAAGATGAAGTTATGTGCGACAACATGGCTAATGGATGTATGCCACATGTTGTTGGGCAAGGCCTTGGCAATTTGATTACAAAGAGGCTCTACATGATGGACGAGCAAATACATACACCTTGATGGAAAGGATGGTAAGCAATATGACCTTCAATCCTTTGGAGGATAAAAGCGTAGGAAGTGGACAAGAGTCCAAAGGTGTCGATGTTATCAGGAAAGCAATTCTTGCGTCAAATGAAAAGGAATGTGTATGTTATGCCCTCATTCCTAAGCCTAGGCACAGAGTCAAGGTGCAAGAATAGGAGACAACGAGTAGCACTTCCATGCGATTAAAGTGATGATAGAGTGAGTTTGAAAAGTAGCACTTATGAATGATTTGCTAGATGGCTTGTCGCCCATGTGTAGTAATAAGGCACCAAATGGACTTGATACCAGGGTTTGAGTTTGCTAAACAAAGTTGCGTAGAGAATGATGCCACAGGAGAATGAAGAGGTGAATAGGCAAGCCCAAGAAGCTCTCTTGAGAAGGGGTTGATTAGCGAAAGTTTGAGCTTGTGTGCAGTACCTATGCAGTGCTAGCACTGAAGAAAGGAGGAGAATGGAAGGATGTGCACCGATTCCAAAGCCATCAATAAAATAACCACCTACAAGTTCAGATTTCCATTGCTGCACATGGATGATTTGATGGATTACTTGAGTGGAGTGCGATACTTCACCATAGATTGATCTAAAGAGTGGCTTTCATCAGATTGAAATTAATGAAAGGAAAATGAATGGAAGATTGCATTCAAAATGCAAGATGGTCTGTATGAGTGGTTGTTTGTGCCTTTTGGTTTGACTACTGCACCAAGTATGTTCATGAGACTCATGAATGAGGTATTGAAGCCTTTCCTTGGTAAGTTTGTCATCGTTTATTTGGATGACATTTTGATTTTCAGTGGAATCGAGGAGGAGCATCTTGTTGACTTGAGTCAAGTGATGTAGAGTTTGCGTGAGAAGTTGCTTGTAAATTTGAACAATTGCAACTTTATGAATGAAGAATTGGTGTACTTGGGATTTGTGCTATCTCAAGAAGGGTTGAGGATGGACTCGAAGAAGCTGAGAGCTATTGTTGAATGGTCATCACCGAAGAACACATTTGAATTAATATGTTTCCATAGATTGATGAGATTCTATAGGAACTTCATAAGAGACTAAAGTGGAATTTGCATGCCTATCACCAAGGCGATGGAGGGTGACAAGAAAGGGTTTTTGGACTACGGACACAAAATATATTATCTAGAAAATGAAGAAGAAAGTGACAAAACTACTAGTGTTGGTGCTACCTGATTTCAGCAGTGTTTTAGTTAGATTGTGATGCAAGTGGCACAAAAATTGGTGTTGTGATGAGTTAGGAGAGCAAGCTTATTGCTTACTTCGCTGAAAAATTGAATGACGTAAAGAAAGGGTATTTAGTTTGTTGACTAGCATTGTTGAGGCATATAACACAAAAGGATGGTTGACCACAAAACGTGAGTGAGACACGAGTAATGAATCGGCTAAATAGTGCAACGCTGGCTCAAAACATGTTGCAGTGTAGGATTCATTGAGGAGTTGATGATCAGGGATCCTGGAGACAAGGATGTGCATGCTGGCTATACGACTTTGGAAATATTTGGGAGAAGATTATTCGTAGGAATATACCCATGTGGAAGATCTTGTATATAGATGTAAACCCAAACTTGAGAGAAGATTCAATAGATTGTTAAGGTTGATCATTGTTTGTAATCTTTTTCTAAGCAATCAGCTTAGCATTTGATTCGTGATTTATGCGTACATGAATGTAATCCTATTAATCTATGAATATAATGGAGGTTTCTTGCATATTTGTTCATGTTAGTGTTTAATTACAAGATGTGCATGTATTTATTTTTATGCCTAAATTTTCCCATGACAAGCATCCAATCCTTGCAATTCTCTCCCGAATGAGGTCCTCATGGCTGCTTTACTTTGCGTCGAGTGAGACCTTCAAGCGTAGGCTTGATTTAAAGTGCTAGCGCAAATAGAGTTTTGTTCCCTAATGCAAAAATTAGGCTAACACAATTTATGATAAGGAATAATATGCTATTGTCCATGCGTTGAAGTGGTGATGTTATCTGTTGTCGAAGGAGTTCGTGTTGTACACGGATCGCCAAGCTCTGTAATTTATTAACCGTCAAGGTAAGCTTCATCAAAAACACGAAATGGATAGAATTTTTGCAAAGTTACTCATCTATCTTGAAACATAGGAGTGGAAACTCTAACAGAGTTGTAGATGTTCTAAGTAGAAGATGTGTGTTGTTGATTGAGATGCATGTGGAAGTCATGGGATTCGATTCCATGAAGGAGCTGTATGAGGAGGATGAGGCTTTCAAGGACATATGGAAGGCATGTGCAGAGCTAGTGAGCGCAAACAAAATGCCCTTGTTGGATTACTTTATGTGAGAGGGATTTCTTTTCAAATGAGTGCTATTGTGCATACGTAGGGGATTTACTTGCGACAATTTGGTCAAAGAGAAACATAGTGAGGGATTGGTTGGACACTTAGGTGTTGATAAAACATTGGTGCAATTGAGTGAAGGACATTTTTGGTTATGCATGACTGTGGATGTGCACAAATATATGCAAAGTGATGTAGAGTTTTCCAATTGGAAAAAGAAGTTAGAATACAAAGTTGTATCAGCTACTTCCAAAACCTAAGAGACCTTGGGAGTATTTGAGCGTGGATTTCGTTCTTGATATAGCAAGAATACAAAAGGCTATAATTTCATCTCTGTGCTGGTTGATAGATTTTCAAAATGGCTCATTTTATGGCTTGCAAAAAAACTAATGATGCTACGGAAGTAACCAATTTGTTTTTCAGGGAGTTATGAGACTGTATGGTTTGTCACGCAACATTGTGTTTGATAGGGATACGATGTTTGTGGGACACATCTAGAGAATCTTGTGAAAAAAGCTAAACACCAAGTTGTTCAATTCGGCATATCAACCCGAGACAAATGGGTAGACAAAAGTGGTGAACAAAAGCATGGGTACTCTATTAAGATGACAAGAGGGAAAAAAGGCTAGACTATGGGACTCGATGTAATGTCCCTTTTTGGGGGGCTCTCAGGAAACTATGTAAAACTGAGAATAAACAACACTTTTCAGATTTTTAGCAGGCTGTTAGTGATTGGAATAAACATGTAGAAACCTTTACTAGCGACCTCTTTGAGACTTTAAGCTCGCTTTTGAGCCTTCAAACACTGCTGAAAATGTTATCAGATAGTCCCCAAAATTATTATAAATTACCAACAATTATATCATGCAAGACAACTGATTTCTAGAGGCCCACAAGTGCTATTTTGAATTTATCATCAAACCCTTCCGCTGCAGAATTAAATAATAATTTTTAGAATTGACATAACACTAATATGCACCCAAATAAATGATAAAAATGGAAGGTTTCACCTTTAGAAATGATGAAGAATCCATCCATGCACTTAGATCACATAAAAACCAGCAATATCCTCCAAAACACTCTCCCAAGCAAGTTGCTTAGGGCATAAATCAGTTATATCCGACAATAGTGAGAAGTACATCAAGAGGTAGTGTGGGGTTGTTGGCCTCACCAAATTCTCCACAAGGGTTTTCATCCTTGGGAGGGTCTCAATCGAGGGTTTTTATCCTTGAGAGAGATGGGAAAGGTGCTTAACAAGCGATCCTTCACCAAGCTATGAAAACTCACCAAAAACATAACTCTCTAATGGCCAAGTGACCTCCTTTTTATAACCATAAGAGGTGCATACAATGCAAATGATGGCCAACCCCTTAAGGAAGGTATTTTTAATTATCTTATAGGTATTTGGAGCCTACATGCTCAAAATAATTTTATTTTCTAACTAAATAAGTTCTTCTATTGGAGCGCTAGGCTTCCCAATAGCAATACAAATGCAATGATAAAAATAACTATCTAAACAATGTAATCCACATCTTCCCTTTGCTTTCTTCCTTAGACCCACAGGGAGAAGAATGGGTTATGGTCTTAAAAAAAAACAGCCTTCAAAAAGGGACATGACACTTGATCTTGGTGCAAGTGGAATTCACATACAATAATTTAGTAAACAAAAGTATCAGATAAACCTCATTCAAAATTTTTTACAGATAGAGTTCGAGAAGTGTTGTAGATATGCTTGATATCTAGGATTAGAAAGGGAGGAGTGCAAAAGTAAAATATTTTTTAGAGTATATGCGCGATGTGCAAAAAGAAATGCGCATACAACTAGAAAGGAGTCTTGTGTAGTACAAGTACTGCGTAAATGAGAAAAGAAGAGAAGTGGAGTACCAAGTGGGAGACATGGCCTTGGCACACTTGCGTAAAGAAAGTCTTCCTAGGGGAACATATGACAAATTGAAGTGGAAGAAGATCGGGCCATACAAGGTTTTGCAAAAATTAATGACCCATGCCTATGAGATAGTGCTGCCCGATGTTTGTTTAATATTATGTGATTTGTTTCCTTTTTTTGTTTTTAGTCACTTTTGTGTGTTAATTCAATCAATAATCATGTCATGAATTTAGTGAATTAGTCCTATAGTTAGAGGAGTATGATTTAAGAAAGTGATAGTCAAGTAAAGTTTTTTGTTGGAATTTGTTTAGATTTAGTAAGTAGTATAATAAAATCGAAGTGAGTCTTAACAAAATTTGGTATCAGAGCCAAACCGACTAATGCTGAGATTGGTGTCCATTGGTTGTAGGTGACCCGTACCAGTTATGCTATTCGTGATCGGGTGGCAACGATGAAGAGCAGAGCCTGCTAACACAAGTTCATTGAGAAGCCCAACACTCATACAATGAGGACCCATTCCTTGTTTTAGTAATTATTGAAAAATAAATTGGAGATTCATATCACAGTTTTTGTAGCAAAATGTTTCATGATCAGAGTTGTAGTGATGCCATTTCCACTATCCCCGTTGGTTCAATTCATGTGTTCCCATCATGGATCAGTTCACGTGTTCTTGTGGATGGTTGATGTGTTCCCATCCATGATTTGATTGATGTGTTCACATCCATGTTTTGATTGATGTGTTCCCAGCCATCAAAATGTGTGTTCAAGTACATGTTTGCTTCAGTTCTTCAGTGGAGTTTTCTTTCCCTATGTTCGTATGGGGGGGGGGGGGGTATGTTGGAAGTATCCCTAATTGTGTGTTATTACATGACATAGATGTTATTAGGAATACTATATTAGTATGTGACATATTATTTTGTGTGAGTAATGAGTTGTTATGACAACTCATCCCTCCAGTATAGGGATTGTATGGTTGAGAATATATGCCTAACTCCACTGTTTTAGGAGTTCATAAGGCCTATATATGTAAGATCTCTTATCAGTGTATAATTAACAAATTTTGTTGTGTAAAACTCTGACCAAAATTCAATTGTAATGACATTGAGGCACAAGGAACTGTAGTTAATGGGGGGCAAGGAAGTTGGAACTATAGTTAGAATGTATAAATCTTGTTTGCTTGATCGTGTTTTTCTTTTTTTGATTGATAAATGTTTTTGACCGGAGCTATGAATCGGAGTACAATCAACTAAGGTATATCAATTAAGCTCAACAATTAGCTAACCACGAGCCGCCACACTTGAACACACGTCTAGCGAATCATGAGCCGCTATGCATGCACACACCACAAGTGAACCATGAGCTGCCACCCTTGAACACACGTCTAACAAATCACGAGCCGACACGCATGCACACACCGTAAGCGAACCACGAGCCGCCATGCTTGAACACACATCTAGCGCATGTCTTCTCGATCGAGAAACTACCTTAGTGAAAAGTTAAAAACAGCTTGCAAACCGTGCCACCTCGGACATTACCACACCGAACAAGGATTGTGCCTAAGTGGGATTTGAACTTGGGTGGAGGCGGAAACAACCATCCGACTCAACTGCTCCACCCAAACCCCATCGTCCGCTTGATCATGGTATTGAGATTAGTAAGAGGGGCCATATTATCCTCAAAAGAAACTCTTAGTTGGCCATATTGAAGTCGTAGTTTCTGTTCATTTGGAGAAAGCCATCTTATTTAGCCATTTCATACTCATAAAGGGATTAAAAAATTAGCGATTAAGAGTTGGAACCCAACTGGCAAGAAGAGTATTAGAAGGAAAGAAAAAAATGAATCGATCTTAGGCCATGCATATTTTCTAGGGATCACATACCTTGCTATAAATACTATTTTTTTAAAACCTTTTATCTCCTTATCATTCATTCATTCATTGTGCGTGCATTAATAGTTATCTTTCCCCAAAGCAGGAATTGCTTAAATGAAAGGATCTCTCTCTCTCTCTCTCTCTCTCTCTCTCTTGTTCTTATTGATTCTATGTCCCAAAAAAGTGGACATACTCTGCTAAACATAAACAAGAGGGTGATTTTTTATATGCAAAATTAAATTTTTCTGGTTACAAGTATTGTTCTTTTTGATAAGTACAATACTTTTTCCATTGTTATCATTACAACTGTAACATTCAGTTTGAATATATATTTTTTTCCTTTCAAATGAAAGAAAAACTGTAGTACTGACTTGTGTATGTTTGTAATCTACAGGTGTCTGATTTCTTTGGAGGACCTGTTTCTGAAGCAGGTGCTGCGAAGTGTTTTATGGATGATGGCTCTTCACTAGCAGATAACTTCGAATTTCAACTGCTGGGAAAGATTAAAAATGGATTATGTCGGCCAAGGGCAATGCTATTTAAAGTGCTTGCAGATGCCGTAGGATTTAGAAGTAAACTTCTTGTGGTAAATAGCTTTGATATTTTTCATTAGGACAATTTCATCTAAATTCTTTCTTGATTTTGTATTCTTCACCACTCTTGCATATTGTCAATTTATTGAAGCAAAACATTTTGTAAAAAATTAATCTTACGAACACCAAAGCTAATCAGCCTTAAGAATTTAATCTAAAGATTTGGAACTGGATACGAGAACTGTAGATTCTTGTAATGCCTCTAAAATACTGCACTTGATTTTTGATTGGGAAATGAGCCCTTTTATAACCAAGTTTCAGTAGCATATATGTCATTTTGGTTTGAGTCTTATTGTCTCTCAGACAACTCATGGTTCGTGATGTTTATTGATGTGAGCATGTTTCATACAAGCAACTACACTTTTATGAGTTTGTTTTAAAGTAGTGGCTTGTTTGCCAAAATTGATCTTATCAATGCAAAGTCAAACATGTTTACAACAATCAACTATTTGCTTTGAAGCCATCAGCTTTCTAAGGTTCAATTGATTTTAAACCCCATAATGTTTTAGGCATAATTTTTAAACTTGATTTGATTACTTTCAATGCCCTGTGGGATTAACCTGTGATATTTTAGGGATTTATATATGACAGGTTATAACACATGCAATGACAAGGTTAAACATTATGAAATCGACAAATTGAGTTTGACAATCAAACTCAAGTTTCTTTCATAGTCAACATACAATTGAATTAAAACATATAGTTCCAAGCTACTTCAAAGATTAGACTCTACTCATTCTTTATAGCCTTTTGGCGAACTTGGCTTTCTCATTCATATTTTCATAGACTTTAGCTCAACTCATTTTAGTTCAAGAAATCCCTCTAGACAAACCTCAATAGCTATTAAGTATGCTATAAATCTGAATATACACGATTTCCACATTTCATGCTTACATTAACATCTTTAATCAAAGAAGCGACATTAAACTTTCAATGCTTCATTCTTAACAACACAATGGCCCTGATCTGATTTATAGAGCAAAGAGAGCAAATGAATAAATTGCATTACAACAAAGCTTGTGCAATGCCTTGTTCCAAAACAGATTTTTACAAATTGTCTTTCACGAATTTGTCCCAAATCCACATTGAACATTTAAGGGACATTGATGTAATATAATCCTATAACAATATCAATTTCAATTTACGATAAGAATAATCATTCGTATGATCATATAGAAGTGCAACAGTAACATCTAACTTTGATTCCAAGATTTCAGGAGTCATTAATGCTCCTTTACATAGTAGCATATCATTCACATTTAAGAGATCATGCTCCTTTCAGACACATGAAGTGAACTCAAGGTCCAACAAAAATCTTATGCAATCAGATCATTTTCAATCCAGAAGTTTCCATCTCCAGCAAGTTATAGTAAGGAGTAGGTTGGATGATCCCATCCATGGTGGTCACATTCCACCCCAACCATCGAATCTGAACTTAAATAAGACCATCACACAACCATATGCTGATATCACAGGTTTGAGACTCGTCTATAACTAATGCTTTGTTTCCTGAGGTTTCATCATGCAAAGTGCAAACCAAACATGCATAGCAAAACAAGTTTACTTGTTCATTCAAGGAAGAACCATTTCGAACTACTTCTCATGGTCATGTCACATGACTGCAATGATTTTTGCCTCAATAGGAGCTTAGATCTATCACAGATACACAAACTTAGGAGCCACTTGTATGAAGACATGAGTTTACCAGTCACTTGTAATTGCAAGTCCTTGCAAGCATACACATCTCTTGTGTATCTTTGCAACCACTCGTAGGTATACCGTACGAGTCACTTGTATGATTACAGGAGTCACTTGTGGGTTAATGCAAGTCTCTTGCACAATTACATGAGTCATTCAATGTAATACAGTAAGACAGTTTTCTTCTTAGCAAAACCTTCATATCATGACAAATTAATGCCTTTAAAATCAAGTTACTGATCATGTAAAAACTACTTGTAATCACCAACAAGTTGAACAAGTATTCTCATCTGCAGAACCTTACATGCATATAATTCAGTCAGAAACATGTAACCCAATGACTAAGATTTCAAACCCATCTGCATAAAAAATTAGCCTTTTCTTATTACCCTACAATTTCCCGAAGTTTTTTCAAGACACAGGTCTCAGGCAAATACAAGTAATGAAGGCTACGGGTATGCAACAAGCCCAATATCTTTAAGGACTTCATAAAATCAATCACCATTTTCACAACCACCCCTGTACAAATATTAGCACAATGAGACTAATAAGAAACCTAAACTCAACATTTTGAAGGAATAAGAAAAGTGCAGGTCTGCCACAAGACCATGAGCCTTTGTGCTCTTCCCAAAATACCACAAAAGGCACAAACCCAACTAGCACTGGTCATACAAAGATCCAGATTCAAGTAGATCAAGTTGGTTATACAAGGTCAGGGCTTACTGCCTCAACAAACACCAATAGATACATACATGTATGTATCTATGCATATGTATGCGTCTCTTGTTATATATAATACCAAGAGCCGCATACACATACATACATATGGCTCTTGGTATATATACAGGGTACAAATACCTTATAATTGCAATACATATTTTAATTAACATTCTAATGAAATCCTTACAGGGGAATTGGGAGATTTACTGCTTGATATGTTCCCTGTTCCCTTTCTGTGCTCCCCATATGGTTACCTCCTGTGAAAATATCAAATTATTACAATTTTTGACAGGCCTTAGAATTTTAATCTTATATATGATGTTAGCTTCCACTTTAGTCATACTGAACCTTTCAGCATTTTCCTCTATGTCAATCATGTCGAATCTGTCAGAAAAGCCCATTTTGTTGCTTGTTAACTAGTGTTCACTCCCACCCTTGAAACATACTTAGTATATTCCTGTGCAATTGGAAAACATTTTTACATGACACTGTTTCTAATTTGCTGCCCCTCTTCAGCAGGAGCGGAGATGAACTCCTACAACGTGCCACATAACAAGGACATTAATGTATTTGTAAATTTGAGCTTATCTTTGAAATCATAAATCACATTTGAATGGAGAGTATAATTGTAAATGGATCTTGAATTTGTTTACCATGTCTTTTACACTTCATCAGCACTGAAACCCTTTTTCTACAAGATAGTGACGGAGATATTAAATTACAAATGCGTTCTTGATCTGTCAGAGAAACTCTCAAATGCATTTTCTGTGTAATATATGTAATCACCACAGAACTATCATGGTGAGTGTAGACTGTGTTGACTCTGCCTTGAGAACACATAGTTACTGCCAGGAAAACCCATATTTGAATGAAAAATAGAAGAATGACATGTCATTTAGATATAAATATTTGGGTTTGATTATAAGAAATTAACAGTCCCGTTAGGTAATGGAAACATCATATGGTTGTTTTTGACATTCTGGTGGATTCAAAGGGCTGTTAGTTGCTAGAAAAAAGTGATGCATATTTAATGTTAGTTTCAAACTTGAGAACCTACAAATGCAGTTTAAACTTCATTGATGTTAAGGATAATTTTTCTGAGATTTGAATGAAACCGTTCAAATCTTCTTATAAAAATACCTTTATCATACATGCATACATACAAATGTTGACATATTTACACAATTAATAATGCTTCAAAGCTCAAACTAATGTAAACCCTGTATGATTATTATATCATAATTATTGTATCTACTAATTCGATGACAAATCTAATTTTGTATTTCGATAATATCTCATAAATCTATTTAATTTTGGTATTATCATTGTGTTAATTAAATCACTTTTGTTAGGTGTATGTGTTTTAAAGGCATCCTCTACAAACATATTGATATTTAATGACACATATTTAATGTTAGTTTCAAACTTGAGAACCTACAAATGCAGTTTAAACTTCATTGATGTCAAGGATAATTTTTTTTAGATTTGAATGAAACCGTTCAAATCTTCTTATAAAAATGCCTTTATCATACATGCATACATACAAATGTTGATATGTTGGCACGATCAATAATACTTCAAACTTTCAAAGCTCAAACTAATGTAAACCCTTTATGACTATTGTTTCATAATTATTGCATTCACTAATTTTATGATAAATCTAATTATGTATTTCTATACCGTCTCATAAATCTATTTAATTTCTGGTATTATCATTGTGTTATTTCAATCATTTTTGTGATGTGTATGTGTTTGAGAGGCATCCTTGAAAAATATGCCTATCTTGGGAAGGCAGTGGCCAGGGATGCCTGCATGGAGAGATCCCTGAGAAGCTTGCCCAAGGTAAGTCCTAAGAAGACTGTAGGAAGGACGCTTAGGAAGCATGTTCATTGAGGTGGGGTAGGAGCTTAGGGAAGAGGGGAGCATACAGCCATGTTGGGGATGGAAGATTTAATGTGTTTGTATAATCAAGACTTTATATTTTAGGTGTTATCATTTCAATGCTATATAAAGTCTTGTTTGCAAGAATTTTCTCCTTATCTTGAAGTGAATTGTGCCAAGAGACATTGGATATAGTAGTTTTGTTTTGAATTGGATGAGCTTCTGTGTACGAGTTTTATGCAAGGTATTGGATATAAGGATTGGCTGATGTATTGACAATATAGTTTGGTAATTTCTACATAGTTATTGCTTCTCATCTTATTGATATGCAAATCCTGTACATTCAGGGCCTACAGGTATATGATAGGGTGATTCTCCAGGCAGACCCTGACAGGCATATGTCACTTTTGGTTGGACTAAATTCTATTGAGCTCCTGGTTGATGTCATGCGATCTCCCGGCCAGTTAATACCATTCTCTGTAAAAGCTCTTGTTATGCATCATTTTTCAGGAGCTGTAGAGAGTGATTCTGCAGACAATGATTCCTGTGATTCTCCTTTAGAGCCAAGCAGTCCCATGTTTGGCATGTCAGACAAATACTACAGTGAAAGGTAAGTTGTTCATTAAAGCACAACTGTAAAATTGATTTTAATTCTTGCATTTTTTCCTTCATTTTATATGGTCTTATTGTACAAAACTATACCTGTACCGGGTACAAAAGTTATCTAATATAAAAAACCAATACTTGTAACAGTCAAGGAAAAAATTACAAACACTTAAAAAAGCTAAGATTAAGTGAGGTCTGTGAAAACAGTTCGCTTAAGTTTTAACTTCTTTCCTGAAGGTGCATGCACAGAAATACTACGATACTAGCATCAACTGAGAAATTGGAGGAACACTCTTGACTTTATGTGTATGAACTGCATATTAAGTATCCTCTATAATATCAACAAGATCATCTTGTCTTAAAGTCTAGGATACTGGTACGGCAGGGTAGAGGGCCTGGAAACCAGTACGAAACGTATCCGGTATGGATACGGCACAGAAACGTGCTTGGGAGCAGGCAGGGTACGGCCGGGACCGTGCATTATCTTAGCCATGGTATTTTCTTGCATTGCTCGCTTTTGGACGGGTTGCACCAAGCTCTCTGCTGCCCTGCGAAGACGTGCCGTGCATTTTCACATGCCCCGGGCGTTCAACCTTCTGTGTTAATAAAGTAGGGTGGTTTTATATGTGGGTCGTTTTTTATAAGCCGGGTTTATATATATATATATATATATATATATATGTGAGTGGCATATTAAAGTGTGGTCGAGGTCTCTTTTATTAAAAGTGGTGTGGTTTAATTACTTAATATTAAAGGGGCTAGGTATTATATGTAGTCGGTGTTATATTAAAGTGGGTTTTACTTTAATATTAAGGCAAGCTTTTATGATATATAGATTAGGTCCTTTTTTTAATATAATAACTTAGGATCTAATTTATAATTTGTTTAATCTAAAGTGATTTAATTTTATTATTAGGTTCTAATTTAATTTTTTATATATTTTTTTTACTGCCGTATCCAATGCCGTATCTGGGGCCAATTTCTTTTTTGCCGTATTCGTGTATTGGATATTCCGTACCTATACCCATATCCAAAACGTATCTGCTACTTAGTTTAAAGTTCATTTGAGTAATCATATCATCAGATTCTTGAAGGTTCTTACTTGCATGAGAAGTGGAGCCCCCCAACCAATGATCACAGGTGGGGGAGCATTCTATTGTGGGAAACAAAACGAAGCAGCTGGACAAGTCTTTTTTTGTTGTTTCAACCAATCACAAATGGGCAGTTCATTCAAATCATGAAGTTCAGAAGGGCCTTCTCTCCAACCTCTCATAGGAGAGCCATGAAAATGGTCTTTGCTACAACTCTGAATAGCTCCATGTCTCCTAATCTATCTACCCCTGCCTTTATAGTTCTATACAAATTCGTTATTAATAGAATCATCTTCTGTAAATCTTACAGTTGAATACATACTTATGCAATATCCCAAAAAACTATAACTTATTTATTGAAGTAAGTCAGCCCGGTTTCCTTATTCCTTGATAGCTCATGATTTTGTTATCCATAAAACCTCAACTGCGACAAGTAATTGGAAATGAAAAAGAAACAACAAATAAATTTGCAGGCTGTATATCACATCAGTAACTGAATCTGCCAAGAAAACTCTCCATGCTAAACGACTACCTTCGAACCAAACTCACAAACTTACAATGAAAGATCACATGCGTTAGAGATTCAAATTGGTACAGACCTTATAAAGATATATTTCAAAATTAGACAGCTAATGCTGACCCCACAGGTACTCTATTCGACAAAAACAACTTTCAAAAGAATATATATTTATTTTTGTTACAATATTTCATCCAAACCCTTCAAAACAGAATTTAGTTACTAATTCTTATAGAGGGCTTGGATAACAAGCTGTAAATAGACTTATCAAAGTTTTAAGTGATATAAGGCTATATACTTGGGTTGCTTGATTATATATTAAGGTATCTAAGACAAGAAAAAAATTAATAGAGCTGTCAGAGATGACATATGTTGGCAATATATTCAGGTCACTCAGGTATCTCCTTTGCAGCCTCTCAGCCCTAAAATTTAAGGAAGAAGAAGGCTTGTTGATTTGAATTAGGTGCTTCTTCATGGCCTCTTCCAGAATTGACATCTTCTGTCAACATTCAGACTCACGGTGACCATCTTGCTCACAGATTCGACAATGCTTTGTAGAGGTCCTCTTTCGAGAGGGCTTTTTTTGAAAAGGGCAAAATATATTAATGCTAAAAAATATCATACATTGAGAAAAACTCCTTAATGATAGAGCTCAAGAACACTACAAAATTTCATAGAGGGTCTGGATCAAAAAGATAGAAGAAAATGAGGAACCAGAGACAGAATTTATGAACAATATGAACACCAGCACAAAGTTACAGAATTGTAGTTTTCTCGAGTCAAATAGAAAAGAAAGATGTCTTCCTTTGTGTAAAAGAATAATTTTTGCGTTATCTGGCTCAACACGATCTGTGAAGATCTAATACTTATTGGTAGCACTAGCACCCAAACCATGATTATTCCATGTGAGGACTTTTCATGAAGAGGTTGTTAGTTGGGTGGGCTGTTCCCTTGGGTTTTCCTGGCTGGTTGCTGTAGAAGGTGCCATAATTTGTTTCATATTGTCTAGAGGTTCAAGGAAATTGGGAGTCTCTTTATCAAATATTGCTGTCCTTGAGTCATGGCATTTTGATAGTGTCTAGGATAGTTCATAACAATTCCCGAAGTTGAAGATTGGCGGGGAAGAAAAGAATTATGGGGAGGAAATCCTGTGGGGAACACAACTGTTGTTTTTCTGCCCCATTACGGGTAACCATGCAAGGGGTGACAAAGGCTAAATTCAATATGGGGACATATGATTGGAGGTGGGTTTTGGTGGAGGTTGTATGGGGTGAGGCAATTTCAACTATGGGGAGAGTGCATTTCTTGAGAAGCATGGCTTGTCAAAGCCTCAAAATGGGTTATACAAGGGAAGGGGGATTGTAGTGCTAGACAATTGTTTTCTTTTGTGGGAGCATGCAACCTGAAATTTGGTTAGTGGAAGAGTGGAGAAATAATAGAGACCATACCTGGATGAGAGATTGAGTAGAAACTTGTCAAGTCGAGGATGTTGAAGGGTGTTGGGGATTTGAAGTTTGCTGATTTGTTTGAGGTGGTGGCTGCTTTCGATTCTTGGTTGATGGAGGGTGCATGGAGGAAAAGTCCTTTTGTTGGGGAAAGACACGTGCAAGATGCCTATGTTTGTGATGGGCCGTACAATGTTAGGCAATATATTCATAATCCAAAGGTTGCTCCAATTCATTTCCTTCCAGATCTAATATGATCCAATCATGAAGAGGTTGTTCAACATTAAGGTGGATGTAGATTTGAGCATAGTTAAAGACTCCTAGATGCTTAGTAAACACTATTGTTGTGATGTGTAATGTCCCCTTTTCTAAAATAAAAGATATTTTTTTAATACTTAAAAGCATTTAGCCTATTCATTAATATGTCAGCTAAAGGGATGAAAAAGGAGACTTTATGGAATTAAGTGAAAACATAAAAAGAAACTTATATTTCTACAAGGAGGTCGGTCCTCTTTGGGCGATCATCCTTTTGGATTTTGGCGCCACCTTTAGCTATATAAAAGGGTCGCTTGGCTTGGAAAGATATACTTGCTTTTGGAATTCATTTTCTTGGAGTTAGAGCATGAAACTACTTTCTTTCTCTTGTAATTGAGGACGAAATCCCTCTTTGCACTTGATTTGAGGATGAAACCCCTAATTTCTTCATTGGTGATCTCACACGGAGGTCATACTTGAGCTACACTCAGATTTTTTTTGGGAAAATTGTCATTTTCAACCTATTGTAAACCCTCTCCTAGGGTGGTGACTTTCATAGTGGAAGGTTTTGGTGATATCTAGTGCACAACACTCCTTTCTTTGTTGATATTTGAATTGTTCCTAATTTATAAGGTTGATTACATTTTACAGATTGAACTTTGGGCCTTGGAATCATTATTTCAGGCCATTTTTTTAAGTGAGTTCACTGCTGTTGCAAAATTAATTATTATACTTCAGCTAGGGTTCTAAAAATTCATTTATTGGTTTGTAGTTGCTCTAAAATAATAATTATTGTTCCCTACATGTTTGGATGGTGTAAAAGTGGTATTGGTGGTGAATAATTGCAATTTCCCTCTTGCTGTCATAAGATTTCATACTGTTGTAGCTTGGTGTTATAAATTTCAGTTTATTGTGATTTGGGTTGGTACCATTTCTCTTTTTCTTTCATCTGAGCCCAGAAAAGGGCATTACAGTGGTACCAAAGTTGATGATCTCGCCAGCTGTGGGAAGAATTAAAATTTTTGTAGATACTATCTGATGCATAGTTTATGAATCATGGAGTTAATGAGTAAAGATGATTTGAGAACAAAGCTTTGCAGATCAGGGAAGAAACATGAGCATCTACCTTATTCAAAAAATGTTCTTCTTAGTATTTTGGAGGAAGTGGCAAACTATTTGTCCATGGTAAGACAACCAGATTCTGAGTCTATGTTTTGGGTATTGAATCCATTGGTAATTTGTTTGGCTAGGCCCAAGCTTTTGAGACACCCAGATCCAGATGTGAGACTTGTAGCTATCACTTGTATTAGTGAAATTACAAGAATAACAACTTTTGAACAACCATACAACAACAACACCATGAGAGAGGTATTTCAGTTGATTGTGGAAAGTTTTCAAGGGTTGAATAAAATCAAAAGCCCTTCTTTTGCTAATAGGGTTATGATTTTAGAAATTGTTGCAAAAATCAGATCTTGTGTCCTAATGTTAGATCTTGAATGTGATGATCTTATTCTCCAAATGTTTGAACATTTCTTTGCTATTGTTCATAAAGACCATGCAAACAATATTGTTGCATCAATGCAAACAATTATGTCATTGATTTTGAATGAGAGTGATGATATTTTCTAGCCACTTCTAACAATTTTATTTCGGCCAATGTGAGAAAGGAGGAGTGGGAAGTTTCACCAGCAGCAAGTGCACTGGCTAAAAGTGTGGTTGATCAATGTAAAGAGAAGTTGAAACCATATTTGATTGTCGAGGGACTTACTTCTAGTGATCAACAGGAAAAGAATTATCCCTTTATGATGGGGAAAGAGGAAGAATCATGGAGCATGAGTTGAAGAGAGAAGAACAATCAGAGCTGCAAGAAATTGAAAGGGAGCAGCCCATGGAAGGTATGAAATCTAATGAAGAAAATGATATCTTATTGACTTTCGAGATTGCAGTTCAGCAACAGGTTTATTTCAATGAAGTCAAGGAAAAGAGACTATCACTGGTTCCAGCCCCAAGAAACACTTATCAAGTCTTCAAACATTGAAAATATGGGCCCATTGGCATGTGAGAATGGTTTACAAATTAACTATGGGCATGAACTTGAGGAGGATGTTTTAGTCGATGATCTTCATGATGGGAATGTTAGTATTGCTACAAATCTCTCAGAAAATTCTGAATCAGCAAAAGAAGGTAAACACTTTGATTGCCGCTGTGATTATAGCTCAAGAAATAAGGATGATAACAGTAGCAAGAATTTATTACATCATCCTCATATTATGTCATTACAATGTTTTTGTCATCATGATGAGCACTCTAAAAATAATGATAGAGTGAAGGATACAACTTGCAGCATAGGGCATATAGATCCTTTGATTCCAGTTCATAATTGTTTGTGCCAGATTGGTGTGGGATCCCTAGTAATTTCTGAGATCTATAAAGGGTAGCAATTCTGATTTCAATATTTTTGTTGCTGTTAATTTCATTGGGATAAGGGAAAAATCAGAATTGACTTCATATGAGTATAAGAAAAATACGGTGAATGATAATAGGATTCAGTGGTTGGAGCTCATGGGTCAAATGCAGAGGAATCAAGGCATGTCACCACACATCTGATAGTACTCTCAAGGCAAGCAACAATGGGACAATTCAGAGTCCAGTAAACAAATTCATATCATTCTTGTTGGGTTCAAATTTGATATTCGAACTATGATTGCATTGGCAAATGGATATGACATGGTAATTGGCAATAAGTTGGCAAATGGCTGTTGTTTTTACAAGATCCATGGTATGCTAGATAAGGCAACAACTGTTTTTTCTTCTTATGTTGGTTTTGATTCAATTGCTAGTTTACCATTCCACACGGGCATGATATCCTCCATATATAATAAGTTGTATTTGTGTGGAAATAATATCACATTTAAGGAAGGACTGTTTAACAACCTCAAAGTGGAAAAGGGTAATGGTGATTTGTTGTGTTTGCATCCTCATGATCCGCCGGTTGTGGTCAACAGTCAAGAATGGCCAGCACAATGTTTGGTAAGATCTACAACCTCTTTTTCCAAACAATAGTCATATCATGAGGTCATATCCAATATAACTTTCCTAAGGTGGTCATCAAATGTGATATTTGCAAAATGGAGCTCTCTTGTTGGAAGTCACCAACTATGCACGGTAGGGATAAGTGTGGGAAGCAAGGTACATGAACCAAGGGCCACTATGAAAGTGGTTTCCAACCTTAGATCTGTTCTCAATATTTCCAATCTCTTCCATTCTGTCATTACAGTCATAAAAGAGTTTCCAGCCACATGGTCGAAGGATTTTTTCAGCCTGTTATCAATGTTGAGGTATGTACAACTAATGCAGGGTTGTTTCTAGCCATTACAAATCAAATTTCAAGCAAGAAAATACAGTGTAATAGCCATGATATGGAAAAGGACTCTTTGCTTGATGTTGTGTGTAGGAGGTTTCACCTTGTGGGGTCACTAAGTGCAAGTTTTCCAGCCTACACATTGTTGTTTAGAGGAAAATTCCGAGCAACTTATGACTCTTATAGCCATTTTTACAGCCCACATGCAATATGATCCATGCTGTTTGTCAAAAGGTATAGCTTGGGAAATCATAAAAATGGTTATGGGTAACAAGAACCATGACCCATGGATCATTATGGGAGTTGTCTACAATTTTAGAAGCGTTGTTACTCTTCCAGCTTGTCCCATTCTCTATTTAAAGTCATAAAGGCAAATTTTGTCACTTTGTAAGATGTATTTCCCACCCATTGTCATTATTAAGGTATTTGTAACTAATACAAAATGGTTTCCAGCCTTTACATTCTTGATTTTTAGTAAGGGAAACCAGTTTGGCAACCATGGTTCAATATTTTGTATGGTCACTTTGACAAATTCATGTTTTGGGATAATGACATTGGTCATTGCTGTCATCGTCATTTACCGCTATTGCAGTACATCATTTACAGCCACACAAGAGTTTTATTTCATGACTATTGATGGATGTATGAAGAAGACTTCAAGGGCAGCTACATCATGGGATTTCAAGCTCCTAAGGTTGAATTGGGATCCAGGTATTATAGAGATGGAGCAGTGAAGCTTGCAATTGCTTGGGGACAAGCAATTTAGGGAGGGGAGGAGTGTAATGTCCCTGTTTCTAAAATAAAAGACATTTTTTATTACTTAAAAGTATTTACCCTATTCATTTTTATATGTCGGCAAGAGGGATGAAAAGGAAGAGACTTTATGGAATAAAGTGAAAACATAAAAAGAAACTTATATTTCTACAAGGAGGTCGGTCCTCTTTGGGGAATCATCCTTTTGGGATTTGGTGCCACCTTTAGCTATATAAAGGGGTCACTTGGCTTGGAAAAAGATATACTTGCTTTTGGAATTCATTTCCTTGAGGTTGGAGCACGAAACCACTTTCTCTATTTTGCAATTGAGGACGAAAACCCACTTTGCATTTGATTTGAGGACGAAAACCCGCTTTGCACTTGATTTGAGGACGAACCCCTTCATTTCCTCAATGGTAATCTCACACGGAGATCATATTTGAGCTACACTCATATTTTCTTGGGAAAATTGTTATTTTCAGCCTATTGTAAACCCTCTCCTAGGGTGGCGACTTGCATAGTGGAAGGTTTTGGTGATATCTAGTCTACGACACTCCTTTCTTTGATGATATTTGGATTGTTCCTAATTTATAAGGCTGATTACATTTTACAGATCGAACTTTGGGCATTATAATCATTATTTCCTGCCATTTTTATAAGCGGGTTCACAAAATTAATAATTATACTTCAACTAGGGTTCTAAAAACTCATTTCTTGGTTTGTACTTGCTCTAAAATAATTATTATTGTTCCCTACATGCTTGGATGGTGTAAAAGTAGTATTGATGGTGAATAATTACAATTTCCCTCTTGCTGTCATAAGCTTTCAGACTGCTGTAGCTTGCTGTTATAAATTTCAGTTTATGGTGATTTGGGTTGGTCCCATTTCCCTTTAGCTTTCAGCTCAGCTCGGAAAGTGGCATTATAGGAAACTTGTAAAGTCGAGGATGCTGAAGGGTGTCGAGGATATGAAGTTTGCTGATTTGTTTGAGGTGGTGGCTGCTTTTGATTCTGGGTTGGAGGGTGCAGGGGGCCAAAATCCTTTTGTTGGGGAAAGACATGTGCAAGATGCCCGTGTTTGTGACGGGTCGTACAATGTAAGGCAATATTTTCATAATCCAAAGGTTGATCCAATTCATTTCCTTCCAGATCTGGTATGATGCGATCACGAAGAGGTTGTTCAAGATTAAGGTTGATGCAGATCTGAGCATAGTTAAGGACTTTTGGATGCTTAGTAAACACTATTGTTGTGATGTATTCTCCCAAGGTAGAGCCAATCTTGTGAAGACTAGATTCGTGGCAATATTCACTTGGCAATAATAGTAGCCTAACCCATACAAGCGCCACATTGAGGAGATATCCTGTGGGATTAAATGTAGGAGACCAATGTTTCATAAACAATATCAATTTATTGTAGAAGCATGGTCCTCCTTGTTAGGCCCAATGTCTTTCCTATGTGGTGTTGAAGATGGCCATGAAATTACCCTTGGGTATCATAAACATCACCACATTTCCCACTGCTTTTTAGTTAGCTCGGACCCAAATCTTAACAATTTGTGGTCTTGGAAAAGCTCCTATGAATCCGCAAATGAAGGCCTTTTCTTTGAGAAACTAGAGACGGTTTTTCATTTCCGGCAAGGAGAAAGAGACCTTGGGAGGATCTTTCTTTTTGAGTATTGAAGTAGGATACAAATTTTTCTTTCTTCCTACACCAAGTTTGTGTTGGTCCACCTCTTTCTCCCTTGCTTCAGTGGCCTTGGAGGGTGTTTTTCACTTTGTTCATTTCATGTCGTTAGTAATGTTGTCACATTTACAAAAAGTTAATTCAATGATGATGACTGCTGCTGTTTTATGATTAAACCGCTGAATATTAATAATTACAAGAAATATTAAAGTGAATAAATATTTGTAAAAGAATAAAAGCATTTAAAAGTTACCTAAGAATGTGTGAAACAAGTGCAAGACGATTAAAATGTAACATAAAAAGATGTATCCCCGAGAAGATAAGGGTGTTAAACAATATTATGTACATAAAACATTGTAATGTTGTATTAAAATTAAAGGGTGTAAATGAAAAGGTGTGTCCATCGTGAATAACCACCTTCTCAACCCTATAAAAGGGGAGCAAAATATTGCGAATGAGAGTTGTGAATGTATGGAAATTATATGAATGAAAAAGTATGGAATGAACAGAAAAATAAGAATTTATGTAGGAGAATAGGGATTAAGAAATTGTATGGAAGTTTAGGTAATGTAAGGAGACCTGTAACACTCTGAATAGTGGCAAGATAGGGTCCACAGAGTGGATCTAAGGGGAGAAACAAAGTGCCCTCTTCCGTGTCTTGGCTGGGGCTGGTGAGTGTTGTTACTACATTGTGATGCGACTTTGCATTTGACTCCTTGTTATTGAGTGTGGTTTCGGTTCCGGTATACCTTGGGAAATACTGCCATTTGAAGAACCTTGCTTAGATATGTATTTCCAGTTTGAATTATTAATAAAAATTGTTTGGATGTTGAGATATTCACTATCCAAATTCTATTAAAATTTGAATTTATTTGTTTATTTGTAATATTTAACGCATATCAGTAAATTACATTCTAGAATTAAATTATTGTTATATAAATAAAAGTTCTGGAAATAGACATCACAATTTGGTATCAGAGCCTAACTGGTCGGTTAGGTCAAATTCACCAAATTTTAACAATTAAGAAAAACCCAAGCTCTTTTTGATCACCAAGATCCCAATGTGGGCAAGGTGAGAGCATATGGAAACTGGGATGTGAAAGCATTTCAATGCAACTTATTGGCGGCAAGCCGCATAGTTTACAATCAATGCCAAAATGGTGGGTAATGGAATACAAAGAACACTAAAACAAATTTCCGCCGGAATGGCTTAAAGATAGAATTCATCAAACTTTGAAATGTAGAGGGTGTATTAGTGAGTCCAAAAGGCATTACTAAGAATCCATAATGTTCTTTGTTATAGATTAATAAATCATCAAAGAACACTAAAACAATTTTTGCTATAGTTTTGCTATAGATTAATATATCATCAAAGAACACTAAAACAAATTTCCGCCGGAATGGCTTAAAGATAGAATTCATCAAACTTTGAAATGTAGAGGGTGTATTAGTGAGTCCAAAAGGCATTACTAAGAATCCATAATGGCCTTCATGTGTCCGGAAGGCTGTTTTATGAACATCTTCATCCCTGATTCTGATTTGATGATATCCGGAACGGAGATCCTGTTTTGTAAAGTAAATGGCACCATGCAACTCATCTAGCAAATCAACAATTACAGGAATAGGAAACTTATCTCTGACTATGTACTTATTGAGTTCCCTATAATCAGGACACAATCGCCAATTGTCATCTTTTTTATGCACCAGCACTACTGATTGTATTATGCAATCCTTTATGAGACGTAACATTTTGTGACTCTAAGCTTATTCTCTTACTCTTGCAATGCCCATAACTTGGCCCCTATATATAGCCAATGAGGGGATTTAAGTGGGTCAACATATGGCAATGCGAGAATAACTAAGTTGCCAAATGAATAGTACATCTGATCCGTAATTAGCATAGATATTCCATTTCTAATTCACCAATACGAATGTTATATTACTTTTAAACACAACTTTATTGTTAGCTTACTGTTTTTCTTTATTTACCAAGGTCCAAAAACAGTCCAGAAATGTGCATAATACAGATTTGGAAGTGTTGCATTTTGAAGGGAAATTGAACAATGAATGTAGGGCAAGAAACTATTGCTAGAACACAAGAACAGAATTGAAAGAGACATAAGATTATCCCAGAGAAACCCGATGCGGAAAAACTCTAAAATAGTTAGGGATCTCCTTCTCTTTCCACCACCTGATTCTGCAATTATAGGTATACTGCCTGGTCCAGGCCTTCATGAACACTCTTTACATTTGGAACATGTCCAAACACCCATACATGCTCTGCAACTTGCTCACTTAAGAACTGCAACTCACTTTCCCTCTTATACTCCAACATTCCACAACACATACAATCAAGCAGAAGAAGAACTAGCAAAGTATTACATCATTGAATGAAGGAATGGATCATCCCATAATTGACTCACCTCTTCAATCCATACATATACCTTACAATTCTCCCCTTGGATGGACTGAAATTCCTATGTGGACTAGTGACTACAATTCCCCTGAATACACCCTCCTTTAAGGGTGTATTTATAGAAGAAGAACAGAAGGAGAAGCTTCGAATAGAAGTGGAAGAGACACAGTCCGAGAGTTGGAATGTTTGCAACTGTTCTGTCCGTGATGCATCAACTGCCCATGATGTTTCAGCTGCCCATGACGCTTCAGCTGCCTAAGACGTTTCAACTTCATTCAATTCCATCTTCCAAGGGGTGTTGCCAATGAGGTACCTCCTAGGAGGTACCTCACCCAAACTATCTCCTCCACCCAGGAAGTACCTCATCCTTGTAAACCAAAGACCTGCAAATTCGTTTAGCTGGGGCATCCAGACCACCTGAACCATGACCACTAAAGATCCTTGTGTTTTCTTTCTTGGTTGTATCTTATTGGAAACTAACTGAGAGAGTGATTATACAGGTTACATGTTTGTCTTCTTGAGATTAGTGGATTAGTTGGCCATCAAAGCTAACACCTCATAATCCAGCTTGGATCAACCTATCCATATGGAAAAATGTCCATGTGTTTCCAAATGAATAGTGACCCCGTGCTGAAAGACAGCCAAATCTGGATATGTGCATGCTTAGTCTAATCACTTGTCAGCATACCACACTTGGGTTAAACTGACTTAGATTAGGCTTTGAGTCAAACTTATAACAATTAAGTTTTCCCAAGTTACGCTTTACAAAAATACTTAATGCAGACAGTTTTTACTGCTTACACAAACTTGAATCATTTTTGGCATGTGTTCAAAGAGGTAAGCAGCGAATAACAAACAAACTTTTCACTAAATTGTTTTTTAGATCTATCAATCTTTAGTACCTTAATAACATTATCCAAAGTTAGAAGATAAGTTTGGAATGACCTTTGCATGGATTTAACTGGATCTTCTTTTCAAATCACCCACTGTGATTGATCAATATCGAAAGTCAATGGTATTGCAGACCTTGTGCATTTCATATAAATAATTTTCATTGAAGTTGCAAGATACCAAAAAGGGACCCAAATAGAGACTGGCCATTGATAACTAGTTGAAAGATACTAACCATTGAACAAGAAATCTAAATTGGAGTTGGTTATCTTCATAAATTTCTCTTATGATTAATTTATTGGTTTAAATTAATTTAGTATTGATTGCAATTAACATTTTAATTGAATTACAAATTTCAATTGTTCTCATTATTTTTCATATTTACCTTAAGTCTGTAAATGAAAGGTCTCCTAGAATGACTTAGCATCCCTATTCAAATTATTGGGATGCTCACTTATCTTGACTGCATTGATAAGTTTCCTCTTAAAATAGTGATCTTATCTTGCAACCAAACGTTTTGTTATAATGCATGTATGCTGTTTGGTCCCATCGAAGTGCTTTGCCAACACAAACTTTGCAAAAGTTCTGAATTATGTTCTTTGATATTTGTTAAGACTGATATTCCAGTTTCCCTGATTTGTGGTTTACCGCACGAGCATTGCTCTCTAAAAACACTGGTATTTAACTTATGTTCAAGATAATCCTTCGTGTTTTTAAGAGATTGCCTGCTCTTATTAATTGGAATGAAAGAAGGTTTTATGTTCTGGCGAATGAGGATTCTAGCAATCTTGTCTGAGACCTATTCGATGAATGGTATGGAAGATAGGGGTTTCTTATTGGCATCATTGTATCAACCAGCGTATTTACTGTTCTTGAAGATTAAAGTCAGGTGACGTTTTTTCTACAAATTTGTTCATCAGGAAATTTAAAGGTTCTAGTGGTTCGGGTGTTCAAGATGCCTCCATTTTGAGCCAGATGGTTGTGGGATGAGGGTAGAAGGCAAATGGCTAGTCTCTTAGTGGATTCCCTATTGGCATCTTGGAGCTTGAATGAGAATTATTCGTATAAGATGCACTAGGTCTGCAATACTATTCAATTTTGATCCTGATGACGAATCACATAGGATTATTTGAAATGTCAATCCAGTTACCTTCATACATAGGTCATTCCAGAAGCTGTCTTCAAACGTTTGTGGACTGTGGAAGCTTAACAAGTCCAATTCTCCAATTTTTTTGGTATGAATTTCAATAAATATTGTGCTAAACTGTGCGATTGCATACATGTTGAATTAAGAACTTTTTTTATTCCTCTATTTCAACTTCAAGTTCTTATTAAACCTTTTTTTTCTTCTTGCTACTTAAAAGTTATCTACACTGACAAGGGGAAAATCAAAGATATTTAGATTGAATATCAAAGTATCATATCAGAGATTAATTGGAAATAAATCCTACTAGATATCTACTAGGCCCAAAACAGCCAGCTTGAAAATAGGTCACAATCCATAACATAGACAGGAGATGAAAAATTAGGTCTCCCAAAAGAAAGCAAAAGAACTATAGGTGTAAGCATAATAGAAAATATGAGCAGTCTACAAATCTTCTAGAAACTCAATAAACTGGCGTGATAGTGTAACGGTAAATAATCCAGGTTAGAGGCCCTTTTATGGCATATAGTATATTGACTTACTCAGTGAAAACAACAGTTTTGAAAGAACTAAACATATATTAAAGATATTATTGAACATTAACTAATCAAATATTAGTTAAAATATTTCAGTTATCGACTTTCTCACCCTGCCCACCTGAATATGTAAGTTGTTTTCAATTATAAAACATAGACACACATGAGTATTTCACATACCTTCCATTCTCGCCTTGATTCTTACTAACATTGGTGTCAGAGACAACATTCGGGAAAACATTAGGAGAAGGGTATGAATGAAAAGGAAGAAGAGGTAGATAATTAGAAAAGACATTCATTTGCATTTACAGTGCAGAGGCAAAAAATTGCACTAGGGCATGCCATTTGAAATAAAACAAAGTATGAGAAAGAAAATCGTGATTCGAGGAGATTGAAAATGTTGAATTCGAAACTGTTTATCAAAGCGCAGAGCTAGGGCACAAACTCCAGAGTGTAAAGCCTTTGAATGTGCATGTAAGGGCATAGGCTGAAGGAGGACTATAATGAGAAGGAAGAATGGTGATTTGCAAACTAGAACATGAAGGATGCATGAAGAAGACAAGTGTAGACACAAAGGATGGTGTATGCAATGTGATTTCTAGAAGAAAATGTCAAGACCAGAAGGTGAGTGCGAGAAGAGAACGAACATCCTCATTAGGAAGATGTGAAAAAAATAGAATGTGAGAAAACATGAGTTTGTAGACATTTTGAAGACAAGAACAATGGTGTAGAAATGTTACAAGGAGGACAAGGCACGAGAAGTAGACAAATCATCATTCATGGCAGTATGTAGATGAGTTTGGGTAAAAACAGGGTTTTTGAAAGGGACCTAACCCTTATACAGTCCAAAAATAGTAAGATATAGCATTACAAGGATCCAAACAAAGACAAAACGACAATCTAGGGTATAAAATACCACATACCGACAAAAGGCATACGACATACAATAAACTTATAGTAAACTATTAGTAGTTTGCTTCTCAGGCCAAGCTTCTTTCCGAGGATGTCTAGGTGCTCCTCAAGCATTTGCATAGCATCCACATGGCCCTGAGCCGTGCTCACCTTGCCTTTTTGCCTAGTTCTCCTACTAGGCCTCTCCTCTTACCCCATAATTTTTCTTTTCTTGATGCACTCTTTCATCATTAAAATACTCACGACACTATTCATAACAACATTCCTACTCACCTTAACCACCTTGTTGAGGGTTTCTTTGATATAGTTTTTGTAGTATGTAGATGATTGTGCAGATAAAGTCGTGATTTTCTTTTCAAGGTATATGCAAGCATTTTTGTGACCAACTTTGTCATAATTTTCACTAGTTTGTATTTCCTTTTTGCAGAGTCACATGTTAGTGGTCAACACTTGTGTTTCATGGCCGATATCCAAAATTTGGTCCTGCTAGAGGCAGAGAAGCTCATTGGCCAGAATTATTATCTTTGAGGTCACAAAATACTCACGATTGTGGAATATCATGATTGCAATAAAAGTATTCACAAAATTGCATTAGGACTTGATACAAATCCTATTGATTATGACAAATGTCATAAGGAGGCTCTTCTACTATTGAAATGATATGTTTAAGATGATTTAATTGTTTAGGTATGTGATGCTACAATGGTAAGTGACAATTTCCAAAATAATTATTAAACTTAAGAGGAAATATGAGTCATGTACCTGAAGAATCTGTTATTTTCCGCAAAGATGAATGAGGGTGGTCCTATCAGAACATCTTGTTTAGGTGAAAGATCCCACGAGACCAGCTCACTGGTGTAAACAAAAAAATGGATGATCACGACCTGGGTGTGCTTGTTCTAAATGGTTTATTGCCCTCCTATGAATCGTTTGTGGAGGCTTTACACTTGTTGGCAAAAAGGTAGACTTTGACATTTGATTAGGTTAGTTCATATTTGTTACAAAACAAACGTAGGAAGACACAAACAAGCTAGTCTAGTTTTGGAGAATCAGAGAGTGCATTTGATGCTCAACTTAAGGGGAAGTGAAAATGTAAGTTTGAAGGACCTTTCAAATACGAGGTGAAATATTATTACTGTGATAAGGTCGGACATGTCAAAAAGGATTGCCGAAAGTGACAATATGCTTTTTCCACAACACAGTGCAGGAACAAGCAATTGTGGCAACAATTGAAGTTAAACGACATTTTGAGGAAGAGTATTCCCTCACGCCATCATGTTCGAACGATAACATCACCAGTTATTGGTTATTTGATTGTGGTGCATCCAAATGTTTCATGTGTCATAAGGATTGGTATGTAAAATTTATTACAAACACAAGTTTTATGATCCAGTTTCAATAGGCGACGGGAGATCACATGTTGTAGAAGGGATAGAAGATATTTGTATAGTGTTGAATAATATTGCAAAACTCACAGTAAAAAATGCTAGGTATGAATCTCTTATCTAATAGTCAGTTAACTAAAAATCCCAACATTTCACAGAATTTCTCTAGGAAGAAGTGTATCATGTTTGATGTAAAATAGGATAAGGTAGTAGCCATAGGCATTGGGCAAGGTGGCTTGTATAGACTTATTGCCCTTGCCACAATCAACTTACATGCATTAGTGGTGAAGGGTAATACGAACGTTTGGTGGCATGAAAGATTTGGACATCTCAACCGTCAATACTTAGCCAAATTTAGCAAAGTGTACATGGTTCTTGGTTTGCCAAATATCCAAGAAAAATAAGATGTCTGTAGGATGTTTAGCTGACAAGCAGAAGTGGAAGCCATTTCAGGCATTGGGCAAGGTGGCTTGTATAGACTTATTGCCCCACCACAATCAACTTACACGCATTATTGGTGGAGGGTAATAACAATGTTTGGTGGCATGAAAGATTTGGACATCTCAACCTTCAATACTTAGCCAAATTTAGCAAAGACAACATGGTTCTTGGTTTTCCGAATATCTAAGAAAAACAAAATATGTTTGTAGGATGTTTAGCTTACAAGTAAAAGCGGAAGCCATTTCCCATTGAAGGTGCTTGGCTTGCAAAGGGGCTCTTAGATCTTGTTCGTGCAAATATTTTGAGCCTTTGTAGAAATCACCAACAATTCTTGGTGCAAGGTATTTTCTGTTGCTGGTAGATGATTTCTCCAAGAAGATGTGGGTAGACACTTTTTGAAAACAAGGTTTGACTATTTTGCATCATTTGAAAAATTCAAAGCGTTGGTCGAAAATAAGACAAGCAGACGGATCAAAACATTGCGATCCAATAATAGGGGTGAATTCATTTCTATATAGTTGAGGGACTACTGCAACGAGGAAAGTATTCAATGATAGTTGATAGCCCCAAACACTCCACACCAAGATGGGGTGGTTGAGAGGCATAACAAAACTATCATGGAGATGGCTTGGTGCATGATGCATAGTAGGGGCGTGCCACATAACTACTAGGGAGAACTCAGAAGCAATGAACATAACGGTTTGTATCTTGAAAAGGAGTCCTTGGAAAGCCTCATAGGATGTCACACATGAAGAAGCTTGGTCTGGAATAAAACATGATCTAAAAGCTATTTGTGCTTCTTGTTCCAATGCGTATAATTTGGTTTGTGATAGACAAAAGAGTAAATTAGATTCCATAAGTAAAAGATGTTTTTTTGTTGCATATAGTGACCAATCTAAGGCCTATAGACTTATCAATATTTCCACTAACAATATAATCGTTAATTGAGATGTTGATGTGAAGGAGGCAAAATGCTTCTTTTCTTATGAGCAACAAGCAATCACCAAAGTACTTGACTCTAGTGTTGTGTTTCCTTTGAAAGATGAGGAATCTAGTTCATCTATTACTCCATCATAGACTTAAGTGCAGCAACCCATGACCAATAATTCTAATACCCTCCTGGTCCATCAACGACACCAAACTACTATGATCAACAATCAAGACTAGATTCAACCATCACAAGGTTCTCATGTGCAATAGAGGCCAAAGTGGTTTTACTCCATTATACTAGATGTGCAAGAGGATGAAATTCCTCAATCAGATGTACGAGCCCAAAGGATCGGGTGAAAGGTTGTTGGTTCAATTAAGCACATGCACTTTGCTCTCTCTTATGATTTTTTTTACAATACTAAACCACAATGATATTTTGAGGAAAAAGGAAAACTTCAATGGAAAATTTTGATGCAAGCTAAATATGATGTCTTAATGAAGAATAATACTTGGGAGTTAGCGGTATGACCTCTAGGTAAACAACCCATTAGATGCTAATGGGTGTTCAAGGTCAAATGCAAAGCTGATGGTACTTTGGACAAGCACAAGGCTTATCCTTTTTGCGAAAGGCTTTTCACGATAGGAGGGAATAGACTATTAGGAGACTTTTGCTCCAAAAATGAAGATGGTCACATGTAGATTACTTCTTTCTATAGCACCTTAGCATGGTTAGAAGGTGTTTCAGATAGATGTAAAGAGTACTTTCCTGAACGAAGAGCTGGATGAGGAGGTTTATATGGTGTAGCTTGAAGGTTTTTAGGTACTTGGTTGTGGTCATTTGGTTTGGGGGTTGATTAAGTTTTTGTATGGGCTTTAACATTAAGATGGATTAGCATTTTCAAGATTTTGGATTCAAGAGTCTTTTTGACTTGAATCTTTATGTGAAAGCCGATGGTGATGATATTTTGACTCTTTCTTTTTAATCCGTAAACAAGGGTTGGCGGGTTCCTTTCCTATTCACCTGGGACACAAGTGGTCCCAGTCCCCGAGAGCCACATAACCAACACAACTGGTCACAACTGGCCTCAAGTACCCAAAGAGAGCTAAACATGGGTGGGGCTGGATACAACCAACCCACTTTACTAACCCTCCTACACCTCATCAACAATTATATTGTGGCTCGTATTACATATGTTGATGATCTTTCCGTCACAGGTATTGGGGCCATTACAATTCAGCAAGGGAAATCAGATCTGTGTGTTGCTTTTGACATGACCAATCTAGGCCTCCTACACTATTGCTTAGGTGTAGAATTCTGGCAACATGATCATCTCATTTTCATAGCTTAGGTCAAGTACGTTATGAGTTTTTTGAAGAAATTTGGAATGACAGGTTGCAACCCTTCTTCTATGCCTATGGAGGTCAAGCTGAAGTTGCCAACCAATGAATGGATGATATTCATCACCGGTCGATGAATCACTCTATAGTCAATTGGTGGGCAGCCTAATATATCTTACGTCCACACGACTGGATCTATGTTTTGTTGGTAGCTATCTTTCTCAAATTTTTCTTAACCAAAGGTCATACGTAGTTTAACAAGAAAAATGAGTTTTGCGATATGTCAAAGGAACTCTTGACTTTTGCATCCTATATCATAGAACAACATATTTTAGATCAGTGAAATACACAAACTCTGATTGGGCAGGATCAATGGATACTCGAAGGTCCACTACTAGATACCTTTTTTTTTCCGTTCAGGAGTTGTTTCATGCAAAGAAAACTTCAGTTGATAGTGGCTTTTCTTCCACCTAAGTAGAGTTCAAGGCAGAAGTCAGTGTTAGTTGTGAAGCAATTTGGCTATGTTGGATTTTGATTGATCTTCAAGTTCCTCAGACTACAACTAGTCCACTTTCCATTTTCTATGACAATCAGGATGTATTGAAGTTGGTGAAGAATCCTGTATATCATGTTCACATCAAACACATTAAGACTCATCATCACTATATACATTGATTGATTATGCTGATGTTTCGTTTCACTATTGTGCCTCTTTGGTGCAGCCACTTGGTTCCTTCTTGTTTCTAAAATTTTGGGACATACTGTTGGAAATATTGTCATTGATGTCAAAGGCTTAATCATTGATGTATTTGGTTAACAAAATCGTTTAACAGAAGCGTGATGGAACTGTTGACGGATTTTGATGGAAATGGTAGAAAGTAACGGAAATAACCAGTAGTATAGAAGGGTAGAAAATGAAAGTTTAAATACATGAAAAGAAGCGTTTTTGCATAAGGATTATCATGGTATAAGCGAGATATACACAGCTGTACATAAGAGAGAGATATCAACATTTTAAGGTGTTCATATGCCATGTTTTATGGTGAAAAAGAAGATTTAATGATGGTTGGCAGCGATTTAATGATAACAACGATTTGTCTAAGGAGGGACAACGCTCCTCTCAAGTGGTTAATTGCATTGTTTAATGTGCATTTAATAATTATGGGTTGCATTAATTTTTTTTGGTTTTAGCCGACTAATGCACTTAATTAAGTTGTGTTAATGGAAAGGTTGTGTCGATTGGAACGATGTTTCTTTTCGCAAGGATGTGAGAAGGATATATAAGGAGCTGGAATCATTTGGTTTAGGAAAACAATTTGTGTGCTTCATTCAAGTTTAAGGGAGAGGAGAAGAAGAGCAGAATATGAAATATAAAAAGGAGTGAAGGGCAGATTTATTTTTAATGAAGAGTTGCAGTGATTTATATATGTGAAGGGACTGAAATAAATCAGAAGAATATTCTTAGCAACATTTTTGTTCTATCATTTGTTGAAGCAGCAGCAACATAAAAGATAGGAAAGAGTTTGTTTTTCGTAAGGAACGTTGGTGCCTTCATATTTGAAGAGATCGGTGTCTCTTGCTGAGTTGGTGCTTAGCAAAAAGGGGTTGGTGCTCCTGTAGGGTGGTGCCTACAAAATTGTAACTTGGGGATTGGTTTGTCTCCCATAGGTTGGTGCCTACAAACATTTGAGAAATATAATAAAGAAGTTTTTCTCCGTGGTTTTCTCCCGAAAGGGTTTCCACGTAAATTTGTGTCTATTTGTAGTGTGTTGGTTTGCTTTGCATTCATTGATTGCTTTGATATATTCACTGTGAAATTAGAAATCTGAGATTAAGTGTTAAATTTAAAAGAATATCATAATACTGATTCACCCCCCCTCTCAGTAGTATCTCGTGCATAACACATACTTGGAGTAGCCTCCGGTTTAGTCATTAATTGAACATTAACTGAGTAATTACAGGTTAATGTATTTCACTTATCGATGTTCTCAACCTCCTCACCTAAATATTAACTTCTTTTTGATTAATAAAAGACTGACACACGTGTATGTTAGTGTGCCTTCCATTCTCTTCACTCTCTCTCTGATTTTTACTAACAACGAACATGAACTAGGGCTTCTGTCTATTCTTTGCACCAGCATTCAAACTCTGCAAGTTACTAGCTTGCACCTCAGTGTTGCATGGCTCTTTGACTTCCTTCATCCCTAGGAAAAATACCAATACCATTAAAACCTTGCATATTCCATCAATACACTTGATTCTTGGGAGGAAGCAAAGAAGCGAGGGTAAAGGATTTATTTCCTTCCTTCTCTGTTAGTTTTCAATTTCAAAATTCTTAGGTTCTGACTGTAAAACATATTTAAGTGTATCTCAAATTTAGAAGGGCATTTAACACTTGGTCAACCTCTTTTATAATCTTTATTTAGTTTACACTTGTTTTGATCATGCTTGTATGATCTGCAACTCCCCATTGTTACGTTGAAAGCAATAATAGTTGTGAATCTACAATGTTAAGAGCATTGTGTTGGTAATTTAGTAAGCTGGATATTGCATTCACTAACTTTGTAGAATATCTTAGTCTGCGAAAATGGCTAACATTCCAATTTTCGTAGTGCCTTCTTTGTTGCTAACCATTTGTTACCATGGCATCTAAAGGCCGGACCAAGAAGATAAGAGTCTTAAGTTTATTTATCCAAAGAAGGGCGAAAATTTCTTGATATCATCAGGTCCTACATCTCCAAACATAAAGCAAAGGCTAACTGCTTGCATGGGAAACAAATTGAGGTGATAACTGCAGGTGCTCTATTATTATCCACACGAAGTGCTAATTTACTGAAAATGATGCATGATATGTCTCTTTAAGATCCAGTTAGTCCTATATTTTCTTAATAAGAGATCCCATTAAAAGTGAAAATGTTAATTAAATTGTACAAGTAAAGATTTGAGGTAGCCTTTTTTATGAATACAGTGTATCAAGGAGCGAACCAGACATTGCAAATTTTTTCTTGCGGAGGAGCCGGAGGAAATCCTTTGGTGGATGTCGTACAGCGAATTCTAGGTGAGTTCCAATCCTCTACGTAGCTATATATTACATTAGCAGAAGTAGCTTATATTGATTCAAGAATTTTAAATATTTGTGTGATTTTAGGAAAGGGTGTCGGGATATGTATTTGGTTGGATCCCCAATTTCAGGGAAATGCATCCCACTGTAAAGGAAATTGGCCTACCATTATGTTTTGTCTGAAAAACGTTTTCTTAGAGAAAATTATAACCCTTTCAAGAAACATATGGGTGGCATAAATGTCTTCACCTACACATTAGCAGTATTTAAGATCCTTTTAGGGCCATAGGAAAAGTGCTCACATAAGTAGCATTAAACATTTTATTAGATTTGTCAACATACAAATAAGTTTCATGGGTATAATTAATTGCTGAGTGATGTACACAGGCCTTTTAAATACTGAGTTATTAGCCTTGTTAGTTGCATATGGGCTGTTATTTTTAACCAACGCGCCTATCATAGCCCAAACGTATATGAGCATTTGGTATTGATGATTAAGAGAGCTCTCTCGTCTCTCCATAGATTTGTCATGCTCATGGTTACTGCAGAATTGTACCATACTGATGTGCATAACGAAGATATTCTCATTTCAATAAACTATTTGTGATGGCTATGACTATGTCCAGTTGCTGTCAATGTTGTATTTTATGTATGCTTTCTCTATACTTTTTATTGGTTTATGTGAATAAGAGGTGCTTATTTCTAAATCGCCCCTATACTTTTGGCATTGTTGGCTCCCCCAATTCAAGTCCCATGTGAAATAATAATCATGCAGTCATAGTGTAGCCATCTATGCCATACAATCATGGAAGTCCAGAAATTTTTAAGGATTTGAAAATGGAGAAAATCAATCAATGGGTTGTGAATTTGAATAAGCAAAGGCAAACCAACGAAGAGAAGATGAACTAAAGAAAGAGATTATCTTTGGTATATACGAATCAACAATTTCATTTGGTAAAGAGTACAGTAAGTCTGAGCTATCCAACATGAGGTGGATAGTTAGTAGGTAGGGAGTGAATGTTGACAAATTTATGATATTGCTTCCTAGATTTCTTGTCTAGAGAACTATTGACTTGTAGGATGTTTGGGAAGGGATAAGGCGTCATAGGACAATGCTGTGCTACGAAGTAGACTACAAAAAGAGAATGACAGATGAGAATGATTCCAAAGACATTGATGAATTTTATCTTTTGGGTGCATAAAGATAAATTATTATCAAGCATCAAGAGATGACATAAGATTGGAAAATGTGGAGGTGTAGAGTTCTGCAAGTTTAGTGGAGAAGGAAAGAAAAGTTAGGAGAGCCCATTTAGGTAGAAGAAAGTTCTCAAATTGGAGACTTATAATCTTAAAAGTTCCCTGTTATCATTTTTTGAAAATGTGCAATATACTAGTTAGAATGTAGTTGGGGCATTGAACAATCCAAATGACATTCAATTATAGACATACATTCCATTTTTTCCCATGAAGATTATTTTCGTTGTCTCTCTATGATACTTATCTGGTTGTATCTGTTGGATCCATTGAGGAATGACTGGATCTTGTGGTTTGCTACTTCTATGAGGATGGAATTAATGAATGAAATGGGTAAGGGATCCTTAATGAAAACTTCATTTAAGCATCAAAAACCTTTCTCAAAATTTGTGACAACGGATGATGCCCAAGCACTCATATTCACATCAAAGATAATTCCTTGCTAAACCCTTGATTTGTGGCAGCTCTGAAACATGTTAGCGGTATAAAACAAAAGTTTTCTCATTGATGCATTATAGAATGGTCATTTGTTCATGGTCATGGAAATAGTCTTGCAATTTTCTCTAAGGAATGTCTGTATTAAATGTGCAAGCACATAGCCTATTTGGGTGGCGGACATTAGCAGAAGTATTAACATCAAGCGTAAAATCATGAAGTCATTATCCATGTCACTTTTGACGTGTCTGCCACAATATAAGAAGATATTTTGATTTAAATGTATCAATGCAATTGTGGGGGTAAAAAACCTGAAGTATTAAGTGTGTGAGCCCATGATATTGTTTCCAATGTTTATGAAGGTTTAGCACACCTTTTTAACAGGAGCATAGTAACTGGGATATGTGCTTCTTGACTCTAGGGATGCGTCTCAGATTCGGGTACACTCTTTTCATACCAGAATCACCTAGGAAAATCGTCTCAAAGAAGCAAGAGACTTAGTTGAAGTTTCCTAGCATTTCTCCTAGATGTCTCTTGAGTTGGACAAAGTGGAATGTGGTTTCTTCAAGGGTGTGTATTTAGGTGAAGGTTAGATTCTAAATTTGTTAAATTTTTGATGAATTCTCAAAGGCTTGTCTCAATAGTTTTGGTTTGCAAAATGACCGCGAACTAATATAACCTCCTCAACTTGGCCACCTATAATTTCATCAGGAAAGTCCATCTAAAAGCAAAAAAAATAAATACAAACTAAACAAGAGTCACCCAAGAACATGTCTATCCTGGTCTAAAATGTTTATAAACAGCAATTAATAATAACATTAGAGTCTATTAATGAGTATTTATATTTTGTCAATTCTTAAAACTTAAATATATCGTATAAAGAACATGTAAGGAATACTAAATCCTTTTCAACATAGATAACTATAAATACACTTCCATAATGTCCATATGAACAGTATACAAAAACGGTTATCCGCTTCCTTAGCGTTTCCTCAATTAATGTAGAAAACGGTTTCCTCTCCCTTGGTCATTTTGATTCAACTATTAGAATTTGGAGAAGAGCATAAGATGGCATATCCTCAATTACTATAAGTAATTCATGCTCTTCAATTATGCATAAAAGCCTGTTAAATGACATATATTCCCTCCAAGAGTTACAATTAAATTTAGGCATTTATGTAAATTAGGTATCTACTTTGTTGTAGAATTTTTTGTCTTTAGTTCAGTATTAACTTTTTCTTATGAGTAGTCAATAACCTTTGGCTTCAATCGCTCAAGTATCTAGAACACTGTATTTCTGTTTATTTTAAGTATTTCTAGAATATAAAGACGGAGTATTCCATATGCACTTCAGTTTTTTGGTGTAGTCTATTGCTTGAATTGTAAATATATTAAGCTAGGAGTGCCTTTTATTTTTTGTTTGTTTTAGCATCGAGTCTTTGTAGTTCCAGCATGCTTACATCAATTAATAATCTTTTCTGATTGTCTATGTGCACTAATGCTTTGCTGTTTACCTTTTTAGGTATGTTCAATACTATTAGCATTTACATTTGTAATTAGTTGTTCTTAGTTTTAGGTGTTGCTTTACGGGCGAGTTTGTAAACATTGTCTTTCAACAATCTGTATCGTTTCAATAGGCATTTGCCATGATTTGTTAGTTTTTGTCAGGTTTATGGAATCAGTAAAATGTCATTATATTTATAATTTTTCTTAGTTTCGGTTGCACAAAAGTTTAGCTATGACTTATCTATGAAAATTACAGCAAGGCAATGTGATATTTTTCTTTGGTTCAATGTTTGGTTTTTTATTTGTCTTTTATAAATGGATATTATTTTTGATGACTATTCAGCCCAGAGCAATCCACAGAGCCTGTTTGGGTCCAAAGAAGGCATAATTTGGAGGGAGTACGAAGCTTTCCATCTAGGTTACTTTTCTTACCTTTAATTGTGAATTCCTTTGCGTGGTTGATATTTTACCAGTCTGTTGAGTTGTATAATTCTTGAGTTGTGGATTTAAAATAAAACCTCAGGAATCTTTGTCCATTTTGACATCTCAAATGCATAGGACATTGTGTCAACGTGTTAGAGAGCTTTTGTTTAAGTTTCAAGTCTATTTTCCTTGCAACAAAGATTAAGGTTTCTGTATGGATATCTGGATAATCTATTTTGTTAGTTTTAGTTAGTTTGTGCATGTGTATGAACCTAGGTCCTATATATAATCATATATGTGGGTGTGTGTGTTTGTCTCTCTGTCTATACTCATATAAACTCATACACCAACACCAGACACTTCTTTAATAGTTGGCATTCCCTTCCCAAGGAAAGCAATTAATTTTAGATCTGTGATTGGTTAATCTACGACTAAGACAATTTATTAAAGGGATTCTTTCAATGTTTAAATTGCTTAAATCAAATTTGATCACTGAATTCAATGCTTAATTGATGAGTGCTTATATACAACCAAAACAAAAGGAAACTAAACGCAGCAAAAAAATACAAAAATACAAAGAATACACACAACAGAGAGACCAAATGTTTAATTAGAAAAATCCTCAAGGGGAAGGAAACTCCATGAGAAAATTATGACCGTGTTATTTCCCTTCACAACATAATATACTGTCGGTTGTTTATAGAGAATTTTCTCTCTAGAACATGATTGCACTTGCAAACAACTCTTTTGGTCTGCAATCTCACCTACTCTGCTTTGTCCTAGTCACCATTGCTCATTTTATTCCTTATGGAAAATGTGTCAAAAGAACCCCATAGGTGTAAAATTGGATGTATATGTAGGGAAATAGCTCAACGTTCAGGTGCGTGTTGATTGGGTCCTCGAAACTTTTTTCAACCGTGGACTCTTCACATTTCATGTGTCATATGCCTTCCAAGTTGTCCTGTAATTCCCAATCTGGATGCTTTTGTCAGCTGATAAAATTTTCCTTCCAATTTCACCGGCTGATCAATTTTGCCGGCCGCGACCTTAGGTGGCAAAAATTCCAAGAAAGGGTTTTCCGAAAATTTTCCTATCGGATCATAATACTCAGCATAGTATTGAGACTTTGAGAGTCTCGGAAAAACTCACAGAGTCCGAGCTGACCAGTGGGTTGTGAGTTTTGCAGCCTCTACTCGGTGGACTTGGGATTTTTGTAGACAAAGAAATAAATTTGCACAAATATAGTTCCGCCAGATAACTATGAATACTAGGCTGCATTTGGAGTGCAGTACTACGTTGAACTGGATATGTTAGACACCAAATCATTGTCTGCTGGAATTGGAATCCACAATAATAATAATAATAATAATAATAATAATAACAGCAGTAGATGACTTGGTGTTGGTATTTAGCAATTACCGGCTCTCAAAGTAAATGTGGAGAAAGTCATGTTTTACTGCTTATCTCTTTTATCCCATTGTAACTATTTTAGAGTTGTGGTGCCTCATACGTATTTTTTAACAATCAGGCACCCTTATCCAATTCGTTCAAGATATTCTTGTGGTTTAAATTTAATCATGTCTCATTTATCCAGAGAGATATCTACTACAATTGGATGCTTTTTTGACATTTATTTCGAACTTATCAGAATAATGAGTCATAACAAAGACAATTAATATGCTGCTGATATTTTTTTACCATTCATAGCATAAGAAGATTCTTTTATGAACTCGAGTTAAATCTAAGCCACGTTCTATCCTCATTTAGAATGATTGTAAGATCTCTTGAAATCTTTATGATATTTTTGGATGTCAGCTGTTAACTGTGTATAATGTGACATTTATTTCCCGTTTATCAAGTACCTCTTCGTCTCTATACAGTAATCTTTGGTCATCTAATTTATGCTGTTGATCTCTTTTCATGTCTCCTTAATCTAATATTTATCTCTAGTAATCTTTAGTCATTTAACTTATGCTGTCAATATTTTCTCATCTCTCCTTAATCTATATTAATTGCTCAAAATATGTAACCTGTTATCAGCATCGTCCATTTATGCAATTTCTATTATTGGATAATAGCACACCTTTAATTTACGCTTGACAATGATAAAATATATTTATGTAAGACACTCATAACCATTAGATTTATCCTCAACATTTGCTTGGTGTCATGTATAACTTTTGGCTATATGATTATGGTCAGTTAAAGAGTCAGTGAATTGATTTTGAGAGGCTTGCTTTGTCTTCCATATGTTTCATTCTTCATGGGAATGTCTTCATTAATAATTTTAATTTAGCAAACGGTGTTATCTTCTAATTTGTATTTATAATTCATTTCCTTACTGAAGGAATTATGTAGCTTGGCAGTTAAGATACATCAACGATTAGGATGGCTAAGCTGTTCTTTTTGGGTTATTATGTTTTGTTATGTTAATTCTTGTTCTGGCGTATGAGAAAACATCACTTGCGTAATTTACAAAATCTTTGGCAAAGTGAAAAATATGTACTACCTTCTAGATAATATCACCCATTTACTTAACTTTACTAGGTTTTGTTGCCATTATTGATTCATGTTTGTCTGTCATATCATGTTTTATAGAGATGTTTGTGCAATGAATGAAGCATTCAAGAGGGAGAGGCACCATGCTAAAGGGCTACAACATGTGATTAGGGGTAAGGGGATCCCTAATGAGCAAAATGATGAAGATCTCCAAAGCAGCGAATCTCAAAATGTATATCTCTTTCCCCTTAGAGAGCAATTAATGTCCAACTCATTGATGTTTGTAACGGTAAATACTTGTGATTGCACTATTCTTTATTTAGGAACACACCCTAATTCACATAGCAATCAAATGATTTTCTAAGAGTACTTTCTACATTTGTTTGTTTACTTATTTTAGACAATCCCCCATTAGTTTTTTGGTGAAGTTACTGTTTTATCAATATATTTATCATTTGTGTAAAAAAATAAATTAGCTGTTTTTTCTTTACCTTTTCTCGTCATAGAACGCTTTGAATAGTATATATTTGTTTTATATCATAGGCGGCTGTGTGGGAACTGTGCACGATGTATTTATTTTATAAGTGTACAGGAAAGTTGAGAGTAGAGGAGAGTTCAACTTTTGTTCATCTCATGCTTCTTTGAGGTACATTTTATATCTTTTTTAGTCGACCAATTCATATTCCTAGTGAAACTAATCGAAGGAGCTTGCTTGTAGTTAATTGTAAGTCACATGTACCTAACTTTTTTTTTACCTAACTAAAAATCTATTTCATGATGCTGTTATTATGATCTTATAATGCTTTAGTTGAGACTAACAATATGACCATCACACATATGTTTATTGTTTTACCCTTAATGGTCATACATTGTAAAACACAATTATTGTCCATAAACACGATGATTTATAGAATCCAAGGGTTTTGTAAAGATGTTAGTTGTTTTTTCTTGAGTTCGACAATATTGCAACTCAATTTCTACACTTTTAACAAGCTGTTGGATGTATTGATGGTGTAGTTCAACATGCTTTTTGTGGGCAAGAAATGCCTATTTTTTAGCACTGGATTATCATGATGAAGCACAAATACTATCTTTTGATCCACCTGTAAATCAGGTAACAAATTCTTAACCATTAAATAAAGCATATGTTCCTAGGCCTATAGCATATCTACTTGTAGAATTTCTATTGTACGTGGTTAAAGCACAATCAATGCCAATAAATGAAACAAATTGAAAATCATCACTCGTGCCATACGAAATAACATGATCTACTATGTAACAAACCGTTACACCAAAACCTTGAGGCATTAGTGAAATCCACACGTGAGGATCATAACATCCCACCATGCTTCTGTAGCCTAGACCCTGTGCTAGATTTGCCCCTGTATAATGGGACCACACCTTGCCCTATACGAGCTTTGGGTGAGCACTGCAATGCCAGCGCATCCACCCATGTTGGGACTCAAACTGGGGGTGGTTGCTTTGATACCAAATGTAACGAACCGTTACACGAAAACCTCGAGGCATTAATGAAATCCTCACATGAGGATCATAACATACCATACCTTGCACATATCTTGATCTTTTCTAAACCATGCATACCATACCATACCATACCATACCATACCATGCTTTATAACAACTTTGAGATTGATCACTATGGTTGAGATGGAAAGGTCTTGGAGTTTTCTCCGTGACAGTATGGTTTAGAAAAGATTCTGTGAGCTTCGGAGTGATCTTAGGAAAGCTTTCTCTCCGGGTGCTTTTTGAGAAAAATGTGTATGTGATCATTAAAGAAGGTTCAACTTCTGGGAAAGGTTTCGGGAACTCCAGGTGGTGTTGGGAACTCAAATCACAGTCATCGGAAAGGTTACATGGTCTACTACACAATGGAATATGTAAGACAAGGTTTTGGGAACATAGAAAGAGGAAACCTTTCTAACACTGATGCACGGTGGTCTTTTTGGACAAGGATACTTGCATTGAAGGTTTCAGGCATCTCGAGCGGAATTAGGAGCTTAACAAAGGGCCAAGTTGAAGCACATTGAATCCCCTGGCATGACCCAAGTGATAGTTCGGTTCATACTTGTTTCAAACTCTTGCAACAACTTAGCTCACTGGTGCGCCTTCTCAGGGAAAAGTGGTAAGTTGACTAAAAATTCATGAAAAAATCATTTCCAAGATTTCTAATGTCGTCATTGGATTTGTTGGCCCGTTTCCAACAAAATCATATATTATATGCCCCAGAAAGGTTAAGTTTGGACCTCATGGTAAAATGTTACTTTATTGTTCTATTTCTTCGTTGAGGTGATGTCATCACTTAAGTGAGTCTGCCCTTCTCCCATTGGCTGCACATTTTTGAGCCCTCTCTAGGATATCACTCATGTTCAAATATCCCCTTTGCTCCTCTTGCGCACCTCTCTCATTGGTGGAGGGAGAAAAGTTAAGTGAAGTGCAAAATATGATGCATGGAGCCTCCTAAACCTCCTCAAGCGCTCTCTTCCTATTGGTTGCACATTTTTGGCCTTGCACATGCATGTTTGTGCACCCCTGGTCTTGCACAAACATGTTTGCGCGCTCCTTGGTCCTCCATTGCAAGTTTAGCGCTTCACTTACTCCCCCCTTCCATACACACTTGCATTTCAAATCTCCACTTCCCTCCAAAAACACAAATCCACAAAAGGGTGAAGTGCAGCATATGAAACCACCAAAAGGCTTGTTTTCCACCTCTCATGTCCACTGAAACCACTTTGGTGCCCTAGCTTGCCCAAACCTTGTTTTGCTCATATCTCTTGATTTCTTGGTCGAATCACTCTCAAATTTTGAGTACATCCTCCTCTTGAAAACGCCTTGAAGCTGATATGAAGAACATGACATATGGTGGAGTGGATTATTTTCCATGATCTCTTGAAAATTTCAGCTGTTAAAACCCTGTTTTGCAAAACGACTCGAACTTGATTTGATCATTGCTTGAAAACCACATGGAGGACACCTTTGAAACTTTGCCAATAATCTCTCATTGGAAAAACCTTCTTTTTGAGCTATTACTCACTTGCTAAGGTTAAGAAATTCATGAGTTATGAGTAAAACCTTTTTTCCCTCCAAAACCACCTACGTGCCCTAGATTTGCAAAATATTGTTTTGCTCATAACTTGAGCTCCTGTGGTCGAAACTTCTTGAAAATTTTCCTATCTCTTCCTCTCCAGAACGCCTTTGTTTTGAGATATCACTTGGGGGATATCATGACATGGTTTATTTTTTATTTAAGGAAGAATTTTTCAGCCAAAGAACTCCATTAAAACCGTCTAGAACATTGAATTGTTTTACATTTTCCTAGTGAGTGGGCTAGCCAAATTGCCCGAAATTTGGAGCATGTGTTCCTCTTGAAATAAGCTTTCATTTGAGTTATCTCTTGCATGATTATGTGGAGTATTTTTGAAGGTATGGAGCTGAGTTTTTCCTTAGTATTCTGCCCGCATGTTTGAATTTTGCAGTTTCCCGTTGATCCGAATGAGAGAATTGTCTAAAAGTTGGAGGATCACTTCCTATCGACAATATCTTTTAAACGAATCCATTCTCAAGTGATTTGGATGAGTTCATCGGTAATGACCGCATCTATGTCGCAACTAAAAACATCATTGAAGACCATTGAAGACACCTAGATAAGAAGGAAAACTCATTTGTTAACTTGAGTTAGCATGCACATGAAGATTGTTGAGCATGAAACATAAAATTGAATCATTCGATGACTTTCATGATGGGAACCATGGTGTTAGTGTATTCTTGATCTCCTCACCACTCTCCATTTAAGAGGCATGACAGGGAGTGCTTGTATTCTTCAAGAAAACATTGTCCATTCAGTTGTTGCTTGGTGTCATCTCACAAATAGGTGTTTCCATTAAGAGGGTTTGTATGTTGCCACCAATAATTCTCAAGAATCTTCGATACTATCAAACCCAAGGGAGCTAATGGTTACCAAGTCCAGGGCATGCATGGTGTGAGTGCATTGTTTATGATGATTGCAAGACGAGTGATTGCTAATTTGAGAAATAAGAGATCGTGTTCGTGACAACGAATTGATTCGTGCATCCTACCATTGCTCATAGAGATGAAGAGTTGAAAGAGAATTTCCCAAGCATGACTGAAGATGATTAGTCAGGATAAGATGTGGAGCATCATTTCCAAGTCCAAGAGAAGACATGCTCCGATCGGAGAAGCAACGAAGGAAGATCTGATCGAGTTGTAACATTCACTTTTGCAATGAAGGACAAACAAAACTTCATCCTCCTACATCTCCTTCTAATCACACTCTCTCTCTAACATGTTATTTCTCCGTTGAAGAGCAACTTCTGTAAAAGTGACTTAAGTCACTTAAAGTTTTTATTTCTTCATTGAGATTGCACTTTAAGTTGAAAGGTCACATGGGAATGCAAAGAGTCATTGACTTTAGGTATAAATTGTAAGGCTCTCTCCATTCCAAAGGATTGATTTTTGATCCTCCTATAACAAGCTGTATTTCTTCTACTTCTTGCCTTATGTATTCTTCCCTTTCTCAACTCCTACTCCAATAGAGCATTGTAATCCTGTACAACAGGGGAAAGATTGAATCTTTTGACGAATATAATGCAGTTAAACTTTGTGTTGATTGTGTTTTTCATCTTGCTTTTCTTATTAGTGTCTTCTCATTGAATCTGGAAATACTTTTGGTTTGGTGGTTAATAAACTCAACATTCTATTTTTTTACCCAAAACCTCCTTTCTATTTCTCTTCTCCTACTCATGCCTCACACTCCTTTTCCTCCATATATTGTTTGCCACAAGTTCAGTGGAGTGTTCCTGTGTGATCCCCAGTCTTTGACCAACCCGAGAATAGAATTAGTGTACATTTCTAGCTTTCAATAAATAGGAGCCTCCCCATTCCCTAGAGGAGGGACTTAGTCCTAGAGCTTGGCTGAAACCGCATATTTTGTCCTTTGACAAAATATTTCGCCAAAAACACATAAGTTTGTAAGTTGAATTTTTTTGTAGACATAAGTTGCAGGTTGCAAATTTGCAAGCTTTGAGGCATACATCTCTCTTATAGAGTTTGCCCATTTGTATACATTTTCATTTGTAGGGAATTGTGACACATACATCTCTCTTACAGAGTTTGCGTGTTCTGCATACATTCTTGATTGCAAATATATTTGGCATACATCTCTCCTAAAGAGTTTTCCCATTTTGTATACATATTCAATAAATTTTTCTTCTACAATTACAATTTCATTTCTACAATACAATTCTATTTTAATTATGTAATACATTTCTTTAATTCTGCAATTTCAGTGATTTCATTATGAATGTATTGCCATAGCACATCAAACACCACTGTTGGTGTGTTCTCCACCGAATTTCAAAATAATTTGAATCACTTAGTCTTGGTCCATATTAGAAATCAAAATCAAATTATCCTCTGCTCTGTGTTCGCAAATTAACAGAGTCCTCCATAGATACTTATATGATTCTAGGATAAAGGAGATTTAGTAAAGGAAGATAAGTCACACTAAAGGTCTTTGAGATTCAAGACTAGGGTTTATTCTAACTTTCTTGGTTGAATCTATGACGACCACTTTCCACAAAAGAGCTTAAGCTAAAGAGTAGGTTAACGCGCCAACAATTCGAGCCTATGTAGGTATCCCTTTGCCATACCGCTTTTCATTTTATGCATACATAGTAGTCTTGTTATTCACTTTATATGGGATAACATACTGCCTTGCTTATTGCTCTTGCATATTTCCTCGTATTTACTTCATTGTCTTGAATATTATCTAACTCATCGTTCTTGCAGATCGCCTCACATATTACTCTAGCATACTGCCATCTTCACTTATTGCCTTGCATATTATCCTTTGAGTGAAGGCTCTACAAAGGTTTTTTTAGCCTTTACCTATTTAGAGGCATGTTTAGTAAATGTCCTTTTTTAGGTGTATACATTCTGGTGAACCCAACGTGAATTGTACCGTCCCTTTGGTTTAGACATTATTACATTTCCCTTGCAATCTTAGGTCAAACATCAATAATTCAATATTCTTCCTCGCTTTCCAAAGTTTTTTCTTTAGAATCTTTAAGGGTCATTCCACATTCTACCAATGCAACAACTTTTGCAAGCGTGCCAATATGACTTAGATTCTCAAACTATCATTTCTTTCAGTATGCCAATCCATTGATCTTGTATCTCTTTGTTATGACCCCAACAATCTTTGTTGGTGTTGTGCAAACATGAGACATCCTATTTTCAGTTGTAGAAACTTCATAAGTGTTTCCATAGAACACACTCTTGGAAGACTTTGACTATGAAGCTATGATGCATGAATGTTTTATCAAATTCTAGAAGCATAGCATGCCATAAAATCTCAAAAACAAGCTAAAATACCCCAACCAATAGGCTCTCTCACCCACCCATTGACTCCTTATATAGGTTAGGTTGAGGCCCTACTATATATATGGAGGTAGGTAAAATTTATTATCCACATTTAGAGTTGGACAGGCCGAGTAATCCATATATAGTCAAGGAGCTACTCTATAGAGATAATGGACAGCCATATAGAGTTGGAAAAAAATGTTTGAATTTCTTATCCCATTTCTTTTCATACAACAAAGATTCATACATTAATTTTGTATGATATGGATACACACGTCTCAATCAGACACCAATTTCTAGAAAATGTTTGAAAGTCTAAATATTCTCCTTTACTTCAATTTTAATGTCGAGGCAAATTATTGTTAAAATCCATAGTTTTCATTCCTATGGCTATTTACCTAACACTTTTTTTCTTGTTATGGTATTTATCATTATTTTTGTACAACTATTTTTACTCTGGCTCTTTCTAAAGAGTAAAACAAATACTTTTTAGGAGTTCTTGAGGGACAAAAAGTTCTCATTAAAAAGCTAGGTGCTTATTTTTAAGGCGAATACCAATGGTATCCTAAAGAAATTGGGAAGTTAGATACATTATTGGTGTATCTAAAGGTTTATATTCCTTTGCATCTACCCATCCTTGACTTCTAAAAAACTTGAACCTCCCAGCCTATGCCCAAGCAAATACCTCACCAATAATAATCATTCCAAAAGCCAAAATTTTCTTGAGTCAATCAAATTCAACGACGTTGATTTTGGGTGGTGGTGTTCAAACTACATTGTGCATGGTCGATGGTGTTACAAAAAACCAAATAAATAAAAGTTTAGAGCTTGATCAATCCTTGAGTACTCCTAAGATTACCCAACATCACAAGAATCATGCAACTAAATCAGTAAGTTGATTAATATTCCACCCATATTTCAATGATTGTGATGATGATTTACTATGACATTTGTTTGCATGAGCATCAAAAAGTCCTTGAGCGGGACCATAACACGTCTATTATCCCACCTACACTTAGTCCCCTTATGTGTCTTCCCACTCATCCACGCCTCCAAGGCAAAGAAAGGCAATTGGCAATCATACCCTATATTATTCATGTCATGATTCACGTGGTCATTCTATTGAGACATGTAGGGCCCATTAGAGATACATGGAAGACGACTTCACTAGAGCACACTCTTGAGGTGGAGAGTTGATGAGTAGGCTTGAGGTCTACCACATAGTGTCACTCTTGCCAATATAATCCATGTACAACACATTCTACGAAAGAGTGTCTAGAATTTTTCCTGCACCAACAAGAGCTCTGCAACGAGTTGAGTCACTCATCAATCACATAACATCATTGGGAAGATTACTAACATCATACATCCTATTTCGAGGAGCACTCCAATAATTCTTTTGTATATTTTACATCACACAAATGACATACTCTCTCGAGATGCTGCTGCTATTGTTTGTCCAATGATTCAAATGCACATTCCATTGACAAGTGCCAAGATTTTTAGTGACACCGACACAAGTTCTTCACTAAATCACCAAAACTGGAGGACTAGCCTCCCCATGTGCAATCACATGCAATGGAGCCTCATCATGAGCATTCATGCTATAATCACTGGAAAGAACCCACAAGGACACGACACTCCGAATTATGGAACATCCTAGCATGCTCTCCATACATTCTTAGTTGTAGCCATCTAAAAGTAGTTTCTATCAATTATTTCAAAGGCACACAAAGAGACATTAGTAGCCACATGTTACCAGCTTTAGAAAAATATTTACAACATCTATGAGGTATGTGCATCTGTAATGTCCTTTCCGGGCTGAGATCTGAATTTTCTGTAAATTGCACAAAACCCTAATGAAAGTAACAGAAATTTATGACAACAAAGTACAGAAATCTGAATTTAAATGACAGCAATTAGAAATTACTCCAAATTAGGGCAGTGACCTGATCTTGGTTTGCAAACCCTCAGTACAACATGCAAAAATTTGATTTCTTCAATAACTCAATTACAAAAGTACCTAGAAGGATTACAATACTTAGGAATATTTTTAGAGCATTTAGGAGCAAAGAAATAATTTTTCTGGCAAATAGTTGAATTCATTTCATCAATCTCGCGACAGAAAATAGGGTAAATTACAGCTGACCGTTAGGAGGATTTGAAGCTGAAACAAATGCAGCAATGAATGTCCTAGGGTAGAATTGAAGGTTGAACAAACCCTAGCTCCAAAGAAACCCCTGAAAATAGCTGGAATTGCTCTCAATATGGGTCGCTCAAGTTCCCAGCTGGGTCGCCCAAGCTGAAAATGCTTTAGATCTGATCCAAAACACTGTAACACATCAAAACACTGAAACATGTGGTTGTTCCACACCCAAAAATCTGGGATTCTGATCTGCCCTTAAGCTGTAGTTGAAAATTGTGCTCTAGCACATAAATTTTGGATTGTAGCTTTGAGTTTTTGAATTGCAGCCCAAATATGACCTCTAAATGTGATCACAAATGAAAAATTTGAGGGTTTTCGTCCTCAATCCTGAATTCTATTGAGGGTTTTCATCCCCAATTGGATGCCAAGGAGGGTTTTCATCCCCAATTGGATGCCAAGGAGGGTTTTCATCCTCAAGGGCTGAAAATTGCAAGCACAAGCTCCAATGTACAAATAGAAATGAATTCATATGACAAGTGATGTTTTTTCCACCCTAGCGACTCCTTTTTATAATTGTGGGTGGCACAATCCACGAAAAGGGAGCCCAAATGGGCCGACCCCTTTTTAAGTAGTGTTGTGTTCACTTTTTAACTCCACTTCTATTTTTAAGTCACATTTGCACTTTTTCAACCAACTTCACTTTCTAATATTATAATTAAAAAGTTGCTTTTACAAAAATAATACAAGGCTAAAATTAACAACTTGCAATTACAACATTAAAGTACTACCCTTGCTTTTCCGTTTAAGCCCACGGGAAGTAAAATGGGCCCAAGGTCTTCATATCGAACTAGCTTTGAGAAGGGGACATTACAACAACTATTCTAAGGCAATTATGAACTATGATATACTTTTTCACTTTTCTTTACTTTGGATAGCCTTTGCATCTTTGTTTCTTATGTAGCTATCCTACATGCTATTTTATCTCCCTCCACTTTTTGCTTGCATTCTCTCTTTTTCTATTCATTATTTACCTCGCTTGGGCTTTACCCATCACGAATTTACCTTATCTTTATTTTCCTATGCCCCTTATGTGCCTACTTATTTGTCTATATTTTATTTCATTTTCTTGCTTGGGCTATACCAATTGTGTGGTCCCTATAGCTTCAAGTATGTGCCTATATATTTTCCTCTCTTATTTATCTTGCTTGGGTTGAACTCGCCATAGGTTGCCTTCCACTTATTTGCATTCCTATTTTCCTACACTCTTATGTGCCTGTCTTATTTGCTACTTCCTTATGTAGCTACCTCTTATTGCCAAATCTTACTTGTGCTAGGTCCCTCATGGATTGTATAAACTATTTATTACCAACATTTCCTTATTTTCATATTCATTTTTTCTACTAGTGCTTACTTAACAGCCCGTACTTGGGATCACCAACACATTTCTCACATCTCCCTCCCCTAATACCCATGCCTATCTCTTAGCTTCTCATTTCAACATCTATCTCCTCTGAAGCAGCTATAGCTTTTCCTCTTGTGGTCACTCTTTTGTTCATGATTGTTTCCCTCAGACCCTATCATTGTCTCCATATTTCCTACTCCCATTCCCCCTTTGAAGTATACTTGGATTGGATCTAGGATCGAACTCTTTGATTAGGTTTAAGTCTACGAGTATCTAAGCATCTAGGTCTTTGGTTCCCCACTCTCGGCTAAGTGTAAGTTCTCCTGTTGTCATCTTTCAACCCCATTGTTCATCATTCAAATTCATATGAAAGAGAACATTCTTTATAGTGGATATTAGCTCCATATCTAGTGCATGTAAGTTGATCAGAGTAGGGTCAACAAGTCTATGAGGAATGTCATATTCCAACACATTCTATATGGTGGAGTCTCCTTTCATGTGTGCTTTTGTGCTATGTTGCTAGGAAACGGAAACGGGTACGAAATGCAAAAACGATAATTTTCAAAAAACCTTGGATACGAAACATTGCTGGAAACATCCGTATATTCATTTTATAATTGTAGACCATAAGAGATCATATTTTGTATTCATTGAAAGTTTTAACTTCTAAAGAGTCATCATTCAACATTGTTACAATTTCAATGATTCACATATACATGATAATAATCTAGATTCTAGAATATATCATCCAAATTTTCCTCATAATCATCTCCATGAACACCATTGGCAACCCCACTCGCACTAGCTACACTCTCCATCCCTTGAGCAAAAGATCCCGATTCTTCTTCATCAATACCAAGCAGTGAAATTTGGATAAGAGTAGCAATAGAAGCATTAAAGTCACTACTCTTAGGATTAATATCCCAAAGTTTGTTGGGACCTCTAATATAGCTTTCAGTCTTGTGTGAGAGGATGTGCAAATTGGAATGTACATACACTAAATCCTCAGCCTTCTTGGATCCTAACTTGTTCCATTTGGCTGAATGGATGAAGCTATATGTACTCCAATTCCACTCTGCTGAAGAATTGCTAGCCACCTGTTACAAAAAAGAAGCTAGAAATTTTCAATTAGTAATAAAATTAATTTACTAAGAAGTAAGAATATACATTTTAAATTTTTAATTAATAAACAAAATTTTGATTTCATTTTAATATTTTATACCTGTGAGAGGACTTTAATGGCAACAGGCCGTATGTACTTGACATAATAGCCATGTACATACCACCACATGAATGGCTTTAGGTTGTACTTGTCACTTGATGCATCTAATTCACCCATGCTACCATTAGATGAAGAGACAAAGCATGCCATTTCATAGCGGATCGTAGTAACTATAGCGTGATCAAGAAAAAACCTTCAGAATGCTTTCTTAGTTCCAGTTACAACTTCATGGTCATTATATGGTGCTTGCCTACCAGGTAGCCCAAGTATTTCATTGCTATAATATTTGGGATTCAGGGAAAAGGTAAGGAGATGCAATGGGGTGGTCATTTTATTCCAACTTCTCATGATCACAGTCTTAACATCAATGTAGAAGTTTTCTTCAGGATCCTGTTCTTTTTTTTCTATGATGTCTCTAATTTTTTCAAGCATAGAGTCAATGCCATCATAGATCTCCCCTATGCAAGCCTCATCTGTGTCTGCATATCTAATCATAGATAAAATAGGCTTAGTAAAATCGAGCAAGTATGCAACCTTTTCCCATTAATCATCATCAAGTATCAATGATTTTATTTGGATGGCTCGTTCTGTGTTTGCTTGCCTCCACACGAACCAAACATCATCAATCACTATAAGCCTTAAGGCTTGTCTTACCTTTACAAGTCATCTCAAGATGAGCGTGTGAGAGGCAAATCTTGTTTCAACAACCTATTAAAATAAATTAAAAGAAGTTAATAAAATATAAAATTAAATTTAAAAGAAATTCAAATGATAATTTGATATTTCATAGAAAATTAGCAAATAAAAATTAGAAACTAGTAAATTTTTTCGTTACCTTCAGCAACTCCAACTTTGAGAACCTCCTAAAGATAGCCTGGGACATATGATGATTTATGACAAACTTTTGAATCTCATTTGCCTCTGTATACACTTCCTCTATCCATGGTATTTTGCCAATCTTCTACAACATCAAATTCAAGGAGTGTACTGCACAAGGTGTCCAAAAAATGTGCTCATATCTTATCTTTACAATCAGCCCTGCTGCTCTACAATTTTTGGCATTGTCCGTGATGACTTGGACAATGTTTTAAGGGTCCACTGACTCAATAGCCTCGATCAAAATATTAACAATAAATTGAGCATATTTCACTTCACCCTCACAATCAACAACCCTTAAGAACATTGCCCCTTTATGGCACACTGCAACAATGTTGAGTAGGGGCCTGTTTCGGGCATCTTTCCATCCATCTGAAATGATAGTTACCCCTGATTCCTTACATGAATCCTTAATTGGCTTCAAAGAAGTATGTACATGGGCCACTTCTTTCGCCAACAATGATGCTCTCACCTTCTCACAACTGGGACTTTTATACCCTTGTGGTGCATCATTAATTTCTCTCACCATTTTTTGCCAATATGGTGACCACAACACATTAAAAGGCAACCCACATGCATAAACACATCGAGCAACTAACTCATCAACTATTTCTCTCTTCTCATTTGCAAATGCTTGTTCTAATGGACCTTTGGAGGTTCTCTTTCGTGATAAGTTCTCTTCCTTTATGGGAGTTTTAACTTCAGTTTGAATAAAAGGATGGTTTTATGGGGTGGGTGGTTTTTGTGAACCCCTATTTTGCAAAGGAGCTGTTTTAAATCTAGCTTTTGAAGCTTGCAAATCAGCCCTCTCTTGCTCTTTCACATATGCCAAAATATGTTTCCTTTCAACCTTGACACATTTTCTAATCCTGGTTCATGATTGCCCCATTAAATGAGCTTTGAGTCAGGTATATGAGGCTTTAAATTCAATATTACAATGATTGCATATCGAAACTTGAGAGCCACCGCCAACAAGGTTCTCCAACACTTGCACATGTCTCCAAAGAGGAGCTTTAGGATCCACAGATTGCACACTCCCACCTTGGCATCCTTCCCCATCCCCTCCCACTGATGCTGAACTGGATGCCATTTATGTTTTTAAATTTTATATCTCAAAGAATCAAACCTGCATTGAAAAATAAAAACATAAACTTAGATAACAATAAATATAACTACACTCTACATATCCTATTTTGCTTTTGATCACCAAGTTCACCATTTAGGCGTGAGGTGAGAGCAAACACAAATTTTAGAGTTTTTAATTTTAATTATAAAAAGCGAAATAAATATTTAATTTTAAAAAATGGGAAAAAGAATTAAATTATTAAACCCCATGTATCCTATTTTGATTTTGATCACCAAGTTCACAGTATAGGCGCGAGGTGAGAGTGTACATAGAGTTAGATTTTTTAATTTAAAAATACAAAAAAACTCATAAAATATAAAAAAATAAAACCCTAGGCATCCTATTCTACTTTTGATCACCAAGTTCACCATATAGGTGCGAGATGAGAGCATACATAGAGTTTGGATGATATTTATAATTTAAAAAAAACAAAATATGCTTTTTATTTAAAAAACGCAAAAAAAATGTGATATTTTTTAATTTATTTTTAGCATAGAGTGTAAAAATTACTAAATTCAAACTACATATTGATATCATGATCAGTGATCATGAATGATGTGTGCATTATGCACACATCATTCGTGATCAATGATCACATTAACATTTTCTTTAAAAAAAATTAAAAAACTTGAAAAATACATGGTTTTTCCTCCTTGAAGTTGTTCCCTCCTTCCAAATCTGCTTTAGAATTCCTCCTTGATGCTCTTAGCTCTTAGCATCACCTCGTAAACTCTTCTTTCAGGCTGCTCCTTCATGTGTCTTTGCTCTTCACAGTGCTAAATGTTAATTTAGTGAAAACTGAATTGAGCAAGAGAAAAATGAGAGTGTGATTTAGAATGGACCCAAGATGTCATTATATAGCGTTTAGGAAGTGTCTTTAGCAAGTTTAGGTAGGTAGATTAGGTTTAGGTTCACTATATGAAATTATTTTTTATTTTTTAAAAGTTATGATACTTTAAAATTAAAAAATATGGCGGAAACGTCTGGCACGTTTTTGTTTTGAAACGTTTTTGGAGTGAAACGTCACCCCCTAGCCGTTTCCTGGCTTCGCAACTTTTGTGTTGATTGTAGCAAAGTCAATAAGCCTATATCAGCCACCTTGCCTAAGGCCTAGGGAAACTATCCCGCCTCCTGTCACATTTGAGACAATATAGTTCTGCCCAAATAAATTTACAACAATATTGGGATTTTCTTTTATTTGACGAACAAACATGAAATGTCTATGCATGTTAGGAACACACCTAACATTCCTTAAGATGAATTCGACTTTTTACATCATGATACGACCTCTATTGCAAACGTTTCCCCATCGACTAATATAACTGAACAATTTGTATTTGCAGTAAATGTTACGTGCCATTCCCTTTGAAAAAAAGAAGTTTGGATGTGCCAAAATTGATGAACCTGCAATTGGTAGCACCGTTGTTCGAGCATACACTTCCTCAGAATCTATTACTTCAACTGTTGTTGCATTTTCTCAACATCTCGCCTTTTTATCGTGGGAAGAAAGATTATACTTTTGTTGCAAACAATTTCTTTTACATATGCCCAATCTTATGAGAGTAATGACATTTCATCTAGTATTTGGAAGATGATTCATGAAGAATTTGTTTCCACTTTCCCTTCGACTAAGCAGCAAGTGCACTCTCTGTTTGTCCAGAAGCAGACTCACTTGTTTGAGTTTGCATGCGTTCCTTCTGTAGCAAGTAACAACTAACTTGATCAAAAGTTAGGGTTTGGCTTTCCACTATCAAGTGTAAGGCCTATGGATGTCTTGTAGGAGGGCAATAAACCTCTCAGTACAAGCACAACCATGTCATCATCCACCTTTTTATTGATGGCACCAAGCTGGCCACATAGATATTTCACTTGAAGATGTTCTGAGAGGTACCCACCCTCATGTATTTGCATTGAAATCAACAAATTCTTTAGGTATATTAAATAAATTTTCTCTGAAGTTTGACACTTGTTCTTTAGATTGGTCCAAAGTACATGTGCGTTAGTGGCATTTTGGTCCTCGGGTACCAAATCTTCCAACACAGGCAACTTTTACAACAAAAAAGCCTCCTAATCACGCTTGTCATTATCTGCATAATTCACAATAGGCCTCCCTTTAGGGTCGAAAATGATTTTATCACAATCACGCCGCAAGATTTTAGGACTCCATACATATAATATTTGACCAACTAGATTTTGTGCTTTAGATAGAACTTGGTTTTTGATACTGGCCATTTTAAACACAAATTTGACTTTGGACCCGTAAATCAATGCAAAATCGAATCTGAATCTGCTACACTAATTCTGGAATTTCTAAAATAAACTCTCAATTCGAATGCAAAATCTCAGTTACAATTTCTTAGGTCAGACTCTGTGCCCTAGCAACATGCTCATCTCCAAAGTGTGATTATGCTTTACATTACAACAAAAAGGAACTGCAAATAGTTTTTTATATAGCACAACCCACATTGCAGCACACAACCCAATATGAAATCCCACCAGTTTTGCTGATCCTACACCCTCAAACTTGTTGGGCTTGCACCCTCAAAACCACAACACTTTTCGAGCACTTTCTTCCTGTCGTGCCCCATACGAATGTCAAATAGAAAAACTCAAATCACATCAAACTACTTAATTTCTACTGGCTTTTCGTCCACAAAAATTCCCTATCGGCCACAAAAATACCATGTCGCTGGTCTGAAAATGTTCTCTGGATTGTGTCCTTGTTGGTCATGCTTATTTTTGCATCTAAATTTCTTTGTTTGTGGCTTCAAATCATGATTGCATGCTTTACATTTTGTTTCCTTTGATCATAGGAGTGTGTCCACTTTATCTGCAAACTCGTGTAACTCCACATTTTTGTGCGCTAACATGAACTCAATACTCTTCAAATCTGTTATTTCGCGAGAACTGAATCCTACTGCTTCACGTCGTCAAATCACAAATTGTGCCCTTTCTGCAACTGGTGTGTTCCCTTTCAAACACAAAAAAAGACATTCTTTCCAACAACTCCTATACCGTTGATTTGGTCTATTTTGTCTTCATTCTGCTGTTCTTCTACACAAACTTAGTATAGAAAATTGCGTGCCCATGTTTTCTATCTTTCTCCTCAGCAAATAGAGATACAAACCTTGCACATTGACCACTTCAAACTTGATCTTGTCTTCCATACCTTACTCCAAGGGCTTCCATGAACTTTGAGCACTTTTCTTCTTTGTTCATAGTTTGTGCGCTCTTTCCAAGGCTTACCCGAACGTTGCACCTTGCTATTAGTATCGTGCTCCTATGTGCTTCCTTGAACAATGGATCTGATACTGATGTTAGAAAATTTGAGAGAATGAAGAGAAATGGAAGGTATATGACACACTACATACTACAAGATGTGCGTGTTCATCATTTTCTAATGCTAGAAGAAGGTACATTGTAGTTGGGGAAGTTCATAACTGAACATTAGTTAATAGATAACTAATAGTTCATTAAGTATTAACCAATATATTTTAATAACACCGTCATATGGTTAATGAGAACCGTCATGTGGTTCATTAGAACCACAGAAAGTAGCAAATTCACTCCTGCTAGCTTTGTCATGCGAAGTACCCTTTAACGCTAAGCAAGTAAAAATCTATAGGCGAGAGGGCAAATATGTAGTGAGAGATATGCATGTGATGTGATGTAAATGTGTATATTTATAAAATAGATTGGGGGTGTATTTTAGGGTTTGGGGTATTATTTATATTTTTAATTTTTTTTTGTGTTTTTTACCATACAAAATAAAAAATAAAAAATGTGTTTCCTTGCTGGATACACAAAAACATACTCGGGTGCATTTTGGCACACCCTGCATGTACCACTTGCAGACATGCAGACAACCCTTACGAGGTACAAACCATACCCATACCTAGTCCATGCATAGGCATAACCGGCTTCCTAGCTTTGTCATAAGTGCAATTAGTAAGAATTGAACCATGAAATAACTTTGTGTGGTAACATATGGGCTTACATCCTTGCAATAAGAGAGACCCCATACTATAGTTACTCTCATTCGTTTCCACCTGAAAAGATTGCTGCAATTTAGGTAAGACTAAAATGGGTGCTATGGCCAATCTTATATTTGAGCTCGACAAATGCATCTTGTTGTTGTTTACCCTTTTAAAGGACATACTACCTGCTGTAATTGCGTGCAATGCTCTGCTATGGCAGAGAAAGCCTTTGTGAGCTTCTTCAAGTATTGAACTACACCCTAAAAAGCTTCTTATCTCAGTTAAATTGGAAGGCTTGGGCCAATTCATAATGGCTTCTACCTTCACCAGATCTATTCTCAACTTTCCATCTACAACTACATGCCCTAAATAGACAATTGATTGTTGCTTTTCTTCTTATTCAAAAACTTCTTCCAAATTTGCAAAACCTGCTTGAAACATCTTAGATGTTCACCATAAGTTTTGTTGAAAACAAGAATGCTATCCAAGTAAACAATAACACATGAATGTATGAATGGCCTCAATACTCCATTCGTCAATCTCATGAAAGTAGCAGAAACATTACACAGCCCAAAAGGAAGTATCAACCACTCATATAAACCTTGCCTTTTCTTTCACACTATTTTCCATATATCCTCTTCTTTTATTCTCACTTGGTGATATGCGGATTTCAAATCTAATGTGGTGAAACACTTAGCATGCTAAAGATGATTGAAAAGATCAATCCTTGGAAAAGGGTACCTATTGTTAATGGTAATTTTATTTAAAAATTTATAATCAACACACATTTTCCATGAACCATCTTTCTTAGGAACAATAACAATTGGATAACTTCATAGAGAAGTGCTAGGACAGATTACACCTTGATATAACAAAGAATGACTGTTTTTTTTTACCTCATTTACCTCCATAAATGATTGTCTATAAAGACCAATGTTGGGAATATGACAATCTGGTAACAATTGTATCTCATGCTCATTGACTTTTTTTGGAGGAACACTTCAAGGTCTTGGAAAAATTCCTCAAACTGCTGCAAAAACTCCATCTGTCTCTGCTTTTTGTTAGTAGACATGTTATGAGAAGTCTATTATTCCATTGCTTCATTGTTTTGCTTTTCTTTGAAAAGAAACAAAGAAAGATTCCTGCTAACAATAATCAAATGCTTGGCTTGAGTGGCACTTGGAGATCTTAGATTTACCTTCATAGGATTTGATGATGTAGCGTTTTATCTTTGACCAAATAGTATTGATTTTTCTTTCTCATGAAGATGGCATCTCTTACATACATATATGGGATGCTAAAGACTGCACCGCAAACATCAAGAGGTACAACATCCACTACAACTTCATCAATGAAATTTGCGTTTATCCTAAACTTAATTTTACATTGTATAGTTACCTCTATCGCCAATCCTTTTTTCACCCATCCCAAACCATAATGGTGAGGATTATTATTTTTTTTCCAACCCATGTTTGTCTACCAACAATTTACCAATCAAATTTGTGCGAGAACAACAATAAAATGTAATATTGACTTTTGTCTTCTTAATCTGAATTTTGATATGGAAAAGTTTAGTAAGTTCACCTTTATTTTGAGCATCACTTATACCCAAACATACCTCTCTATGCAGGGAGGTACAACACATCCTCTCATCCACATTGGAATTGCACCCAACTTCTTTACCTTGAACCAAAGTTATAGCGTTCTTGTTTTTCTTATTCTTGAACTGACGCAACTTCCAAGATGTCTCATTTGTATGACTAACAACATCACAGTTTCCATAATGTCTCTTAGTATCTCTTTGAGCGAAAGTAGTATAGCAATACATTTACCCTTCCATTTACCTTTCCCTCTTGTTTTGGAACTACCTTGCTGTTTTGGAGTATTTGAAGAGGAGGATGGACCCTTCCTATTGTCCATCTCCAGATAATGGGCTTGAGAGCAAGCTTCATCTATATCTTGAGGCTTGGCTAATGGGATGAATCTCCAAAAGTTTTGTGGAGCCCTTCATAATACTTCATTGAGATGTCACAATCCAAAACATCATTGCTCATTTGGACCCCACCTTCTTACAAAATTCGCTTGTATAATCCTGCACACTTTGGCCTTGCTTTTACTTAAGATATTGCCAATTAATGGACCTTTCCTTCTCATAACAAATAGGATAAAACTGCCTTTTTATTAGTGTTTTGAATTCATCACTTTTAGCAATTGTGACAAATTTCTTAACAACCAAGGAATGCGCATAGTTTTGAAACCAAGTTAAAGCATGACTAGACAATCTCAACCTTGCAAAAGAAATTTGTTGTTCTTCATTAATCTGATGCAAACTGAAATACACCTCTAATTGGGCTAGCCAATGATGAAGCTTCTTTTCATTGACTTCTCCTTAACGAGGCTGAATTTCAACCTTAGCTTGTGCTTTGGATGGAGGGTGAGCTTGGCTGGTACGAGGCTTCTCCTTCTCATGGTCTAGAGTTTCCAACTCTTCATTTTCTTTAATTGTCTCCATAGAAATGCTCAATTTTCCCATGAGAACCTCCATAATCTTCTCTAACCGATCAAGCTTTTTCATGGAGGAAAATCTCCCTCCAACTTGTGGAATTTTGCTTCTTCATCAGAGTGTACACACTCATCTGTGTGAGCTATACTTATCACCTATGTTGCTAAGGTATGGGTACGGGTTCGGGTTCGATACGCGGATACATCAATTTTGAAAAACCCTTGGATGCGATACATCTTGGATATGTCCGTACTTATATGTTAAAAGATTAATATATACACACACACACACACATAACACACTCATCTGTGTGAGCTATACTTATCACCTATGTTGCTAAGGTACGGGTACGGGTTCGGGTTCGATACGCGGATACATCAATTTTGAAAAACCCTTGGATACGATACATCTTGGATATGTCCGTACATATATGTTAAAAGATTAATACATACACACACACACACACACACACACATACGCATTTTACTCATTTTTTAGTCCATAAGAAATTCAAAACTTGAAAATTATAGTAGGATCAATACACTTGCTCATACAATTGCAAAAACCAACAATGAATTGTTTGTGTGATTTCAAATGAAGGGGTTAGTACTTTTATAGCTTTTTGAAGTGTTTAGGGTTTACTTTTTTATTCATTTAAATGTTAGGGTTCATCTTTTTGCATTTGACTAAGTAACTTTTTTTTTAATGCCTTCAAAGCAAAGTCACAAGGTTCGAGTTCGAGTTTGACGAGGATAAAGTTTGGTTCAAGTTCGTCAATGGATAAAGTTCGAAAAAAAAATTGTCATTAAATTCGAGCAATAAATTATAAAAATATAAAATATATGTAAATATAAGATAAATAATAAAGAATTTAAAAAATAAATATAATTTAGAACTTAAAAAATAAATTAAAAATTAAAATAAACATTAAATACAAATTAAAAAATAAAACAAAACGTTAAAAAGAGAATGTATAACTCATAACACGTATAACATATTATTTACGGAGTTTGAGGGGTTCATTAAATCCTTCGTGCCCCAAGTTTAACATTAGAAAATAATGAAGAGTAGATTTAGTCAAAATTACTAACAATATGCCTTGTCAAATGTTGCGAACAACTCCACCTGCAGGTCCCACACTACAGCGACGATTGCTCATACCACAAAGAGACAAATAACAAAGATTTTTATCTGTGGAGATATTCCGTGCAATGGAAAAAGCCATTTTTCGTTTGCTGTTCTGTAACAATTTTAACCTAATATTTGACCTATCTTTATATTATTCCAGTTGGCTATTTTTTATGCGATGTTCCAACACAGTTGGGTTTTATTTAAACTTGGGTTCATGATGGGTACGTGTGGGTTCTTCTCGGGTATGTCACGGGTACGTTTGGACGTACACGGGAAGAACCCGGACGTACCCATCACGTATCTATACCCGTACCTTGACGTATCCGTACCAGATACGTATCAGGCAGGGTACGGGGGGCTGGGGAATGAACCCTGGCAACGTAGCTTCTTCTCACCTAGGTTTCCTGGAAACGGGTGTGGGTTCGAAAGGCGGGAACACCTATTTTCAAAAAACCTTTAGGTATAAAATGGTATGGAAATGTCCTTACAATTTATCATTAAAAAAATATAAATATATATAAAAAATTCATAATACTTATTTTTTGTCCATAAAAGATAAAAAACTTCAAATACTTTGTATTCATGAAAGTTAAAAACATTCAACATGCTTCAATTTTCATATGTACATGATTATAATCTAGATTCTAGAATATATCTAGATTTTTCTTGAGTACCGCTGAAACAGAAGTATCTAGTGTTTTTATTATTATTTTTGGCATTTAAAAATAGAAGCGCTGTTGAAACAGTACAGAAACATCCCCGGTAAGGCTCAAGTACAGCTGAAATGGTGCAAATACATTCTAGGTACGGCAAAGCCATATCCAAAACTATTTTGGAGTTTCAGAAACGTTTCAGGGGAGTACCAGGATCAGTACCAGTACCAGTACTCGGTATGTCAGTACGTGGCTACGCTGCCTTGGTTGGCATTTCTGGGTATCCGAGCTTCTCACTTTTCTATTCCTTATGGATAACTCTTGCTGCAAAGGAACTATGGCACCCTTCCTACTAGCATTTGCTGTTATGGTAACAGGCATATATCTGCAAAAACTGTCATACTAAGTCCAGACCATACAACAAAGAAATTAAACCAGATGTGATACCAATCTGATCCATAATTAGTGTAGATAATCCGCTACTAACTCATCAACACGAAACTATATACACTGACCTAACATACTTGATCCATAGTTTGCTGTTTTACTTCATATTATTAGTTAAACAGTTACCAGTGTGCTGGAATTATCAAGATAACATTGTTGTAAACAGAACTAAAACAACAAGAAATAAAGGAACACAAGACGCACAAAGATCAAGGTTTACCTAGAGAAATCCAATGTGGGAAAACTCTAGAAGGGTGATGGGATGCCTTCTCCTTCCACCATCTCTTTGATGTAATTCAGAGTTTACTGCTTTCCAAATACCTTCATGAGCATTCTTTACAATTCAATATGCTCAATCCCCTGCCTACTGCTCTCAGAACTGGTGCAACACAGTTTGCCTTTCACACTCAAACACATACAATCAAAAGTCAAGAATGAACTCCAATGAACACAATTACATACAATTTCCAAGAACTGAATTAGAATCGATCTTACAACCACCTCTACAAGTGTATTTTGTACAAGAGTGGAAAAACTCTGTCTAAGTATTGCAACACTTGCAACTGTTCAGCTACCTTTTTTTCTGCCTCAAAAAAACCGCCGCTGTGGTTCACCACCACCAGGGAAGTTATGCAAACTGCACAAACTTCCTTCTTATAAGAAGAAAGACCTGCAAAAATCCTCCAAGTTGGGTTGTCTTGACCACTTCAACCATTACCACTGACAATCCTTGTGTTTGCCTACTTGATTGTACTTTACTAGAAAATGATGGAGAGAGAATCTTCTTAGTTACATGCTTGTCTTTGTGAGAATAGTGGATAAGGTAGCCATCCAAGCTAACTCTTCATGATCCAGTGCGAATCATCTACTCCCGTATGACAATGTCTTCTTCTCTTGCCTTTCTTCGGGCTCAATGACATTAATTTCTTTTGGTTCGACATCAGTCTTCAGATCTTTCTTCTTGATGGCAACAACTATTTTGTATCTTTAGAAGCTATGTTACCCGCAAACTCCAACCAGGGCAGCGCACCCATGTATTGACGTACCGGGTACTAGTATCGGTCCTGATACTTGCTTGAAACGTTTCCGAAACTTCAAAAGAGACCCGAGTACAGCTCTGCTGTATCCCAGACATTTCTGTACCATTTTAGGCTCTACCGAGGGTGTTTTCTGTACTGTTTCAGCAGTGCTGCTGTTTTTTAAACGCCAAAAATAAAAATATAAAAACTAGTTACTTCTGTTTCAGCAGTACTTCAAGAGAATCTAGATGATATATTCTAGAATCTAGATTATAATTATGTGCATATAAAAATTTAAGCATGTTGAATGTTTTGAACTTTCATGAATACAAAGTGTTTTATCTTTTATGGACAAAAATGAGTATTATGCATATATATTGTATGGACGTTTTCATGCCATTTCGTACACAAAGGTTTTTTGAAAATTAGTGTTTCTGCATTTCAAATCCGTACCCGAACCCATAATTATGCCCGTTTCTTGGAAACCTAATTTATAAGTGTTGTCATATTTTGTGGTCATGTTCTGCCCAAAGGTCGTAAAACAATATTGTGCTTGGTGAGTAATCTGGGTGATTGATCAATAGGTGATCTACTTCTTTCTTTAAGTCATTTGTAAGATCATTCTCTCTTTCTTGGTTTGTTTCAACTACTTCTTGGACTGATTGACCCATTAATTCTCTATTATGTTTGTCATCGTCAAAGAAGATTGTTGACTAACAGGTTTATTTTTGAACCAATTTCAACTTGACCCAACATTCTTTAAATCATAATGACAGTAACAACTTCTCATTAACAAAAGGAAATACTCATTACAATTAGTGTAATACAAGGAGGACTTGATACAAGCGCCTTTACCCCTACATGCAACAAGATATTTGTCATGCCCCCTTTTCAAATAAAGTATGATAAATTAATAATGTAACTTAATTGTTGAAAAAATAACTTATAAAAGAAACTTATGTTTTATTACTATAAAAAAGTATCTTTTTGATAAAGTTTTTTTATGATAAAAAATTACTTTCAAAAAAGCAAGTCATAACGAAGGAATAGAAATGGAAAGTTGCTTTTGGAGGCTTTTCATTGGGAAAAGCAAAAGTAAAGTTATAAAAGAGCATTGAGGGGTCATTTGGACACATCTTTTTACTCTCGTCTATTTGGACATTGAAGGTTTGAGCTGTTGCTACAACTTTTGCATTTGAGGACACAAACCCTCCTTTGTAATCCACATTTGAGGACGAAAACTTGCTGGTGTATTCAGATTTGTGGACGACCCACTAATCTTCTGAGGTAGTTCCAATTAGGAGCTACATTTGGGCTTACAATCAAAACATTTGCAAGATCAGATCAAATTATCAGCCAGGGCACAATTTGGATCAAATTTCAGAGATTGACAGGTAGGGCATCATCTGTAGATCTGATTTTCAGAGTTTCTTGTGTTGGAACAACCACCAAGCAGGTGATATTCGCTTGGGACAGTTTTTGGATAGTTTTTGCACAATTTTAGGGCTGGGCAAAATTGCAGGAAGGTGGAATGAATCTCGTAGGAGGAGAGTTTAGTTGTGAAAAGGGTTATTTTTGGTGCTAGGACTTGCACAATGTCTAAGTCTGCCCTAGGGCATCATTTCCAGCCTTCCAATCTTCAGATTTTGTATCAAATGGTCAGCTGTTTTTATCTTCCATTTTCAGTTGCAAAATAAATAAAAAAAAATTCAGATATTTGTTAAAATAAATTGTTTTCTTGCATATACATGTGCCTCGAGGGTTCCTAAAGTTCTGTGGGCCTTTTGGGTATTATTGCTTTGTGGTTATTTGATGAATAAAGGAAGATTTCATATTGCTGTATTTTTCCTGGTAAGGGTTTTAAATAAAAATCTGATTGCTGTCATAATTTTGGATAAGGATTTGTGTGGATTTCCAAGATTCTCTTTATTTACTCTAAGGGGACATTATAGTGGTATTGGAGCACACTTTTCCCAGCTTGTAGGGTAAGAGACATCGCAATTGTGTTTGCAACTCGTGTCTCTGACTAAAATCATGGAGTTAATGAGTAAAGTTGATTTGAGAACAAAGCTTTGCAGAGTAGGGAAGAAACTTGAGCAGCCACCTCATTCGAAAATTGTTCTACTCAGTATTTTGGAGGAAGTGGCAAACTGTTTGTCCATGGTAAGACAGTCGGGTTTTGAGTCTATGTTTTGGGCAATAAATCCATCGGTGATTCATTTGGCTAAGCCTATGTTTTTGAGACACCTAGATCCAAATGTGAGACTTGTAGTTATCACTTGTATTAGTGAAATTACAAGAATAACAGCTCCTAAAAAGCCATACAACAATAACACAATGAGGGAGGCATTTCAGTTAATTGTTGAAAGTTTTCAAGGTCTAGAAGACATAAAAAATCCTTCTTTTGTTAGGAGGGTCACAATTCTAGAAACTATGGAAAAAATCAGATGTGTTCTAATGCTAGATCTTGAATGCGATGATCTTATTCTCCAAATGTTTGAACATTTCTTTGTTATTGTTCATAAGAATCATGTAGAAAATATTATTGCATCAATGCAAACAATTATGACATTGACTCGGAATGAGAGTGATGATATTTTCCAGCCACTTCTAACAATTTTATTGGCCAATATGAGAAAGGAAGAGTTGGAAGTTTTGCTGGCAGCGAGTGGACTAGCTAAAAGTGTGGTTGATCAATGTGAAGAAAAGTTGGAACCATACTTAACAATAGAAATGATGGCTGAATTGCACAAGACTTCTCGGAAAGAGGACAACAAAAAACCTTGGGAGCCTAACTATAGTTGTCTAGGCAAAGGACATGGAGAAGTGTTGTCAGATGAAGAACCAAAAAAAGAGTTAGATACAACAAAACGTCCAAAAGTCAAGGAAGGAATTGTTTGTGGAGCATGAGAAAGAAGAAAAATCAGAGTTGCAAAAAATTGAAAGGAAGCAAACCATGGAGGAACATGCACCATCCTTCAAATTTCCAAAAGGTGAGCTCCTTGTTGGCAGTCTAAGGAATGGAAATGAGGATCATAATTCAGATTTGTTGCTTCATCTTATGTCACTCGCAAAATTCATGTTCTCATGAAAAGCATGCTAAAATGGGTGATAGAGTAAGGGATACAATGTGCAATATGGGACACGTGGACTCTTTTATTCAAGATTGTTTTTTGTAAATGGGATCCATGTGATATTTTGAAGTGTACAAAATGGAAAGAGGATCTCTTCTCTCAATTCCAAGTTGATTGGACAACAAGTTGCTTTGTGGTGGAGAGCATGCAAACTATTTCATCTTTTGGTAAACAACATAGTCTTTATGTTGATATTCAAAGGCTTCCAATACAACATAGTTTGGTGTTCAATAGTATGTCCCTAGGATCGCTATTAGATAGAGGTTTCCAATATGCCATAGAGTTGAACGTTGGCTATAAGCATGCCATTATTACTCCTCATTTCTCAAAGACCGATTTGAGATCTAACAGCCATCATATTTTTGTTTACAAGGATTATGTACACAAGACAATTTTTTTGATGTCTTATTGGACACACCGAGTTTTGGGTCATGCCATTCAATTTGACTTATACACTAGCAACTATTCAATCTATGGTAAATTAGGTATTCAAGGGTCAATTGAGACCATAGTTCAAAAAATCGTAAATCGGGATTAATCGGCAGGCCAAATTTTGAATCAAAAATCGGGAATCGGCGAAAAATCGGCATTAATCGGCACCTTTATCGCTACTTTTAAAAACATTTAAATTCATAAAATATACTTAAATTAAATGTAAAAACAATGTTAAATGATGCGAGAAGTGACTCTGTACAATATACAGTATAGTATATACTATTAAATTGTATACTAGTATACTATTATAATGTTAAATGATGTTAAATGTTAAATCATTATGTTGTTAAATGTTAAATCGTTATACAGTATAGTATTATAATGATGTTAAGTTGCTTGGTCCAAAAAGGTGCAAAAATGGATTTTATGAAAATAATAAAAATATTGCCATCAATGTGTAGAGCTCGAGAAAATATACACTTTTAGAGAAAACGGCACCTGAAACGGAGTCACAGAATGAAAGTTATGGCACATGCAAGTTTTTACTGCTATATCTTCCTGGACCCTTTCCAAAAATGGCAAATTTTTTTCCATGCGATTTTTTCACCAAAAATCCAAAAAAGGAAAAAAACGATTCCAGCAGTAGAAAACACGCCAAAAAAAACGCAAAAAAAACGCAGAAGCTAAAAACGATTCGACCACGGCGAAATGGAACAATTTTCCACTATTTTTCACACGGTTTTCCACGATTTTTGCAGATTTTACAGCGCCGAAAATCGCGATTCATCGCCATTAAACAAATCGTGATTTATGGAAAGATAAATCGGTTTGCATGGGAAAAACGATTTATTGCGATTGTCGCCCGATATATCGCGATTTTTAGAACAGAGATTGAGACAATTTGTTGATATCTATTGAGAATATTTTTATATGTAGCCAAACAAGGAAGGATCATCTAAGGCACCTAATAGTGATCATGGGAATTCTAGAGCAATAGGCTTTGGCTGTAAAATGGTTTAAGTGTTAGTTTGTGATCACAAAGATCCCATCTTTGGGCCATGTCATTAATGACCAAGGCATGCCAGTGGATGATAAGAGGATTCAAGTTTGTCTAGTTTGGGCATCTGCTATCACACTAACTTTATTGAGGAGCATCTTAGCTTATGCAACTACGATAGAAAGGTTGTTAAGGGATGTCACATATAACAGCACCCTTAACCAAATTGACAAAGAAAGGAGCTCATGCATGGAGGGGTAGAACTCAAGAAGCTTTTGATAAGCTTAAGAAGGTTTTTAGCTTGTGTCTTGTATTTTCCATTTCAGATTTCTCAAAACTGTTTTTTGGTTGAATGTGGTGCTTCAAGAGGAGGTAATTTAATGCAAAATGGGGACTCCATTAAAATTAAGGGCATAAAGTTGAAAGATTCAAAAAATAATTTCTCTATGTATGACAAGAAAATTCTTGTCATCATGCATGTTTAGGCAAATTTCAGAAAACATCTAGTTTAGGGTGGTTGTGTGATTGAGATTTTCTTGGGACAACTTGACTTGTATGATTAACAACAGAAAGGGGTAAGGAAAGTCTCAGATTATGATTTTGATATAGAGGGGGAAAATAATTTAGTTGATGTTTTTTCCAGAACGCCCATTCATTGTTTTGTAATTTATGATGATTGGGAGGTCTCTATCATGGTAGAATGTGTCAAGAAAACATTTTTTGTTAACATCTTAAAAGGAAATGTGAAGGACGACAAGTTTATGCTAGTAGATGGACCCATTTTTATAGGATAAAATCCTTCCATTGCTTGAATCAAGGATGAAACAAAAAGTGTGGAAGATCTTGCATGTTACATCCATGGTGGGAAACTCTAGAGCCAACAATATTGGTAGATATATAAGAGAGACATTCTCATGGAGGAGCTTTGAGGAGGATCTCCAATGCGTTAGGGAGTACATCACCCACCAACATAATGAGTTAAAGCATGCTCTTCTAGGAAACTTGTTTCAGCCCTTGCTTATTCCCAATCAAGACTGGAAAAGTGTGTCCATGGACTTCAATATTCCCAAGGTACATGATAAAGTTTGCATTTATGTTGTGGATAGTTTGAGTGAGTATGCATACTTATTTGCTATTTATGTGGAATTCAAAGCACATTGAGTGGCAAAGTTAATTTCTAGAGAGGAGTTTAAGCTGTAATGGTTTATATGAAAATATGATCAGTAATAAGAATGGCAGATCTCTCAACTATTTTTGGAAGGAGTTATTTTGCTTGTCTAGCACCTAGATCACTTTTGGAATTTGTTATTACACACAAACATGTGGACAAGTAGAGAGAGTGAATTTGGGGATTTAAGGACACTTTTGGGAGCATTTTGATATGAGCCAACACAAAGATCATATTGCCCAAAGGTATTTACACATTTTAATATGGGATCTAGGAGATAATTCTAGACATAAGCAGGGTCAAAATTGTGAGCAAGGTCAAAATTGTGATAAGTGCCAAATTATTATTGCTGAAATTTGCACTCGATGAAAAGTTTTCAGCTAGAGGTCAACAAGAAAAGCTGGATTTTCAATCTTCAATTTTCAACTATACCAGAGGGGCGCAATAGAATCATAGTGAAGAGGTCTTGATATTGAATTGGGATCCTAGAACTTGCAAAGTAGTTTAGACAAAAGGAATTGAAGAGTTGGATTAGTCATTTCTCGAGGACAAACAAATCTTGGGATGGGTAGACTGTCATGTCCCCTTTTTCAAATAAAGTTTGATAAATTAATAATATAACTTAAGTGTTGAAAAAGTAACTTTACAAAAAATAGTTATGTTTTATTATTATAAAAAGTAGTTTTTTAATAAGGTTTTATTATGATAAAAAGTTACTTTTGAAAAAGCAAGTCATAACGAAGGAATAGAAATGGAAAGTTTGTTCTCAAAGGAATAGAAATGAAAAGCAAAAGTAAAATTATAAAAGAGCATTGAGGGGTCAAGACACATGTTTTTACTTCATGGTTTGAGCTGCTGCTACAACTTTTGCATTTGAGAAAGAAAACTCTCCTTTGCAATCCACATCTGAGGATGAAAACCCTCCGATGTGTTCAAATTTCAGGACGAAAAACCCACAAATCTTCTTACGTAGTTCAATTTAGGAGCTACTTTTGGGCTTACACTAAAAAATTTTGCAAGATCAAATCATAATTATCAGCCAGAGTAAAATTTGGAAAAAAATTCATAGATTGGAAGCTGTGGCATCATTTACAGATCATATTTTCAGAGTTTCTCGTGTTGGAATAGCCACCAATCAGGTGATATTCGCTTGGGACAGTTCTTGGACGGTTTTTGCACAATTTCAGGGTTGGGCTAAATTGTAGGGAGGTGGAACGAATCCCTTAGGAGGCTAGTTCAGTTGTGAAAAGTTTTTTTCGGTGTTAGGGCTTGCAAAAGGCCTAAATCTGCCCTAGGGCATCATTTCCAGCTTTCCAATCTTCAGCTTTTGTATCAAACGGTCAGCTGTTTTTATCTTCCATTTTCAGTTGCAAAATAAATAAAAAATAAATTCAAATCTTTGTTAAAAAAATTATTTTCTTGCATATACATGCGCCTTGAGGGTTCTTAAAGGCTTTGGGCCTTTTGGTTATTGTTGCTTTGTGGTTATTTGATGAATAAAAGAAGATTTCATATTGGTGTATGTTTTTTGGTAAGGGTTTTAAATAAAAATCAGATTGCTGTCATAATTTTCGATAAGTATTTGTTTGGATTTTCTAGATTCTCTTTATTTACCCTAAGGGGACGTTGCATTATTTAAATGTCAAGATACAATGGTTAGCGGATGACACAACCACTCAACCAAACATCAAGTCATTACTACCTAATGTCATCAAACATCACATCAGTTACATTTACTTATAAAGATGGTCTATAGTGATCACTTTGGGCAAAGCCAACTGCTCCATCCATATATGGTGGCTCGCCCATTATGAATTAGGACTTGAGATTCAACAACTACATGTAACATCCTCATTTATAACTTTAGAAAACAAGGGATTTTTTTCCTATAAAACATAATGTTCATTGTTTTAGATTGACATAATTTAGAACACACATTCCTTTGCTAATCTATCACATAACAGAAAACCATATGCAACTGTAATGACTCGGTGTAATACCGATCTCGCATTTCATGACTCGGTATTAAACCGATCTCTCGTGCTTATCTTGTTCTTATGTATACGAAGTATACTTTGGTTCCTTCACCCTTTACAGGTCATTCAAGTGTTACTATCTAAGATGCCTATTTGAGTGTCTGTTACTGATACCCATATGAAATCTTGCAACTTTAGACCAGGTGACATAAGACAATGCAACCGACAGTTTGTGATACTTTGGCCAAAGTTTAAGGTCATGTATCCCATGCCTTTATTCCTAGATGGTATACTCGTTGAACAGAATATGTCTTTCACCCCACTTGAAACTGTCATCTAGATTAGACTTAACTTCTGTCAACCAAATTCTGGATCAATGTTTCACACTAAAGAGGGACAACTCACATAAACTACTGTGGACAGTCCACTTATGGTGACTAAGGATAAGGTGACATACTCGAATTGACTTATGTCGATTCGGGTGTGTTTACTCACCCTAGGTCAACATAAGTTGACGTCAACGCGAGGTTATATGCCTATCACAATTTAGAGTGCGACAATGATAAAAAATTCTACTTTATGGTAGTTGCGTTATAAGAACTAAGTGATAGATCGTGCCATAGTGACTGCTCCATAGTATCCACCTAATGACCGAAGTCATTAAGTGGGTACTACTCAACAACGACTATGCTGCGACAGTCCACTTGGCTCCTATAAACGGATTTGTCATACTTACAAGTTCATTCATTAATTGACCCTTAGCTTGTTAGTTAATTTTAATTTAATGTTAAGCATCGTACCTAGGGATCAACTAAGTTTGATACTAATAATCCTTTAAGAAAGGATTAAGGGACACCTTACATAACTGAAGGTGTTCAGTTCATGTCTGTTATATATTCCAATGAATTTACTAATCATTAACCATTAGTCCGATAGCATTAATATCCACTCTGAATTAAGTAAGAACATCATCAAGTCTCTTTTGTTCAAGTTCGTCAAATGTATACAATTCAGGTTGTATATTTGATAAATTAGATTTAATGATTTCTTTATCATTTCAACCCATCTTACTTAACCCTATCATCTTTCTAATTACCATGTTTTAATTCCCATTATAATAGAACATACAACCATTTAACATTATTGATATAATTTATCAACATAAGGATCATAAACTATGTCCTTATTAATTATGACAAGGAAGTTTTCCCTTTTTCCTAATTAAGGACTAATATCTTAATCATAAGTTCATGAAAACATAAGGGTTATAAACTTGATAAGTAATGCAACATCATTCTTTACAACATATTATTACACTACTTCCCATTTCCGAATAAGGTTTGACATATTAGGATCATAACTCATAATAGTTTATTGTTATCCCTTAAATTAATTGACTTATACATATAGTTCCTTATCCAAGCAACTCTCAATTACCTAGATAACTAGTAAGTCACTTGAATGTTTAAGACTTAGGAATATCAATCGAATCTACAACAATCATGGTGAATAGATAAGCCAAGTTATCACATACCAACCATACAACAAATCATTATAACAAAAATGGAATTCACTTTATTCCATAATAAATAGTTCATAAGTTTTTCAGTCAATAATGACAACATTTTTTCATTACAATTACAAAATATTAAGGCACTATGTCCTCATAGATTATTCCAACAAATTCCTTTCACAGAGCCTTTCAATACATTTAGGCATCCGAATAAAATGAACTTCATCAATAAAACAAATGCAACTTTCTATAAGTCTTTCTCCTTTCACATTTCACAAAATCCATCTGCACAATTGTTAGCATGTGTCAGTTCACGAGAACTTGAGCATGATAAGAACTAACACATTAGAACACTATGCTACTATCAATTTCATGGAAGGAGCTCTTTTATTTAATGAAATTGTTCCAAGTTCCAAAACATTAACAACTTCTAAAAGCATACAAAAATGCCACAATGTCAATGTAATATCCCCTTCTAGAATAAGTTTTGAATTAATACAAATCTGATCACACACAGCTGAAAATAATTAATTTTCAAACCCTAACCGTTGCAAACTTCAAAAAATTCATATCTTTGGCTAGGGAAGTCCAAATGAGCTGAAGTTTTGGATAATGGATCATAAAAATAGGTGGAACAATATGCAAACATCAGATTTTGCACAGCCAACCCAAAACCCTAATTTTGACCTAAAAAGTAGGTCGCCCAACACTTTTAGGGCACCAAATCTCCTCCAAAAATTATGAAATTGCTTTCTCCTTATCTCTCCTAATTTCTACAATCAAAACTAATATTAATTTGACCCCAAAACTGCAGATCTGAAATAGATATTAATTTATAAGACCTAAAAAGCTTTGCAGACAGCTGAAATCTTCTAAAATTCATAACTCCTTCAATACTTAGAGTTTTTGCATGAAATAAATTGCAGAATAAAGTAGAAATAAAGATCTTTCCAATGAACTAACAAACTGAATTTTTATCCCACTGAAACCCACTCAAATTTGCCTCTGAAATCTGAAAACCAGTCGCTAGGGTTAGGGAAAATTAATTAAATAATTTCCAGCTCATAAAACCAAAAATCCTTAAACAATCAACCCTTGATCTGAAATAATTGATTAGACACAACAGCAAATAGATCTAGCATAAATAACTTCAAAATATGAAAGATCAAACCCCAATACCAGTTGCTATGGCTAAATAAATTGCAGCAGCAATAATAGTCATAAAAGTACTTCAAACCCTTCACAAAAATATAGATTTATCATCCAAATAAATGCGCCAATACCAACACAAGAGATCACAATGAAGAGAACAAGAGAGAATACTTCAATTGATCAAACCAACTTACTAACTTCCCACGCAAGAGAGAGAGAAAACTTTAATGGGCATGCATCCCAATACTCCAAGCATGGAGCATGAAATCAAATATCATCATAACATGAGTCTAACAATGATCCTAACACTCCTTTTATAAGCAAGGAGGCACAAAACTCGAAATCCCTAAGAGAGGGAAATTATTAAATAAAAGAAGTTTATTTCCCCTAGGTGTGGTGTCCCCTTTTTAAAAAGGGTGATTTTAATGTTTAAAAGCCACCTAATTATTATTTAATTAATTCCCTTTTTTTAATTTGCATTTTGGGAATTTAATTAAATAATTAAATACATTACTTGCTCCATAAAGGGGTTACAATGCAATTACAATAAAGTAAATGCTTAATAATGTCCCGAAAAGGGGGACATTATCAGTTTCCATGGTGTAGAGCATGAAGATACATTTCCAATGATATTAAATTTCCCCTTGCAACATCCCTGGACAAGCCCTGGGAGGAAGGTATAGGCTAAGGGGCTTCAATGGGGGTCGGGGAGGATTACAGTCAAGTTCCCTGGAAAAGAAGCTTCCACATGTCCGCAATTAATTCATTTTTTCCCTTTAAATTGACAAAAGTTTAATAATCATTCAAGTATGTGGATAATTCGTCCTTGAAGCGAGGGATAGTGAATCCACTGTGTTTATGTATTCAATCATGCTAATCTCCCCGCATTGGTATGATTGAAGTCTAATACTCAGATCATGAATCAGATATTACTGGTACGTAGGTCAGATTACTTGGGACACTTCGTAATCCATAATAATGAAGGCTAATCCAGTGGCAAAGCAAGTCATTGCCTAGCAGTCAAAGTATTTGCATTGATACCACCACCCGCTAACTTTCTCTTATTGTTTCAAAAAACTCCCAAGCCCGTGTGGGGAACTAACTGCCCACGTTTCGGGAATCAACGTTCCAATGAGTCTTACCCCAATTCAGTTAAAGTATTTTCCATTTCGGCCCGCTCATCACTCTCCGCACTTGGCTTCAAAGACCCTTCTAAATGCGACAAACATGGTCAATGCGAGAGAATCAATATAAACCGAAGTACAGAGGAATATTGTTCTAACTCATTGCAATTAAGTGACTGCTGACCCGAATAACAACCGATTGAACTCAACCCTTCATCAAATTGAGGATAGATTCTTTGACGGCCCGAACAAGGGATGTCCCCTAACTTATTCTTGAAGAAACTATCGATCAAGTCCTTTGTAATCCATCCGCCACCCGATATTCCCTACTACACTGCAACTTTCCAAACTCTTTACAATCGACGTCAGCTTTAGATCAATGCAGATGAACCTATTGCAGTCCTCTAATTACAGGATTAAACTACGACTTCTTGAGTCCACAATCTCTTGGATCCGAAAACATATCCCCAAGATAATACCGACTGCAGAGATCGACCCCTTAAAGGTTCGATCAATAACCGCAAGGAGAATTTTTCTAAGTCTTAGAATGGCCAAGTCAGGACCCAATAGAGGGGTCTATGCAAAATGGAGAGAATAAACGGCCTTAGAATGGACTTCAATTTTCACATTTCAATACCAGGATTTCTACCCTTCTCCAAGTCCAAGTAATCACTTTAAGATTATACAAAATACCTGAAAGGGGGAATCTTAAAACAAGGTTCAGTTAATCAAGAATCGTAAAAGAAGACTATGGGTCTTCACATTCTTTTAAACCGATTTCAATCCTCCATTTGTGAGAACTTTATGGCAGCAATTGGCTAAACTATGCATACCCAGAAAGGGTTTCCTAATGGATTTTGGGTTACTTTAAGCTCTGAATAGAGAAACCCTTTAGAAGGAGTGGTCAATAAGACACACTATAAGATAGTCATAATATGGGGACAACTCTATTGAAAGCAGAATTACTTTATTATTATGCGAACAAGTGTAAACTTAGCAAACAACAATAGACCCAGATCATTATTCCAGCATGGGTATCGACCATGTAACTGGACATCTTCCAACTTGACACCAAAAGAGATAGATGCAGCCATTGAATGATAGTTGAATCAATATCAAGTACTAAATTCGGTTGCCTCACTCTTTATCAAAACACAATGGTAGGTAAGTATTTTGCAAACAGAGTCTTTATCATATGCCGACTTAAACACCACAGTAGGCGAGCCTCTAAACTAAGAAAGAAAAATCAGACTAAAGTAAGTGGTCAACACCTCCTCCCGGAATCAAATGATTCAAAGCTGATACATAGATGAATAACTTCGAGTAAGCTAAATACAAGGGAAGATTTCAAGTACAAGGTGGAACTTAGGACGCACTCTTTAGAAGAGTCTGAAGAGTTCTTTTCATGAGATTGATAAATATAGCGGAATAACATAATGGGTTAGAGCCAAAAATAATCTGGTAGGGCTCTTGAAATAAGAGTTGTATCACAAGGCTCTATGAGTTTTCCTTCAAGCTCTGACAACTAGGATGGCATAGAACTTTGCAGACCGAATCTGACTCTGATTACAATGAGATTGCTTTCTTCACCATTGTATCATTTATCAGGGTGGTCAATTGAATAATTTTCTTCCTTTATTTTCGCCAGAGAGATGAGCAGAGAAAAAATTTAGTATCTAAAATCGAACGGGTAGTTCAAGAAGTCACATTCTATCATATTCGAAGCAGAGATCAACAAGAGCTGGCAGATGCATTGGCCAATTGGGCCCTCGAGTATGGTAATATACCGACCCTATGTTCCTTGGTCCACCATTGCCATCTATGGTGGGTCTGATAAGCGGTTTCAACAAGGCTCGTTAGATCAAATTATCAAGTTAGATTTGTATCAATGATTGTTATGCATGAACATGCTCCATGTGTCTAATGCGCCAGGACTGGACTAATAGTTTTTATGTCTAGCAACTAAAAGTTAAAGAACCATGTATCAATCTTTTATATTATCCTTACTAGAGTTTGGTGCCCATTAAGTATTAAATTCTTGGCTTCCTAAAAAAAGGATGGTGTTATGTCTGATTAAATGCCATTTCCTGAATAACATAGTCACAACCTGGGTTGGCGCTAACAATTAACCTTAGCTTAAGTTCCATAGGATTCATATTCACCATGGTTAAGTCTAAGATACCTCATAAGTCCTCACGTAGGTTTACAGGACTGTTAGTTCGGTGGATTCATTTCTAGACCTTAGCACTAGTATTAGCCTCTTATTCAATTACACGACTGTTAGTTCAATTCATTTCTTAGGACTACCATCTACATAACCTGCATCCAACTTAGCTTAAGGGTAAAATGCATCTAGCATAATTAGGTTCTGATACTCATTTCCAAACTAGCACCGCACAACGTCTAGTTTTAGTTACAGGTCCATTTAATTAGTTGAACACCAACACTACTTATCTAAACTAGCACCTCACAACCTAATTATTTTTACACGGATTGTTAGTTTGGTCAATTCATTTCCTGAATAACACCTTGTAGCCTCTAATTGACATTACAACTTTGGCACGGGAAAGATAATAATTTGGTCAATAAATTTGAAGTTCCCGACTAGCACCTAACACATTGATCGTTACAACATATCGATCAAGGACGTGCCTTCTATCAATGAAATTGATCCCCACTAGGCACCTCACTACCTCCTTATTTATAGTAATGCAAGTTGTTACGTTTAGGTACAAGTTCAACATTTCAACTTAACTAACATCTCAATATAGTCCATAAGCACTTGCATTTAGCCTTGACATCACCTGGACTCACCTCTTGGTACTTACAATGCTCTAGTGTCTCCAAATTTTACCCTGAAATCTGAGGACTATCCCATGTTTAAAAAATTTCGTTACTTTTCAAAATAACGGGTCTTTTTGTGCTTTTATTGCCAAAAGATGTTTCTATTATGTTAAGTTATTCCCAGTGAATCATATGAGCCAATTTCGACAAATACCCAGATGCTGAAATTCATTTTATCCCTCCGCCAAGTTTGTATCTGCAGGAATTTTTATTTAATTATTTATTAAATAAATAAAGCCCCGTTTGAAGTAAATTGTGCTCCGGTTGAACCCTGTTGAAGTTTTGCACGCCAGTATTCACACATCTCAACAAGGATTTTCACCAGGAATGAATTTGGAGCATTGTCTGCAACTTCTGACCAATGTTTTTTCATTTTTATTTATTTCTTTTGCGTTTGTTCTCCAGTTTTCTCCCATTCTTTGTTTGTTAAATTCTCCTTGGATCCGTTCTTTGTTCTGTATAGTCTGTTTAATTTCCTGGGAGCATTTGGAAGATCAATTATGGCCTCAACACCAAAAGGAATCAATCTCGAGAAGGCAAACTGACTGATACAAAGAAGATGAAGTTAAGCAGAAAAAGCCTCTCCTAGGAAAGTCGCTACTTTTTGGAATAAATAGACCTAAGCTGCAATGGGAATTTTGGCAGTGACAGGCACGTCGGGAATTTCTTACTTACCTTCCAGAGTACTTTTTCCCATGAAGTCAAAATCACTTGAGATGCAATGGGAATATTAGAGGTGGCAGATAGATGGGCATTTTTTATCTGCCTTGCAGGGTAAAAATTCCCATTATAAATAAAGAAAAATCACTTAAAACACCGATGGGAATTTTTTGTCTGCCTAGTAGGCTAACTTTTCCCACTAAAGAGGTTTATTCACCCATGCAATTCACACTTCATCAAAGGAAGCTATTTTCAATACAAGTCACACTTTTTAGGAGATGTTTTAATTTGCCAGTGGGAATTTCGGCAGTGGTTGGTAGGCGGGAATTTCATACCTGCCTTGCAGGGTAAAAATTCTCATTATGAAAGTCAAATCACTTAAGTGAAAGAGGGGATTTTTGGAGCAGCAGTGCAGGGTGGAAATTCCATCAAGTTGACTTCCTATTTTTAGCATCTACCCTTGCAAAAAAGTGCGACCCACCTTAGCATTAAAACAATGCATTTAATGATATTTATTAATGACTTGTTTACCCAAACTTGGCACCATGAATAGAAGGAAAGTCAATGCAAGAAGACAAGCCAAAGAGAACTAAAGGATGCATGCTAAAAATAAATAAAATAAATTTATTTAAAATCAACCAACATCATGCATAATTGGGCGCCCAGTTTGGGTGAATAGACATGATTATTTATTAATTAAATTGCCAAAAATAGGAAGGAAAATTATTAAAAATAGTATGCTGAGGGTTATATAAGCATGGGCTGCCATAATGAAGAAGCAATTAATTCTTTTTGCTAAGGATTGCAGCTCAGACAATTTTGGCGCCAAGGAAAGGAGGTTTTGTGTATCAAAAGGTGTTTTACATTACTAGGAAGCTTCAAGGTTTGGTGCCTAGGGTTGGAATTGCTTGATTTTTTCTATGATAATTATCTACATGTTGGTATAAGTGCCCAGGTGAATTTAAAAATATTTATGCTTGCTTTGCATGCAAGGAAAGCCTCAAATTTTAGGGCAACAAACTTTATATTCAGATTTTGGTGATAGAAATCAAGTATTCATGCATTGGACTAAATCTTTGTCTGAATTAATTGCAGGTATTCATTATAGATGTTCATATAAGTGAAAGAGAGTTCAAATTTTTGTCAGGTACATTGAATATATCTTCCGAATTTGAAGAAATTGCTAGATCTGCACAAATTGATCCAGTTGCAAGGAATTCCGGCAGGATTAAAAGAAAAAGAATTCAGACAAAGATTGCTCAGACGAAGATTGCTTTAGTCATGATGAAAGCGAAGGATCAACAGAGTCATGCATAGCTTCTAGATTTGCTGATATCAATGACACAGACATAGGCCCTGAACCCATCACCTAATTAATTGACAGATCCAAGGCCGGAAGGACATCTCTCATGCGGGCAATAAAAAGCAGTGGAATTATTCAAGCATCAATGTTTCCAGTCACAGCGCAGTTGCCTGAATTTGTTATGGAGTTTGCAAGGTCATATCATCCTCTTTCCATAACAATTCGGGATGTTGCGGGAAAGACAATAATCAGGCTGGATGCACAATTTATTAATTATTGTCTGGAGATTCCGACAGGATCAGTGGTGATTGTAATTAACATTTTGGATGCTGGCAACAGATGGGAGAAACACAAAGCAGATTGTGTGGGCATAATGAATAACAAATATATGAAGAAGCCCAGGTCTCCATCAAAGTTCCCAAGGAATTTTCCGCAACCCAATTTGGTGCAGGAGGTGGATGATATTACTAAATTGCTTTGCAGGTTAAGTGGAGAAGTCAATACTCACAACATCCGCTCATAGACGTATGCTTTCGTGAGAACCATTGAGATCAACAAAGCTGATTCGATAATCAATTGGGCGGAGATCATCAGTGACAACATCGGTGAGCATCTCCGAAGTGTGAGGCGGATGTACTACTTCAAAATGACTTCATACCTGGTATATGCAGCAGCTTCGTAGGGTATATTTTCCACGCTGGATAAACATGGCATACTGGTGAAAGATCCTATTTTTGAGTGCTTCCCATAGTTGATAGTTCTTGAATGCCACAAAGATTACAAGGTGGTCAACAATGGGTTCTTCTATGGATTCATTTGCAAATTAAATAGTGATCTAAAGACTAGAAAGGTAAGCAAAAAAGCTTAGGAAGTTATATCCCAACATGGCTATATTTTCATCCAGTTTGTGGACTTCACGTATCTTAGGGTAATCGACTTTTCGGGAGAACCAGTTAAGTTGCTGAGGTATCTAAGTGACAAATGGGTCATCATGGATTTGTGCAAACAGCTCGTGGAGATGCATGACTTACAATCAAAGCGACACAAGTCTACAAGTTTCTTTCCGGTCACATTGGGTTATTACAGCTGTCATAGCATCCATAAAGCTAGAGAAATTGAAGCTGAAATGTTTTTTGAATATGAGCATGAGTTCTTCCTAGCGCGGCTGAACTTTGACCTATATGGGGTAGCGAAGAAGACAATATCCTAGGAATACTCACACGTACTTTCCTTGGAAGACTTCTGGATGAAGTGCAAAAATGAGTATGAAGTTAGAAAGAAATACTTCAGCAGGTTATCGACGTAATAAGTGTCTGATTATGGTTTGGCATGGATACCTGCAAATCTCACAGATGATGGGCATGTGATACTTGACTCATATCATCAGATGGGAGGGGATAGAGCTGCTCTTCAGGAAAACATTGGTGGCTGCCAGATGATTGAGGAAAGATCTCCCGCAGTTCTAGTTAACACTTCGAACTGGTTGTTGACAAAGGGGTATTGTTTGGATGAAGCTTTGATGAATCAGATCACAGGCAAATTTACTGTAGGAGACTTCAACAAAAGAAAACACGAAGGTGAAAGCAGCAGAAGGCCAGAGAAGCTTAAAGTTCACAAGAAGTCTCATGCACAGGAGAGGGCCATATCTATAGCTATCGTGCTAGTGCCACCTTCTCCAGCATCAACTCATAATACTTTGGCAACCTCTGAACCTCAGAGAGATGTTGTTCCTCCGTTGAATCCAGCGTCATTTGTATTTTCTCCTCAACCACTCAGGTCTTCACCTCTCCATGTGGAGAAGTTGAAAGCACAGATGACAGAGTTTGAAAAAAACATTGTCTTTGGACAATTCAAAGGGTGGCAGTCACAACACAGTGGTAAATTCGGATAGAGCAGAATCAGAGCATGAGATGATGGTACACTTGGTGACTTCTCATTTCCTGAGAAGCAACTTTTCATCATGGCTGGCTTTGCAGACAATCCTAGAAGCTAGAGAGGAGATCAACCTTGAGGAACATGACTTTCAGTTGCTCTTGAGTTTGGGCGGAAGAGATAGAAGACCTAAAGTTGCCAAAATGACTTCTAGGTTGATTATTGAGGAATCAAGACAGAAGTTCGCTAAGTTATCAGTTCCAGCAAAAGGAAAGCACAAGGGAGATAGATAAGATAAGATATATATATTAATGTCCAACGAATGACCACAAAAGTAGGTCAATGGGACTGCAGTCTAAACAATATACAAAGTGCGAGCGGGGACAACTCAAAACGAGTTCCCAAAAACAGAAAAGAAGAGAAGACAGACATAAAGGAAACCCGAAGCCAATACCCCCACAGGCGGGGGCAATGGGGCAAGCACGGGAGAAAAACAAGGGATGCAAAGAGGGGAATGATATGGGGGGAAAACGAGGACCAAGGTCTAATCAGGAACGGTAGCCACACCCCTCCTAACATTAGAGGCCGACGAAAAGAAGCTCCTGATGGACTGGCAACCCGGAGAGAGGGGCGGAAAACCTCCTTCCCTGCTGAGATCTGAGACTGACGCGACGGCCAGGGGGACGAATGGAGCCGGACTGCCCTCTGGTACGTGTGTGTATCCGATTCTGCTGGCGGTGATCGAGGGAAGTGTGAAGGTCCAACCGGGGACAAACTGATCTATGCACTATATCTGGGTCAGAAAGGCTCTGTCGTTTTAGTTCCTCCACTAGTGGGTAGAACCGGAAAGAAGGTTTGTAATTCGTCTCGTTGGGGATGACTCTCGGAGGGGGGATGAAGAATCTGGTCTCAGAACAACAAAGACTCACGGATGTAGAGGGCAAGACACCGCTGGTCGATATATCTGAAGAAAGTCCGGGAGAGTCTGAATCCCTCTGAAGAGACAGTGAAATCGTCCTCTGATCTCATAGTATATGGGGCAGCGGAAGATGAAATGAGTCTCTGTCTCCACCTCATATGAAGGCTACAAAGCCTACAAAGTCTATCCTCCCGATCAATGTGGTGATCAGTCTCGCACCGAAGTCTGTGGGAGCCGACTCGAAACTGACCCAGAGGTATACGGAGGGCATGCATCCAGTGGCGAGAGGTGTACTGAGGTCGGATGATGAGTCCATCTTTGATTTCAAGAAAGTGCTCTGCATAAAAAGACATCTTAGGGCGCAAACCCCTAGGGGGTTCACCCAAGTAGTCTGAATGAAGCTCCTGTAGATATCCTCCCGGATGGACCTGTTCAACACTTGCTTGGTGGGCAAGAGATGACTGGGAGCATTCAGAGAATACTGGAAGGGGGGGAGACGATCAATCTGGATACCAACTGAGTCCAACAAGGCAGAAGTCTCGAACAAACCAACAACGGCCCACAACCTGGGCAATACTCACAGAGGAACAATAGGCGAGATATGGATACCTGTCCTGCTCACCGGGGAGATCACCAAACTTCCTGATATGGTGAAGAAAGGATGATATGTCAAATATAGTCTCCAAACGGAAAGGTCGGGCTCCGAACTCTGCCAAAATAATATGTTGGGGGACTGTCTGTTTGCATCTGATGAAACAACGAAGGAGGAGAGTCTGAATCCTCTCAGCGGAAGCCCAATCTGTGTCCAAAAGGGAGGGGCCCCAGACAACAGACCCATAGAGAACAGTGGGGCGGATGAGGGAGGTCATAAGAAACATCTTGGAGGAGACGTCTTGGAAGTGGTGCCGAAAACATTGTCTCTCGAGAATGGCAAGAGACCCATACCCTTTGTTCACTCTCGGCTGAAGAGCATGCCCTCATACTGAATCTAGGCCCTGAGAACTGGACTCCCAGGTAGGTGTATGTATTAGTAATTTCAACCTCATGCCCCTTGAAGAAGAAATGGAGGTGTGATGTCCGCAGCCCGTTGAAGACCATGACCTTGGTCTTACCCAGATTGACCGTCAAATGCCAAAGATCACAGAATAAAGCAAGTGCATCAAGCTGTCTCTGAAGCCCCTCAGGAGAAGAGGCGAGTAAAACAATATCGTCGGCAAATAGGAGAATAGAAATCAAGACGTGGTGAAGAAGGCAACCGTCCCCTTCCTGAATGTGATCCCGAAGAAAAGATTCCAGCTCATCAATGTAAATGCCAAAGAGGGTAGGAGACAAGGGGCACCCTTGTTTAACCCCAATGGTGCTCCTGATGGGATCAGACAATCCATGTGCAGTACGAAGACGCCCAAGGATGGACTCATAGAGGCGCATGATGGCAATAATAAGAGTCTCAGAAATACCAATGTCTCGGAGTCGCTGGAAGAGGGCCATGCGAGGTATGGAGTCAAAAGCTTTTCGAAAGTCTACAAAACAACAATAGACTTTTGAAGAGCAGTGACGAGCCTCCTCAATAATAGCCCAAAGGGTGAAGATGTGGTCGATAGTGTGGTAACCAGGGCAAAAACTAGCTTAACCTCTGGCTCTGAGTTGCTTCTGCTCCAAAATCTCGGAAAACAACCTGTGGAGAACTGTAGCATAAAGTTTGGAGAAAGAATGGCCCACCATGATGGTCCTGTAGTTGTTCGGATCATAAATGGACCTAGCTTTGTGAATTGGGTGAATGATATGATGAGACCAGGTAGGAGGGAAGCCCATGCAAACCACCTGATTGAAAAGATCTGCCAAATAGTTACCAAAAACCTCAAAACCCTGCTTGAAGAACTCGGCCTAGAAACCATCCACATCAGCTGCCTTGTTACAGTTCAAAATCCTTATTGCCTCTTTGATATTACGGTGAGTGAAGGGGATTACCAGGCAGCAGGATGCCAATCTAGATAGATTGCTGCCCCGGAACATCATAAAGGGTAGAGGTGGTGGGAAAAAATGGAGATAGGATCGACCATTGTGGGGGAGTGGGACTGGTGGGGAAAGATAGTACACCAAAAGGACCGAGGGTTAGTGCTAAGGGAGGTGGAAAGCATATATCTGCGGTGGGAAATGAAGGATCGCTTCTTACGGCAGAGAAGGCACCTGTAGGCAGCCTTAAGAGTGGGGAAGGAGGGGAGGGCCTGGATAAAACCCTGGCGAAGGTGACGGTGAAGAGATTTACACTCTACATCGTACCATTGGTTGATGGGGCAAGTTTTAGTAGTACTAGTGGCCGAGGGATGGGTGGTGGAGCTGGGAAAAGATCTCAGGGCAGCCTCCCACATGGCAGAGGAAAGGCATGAGTACTTGGCCTCCGCATTAGACATGTTAGATAACAGGGGCTTAGCGGGGAGAAGGTCTCGGATGTGGAATGAGTAAGATCCGTACTCTCCTTTATCAAACTGAAAGGAGATGCGAGGTGGGTAGTGGGGAGGGGGAGGAGGGGCGGTGGTGGTAGGAGAGTTGGCGACCAGAGAGAGTGATAGGACTGCGTGGTCAGCAAGGGGAATGGGGGAAACAGAGAAGGAGCAGAAGAGGGGTGAGATGTCCGGGTTGGCAAGGATATAGTCCACCACACTAATGCCCCCGCCATGGGGACAACATGTGAAAAAATGTGAGTCCTGGAAGCGCTCGATCCTGTTAAAGATCACCATCTCCTGAGACTCCCCAAGCTAGAGGAGGAACCGTCCATAAGCTGTGAAGGGGCCATCTGTATCCGCAAAAATCCTATGTAGACCAACTGACACGGGGTCAATCCTCTGTGTGCAAAATGTATCCTCTGATCTGTCATGGAGAGGGACCTGCAGGTGTTTGGTATGGGCATTAAAATCACCTAAAATGATAACCTCCCCTGCGACTGAATACTGGCTAATATTGTCGTATAAGTCAAAGAAAGGGTCACCGTCCGGGCCATTGTGGATGGCATAAGAGGAAGCAACCGGAGGAAAGTAACAAACTGCTATATAGAGATCCCTAGAAAATTGAGCGGATCCACTGATACAAATCCACATGTACCTAGTAGACTCATCAAAACCGACCATCGAGATCCTGTTCCGGAGGGAGTCCTTATAAAGACAAGCGACCCCACCGGAACCCCTGACACCACCCGAATCCCGAGTCTCCTGTCTGCAAGTTGAGAACCAAAGAAAACCAGTAATACCTGGGAGAGGACGAACTGGGCTCTCGTGTCTCTGTGATGAAGAGAATGTCGGCAGCCCCGAGAGCGTCTAACATAAGGCCAGGGGAAGGCCAAAGGGAACCATTCCCTCTCCAACAACTGATAGATAAGCCTCTCGCCTGACTCCTCTCCCACTGGGCCCGTCATTGGGGAGCCCCTTGGCGGGGTACTCAACCAGGAGGAGAATCCCTGATAACAGCCCGAAGATTCCTGATAACCGCCCATTTACCTGCTTTCCTCGTTGCCATGACTTGCTCCCTAGAGCGTTTGAGCTCCCCAACTTGTGTTCTGGTAAGATCTTCGTCAAGGAAGACCTTGTCTGGGCGTGAGGACAAAACCCTCTTCGCCTTGAGAGCTTGCAGCCTGTCAGAGGTTCTGAAATGGATGAAAAGTGTGGAATCATAGCCAATCCAAGCTCTCTCTAATGTAATGTCTGGAATCCCCAAAGTATCAATGACAAAGGAGTTACCAACCGCCAGTGGGTCCTGTGTTGGCATGGGAGGTGGGAGACCCCTCACCTTGAGGTTTAATTCCCTATCCCACCTAGTACGCTCCTCAATTAACTTGGCTTGCATAACAGCCTCAACCGCAACCAAGGGAGGGGGAGCGTTGCCTGTCCCACTCACAACCTTGGTCCATGATTCCGTTTCCAGTTTTAAGGAAGTTTGATTAGTTTTGATTTCCTCCTGTTGAGACCGGAGGTCAACTATTTCTGCGTGTAGGGCAGCATTAGGGGAGCAAGTATTATCTGTGGCGTTGGCTAATTTTTCTCTCAAGATGGCATTCTTAGCCTCCACATCAGCGACCCTGCCAATAAGTGTACAGACCTCAGTTTGGAGTTGTTGATTGGCATGTTCAACTTTCTGGATTCGGTTGATAAGTTCCAATAGAATGTCTGCTATATTGCAAGACGTGTTACCTAGGGGATTCCCGATCGTGCCGCTGCCAGTAAGAGTTTTTGGGGCCATGATTGTAGCCAAACCACTAGGATAAATTGCCTTAAGAGGGGAGAGCTCACGGTGGATGATATAACAGTGACCAAAGTGCCAATAGGTCAAACTACCACAAAAGGATTAAAGCAGGATACACAGACACTAATGAACGCTTAATTTCTTAAGATTGACAAAGAAAAGTCTGAGATAGCCAAGCTTCAAAAGCAGGTGTCCCAGCTATGTGAGATCATTGCTAAGGTCGCCAAACCTTCCTATTAGCCCATTCTAGCACATGAGCAAGTGAGTAATCATCTGATGCAGGAGGTGGAAGATGCAGGGGACCAGGTCTAAGCTATTGCTTAGTGGAAAGAGAAAATCATTCACCAAGCTTCAGAGCAGTTCGAAAGAATACTAGCTGAATTGGAGAATAGGTATAGGGCAATATCTCAGCTAAAGGAACTAATGACATAGATAAAAGATGAGAACATAGTTGTTGAAAGTCATGTGGGTACTTTAGCTAAGATACACTCATTGCCAGAGGATGTGCTAATTACAGAGCAAATTGTATTTCGTGGATTAATGGAAAAGGGGAAGCAGTTAGAAATTTCAGTTTCCTTCCACATAGAGATCCTCAAGCTTATGCTAAAAAGGATGCAATTGTTGGAAACTGCGATGGGGGAAGTGCCGGAGAGCATTCCAGACAAATTACCTGCTTCCCATGAGGAATTCATTCTGGATGTGTAGAAAGAAATTGATGAAGTCATCATACCTTTCATGATAAATTCAAATGGCAGACTCATAAAGCTTCAGACAAATGTTGAGGGTTATGGGCCTGGTTTAGAGAAGGTAAAGGCTAATACTGCTACTTTGTCCAGAGGGTCCAGAGGGTTGTTGCAGTTCAGAACCGAGAGAGAGGCTATTGTTAAAACAAATGGGAAAATGTTGAATTACATGTTTGAAAAGTATATTCAATAGCAGAACAAAAAGAAAGTGTAGGTGTTACAACTGACAGATCTTCGTTCTTCTCTTATTTCTTATGTTCTCGGATGAAAATGTAAGATTAAAGTTATTGGTTTAAAAACAATTACTTTAAGTTATTTAGAAAGATTCTTTAGGATAAGTGACAGATGTGCACAATTTTATCTTAAGCTCCTGATGCATGTATATAAGAGAGAAATTCTAGGAGGATGATTGCCAGATGTTCCCTTTACTACTTCATGTTATAGTTCAGTTGTAGTTTCCCATTTGTAAGTTCCTCTCTACACACTATAAGTAGAGGAAGAACCTACAGGTTAAAGGATCAGAATTTGTAATCAACATTCTTGTGTTCCAGACTTGGAGCTAAAACCTTTGAAAACTTTCTGAAAGCGGAGGAATAGAGAAGAGAGATTTTCGGAGAACTTTGTGTCAACGGTGCATTTGTTTCTTATTTCTTTTTAGATCTTTGCATAAAATTTGTGTTGTCTGAGATCTAGATCAAAATTTTTTCTTTGCCTCAAATTCTGCATTTCAAGATCTATTTGTTTCGTCTATATGCATGTGATCAACTCTGTCAACTATTGGTTAGGTTGCACATCTCCTTTCCTTTCTTCTCATATTTAATTATTTCCCTTTCCTGCACATATTGCTTACAGCTGCTTACTTGCTGCAAAATTGCCTAGTTATGGTTTATGAGCTACGCAATTAAAGTAAAACCAACAGATAGATATTAGGAAATATAATTGACAAAATCTTACACAGGAGCCTCATCGGTAAATGAGGGAGATTTATCCCATGACTGCCTAGGTTTTCAGCTGTGCAGAAAATCTAGCCAACAAAACTGCATTTAGTGAGTACATTATAACCAATCCATGTTAGCACAATTTTGCCAAAGGATGATTAACATCAGATTCAAAAGGTAAATCATATCATCTACAACAAACATGATCAACAATTCAGAAGAGTATACCGTCTCAGAACAGAAATAACATATCAACGTTTGCAAACTTAAGTCAAAGAAGCAGGTTAAGATATCAATTATGACAGAGGCATTATAGTACATATGTATATATAGGCATAATCTTATTTTATTTCTGATATTAAAATTGAATTATCCTCTACTCCAGGCTTTCAAAGTAAATTCCTCCATGGACACAAAGGAATCTAGGGTAAAGGAGTTTCACCAAAGGAAGATACTATAGGTCTCAGAGATATGATAATAGGGAATTCATGTGCAGCAAAGTCATGGAGTCTTGGTAAGCCCCTATTGCAATATACAAGGTTTTTCTTTATCAATTTTATTGAACCTACGAAAACATCTCTCGACAAAAGTGCTCAAGCCACGGGTGAGATTAATGTGTCAACAACCTGACCCTAGGTAAGTATCCCGTTGGTCCACATGCTTTCCTTTTAGGCATAAATATTTGTTGGCTAGATTTTCTGCATAGCATAAAACTTAGGCAGTCATGAGATAAATCTCCCTCATTTATCGGTGAGGCTCCCGTGTCAGATTTGTCAATTAAAGTATGTTAGTATCTATATGGGGTTTTACTTTAATTGTTCAGCTCATGAACCATAGCTGTACAGTTCTGTAGCAAGTAAGCAGCTGTTTAAGAAAAGAAATATTTATGGAAGAAGGGAATTGTATAAACACAGGGAAGAAATGGGGAAGATGTGCATCTCAATCAACAGATAGCAGAGTTGATTGCATGCACATAGAAGAAACCAATAGATATAAACACATAATTATAAGCAAAGGCAACTTTAGATTCAGGTCTAAAATAACACAGTTTATTTAAAAGATCTAAGATATAAAAGCTAGAAACACAATACACCATGACACAAAGTTCTCCGGAAATCTGCTCCTGTATATTCCTTTGCTTCAAGTGGCTCTCAAGGGTTTCAGCACAAAGTCTGGGACACAAGGATGCTGCTTACAAATTCTGATCTTTAACCCGTAGGTTCTTCCTCTACTTATAGAATGTAGAGGGGCAATTACAAGTCGGAAGCTTTTAGTTGAATTGGCACATGTGGAAGTGGGAAAGGAAACAACTGACAATCTCCCTCTTAGAGTTCCTCTTTACATGACATGCATGATTTGCAACTGAAGATAGAACCTTCTATTTTGCACGTCTGCCACCTATCTCCAAGTAGTTGACTTCTTCAAGTAATGGCTCTTAAACCAATCACTTAAGTTTTATAATTTAATTGATTGCTCAATTACTTTGTTGGAGGAAAGAAGAAAGAAGAGAAAAGTTGCAGTCTAGTTCTTTTTCATATTCTGCATGCAGCTGATTCTTTTGCCTTTGATTCTCACCAAATTGAACCTAGGAGCAGCTGGATCTGGAAGCAAGCTGGATCTGGAAACAAGCTGGATCTGGAAGTGACTGGAAGCAGCTGAAAGCAAGTGACCGTGATTTGCTTGCGGGTATTGCCTTTCACATGTCTTCCTTCTTATCCTTGAAGCTTTTGCAGTTCTTCTCCAGTACATGCATCAGTGCAATGTTCGCCGTAAATAATTCATCATTTTTATTTTTAATTACATACGAGCAATTAAAATTTTTGGAAAGCACTCCGGGTGAATGCAACTTCAATGAAGACTTCAACTGGAAGATTGGAAGCACATGCACAAGATCCTGGAAGGAATTTTCCACGCACTGGCTTCTTCACGGGCTGCGTTCGAAACAAGAGGATGAAGCCTTTGTGCCGAAAACTTTTGCAATTATGAGATCTGGGCCTATGATGTCAGCAAATTTGGAAGTAATGTATGATGCTGTTGAGCTTTCTTTTTCATCCCGCTTTGCTATGGCTGGAACAATCTTTGTATTGGACATTGATTTAAGCTCCCTTTCTTTTGTAAAGCACATGTAACGAATTTTTGCAATTAATTCAGACAAAGATGGCAACCGGAACATGAACAGTGAATTTCAATCATAAAAATATGTATAATTCAAGTCGACTGCCCAAAATTTGATATTTTATTTGCATGCAAAGCAAACATGAATTTTACCAACTTCACCTGAGCATCTGTATCACTTATGCAAACAATTATTCAGACACAAATCAACCTCCTTAAACCTGTGTGCCGAAATTCGAAACTTTTAGCATTAATTTCACTTTCTTCTGAGCAAAAATCCTCTCCAAATGGGGCGCACTTTTCCTCTGGGCTGCACTTTTCTACCTTTGAATTAATTAATTCATCCTTATGGCAGCCCCTGCTTATATAATTCTCACAATTCTATAATTAATTAATGTCTTTCCTATTTCTGGCAATTAATTAATTAATTAATAAGCTTCAATTTTCAAATGGGGCGCCTATTTTGTGCATGCTCATGGCTGCCATTAAATAAATTAAATTTATTTAATTTTAGACTTCTGCTTCCAGTTAACTCAAGCCTCACAGTATGCTTTGACCTTAGCCACTGAAAATAGGAATTAATTTAATCATTTAATACTTTAAAAAGTATTATTTCTCTCCCAAATAGGGATGTATTAAATAAATTAAATTTATTTAATTTTGGAATTCTATTTTTAAATTCGTTTTGACCACTTCTCTTTGTTGACTTTTCCACAAGTCTGGGCGCCAAAATTGGGTGAATAAATATTAACAAATATTTATTTAATGCATTATTATTCACCCAAGGTGGGTCACACTTTTTGGAATAAAGAATTTGTATTTTTAAAATTCAAATGTCAATCAGATTATTTACCCTGCAAGGCAGCCCTGAAAATCCCATGAGTCACTTAAGTCGTTTGGCTTTCATAATGAGATTATTTACTCTGCAAGGTAGGCAATAAAATCCTATGATTCACTTAAGTGATTTTTCTTTTATTCCACAATGAGAATTTTTACCCTGCAAGGCAGGTAAGAAATTCCCGCCTGCCTGCTGCCTCTAATTTTCCCATCATTAGTTAAGTGACTTTGCCTTCATGGGAAAAAGTACCCTACAAGGCAGGTACACAAATCCCACCTGCTTGCTGCAACCAAAAATCTCATGATCCACTTAAGTTGTTTGACTTACATAATGAGATTATTTACCCTGCAAGGCAGGTAAGAAATTCCCGTCTGCCTGTTGCCTCCAATTTTCCCATTGTGACTTAAGTGGCGTTGTTTCCATAGGAAAAAGTACCCTGCTAGGCAGGTACAAATTTTTCTCTTGTCTGCTGCTTCCAAAAAGCCCATGATCCACTTCAAACCCTCTTTTTCCAAAAATGTGGCCAGCCCCAGAAGAAGCTTTTTGGTGCATGACTTCGTCTTTTCCAAGAGAACCAGATCTCCAATGGCGAATTCTTTCTGGCAAAACGTGCATATGTGATCTCCAGATACTCTAGGCCAAGAATTAGGCCAAATCGCCAAAAGGAATTGATCCAGAGAAATTTCACAGAAAACGAGACGGGAAAACACAAAACGTTGCCAGAAGTTACAAATAAAGCCTAAGATTCATCCCTGGTTAAAACCCTACTGGTACACTGGAATAATGATATGTATGATCACAACAGAGTTAAACCGGAGCGCAAATTGCCTCAAACGAGGCTCAAAATAATTAAATATAAATTTGTCGAAGGCAAATCCTGATGACAAAATATAACAATTTTGGGCATCTGGGTATTTGGCGAAAATGGCTAATACGGCTCTTTGGGAATAGCTTGACACAATACAGGCACCTTCTGGCAATAAAAACACAAAACGACCCATTATTTTAAAAGTACGATTTCTTTTCGGATAGGGTAGTATTAGATTTTAGGATGAAATCTGGGGACACCAGTTGGCTCCGTCTGTGGACATCTTTTTCTCTGTCAGAATGACAAGAGAATATATGAGATCCCAACATCTCTGGTTTCGCATCTTGTCTTTTGGGCACGGGGTTAGGCAAACGAAAACAAGGAAAAAGTAAACAAGGTTTTATTTATATACATACAGGTTTTACCCTGCTTTTCAGTTCTTGAACAACTTCAGATGTTTCCCGTTGAAAGGAAATGGTAACTCAATTCCATCCCGGTAGGCAAGGAAGAAGGTATCCATTCCTTCAACTCTTTTGCTCACGAAGGGCCCTTTCCAGAGTGAATCAGATTTGTCGTGCATGCCCTTCGGTTCATGTCTCATTTCCCACCAGAGTACCCAGTCTCCGATCTCAAACTTCCTTTCTTTGGCCTTCTTGTCAAATACTCTAGGCAAGTCCTTATCAACTTCATTTGGTTGTGGCTCATCCTTTCTTCTTTTTGCGGTGGGTAAGTCTTCATCAATTTCTCTCGTTCCCAGATTCATTGGTTTCACTTCGAAGGAAGAACTATCACCATATTCTTTGTTCATCTTCAGGTACTAATCATGCTTGTGGAAAGTCTCCACTAAGGAAACTAAATCTTCGGGATTTTGTTACCTTTTGGTTGGATCATTCCACTGCTATCACTATAACCTAGATCAGTTTTTCCTGTGACTGTCGTGGTGGTGATTCACTCCCTTCAACATGCAGACATGCAGAGGTTTGTTCAGGGATTTTGGGGCGGTAGACCATCTCCACTTTATAGTTTCCTTGTCTGAATATAGACGGTGGTCTATCCGGATTCAATAGTGCAGCCGTGACTGTCAAAGAATCTGCCTTGGAGTTTTGATTTATTGGAATGAAGTCAATAGAGAAGGCTGCAAAATCGAATGTGGTAGAAAGTACTCGATCTCTGTAATGCTCTAGCTTATCTCTTTTGACTTGACTTTGCCCTCGAACCTGTTTTACTAGAAGTTCAGCATCTCCTTGGGCTTTGAGGAGTTTTATTCCTGGTGTCACTCAGATTTCACCCTGAAATTTGCGACTACCCTATCCGAAAATTTTTCGTACTTTTAAAATAATGGGTCGTTTTGTGTTTTTATTGCCTAAAAGTTCTTATATTGCATCAAGATAATCCTAAAGAGCCATATTAGCCTTTTTCGCCAAATACCCAGATGCCCAAAATTGTTTTATTCTGTCGTCGGGATTTGTTTGCGGGAAATTTGTATTTAATTATTTTGAGCCCCGTATGAGGCTATTTGCGCTCCGTTTTAACTCTATTATGAGCGAATATGTTATTATTCCTATGTGCCAGAGGGGTTTTAACTTGGAATAAGTTTTGGACTTAATTTGTAACTTTTGACAATTTTTCGTGTTTTTGTGGTGTCCCGTTTCGTTTTCTGTGAAATTTCTCTAGAACAATTCCTTTACCGAGTAAGCCCGATTTTTGGCCTGGAGCAGCTGGAAAACATATACGCACATTATGCCCGAAGGAAGTCGCCATCGGAGGTCTGGATCACTGGGAAAAAACAAAGTCGTGCACAGAAAAGCCCCTGCGGGGATGGGCGCATTTTTGGAAAACAAAGGATTTAAGCTGCAAGGGGAAAAATATAAGCCGTAGGCAGGGTGGGAATTTTATACCTGCCTAGCAGGGTACTTTTTCCCGTGTTATTAAAGTCACTTAAGTTGCAGTGGAAAAAATAGAGGCTGCAGGCAGGTGGGAATTTATTGCTTGCCTTGCAGGGTAAAAATTCCCATGATAAAATAAAAGTAAAGTGACTTAAGTGAAATCATGGGATTTTAGTGCCTGCCTTGCAGGGTAAATAATCCCATTGTCAAAGTCAAATCATTTAAGTGGATCACGGGATTTTGGTGCCTGCCTTGCAGGGTAAAGAATTCCATTGTGGAAAAATTCTTAAAAATAGAATTACATGTGCACAAAAGTGCGCCCCTTTTGGTGAGAGAATGGCAGCCTTGAAATTGATTATTTTAATTAATCTATTCTCTCAAAAAGTGCGCCCAAGCTTGGAGGAAGTCAACAAGTCAAAGTTGGAATAAAAGAAAGGAATTAAATGCATTAAATTTAATTTATTTAGTGGCTGCCCCCTTCCTCTCAAAAAGTGCGCCCCATTTGGGAGTTGTTTAATGTTTTTTAAGGCATTAAAACATTAAATTAATTTCTATTTTCAGTGGCTATGGTCAAAGCACACTGTAAAGCTTAAGTGAAGTGATGTGTGAAGGATTAAATTGGATTAATTTAATTTATTGGATCGCTGTCCTTTAACATGCTATTTTTAAAAGAGAAAAACATGATTTTTAATTAATTAATTGCCTTTAATTGTTAGGGCAATTATTAATTATAGAATTATGAAGGTTATATAAGCATGGGCAGCCATATGGGTGAATTATTTGATTCACAGGTAAAGAATTGCAGCCAAGAGGAAAAGTGCGCCCCCATTAGAGGAAGGATTTTGCTCAGACAAGGTGACAACAAGGCTAAAAGCTTTCAGATTTGGCGCATGCTTTGGAGGAGGTTGATCTTTGTTTGCATAATTGTTTCCACAGGTGTTACAGGAGCTCAGGTGTTGATTGAAAGGATTCATGTTTTTTTTATGTGCAAATTAAACACCAATTTTTGGGGCAGCAGGCTTGAAAAATGCAGATTTTTACAATTTAAATTTACTATTCATGCTCCGGTGGCCATTTTTGTCTGAATAAATTGCAGGAATTTATTACAGGTGCTTTACAAAAGAAAAAGAGTTTTTATCAATGTCCAATACATTGCAAATATCCTCTGAATCTGAAGAATTGTCCAGATCTGCACCAGTATTGAAGAAATCCGGCCAAGTAAGAAGAAAAAGAATTATTCAGACGAAGATAGACAAAGCCATGGCGAAAAGAGATGAAAAAGAAAGCACGATGGAGTCATGCATTGCTTCCAAACTTGCAGACATAGGAGACACAAATCTAGGCTCGGAACCTCTTTCCGATTTGATTGATAGATCCAGAGCGGGAAAGACTTCACTCATGCGTGCGGTCAACAGCAGTGGAATTATCCGAGCTGCAGCTTTTCCATGTACAGCCCAGTTGCCAGAGTTTGTGATGGAGTGTGCTAGATCTTATCATCGTTCATCCAGATCAGTGCGTGATGCTGCAGGAAAGACAATAATTCATTTGGATGCAGAATTCATCAATTATTGTTTGAAGATTCCAGTGCGAAAGGTGGTGAATTCCATTAGCATTCAGGATGTTGATAGTAGATGGGAGACGCATAGAGCTGATTGTGTGAGCCTCATGAATGGCTGATATATGAAGAAGCCTAGATCTCCTTCAAGGTTCCCGCAAACACTTCCACGGTCCAATTTGGTGCAGGAGGCAGATGATGTCATCAAATTGCTATGCAGGATGAATGGCGAAGCGAATGCCTACACTTTCCGTACATGGATGTATGCTTTCATCAGGACCATTGAAATCAACAAGGTTGATTCCATAATCAATTGGTCGGAAATTATTAGCAACATCGGTGAGCAACTCCGGAACGTGAAGTGTACTTTCAGCTTCAAGATGACTTCATACTTGGTGTATGCTGCAGCTTCACAGGGCGTCTTTTCCAAGCTGGATAGATGTGTTCTTTCTAAGGACCCCATTTTCGAATGCTACCCACAATTTGCTGCACCTGCATGCGAGAAAGACTTCAAAGTAATCAATGATGACTTCTTCTACGATTTCATCTGTAGGCTAGACAAAGACTTGAAGGCCAACAGGGTAAGCAAGGAAGCGTGGGAAGCTGTGTCCAAGATTGGCAGTCTATTCATTCAATTTGCAGATTTTACATACCTCAGGGTTACGGGCTTTTCTAGAGAACCAACAAAGATGCCCAGGTATCTGAATGATAGATTGATCGCCATGGAGCTGAGCAGGCAACTTGTGGAGTTACACGACCTTCAGTCAAAGCGGCACAAGTCTACGGGCTTCTTTCCAATCACTGTGGGATATTACAGCTGCATTAGCATTCACAGAGCTCGAGGGATGGAAGTGCAAATGTTATCCGAGTATGAGCAAGAGTTCTTCCCTGCATGGCTGAACTTCGATCCATTTGGAGTAGCCAGGAAGACAATCTCCCAGCAGTACGCACATGTGCCTTCATTAGAAGATTTCTGGATAAAGTGTAAAAGTGAGTATGAGGTTAGAAAGAAAGATTTCAGCAGGCTATCAGTAAAGCAAGTGTTCGACTTTGGACTAGCGCGGATACCTGCGGATCTTAAAGATGATGGGAATGTGGTACTTGACACTTACCATCAAATGGGAGGAGATAGAGCCATACTGCAGAATAACATAGGAGGCTGCAACACAATTGAAGAAAGGTCGAGTGCTGTGTTGGTGAATACTTCAAACTGGTTGCTGACAAAGGGATATTGCCTTGATGAAACATTGATGAATCAAGTCACGGGCAACTTCTGCGCAAGAGATTCCCTCAAGCGAAAGCACGGAGGAGAAAGTAGCAGGAAAGTTGAGAAGTTGAAAGTGCATAGAAGATCTCAATTCAAGGAGAGGATCACTTCTACGACTATGACTTTAACTCCAGTTTCTCCAGTACCCAATGCGTCACCAACTATTGCACCACAGCAGCAGGATGCTTCTATGCCTCCATTGAATCCAGCAACATTCATCTTCTCCCCTCAGCCACTTAGTTCAGCGCTTGTTCTAGAGGATACGTTGAAGCTGCAGATGGCGGAATTTGAAAGGGCTTTGTCCTTGGATGACTCAGAAGATGGCAGCCATAACACTGTGGCAGTTTCTGACAGAGAGGATGCAGAGTGGGAGATGGTAGTGCACTCAGCGACTTCTCACACTCCAAGAAGTAATTTCTCAGAATGGCTAGCTTTACAGTTTGTTCCAGAAGCGAGAATGGAGATGAACTTAGAGGAGCACGGCTTGCAGCTACCCCAAGATCTGAGCAGAAGAGACAAAAGGCCTAAAGTTGCCAAAGCAACTTCTAGGTTGATCATCGAGGATTCGGGAGAGAAGTTTGCTGAGATATCAATTCCGACAGAAGGAAAGATAGAAGAGGAGCTCACGGCAGAAGATGTGACAGTGACCAAAGTACCACTCGGTCAAGCCACCATTGAAGGATTGAAGCAGGACACGCAGACATTGATAGATGCTTTATTCCTTAGGCTTGACAGTGAGAAGGCGGAGAAAGAAGAGCTGCAGAAGTAAGTATCTCAATTATGTGAGATCATAGCCAAGGTTGCTAAACCTTCTATTCAGCCCATTTCAGAACAGGTGAGTGATCATCTTATGCAGGAAATGAAAGACGCAAGCAATCAAGTAAAGGCTATTGACGAATGGAAGAATTTGATTATTCATCAAGCTTCTGTACAACTTGGGGAAGTGCCAGCCCGTCTAAAGGTTATGAACGATGCAGCAAATCAACTACAGCAATTGATGGCAAACATAGAAGGCATGAATACAGTTGCAGAGAGTAACCTGATTATTTTGGCCGAGATCAACAAGCTGTCGGGAGATGTATTAATTGCGGAGCGGATTGTACCGGATGGATCAGTTGAGAAGGGGAAGCAGTTAGAATTTGCAGTATCTTTCCGTTTGGAAATCTGCAGAGTTTTGCTGAAAAGGATGCAGGCACTTGAAAGTAGGACGTCATCCTTACCTGACAGTATCATTTCTTTCACGGAAGAGGATGTGGTCGGAGGTGTTACTTCTTACGTTCGGATTGTTTCTAACGAGGTGCCTAATTCCCTGGAAGGGTCTCTCCTGATGGTACAAAAGAGAATTGATAAAGCTACCAAACCTTTCACGATGAATTCTATCAGTAGACTGGTGGTACTGCAGGCGGACATTGCGAGGTTTGGGCCGAACTTGGAAGATGTGGAAGCGTGCATCAAAGTGTTGAATGAAGGGTTGCTGCAATTCAGGACAGAGAAAGAAGTAGTGGCTAAAACAGATGGAAGGATGCTGAATTATATGTTCGACAAGTATATCAGATATCAGAACAAGAAGATGTAGACATTACAGCTGGCATGACTTCTTCTATTCTTTCTTCTTCTATATTCTATGTTCCCAGATAAAATTGTAAAACTTCTAAAGTTATTGGTTTTACAACCATTACTTGAAGTCATGTGGAACCATTCTATTAGTTAAGTGATACATGTGTCACTTAAGAAGAAGTTAGTTGAGGATGATTGCCAAATGTCATCTTTATTTGTTGTTCATGCTTTAGTTCAGTTTGAGTTTTCCATTTGTACTTTCCCTCCTACATTCTATAAGTAGGAGAAGAACCTTCGGGTTAAGGATCGATCAGAATTTTGTGAGAAGCAATCTTGTGTTCTAGACTTTGTATTGAACCCCTGAGAGTATCTTGGAGCAAAGGAATACAAAGGAGCAGGTTTCCGGAGAACTTTGTGTCATGGTGTATTGTGTTTCTTGCTTTTAAATCTTAGATCTCTTAAGTAAACTTCGTGTTATTTTAGATCTAGATCTAGAGCTGCCTTTGTTTTATAATTCTGTGTGTTCATGTCTATTAAGTTTCTTTTATGTGCATGCAATTAGCTTTGCTATCTACTAATTGGGATGCACATCTTCCCCATTTCTTCTTTGTATTTCCTTTACTTCCTTCTTCTATAAAATACTTCCTTTCTTAAACAGCTGCTTCTTGCTGCAAAACTTCTTAGTTATGGTTCATGAACTAAGTGGTTTAAGTAAAACCCCTGAAAGATAATAACACATTTTTATTGACAAATCTGACACGGGAGCCTCACCGGTTAAATGAGGGAGATTTATCTCATGACTGCCTAGGTTTGATGCTATGCAAAAAATCTAGCCAACAATTCCTTTCTTTTTAGTTTGTTCCATTCCTAACAGCAAGGCTTCATACTCCGCTGTATTATTGGTGTTCTCGAACATCAACTTGTGGGAGTATGGAAATATCTCATGATCTAGAGATATTAATAGAGCGTCGGCTCCTAATCCAAAAGAACATGTGCCTTTAAACTCTAGCGTCCAAACTTTTTCTTCTTCTTTTGTTGGCTCTGGCTCTGACTCTAGTCGAAGTTCTGGCTCTGGAATGTCTTTATCCATTTCCAAGAAATAGACCCCACGGTCAGATTCCTGAAAAAGAATTTGAGATCTAGGATCCTCAGATTTTGTCACCATGTACTTGGAATTCTTTTCCCGCTCCAGTTTATTGTTAAGCCCTTTGATAGGAATATGTGCACAGGACCACTCCATCTTTACTTCTCCTCCAAGCTCTTTGCAGAAGTTTCTGCTCAGTAACATCCCGTAGGAGACAGGAATATCTGCAACTAAAATTGTCATCTTTAATCTTTTGTCAGGAAAAGTTGCCAAAACAGCTTGTGCATCTTTGATTTGTCTGATTAAAGGGACTTGTCTCTCCATGGGATAACACCTTTTTATGGTCTTTGTCAAGGTAAGCCCAAGAGCATCTGCAACTTTAGCTGGCATGACATCGTCAGAAGCACCTGAATCTAAAATGCAGTTGCTTAACTTGAAACCATTAAGCAGTAGGGAAACATAGAACGGTTCCACTCTTTCAGAAGATAGTGAGGATTTAACAACTGCAGTGTTGTTCCGGGGAGGAGTTTCTTTGGGCTTAGGCAAAAGGCCTTTTGATGTATTGGATTGTCCTGGTGATTGTACATATTTGACTAGCCTATTTAACTGCTTATGAAAAGCTCTCAGGTATTCGGCTTCTGACATTTGAATTTTAGTTTTCTTGGCATAATCAATAATGTCGAAGGAAGGTATAGATTCAGATACCTGAACTGCTTTCTGCGGTTGAGATGAAGAACTCACATGCTTACTTCTAGGAGCTAAGGAAGAAGGAAAAGGGATGCCCCTTCTTTGCTCGTCTACTAATGCTTCAGCTAGGCGAGTTTGTGATCTTGTAAGTATTGCATATGTATGGCCATGATCATCTTCATGAAGTTTCTCATCATCATGTTCAGATTTGTAGTTCAGGTAATTAATGTTGGAGTCGCCATCAAGGCCTACAAAATCATCCTTGAGCTGATCAACGTTAGCTTCCTGGTCTTCTTCATTCATCTCCACGTTGTTTCTGGGAGCAGCTTCAATTGCTAATCTTTGGGAACCAGCGACGCGGTTCCGGTTGTTGAAATTTTGAGCAGGGGCAGTGTTGTTGCCTTGAGCCATTTGAGCCATTTGTTTCTTCATCTGCAACATCTCATTTGCTATCTTTTGCAATAGTGAATCGGATGTAGAGGTAGAAGATGAACTTTCAGCTCTACAAGTGTTGCTCTTTATCTTTCCAGCCATGATGAGGTTGTCTTCAATTTCAACCGCCATGTTTTGAGTTGCTAACAAGTCAGCAGGACGTGCTCTTCGCAGTTGATAGCTTACTTTAGGAAGTAAAGCATTGGTGAAGAATACTTTTTGATTCTCGTCATTCAGAGAAGCAGAAGTGGGAATTTTGTACAGTAATCTTTGGAATTTTGCAATAAAATCCTGCAAGTGCTCATGTGGCTCCTTCAACTGAGTGAGCTAAGTAATCAATGTACTGGAATCTTCGGCTGCCTTGAATCTTTTCAAGAATGCATCCCGCATAGTAGTCCAGTTGGTTATGGTGCCAGGAGCTCGCTGGTAGAATCATTCTCCAGCGAAGTCATGCAGAGTCTTTACGAAGAGTCTAACAGATACATCTTCATGTTTGACTGCAAGCACTCCACAGGATATGAAAAATGCAGCCAAGTGATCATCCGAGATTTGCTTTACATCTCCAAAGAATTTTGGAAAATTCTTTCTGGATGCTTTTGGCAGATCATGCATAGGTGGAGTCAAGATTCAGAGGTCCAAAAGCTGCTACCCCATGGAACAGGTACTAATCTGATTCTGCATGTCACCGTGACTGAACGGAGCACGTCTTCTCCTTGTGTAGACTTGATGGATAATTCCAGCAGCCGGAATGTGCCTGAAGACGATCCAGGATCTGGATGCGTTTGCACTCGTCCTTCCTGGTGAGAAGACTGGATCTGCGGCTTCTAATTTGAGGAGGATGATTGAAATTGAATTGCTCCTGCAATCGGTAGAAATGATCAGTCCTTCCTTGCGCCTTCATGGATCGGGTGAATGGATGTTCAACCAGGTTGAGAGTAAAATGGGAAAATACTCCAGATCTACAATAGATAAGCCTTGATCTACAAAAAGAGTTGTTCCCCAGCTGAGTCGCCAAAAACAGTTGTCTAGATTTTCTGCATAGCACAAGACCCAGGCAGTCATGAGATAAATCTCCCTCATTTACCGGTGAGGCTCTCGTGTTAGATTTGTCAATTAAACTATGTTAATATCTAAATGGGGTTTTACTTTAACTACTCAGTTCATGAACCATAACTGAACAGTTCTGCAACAAGTAAGCAACTGTTTAAAGAAAGGAAATATTTATAGAATAAGGGAATTATATAAACACAAAGAAGAAATGTGGAAGATGTGCATCTCAATCAATAGATAGCAGAGTTGATTGCATGCACATAGAAGAAACCAATAGATATAAACACATAATTCTAAGCAAAGGTAGCTCTAGATCTAGATATGAAATAGCAGAGTCTATTTAAAAGATCTAAGATATAAAAGCAAGAAACACAATACACCGTGACACAAAGTTCTCCGGAAATCTGCTCCTGTATATTCCTTTGCTTCAAGTGGCTCTCAAGGGTTTCAGCACAAAGTCTGGAACAGAAGGTTTCTGCTTACAAATTCTGATGATTAACCCGAAGGTTCTTTCTCTACTTATAGAATGTAGAGGGGTAACTACAAGTTGGAAGCTTTTAGTTGAACTGACACATGTGGAAGTCGGAGGAAAGGAAACAACTGACAATCTCCCATCCTGGAATTCCTCTTTGCATGACATGTATGATTTGCAACTGAAAATAAAATCTTCTATTTTGCACGGCCGCCACCTATCTCCAAGTAGTTGACTTCTTCAAGTAATGGCTTTTAAACCAATCACTTAAGTTCTATAATTTAATTGATCGCTCAATTACTTTGTCGGAGGAAAGAAGAAGGAAGAGGAAAGCTGTAGTCTTGTCCTTTTTCATAGTCTGCATGCAGCTGATTCTTTTGCCTTTAATTTTCATCTAAACTGGATCTGGGAGCAGCTGGATCTGGAAGCAAGTTGGATCTGGAAACAAGCTAGATTTGGAAACAAGTTGGATGCGGCTGGATCTGGAAGCGTCTGGAAGCTAGCTGAAAGCAAGTGACCGTGATTTGCTTGCGGGTATTGCCTTTGACATGTCTTCCGTTCTTATCCTTGAAGCTTTTGCAGTTCTTCTCCAGTACATGCATCAATGCAATGTTTGCCGTAGATAACTCATCATCCTTATTTTTAATTGCATATGAGCAATTAAAATTTCTGGAAAGCACTCCAGATGAATGCAAATTCAATGAAGGCTTCAACTGGAAGATTGGGAGCCCATTTGCACAAGATCTCCGGAAGGAATTTTCCACGCACTGACTTCTTCACGGGCTGCATTCGAAACAAGAGGATGAAACCTTTGTGTCGGAAGTTTTTACAACTATGAGATGTGGATCTGGATCTGCATATGGATTTGCATCTGCATCTGGATCTGGATCTGCACCTGCATAACAAACTCTGGCAACTGGGCTGTGGATGGAAAAACTGCAGCTCGAATAATTCCACTGCTTTTAATCTGCACGCACGAGTGAAGTCTTTCCTGCTCTGGATCTGTCTATCAATTCAACAAGAGGTTCCGAGCCTAGATTCGTGTCTCCAATATTTGCAAATTTAGAAATGATGCATGACTCCGTTGTGCTTTGTTTTGCATCTTTCTTCGCAATAGCTTTGTCTATTTTTGTCTGAACAATTCTTTTTTTTCTTATTGGACTGGAATTCTTCAAAACTGGTGCAGATCTGGATAATTCTTCAGATTCAGAGGAAATATTCAATGTATTGAACATTGATATAAGTTCCTTTTCTTTATGTAAAGCACCTATAACGTAACTCCTGCAATTAATTCAGACAAAGATGGCCACTGGAACATGAACAATGAATTTTAATAATAAAAATCTGCACTAATTCAAGCCTGATGCCCCAAAAATTGATGTTTTATTTGCCTGCAAAGTGAGCATGAATTTTTCCAACTTCACCTGAGCACCTGTATCACTTCTACAAACAATTATGCAGACACAAATCAACCTTCTTCAAAGCTGTGCGCCAAAACTATGGAAGCTTTTAACCTTGATTTCACCTTTCTTCTGAGCAAAAATCCTCTTCAAATGGGGCTCACTTTTCCTTCTGGGCTGCACTTCTTTACCTGTGAATTAATTAATTCACCCTTATGGCAGCCCATACTTATATAACCCTCATAATTCTATAATTAATTAATTGCTCTTCTGCTATTCCTTACAATTAATTAATTAATTAATCATGCTTCTCTCTTTAAAAATGGGGCATGTATTAAGTGACATGCTCATGGCTGCCATTAAATTAAATTTAATCAATTTAATCATCCACTTATGCTTCTACTTCACTTAAGCGTCACAGTGTGCTTTGACCACAGCCACTGAAAACAGAATTTAATTTAATCACTTAATACTTTAAAAAGTATTATTTCCTTCTCCCAAAAGGGGTTGCATTAAATAAATTAAATTTATTTAATTTTTGGAATTCTATTTTTAAATTCTTTTTGTCCACTTCCCTTTGTTGACTTTTCCACAAGCTTGGGTGCATCAAAATTGGGTGAATAAATATTAACAAATATTTATTTAATGCATTATTATTCGTCCAAGGTGGGTCGCACTTTTTTGAATAATAGAATTTGTATTTTTAAAATTCAGCATGGCAATGGAGAATATTTACCCTGTAAGGCGGCCCCGGAAATCCCATGATCCACTTAAGTCGATTTGACCTTCACAATGAGATTATTTACCGTACGTGGCAGACAATAAAATCTCATGATTTTACTTAAGTCACTTTTCTTTTATTTCACCATGAGAAGTTTTACCCTGCAAGGCAGGTAATAAATTACTCACCTACCTGCTGCCCCTAATTTTCCCATCATGCAGCTTAAATGACTTTTCCATCATGGGAAAAAGTACCATGCAAGGCAGGCACATAAAATCCCACCTGCCTGCTGCGACCAAAAATCCCATGATTCACTTAAGCTGTTTGACTTTCATAATGGGATTATTTACCCTGCAAGGCAGGTAAGAAAATCCCATCAATGCCTTAAGTGATTTTTCTTTTATTTCACAATGGGAATTTTTACCCTGCAAAGCAGGTAAGAAATGCCCGTCTGCTTGCTGCCTCCAATTTTCCCCTTGTGATTTAAGTGGTATTGCTTTCGTGGGAAAAAGTACCCTGCTAGGCAGGTACAAAATTCTCACCTGCCTGCTGCTTCCAAAAATCCCATGATCCACTTCAAACCCTCTTTTTCCAAAAATGCGGCCAGCCCAGAAGAAACTTTTTGGTGCATGACTTCGTCTTTTCCAAGAGAACTAGATCTTCGATGGTGAATTCTTTTTGGCACAACGTGCGTATGTGATCTCCAGATACTCTAGGTGAAGAATCAGGCCAAACCGGCAAAGGAATTGATTTAGAGAAATTTCACAGAAAACGAAATGGGAAAACACAAAACGTTTCCAAAAGTTACAAATAAAGCCCAGGATTCATTCCTGGTTAAAATCCTACTGGTATATGGGAATAATGATATGTGCGATCACAACAGAGTTAAGCCGGAGCACAAATTGCCTCAAACGGAGCTCAAAATAATTAAATATAAATTTCCCGCAGGCAAATCCCGACGACAGAATATAACAATTTTGGGCATCTGGGTATTTGGTGAAAATGGCTAATATGGCTCTTTGGGAATAGCTTGACACAATACAGACACCTTCTGGCAATAAAAACACAAAACGACTCATTATTTTAAAAGTACGAATTTTTTTTGCATAGGGTTGTCTCAGATTTCAGGATGAAATCTGGGGACACCAATATTGGTATGATTATTTACTTTATATGTGCTAACATACTGCCTTGCAATTGATGTTGCATATTGCCTTGTATTTATTTCATTGCGTTGCATATTACCTTATCAGTAATGCATAATACTTCACATAATGCTCTTGCATATTGCGATATTCACTTAGTGCTTTGCATATCCTTTTGGTGTAAGATCTAGAAAAGCCTTCTACGTTTATCTTTTTAGAGGCTTGTTTAAGAGAGACCTCTTTCTAGGCATATGTGTTCTTTACTTCGTGAAATTCAAATATAAATATAAATATCAATCATTTTTGCGCCAAGAGGTGCATTCTGCACCGCACATTGATCAGGACTTTTGGTTATGACTGGTGTGTGTGAGGGGACATTGATACCATCATGTTTATTAGTAGTCAACTTATACAACAATTTAATAAAATCAAAATAAAAAGGTTTAAACTAAAAATTTATTAGTTGTAATGAGCAACTTCATATAGATTTGTAGGAGAAAATGTTGAACATTGGCGTATCAAGGGGCTGAAACAATCCTTTGAACTAATGTCTCAAAAATGGCCGGAGCAGGAAAAGAATCTAAGTTGCATTTCATTAATAGACAACATAGGAGGCATCATGTATATAGTGAGTGACATTATTTCATACACTCTTAACAATCTAAATTTAGAGAAGTCACTAGGAATATTAGACACTAAGATTTTGAGTTATGAATGTTACTTAATTATTATAGTGGGGTAAATTGCAAAAATTAAATAATGTGTAGGTTCATCTCTATGTTCTTATGTTTGTTTAGGAATTGGCACCTTGATTCCTTTGGATAATTCTTGGCACATATCATATCCATGTTTCAGATAGATCTGCGCTAGCCATGAAGTATTAGGGAAATCAGGACCTGAGATTTTGTAGATGAAATTCCATTATCACAAGGCAAAATTATTCCTTGTATTGGTGTGTTTATGAGAACCTTTTAGATCTAGCTGATCTAAAGCTCAACTATTGTTGAGTTGCAAATCTGGAACGGGGAATCCTATGCTTGTAAGCATATTTATTGAAAAAGTGTCCAATGTCCATCTCTTTTAGTTTGCCTATGTCACTGTTTAGAATTGAGAAAGTCAAGTAAAGAAAACATACACACTTTCGAATAGCAACAGACTGTGGTGGACCTGTAACCATGACAAAGAATAATTCTACTAAGAGTAACAACTTTAATTTACATTTATACATATTTAATCCATGTTCTTATGGTCGCATCACAAGTACTTGAGTTTGAACAAGATTTACAACTTTCCACTTTAATTGAACTGACTATATATCCATCAAGATTAGTAGTAAAGAGCTATATAGGTTTCTGGATCATACAAGCTTTCTAATCCATTTGTTCCTTGAACACTTTATTCGGTCTTCATCAAAGAATTGAAATTCAGAAGGGCAACACTTCAAACTTGAGAAAGCTGACATGAGGGAACTTCATGAAAGTAAAACAAATATTTTTATGGCTGTTCATAAATGAAGGAAATTAATCAATGGGACTGGTAGATCGAACATTCATATTTCACAACTTGTAGGTTCACATGCCCAAAATCAATGGATTAGCATAGAATATTTCTTGTCTTTAAGCCTAAAAAAGATGTCTCCTAAACACACACATATGAGAACAAAGATATGGACAATAAGTAATAAAATAAAGAATCTCAAAAGGAAAGCATACCTTAGGAAGGAAAAGACCTGGAAAAGGACATAGAATGTGGAAAAGTACATACAATAGAATATGTCCAACATCAATGGATTAGCATAGAATAGAATAAGTTCACATATGAGAACAAAGGTATGGACAATAAGCATTAAAATGAAGAATCTCAAAAGGAAAGCAAAAATTAGGATGGAATAGCCCTGGAAAAGGACATAGAATGTGGAAAAGTTCATAGAATAGAATATGTCCAACATCATGGATTATCATAGAATAGAATAGGGTCACATATGTCCAAAATCATGGAATAGCATAGAATATTTCTCGTCTTTAAGCCTAAAAAGGACGTCTCCTAAACACACACATATGAGAACAAAGGTATGGACAATAAGCAATAAAATAAAGAATCTCAAAAGGAAAGCACACATTAGGAAGGAATAGCCCTGGAAAAGGACATATAATGTGGAAAAGTACATAGAATGTGCAGTAGAATGCCAACTTACATACAGGGAAGATGCCTAAGAGATGCTATACAAGTTGCAGGCAGGGAATGATAATGTGCAGGCAGAATTGATCTTCGAAAGATGGAAGTTCCCTGTGAAGGTTGGTGGCTGTGTTGTAGGTCAAGTGAAAAGTTTGAGTGATTACTGAGAGAGGGAAGAATGCTCAAGGTTATCAGTGCCTGTTGACAGTGAGAAACAAATTGAGTGATATGCACATGTCTACCATATGATGTTATTTGTATTCTAGAACCCCACATAAGTATACGAATGAGAAATTGACTGTTTTTGGAACCATGCTAAACATTATTATGACTAGAACATGGATTTAATTAATGGATTCATTTTATTTTTTTGAAGCTCAACAATATTGATATTCGTTTTAGTTGGTAAGAATGATATTTGTGGGAAATTCATATTGTTCATTCTCCAGGTACAATTAATGGATTTGTTTTTTTGAAGCTGGGCAATATTGATATTCGTTGTAGTTGGTACAAATGATATTCTCGGGAAATTATTATTAACATTGTTCATTCTCCAGGTACCAAAATCTGGTTCTGCCAACCAAATAAGTATGTCTAGAGAAAGAAAAGTTGAATTTGGTTCCCTTAAGAGTATTGGCAAATCATCTGAGGAGGCTGCACGATTACCGTTGTTCCCAAGGGATTTCAAGAGAAGTGAGTCAACCAAATTGAGTTCAGTACCATCGGAGGCAGTTCAATTGATTAAAAAACTTGAGTGCAAGTCATTGTTACCATTTTCAGAATGGAATATTGAATCGGCTGAGTTGAAAACTGGGGCTCGAGTTGGCTTTGGTATGTATGCTGTAGTTTATCTGTTTGACATAGCATTGGTTTGAACTTGCAAGAATTTTATATTTTCAAGATCCGCTTCTTGTGAAATTTCATTATTTAAAAATTTGTCTCCACATTTCAAGAACAAGGGTTATCTTTTTGGTTCATTTTTCTTTTAATATCTATGAATTATTTTTCAGCCCCATTGTGGCTGCGTCTTTTGTTTGACTCATTGTATGGTTCAGCCAGAGTATGCGGCAATCTAATTTGAAAATGCATGTATATGACAGATTTGAAATGCTATTTACATGAGCGCTAATAGGAAGATAAATGAGCATGCCCTCAAAGAACACACATTGGAGGAAACACCGTAGCTTTTTGTGCATTGATATCAACATATGTGATCATTTAGCATCACTCCAGGACTCGCATCGAGCCATGGCAATGGAAAAGTTCAAACTTTAAAGTGTTCGCATGTGTAGGAGAGCATGTACTGGTAGTGATTATTGGCTGAGGATGGAGTTGGATACCTGCCTCATAAACTGCCAGCCATGCCCACTTCCTAACATTAACTTCAAAATATTTTCTAATCACATGCCTATCACCCTTAATACAATGCATGTTAAATTGTGATGCACATTTCTAGTTATTCCTCACATATGAAACCAACGAATTCCATTAAATGGACTAACATAGAGAGGGTTCTGAGCTGCATCTGAAAAGTTTCAATCTAGGGTTAGCTATTGAAACATAAGCATACACAGTCCTCGTTTGTGCTTTAGCTGAGTTTATATTACTTCTATCACCTTTTTGTTATTAGTATCTCCATTAGGAGGAAGGTTACTATTTCCTTAAGTGGGCTAGTGAATGTATTTTTGAATATAAGAAATTACAATTATGGTTATCTTCGGATTGGAAGCTTCATCGCTTGTTGCTTCTTATCGTCGAGTAGTAGCTGAACCAAATGCAAGACATGAATTGTAAACAAAAAATATTTGTTGGAGGTTCTACTTTAGGTATTCTTTCTTGGTGCCTTTTTATCCTTGACTCTTTTAACTCATTTGGATTTTCTTCATTCATTTTATTTTTTATACACCTTCATTTTTTTACATCTCTTGTTTACAATTCCATTACTACCATTCGAGGATGCATTAAAAACTCCTATCCATTATACTGATTGTAATTTTGATATTACTTTTTACCATCATTGGTCACCAGTAGACACCAATATTTAAATCAAGAAACTAAAAATGTAATAAAACTCAGGTTTCAATTAATATCTTCAAACTCGAAATAAATTTCAAAATACTTGTACAATTCTTGAGGTACTCTTTTCAAACAAATGAAGTTCTCATTCTTGTCCATAAATTGTTTTAAGATTGTAAAAGTATTTTTATAACAAAGGTGGGCATACTTCTTTGGATATTATGATAATCTAGATGCCTCAACAATTACTCTATGAAATATTTTCACGATTCATGTCAACTACTTGGATCATTCAATCTTTCTCAGGTTTGTGAGCCTCATAGTTGAATTGTAAGGGCATGCTTTTTCCAAACAAGTAGTCACACGTTTTATTAATTTGAGCTTATAAATCAAAGGTAGTACTAACTTGCTGATTGTGCACTGTGCAACAATGCGCCACTAGTCCACACTCTGCATACAATACGGGAAAACTGCGCATAACACCCTACACCCAATAGACACGGGAATTGCGGAGAGTTTGAAATGCCACCTTTATGCCCCAAAGCACTGGTAAAAACAATTGTCACATGTATGTTAGAGATATCAATCAAGAGAAGTAATGGAAATTTAATTGAACAAGATCTGAAATGACTCATCTTTATAAGCGATCTTCAACAATATTAGATAATAGACATCTTCTTAATCCACTTCTTGATCCAATCACTCTTGGCATTTGATATTTTGGGGCTACAAAACTCTTCTTAAAACTATATCAGATGAAAATCCTCAATATTCAATCCTTCATCCTCACTAGATGTATTCTATGCATTTCCTTATTCATGTTAATGGAAAAACTATTTTCATCTTTATATCATTGCTAAATGTGAATGTTTATCCTTCTATATGTTAGTCCGATTACACATTCTTGTTTTGGAGTATAACTTCAAGCTCCATCAGATTCAAAATTGTCTTTTGTACCAACACATCCTAGGATTTACAGTGCCGCCAATTTTGTTTTCATATGGTGTTTGAGCAATTCTTGAATGGGCACTTGGACGGGGTCCCAATACAAAGACATAGGGATTCAACTTGTGTCAGTGTCCTAATACCTGCTTGTGAGATGTTTGTGATTGCAAATGGTCCTCCAACCAAATGATGTGTATCAAGAAGATTTCATAGAATTGTAAAGGCTTTTAGAAGATACATTAGAGAATGAATTGAATGTCCTCCAACCAAATGATGTGACATAATGCATTAATTAAGACCTATTGCACCCATGGAGCTATTTGCTTTCCATTTTTACCTCAAAGGACGAAAACCCTTTGATGTGTTGCATTCATCATCAAACTCTTTGTTTTAAAGCTGTGGATCATTCAAGGTTCAACTCAATCTTGACATTCTATTGTTCTAAGGTGAAATATCCCTTTGTCAAAATTAACAGGTTGAAGACCCTTAGCCTATTCATTGGTTTCTCGACGGCTAAGGGATTGAAAAAAGGGAAACTAATCCTAATAAATTAATTAGAAGTGCATAATAATTTTATCCTAAGCACTTTAATAATTTATTAGTGATAAACTAATAAAAGAAAAAAGTGATGGTTTTGCAAATGGATTACCAACAACCACTTTATTTTAATTCCCCTTGTGAAAAATGCGACCCATGTAAGGGACATAAAGCAAGGGGAAAATATTAAATAAAGTGCAAAGAGCTGATTGGGCTTTTTTGTGGGCAAAGAGGCCAAGAGAAGTTATAATTCCTTTGAGTTTTTCACTAAGTATAAGCAACTCATCATGCATGGAGAAGGCATCACTTATTATTTTCATATTTGAAATTTGGTTGAGCTATTTGCTTTCCATTTTTACCTCAAAGGACGAAAACCCTTTGATGTGTTGCATTAGAGATCAACATAATGTAATTCAGAGTCCGAAAGGGAAGAAAACCCTATATTGTCAAGGTTGATAAACGAAAACTCTTCATCTTTTGTTTGAGGAAATTCTATTCAAGGGCGATAATTCAGAAGTTCCAACAGTATTGAAGACCCTAATTTGCAGATTTATGTTACATCCAGCTAGGACCTTTTTATTAGAATCCCATGCATATTTGCGAGCTTGAGCTGGAAGGATAAACAAACATTCACGTCCATGATCTAACCATCGAAACTAGATCCCACTGTCAGGGTAGAACTGATGCAGTATTTTGGAGTTCGATATGCAGTTTGAAGACACAAATGTTGGGGCAGGTTTTTACCTTCAAATTCAGCTAGATCTAGGGTTTTCTACACCCTTGTGGGTGGAGTTTGACACATTCTAGGGCATGGCTGTCCCGGATCTCATCACCAACATCAAAAGCCGTGTTGATTTCAATGTCATATACCTTCTTAATGTTTTGGCAAGGATCTCAGAAGCCTAATCCGCAAATGCCAGATGGCTGGGACATTTGTCATAATTTTGGAGGCCATAATCAGCTTTGTTTCAAAGGATTTGGGCTTGGGATCACTTCCTTTTGGCCATTTTTGTAAGTTGAAATTCTACACAGACTTCAACAAAATTTCCAGCTCAAAAATATTTTGATCGTTTCTCCCCTCTTCCTCTGCGCCTCTGGATTATAATACACGGGAATGCAAATTATTTTGGGTCCAAAAATTATATATTTTGGTATTCATACATGCATAATTAATTCTGATTATTTAGGCCATGATTTGGTTAAGTTTATATCAGATTTGAAGGTTATTCATCTATAGATCAATTTGCCAATTTTAGGGAAAATTCAGATCTGCATAAAATATTTTTTATTTTATTCAACCAGTTGGCTTTCATAAATGAGATTTGCAGGTGTTTCTTTTGGGGGCATACATTATTTCATTGGGGATAACAAAAGGAAAGGTTGATTCAAAAGCATTCGATAGCAGGATGCAACAAATCAAGTCATTTTTTTCTTTCAACTGCTTCATTGATAAAAATTATATCGAATTTCCAGTGTTGAAGATGCCCCCATCAATTCTTTCATAGTGGGAATCAATGAAAAAACAACACGTAAATAATTGTGATTCCATCATAGTTACCTAAGACTCTGGGACAGGGGGACATCGAGACGTAGGGACGGGGTTTTCGGGACGACAAAAAATTCCCAGATTTTGGGGATGGCTATTAAAATAATATATAAATATTAAAAATATACAATGGATTCCTTAACCTTGGAAAAAAACATGAAAGGTTATAATTTCAGCACCATATCCAATAATGTTACCATAGGGCCTGTAACATGCCAACATCTCTTTATCATGTCCACTTACGTGATTATATCCTCAAATTAAAAAAATAGCTTTTTGGAATAGTAGAGGTCATGCAAACTACATGAGTAGCCATCCATAGACAAAACCGACTAAGGTAATTGAAAAACACTAAATATTAAATACAAAGTTGGCCTCTAGAACATCCTAATATACTGGTAAAGCCGTAAATATCATACAAAAAGTAGCAGAAAGACTCGCACAACAAATTTTGAAACTAAAGGAATCCTTTAAAATATGCATATGAATTTATTGATCCTATTGCTATGTATAAGAAAGGCTTTAAAATGTAAAATAACGATGACTTCTCACTAGAATATCTTCTTTTGGAACCTACATAAGACAATAGTTTTCATTTTCCTCTTTTCAAAGTCATAATCCTTTATATTTTACATATTTTTATTTTTTTGGGACTTCGGGGACTTCGAGGACTTTGGGGACTTTGTGACGTCCCCCAGCCGTTCCCTAGCCGTCCTGGGGACTTCATGGCATCCCCAAAGTCTCGACGCACCCGGGACGTCCTGGGTGCGTTCCCTAAAGTTAGGGGACGTCCCCTTCATTTTTGCATTTGGGGGGTGCGTGGGGGGACTTTTTGTCCCCGTCCCCAAGCACCCGGGACGTCCCAGACGGCTTGGGAATGGGGGGTGCGCGTCCCCGTGTAACACTAGATTCCATACACATGGCCAAAGTTTGTGACAATTATTCATAGAGTTTTATTGGTCGAAGCATTACAATGACCAAATTATGAAATGAATGATGTTGAGGCAGAAGAAAGACCATATAGTTAAAAAATATGTAGACGAGTTTAATTGTTTGCTCATGCACTTGAATGAGTAGAATACAAAAGAATAAAGTCTTAAAATATATATGTTGCCTTCATCAATACATGTGAGCAGAGATGGAATTATTAGAGTCTTTGGGTCAAGAATATCAGCACGCATCAAATATTGAAGATAAAATTGAATTTGAAGCAAAAGGTAGGTGCTCCCTTGGAAGTGCATGGAAAGAAAACTCTAGAAATGCACATATTGCATCTGCATGATAACAAAATCAAATGCACAAAGGTTGTCAACAAAACCAACAACACACCTCTTGAAGAGCATGTGTTAGAGTGGGATTAACTCACAATCAAATCCCCAATCTCTTAGACACACAGGGGCAATAACTTGGCATAAAATGTCCGTAACACTTATGATCATGGGATTCTATATATCACTCCTTATTTTTTGGATTTACCATTCTTGGGACGTCCTTTTACCCTACCACCCCTATTTTTACCATTATAACAATGCAAAAATTAGAAATAAAAATTACCTCATGTATTATCACACATGTTATTTATTGCCTTACCAAAGTGATTCTTTTGGGCTTAGACAAAGCAAACTATATGTTAACCTGTTCAAGAGATCCAAGCTGCACTAGAGAATGTGACTTGTCTCAATCCTACTGCGAACCCAGTTTCTTTATGGAATAAGGTTGTTAAAACAACAAGAATACATATTCCATACCAAGCATTGGCTCAAAGGGAAGCCTCTTGATGTCATGACCAATAATGAAAGCTAGAACATGATTGTGCAAGATGCAATGCAATATCATAGATTGACTACCATTGTTAAACCTCAACCATATTCCCTTTGGTGGCTTTACTAAATTAAAGAACTTGTCTGATGTGGGCATGCTAATTCATGTTTGAGCATGCGATTTATGTATGCAAAATCAAGTTACTTGTGTATGGGCACCACTTGATGTTTGTGATTTACTGTTAGGACAATATACATCTCTATGATTATGATGATGCATAACGCTACAAGTTACAGTGTTGGTAACTCAAAGTTATAGGGTCTATCTATCACTTTCTAGAGTGCCTTTTGAAGACCAACATCACTCAAGTGTCTACAATTCCATGCAAAAAGCTCATTTTCGATATGCAGAAGATCCTTGTTGTGAACACTACGCAATCCAAAACACCAAAACAACAAATTGACAAAATATTGCTGTAGTATGGCGATGTATTCAAGAGCCCATAGGTGTGTCAAAATGCTACTCAATTATGCATTGGTAGACCTTATTCTAGAGTCTTGACTGCAGAATAATCCTCCCTATCGTAGATTGGTGTGAGAGAATGATGAACACATATAACACATTAAAGAAACTATTGACCAAAGAAAAATCATGGCACATCTGCCTCCTTGTCGAAGTCCAATTCTCCCTGTATCAAAGAAGATTGGTTTGTGGCAATTATGCATTGACTACTGCATGCTTAACAAGATAATAGTGCTGAACCGATACACCCTCACATTGATGGACTTTTGGGCCAGCCCCATATTGCATAATACTTAACCAAGATCGACTTGAAATCTAGATATTACTAAATTCATGTTAACAAAAAATATATTTGGATAAACGCTTTGAAAACAAAAGAAAATTTGCACTAGAGGCTGGATATGCCATTTGGTTTTACCAATGTACCAACTATATTAATGTGCCTAATGAATGGCATACACTGAACTTTTGTTGTCTACGTAGATGGCATTCTCATCTATAGGACACAGGAAAAGAATCTGGAACATGTTGTAGGTGTTATGGACACACTACACAAATACAAATTGCAAGCCAACTTCGACAAGTTTACCTTTGATACGATACAGAATAACATCTACACTCTCATCTACTATGCATGTATACATGTAGATCTAGAGAAGACTTAACTCATCGAGGATTGGCATTTTCCACACAATCTTAGTGTATTGCAAAGTTTTCTTCGATCGTAAAATTTTGCTAAGGATTTTTTCTAAGTCTATTGCATATCTATTGGTTGTTGAATCGAATTATGTGTGCTAAATGATAATCCAACGGACACCAATACAATGTTGAGCATTTATGGAACTCAAAGCATGAAAATGCTTTGTGTTGGTCTTGGCCTTGCCAGATTAATCATTCCTTTGAGATTGAAACCAACACATGACTATGCACTTGATACAATACTCACCCATCATCATAGATACCTAAGATTTCGGGATGGCAAAAAAATTTCCAAATTTTGGGGTCGGTGGGGGGCCAACTAACTAAAATAATAACTAAATATTTAAAACATACAAATAAAGTGACTAAACTATAAAAATAACTTGGAAGAGACTTAAATAAGCTGAAATAAAACCATTTGAGACTTAAGTATGTGGAAATAAAACCTTTTGAGACTTAAATAAGATGAAATGAAACCATTGTGATTGATCAACTGACAATATATGAAATTCATATTACTATTAATATTGATCAATTGTCAATATTACCAAAAGAAGATTACAATTTACAACTAAAAAATTAGAATTATCATTTGAAATAAATCCATCAACTCCTCGCTAAAACTATAGTCCTCATCTTCAAAGAGATCCCAATCAATCCCCATTGCACAATATACTCCTCTTCTACTTGCCTAGGCTCTTCAGGATCTACTTTTCACTGTAATGTCGGGGTCTGCTAGTACTCATTTGTGTTGCGATCTATGAGACACAAAGCACTGTGCATGGCTACAATCAGAGGTAAGTCTATTCCTCTTAACTGAGTTAATCCAACCATATGTTGACCAAATCCTCTTAGCAACACAGGATCTAGAAACCTGGAAAAAGAGGCGAATTGTAAGTGTGTGCAATGGTCCTGGATGCCCATATAGTCGCCACGAACTCATTGGCTTCTCTTATGCCAATGTTAGCCTGCCCATCCTTGTTGCCGATTTTTAGCCATCAAGTTCAGTGACTTGAGCCACTCCATTTTGACCCATGAAGCCTTTTCTACACTATACATTTTTTCAAGGGCCTTCATAAATCCCTTCTTCATCTCCTCGTAATCAAAAGGGATAGCTCTACTTGGCTTCTCCACCTACCATTTTGGATTAAGTGCATATGCTACCAAATGAAGTGGCATGTTCAACTTCTCCCACCTATGTTGAGTGATGGGTTGAATATGCTCATGGTAAAACTCCAGGGTCGGGTCCCTCATTTGAATAGTTTCCTTCATTTGGCCAAGCATGTTATCAATGCACTTGTATATCTCACCAAGATTGGGGCTATCAAAATCCCCTTATTTGATGATGCTTAAAACCAAAGATAGAATCGATGTGATGTATTTCACATTGGCCCAAAATGTATCTCACCACCACTTCATTCTCTTCCCTTTCTTTGTCTTGGTCTCATTCCATTTAGTCCAATTCTGTGTCATGACCATAACATGTAGGGGCATCTGTAACTCAAACATCCTTTCTAACAAAATAAAGTAGGATACGAAGTGGGTATCAACGGGTTTGAAGAATTCCTTCAAACAAATTCGAAAGAGTGGCAACGATGTGTGGTGATTGTATATGAACATCTTCATCTCCCTAGCCTCAACCGATCTCTTTTTGACCCATTCAATCTTTCCTATGTCTTTCAGTGCATTGTTCATAGGCATACGACACGAGGTCCAATAAATATTATTATAAGTACCCTCCACCTAAGTCATCGTATTCACCGAATTTGAAGACAAATTTTCGTCTAAAATCACGAATAAATTCATACCGACGGAAGATGTCTGATTTTTATGAAATCTGCTTTAAATTATTGTCTAAAACTCGTTTCAAAAGGTTTTAAATCCATTTTGGCCTGATTTTGGCTTAATATTTTAGGTTTTATTACCCTAAACCTAGTCGTTTTGGGTAATTAACCCCAGTTGCGTCCCTCAGAGCTTATGCCACTAGGAATGTTAAGCTTAAAAAAAGTGAGCTACTGCTGTTAGGAGTTGGAAGAAGGCCGATGTCTGGTTTGGCTTTTGGACACGGGATATGAGTCTATGACTATATACCTAATATTCCTCAGCATATGTCACCAATATTACTGAAGGCCGACTATATAATATTCCTTAAGGCTATTTGAATTCGTTTCACTTATATTATATAACAAAAAATGGCGGATTTAATAGAATATGTCACTTATATAATATACATGCGAATAAATGTATTGGTTAATATCGGTTATATATATATATATATATATATATATATATATTAGTAAGTATATATTCGTCAATAAATTAGTAGCTAATAATTATGAATTGATGATATTAATAATATACAATTCATAATAGTAATAATATATTAGTATAGAATAGTATGTAAATTAGAAAAGTAATTTATTATTACTACAGTAAATTAATAAATTAAATTAGTTAATAACAGTAAATTAGTAAAAAAATAGTCGAATTTTATCTCAAAATTTTTTAATAACAAATTTCTTATGAATTTTATACTCCACGAAGTTGAACACAAATTCTAATATGGAGACTTCACCCTCCACTAGTTGGCCTACTGCTCTGCACTCATAAGTTGTATTTATAATTACCTCTATGACAATTACAGGGCCAAACTCTTGACTTTCTTCAAAATCAGAAATTTAAACTCTGCATCTTTTTGCTTCTTAGAACAATCAATTGCTCTCAAGAAATATGTTCCATCTTTACAGGAGACAATGATATTAATAAGTGGGCAGTGTCTGATATTCGTCCACCCATCCATGACAATGGTACAATGTCATCTCCTTTATTAATAAATCAACGTTGGAATAGTCTCTATCCAAGTGTAATATCCTTATTTCTAAATCTGAATTATATAAACTGAAAATTTCACAAAAATTGAATTCCAAGATAATGTGAAATTGCTAGTATAAACAACAATGAACAAAAGACTGAAAATGGCTTTTATTAATTGAAATAATCACTAAGATACCCACAACACCAAAAATGGCGATTTGGGGCCTAAGAACAACTTACAAGAGAAATCTGAATTTTTTTACACTTGTATGAAGTTATAAAAATAGAACAAGGGCTGAAACAGTGTAGAAATTAAAAGCAATTTTTATTATTTGAATTATACCAATATTTGTATCCCCTTGTTTTTCTTTATTTAATATTTTTATCCCCTCCCTATATGGGTCATATTTTCTCACTAAGGGGAAATAAAAATAAAGTGATTTTTTCTTTTATTTTTTTATCACTAATAAATTATTAAAGTGGTTATACTAAAATTATTATGCACTTTTGATTAATTTATTAGGATTAGTTTCCCTTTTTTCCATCCCTCAACTGTTTGGAAAAAATGAATGGGCTAAGGATCTTGGACCTATTAATTTTGAGAAAGGGATATCTCAATCCTCCCTTCCTCAGATTGCTTGTCCTCAAGTAATTGTAAGCTCGTATGCCCGAGTGCCATGTCCAAGATTTAAAACATGCTGTAGTGCTCCCATAGTCTAGATTCTGTACTTGTCAGATGAGAGAGCTCTTGCCAAAATATGAGTTCCGAATTTTGAACCTTGGTTTGTATGTAGTCCTCTTGATGCCCACATTCATGAACTTGGATCAAGGGGTACCTAAGGAATTTTGTAACACGACAACAATCAACTTGGATCAAATGGTTATATTTGGGGGAGTTTTGTTACAATACTTCCTATCACACGTCTATTGGTATGACACCTTTCAAAGCCTTGTATGGTTTTGATGCTTTTTCTTTTGTTGATATTGTTATTTTGGATAGTAGAGTTCCAGGAGCAAAGGATTTGGTACAACAAAGCCAAGATATCATGAAGGCACTCAAAAAATAACCTACTACATGCACAAAATCAGCAAAAGTTGTATGCAAACCAACATAGAGTTGAGAGGACATTTGAAGTAGGAGATATGGTCTTTTAAAGTCTGCAACCCCATAGACAATCCCCCCTCAAAGGGAATGGAGCTGAAAAGCTAAAACCAAGGTTTTATGGTCCCTACAAAGTCATAAGGAAGGTGGGAAATGTTGCATATGAACTAGAGCTACCAACACAAGGGAATTCACAATGTCTTTCATGTTTTGTGCCTCAAAAAGACATTAGGCCAGCACAACTCTCCTTCTATTGAGTTGCCCCCTTTAGATGATGAGGGCAAATTGGTTTTGGAAACGAAAGCCATACTGGATATTCGTGAAAGGAAGTTGAACAGGATCAGAAGAGAATACTTGGTTCGTTGGAAAGGTTTTCCCCTTGAGGATGCCACGTGGGAAGGTGCAGAAATTTTGGAGCATCTAAGGTTGTAATTGCTTGAGGGCAAACAATTTGGGTAAGGGAGGATTGTAATATCCCCTTCTCAAAAATGATAGGTTGAAGACCCTTAGCCTATTCTTGGTTTCCTGACAGTTAAGGGGTGGGAAAAAGGAGGGAAACTAATACTAATAATTTGATTCGAGTGCATAGTAATTTTTTATTATAGGCACTTTAATTATTTTCTTAGTGATAATAAAGTAAATAAGCATCTTATTTTTAATTATTCCCCAAGGAGGAAAAAGTGAACCATATGGAGAGTAAAAAGTGGGAATAAAAAATTAATAGAAAAAGTAAGACTTCCAAAGTGGGCAAAATCTTTGGGCCTTTGTATGGTGCTTTGTGCCACTTCCAACCATAAAAGGAGGTTGCCACACAAGGAGAGGACATCCTTTTGGCTATTGTGAATTCTATAGTTTGGTTTTGGGCAAATTGCTCTTCCAATCCCACTAAAGGACAAAACCCCTATGGTGCACTTGCAGTAGATGATGAAAACCCTCTCTTGCTAAGGTTGAAGAACGAAAACTCTTCATCCTTGTGAAGATCCTCCATCTTAGTAGTTTCTATTGAGTTTCAAGAGGTAATTTCAAATTTCTAGGAGTGATTGAAGACCCAATATTGCAGATTCGTGGCAACTTCAGCTAGGGTTTGAAGACAAGAGTGTGGGGACAGGTTTCCACCTTCATTTTCAGCCTTATTCTAGGGTAGCGACCCCCTTGTAGGTGAAGTTTGATACATTCTAGGGCACGGATGTTCCGGATCTCATCACCAATAACTTTGCCATAATTTTGGAGGCCATATTTAGCTTTGTTTCAAATGATCTGGGCTTGGGAACACTTCTTTCCAGCCACTTTTGTAAGCTGTATTTCTGCAGATCTATGATAAAATTCCAGCTCTTGTTTTGGGTTCCAAAATTTCAGTATTTTGGTGTTCTTACATTCCTAAATTATTATAAATATTTTGACAAAAGATTTAAGTAATTTACGATCAAATTTATAGGTTTTTTGGTCTCTATAGCAGCTTGCCATAACTAGGGTATTTCAAATCTGTATTTTGTGTATAAATTGCATTATTGTCCTAATATTTCTTCTTCTAGATTGCTGTCATAAATCAGAATTTTCAGATGTTCCCTTTTGGGTTATAATACATCCGATTGGGGACATTACACCCATTGCATGGGCATAGTCCATCCAACTCTACCAATCATTGTTGTTTCTCTTCCTCCATCCTCGTGTGGGTTTTTGCCCATCACCATCCCTCTACCACAAAGTTTTACTTGTGTCCTATTCCTCTTTCCGGTTTGCTGCTGAACACTGTGACTTTGGGTCATCCTTCCTCTCTCTCTTGACTCTTCTCCCAGTCAATTATCTCCCTCTTTGTTCTCTACCCATCAATACAAGATGGAGCACAAACTCTTCTTCTCCTTGTGTCGATTGCCTCATGTTTAGTGTTCTGACTGCACGTTACTGAACAACAACTTTTGCTATAGTCTCCCCCTCTTTGGTTGGACTCTTACCCATACTTGAAACAAAAATATAACTCAAGGTTCTTCGGGAATTAAACTTTCCCTCACTCATTCTCATCTCCTCTTCAATTAAGAGTCGATCTCCTACTTTGTCGAATATGGGACTTCGAAAACCCACAATTTCAGCTGCCATATCTCTCTCTACAATATCATCATCTTCCTTTCATGGAAGATCTTTTCCCTCTTGATTCGATACTCCCTCCAAATCCGCATCATGTGCACTCACTGACACATCTTTCACATCCCCACCTTCATGCCTTTCAAAAGACATGCTTCTAATGCACCTTCTTGCACCAAGGCTTTTTCAATCCACTTCAAGGTTTTCTTATTCTAAGAAACCTTTCTCCTCTTGATCTTTGCAACCAGTGATGTGATCCATGCCATCTTCCTTTATTATTTTTCCTGCTGTAGAATAAAGACCCTGGTGGTATGTAAACCTGATCACACAATCACTAGATCCTTCTTCAACTCTTTAACCTCTAACATGGGTAGTGCAGAACCACCCTTTCTCTTCGTCTTTAGCTCATCTCTAACCTGGTCTGCATACCTCTCATCCAATTGTCACATACTCTTTCCTCCTTCCCACGTCTAATTCACTGGTGCAACATTTCAATTTCAATCGTGTGTAGGTCATACACCTCTCTAAGCCAATCTTTTAGCACTCTATTATTTACCCACGTTCACCATAGGGAGAACTCTCTCTGCTTTCTAGCCCCTGACCCATTCTTTCTCAACGGAGGACAACATTCTCATACCCATCCCAGAGCTGTTTGTAATGTCCCATAAAAGGACATATAAGTGCATACAATGGATTTCCCCAAATATCCAACTTGAAATCTATCACAGAAATGTAGTAATATGCAGATCTGGAATTTATTTCAGAAAATGCAACTAGCTAGGGTAATGGAAACCCTCCAAAGATGAATTAAATCACACTTTTTCTATATCAGAATTAAGAGGCTAAATTTAGAAAACAAATAAAAAGTACCAATTTGAAGCTCTAAATTTGGCTGATTTATTTATTAAAATTCTACAAACCCTTGTTTTTAGAAACAGCTGGAAATGAGAAGTTTAGGAGCCAAATACCACTCCAAAAATGATGATTCAGACGACTAAAAATCAGATTATATAACAGCAACACAAATCTGTTTTTTATTCACACTCAACACCTCCAAACAATCCTCCAAGTGGGTCGCTTCAGCTGGGAACAAAGAGGAACTTTCAGCAACACTTTCCTCCGTCAAACCCTTCTAAAAATCAGCTTCATAAATACTAAAACACTGCTGGAAAATGAACCAAGAAGAAGAGGTTTTTCGTTCTTCTACTCAATCTCAAGAGGGTTTTCGTCCTCAAGAGAGAATCTCTAAGGTGTTTCGTCCTTCGAGAATATTTGATGTAAGCACTAGGATCAACATACAAAATTCAGATTTGTAAAAATTAAATGAGATACTCCTCCAAGCAAGTCGACTTGCTTTAATAGAAGAATAGGGCCCAAATGGCCACTCTCACACCCATTCAGAATTTTCCTATTTTTTTAATGTTTTTCCCACATGTATTTATCTCTAAGGGAGGTCGCATTTTCCCCTAGAATAAGTAAACTTCGCTAAGTGCTTTTTCCCTTTTCTATTTTTACTTTATTGTTGAGTCCATAATAACTTAATATAAGTGCTTTATGATTTTCTTTTTCTTTTTGCACTTTATAATAAATTACTATGACTTAAGTCACCGTTGTGTTCATCCCTTAGCCGTTTGGTAGACAAAATGGACTAAGGGTCTTCAACATTGTTATTTTGAAAAGAGGGACATTTCACTATTACCAATTGATGAAGTCATGGTTATGGGGTCCAATGAAGGACAATATTAGACCGTGCAATGTGAAATTTTATGCACAACAATATACATTCACACAGTCCTATGCCAATGGAAAATAAAAAATTTATCTTTTTGGTTCTAAATGAGAGATTACAATGCACACATACAACCACCACCACCTACAGCCTTTGCAGGTCATCTACGCAATTAGCGCTTACAACACCTTAGTCAAGTCATATGCGTGATTCAATCCCATAGTTCCCTTTGTAAACCAAAATATTAGTATTCTCATGGTTGTCAGTGTAATTGCATAATTAGGAATTGAAGTGTCAAGTGGTTAATTGATGTAATGTTAGCCTTAGTTGGTAATGACTCTTGGATATATGCTCTGTTTTTGAGGGTTGTGTTTAAGTGACAACCCATTGGGTATTCTCATCACATAAATTGAATGATGCATATCAAGGAAAGGGTGCTTGTATCAATTCCTCCCTATCATGTGTGGCTTGTATTGAGACTTCTATTTTATGATTACAAGTTGCTATCATTGGGATTCTTTGTTCTGCCATGGTATGCTATGCAATTACTATTTTGTGTATGCTGTTATTGATAGGCTTGTATCTCAGTAGACATTAACCATTTTACACCCTCCCCTTAGATCTGTGCACTCTAGTAGATATCTGCTTGCAACACTCTAATGGTTGGCTCTCTAAACTTTTTCGCTCCTCTAAATTGAACCCCACTTTCGCCCCCTTATAAAGAGATGCTTCAAGAATCATTTAAGAAGCTGGAACGATTCATATTTCAACAGTCAGGAAACCATCTTGTTGTGATTCTTCAACTTCCATCAGTTATACTCTGTGGGCTTTCAAGGGTGTTATCATTCCATCTTGCGTTGACACATGGCATTGAAGCATGACTTGAATCTCACTAAGGGTGAGAGATGATCGTAACTTCGCAGAAATGAACACCTGTTAGTTCTCATTGGGCTGAAAGCAAGATCAAGTGCTCTCAGCTGTGCTGAAGGATTCCCACACAACTTTGCATGATAGCACGATCTTCATAGGGTCTCGCACATAGTCGATGCACCACTTCAGAATGTTGTTAGCTCCTCATGCAAGTTGTGGACCTGAGGATACAATGAAGCTCCACTATTAGACAGAGTTTGCATGATACTTCATCAACCAACAAATGTTACACACAAGAGTATTAACAAACAAGATAGACGAGGTGCGTAGAACAAGCATGCCGCACAAGTGTACAAGTTGCACATGACTTCACTGTTGCGAGGTTAAGTAGGACCTCCCAACTCCATGCACTAGAACACGTAAAGACCTCCAAACCAAGCTTGTGGAAGACTTTGCAGGCTACGTGCAAATACAAGATTTCATCTTTTTAACCATTTAGGTTTGCGCACACTGTGGGTTTTAGAAAACTGTTTATTTCTATTCTAATTTTTTTGGGGGGTGCAAAATTGCTTGTGAACTCAAATGCTCCTACATCATATGTTCTCAGAGATTCAGGTAGCACTCGTAATTTCATCCGTTCACAATTGGTAGTGTAGTTCAATTTATTCAAATATTCAACCATGGACTTTTAGTTGACGATTGTGTGGCAGTCTATTTATATGCGAAGGGAAGTGTCATAAGATTCAACTGACTACGGGGATCTTTTAACTACCCACAATAATTTGGCTATTCCCATAGGATTCAATGTGGTTTTAGGGGTTCAATGGTTTGAAGTCTCTTGGAACAATGTCAACGAGTTTCCAAGATCTATTTATTTGATTCACAATGAATCATAATGATCACAAGCTAAAGGGTATCCAGGTAGGACCTCCACAAGTAATTAGTTCCCATTTCATGGAAAATTGTTGGAGGTGCATATGAACTCATTGCAAATGAGCCATAGAAGTGCAAGGACCTCTTGAAGTTCATCCTCTAGAGTTAAAGGCCATCATTGAATGCCTTGGCATTTCAAGATATGGATAAGGGTCTTCGTTTGGTGAGAGATCATGATCGCATATAAACTTCATTTCGGAAAGTCAGTCACTTAATATTGGTCCCTACTATCATCCATATTTGCAAAAGAGTGAAAGTCAGAAATTAGAGCATGAATAGTTGGACGTAGGCAACATCAGATCGATTTAAAGTGCCTACTTCAGTAGTAGCCACGTTTCAGAAAAGGGAAACACTTGATAGATCTGTCCAAATTACTGGTAGGTCAACAAAATCACCTTCAAAGATAAGTTCTGATGTATGAGCATCCTCACATGCAATCTTGCATCAACCATAAACATGTTAATTTAGTGAAATAAACTATGTCTGGTAGTGTGCAATATTTCTATTTTCGCCCAAGTACTTTGTAAATTTCGTAAGTCTTGTTTTACGTCATAGTTTTTTGTTAATTTGTACAGATTAAGAGTGCACAAATGTTGAAGCATTGTTTTGCGTCTACATTTGTGTCTATGTTTGTAAATGTTCCCCATAGTTTGTTAACGTGTGGAAGCATTTGTAATGGTTCATAGCTGATTGTGTGTTTGTGGCATGTCCAAAGGGACTTGTCAAGGTCCTAGGTATCTTCTAGAGTCCAGGTCATCCTTCAAGAGATCACACAAGCATGTCTGTAATTTTGCATCGCAAAACTACCATGCATAGAGAATAACTATTTTTGTGCTTGGCATCACAAGAAGTGTTTTTGGAGACTCGCGTTACCACCATGTGTTAATTTAAGTATCATGCACCTACCATTGAAGCCACGTAGTCATTGGAACAAATTTGAGATAGCGCACAAGAATTCATTAAGGGGCCACTATCTAGTCTTATGTGCAAGGAAACAACTATGGTGCACAACTTTGGAACGTAGCAAGCAATATTGTTTGAGAGGGAGCCAACATGAGTTACTCTAACTCATAACCACAACTATTGAGCCTACCCAAGTGCATTGAGTTGGGTTATCAATCGGGCCTTATCTTACATAGAGGTTCAAGACATAACTACACCAGAAAAAGGAAATCAAGTCCGAGTTGGAAAAAATTAGTCTGTGTAGTTGCGAAGAGTACTGCAAGGCATAGATCTATGAACAAATCTAAGTAAGACTATAAAATTTGGCTTCTGGGCAACCTGCGGGGTATTGTGTGTTTATATGTAGGATTGAATGTTTGTGATTGGTCTCAATTTAATGTAACCTTGTTTTTAAATAAATACATTGTTGTCAATTGTAGGTGTTAAGTACATTCCGTTGTGAGATTTTGTATGTGGCTCGATCCAAGGCATCCTTTCACTAGGAACCCCAATTGTAGCTCCATCATTTAGTATCAAAGCAAAGCACAACTTTGGGAGTGAAGATTTGAATATTCTTCATTTTTGCGATGTGCATAGAGGAGAGAGGAAAGCAAGTGTGTTATTCATGTGAGTTGGGAGTGCATCAATAGATCTAAGCTATGCAAAAACAAGACGTCACCAAGAAGAGTAGGGCAAGGAGGTGCATTAGCTAGTAATATAGCTTGAAGGATTGATGATATTGTATAGATGTTGGGGACAATGCAGATCAGATTGATTGTAGTAGAGAAAGATCGCAAAAAAGGATTCATCTCGAGGGATGATGTGAGTGATGCAAAAGAGGAAATGCAAGAAACAGTTGAAGGTGGCATGGATGAAGTAGTTCCATTGTAAGCTCATTTGGATGATGGAGGAGAGATTATTGAAAGCTATATCAAAAATTGGTACAAGATTTTAAATGGAAGTTCCTTACTTTTCAAGGACATTGAACATAGAAGAGCTTATTGATTGGATTGCAGAAATGGAAGAATGCTTCAAATTTAATTAAGTTACGGAAGAATGCAAAGTGAAGATCTCTTAAACCAAGTTGAGAGCTCATTCCACATTTTGTTAGATGGAAGTTAAGTTGGAGCACAAAAAAAGGGTAAAGATAAGAATACTCGTTTGGGGCAGATGGTTGTGAAATTGAAAGGAATGTTTTTTCCTAGTGATTACCAGTTAGATTTATTGAAGAGCTTCCAAAATATGTGACAATGTGATTTGAGTGCGAAGGAATTTATAAAGGATTTTTATGAGATCGCAATTCGCCTTGGTCATAGTGAGATGGATTAGGAAAAGGTAGTGGTACACCAACAAACTGCAATGGGTAATCCAAAATAATATTAACATAGTGAAGATGCATACAATAGAGATGTGTACTAATATGCCTTGAAAGTGGAAGAAAAGTTGGCACACAAAAATAATGCGTAAAGGAGCAAAAACAAGCATGGTGGTTGTAGAGATCCGAGGGTGCACGAGAAAGATAGTGAAGTAGGCAAGAGTAGTGCACAAGAACAACAAAACAGAGGAAGAACCAATTCTGCAAGAGGGAGAGGTCATGGCACAAAATTCAGTTATACATTGGTGCGGAGAAGTAGGACATTGTGCTTTTAGGTGTCCATGCACTCTCAAAGATGATGGAAAAAAGAAGGATGCAAGTGTGCACATCGGCCAAGTTGAAGAAGAGAGTGCGGGTCAGTGCATCATATAGATGAACCTAAATAGGGTGAAGCGTTACTTGCATTGAGGATAATTTTGAAGGTTGCAGGAAGATAGGAAACATATTTTCTGGAGTAGATGCACGTTCATGGGAAAATGTTGCATAGTGATAGTTAATAGTTTAAGGAGATGGTGTCTATGGAGATGGTGTAGAAGTTACGATTGGAGCAAAATCCACATCCGGATCCTTACAAGATAACATAGTTGATGGAAGGACAAGTAGGTGTTGTGTGAGAACATTGCTAAGTGTAGATGAAGATTGGCAGTTTCACAAAAAACGTTTTGTACATTTTACCAATGAATGCATGCCATGTATTGTTGGGAAGGCCTTGGCAATTTGATCGGTATTATGGAGGAGCAAACATAGTTAGAGTACCAAACGATGGACAAATTCACATTTTGAAACCGTTTAGCGGTGAAGAAAATGGAGTGCACCAAAGTCATATGATTAGGTGCCAGGAAGAGAAAATCTTGTGGGATGGAGAAGGTAGAGCATGCATGGCGATGCAACAAAGTGTTGCATGAAGAAGATAAGAGGGATCATGCGCAAAGGTACGAAGAAGCTTTATGAAGGGAGAAGATAGGCTAACGTGGGACATTTGCACAACTATATGGGAGGATGTAATGTAGACAAAAGTGCAAAAAAAAATGAGTAGTGGACATTTGTCTACAAATGGTGTGCAAAAATGTTGCGCTAGGGAATAAGATGTGGAAAAGGAAGAAGACCCCACACATATTGAAGACGTCAACCTAAAGAGGACATGGACATGAGTGTGAAAGATCAAAGACACTTTTGGCTAAGGTGGTCAGTTTCTTACCCAACTACCATCTACAATTGGAAGACGGGGAATACTTATTGGGGTGCAGGCATACCAAGGCCTTGTTAGAAGGTCAAAAAGGTGGTTCTACCACCTACCATGTGTGTGTGAGCACCATGCTTACATATTTTCTTACCTAGGGTGTATGATGCTGATTTTAGTGTGATTTAGGGGGGTAGCAATTTGGGTTTTGACACCAACCCACCCCCCCCTTTCTCCCGCCCGCGAGCAAGGAAAAAATTTGACATCCTTCCATGATATGTATAGCCTCACATTTATTAAGGCATTTTGGTATTTATCATTTGTATTTTTTTGCAGTTACACGTGTATTCCGTGTACATTGCAGAATATGCATGGATCATAAATAGTTGATGCATGGATGATGGACATATGGCATGTTAGGCATTCCTTATGGCATAAAATTTTCAAATATCATTCATTTTGAGGCTGTCATTTATATAATGGCTAATTGTTTGTTTGACATTATAGTGTTGTTGGAATGTAAGTAGTTGTTTGATTCAAAAAGATTATCATTAATCTCATATTCCTAAATTGAGTTTAATTTTTTCCCTATTAAGGTTCCTTTGGAGAAGTTTTTCGTGGTGTGTGGAGAGGAACAGAAGTGGCAATTAAGATCTTGCTTGAACAGGATTTGACTGTGGAGAACGTGGAAGATTTTTGCAATGAAATATCTGTTTTGAGGTATAATAGTTTAAAAGTTAATGGCTATAGTTTTTCTTTCTTCTGGAAAATGTGCCCTATTTTGATCTCGCTTTTCTTTTCTGTTTGTTGTTTCTTTCTCAGCCGATTGAGACATCCTAATGGTATTATACAATTCCCTAAACTACTTTAGATCATTACTATTTAAATTTGTCTTTCTTTTCTTGTACATTGTATGTCTTTCCCATTGAAATGTGCATGTATCATGTTTGTAATTGTTTTTTTGTTTCCGTTTTTTCAATATAAGGATTCCTTGATTGCTATTCTATCATAACTCCTTTTAATAATTTAATCTGAATTGATCTATGAAGTAGAAAAAAAATATAATGCAAAAAGTGGAAAATGTGGCCACTATCTGATATAATTTCATTAATATTATTAAGAACTATCTCTTGAGAAACACTTCTAGAGAACTTTGTCATTATGCATGTTCTAAAAAGACAATGATGTAAGATCTCATATATTATGGACTAGATAAGGGTAAGAAACAAACGTTGTATACTATGATAGCGATAATAAATTGATAACTGCAGGAAGTTGAAATTAATGATAATGGTATAGAAAGAGATACAACAAAATGTCGAACCTATAACATAAAGTTATAGAAAGATGCCAACCATCTTATTTAGAATTGGAAGGGCTATGACTTCTCAAAAGTCTGCATCTAAGTTGCCGATACGTTTTGGATACCGTTACCGGTACGGAGTACCTGATACACGGATGCGACAAAATGTTTTTTGGCCTCGGGTACAGCTGTACAATATATATATATATATATATTCCAGCCTAATTCATATTATGCATAGGAATTACAAACAATAGCATCATTACAAACAATAGCATCAAGTCACAGCTCTAGTGCAAAAGGAGAATAACGTCCTTCAAATGCTAGTAGGGTTTCTAGTCAGTCAGGAAAGTCCAATCTGGGGATGAGGATGCAGTGTTCACTTAGGTTTAGAAAAGAAATCAGAAAGGAAGAGGATGAGGTGTCTGTAAGGAAACTATCTGAATGCCTAAGGGACTCTGATAAGAAAAAGCTGTCCTTAAAGCCCTGTTCTGTAACATGACACAACAGATATGTTCATGACAGAATAGCAGCAGTTCACTCTGCAAGTGGTGAATTTGCCATCACTTCTTCAAAGAAGAGGCCTCATCAACTTAATTTGATGTTGAAGGTGAAACCTCTTAATGAGAAAACCACCTTTTCACTGGCTAATTACAAAGGCATGAAAACAGGTGTCACAGGAGAGAATCAAAAGGCACCGGCCAAGGATGTTATTATCAGCACTGAAGACATCTTTCTAAAGTGTACTGTGGCAAACAGAGTTTATGAATGTGAAGCGGTTTTGGGTAGCATTGGTCAGAAATGTCAATTTCCAAACCCTATTTCTGTTTTGGATGGGCATTTTCAGTAGGAAAGTCCAAGTCCTGTAAACATAAAAGTGATAGTATTATAATTAGACTTTCATGGTATGTGTTGCTGAACTGCTACTTGAGTTGTTTTACTTGTCACAATAAATTGAAAATGCAAGATATTTTCCGACCTAATTCATATTATGCATAAGAATTAATGTTTTGTCCTGAAATGTACCCGGGAGTGGCCAGGGTATGGCAGGAACGGCCCAGGTACGTTTGCAGACGTACCGGAATGTATGCGGGCTTTCCCGGATGTACCCTGGCCGCTCCCTGGTACGTTTCTGGGATGTACCAGTACTGGGTATGTTTTGTACCTTACTTATCCCCCTGCCCCTTCTGTATTGGTATCTTAGGTCCACATAGCATTTAAGAACTGAATATTACTCTCTTGAAAAGTATAGATACAAAGCTCTTCTACTGATCTGACTTGAAATGAGCTTATGATTCTTACCCTCATTATGTGTTTTCATTTATAAAAAAATATATGTGTGATGTACCTTTTGAATATTCCCAATGTCTATTATCAGACTCTCCTTGTAAATATCTTATGGCTGGAGAAAATTCTGAAATTACATGCTGTATTCATTATAATTTAACAATATCCATGATGCTTTGTTATACTACAAATATCATGCTTCTGCTGATGATTATTTATCATTGTACCTAGCGGTTAGAGTGATTGACAAGGTTTGATTTAACAAAGGGTCAGAGCCCTAAGGGTGAAAATTTGAATAGGAGGTAAAATGTAATGTTTCCTTGTTCTCACAAGGGGGTATATACACCTGTCAGGTGTGCTGGCTAAGGTGTGTCCTAAAATTACCTTATGTTGCATTCATATATTAAAAATAGTAATTCATTAGTTTCAAAAATTCAAACCATGCATTGTATATATTCTGCAACAATGATTACTGAAGACTAATTTATTGGCTGATGCAAAGTTACTTTCCCACTGTTGTGGTTGATTTTTTTGACAGGGAATCATATTGACCAAAAGAGGATAGATAGTATAGCAATAAATGTTGATTTTTTGTTAGAGTTATCATTCGTCAGACATCACCGTAGATGTTCATTGGAACATTGTCACATCTATGATAACATTTGGATGGAACATTAATTTTCGAGTCTTAAATAGTAAGATACCCCTTGAGTTTGTTCTCTATCAAATATTGAGCAATATGTCAGAAAATATTGTAAGCAAAATCAGACTCTTGCAGTTGTAAAGAGCAAACTTTGCAGTTTATTATTTTGGAAATGGTGTCTAGTACCTTGCATGACTAAGAACAGACTCACACGAACTATGCAGTTAAATTGGTAGATAGAACGACCTGAAGACAGTTGGAAACAAAAAATTTGAAAGTTTTGTTTTAAATGTAGTAGGTATGAATAGTTTTTTTTGTTAACCTACCTTTGTTATAGACGTGATTTTGATATATCATCATACATAGCAACAATGAAGATTATGAATGAAAGAGAATAAAGTTCATTGCCGTACGCTATGATGCACAAATTATTGAGAGTTAATTTAATTTTTTCCAGTTTAGGGATAAAAGTTGTTGATAGGGTTGCTGGGGTCAACCGTCACACCTACTCCCTCAACGTCCCTACTCATGTGTTATACGTAGTGGATTGGGGATCTTCACATGGTGTCCATATCATTATCTGGTGTCTATTGTTATATCATCATTCAACTTTTAGGGATTGTCCCAACTGAGTACCCATACACTACTACACACAAGACACCACTTTTGATTATGACCGTACCTGCACACAATTCAAACTATTAAAACAAAAAAAAACGTGTCAGGTTTGTTACAGGAGGAGACCATCAAGATACTGCGTCTATAGAAAAGCATCCCTTGAAATTAAGCACTGGAAGACATCACTTATACCTGATTGCAACCAACTCATCACCGCATGTAGCTGATAATAAAGTATACCATGGATATAAATTTATTATAGCAGGCTGCGCTCATGGTAAGGTAACTTCCGTTCTCACAAATTTATTCATAAGGGATCACTTGCAAGAGTCTACCCAGTGACAAATACTCATGGGACATTTTGCACACATCAGCTGTGAGGGGACTACTCACAGATGACAACCAACAAAACTGACGCTGTAGTATTCCTATGCGACAACTGATAGGCATCAAACACAAGGAAAAAACTTACAGGAGTTAACCAATCAGGCTTATGCTTGAGCATTCCCTTGGACAATGTACAAGCATCAACCACAATGGAACCCTTTAAAGGAATCTATGAGTGGGAAACAGCTTAGCATTATCATGGGTGTCAACCCCGTGAAGAAGACTTATAGGGTTCAGCCATACACAAATAAATTATTGTCAACATTTCTAATAGTAAATTATCATTAATTTCTGATAAACAACATTGATTTCTGGTCAAAGTAAGTGCAACAGAACAGACAACTTACCTGTCGCCAATAACATATTTGTACCTTTCAGCATTCATATCAGTCAATTATAGCAATCAAACAACAACTAAAAGGGTCCGATGCAACCATCTCAAACTTCAGAAAACTCTTGTTGGCATCAAAGTCTTCCTCACTGATGTCAATTATATGAGCAGGCATTTCTCAGTCTTCCCTTTTTCCTTTCTTGCAGCTCCCAACATACATTAAATGCTTTCCATGATCCTCATTAAGGAAGTTATTGAAAGATATTTATAGCTTATGATGTGCGAATTAATGAGCATGACACGACACTAATTGGCCTAGAAATAAGAGGGATGTAATTAATACAATCATAAATGTCAGGTCAGCTAGGAAAGAAAAATATGAAGTTTATATTTGAAAAAGCAGAAATTTAGTCACTAGGCATATGATATTGGCGTAAAATGCCCAATGATGTCACAAATGAGTTATGATGACGCCATTAAGTCCTTTTGTGCCCAATTCAGGTGTTTTTTATTGTTTTATGCCTCAGGTTTTTCCTCCAGTAGATTTTTTAACTGGAAACTACCGTGTTATATAGATATCGGTATCTCTGCCCTTGAGTATCGGATTATTATAAGTAGTGGATTGCGATGTGCTGAGTAAGCATACATCTAAATCAGAGTCTCCTTTGGCTTAGCTGCTTTGAATAGGGGGATCCATTCTGTCAAAGATACCTAGGGATTGAACTTAGCCCTTACTGTATATGGGTATCTTTGGGGATTGTACCTTGGTGGATGCCATGACAAGCCATCATCCTCACTAGTTGGACTTACAGCCCTTTCAATCCTCTGGCAGTTTTCAGTATTTAATAAACTAAGTTGCTAGGAAATGGAAATGGGTTCAAAACATGGAAACACATATTTTCCAAAAACCCTTGGAAACAAAACAGCACAGAAACATTGGTAGATTATATATATATATATATATATATATAGAGAGAGAGAGAGAGAGAGAGAGAGAGAGAGAGAGAGAGAGAGAGAGTCCGTCCAAGAGGGCTGAGGATTTAGTATTGCAAATTGAATTGCATTGGAAGGCAGGTGAACGCCTCCTAAACACCACTGGAAAATGGTGTATCAGAGATGAAAAACAGTTTCATCATGGAAATGGCCTGTAGCATGATTAAAGGATGCTGTTTGGGTAATGAATTGTGGGCTGGTTCTGTTTAAACAACTTTATATTCGCTCAATACAAGTCCTATCAAGGCAATTCAAGGTATGTTTCTAGAGGAGGCATGGTCAGCAATAAAAACTGAGGTTCATGATTTATCAGTTTTTAGTTGTACCAAAAATGTTTTAATACCTGACAAAATTTTTCATAAACTTGAAATTAAAAGCAGCAAGTGCATTATTATTGGTTACAGCACATAAACTAAAGGTTATAGCTTCCATGATCCGACTAATAGGAAACTGATTGTTAGTAGAGTAGTTTTTAATGAAAAATTAGGCAGTTCAAAATCAACTGTTACAATAGGCAGGAGAACCTTCAAACACACCACCAATGCTCTATTACATATACAAGAAGGCAGTGAGAGGTGGAAGCAGATACACATAGAGAAGAAAAACAGATAGAAGCTGAAGAAACATGCTGGAAACGGCATAGTGCCTCATCCAGTATGTGCTTAAGTTTTTCTGGCATTTCCAGGACGTTTTGAGGTCGTTTCGGATCTACATTTTGTACCAGATCGTGGGACCTCCTAGGCAGTTCCTACATCTTAGGTTATATATGATTTCTCTTTATACTGAATGCATACTAAGGGACATAACTCGAATTCAGCTAAAAACAGTGTTAAGTTAATTTTGCAAAGAACCGTGAATTGTGAATTTAGTATAGATGCACAAGTATGGATTAAGAATACAAGGGTAATGAAGAAGTGAAACTTGTTGTATTAGGTCTAGTACTTATATGATGTCTACCAATATTTTTGATTCTTGAATGTATTTGGAACTGCCAGTTATGTGATGCCACATATAAAGCTTGTTTCTCTCCATTCCTTCATATTACTATCCTACTTGTGGTTAGTTTAGTAATCATAAATCATGATAAATTACTGTAAACATCAAAACACTTGCATATGTAGGGGTGTTCTAGGACAACAAATGGATTGAAGGACATGACATCCATATTTACAAGTCTAACCATCGTGAGCGTACAAAGAAAGGACTGTACCTATCTACATAACAAGACATGTATTGGTAATATTCATTTATTACTCTTGAAATACAATGTAAATTGATCATTTTTCAGAATATGATTTGGGCCCTAAACATGAAGACGATTATCCCTTGTGCAATTGCCATATGCCAAGGTACGAGCGCTCAGTGGAAAGGTGGTGATGACTGGTGACAACCACCCATGTGTCTCCTATAGTGACATATTAATTAGTATGCATTGATTTATTTATTCTTCGATGATATGTAGATAAGCTGTAAGGTATAGGTGGTCAACATTATCTCAATTTGTGGGTGGCAATATATGCATCAATATCTTGTCATTAGCTGGAGTTTTAACCTACCAAGAATTTCTTCTAGTAACTAATTTGAGCTGTAACACCCTAAGTCACCGCACTCGTTGAATTTGAAGGCAGAAATACGAAATTCGACAGATTTAACAGGCCATGAAGAATTCTGTCTAAAATTGCGAATAAATTTGTACCGACGGAAGATGTCTGATTTTTATAAAATCTGCTTTAAATTCTTGTCTAAAACTCATTTCAAAAGGTTTTAAATTCGTTTTAGCCAGAATTTTCGCTTAATATTTTAGGGTTTCTTGCCCTAAACGCTGTTGTTTGGGTATTTAACCCCTGCTGCATCCCTCAGTGCGTATGCCCCTGCGCATTTTAAACTGAAAAAATGCGAGTTGGTGCTGTCAAGAGCTGGAAGAAGGTTGACGCCTGGTTTGGCATCTAGACATGGGATATGAGTCTATGACTATAAACTAATATTCTTAGCATATGTCACCAATATTACTGAAGGCCGACTATATAATATTCCTTATGGCTATTTGAATTCATGTCACTTAAATAACATAACAGAAGATGGTGGATTTAATAGAATATGTCACTTCTATACTATGCATGCGAATACATGTATTGGTAAGCATTAGTACTATATATATATATATATATATATATATATAAAATAGGAAGTATATATTTGTCAATAAATTAGTGTCTAATAATTATAAATTGATAACAGTAATAATATATTAATTCATAACAAGTGTAATATATAGAGTGATGGATGCGTTAGCTAAATGGGTCCTAGACAACCACAATCTCACCTGTTATGGTCCTTGACTATTATGGCGGTCGACCAAGCTTCAAGAAGATTTTAGACAAATTCTTGATAAAGATTTGCATTAATGTTAGTTACTAATATGTCTGCTTATGTTTATAATGCCTAGGCCTGTACTAATAGTTTTCATACCTGGCACGATAGAATATGTAGACTTTGATTTCTCTATAATATAAAATTTCTCCGGTTTTATTAAAAATCAAAACTAAATATATTAGCATAGAGTAGTAAGTAAATTAGAAAAGTAATTTATTATTAATTTTCTAGTAAATTAATAAATTAAATTAGTTAATAATAGTAAATTAGTAAAAAAAAGTCGAATTGTATCACGAATTCGAATGCGGTGATTTAGATAACAGCGACAAATCTTTGTTAGCTTGTAGATCTATTCTTTATTGCAAGTTTGTCTCTAGGTGATCAGTATAAGATCAACTTAGGTCACTGAATAATTGTCAAGGTCAAACTATCGTATGCTTAGTCAGCTAGGTGACAGAAGTATGGGAAGGTGTAGGGGCCATACAAATCTCATATGGTGTGTTTTGTCACCAACATGCCCAAATTCAAAGGTAATTTTGGGCCACTGAGTTTTGAACATTTTAATCCTTAAAAACTTAAAAATAGTTTTGTAAGAATGAAAATGGGAATGGATTGTCAGCAGTTGGGTTTAAGAATTTAATTTCAAAATTTCAATTAAAAATTAAAATTTATACTTTGTGGCTTTGTTACGCAAAAGCATCCTTGGATCTAAAGTGATCCTATGTGGAGTTGGGGAGGAGCTCTACAAGGTTTGTATACTCTATGAGATTGTCAAGGCTATGATACCACAAAGCCCATTCTCAGGACCCATGTTAGGTGCAGTTTGTTTCGAATGTCTACAGTACTTCAATGCACCTCTAGAGGTTCACAATACTTTTAGGATCACGAATCCATCAGTAATTGAAGCCAAATAACCTTCTATGGTGGTGCACCACCACTTAGGCAACTACGACATGCCGACAATCATGACCGCACTGATCCTTTTGCTATGGTGTTCATGGTTGGTTTCTTCAATGTCCCAACCACTTGCAAGCCATGCTACGAAGGTCAAATCTTGCCACGTAGTGCCACTGAGTTTTGACAAGTTTCCTTCGAATGATCCAAGGAGAAGGATTTTAACAAGCCAACTATTTGTGTCGAGTAAAATCTTGCAGGAAGGCGCCCTTGTGTCTGTTGAATATTTATACTGAATGGTTCGGTTATGCAGTTGAAACTGCCTCTAACTGATCAATTGAATGTAAATTGAATGTAACCACCCCCATGAATAAATGTATCTTTGCTATGTCTATTATGAACAATGCCTTCAACTCACATACTTATTTTCTTCTTTATTTATCTGCTATTATTTGATAACATTGCTATTAGAGTGTTCGGTTCACAATTCGAGGAAGCCTGTCAAGAGGCACGAACTAGAAGTTTGGGAATCCCTAGCAGGGCACGAGCTTGACTTTTTTTTTCCTTATTTGTAAAGGTTAAAAAGAGCTCTACTTGGCTATCTATGTATTTGGTGGTCATTTAAGGTTTTTGATCCTATTTGGTGAATTTCGTAGTAGTAGTTATACATAGAATTGTGCATAGTTGTTGTGTAGGGCATTATTGCTTGTTTTCACAGTCGCATAGGGCATTTTTTGCATGTTTTGAAGGGCATAGTCACAAAAGGGCATTTATTGCCTATTTCATGCTATTTTACTACTTGTGAAGGCTTGTTTCATTCACTATTTTACCAATTGCAGAAGCGGAAGGGCATTTGTTCTCTTTTAACAATCGCGAGGGCAGAGGAATTTCGTGACAACATTTATGCTCATGATATCTGTTTGAAGCCATTGTGAAGCAGTGAGAGGAGTCTTCGATTTCTCTTTTGATGAACATTGGAGTTTGACGTTGGTGCCACATAAATCTTTGCCGAGTCTAAAGTATGTTTGGGTTTGGTGCCACATTGTGCACTGTAATGTCCCAAAATGGGACAATCTTTTCCTTAGGTGGATTTTATGTATTTGTTGGCTAGATTTTCTGCATAGCTGAAAACCTAGGCAGTCATGAGATAAATTTGCCTCATTTACCGGTGAGGCTCCTGTGTCAGATTTGTCAATAAAAATATGCTAGTATCTATATGGGGGTTTTACTTTAACTATTCAGCTCATGAACCATAGCTGTATAGCTCTGCAGCAAGTAAGCAGCTGTTTAAGAAAGGAAATATTTATAGAAGGAAGAAATAGTAAAACACAGGGAAGAAATGGGGAAGATGTGCAACCCAATCAATAGATAACAGAGTTGATTGCATGCACATAGAAAAAACCAATAGATATCAACACACAAAATTATAAGCAAAGGCAACTCCAGATCTAGATCTAAAATAACAAAAATTTTATAGAAGATTTGAGATAAAAAAGCTAGAAACACGATGCATCGTGACACAAAGTTCTTTAGAAATCGGCTCCTTTATATTCCTTTGCTTTAAGTGGCTATCAGGGGTTTTAGCACAAAGTCTGGAACACAAGAATGCTGCTTACAAATTTTGATCATTAACCCCAATGTTCTTCTTCTACTTATAGAATGTAGAAGGGAAAGTACAAATGGGAAACTCAACTGAATTGAAACATAAAAAAAAGGTAAAGATAACATTTGGCAATCATCCTACTCTAATTCCTCTTTAAGTGACACAACTGTCACTTGACTAATAGAATGGTTCCACATAACTTAAAGTGATGGTTTCAAAACCAATAACTTTAAAGTTTTATAATTTCATCCGGGAACGTGGAAAATAGAGGGAAAAAAAGTAGAAAGAGAAAGACACGCCAGCTGTAACATCTATATCTTCTTTTTGTTCTGATACTGAATATACTTGTCGAACATGTAATTCAACATCTTCCCATATGTCTTAGCCACAACTTCCTTCTCTGTCTTGAACTGCAGCAATCCTTCGTTCAACACTCTGATACATGCTTCTGCCTCCTCCAAGCTAGGCCCGAACTTCTTAATATCCGACTGCAGTGCCACCAGTCTGTTGATAGAATTCATCGTGAAAGGCTTAACGGCTCCATCAATTCTCCCTTGCACCATCAGAACAGACCCTTCTAGGGATTTAGGCACTTTGCTAGGAATGATCCGTGTGTATGAAGTAACATTTCCGACCACTTCCTCATGAGTGAAAGCAATGATATTGTTTGGTAAAGACGATGCCATACTCTCAAGTGCCTGCATCCTCTTCAGCATAATTTTGCAGATCTCCAAATAGAAAGATACTGCAAACTCCAACTGCTTCCCCTTCTCAACTGATCCATCAGGTACAATCTGTTCTGCAATCAATTGCCAAGAGAAGTGTTGGGGGCAGTTTATTGATTTCAGCCAAAGTACTCAAGTTACTCTCAGCAACTGTGTTCATATCTACTGCGCTTGTCATCAGTTGCTTCAGCTTATCTGCTGCATCTTTCATAACCTTTAGGCGGTCTGGCACCTCTCCGAGTTGTACAGAAGCTTGACAAATAATCAGACTTTTCCATTCGTCGATATCTTTTACCTGGTTGCTTGCATCTTCCATTTTCTACATAAGATGATCACTTAGCTGCTTCTGTGCTGAAATGGGCTGAGTGGAAGATTTAGCAACTTTGGCAATGATCTCGCACAACTGAGATACCTACTTCTGAAGTTCAATTTTCTCCGCCTCTTCTTTGCCAAGCTTAGGAATAGAGCATCTATCAATGTTTGTGTATCCTGCTTCAATCCTTCTGTGGTGGCTTGACCTATGGGTCCTTTGGTTACTGTTATGTCTTCTGCCATGAGCTCATCTTCTTTCTTCCCCTTTGCTGGAATTGACATCTCAGAAAACTTCTACCCTGACTTCTCGATGATCAACCTTGAAGTTACCTTAGCAACTTTAGGTTTTCTATCTTTCCCGCTTAGATTCAGGAGCAGCTGCAAGTCGTGTTCCTCCAAGTTGATTTCTTCTCTAGCCTTTGGAACCAACTGCGAAGTCAACCATTCTAAGAAATTACTTCTCGGAGAATGAGAAGTTGCTGAGTGTACCACTATCTCTTGCTCTAATTCCTCCCCATTTGAAACCGCTACAGTGTTGTGGCTGCCATCCTCTGAGTCGTCCAAAGACAAAGCTCTTTCAAATTCGGCCATCTGTAGCTTCAACGTTTCTTCAGGACCAGGCATTGAATAGAGTGGCTGAGGGGAGAAGATGAATGTTGCCGGATTCAACGGAGGAATGGCAGTGTCCTGCTGAGGTGCAACAGTAGGTGTACTGGATGCTGGAGAAGCCGAAACTTACACTATAGCCGTAAAAGTGATCTTCTCCTTCGAATGAGACCTTTTGTGCACTTTCATCTTCTCAGGCCTTATGCTGCTTTCTCCTCCGTGCTTCCTCTTGAGGGAATCTCCTGTGCCGAAGTTGCCTGTGACTTGATTCATCAATGCTTCATCAAGGCAGTATCCCTTCGTCAGCAACTAGTTTGAAGTATTCACCAGAACGGCGGCAAACCTTTCTTCAATCGTATGGCAGTCCCCTACGTTCTCTTGAAGTACAGCTCTATCTCCTCCCATTTGATGGTATGTGTCAAGTAACACAGTCCCATCATCTTTAAGATCCACAGGTATTCGTGGTAATCCAAAGTCGAACACTTGCCATGTTGATAGCCTGTTGAAATCTTTCTTTCTAACCTTGTACTCACTTTTGCACTTCATCTAAAAATCTTCTAATGAAGACACATGTGCGTTTTCCTAGGATATCGTCTTCCTGGCTACTCCAAATGGATCGAAGTTCAGCCGTGCTGGGAAGAACTCTTGCTCGTACTCAGAGAACATTTCCGCTTCCAATCCTCGGGCTTTGTGAATGCTCTGGCAGCTATAATGTCTCACAGTGATCGGGAAGAAGCCCGTAGACTTGTGTCGTTTCGATTGAAGGTCGTGCATCTACACAAGTTGTCTACTCAGCTCCATGGCGACCAATCTATCATTCGGATATCTGGGTAGCTTAACTGGTTCCCCAGAAAAGTTGGTGACCTTGAGGTATGTGAAATCCGCAAACTGAATGAAGAGATTGGCAATTCTTGACACAACTTCCCATGCTTCCTTGCTCACCCTGTTGGCCTTTAGATCCCTGTCCAACCTACAAATGAATTCGTAGAAGAATCCATCGTTGACCACTTTGAAATCTTTCCTGCACGCAGGTACAATACACTATGGGTAGTACTAAAAAATGGGGTCCTTGGAAAGAACACCACACTTATCCAGCTTGGAGAAGATGCCTTGTGAAGCTGTTGCATATACCAAGTAGGAAGTCATTTTGAAGCTGAAAGTACACCTCACGTTCTGGAGATACTCACCAATGTTCTCACTAATGATTTTCAACCAATTGATTATTGAATCTGCTTTGTTGATTTCAATGGTCCTGATGAAAGCATACATCCATGTGCGGAAGGTGTGAGCGTTCGCTTCGCCATTTATCCCGCATAACAACTTGGCAATATCGTCCACCTCTTGTACCAGATTGGACCGCGGAAGGGTTCTTGGGAACTTGGAAGGAGATCTGGGCTTCTTCATGTATCTGATGATCATTATGTTCACACAGTCAACTCTATGCTTCTCCCACCTATTGCCGGCATCCTGTATGCTAAATAGAAGTCACCACCTTTCGTGCTGAAATCTTCAAACAATAATTGATAAACTGTGCGTGCAATTGGATTATTGTTTTCCCTGTAGCATCTCAGACTGATCCGGATGATGGATGGTAAGACCTAGCACACTCCATAACGAACTCTGGCAACTGGGCTATGTATGGAAACGATGCAGCTCGAATAATTCCACTGCTTTTGACTGCACGCATGAGGGAAGTCTTTCTTGCTTTGGATCTGTCAATCAATTCGGAAAGAGGTTTCGGACCTAGATCCGTGTCTCCAATGTCTGCAAATTTAGAAGTGATGCATGACTCCGTTGTGCTATCTTTTTCATCCCTCTTTGCCATGGCTGTGTCTATCTTTATCTAAATGATTCTTTTTTTTCTTACTCGGCCGGAATTCTTCAAAAATGGCGTAGATCTGGATAATTCTTCAGATTCGGAGGATATATTCAATGTATTGGACATTGATTTAAGCGCCCTTTCTCTTATAAAAACACCTGTAATGAATTCTTGCAATTAATTCAGAAAAAAATGGCAACCGAAATATGAATAGTGGATTTTAATCATAAAAATCTGCATTATTCAAGCTTGCTACCCCAAATTTGATGTTTTATTTGCATGCAAAGCAATCATGAATTTTACCAACTTCACTTGAGCACCTGTATCACTTATGCAAACAATTATCCAGACACAAATCAACTTCCTTCAACCTGTGCGCCAAAATTGGAAGCTTCCAGCATTAATACACCTTCTGAGCAAAAATCCTCTTCAAATGGGGTGCAATTTTTGTCAGGGCTGCACTTCTCTGCTTTTGAATTAATTAATTCATCCTTATGGCAACCCCTGCTTATATAATCCTCATAATTCTATAATTAATTAATGCCTTTCCTATTCCTGGCAATTAATTAATTATTAAATAAGCTTTACTCTTCAAATGGGGCGCCTATTTTGTGCATGCTCATGGCTGCCATTAAATAAATTAAATGTATTTAATTTTAGGCTTCTGCTTCCAGTTAACTCAAGCCTCACAGTATGCTTTGACCTTAGCCACTTAAAATAGGAATTAATTAAATCATTTAATACTTAAAAAAAATTATTTCTCTCCCAAATGGGGCACACTTTTTGACATGAAGGGGCTGCATTAAATAAACAATATTTATTTAATTTTAGAACTGTCTAATTCCAACTTTCTTTTGTCTACTTTACTCTGTTGACTTTTCGATAAGCCTGGGCACCAAAATTGGAGAAGAAATTAATTAAATTAATTAATTTAAGGCTGCCTTTCTTCCCTAAAGGGGTTGCACTTTTTGGAATAAGGAATTTCTATTTCTAAAAGTCAATTGGCAATGAGATTATTTACCTTGCAAGGAAGCTCCGAAAATCCCATGATTCACTTAAGCTATTTGACTTTCATAATGGGATTATTTACCCTACCAGGTAGGCAATAAAATCCCATCAATGCCTTAAGTGATTTTTCTTTTATTTCACAATGGGAATTTTTGCCCTGCAAGGTAGATAAGAAATTCCCGCCTGCTTGCTGCCTCTAATTTTCGCATTGTGACTTAAGTGGTATTGCTTTCATGGGAAAAAGTACCCTGCTAGGCAGGTATAAAATTCCCACATGCCTGCTGCTTCCAAAAATCCCATAATCCACTTCAAACCCTCTTTATCCAAAAATGCGGCCAGCCCAGAAGAAGCTTTTGGTGCACGACTTTGTCTTTTCTGAGAGAACCAGACGTCCGATGGAGAATTCCTTCTGGCACAATGTGCATAGGTGATCTCCAGATACTCCTGGCCAAACCAACAAAGGAATTGATCCAGAGAAATTTCACAGAAAACGAAACAGGAAAACACAAAAAACACAAAACGTTGCCAGAAGTCACAAATAAAGCCCAAGATTCATTCCTGGTTAAAACCCTACTGGTATATGGGAATAATGATATGTACAATCACAACAGAGTTAAACTGGAGCACAAATTGCCTCAAATGGGGCTCAAAATAATTAAATACAAATTTCTCGCAGGTAAACCCTAACGACATAATAAAACAATTTTGGGCATCTGGGTATTTGTCGAAAATGACTTATATGGCTCCTTGGGAATATCTTGACACATTACAGAAACTTTCTAGCTATAAAAACACAAAACGACCCATTATTTTAAAAGTACGAATTTTTTTTAAACAGGGTAGTCCCAAATTTCAGGGTGAAATTTGGGGACACCAGTATTTCCCTTAACAAGAGGTAACTCAATAAAGATATCACAGAAAATTATTACTGCAGATCAGATTTTTAGAAAGGAAAAGCGACTAGGAGTGACTAGGAAAACCCATGCAACATGGTGAATACCATTTATCTTTCAACTCAGTTATGATATGCAGATTTTAAGAAGCCCAAATCAGTCCTTAGGATGGTATATATGACCATACAAAGATCAGATTTAACTGCTGCAATAAATATCCCACAATGGTGACTGGGGTTTGAGTATGAAACCCATACAAATAGCACTCAGACAAATCTGTGCTTTCTCTAACCTGCTCTCTATAATTTTAGTAGCCAAAATATGAAGAAACTCAGATTTTTAAGACACCACAAAGCTGAAAATAATTAATAAATGATCTGCAGACTGTCAGCCTTTTATATGACTGAAAATGGGATTTTAAATTCCCAAAATTATAAGAAACTGGCTGCTTTTAGTCACAAAATTCAGATTAGCAAGTGGGCATACAAATCAGACCTGGAATGTCTTGCATTCAACACAAATCGGTTACAAAATGGGTCGCTCCACCTGGTATAATGATCACATCACTGCTGAAATTTTATTCTTCAAAACAATTCTGTTGGAAATAGTAAAAATTTGTGAAGACTCAATGAAAAACCCCGTGTAGAAATTCCTCCAAGGCTCTAAGAGGGTTTTTGTCCTCTAGAGTCAAATCCTAAGGGTTTTCGTCCTTGGATTATTTCTGCAAAAGCTCAAGGCTTAGATGCAAATTCAGAAAATAACAAGTGGTCATAGAATGCCTCTCAAGCAAGTCTACTTCTCCTTTTAAGGGAAGAAGAGACTCAAAACAAGCTTCAAAGCCACCAATTAGCTTGTAGAGCTTTTCTCTATGCAAATTTCCCTCCTAGGCGTAGTCGCATTTTTACACAGGGGGAATGCAAAAATATTATGAACCTTTTCCTTCCTAAGTTTCCATTATTCTTCCTCAAGGTAAGTCGCCATTTCCTTCTAGGAAGGATAAAAACATATTTAGACCTTTTCTAATCTCAAATATTTTCTCCAAGGAAAATTGCACTTTCTAGAGATTACAATTTTTATTTATAAGTGCTTTTCTCTATTAAGCCAAATAAATTAATATAAGTGCTTTAATAATTTTTTTTTCTTTTAGGCACTTAATACTAATTTATTGTGACTTAAGTCACCCTTGGGTCCTTCCTTTTGCCGTCGGGCAGACCAAATAGGTTAAAGGTCTTCAATACTATTATTTTAGGAAGAGGGACATTGGAGTTTGACATTGGTGCCACATAAATCTTTGCCAAGTCTAAAGTAAGTTTGGGTTTGGTGCCACATCATGCACATGTACCGATTTTTTGCATTTATTTCTGCTTTGATTTCCATGTTTTCTGCATCTGCCTCAAATCCCATTTAATTTCGACTAATTGACGAATATTTCTAACTTGATTTTATTGGACATGCAAAAGTTGACGGGCACAAATTTCAATGTATGGAGCCACATAATTCTGACACTTGCAGGATATCGTGATTGTGATAAGACAATCATGGGTAGCAAAGGTATACTTGCTATAAACTTTGCAGATTATGAAAAACGTCATAAGGAGGCTCTATTACTTTTTAAAATATCCATATCAGATGATTTAATACCTTAGTTCCAGAATGCCACTGTGGGTGGTGTGTTATGGACTACTCTGAAGAATAAATATCATACATCGGAGAAGAGTCGGATGTTATACATGAAGAGTATGCTTTTCTCCATGAAGTTACAAGGTGGATCATTGTTTGAGCACCTAGTTCGGATAAAAGACATCCAAGACCAGCTATCGTCTATCGACAAAAAGATGGATGACGATGATATGGTGGCTTTGGTTATAAACAACCTACCTTCTTCATACGAGTCTTTTGTGGAGGCCCTCTATTTAATGACTGATGTGAAGAAGGATTGTCGCAAGCAACAAAATGACCTAAAGAAGTAGAAGGGGAAAGCACATGTGGCGGCAGTTGAACACAAGTCAGAAGATAAATATGTCCTCATGGCATCTTGCTCGGATGGCAGCCCTACTCGGTGTTGGTGCTTTTTTTTACTGAGCTTCTCAACACTTTACCTGATTGGTATGTCAGCTTTCATGTTAATTTACGTTCTTCTGATTCAGATATTTTAGGGGATGGGAGATCACATGTTGTAGAAGGAATTGGGGATGTCCATTTTAAGTTGAATGATAAAACCAAACTCGTGGTTAAAAATGTTAGATAAGTTCCTAACATGAACAAAATATTGTTTTCTATAAGTCAATTAACGGAAAATCTTAATATTGTCGTAAATTTCTTTGGAAAACAATGTATTCTGATATAAAACAAAATAAGGTTGTTGCCTTGGGTTTTGGGCAAGGAGGTTTGTACAAGTTGGTTGATCCTGCCATGATCAACCCACATGACTTAGTTGTAGAAGGCAAAGTCAGCATTTTGTGGCATGAGTGATACAGTCATCTCAACCTTCAATCTCTTCCCAGACTAAATAGAGAAAACATGGTAATTGGTTTTCCTAGTATCCACGAGAAATAGGATATGTTGGTCGGATGTTTTGCAGGGAAGTAAATGAGGAAGCCTTTTCCTACTTAAGGTGTTTGGCATTTGAAGGGGCTCCTAAATATTGTTCATGCAGAACTTTGTGAGCCATCATGAAAGTTTCCCACTATTCTTGGTGCACGTTATTTTTATTGTTGGTGGATGATTATTCCAAACAAATGTGGGTCTACTTCTTGAAAAAGAAGTCTAATTGTTTTTCCTCTTTCATGAAGTTTAAGGCCTTGCTGGAGAACCAGGCTAGTCAGCGGATCAAAACATTGAGATCCAATAATGGGGGTGAGTTCACTTCTAAGCAATTCAAGGATTACTGCGGCAAAGAAGGAATGACAACCCCTTATACCCCACAATAGAATGGGGTGGTAGAGAGGCAGAATAGAACAATCATGAAGATGGCGCGATGGATGATGCATAGAGAGGAGTGCAATATAGATACTGGGGGAAAGCAGTAAACACGGATCTATATATTCTTAATCGGAGTCCATGCAAAGCATTGCAGGAAATCATTGTTGAAGAAGCTTGGTCCAAAATCAAACCTGAGGTATCAGCTTTTCGCATTTTAGGTTCAGCCGCATATTGTTTTGTTCATGATAAAAAAGAGTAAGTTAGACTCTAAAAATTCCAGGTATTTTTGTTGGATAGTGAACAATCTGAAGCTTATAGATTGATCGATACTTCTACTAATAAGATAATTATTAGTAGGGATGTTGATATAAAAGAAACAAAATCTTTCTTTGGCAGCAATCAACAAGGGGACACCAATCAACAAGGGAGCAGCAATCAGCAAGTGGTAATGGAAAATGTTTCCTTTCCCTTGCCCAATGATGACTCTAGCTCTTCTTATACTCCTCCACAAACTCCAATAGAGCCTATGCCATCTCCCACTGATACTCTTGTGTATCGAAGACGCCAACCTAAGTTGGTTTCTTCTCCAGAAGCACCACAACCAGATTGCTCATCTTTAGTTCAGCAACGGCCTAAGTGCTTTTACTCCACTATCTAGGATGTGTGAGATGGAGAATTGTCTCCTCTTAGATGGCCAACCTCGCAGAACTGGTAAGAAGATTGATTAATCAAAGCATGGTCAGTTTGATCTTTCTTTTGATCTTCTTAATATTCATGAACCACATAAATACTTTGAGCAAAAAGGCATAACAGAATGGGTGACTGCCATGCAACTAGAGTATGATGCCTTGATAAGAAATGATACCTGGAAGTTGGTGTCATTTCCTCCAAGGAAATACCTCTTTGGCTGCAAATGCGTATACAAAATCAAGTGCAAGGCAGATGGTATTTTGGATAAGTACAGGGCTTGTCTTATTGCGAAAGGCTTTTGGAAACAGGAGGGAATAAACTATGAGGAGACTTTTTCTCCTACTACAAAGATGGTCACTTTTCGCTTACTTCTTTCCTTTGCTGCTCATTTTGGTTGGAAAGTATTTCAAATGGATGTCAAGAGTGCTTTCCTGAAGGAAGATTTGGAGGAAGAGGTATATATGACACAACCTGAGGGAATTTAGGCATGTGGTGATGAACATCTAGTGTGTAGGTTGCTTAAGTCCTTGTATGGACTTAAGCAAGCTCCTTGAGCCTAGTATATTAAGATAGATCAACATCTTCGCGATTCGGGATTCAAAAGAAGTCATTTCGATCTGAATCTCTATGTCAAAAGCAATGGTGATGACATTGTGCTTCTTATATTGTATGTTGATAGCCTTGCCATCACAGGCAGTGGAACTGTTGCGATTCACAAGGTAAAATCATATTTATGTGTTGCTTTTGACATGACTGATTTAGACCTCCTTCACTATAGAATTTTGGCAACGTGATCACTTGCTTTTCATTTATCAAGTTGATGGGTAGCTTGATATACCTAAGAACCACAAGACCAAATCTATGTTTTGTTGTTAGCTATCTTTCTCAGTTCTTGTCTAAACCAGAACTCATTCCCCAAGGAGCAGCAAAACGAGTTCTAAGATATGTCAAAGGAACTCTTGACTTTGGCATTTTGTATCAGAGAGTTGCATATTTTCGATTGATTGGCTATACAAACTCTAATTAGGGAGGATCAGTGGATACTTGGAGATCCACCACTGGATATATCTTTTCTTTTAGTTCAGCAGTTGTTTCTTGGCAGACGTAAGCTTCAGCTCGATGTAGCCATCTCTTCCACTTAAGCAGAATACAAGGTAGCTATTAGTGCTAGTTGCGAAGCAGTATGGACTTTGTCGGATTTTGGTTGATTTTCATCTTCCTCAAGCTATTGCTACACCTATTTCACTTTTTTGTGATAATCAAGGTGTCTTAAAAATGGTAAAGAACCCTGTATACCATGCTTGCACTAAGCATATTGAAATCCATCGTCACTAAATCTGATAATTGGTTGATCCGGCTGATGTCTCTCTTCATTTTTGTCCTTCTAAGGAGCAGCCTGCCAATATAATGGCTAAAGCCCTTGGTCCTTTGTTATTTGTAAAGTTTCAAGACAAACTTAGTGTTGTTTTCTGGGTTAGTCATTAAGAGGTGGATGATGAATATTTATACTTAATAGTTATCAATTATGTTGTTGGAACTGCCTCTAACTGATCAATTGAATGTAACCACCCTCATGAATAAATAATCTCTGCTACGTCCATTCTAGACAGTGCCTTCTACTAAACATGCTTGTTTTCTTCTTTATTTACCTGCTATTATTTGATAATAATGTCTTGGGCGCAAAAGGAAGTGACACCAGGTACCGCTTCTTGGATGGATTCCATGTACGAAAAGGAGATCAACGACTTGTTAGAACTGTTCGACAAGTTATTGTCAAGCATGTCAGAACGATCAGAAATGATAGGACTCCAACATCATGCAACCAGGTTCCATAAGTGGATCATCGAGAACTTTTGAGCTAATGCTTTATTGTGTGCATCCACACATTTTGGTGGTCTGTTAGGGGCTCTGGACATCAATACAACTTTGTAGCACACATTTTCCCATATATTTCGTTGCCATATTATGTTAGGATTATGCAACAGGGAAAAGCGTCACCTTTAGTAGAGAAAGAGGGTCATACAAAGAAGATTTTTCCAATAGTTTTGTGATTTCCAATAGAGTAGCTAGTTGAGCATTTGTAACACATAGTTAGAAAGGGGTAGTGTGGATTGGAGTGCATAGAGAACAAGGTTGTGCCAATGAAGGGTACAAGAAGTTTTCTTGTGAGCTTCATAGGGTTGAGAGTGTAAGAAAGTGAATGTTATGCCTCCATATTTTCATTTATGAAAGAGTTGAGTGCCTTAGTGTGTCAATCTTCTGTTGCCATTATAAAGCTGCATACTTTGATACGACAGTGAGTTGTTTGTTGTTAATTCAACCCACAACCTACCTCACCATCATTTGGTATTAGAGTAGGTTGTGTCCTACTTAGTTGAGTGTGTAAGGCTCAATTTGAGTCTGTTGTAGGGTTAAATTCTCGTAATGGAAGTGTTGAACGTAAATAATGTCACACAAAGGAATACCTATTAGAAGAGGAGGATGAGTGGTGAGAGTTGCAAATCTGGTAGAAGTGTTGAGAGAAATGCATTCCATATTGATGCTATGGAGATTGCATGATGAAGTGGAGTTGTTACTGACATAAGTGAAGATGATGAAGAAGCCCCATAAGTCTATCCAAAAGAGTTTAACGAAGGAAAAAAGGATACATACTTAAAAGCTATTGCGAAGATGGGAGGAAAGCCAAAGTTGGGCATCCCCTTGCTACTCAAGAAGTTTGGAGTTTGAAGGTTGATCTATTGGATCACAGATTTGAAAAATTAATTTGATTATGAACCAAATTGAGGACCCCAAGATAGTGAAGTTGTTTTGCACAAAGCTGAAATGAAATTCATCTTTATGGTGGGATCACATGCAACTAGAGCGTAAGAAGAGTTAAAGATAAGATTAAGACTTGGGATAAAATCTCTACTAAGTTGAAAGGTAAGTTTTTTGCCTTTGAATTATCAACTAAGTTTGTTTAGGAAGCTTAAAAATTTGAGACAAAAACATTTGTAAAAAGATTGTACTGAGGATTTCTACACACTGATTTTTCGAACAGGTTATGTAGAAGATTATGAAGAAAATATCTTGAGGTATTGAAATGGTCTTCATCTTTCTACACAAGATGAATTTTAGAAAAAAATCTTATCAATGTGCTTTGAAGGTTGAAGAGAAGTTGTTCAAGAAACAAGAAGAAGAAGAGGACATGGTAGACAATGTCATGGAAGATGACAAACTTATGCGAAGAAGGAAGAGGGTAGAGCTATTTCCTCATAATAGAAGCAAAAAGGTGGTTACATCTCCTATAAGGAAAGAGGTAGAGGATTCAATGGCACACGTTTCAAATGTGGCTGGCATATGGGCATAGAACACCAAATTCCCTAAAGCAGATAAAGAAAACAAACGAAATGAGAAGAGATTGCATGTGGTACAAGTAGAGGTAGAAAAAGTAAAAGAGAATGCTCTTTTAGATCCTTAGCATGCGGAGAATCTAATGTTGCGAAGAGTTTCATTGGAGTCCGAAAAGTAAGAGGATGAGCCTTGATAGAGAGACATTTTTATAATAAAGCGAAAAGTTGGAGGTAACTGTTGCAAATTGATCATAGTTAGTGTCATCGCCGATAATCTAGCTTGGAAAATGGGATGGTTAAGATAATCTAGTTGCAAAAACAAAAGAAATAGAAGTCGATTGGGGAAAAATCGATGACAAAATGCCAAGTTTACTGCCCAGTCACGAAAAACGCCGTTTCAGGGAAAAAAAATATAGTTGTGAATCATGAGTTTGGGCGATGGCACGAGCCAACAAAAATATAGTTGCATATTTAGTAAAAAAAAGGGCATATTGAGTCAAAAACGTGAGGGCATCTTCCCAGTTCGTCTAATTTTTTTTTCTTGCAGATTGCAACCAAAATAGACAGAATTAGGCCATTCATGATTTCTGGAAAAGGATAGTTTTTTATGGAAAAGGGTAAATATGGGGGTTTTGAAAGGACCCGCATCCTTTTACAAAGGCCCTGAAGGCAAGATACATCAATCAACCAGAACTGTGAAAAAGCCCGCAAGAAAAAGGAACAAAAGGCCACTAAGGCACAAACTAAACGAAGAAAGAAAAAAAGGACCCCAAGTGAGAACAAGGAGAAGCCGTTGCAGCCACAATTGCAGCAACAAAACTGAAACCATAGAGAAAGAGAAGAAGCAGCCCCAAATGTGGCTGCGAAAGGAAGAAGATGCAACAACGGGGGAAGAACAAGGAGGGAGAGAGGAGATTCAACCTAAAACAAGCTACAAGATTGGGAAGTGACTGCGACAGAAGAGGCATCCACAAGCAAAGATGACTAGGAGGGAGAATGAGGACGGAAAGAAGAAGGATAGACAAGAAAAGAGATCAGTGCTTTCCCTTCTTTCCCTTCTTCGAACACACTACCTGCCATTTTTCATGCGAAATCACCTCTGAATCAAGAGGATTAGATTCAGATAAGTCCAAGGAGGTGGAGATCTGTAACTCCTTATGTAGAGGATGGGGTCCATCCTTATTCGAGTTAGAGTGATCGGATTGAAGGGACTGCTTTATCCTTAGAGTAGGTCTCTCCAAAGAGAGAGGATTAATTGTTGGCTGCCCCACCTCCTTAGATGCAGTAGTGTCTAACTGTGCTGTGGCCGATGGAGCTGTATCTCCTGCTTCTTGATCCTCTGAATCAATATTGTCATCATCCTTAAGATCTGGCGGGCTCCATCGTTTGGGAATGAATCCTTTTTTCTTTAGAGCTTGGGCTTTCTTATGAGGGAAGTCAACCTGGAGGTGTCCCAGAGTCCTGCAATTCCAACATCAGAAAGTCATGTTTTCATAGTCAAGAGTCTGGATGCGAATCGTATCTCCCATCTTGAGAGTCATTTTATCCGGCAATCCTTTATTGAGATCTACTTCTACACAAATCCTCACAAAAGTATGAAGACCGCTCCACATTCTCTTGCTATCCTTTTTGATGCAATGCCCTAGAAGATTTCCGATACCCTTCTTAGCAAAGAAAAAGTGAAGGGGAAGATTAGGCAATCTCACCCAAATAGGAACACGCGAGATGGAGAAGGAATTCAGATCAATTCAAGGAAACCATGGGGTAGTGAACATGCCCACCGATCCCCAAAACGAAGGATCCTCTTCAATAACCCTTTGATAATTCTCCGGATCATTGAAGAATACTATGAAGAAGCCTCGGGCACATATGAAGTATTTACAATTTTCCATCCACGAGAAATGAATCCATTGAATCAGAGCATTAGATGACGGCCAAGCACCATTAAATCTACAGATAAGGGCCTTAGATTTCAGCTCTTGTAAAAAATCCAGAGCTTCTTCATCGTTGATCTCCAAAGTAGGGGATTCAAAAGCTTGCTCCACAATGTAGGCAAGGGGAGGAAGAGCTGCAGAAGTTTTTGAGGAAGTGGCATTTTTAAAAATTGCCTCTTTGAAAGGTGCAGAGCATTGCTTTTTTGGCTCCACCCAATAGAAGACTAATCATAAAAATTGTGAAATCTCGTAGGAGATGAGCAGGGAATCATCCTTCAGAGGTTTGCCAACAAAAACGAGGCCTATAAGACCTGCCCTGCAACTCAATTTATGAGGAATAATTATTTTAAGGTCCTTCCCTTGAGCTTGCCGTTGGAGCTGAATGCAAAGGGTATTTCCACCCAGAGTATGAACTAGAACTTGGAGCAAGTCTGTATTATTGTCGAACAGTTTAAACATTTCCTGGGCACTGTTCATGGCAAACCCCGAGCCATCTCGAAAGGATTGTATCTCAAGCTCCTTCTTGGTCGCATCGAGGAAAGACACAACACCTCAAGCCCTGACACTGCCCACAGTCGAGCCATAACCGTCCCCAACATCATTTGGAGAAGGGGAAACAACTCCTGCACCATTAGGGGAGAGTGAACCCGAACCACCCAAAACAGAGCTTGATCCACCATGATCCAACACCGGCCGTAATCCATAACCGACACAAACACTATCCTGTTTAGGGGAGCTACCACCACCGCCTTGAACAGGTGTTTTATACACCCAACCACCGCCGCCACATCGAGCAAGAGGAGCAACAGATCGATTCACAGGAGGAGGAGGAACATCCTTCGCAGGTCCAAAGATAGGCCCGCCTATGTCGCCAGGAACCAGAGGAGGAACATCCAATGCCAAGCTCAAGGAAAGACTAGGGTTCATAGAGAATTTAGGTTTTAGAGACATCGTAGGGTCTTTTTTCCTCGTCAACTCTAATCCTCGAATGTTCTGGAAAGGGATAGTTGCTAGGGAATGATGAGATGTGATTTTTGAAATACAATTCGAAGTCTTTTTCCTAGTGTTTTATTCATTTTGTATTATGTTTGGCGAAACCATGATTTTGGGTACAGTTGCTTTGCTAGGGCATAGTGTTTTCTGTGTTTTACATTTAAATTTGAGGGCATAGGGACAAGTGGGAGATTAATCCCCCAAATATACCCAAGAAACTATCCGCATACAACACTTTTGTTTTTCTACATTGATATTCGGGTCAAAACTATTGATTTTTGAGGTTTTTTTACAGAATGGAAATTCCATTAAACAAATATTTTAGCTTCAATTTCTAACATGAGTGCATAAAGACAAGGAGGAGATTATGTCCTCAAAATACCCAAGAAACTATCATAGACGATTAAACAAAGATAAGGAGGAGATTGAATGTTATTATTGCTAGAAAAGAGGTCACACGGTGTGGAACTATAAAATTCAAGCCAATGATATTTTCAAGGGAAAACTTAAAGACGAACTAAATGAATTTAATATAGCCATTATTGAGATCTACCAGATGTTGATAGTGGTACAAAATTCGCTGATGAAGAATACATATTTTAAGAAGCCAACACTTTGAAGACAAGAAGAAATCTAGTGTAGATAAAACTCAACATGGATGGCTCCCCAGTTAGTTCGGGAGTTTGCGAATCTTGGGAATGATACCCTTACAAGGGTCATGAGACAACTTGATGAAGCATTGTGGATGTAGCTCAACATAGATGGTTGTCCAATAATTTGGGAGGTTTGTAAGTTGGAGTTTGGGGAGGTGGAATTTTGGAACTTGGGAATTCAGCTTGGGAACTACACTTTTACAAAGATTATGAGGCATCTTGATTAATTATTACCTGGTCCAAAGATTATTCTTAATGAAAAATCTTCTGAAGAATATATGGATCTATATGGTTCTCTTGTTTTTACTTTTCATTCCGTGTGTTAGTATGTTTTGATTTTAGTATAGTAAGCCTTCAGAGGGGGTATTAGAATATAAGGCTTACCTTTTATTATTAAGCCATTATTAGTTATGTATTATCAAATGTTGAGTTGTAATCCTCAACCATTTTGTAGCTATCTCTTGTATAGTAAAATGATGGATACACAATCTATGGTTTGTGTGTTCCAATTCCTCTTCATTATTTCTCCGTTCATATTTTCTAACAATAGAGGCGCAAATTACGGAACGTTTACTTCTATTGTATTATTTAGTTGTATCAAAAAGGTCGTTCTTTGATTCTAAGTAGGATTTGGGAAGGAAAAAAATATTTTCCTCGTTACAAAACTTTGTGGGTTTCAGAAGAAAATAGTGCAAAAGATTATTCCCAAGGTCAATGCCAAAAGGAATGTATAAACCAATGCTTCCATACATTTGATTGTATTTTAAAATTACAAAGATAGCTTTCTTACTAATTACAACATTTTCTAGAAAATAATGTAAACAAAAGATTATGAATCTTTTTTATTGAGAATGAATGTTCACTAAGATGGAATCACTCAAAATAGATTATTTATATGAACAATGCTATATTATACCACTTGGTAATTGGATCTTTGAGTTTATGGAATGCCCCAAATTCTACTTGATCATCTAAATCCGGGTCAATACTAGTGAAAACATTTCTAAATAGGGTTCTAGCACTAGGCCAAATGTGTCCAAAAAAGAAAAGAAGAGCAAATGCAGCATGTCCAATTCCTTCTTCATTTGCTAGAACGACTAGAAATGTTTCAAAAAAGGTAGGCATATGATGTACAAAAAGCTCATGTCCCTTTTTATCTTTGAATATAGGGCATGCTAACAACTCCATCTTCATTGATCATTGCACCTGCCCTAAATATCCTGACTTTTGTTGGATAATTCCCATTGTAATCATAAAAAGCAAGTTTCACAGGAATTTTTGACCAAGCTTCTAGTAGAATTAGATTCTCAACCATACTGACATGAACCTGATGATCTATTTCTTAATGGAAGTACCCCTGATTGCACCAGTAACAAATGTGACCAAATAATTCAATCGGAGTGGTTGTCGAGCCATAACACATCTTTCTAGGCACAATGAACGTTGCAGAAAACACAACAATACTACCAAATATGACAATTTCGATATTTGCCATATGTAATCCTTTGCATAAATGTTTGGGACAATTAACACTCAAATGGAATACACCTGCTAATATACACATTATACTTGTTGCAATATGATGAGAAGCTATTTCTCCCAAAACAAAATGATCAAAATCCGCAGCTCCCCACTTCGGATTTACATGTTATATTTTTCTATTTAGTCCATATGGATGGGACATTCAGATTTCATGGCCATACAAATCCATTACAGGAAATGCTTCAGATCCAAAATATGCTGCTCCAGAGAGGAATAAATGGATTCCAAAAATTGTAGACAAATCCAAAGAAGGTTTTCCCATATGATCATCATAGAATATGTCAAGATCATAATATACCCAATGCTAGATATCCATTGTAAAGCACAATCCATATAACACATGCTTAGGCCCTAGCTTCATGACTTCTTATACATGAATCAGATACAATTTCTCCAGTGATACTCCATCAAATCCACAAATCCTTTATCTAACATACCTTGGCTCCACATTGGATCAAGAACATGATCATATGGGTCGAAAATTGCTAATTTGTAAAGAAACATTGAACTGGCCCAATCGGAAACAAAAGTTATAAGTATCACATGTACAATGATTAACTGGCTTGATCATTCAATACAACAGTATGGACATGATACTGAGGCAAACCCATGAAAATACCCCTTTATCAGAAAAAACTAGACCCTTTGTAACTTTCTCGCATTATAGAATATTATGCTCTAGAGTTAGATCTTTATCTTAAAGTTGAACATCTATTCAAGAACATTAATGGAAGAGTTCAAAAAAACAAAAAGAATTATGTTTAATATAGCAATGGGAAACATACATTTTATCATTTATATGTACCAATATAGAATGTGGAAATTGGTCCCATTTCTATCAAAGAAGTAAAATAAAGTAGTTTACAAAAGCTAATTAATTAGGTATTTTGTGAAAAAAGGCAAGTCCATTGATTTGGTTCTATCACACATTTGGACTTATAATTTATCTTTATGGATAGAGAGAAATATTTCAGAAATTTGTTTTATGATAAATCTCAGCTTAGCCTTTGTTTGTGTGCTTTTGGTGGACCTTTGTTTTTTGGAATTTACGGCAGTTGTGCTTATTACTATATTCAAAATGACAAGATTTTATGAATTTGATCCAATCAAATATTATAAATAAGTTCCAATGTTTCAATCGTAGAACAAATATATTTATTTGTATATCTTTTAAATGATATAACATTAAAAACCCTTTATAAGCACAAACAAATTAGATCAAAATAGATATTCATCTCTATTTAGATTTAATCATATGTTATGAATACATGGAGATGTACCATATGGTCCATATATCGTAGATAGAGTCTAGATGTATATGATATGTATATACACATCTTGATATACATGCCATGTATATGTGTGTGTGAATGAATACGTCTTACTTAATAAGATGTGTACATCTACATTTGATTATAGAAATTCATATTTATACTCAACTTCTGCAATGAAGTATTGTTTGTAAAATTAATAAGTTAAAGACCAATTCTATCCCCCTCCCCACCTTCCCTCTCCCACCCATAATTTTTTTTTACAAAAAATAGCTTGGGAAGAGAAGAAAAAATAATCGCCATAGATACATCATTTCTACTGAGACGCTTATATGTAAATGGCTAGTTTATTATATAGTTAATTTATGAGAGTGACTTTGGGGATCAAAAAAATAAGTGTTTGGCCACTCCCTCAAGTTAAATAAGATATATTTTGTTATGGATTCTCGATACAAATGGCATTGGATATCCCATCGTAATGTCTCGAAAGATAAGTAGTTGTTATTGGCTTGTATCCTTTTTTTGGTCTTAAGGTTAATAATTTTTTTTACATCTCCACCATATTTTTCTTGGTCAGAATATCAAGTTACCTTTGGTAGGAACATAATACCCTTAGTGTCATCTCAGCAAATACTTTTTGTTCGACAAGGAATTTAAATGTGTTTTTATTGTATTACAGATCTGTCCATTAGCTCTTATTTGTGGTGCACAATTTTTTGCAGTGTGGGTTGCGTCTACAATTAATTTGGTGAATAAGAAGGAATAATGTGTCTCTTACATTGGGGATTCTTAGAAGAAATTGTTGTATTTCCTGCAATTTGTTACGAAGAATATTCGAGTGATTAAAAAATAAGTTAAAGAAGGTATTCCTCGTCATGTTCTTTATATGAAGATAGAAAACCAAAAAACATCCCATCAACTCATTTTGAAGAAAATTTGACCTTGTATGAAGGAAAAGAAAGTTCATGAATTATCTTGTTTATATGTATCCTTTGAAAGATTTTGAAATGGTCTTCTTCAATGTGCAAATGGATAAATCTGTATAGTAGATATGGGAACATGGATAAACCATTTATTTGAGGGGAAAGATCATCGTCGATTGATTTCCACAGACATGAAATGGCATGTATGTAAGAATACTAGCATTATTTCATAGTTCACAAAGCACTCCATATCATTCTTTATTTGTAGAGAGAGTCGAGAGATATAGTAGACAAATATGAGTCTCAAAAGGATGCAATTAATTACCATATCCATATATAGTCTAGACTCTAGTCTTTCAAAACTATTTTCTTTCACATGCATATGAAATTGAGGAATTCATATCATATACCTACCAAGTCCTTTTGTAGTGTGGAATTGGAATTATTAGACCTCATTATCATTCACACACACACACACACACACACACACACACACACACACAAAGACATACATACATATGCAAACCTCCTACAACGTAAATTAGTTTTATCTCTTATGCTAATAAAATCTGCCCCATTAATTCAAAAAAAGTATTGTTTAAAAAAAGACTCATGCCATTTGAAGTTCTTCTTCCTTCGAGGAAAGATTCATGTAAGTAAAGAATAGAAAATTATTTTAATGGTTAATGTCGAGAACACTCAAATCTGCATTGATTGGCCAAACTTCTACCTACTTTTGCTATATTATTCCACAATCTACAATAATATGCCACCTTATCCAGTTCTTGGAATGGAGACTCCATAATAGGTCTCCAAAGAGGAAACTGCTCGACGAGTGGAGGATGACCATCCCAAGAGTATCCAAAAGTTAATTATCTTTCCATTCTTAACAATCCAATAGAGATGCTTCTTGACCAACCCTTAAAGTAGAAAGGATTAGAGAACCACGAGTTGGAAAATGAAGATGGATAATCTCCTTAGAGGACCTGCCTTCTGTACATTTGGCCTGAAGATTATAAGCCCACAACTGATCCAAAACTTAGGGGTTTTGGGATTGAAAAACAAAATAACAATTGTGCCGGATGTAAATAGTAAAACTATCTCTGAAAATAGATGTATATTGCTCAGAAGACTGTGATTACAATAGCTATCTCTGCAAGGAGATGTGTGTCTTTCTCTTTCGGGTTACATATACACATATACCTAATTATGGAAATATGAAGAGACATCTAGAAGAATGTGGAAGGTCATCAATCTCGAGGGAGACAAGGTGGTTCATCTTCCATGAATTACATGTGCAAAAATTTCGTGAAATTATTATTTTTATAAATTACTATCTTTAGACAACATTGCAAAAATTGCATTTTGAGGCCTTTAGGAGCGGATTTCAGGGGTCAAACTTCGCCAAACTGAGTTTTGCACCTCTTTACCATATTCTACGTGTTCTAAGCTTTCCGACGCATTTTGAATGGAGTCAATCGGAGCTACAGTGCAAAAGTCATGACTCCCGAAAGTTTCCCTACTAGAATTGCTTCCTGGATTGTCGTTTGGATCATTCCTTCCTCCTTCAAAAGAAATGGTCCCCATTGCGCCAAGGAGTCCAATCAAGTGTGGGAACTATTTCTTGATCTGGTATTTGGGCCATTCGCCTTCATGACTGAACTTTCCTTTCTTGAACACCCAATAGAGTTGAGTAGGACGTCCTCTAGTGTTCATGGTGCAAGTGTCCACAATTTGGTCTTCTTTAACTGGAGAAAAGCTTTCTAGGTTGAGTTCAGATATGTCTAACTATTCTGCTACAATCAAGGTGTCCAACATAGGTGGATGATATAGTTTGAGGAGTTCCACATTGAAGATATGATGTAAACCAAGGTAGGGTGGAAGATTCAACTCAAAAGCATTTTCTCCCACTTTCTTGGTGACAACGTAGGGACCATACCATAGAGGTCAAATTTTCCTATGTGGACCTGCAAGTCTTTCCTTATGAAGCCACAACCAAACCTTATCTTCTACTTGAAAATGATGCGGAACCCTGTGTTGATCATGGCGTTGTTTATACTTTGCATTCTTCTGTAAAATATTGTGGACATGTTCCTGAGTATACTGAATCTGTTCAACGAACCTTGTTGCCTGTTCAACGAGCCTTGCTGCCTTTTTTGCTTCAGTTCTTCCATGAGGTGTGTATTCCATTGTATGCATTAGAATGCACACATCAATGGGTGCCATAGGCTGGAACCCATAACAAACTTGAAATGGACTATGCTTCAGTTCTTCCATGCGGTTTGTATTCCATTGTATGCACCAGAATGCACACATCAATGGGTGCTATAGGATGAAACCCATAACAAATTTGAAATGGACTGTGCTTGGTGGAGCTGTGCAGGGCCCGATTGTATCCATGTTGTATGTAAGGGAGGGCCTCATCCCACATATGTGGGTGTTTGGAGTGATACATATGAAACATGTGGACAATCAGGCGGTTCACCACCTCTGTTTGTCTGTCAGTTTACAGGTGGAAGGTTGTGGACTTCATCAACTTAGTGTCCATCATTTCCCATACGGTGGACTAGAAGATGCTCAAGAACTTGTTCTCTATCGAAAACGATAGACTTGGGTAGCCCAAAAGTGATCCATACATGACTAAAATTAAGTCTTGTAGTTTCTTCAGCAGAAATATTTTTCTTGCAAACGATCATTATAGCCAGTTTAGAAAACCTATTAACTACAACAAAAGCACAATCATTTCCATGTTTCAAAGTTGACAAACTTGAGAGGAACTCCATTGAGATGGAGGTCCAAGGCTTGGTCGTTTTTGGCAATGGTGTATATAATCCTTGTTTCTTATTAGCTGGTTTGGCAATTGCACAAAGGGTGCAAGATTTGATGTACTTAACCACATTATTTTGTAGATTGGGCCAGTAAAAGTTCTTTTGGAGTACTCTTAGTGTTTTGTCCATGCCAAAGTGTTCAACTGTCCTGTTTAAGTGTGGCTCCCATATCATCTTCTGTTTTTCAGCAGCTGGAACATAGATGTGTCCCATGTGGTAGAGGAGGTTATCTTGTAGATAGAAATCAAAGACATGCTTGCCCATCGGAGAGCTTGATATGTATTTGAAAAGTCAGGATTTGTCTCATATAAAGTGCACCAACTAGAAGTCTCATGTACATAGAGGTCAAGGATAGTTGTGAGGGCTGCAATTGGAGGGTGGCTCAGGCAAGCTGCTGTTGAATTGGCACTTCCGTTCTTATGTTTTATTATCAGGTGGAACTGTTTTAGGTATCTGGTCCACTTCTGGTGTCTCTCTTTCCTTAGCTTGCTTTGCGTCTGAAGGAACTCCAATAGCCTGTGGTCTGTGTGGATGACTGTCTCCTTCCTTAGAATGTAGTGTTTCCATTGCTTGCAGGCTTGGACGATGGCATAAAGCTCCTTATCATATGTTGGGTACTTCTTGACTATGTTATTGAATGTTTCACTATGATATGCAATAGGGTGTCCATGTTGCATGATAACAACTCCCATGGCATACTCGGATTCATCCCTCATCAATTTGAAAGGTCGATGCAGGTCAGGATTTGGAGAGAACAGGGGTCGAGCATAATCTTCCTTCCAAGTTTTCGAATGTTCTCTGTTGCACCTCCCCCCATCGGAATGTAGCCTTGTTTCCTCCTTTAGGTACTTGGTCAAGTGGCCAAGAAATATGTGAAAATCCTAAGACAGACCGGCGATAGAAATTGGCAAGACCCAAGAAGCTACGAAGTTTTGTAAGAGTCTTTTGAGTAGGTTATTCTGAATAACCTGGATCTTCTCTAGATCAACATGGACTCCTCCATCCACAAGATATCCTAGGTACTTAACCTTCTTCATCCCAAATGTGCATTTTTCTAGATTTACATACAACCTGTGTTTTTTGAAGGGTTTGAAGTACTTTTCGAACATGTTGTAGATGTTGCTCCCACGTTTGACTATAAAAGATTATATCATGCAAGTAGACAACCACGAAGGAGTTGGTGTAGGGCCGTAGGATGTCATCCGTCATCCTCATGAATGTCGCAGGAGCATTAATTAAGTCGAAAGGCATGACTAACTATTCAAATAGACCTTCTCGAGACTTAAATGCAATCTTTTAGACATATGTGGGCTCGATGGGAATATGGTGATAGCTAGACTTGAGATCAATTTTGGTGAAGAATTTTGCACCACGGAGTTGGTCCAACAAATCATTGATCCTTGGAAGGGGGTGGCGATTTTTTACAGTAATTTTGTTCAAGGCTTGCTAGTCAATCCAAAGTCTCCATGTTCCATATTTCCTTGGTGCCAAGACAATTGGGCTTCCACAAGGTGATAAGCTCGGCCTAATGTGTTTCTTTTGAATCAACTCTTGGAGTTGCCTCTTGATCTCATCATTTTCAAGGACTGACCTGTGATACACAGGTATGTTACGTAAATGAGATCCCGAGACCAAATCAATAACATGATTTACCTCGCACTGAAGTGGCATCTGTGTGGGTGACTGGAATAGATCATCATACTCAACTATGATTTGGTCCATTTGCTTCTTTTTTTTGTATTGAATGTGTTGTAAAGGTGTTGTAACAACTTTCTTTGTGGCTTTTGGCATGATCATCACGATGTAACTGCTTTGTTTTCTCCACTAGCTTATTACATTTCTTGGCACCGATGAGGGAAACCGAGTTAGAGGGTATGACCTCGGGTATTTGATAGCGCCGACTCCTAATGTTAATGGCGACCCTTCGAAGTCATGACTCATAGATGCCATGTCTCTCCCACATGAATGGCTGGCCCAAGAGCACATCACAAACATCCAATGGAAGAAGATCATAGAGGACTTCATTGTGGAACAATTTGATTACATACAGGAGGAGACATTGTTGTGTGACATGGAGATCTCTTCTTGGATTCAACCACACAATACTATATGGTTGGGGATGTGCCTTCACATCTGGTTCAACATCAATAATTTTATATTCTTCATCTCTGACCTTGGGGTGCGTTACCAGTGTAGCAGTGGGTGCTGAAGATTGTGACTTGATTAGTAAGGACTTGATGGCTCGAAATTTTTCCTTGGAATGACGATTAGTCTTGTGGAAATCGCACCACTTCCCTGTCTTATCCTTATGTGTTTATTTTCCTTGCGACTCCTATTTCCATCCTTGACCTTGGGTTTGAGCTTTCTTATCATTTTTCCCCCTCAGAGGATGGTTCTTTGTATTTCTATTTCTATGTTTTTGTTAAATCTTGATCGCGAACTTGTATGCCTTGTCAAGGGTATGAAATTGTGAAATGTCCCCCTTTCTAAAATAATGCATCGAAGAGCCTTAGCCCATTTTGGTTTCCTCGACAGCTAAGGGATGAACAAAAAGGGGGAACTTTAGTTATAATAAATTATTATAAAGTATAAATAAAAAAAGAAATATTAGAAAGGCACTAATATTAATTTATTATAGTCTAAATAATAAAATAAAATAAGAAAAGATAAAGTCACTTTATAATTGTCTATTTTTCCCTTAGAAAATGTGACCTCCTTATGGGATGGAGCAAAGTGGAAAAAACATTAAATGAGTGGGTTGAAAGCTGATTGGGAATTGGGGGTGGCTATTCGGCCAAACTCTTCTATAAAAGGAAGTCGACTTGCTTGTCCAAGGCATGCTTTTCTATTTTACACAAATCTGATTTTTGTCTGAGCCAAGAGCTTTGCAAAATATTTCTTAGGATGAAAACCTTTAGAAATAATCTATTGCTGACTAAAACCCTCCAAAGGATCTAGTAGAAGGACGAAAACCCTTCTCCTAGTTGAGAGAAATCTCCACACAGAGGTTTCCATTGTGCTTAAAGGGGTTACCTGATTTTCTCAGTAGTTTCCCAGCATATTTGAGGTCTGAAGTTGTAGAATTTCATAAGGGTTTGAAGAGGGAAGTTGTGGCCGTGTCCTTCCTTTGTTTCCAACCCTTTTCTAGGAGCGACCCACTTGGAGAGCTGGTTTGTGGGGTTCCAGAGCTGTTTAGGAGCAGATTTTGATCGCTGTTTATATTCCTGATTTTTATAAATCAGATCTGCTATTTTTCAGAATTTTTGGGTGTTGAAGACGTGTTATTTTCAGTTGTGTCTGAGGGCAGCTATCTGCAGAAATTTAATAAAATATATCCAGTCTGTTTTGAAGTCAAATATGGTATTTCTCTCTTGATTCCATCCTCATAACATTTTTTGAGTTGATTCCATTAAAGATTCAATGGTTTTATCTTTTATCTTGTGGGGTTTCATTTCCTATGCTATGCATGTATAAAATTCAGATTTGCATTGAACTATTTTATAAATTATTCAGAAATTATTCTTTGGATTGGGTTATGTATTAAATCCCTCTAGGGTTGAAAAGTGTCCCTTTGGGGACATTACAAATTGAAAGAGGTCCATGTTCCTCCCGTATGTACCATTGTAGGCCACTGCGATATTTGAGGATCTTGTGTTGCTCCGTGTCTTGAATGCCCAATCTTGCAGACAGAGAATGAAAATTATCAGTATAATCTTGAAATGACTAGTCCTTACCTTGGCGGAGTTAGTGCCAATGTATGTATAGATCATCATAGGCTCCAACAACGTAGTATTCTTCCTTTATGGCATCCAAAAAATCATACTATGTGGGTTCCTTTGCGATGCCCAATTTGTCCCTATTGAGTCTGTTCTTGTACACCCCCCCACCAATTTTTGACAGAAAGTGACAATTTCAAGAGAGCAAATGTTTTCTTCTCTTTATCAATGAATTTATTGACAGAAAAGTAGGAGGATAATTGGTTGAACCAGTTTTCTACTGCATTAGAATTTATTTTACCCTTAAAAATAAGAATATAAAAAATTTACTTGAACCTTGAAGGGTGTCGGGGCATTGAAGTGTTAGCTTGCAGAGGAGGCAGGATTTCCCATTTGTGGCTTTTGAAGGATTTGGGTGAATTGTTGTAACATTTGCTCCTTTTGCTCCATGAGAGCTTCATTCACCATTTTCTTGAGAGGATCATTTGTCCTGGTGTTGTCCGTCATTTGAGGTCTCCTGCAATGAGCAATCAAGTATTTTGAAGGATCTTGTGTGGACCACCCAAGCTTCTTATACCCCAACCTCGTGTCTGGGAATCATACACTCTCAAGACAACTTCGCACTAATACTAGTGATCCAAAACTTAGAGATTTTGGGATTAAAGGATAGAATAACAATTGTGCTAGGTGTTAACATTAAAACTATCTTTGAAAAGAGACGTATATTACTCAGTAGACTGTAATTACAATAGCTATCTCTGTAAGGAGATGTGTTTATTTCCCTTTCGGGTTATATATACGTATATACTTAATTATGGAAATATCAAGAGACATCTAGAAGAATGTGGAAGGTCACCAATCTCGAGGGAGACGAGATGGTTCATTTTCCATTTTTAGAAATTAATATTTTTAGACAACACTACGAAAATTGCATTTTGAGGCCTTTAGGAGCAGATTTTGGGGGACAAACTTTTCCCCAATAAAGTTTCACACCTCTTTCCCATATTCTATGCGTTCCAAGCTTTCTAACGCATTTTGAATAGAGTCAATGGAGCTATGGTGCAAAAGCTATGATTCCCCGAAAGTTGCATTACTAGAATCGTTTCCTAGATTGTTGTCTGGATCAATAATTAAGTCAGCCGATGTAGAGATTGCCAATAGAGTTTGGTCCAATTAGCCTTAGCATTCTTTGTTGCAGTTATGGACCCAAGGACCCCCTCCTTTAAGATGGCATAAAGTGTCCTATTTCACCAAAGCCCAATACTATTTTTATTGAGAGCCATTCCCTAGGAATTAGTAACTAAATTGATCAATTACCGTCAACACTATAACAAGAAAATATAATATTGAAGAGACATAAATAGGGAGATCTTGCAAAACATATTTAACCAAAGTAATTTGAACTCTAGAAGAAAACCACCTATTAATCCATTTTGAGAGTTTATCTCTAACTCGCTGAATCAACCAAGACCAATACCTTAGATGCTTATCTTAAAGTGGGATACTAGGATACCATAAGCGAGAGGGAAGCTTTGCCAAAATTGAACTGCTTCATGATTAAATTCTCCTTCCTTTGAGAAAAATGAAAGAAAAATAATTATGGATTTATGTTCATTTTACTATTTGACTTGTAGCTTTAGTAAAAGTGTTGAGGATCTTTTGAAAACTACCAGCCTTTGTAACCTTAGCTTTCCCCATTAAGGTAGAATCATCAACAAATTGCAATTGAGTAATTGGTTTTAGCCCCTTGTTCAATGGTTAATACCCTCTAAAAGTCTATCATCTCTAGCTTTAGAAAGTTTACGCCCAAGACTTTCAGCCATAAGGATGAAGAGATGAGGGGAGAGTGGATCAACTTGTCTTATCCCACAAGAGGTTTTAATTAGATGAGTAGGGTAGCATTAATAAGGACTGAAAAGGAAACTAAAGACAGACATTCTTTAAACCCAATCCACCCAATCTAATGCAAATTGAAACTTATTCACAACCTAAAAGAGGAAATGCCAATCCACCTTGTCATAGACTTTGGATAAATCCAACTTGCTAAACAAAGAGGGAACCTTTTGAACCTGCATCCAGTGGAGAGCTTCTTGAGCCAACACTATTTCATCTAGAATTTTAATGGCTTCCACAAAAGCCCCCCTTGTTTTGGAGAATTAATGTTATGCAACAAAGGTTTGAGCCTTTCAGCCATAACCTTAGTAGTTATTTTATACAAAATATTACAAAGTGCTATGGGTTGGAAGCCAAAAATGTCATCAGCTTCTTGAGATTTGAGAACTAGTGCAATGGATGTCATATTGATCTCTTTAAGAATAGACTTGGCTACATGGGCCTCTTCCACCACCTCTAAAAGATCATTCTTAATGTTATCCCAAAAGTCTTGATAGAATTCAATAGGAAAACAATATGGACCACAAATCTTCCCTTTTTTGCATTTTAAAAACAATTCATTCAAGTTTTGACATCTAAACTTGGGCATACAAATTTATGTTATCTTCCTTAGAAATGAGAGTGGTAATGTCTGCCAGAAGCTGATGTTGGCCTTCTACATTTAAGGCTTAACTTTAAAAATATTTTCGTAATAAGCTCAAGCTATGTCTTTCATACTTGCCCAAGTGTAGTCCGATAGACCCTCCATATTCTTTAGAATAGAAATATAATTATGAGATCTTCTGGCTAAGAGAGATTTATGGAAGAGCTTAGGATTACGATCCCCCTCTTGAAGCCATTAAATAAAGGACTTTTGTTTCATCAAAATCTCTTCATGTTTCTCCCATTCTTCTTTTTGGGTGATTATATGGATTTCAGTCTTTCTTTTTCTCAGTAACATCATCAAACTCTTCCCAATTCAATGTTTAGCTTGAGTTTTGATAAACTGAAGCCGCTTGACGAAGCTGAACATTTCCCTACCATATCTTGGCTTTGCTTCATGCCACCACTGAATAAATTTAGCTCTAAAAGTGTCATCCCAAAGACACATAAGCTGAAATCTGAGAGGAGAGCTGAGCGAATGAGAGTTCTAGATTTCCAAGTTAACTAGCCAATGATACGAAGTCATGTTAATTAGAATAGAAGATTTAAGAATAAATCTAGAAGTGAAGAAAGCATCAAAAACTAGAAATCTATCTAGCTTTTCTTTATACAAGCACGACCTTGTCTCTTGTTCGTCCAAGTCCACATCCCATCAAAGGGTTTCATATCAACCAGATTTAGGAACCTAATGTTTTCTAATATAAGAGCCCACACTTCCATCTAAACTTCTAATACCTCCTAGTTTCTCATCCAAAGATAAAATGGTATTGAAATTCCGCCCCCCCCTCCCCCCGCTAAAAGAGGGGCCACGCATTTAGAAAGGCATGGATAGTAAAAGAAATATTCATCCACAAGTGCCTTTTATACTCTAAGGGGGGATGGGAAAATAAACATTCAAGCGTAAAAATTGTTGAGAGTAAGCCCTGCTTTGAACCAAAATCCCTAACACTCCCCAGTGGGCCACAATAACTAGGACAACTATTTCCTTCGGATTCCATAGAGCAACTATTCCCCCAAAGCTCCAGAAGATCCCAGAGAAGTCCCTTCATTGTGTGACCAGATCTTTTTACTAATAACATCCATTTCCTTTGTCGAAACCTTTGTTTCTTGAAGAAAAAATCACATGAGGCTGATGCATCTGAATTAATCTTTTAATGTCATTATGCTTAGAGAGACAACCTTTCAGCCCTTTTGACAGTCCGGGTAATGCACTTCATGAATTACCATGTCTTAAAACTTAGGCAAGATCCCTTGTATTACCCAATGCCAACAACTTTTCACCATTTGACTTTGATTTGAATGTCTGCCTAGTTTTGTTATTTAGTTGCATTTTCTTAAGAGAGGCATGACTAATTGGAAAAAGGTTCTAGACCAGCCTCAAGATCTAGAGGTCTATAATAAATTGTTAATGTCTTATTTGAAGATTCTCCTTGTCTCTAAACTACAAGGGGATATTTTTCCTTAAAATCCCACTTGTTCTTACACAAATAACCTCTAGCTTGATTTTTCTGAGTAGAGTCCACTTGGTTAATATTAGTATCCATCTTTTTGGCTTCCACCACTTTTCTTGTAACGATCATCTTGAGTTGCAAGGGACCGTTGATACCAAACAATTTTTTGCATCCTGTAAAGGGTCATCCCTTTGTAAGGTAGAAATTCTATTTTGAGACATAAGATTTTGGTCTCAAACCAAAGGTTTTCAAATAGAATTCTTCTTCTTAGGCTATTGAAAACCTTCAGGTAGCTTCTCTTCCGGGGAAGGTTATAAAATGCTATGTTTGAAATTCTGAATAAGGTGCCCATATTCATGAAAAATTTGCAATGAAAAGGGATGTTCTCATAATCCACGTCTTGATGCCATTTATCCTCCCCGAATGCTAAAGTGACCTTTTTCGGAAGTGACTTATCAAAATCCATAAGAACATATAGTCGAGCATAGATAATATTTTTAATTCTAGATGTAGCATTAGTTGTCATCATATAGAGTCCTAAAGAGTTCCCAATGGACACGAAGATTGTTGGAGTCCAAAACTCAATAGGTAAACCAAATAAGCTAACCCAAACTAGGCCTTTGGAAGGAAGGTCTTCTTCGGCTTTGAATTTTGTGTGCCAAGGTTTCATAAAAAGCCTTTATCTACCATAAAACCATGCCGCCTTGGAAAATTTGTTCTCTATCTTCATTATTACCAAAAATCACGAGAAATATCCATAAGGGATACATAGAAGTAATAACCTCGCCTTCCACATTCCAGTACCGAGTCACCCAAATCTTAAATTGCCATCAAAGAAGGATGAAAACCCATCAAACGACAAATCATTCCTCGTGTTTCCATAACATGTATGTCATCATGTAGATCATCCATTTTAAGCTTGATAACCGGAGACCCATCTGTCATCCTCATACATCTCGACTCAGTCTTCCAAGGATCAACCTTAGGCCCTCCCTAAAAAGAGTTTACCAAAAGGAGCCCCTACCTCCTAATTGGCTTCTCCTTTTCTTGCAATAACATGCGGATCAGAAATATACCGAGCACCCACCATACTCGACTGATGTTGGGGAGACTTCATTTCACCCCTGCTCCTAATAAATCCTCGCCACTGTCCAGACTAAAGACCCTCTTGAGCCCCAAAATCTCCAGCTTTGTTATATCCCATTGGATGCGTACCATAAATAGTATGCCTAAAGCTCATAACTCAAAGAAGATAGAGAATTTGTTTGGTCTACTTTGGAGCTACAAACTTCAAGCCCAAAAAAAATACAAACATATTCAAAATGTACAAAACGCTTCTTTAGACCTCAATCCCAATCATGTACAGACAAAAGCCCCACATCACCGCAAACGTTTGATTGCAACCCTCAATGCGTACCCATGAGTTCACAAACCCCTCTACCAAGGAGGTCCTGAGCCCTCAAAAACCTTGTAACGAAACTCGCGAGCCCTAGAAACGACAAAAAAACCTCAAATCACTGCCGCAAAGCATTAAATTACAAATGTGAAGACCAAGAAACCACAAACCACATTCGTGAAGCCCTACTTCATACTCACGATGTTGGAAAATATAGTTGTGAAGCCCTAGAAACCACGTAAAACCACGAACCATAGCCGTGAGCCATAATTTACAGGCACAAAACCGAGGAGGTAAACTGATTTTGTAGAAAGCACTTAGAAGCAATAGGGTTTGTCAGACCACGTATGGCTATGTTTGTGAGTTTGTGTCCAATGTGGTAAAAGATTTTATGGCTAATCACACTGGTGAAATGGCCACTTTGACAAAACAATTGGAATACTGGTGAAATCTTGTCACTTTTAAAGCTAATTATCTATATTTTGTTTTTCTCATTTCTCAGTTTAAACATGGAGATGGACAATGGCTGACACCAAATGAATTCAAGGAAGTGGTTTACGTAAGAAGGGTCCAACCAAGACTGGAAATAACCAATCTACAATATTTAACAAGAGATTTCTTGGATAATTATGGATTAGGCCCGGCTAAAATGGTAGAATGCATTAAGGTGTTGATTGAGGTTGTAAGTACAGCAATTCAAGTAATCAAGGAAGACTTGGTGGATGCAGAAAGGAAGCTGGAGCATCAAGTGATTATTTATTTATCACATGTGCATTCTGTTTATGACGCTTGTTTGATGTTGAAGAAGGGGAAAGGAAAGGACACAAGTTAACAAAACCAATCTTTAACTGATTTTGTTAATTGTTACTCAGTTATGTGATATTTGAGTTTCTTTGGAAGTTAACCAGTTTTTCTTACTCAATTGTAAAAGTTATTTATTTCAGTGGATGCCTTAGTGTAGGGGGTTAGAAAGACTTCAATTTCTTATTGTTGAATGGTTTTGATATGGAGACAATCAAGATTTTATGGTAACTTAATCTTGGAAGTACGATTCTCTGAATTCTTTGTCTTTGGTATGCATGATATTGTTGTTGTGTAGAATCATGCCAAGCCATATGCTACTTTGGTTTTACATTGTTATAGTTGAATGTTTTTGCCAATTGGGTTTTGTGATTTAGTGTTCACCTTTGCCATTGCGGTCTGGATTATAGTTATGAAATTTCATTTCTTGATAGTGATGTTCTAAAGGTTATTTGAACATCTCTAATTTGGCTGGTAGAATTGATCAATTAATTGTGTTGCTCTAAACGCTCCAAGAGAGCTACAACTTTGTATCCATCTCCAACTGTGAGGATTGATGAAGAGAGTATAGAATTCTGATGCTGGAATTTTCCCCTCGAGTTGGCTTCACTAGGGTACATCTTGAGTCGTGGTGGTTGTGTGAGCTCTGCTACTTCTCTTTTCGATGTTTTTTGTTCACTTCTTCAATGTTGATTTCATTTTCAACACTTAAACAAGCACTTAGGTAATCTGAATTACATGTTAAAGAATTGCACAGTGGAATATCCATGTCAATTATGGGTCACTAGTTGACCTTTACTTTCTCAAAGATTTGTAGAGTTCACAATATGGTTGGATCAATCTTTATCGTACAAAAAACCAACTATGCATGGCAAACTGTTACAATGAAGTGAAGATGAAGATTCACAAGTGTGAAACTATTACAGTGTTATGCGGGGACATGTACCCCCCATCCCCAAGCCGTCCGGGACATACCTGGTACTTAGGGATGGGGACGAGACATCCCCCCACGTCCTGGAAAATGCAAAAAATGAATGGGACGTACCCTAAGTTTAGGGGATGAACTCGGGACGTCATTGGTGCTTTATGACGTCCCCGGGATGTCCCGACATCCCCTACGACCCAGCACTTTTTTTTTCCGTCTTTTTTCTAGAATTATTAAAAACATACTGATTATTGAGTTTCCATTTTGGTTTTGTACTTAATGAATATCAGTTATGACATAATATTTAATAACATATGTAGTTGTACGCTTCTCATGCTAATTAATGAAGACTTATTTTTCTTTGTCATATTGATATTGTTGATGTATCATTGTATCTCTATCTAGTATGAAGTATCAATGTATCTCGAATTCTTGGTTCTATTTTCCATGTTAATGTCAATGACTCAATATGAAACATTGACATATGAACATTGAATATTAGATATAGCATTTTGTGTCTTGGCTTATGTGATGAATAATTGGATTAATGGTTTAAATCTTCAAACTTTCAGTTTTAAGTGTTAGTTTATTGAAGTATTCATATTATATTACTAATATATATAAATTCTATATATTTTTTAATTAGTCGTCCTCCTGCCACCCCCTCGCTGTTGCCAAAATTTGATTTTTTTTTTGCTGTCCTGGAAAGTCAGTCCCTACGTCCCGGAGCCTTAGGTAACTATGTATTTTTAGGATGTCTCTTTTCATAACTTATTGCTACGGGGAGTGTCATTAAGAGAAGTTGAGCAAAGTCCTGTTTAACATTGACAGTTATGACAGAATTTCAATATGTAATGTAAACTCTTTGTATGATTGCAATTTACTCAAAACAATCACAATGGTTCTACATGGATATTGGGTTGCGACAAAATTTTATCATACCAAGGATCTGAAGGTACTCTCCATTATTATTTTAGAGTAGTTTCTAGTATTCATGACTAGTTCCAGGAGTGGGATTATCTCATCTTTCCTAACTTGTAATGAGGCAATCATCATAAACAATGAAATTATCCTATTGGCTTCCGTCCATCTTGTTAGTCAATGGCAAACACAATTCATACTTCCATAACCTATAACACTTGTGCCTCCATATATACAACATCTTTGGATTGTGAAGAGCAGAATACGTAACAAGTCAGAAGGGATTTAATTTTAATATTTTAAATAAATGGGCATATTGTTCCTCTAAATGGAGGTAAACATATTGCCAAGATTTTGGGCTCTCAATGAAATGGCCAAATACATAATAAATAATAAACATGGTTGGAAAGCTCCTCAGAGTGATGCAAAATAAAAGCATTTTTTGAGAGGATTAAGAGAAGTGCAAAAGGACAAGACCCAAGAAATAGAAAATGGCTTCATCTGTTCAAGGGTGTTTATAAACAATAGTATTGTCTTTCTTAATCATAAATATGGGGCTCATAATTGCATATTTCTTTGTTACTTTGCATTTTGATATGCATGAATCCTTACGTAGTTCCAAAAGCAAATAGGTTTGGATTAAACAAGCAATTACGAAAAATGCCATTTTAATAATTGTTGTGGATAAATAAAATTAATGATTTACACCTGCCTTGGTCATTTTAGGATCTTTGGAACAGGGTATTATATAAAGTGCAAGTGTCCTTAAGAAAATAGTGTCATTTATAAAAATGCTATTTTGAGTCATTTTAAGTTAATGGAAGACCTGAATAGGATATTTTCCTCAAAATATTTATTATCTACAAAGATAAGCTGTAGGATATGTATTCCAATTGGCTAGTGATTCGAAATGTTGATTTCTTCAAGGAAATTATACCAAATTTATTTGTGAACTTATCGCATCTTTTGGAATATTATTATTTTTTGTTGAAATAGCTATAGTTTTTAATTGTAGTATTTTATTTTGCTAAATTAGTGTCCCTGTGGATGTGATATTGTAAGCCCAGTCATATTATTTCTTGGAGCTTGCACAACACCGCCTCGCCTTTCAATGGTTACAGAATATATGCACATGGGTTCTTTGTATCACTTAATACATATAAGCGGCCAGGGCAAAACACTTAGTTGGCGGAGGAGATTAAGGATGCTTTGCGATATTTGCAGGTTGGAGTTTGATGGTATTAGTTTTATTTTTCCTTTTTTCAAATGAAGCATATAAGAGGCTTAGGGTTTTGTATAATATGAACGAAAGAAACCATCTTCATGAAATTTCTTACCTCTTTTGTTAGTGTTATACAACATTGCATGTAATATAGGTAATAATGGTTGCACGCTTAAAAACATGGATTCATGCAATTCTCTTAGAAAGAAAACATCTTATGGATTCCTAGAGAAGTTCCTTCTTTACTAGCATTATTTATATATTTAAAATAACTCCAAGAATAGGGATGCTTATGCTCCAACTTAGTCAAGAATATGTGTTGTGAAGACAGCTACTATATTCACCCATGTCATAAGGTTTCATGACAACATAGTAATGACAGTCATGACCTTCAGCCTAGCTTTGAGCCTCCACAACAAGGCTAGTGGTTAGTTTATGTAGCTATAATTTGTTTTATCCATGATGGTTTTTGTCAATAATTTGACCTCTTTGATTCCCACCTATGAGAACCTCTGAACCAGTGAATACTAGTACACAGTAGAAAAGAAGCTCAAAAAAATGATCTAGGGCACCTAATCCTCCCCAATCTGAATAAAATAGGTATAAATCAATACTTTGTACTATACTACACTGATTTATGTTGCTTCCCTCTTAGATTGAGTTATTTTTCAGATTTCTGCCTTCATTTCTATGTTTTGTATTTGCGTGGTCTTCCACAGCATCACCATGACACTCGATGTATAATTCAGTGGAATTGACGTTCAGTGTTGTAGACTAGCTTTATTGGCCGAAATTTAGTCCCATCACCATGCCAGTCATTCCTGCATACTTTTGGACCAAATTTAGAAGTTTTATAAGTAAAGCCTTATCTATTGAAGCTTTTTTGTCAGAAGTCATTTATTATCAGAAATTATTTCTTTGCCTATAAAATAGGACCTATTAGAATGCTTAAAATAATCTGATGAACCTCATTTGATCCAAACGTCCAAGTTTTATGGTGTTTCAACTTTCAATGATCTGTCTTTAGTCTTGAGAATTTGCATTGCAAATTTCAAATGGTTGTTCTCTTTTCCTGCCTTGGGTTTCCTTTGTTGACGTGTTTGGATCCAATCTGTCAAGATTTTCACTTGATCTGATCATGTCAGGAATCCATCCTAATAGTATGACATGAAGGTTTCTTACATGTGTAAAGTAGAAACATCGATTAGGGCTATAACTTTACTGATCCAAGGAACTAGACTATGTTTCAACTGCATCCAATTTCACACCATTAGAGCTATGTGTTGTCCGACTACTCAAACCAACTAGATAGTTGCAACACTCAAAGGGAGAGCAAGGTTTCTTCCAAGAACCCTAAGAGAGCCTCTCTCTGAAAACTGGGCACCATTGTAAAACATACAAAAAAAAGATTCCTCCACAATTAAATCTTCTTTTTCTATCAAAACATGCTTGCAAGATAGATAGGGAAAATAGAGTGAATGGATATGATCAACAAGTACTTCATCCTGCTTAGTTTGGCTAAGTGAGTGACGAAATGATATCCAAGAACTATCATGACTAATGTGAAACAACTACTTAGGCCCAGGTTGAATATATCCATACAAGTTTTTATATTACCTTGCTTACCGACAAAGTTTCTCCCATGCCACATTGACTCTATTTTGTTATCTTCCATGGACTTCTTGAAATGGGATTGGGTCCCAAAGAAGAATATTTCCCAAGTCTAGGTAACACAGTAATATCCAACTCCAACTAACGATCCTTCAGGCCTTTCATGAGGGTTTTAGTTTATTAAGATATTGAAGACCAAGGCATCTTGCCTAAGCTTACAATATTAACTCACAAAGTTCCATATTCGGGATTGGGTCCTTGAATGGTAATAATGAAAAGAATTTATATGAGGTCAGAAGAATAATGAAAGGATTGGGTTCTTGTTATACCATCAATTTGATAGTTGCCAACGTTTAACGATAAGTAATTTAGAATAAGAATGTTCTAGCTACCCACACAACTAGGTAGTGATTTGCCTATGCTCAAGAGCGAGCTTAATCATAACATTGATATCTTAGAAAAAGGGTCACATCCACTTGAACATCCTATCTGCGCTTTTGACAACTTAACATGTAAGATCTAGTCATGACTTCAGAATGGATAACATGAAATTACAAGACAAGTTCATCACTTGCCCTGACTGAAAGATCCAGGAAGAAACCAATTTTCAGCCTTTTGAGTTATAAGTAGGAAAGGTGAGATGATAAGGAATCAGTCTTTAAAGAGTAATAAATCATGAGTTCCCGACAAGATATATATTTGAAATTCATCTTGGAAGGACACCCCATCTAACCATAAGAATAGTAGTCACTAATGACCTAGTGTAAGGATGCCACCAATGAGACCAGCATGAAAACATGCATTAATTGAAAGCTGTAATATCCCCTTTCTCGGAAACAGCTGGTCGAAGACCCTTAGCCCATTTGTTGTTTCTTGATGGCTAAGGGAGGATAAAAGGGAAACTTGTCATAATGAATTAATTATAAAGTGCAATATAAAATATTATTATAAGCACTTCATATTAATTTATTATGACAAGTTTCCCTTTTGTTCCTCCCTTAGCCGTCAGGAAACAACAAATGGGCTAAGGGTCTACGACCAGCTGCTTCCGAGAAAGGGGATATTACAAAAGCCCATATGCCTCAGCATTTTAGTTCAAATCAACTTATACTCTTAGCAAGACAATAAGATCAGTTAAGCTGTTGAAACAAGGAAATGACAGTTCCATAATAAAAAACAGAATCTGTATTGAAAACTCTTGGCTGAAACATAATTCACCCATAACTTTATTGCTGCAATGTCTCAACATTCCCAACAGCATATAGTGCAAGATCTGGCAATGAATTACTTGTATCCAATGAAAGCAGTTTCTATGACTCAATGGAGATATATCTAGAGGGAAATCTGAGTGATGACAATAATGTTTATTTACCTCAATGGGTGCATCTATCTGAGTTTATTTACTAGGTGCAGTCAACAACATAGTACAAAACTGAATCAACCCTTGCATAACAAGTACCAAATACAAGCTCCGTTGAAACATATATACATAGACCACAACGAAGTACATGCTGTAATCTATGTTGTATTTCAAACTTATTTCAATATCAAAGTTTACATCATCTAACCTAGGTAGCTGGTATGGATACAGAGACCCCGGTACATCAATTTGTTTTAGGGGCTTGGGTATATATATATGTGGGGCTAAATAGTAAAAAGTAAATTTTACCATATAATATGCATATCTAATAAAGAAAATAAGTTAAATAACCACAAAACACATTGATAATTCAATGTCAAATGTCATGATATTCATTTTTCAATCTTAGAACAGGTACATGGTGCAAATGTTACAATGTATCCAAAATTAATTAGGACAATTCAGCATATTCATTATATTGGAAAAAGGATGAAGTTTCAGACCTAAGCAACTGAAAATCTGATGGTGAGAGAGCAACTGTGCAATGTGAGATAAATGTTTTGTTTAAACAGAGTTTGGGAGTGTCTTTTAGGGCTTAGGATGTTTTTAAAATATTTTTAAAGTCCTTTTTGATCTATTTTGACATATTATAAAATAAAAAATTGAAAAAACATTTTTTTTTGGGTTGGGTACATCTTGGGTTTGTGTTGGGTATGTTGTGGGTTTGCACAAGGCACAAAAGGATGTACTTGGGTATGTCCTCACATGCTATGTATGTATCCTTGATGGACCTAGTGACGCACCCCAGCTGGGTATGCACCGTACATGTACTTGCAGGTCTGTACAGGCATACTCAATGATGTAGCATCTAACAAATGTTTACAAACAAGACTGTACAACATTGTTTTGAAGTTAGTGCAAAGGGAACCCGTTCCAAGAAAAATAACTGAGAACCATCCTAGAGAGAGAGAGAGGTCCAATGTGCCTTGCTCAAATGAGGGAGAAGAATGGTGTCTACAAGCCCCTCCATACTGAGGTTTCCCTTACCCATTCCATCTTGAGCACATAGCACACATCCTGAAAAATACCATACAGGTAATAACAAGTAATAAAGTAACAAAATCCAACATGGAACCAGACTTAGCTTGTGCAAACTAGCAACATGGAACCAAACTTAGCTTGTGCTAACTAGTATAGAATTATACTTGTATACAAACCACATATCCACATAATGTTTAAACAATAAAGATCATCAATTGTTCTACATACTACCGGACGAGCATCTTGGCTTTCACCCGACAATCAACCGGATTGCCCTTGAGATGGGTGCCTCAAGTCACATCTAAGTATGCACATTTTATAAAACAATACATTCACATGCCAACCATTTCCAAAACATCCTAGTACACCATGTATCTTATCCACGGGATAAGGGTTGTGCATGGTTGAACACATTGATGATTATGCAAAGGTCTCATGATATTTGCAAAGTCATCCCTATATGTGTAGGGCCATCAAGGGCCATTATTTCATGGATTCGTTGCATGGATAGCAATCTACAATGAATAATTCAAAAGACAAAGTACAAATTATAGAATGAGGTATCACATCCATAGAATCATCTAGTGAGTAATTCTTCGACCTTGAAGAGACAAATTAGGGGCGGTTTGCTCTGAATGAGAAGTAGAGTAAAAAGGAGATTTTCCCAGCCGTATCAACAACGAACTCATGTTACGTATTAACAACTAACTTATGCTATAGGAACCGATAATAATTAATTATTTCATAACTTAAGTCTAATAGTACCAATTCTGCACTCCAAAAGGCCTTGTCGTATGCATATGTAAAAACAATTAAAATATCATACTATATGACGACAATTAAATCGATTTCATGGGAAATCAATCATTTTAAGCGAAAATAAATACCAACAACTATGGTTCCTTGGAAAACCAATCCTCTAAAAAGCTTTTTGGATTAAGTTTCAAAACTATAAATGTCTGCAGGTTGAAGTACAATCCAAAAGACCAAAAATATAATAGCATGTCAACCCATATAAGGAGACAATTGTAGCAAAGATCTACAATGGAATGAGTAACCAAAACAAGGCGTATAACCTCCATCTCTCAAACAATATAGCAACAGAAAATTGTCACCATGTAGTATCACAATTCCATCAAATTAAAACAAGTTTTAGGTTTCCTCATTGTTTCATTTTTCTTGTTTTTGCTCATGTTTTCCAAGTCAACAAAAAGTCTACATTCGAAGGAAAGAGACAATAGGGTATTACACACAACTACCCTAGTTTCCCTCTTGTTTTGTTCTTACCTGAACCCAATACTTTCCCTTAAATCTTCTACAATTTCATGCAAAGATAGGTCTCACTATATAGTGCAAGAGTGGAGCGAGGCAGCATAATAAAATGGAAACCCATATGCAACAAACAACATATTTCTTATAACTTCTCTTAGCACATAACGAGCTTAACAAAACCGAGGAAAATACCTGGTAAACGTTTCCTTGCAAAAGACGTCCTCTAGCTCACATCCCACAAACCCCAATATGTCCCTAATACTTATCAAAATTGCCTCCACTGTCAAATAAACACAAAATCCTTTGCAAACAAAAGTCCTTCAAAAATGTTAAGTCCTTCAAAAATGTTAAGCCCTTTCCCTACATTTCTAATGTAGGAGCATCACTTGTAAATAATTAAATTTTGGCTTTTCTAGTTGTTATAGGTTTTGAAAGGTCCATTTGGATGAGTCTGCATGTTTCTTCTTCATTTGGACTCATGTAGCATCGTAATAAGTGGTCTTTGGAGTTTCCCTCCAAAACCACATTTCAAGTGTTTGAATTGTCTTTGTGTGTGTTTGAGGTTTAGGTGTTAGCATAGGTTTAATAAAGGATGTAATAAGGGGTCATGGTACATAACTTTACCTAAGACATGGCCTACTCGACCCTAACAAGGCTTTAACTCACTTCGATAATCCTAATCATAGGCAAGTTACTTGGTTAGAACCCTAGCTACCTCCCTTCACTTCATTAGCATGAGGTGTATTCAAATGGAGAAGACAGTGGAGTAGTGAGAGGGTTGGTAGAGGAAGAAGTTTTGTAACAAAGCCTAATGGCTCAAGAAGCTTTGTAATTCCATTGTTTTATTAATAAAAGGCTTCTTGGAAGTAAAAACTGTGCATGGAAGATTAATTGTGACATGCTTGTTAAATGTTGAAAAATTTATGAATGAATCCTACTTGAATAAGGTGTGTGATTATTCTTACAGGTGAAGAATGTTTGTATAGTCCCAAGGAGGGCATGAGAGAAGTCTAAGGAGGTGAGAATGACAAAGAAGACAATTATATGCAAGGAGTCTAAAACTGTGAGGAATGAGGTAAGTCTATGAAGGAGTGATTAAATGATTGAAAAATTAAACCCTTTTCTAGGGCAGCAACTTGTTTTGGGGTTTCAACCCCTCCTTCATTCCTTCAAAACCCTTCCAATCAGCTTCACTTGAATCTCTAAAATTATGATATATGATATATCCTCAACAATCATATAATGCAAGAAATCTGATTTTTAATACCCTAGATATGGAGATATGAATTTCAACAAACCCTTGTCTATAGCGTTATTTTAAAAATTCACAACTCAACTTAGGAAGCACCAAAAATCATGAAACTCAAGATATTGGCCTTATAAATTATGGAGAATAAGCTAGTAATTTCATAATTTCCAAATGCACATCACACATACCAAATATCTATCTCCAAGTGGGTCGCTCCAATCCAAACAATTATATTAATGCACCAAAGAGACTAAAACATCTAAGAAAAGATACTTTGTTACTTTCCAAATCCTGTTGCACACACCAAAATCTCATGAAGTGTTTTCGTCCTTCACAAGTTTCCTAACCAAGGGTTTTTGTCCTTGGATGAGGTCCTCAATCTAAGGGGTTTCGTCATTGAGAGAGAGAGAGAGAGTAAAAGAGCTACACTAGACAACTTTCACCAAGATAAGAACAATCACCAAAACATGATAACATAATGCCCAATTGACCTCCTTAAATAGCCATAAGGAGTGCTTATTAACATGAGGAATGATAGCCGACCCCTTAAGTAAGCGCTTTTTAAATATTGAAAGGGTATTTGGAGCCTACATGCTCATAATACCTTTATTACTAAACTACTTAACTTCCTCTATTGTAGCACAAGGCTTCCAATAGGATAAATGATAATAAATGAAAACAACTATCTAAACAACAATAAAAACATAATTCAAATCTTCCCCTTGCTTTTCTCCTCAGACCCACGGGGAGAATGGGTTATGGTCTTCAGAAATCAGCCTCCAAAAATGGACATGACAAAGAGGATCGTGATTCAAAAGCAAAAATGTCACAAAACCCTGAGAAATTAGAAAAAATGATCATTAACCTAAGGATTCAACTTGAAGAGGCCAAAAGAATAGAGGAAGAGGTGAGAATCCAATTGAAGACAAAAGAAGAAAATTGCAAGAGGCTAGAGTCCGAAATTGTTTCCTTAAGGAACTAGAGAAAACAACTACTATGTTGTATAGAAGCCCCACGTTTGAAATAAGCACTGAAATCTTAGATGATATCATGAATGGCCAAAGGTCACTATTTATCAAGACTGGTCTTGGGTATAAAGAAAATCAGATGACTACCAAAGAAGATCCCAAAGAGCCACCAAAGAAGGGAAATGAGGAAAATCCAAAACGCTATGAAGATGCTCTCAAAAGTCTCATAAAAAATGAAAGCAACAAGAAGAAAGAATATTATGTTCCACAGAATATCATCATTCCTCCCAAAGACAACAAGGACAAAATCAAAAGATCTTTTCCTTGAAGGTGGTATCACATGACCATGTTTCAAAACTCTTTCTTTGGTTATTTCTTTTCGTGTAATCACTTTGGTCATAAAGCAATAGATTGGAGGACTCGTGCAAGAAATTTTTGTTGGAACAAAAAAAAAAGTCCTTATGGGTTCTCAAATAGGAATTATAATTCATTTGCTCCTTTAGTGGATTACAATGTTATATGTTATAAGTGCAACAACAATGGACATACAACACGCTTTTGTAGAAGTGGTTTTGTGGAACCTCTTAGGCCGAACAAGAAAGTTGAAGCCATGGATAAACAAAAGGAATAAACTACAAAATTTTGGAAAAAGAAGGAAGAGCAAGAAAAGAAGGAGAAATCCATGCGTGTATAATCTGCTTTTCATGCTCAAAATGAAGGAAATCAATGGTACATTTATAGTGGTTGCCCAAGCCACATGATAGGGGACAAGAGCAAATTCCTCATTTTGAAAGAAGTAAATGGAGGTATAGTAAAATTTGGAGACAATGCTACAAAAATGATAATTGGTAAAGGTACTCTTAGCCTTGACAATGGAAAAACAAAAATTGAGAATGTCTTGTATGTTGAAGGGTTGAAGCATAATCTTCTAAGTGTTAGTCAAATGTGTGATCAAGGACACCCCCTCACATTTCATGATGAAGGTTGTGAAATCAAGAAGGCAAGTATAGGAAAACTAGTTGTAGATGCAGGCAAAATAACTAATAATCTTTAGATCCTTAGTGAGAGAAAAATGCTACATGGGACAAATATATGAAAGTTAGTTATGGCATAGAAGAATGGTCATATAAACTTTTGATAATCTAGTAAAAATTAGCACTAAGCAAGCTGTAAGGGATATGCTAAGGATTGTTAAGCTTTCAAATAGTATTTGCAAGCAATGTCAACACGATAAAAAAACAAGGGCAAGCTTTAAATCAAAGGAGTACTCAACATCAAAACCATTAGAACTTGTCCATACAGACCTTTGTGGGCCTACAAGGACACAAAGTTTGCAAGGTGAGAGTTATTATATGTTGCTAATTGATGATTATTCTAGACTGACATGGGTTATTTTTCTAAAGGAGGAACCCGACGCATTTGAGAAGTTTAAGACATTCAAAGCCTTAGTTGAAAATGAAACTGGTTTGAACATCAAGTGCCTCAGATTGGATCAAGGAGGAGAATTTACTTCAAATGAATGTGAAGAATTTTGTGAGCATCATGGAATAAGGAGACATCTCTTAGCTGCCATGACTCCACAATAGAATGGAGTTGTTGAAAGAAAGAATCGAACTGCTCAAAAGATGTCAAGAACAATGTTGAATGAATCTAAGTTGTTAGACACATTTTGGAGAGAAGCAGTTAATACATCACTCTACATTTTGAACAAAGGGCAGATAAGAATCAACAATAGTAAAAATACCTTATGAACTATGGAAGGGTAGACCAACTATAGTTAAGTACTTCAAAGTTATTGGAAGCAAATGCTACATAAAAAGAGATGATGAGGATTTGGAAAAATTTGACTCCAGATATGATGAAGGTATCTTCCTTGGTTACTCTTCAAGAAGCAAAGCCTATAAATGCTATAATAAAAGTTGCACACAATTGTTGAGAGTGCAAATGCTAAAGTGGATGAAGTAAGGTATCAAAAGGAAAGAGCACAAGAAATTGATTACCCAAAGGAAGCAAGTTGTAAAGAAGAAAAAAGATAAAAGGAAGATGAAAAAGAAGTGATTGAACGAAAAGATACAAAGGCACCATCTAGATTTGTCTAGAAAAACCATTCAAGAAGTCAAATTCTTGGTGATAAAGATACTGGAGTACAAACTAGAAGAAGATTAACAAATGCATCATAACATGCAAGCCTGTCCTTATTATCTAAAATAGTTACTAAAGTTTTTTGCAGAAGCATGCGAAGAAAAACATTGGATTGGGGCTATAGAAGAAGAGCTGAATTAAATAAAAAAGAATGAGACTTGGGAACTTGTCCCAAGACCAAAAGACAGAAATGTGATTGGCACCAAGTGGGTTTTCAGGAACAAGCTAAATGAAGCTGGACAAGTTGTGAGAAATAAAACAAGATTAGTTTGTAAGGGGTATGCTCAAGTTGAAGGTATTGACTTTGAAGAAAAATTTTCTCCTGTTCCATGACTAAAAGCTATTAGAATGTTTTTGGCATTTTCCTATTTTAAGAACTTTAAAGTCTATTAGATGGATGTCAAATCAGCCTTTCTCAATGGAAATTTAGAGGAAGAAGTATATATTGAACAAATAGAAGGGTTCCTCTTATCAGAAGATAAGGATTATGTGTGCAAGTTGAAAAAAGCATTTTATGGGCTGAAACAAGCTCCCAGAGCTTGATAGTCAGGACTTGACAAGTATCTACAACACCAAGGTTTCAAAAGGGGAATCGCTGATAGCAATCTTTACATCAAGACTGAAGGTGGTGATCAGTTAATTATTGTGGTTTATGTGGATGATTTTATTTTTGGAGGTAGCAGTGGCAAAATATGTCAAGATTTTGCTACGGAAATACAAAAGGAGTTTGAGATGTCCATGCTTGGTTATTTATCATTCTTCTTTGGGTTACAAATTTCTCAATCTAACTAAAGCATTTTCATCTCACAAACCAAGTATACCAAGGAGATGTTGAAAAAGTTTAGGATGGAAGATTGCAAACCAGTGAGCACACCCATGGTCACTGGCTGCGAATTAAGCAAATATGATGAATCCCCAGAAGCAAATCATAATCTAAATAGGTAAATGATTGGGAATCTACTAAATGTGACAACTTCAAGACTAGATATTATGCAAGTTGTAGGCATGGTGGCACAGTTTCAGGTTGCACCAAAGGAAACCCATGTGCAAGCAATTAAAAGGATATTTAAATATCTAAAGGCACTTTGGATTTTGGTTTGTGGTATCCAAGGGGTGAAGATTTCACCCTAGCAGCATATACTGATGCAGATTGGGCTGGCAATATTGTTGATAGGAAGAGTACAAGTGGAGGATCATTTTTCCTTGGTAGCAGTCTTGTATCTTGGTTTAGCAAGAAAAAGGCTTCTGTTTCTCTATCCACAACAGAGGCCAAATACATAGAAACAACATTTTGTTGAACATCAATTCTTTGGATGAGACAAACTCTTAAGAGATATTAAAGTAGAATATGTTAATCCAGTTTCAATATTTTGTGATAACACAAGTGCAATAAACATTTTGAAGAATCTTGTTGTGCACTCCAGAACAAAGCCTATTCCAATCAAATATCACTTCTTAAGAGAGAAGGTAGCTGAACAACATGTCAAGCTAGAATACATTGCCACAAAAAAATAAATTGCAGATATTTTCACAAAGTCCCTTCCAAAAGAAACTTTTGAATACCTCAGAAAAAAGTTGGGGGGTGATATCTTTTTCATCTAGTTACTAAGTTCTTAAGGAGAAACATTATGTCAGGGGGAACTAATCACTATATTATTTTACAGCTCTGTGGTTTCTTCACCATTGATGTCAAAGGGGGAGAATTACAGAAAGAAGGAACATTATGTTCTTACTATATTCATAGGTTATTTCTATGTAAGGTTGCTATTAATGACAAAGGGGGAGATTGTTGGATTAATTGTCACTCATGTCAAAGGAATTTTCTATCAGAGGAAATCATTATCTGATCATTGAAGGCCAAAGGCCACTAATTTCGAAGGCATCAAAGACAAGTTTATGATCATTGAAGAATGTTGGCCCGCTACCCTCTATTTTGGTGTTAATATTTAAATTATGCGTCGACCCATGTCTAGCAGCCCTTCGAAGTGACATGAGAAGGTATAAAAAGGAGATGTCGTTGAAAAGAAAGTATGAGAGGAATAATAAAGATATATCATTCAAACTCAAGTAGATTTCTGAAGGATAGAAAAATAAGAGATCATTCAAGGAATATCTTTGTGAAGGAGATCTATTTAATTGTCATCCATTGAAGAAGATTTGTTTTTTTTAGAGGTTGGTGCTTAGAAGTGGGGATTGGTGTCTTCAATAAGTTGTTGCCTACAAATCACTTAACAGGGGGGATTGGTGTCTCTAGTAGGTTGGTGCCTCCAAATTTTTTTAAGAGACTTTTATTATTATATGACTTGATTTGGATAGTAGATCCAAGTAATCTTTTCTCCGTGGTTTTCTCTTGAAAGGGTTTCCACATAAATCTTGTGTTTCATAATTGTTAAATCTTGTGTGATTGTTGCTATTGTGGTTATTAAGTTTTTAAATAAGTAAACAATTATCTTATACTAATTCACCCCCCTCTCAGTATAAGTGTGTGTTCAAATATTTGACACACAAATCAATGCAACAAAACAAAAGTACAATAAATGCAACAAGAAATTCAAAGAATTTTCACAACAAAGTTCAACATGACAAAATGTACCAGGCAAAAATGTTTGGCATTTGTAACAATGACAATGTATAATATGTGCCCTAGACGATAGACTATAACTGAAAAACATTGTTTTCTTTCACGTTATGCTTTTATGTCTTGTGGAAATTTCCCTCCTCAATGATACACATGAAATTGTGAGTGTACAAGCCCTTGAAATCACATTTTTCATTTGCATTTGTATACTATGTTGTACCGTAATGCGACAATGTATCTCTGTAAATCATGGGTCTAGATTTTACTTGTCCACCTTGCGTGCCCTTATTTTGCTTGCATTTTTGGATTGTTCCCTTGGAAGCAAAAACAATGGCGTCTGAATGAACTCTGCAAAAAACATGCTTTCTAAATGACTGAAACTCTTTCCAATGGCTTTAATAATCACGTTTTTGGTATTTAAACATCCTGGTGAACCTGTGCCCTAATGTGACAGCCAAAACAACTTCCTAACTTCTTTCGCTTTTCACAATTTCCTCTTTGATCTGGTGGTTGACACAACCTTCACAATCTTCTCCTTGATGTTCACACTCTACACGAAGAGCTTCCTCAAACATCGAACCCTTGGAGCATGAATGGCTTTGATATCAATGTTAGAAGATGTGAACAGAGAAAGAATGAAGAGAAACCAAAATGCACACTTTGGAGTTTGCATGCCTGTGATTTTATTATGCTAAATGTAGTTAGTTGAGGAAGTTACAAGTGAACATTGTTTAGTAGATAACTAATAGTTTGTCTAGTATTAACTAATATACTTATAGATGGAAAACTCGCCAAAAACTCGCCAAAAAAAGTCAAAACGGTTTATTTGCCTGAAAACTCGCCATTTTCGGAAAAAGAAAACTCGTCGAGTTTTGGCAAGTACTCGCCAAAACTCAGCGAGTTCGTGCTAAATACTCGCCATATGCTGCTTTCACGCGTATACACGCTTTTCACACGCAAAAAAACGTTGTTTTTACATGATTTTGGCTCTTTAAAAGGCCCTCTACTCCCTCATTGTCACTCACACAACCATTTGAGCTTGCATTGCTTGTGTTGAGTGGATTTTGGAGCGAATTCGAGGAGAGAATTTGGTGATTTGCATTTAGAGGTATGTTTTTTTTTTTTTTTAACTCTTTAAAGTTTTTCCAAATTTTGTGTATATTATTTAGGTTTTATAGATTCCTATTGTGATTCTAAATACATGTAATGTAAAATCGAATGCTTGTAATTTTTTTATACTCATTTGCAGCCAGAGGTATGTATTTTTTTTTTAAACACAAATTCATTGTAAATTAGTTAAATTTTATGTATGTGTATTGTAATCGATTCGTTGTGTAATTCTAAATACATGTAATGTAAAATCAAATGCTTGTAATTTTTTTATACTCATTTGTAGCCAGAGGTATGTATTTTTTTTTTTAACGCAAATTCATTGTAAATTAGTTAAATTTTATGTATGTGTATTGTAGTCGATTCGTTGTGTAATTCTAAATACATGTAATGTAAAATTGAATGCTTGTAACGTATTTTTTTTATTTACGCAAATTTGTTATTCAGGCACATTTTGTTTTTAAAATTAGATTAAGTTTACGTTTTCTAATTTTTTAAATGTGCATTGTGTTGTAGATTAGAGCTTAACAATGGCATCAGGCTCGACATCAGGGTCAGCATCTGAATCACTAGCAGGGACCATTCCTCCGAATGCCCGTTCCATAGCATGGAAGTATGCTGTACGTGGAACTTGTGCGGGCGAAATTTTTTGCACTTTCTGTAACAAGAAAATGAATGGAGGCATCAATCGTTTGAAATATCACCTTTCAACTATTGTTTGTCGAGATGTTACAATTTGCCCCAACGTGTCGGAAGAGGCAAAGCGAGAGATTAGAGCAAAGCTGACAGAGTTAGAGAAGAAGAAACTAGAGAATGCAAGGCTGAAGGTAGCCATAGCACAAGTTATTAGACCTGGGGCTGCAATGGAAGAGAATTTAGATGATGATTCGGCAACAATTGTGGGCTCTACTCGTGGTCCACGCATACGAAGAGGAAGAGCCGGAAGAGGCACATCTTCATCGAAATCGAGCAAAGGCATACCGAGTTTTTTTGTGGCAAGGAACACACCTAGAGCACAACCTTCATTGGAAGGTACAGCCTGGAACAAAGATATGCACGAGGAAGTGGATAAAGCTTGTGCAAATTTTTGGTACTATAACAACCTGCCGTTCAATGTGGCAAAGAGCTCATACTGGGAGTACTTGGTGACAGCGTTGACAGTTGCAAGGAAAGGGTACAAGGCACCCTCTCCAAAAGATTTGAGTGGGAAATTACTTGAGGGTGCAATTGCAGATGCCACTACCATGCTAGAAGAGCACAAGAAACAATGGAAAAAATTCGGATGCACCATTCTTTCAGATGGGTGGACGGATGGAAGGAACCGCACCCTTGTTAATTTTTTAGTAGCTTCAAATGGTGAGATGGTGTTTTTAAAATCTATTGATGCCTCTAACATAATAAAAAATGCAGAAAATTTGAGTGTTATGTTAGAGACAGTTGTATTAGAGGTTGGTGTACAGAATGTTGTGCAAGTTGTCACAGAGAATGCAACAACATATGTGGTGGCTGGGAGACTACTACAGGAGAGACATCCATCACTCTTTTGGACTCTTTGTGTAGCTCATTGCATTGACCTTCTTTTGGAGGACATGCAAAATTGATTGGGTGAGGCCGGTTGTAGAAGATGCAAGATCTATAACGAAGTACATATACAATCACCCTTGGGTTCTAAGCTTGATGAGAGTACACACAAAGGGGAAAGAACTTGTTCGAGCAGGTGTCACAAGGTTTGCAACTAACTTGTTGATGTTGCAAAGTATTTGTAGTTTGTTGACACCTTTGAAACAAATGTTTGTGAGTCAAGCATGACTAGACTCACAATATTCAAAGAAAGCTGACAGAGAGAGGGTTGCAAAGATAGTTTTTGATGATATCTTTGCAAAGAGAGCTATAAATATCATCAAGGTAATTTCAAACTTTGATTTATATTTCATTTCTTTATTTTAATTTGTTAAATTATAAATATTAAATATATTGTTCTACTTTTCACTTTTTTATTTCATTTCTAATATGTATTGTAACTTGTAAGTTTGCAATCTTACATTTTAATTTGTGTGTAGGTGTTAGAGCCGTTGGTGAGAGTTTTGTGTTTGGTTGATGGAGAGCAAAACCCCATGGGGTTTGTATATGAGGCTATGGATAGGGCCAAAGAGTTTATCCAAAACTATTACAGGGGGGATATCATCAGATATGGTCCCTTTTGGGAGATTATTGATCGGAGGTGGAACAATCAACTAGACCAACCTATTCATGCAGCGGGGTATTACCTCAACCCCAAATATTTCTACTCTGACAACTTCACAGATGTGAACGGAGAGGTTATGGAGGGCCTTTCAACATGTATTGAGAGGATGATACCGGATGTTGAGACGAGAGACCTCGTCATTTTAGAGCTGCAGAGTTACAAACATGGTAGGGGGAGAATCTTTTCTTCGGTGCTAGCTATTCGAGGGAGAACCACACAGTCACCAGGCAATAAAAATTAGAATGTTTACCAAGTTACTTATTAGTTACATATTTGATTTTATTAATTAATTATAAATTTTTTATTATCTTGTTTGTAGGTTCTTGGTGGGAGGATTGGGGAGGGAATACCCCAAATCTTCAAAAGTTAGCCCTCAGAATTCTATCTCAACCTTGTAGCGCTTCTGGATGTGAACGCAACTGGAGATTGTTTGAGGCCATTCACATGAAGAAGCGCAACAAGTTGACTCAAAAAAGGCTCAACGACTTGGTTTTTGTGCAATACAATCTCCGGCTTTGCACAAAAAAAGTTGAGGCCACATCAGTGGAACTCATTGATTTGGATGAGATAGATCCATACAGTGAGTGGACTGGGCAAGAAGAGGAAAACCCTGCATTCACAGCGGACGAGATTTCTTCTTTTGAGAGGTAGGCTATGGAGGGAGAAGCACTAGCAGGACTCCGAGGAGATATTGGACTGGATGACATCTTTGGAGGTGATCTCCAACATGTAGCAGAGGAGCCACCAGCACCACCATCTAGTTCTATGATCAAGCCAGATTCACAGCCTTCTAGGAGGAGCGTGGAGACGCAGCCGAGTGTGGGGACTAGTAGAGGCACTAGACCCTCTACCCAATTTTTCTCTAGATTGGGGAAGAGGAAAATGTAATTTATTGTATATTGTAACTTGCATAGATATGAAATTTATGAGGATATTTTTCAATGTCAATCATCATAAATTCATATTACTTATCAGCCGGTTGTCGTATTCGCATGATGATGCGATTTTGTATTGTATTTGTATTCAAATCTAATAGAAAACACTTGTCCAACATTTTATGGGCTCATTTGATACATTTTGTAGCTATGTGTTGCTTAAATTTTATGTTTTTTAAAGAAATTTGAGTATTTTTTAAGTTGCCGAGTATTCCCGAGTATTGGCTGAATATTGGCGAGTTTTTACTTAGTTTTTTTTTGGGGGGTCTGGCGAGTTTTCCTACTATGAATATACTAATATATTATTATACCTTGTTTTTAGCTTGATGTATTGATTCAATGGCAGAGGCAAGTTTCTTTGGATTTGTTAGATTTACATCATGTCGGATCACTTCGTGTAATCCGAGCTTGCTACTTGTGAATTTTTCCTCCTCCCGCATGTAATCAGAGTAACTGAGGAGACCCAGAAATTTGAAAACATAATCAACATCTGGTAAATTAGCTTGACTGAGCAAGCAGAACTCAGATTTTTTTTGCTTTGTGTGAGTAGCAGTTGGGTACCTTTTACTAAGTTGTTTTTTAAATTTTTCTTGTGTCAAAGTTTTAATATCATACTTATTTAGGAGGAGAGGTGGTCTCAGCAGAGCCCAATGTCACCCTCAAAATTATACATGCCAATTCTTGCCTTGATGGTAGAGGTGGTCTTGTTAAGCCCAAGGAACTTCTTGATTGCCACCACCCATGCTTTGGTTGCATTTCCGACTTCTTTATCATCATATTTGGGTGGTGACATCTGTTTAAAGTTCCCAAATAAAAGGATCTGCTGCTGGAGCCCTTGGTGCCTTAGCTCTCTGAGCCTTGTCAGGGTTAAGATCAACAATTACATTGTGTGTTTTCTTTCCTTGTTCATTATTTTGTTGCCTAGACAAATTGGCCAATCAGACCTCTTGAGCTGTGGAGCTATTCTAAATGTCCCCAAAATACCCAAGATTTCCTCAATGTTATGCAATGGAGGTGGTGGTTGATTGTTTAAATTTAGATTTACTCCCCCATGGCCACGGCTATTGTGAGTGCTCATCATTTTGTAAATAAACTAGTAAGTTAAATTGATAATCATATTCCCCAAAGATCACTATGGCAGAACCCTAAGCTCTAATACCAAGGGTGATGACCATCAAGAAAGATACCAAAAAAAATCTACCACAATTATTTATTTATTTAATCAAAACATGCTAGCAAGAGGATAGGGCAGATAGGGTGAATGGACGTGATCAACAATTTTGATTAACAAGTTCTTCGTCCTACTTAGGCTGCCTAAGTAAGCGACAAAATCAAATCCAAGAATGACACTGACTAAGGTAGAACAACTGCTTAGTCCCAAGTTCAATATATCCATACAAGTTCTTATGTTACCATGCTTTCCCACTAAGCTGCCCTCATGACTTCTCACCTCTATTTTATTATCTTCCATAGACTTCTTGAAATGGGGTTGGGTTCCAAAGAAGATATTTCCTAGTTTAGATAACACATAATATCCAACCTCAACTAACGAGCCTTCAGGCGTTTCATGAGGGTTTCGGTTTATTAAGATATTGAAGACCAAGGCATTTAGAACAGAAATGAAAGGATTGGGTCCTCATCATACCGTCAATTAGATCTAGTTACCAACTTTTAACTATAAGTAAATTAGAAAAAAAATGTTCTAGCTACCCACACAACTAGATAGCGATTTGCCCATGCACAAGAGCATACTTAATCATAACATTGATGTTTTAGAAAAAGGGTCACATTCACTTGAACATCCAATCCGCAGTTTAGGAAACTTAACAAGTAAGATCTAGTCATGACTTCTAAGTGGATAGCATGATAATACAAGATAAGGTCATCACTTGCCCAAACTAAAAGATCTAGGAAGAAACCAACTTTCAGTCTTTTGAGTTATAAGTGAGATCATAAGAAATTAATTTACATGGTATATATATATGAAATTCATCTTGGAAGTACACTTTATCTAACCATAATAAGAGTAGTCACTAATGACATAGTCCAACTTTTCCACCATTGAGACCAATATGAAAACATGCATTAGCTGAAAGCCCATAATACTCATCATTTTAGTTTAAATTAACTTATACTCTTTGCAAGACAATAACTTCAGTTAAGCTACTGAAACAAGGAAATGTAAGCCAGACCCATAATAAAAACCAGAATTTGTACAGTACATTATTTTGTGCAGCCTTTTTGTAAATATGTTTCTGTTAATATATGAAGCATCTATTGAAACCAACAACAGAATTTGTAATGAGAACTCTTGGCTGAAACATCAATTCAGCATAACTTTATCACCATAATTTCTTAACATTTCCAACATCGTATAACATCAGATCTAGCAATGGCTTACTTCTCTCTAGGTGAAGAATGATTATTGTAGCAACTGTAGCAAAGATCTACAATGGAATGAGCAACTAAAACAACTCATACAACCTTCCATCTCTCAAACAACCGAGTAACAAATAATTGTTAGAATGTACTATCACAGTCCTACCAAATTAAAACAGTTTCAGGTTTCCTCAGTTTTCCTTTTTCTTGTTTTTCCTCATGCTTGCCAAGACAACAAAAAGTCTATGTTTGAAGGAAAGAGACAGTAGGGTTTTACACAAAACTACCCTTGTTTCCCTCTTATTCTATTCTTTCCCAAACTCGATAGTTTCCCTTAAATATTCTACAAAATCATGCAATGACAGGTTTCACTATATAGTGAAAGAGTAGAGCTTGGCAGAAAAAGAGAATGGAAACTCATATACAGAAAATAAAATATATCTTTGTAAAAGTTTCCTTGCAAAGATAGTCCTCAAGCTCAAATCCCATGAAGCCCATGATGTCCCCAATGGTTATCAAAACTGCCTCCATAATCAAGTAATCACAAAATCCTTTGCACACAGCAACCCTTCAAAAATGCCGATCCTTTTCCTTAATTTCTTCTTACTTTTATGCTCTCTTCTTACTTTTATGCTCTCTTCCACTCATAGTTAAGTCATCCATTTTCTTTCCAAACACCTTGAAGATGTTTTCAAAACAAACAAAACAATTTCCAGATCTTCCAACCATTACTTTAGTCTCATTTTGTTTCAACAAAGAATTTCAGATGCTACAGTCGAGCCTCTATTGCAGTCCATGCAATGGTGCCTAAAGCTTGAATCAAGGGTTCAACTCATAGTTCGAATGCTCAAAGAAAATAGAAAACACTAATATGCAGTGAAGCTAACTCCCAAATCCAAATGAAACCGATTAAACTTTTCCCATAAGACCGTGTTAAGCATTTTTGCACAATGATTCCAATATCATTAGGTCAAGGATCCTTGAGACTACGTGATTCCAATATCATTAGGTCAGAGACCTTTTGAATTCAATGTTAACAAGTATTAATCTTCCAACTTTAATAACCCATTATGAGATGGAATGAGAGATTGAGCCCCAGTACTGAAATAATCCAAAAATCGCAAAGCAAAAACACTTGACTAATACGGCCATTGGGTCAGTAGAGGCAATCAGAGTCGTATTGGTTACAATAATTATTCAAAAGAAACCCAAAAGAAGTTAAAAAAAAAAAAACCAATACCAGAAGCAAAAAACATTTTTCAATCAAGAAACAAGTCTTCAAATCTTTTTATTACTGATCTGGGTATTATGATGGAACAAATTAAAAAAAAGAGGAAATATTTCTCTGAGATCATAAAAGCAATAGAGGACTACAATGTGGGTGGCACAATGATAAAGTTAATGCAGATCTGGACCCCAGAAACCAAGCCATCGGAAACCTCCATGGAGGCGAACACCTCTTGACACTCCACAATATTTATGATGTGGGTCCTATCGAAGAATATAAGGGATATAATTGTACCCAGAAAACGACTTTATCGCAAAGAAAAGGTTAGTACTGAAAATGGATCAGCAAAGATTCAAACAAACAATTCTCTGCATACTTATCACTCCTTTCCTTGGGGAGTGATGGCTATTTGTTGTCTCATGAATTGAATTTGCTATTTTGTTTGGTCAGTATATATCTCATTTTGTGGGAATCAAAGGTTTTCCCTTTCTGCTCAACTTCAGCAATGGATACCTGTCTCGTTCCTCTACCGACCCCACCCACCTCCATCTTATGGGCGATTTCAATCCCATTAAATCTGATGACTCAAAAATATGAAGCACAAGATACAGCTGCTATAGCAGTTGACATCCTTGATTGACATGGAACTTTCACACTGCCTTTACATTTGGTGTAACAGGCAAACAAGGATCAAGCTACATCTCTGGCAAAAATGACAATTCTTATCTCTATGGATCTCTCCTAACAGACAATTAGCTGCCGAGGTTAATGGTAACGATTTGTCTAATCATTGGCCAATCACTGTAAGCCAACAAAGAAAAACTAGTTCAAGGAGAAGCTCTCAATTTAGGTTTGAAAGTATGTAGTTATCTGACCTAGACATTGATAAAAAAATAGCAAACTGGCGAAAAGGAGCATCACATATTCATGTCCTGGAAATGTTTAAATTCATAGGAAAACTCCACCTTACGAAGACCCAATTAAAACACTGGAGTAGAACGCTGTTTGGTAACCCTTCTTACCTAAGTTCCCATTATCTCTATCAGTCTCGATTCTATTCATAAAGATATCAAGAACAATGTCCTTGCAAACTCTTTTACACAAGAAAAATTGTCTATAGTACTACTCAAAAAGAGGAATAGTATTGGATGCACAGGTCCATAGAAAAATGGATTATGTGAGGAGATCAAAATATCAAGGTTTTTCATAAATCTGTTTTGAATAAAAATGTTACACATGTAACATATAGTATGTGTTGGGATATGTGTTGGCTGGCTTATGTCTCTTATAACATTTATCTCTTCATTTATTAGTTGTTTTTAAGGACAACTTAATTAGAATGAAGGGGTGTGACTCTAGCTACTTAGGTATCTAAATAAAGATGATCAAGGCTCTCCCATAGCATCATATTGCGAATTATGTTCTTATTGTAAGGTTGTGGAGGTTGCCCCCTCAAAGTGGCATGGTCATATTCTTCAATTTTCTACTTGAATTTCCATCATGTTGTGTTCTATTCCCGTAATTCTATTTCACTGATATAGTAATTTCATTACAAGTGGGTATCAGTGCTCTGATTTGGGAAAATGTTTGGGTGAACTTATTTTGAAGAATTACCTATATCTTGCAAACTGTTGCAAATGTTTTTTGCAATTTTTTGGGAAGTTGGGGTTTCGTTTCAGGAACCTACAGTTCATTTTTCAGCCTTCTTTGATAATTTCTGAGTGAGTTATTGTAGTTTTAGTGTTTCCATAAATTCGCTCCACAAGCCACAATTTTCAGAATCATTCTGATATGTTTAAAGCTTGCAAAAATTAATTATTGGTGGTCATTTCTTTGGATTTTTGGTTTTTTGGATTTGAGTCTGAGTTCATTCTGTAGTCATTCAATCAAAGTTTGGTCAAAGGTGAAAATCAAATTCTGCACTGTCAAGCCTCCGTAAACTAGAGGCAAGTAGTCGTACACATTAGGGAAAACTCCTAACAAAGATGAGACAGTCAAAGTTAGGATTGGGTGGGACTTTGGACACGGTATTTTCTTCGTTAAATGAGGAGTGCTTAATGGATAAGAATATGCAAAACATGAAGTCTGAAATTTCCATAAGGAGATCTGGATAACATCAATAAGCAATTGGCTGACCTGGTGAACTCTGTTATAAGGTGTTAGTCAACCGACTTTGCAACTCTATATACTAATCATTAACACCCTGAACTATCAGGGTGTATCTATGAGACAACCCAGGCTTAATCCAAATGTTGTGCAGCCTCAACCCATGGCTGGCAGTAATTTTGAGTCTTGGAGCCAGCTATCCAAGGTGGACATGCATAAGTTAAATGGCAAGGATCCACTCACATGGATCAATCAAATGGATAATTTTTTTATTTAGACTAGATCCCATTTGGGCAGAAGGTTACAATGGCTTCCCTGTATTTGGAATTGGACCAATTCATTGGTATCGATGGTTGTGCTCAAAAGAAGAAAACAACTCAGTGTCACCTTGTCAGCTTTTACAAACTAGTTGGAAATGCACTATAAAAATGTGTGGCATAGAATTACTTCAGCCAATTGACAAAGCTGCGACAAACAGAGTTGGCCAAATATTTTATTCATCAATTCCATAACCTATCCATGCGAGTGGAGATGATTACAAATGAGATGTTGAATGACCTTTTTCTTGTCAATATCAAGGAACACATTCAACATTAGATACACATGTTTAATCCACTTAATGTATCTTATTCTCTTACATGGCACATAGGGAAAAGGAAAGATTCATGTCCAAGAAACAGAAGACATCCACTAGCATCAAAGATTGTAGCACTCCTTCACTGCTATTCCCTCAGTCTGCTAGGTTGATGCCTCAACAGATTGAAGAAAAACGCATAAGGGTAATGTTTTAACTATGATAAGAAATATAGTCGAGGACATAAATGTGCCAAGGAGTTCTACATTAAGGGCTCCAATGAAGACAATGACAATGAAGAATTGACACAATGGGAGACTTCTTGCTAGATTGCCTTATGTTTGCCATTCCTGTGGGCAACACAAACATTGTTTCGGGAGTCCAATGGCTCACTACCTTGAGAATGACAGATGAACTTCCAAGAGTTTTTCATGCTTTTTTATTCAAAGGAAAGAACATTTGAACTTTGAGGATTGTGTGCAAACTCCCCATAGATATTAAGCTCTCATCACATGCAGTTGTAGATGAGCACTTAGTAGTTTTTGCAGATATGCTGACAAAATTGCCTCCTAAAAGAGATCATGACCATGGCATCAACTATTACCATGGAGCCAACCACCCAACATCATACCTTATAAGCAACCATATACGCAAATCAATGAAATTGAAAAGATGGGTCCAAGAAATGTTGGAAACCGGTATTACCCATCATAGTTAGAGTGCTTTTTTCTCTCCAGTGTTGATAAGTTGGAAAGATGACACCTTGTGCATGGGTAACACCATCAAAGGTAAGTTCCCAATTCTAGTAATTGATGCTTTGCTAGATCAATTACATGGTGTTGTTTATTTTATAAAACTTCATCTTTGCTTTGAGTATCAGGAAGTTATACACATAGATGAGAATATTCATAAGACACTTTTCAACATACATGACATGAGGGCCACTATGAATTTTTGTTGATGTCGTTTGGCCTCACAAATGCACCAACTACATTTTAGAGTTTGATGAACTGTGTCTTTATGCCATTTTTTGCAAAAGTTTGTCTTTGTGTTCTTTGATGATATCTTAATATACAACAAATCATGGGAGGAACATTTGTATTATTTGAATCAAGTTTTGGAAACTCTTGATCAACATTAGTTTTTTCCCCAAGCTTTCAAAGTGTGCTTTTAGATTCAAAGAGGTGTAGTACTTGGGTCACATTGTATTGTAGGTAGGCATCAAGATAGACCCTCACAAGATCAAGGCCGTGGTAGAATATAAAGTGCCTAACACCCTCAAGAATGTGTGGGGCTTCTTAGGGCTTGTAGCTCATTATCGTCAATTTGTAAAAATTTATGGCAACATAGTAGCACCACTCACCACTTTATTGAAGGACTCCTGCTAGAATGAGACAACCAACATGGCATTTGAGAAGTTAAAGGAGGCCATGTGCACCATGCCGGCTCTAGCTACGCCAATTTTTTTTCCAAAACCTTCATTGTTGAATGTGATGCTTCGGGGTATTGTGTGGATGTTATACTCATATAAGAAGGGAAACCCATTGCATTTGAGAGTTGCCAACAAAATGGTAAGAATTTGCCCGAAGCCCATTTATGAGAAGGAAATGATGGTCATCCTATACGTAGTAAAACAATGGAGACCTTATATGATGTGTTGGCTAGATTTTTTGCATAACATAAAACCTAGGAAGTCGTGAGATAAATCTCCCTCATTTACCGGTGAGGCTCCCGTGTCAAATTTGTCAATTAAAGTATGCTAGTATCTATATGGGGTTTTACTTTAATTATTCAGCTCATGAACCATAGCTGTATGGCTCTGCAGCAAATAAGTAGCTGTTTAAGAAAGGAAATATTTATAAAAGAAGGAAATAATAAAACACAGGGAAGAAATGGGGAAGATGTGCAACCCAATCAATAGATAACAAAGTTGATTGCATGAACATAGAAGAAACCAATAGATATCAACACATAGAATTATAAGCAAAGGCAGCTCCAGATCTAGATCTAAAATAACACAGTTTATTAGAAGATCTAAGATAGAAAGCTAGAAACAAAATGCACCGTGGCACCGGAAATCTGCTCCTTTTTATTCCTTTGCTTCAAGTGGCTCTCAGGGGTTTTAGCACAAAGTCTGGAACACAAGAATGTTGCTTACAAATTCTGATCTTTAACCCATAGGTTCTTCCTCTACTCATAAAATGTAGAGGGGCAATTACAAGTCGGAAGCTTTTAGTGAACTGGCACATGTGGAAGTCGGAAAGGAAACAATTGGCAATCTCCCTCCTGAAATTCCTCTTTGCATGACATGCATGATTTGCAACTGAAGATAGAACCTTCTATTTTGCACGTCTGCCACCTATCTCCAAGTAGTTGAATTCTTCAAGAAATGGCTTTTAAACCAATCACTTAAGTTTTATAATTTAATTGATCGCTCAATTACTTTGTCGGAGGAAATAAGAGAAAGAAGAAGAAAGAGGAAAGTTGCAGTCTTGTCCTTTTTCATATTCTGCATGCAGCTAATTCTTTTGCCTTTGATTCTCACCAAATTGGACCTGGGAGCGGCTAGATCTAGAATTCCTTTGATTCTCACCAAACTGAATCTGCAAGCGGCTGGATCTAGAAGCAGGAAGCGGCTGGATATTGCCTTTGACATGTCTTCCTTCTTATCCTTGAAGCTTTTGCAGTTCTTCTCCAGTACATGTATCAGTGCAATGTTTGCCGTAAATAACTCTTTATTTTTAATTGCATATGAACAATTAAAAATTCTGGAAAGCACTCCGAGTGAATGCAACTTCAATGAAGGCTTCAACTAGAAGATTGGGTGCACATGCACAAGATCCTGGAAGGAATTTTCCATGCATTGACTTCTTCACAGGTTGCATTTGAAACAAGAGGATGAAGCCTTTGTAATTATGGATCTGAATTTGAATCTGGATCTAGCACACTCCATGATGATTTCTGGCAACTGGCCTGTGAATGGAAATGCTGCAGCTTGAATGATTCCACTGCTTTTGACTACACGCATGAGGGAGGTCTTTCCAGCTTTGGATCTGTCAATCAATTCGGAAAGAGGTTCTGGACCTAGATCTGTGTCTTCAATGTCTGCAAATTTAGAAGTGATGAATGACTCCGTTGTGCTCTCTTTTTCATCCTTCTTTGCCATGGCTGTGTCTATCTTTGTCTGAACGATTCTTTTTCTTCTTACTTGGTCGGAATTCTTCAAAATTGGTGTAGATCTAGATAATTCTTCAGATTCGGAGGATATATTCAATGTATTGGACATTGATTTAAGCTCCCTTTCTCTTATAAAAGCACCTGTAATGAATTCCTACAATTAATTCAGACAAAGATGGCAACCGGAACATGAACAATGGATTTTAATCATAAAAATCGGCATTATTCAAGCTTGTTACGCCAAATTTGATGTTTTATTTGCATGCAAAGCAAGCATGAATTTTACCGACTTCACCTGAGCACCTGTATCATTCATCCAAACAATTATCTAGACACAAATCAACCTCCTTCAACCTGTGCGCCAATTCTGGAAGCTTTTAGCATTAATTTCACCTTCTTTTGAGCAAAAATCCTCTTCAAATGGGGTGCACTTTTCCTCTGGGTTGCATTTCTCTGCTTGTGAATCAGTTAATTCATCTTTATGGCAGCCCCTGCTTATATAATCCTCATGATTTTATAATTAATTAATGCATTTCCTATTCCTGGCAATTAATTAATTAATTAATAAGCTTCACTCTTCAAATGGGGCGCCTATTTTGTGCATGCTTATGGCTGCCATTAAATAAATTAAATTAATTTAATTTTAGACTTCTGCTTCCACTTAAGTCAAGCCTCACAGTATGCTTTGACCTTAGCCATTGAAAATAAGAATTAATTTAATCATTTAATACTTTAAAAAGTATTATTTCTCTCCCAAATGGGGCTGCATTAAATAAATTAAATTTATTTAATTTTGGAATTCTATTTTTAAATTCCTTTTGTTCACTTCCCTTTGTTGACTTTTCCACAAGCCTGGGCGCCAAAATTGGGTGAATAAATATTAACAAATATTTATTTAATGCATTATTATTCACCCAAGGTGGGTTGCACTTTTTGGAATAAAGAATTTCTATTTTTAAAAGTCAACTGACAATGGGATTATTTACCCTGCAAGGCAGCCCTGAAAATCCCATGATTCACTTAAGTTGTTTGACTTTCATAATGGATTATTTACCCTGTCAGGCAGGCAATAAAATCCCATTCATGCCTTAAGTGATTTTTCTTTTATTTCACAATGGGAATTTTTACCCTGCAAGGTAGGTAAGAAATTTCCGCCTGCCTGTTGCCTCTAATTTTCCCATTGTGACTTAAGTGACGTTGCTTCCATGGGAAAAAGTACCCTGCTAGGCAGATACAAAATTTTCACTTGCCTGATGCTTCCAAAAATCTCATGATCCACCTCAAACCCCCTTTTTCCAAAAATGCGGCTAGCCCAGAAGAAGTTTTTTTGGTGCACAACTTCGTCTTTTCCAAGAGAACCAAACCTCTGATGGCGAATTCCTTCTGGCACAACGTTCATAGGTGACCTCTAGATACTCTAGGCCTAGAATCAGGCCAAACCGGCAAAGGAATTGATCCAGAGAAATTTCACAGAAAACAAAACGGGAAAACACCAAAAACACAAAATGTTGCCTGAAGTTACAAATAAAGCCCAAAATTCATTCTTGGTTAAAACCCTACTGGTACATGGGATTATTGACATGTAAGATCACATTAGGGTTAAACCGGAGTACAATTTGCCTCAAATGGGGCTCAAAATAATTAAAATACAAATTTCTCACAGGCAAACCCCAATGGCAGAATATAATAATTTTGGGCATCTGGGTATTCGACGAAATTGGCCAATATGGCTCCTTGGAAATATCTTGACACAATACAGGGACTTTCTGGCAATAAAAACACAAATCGACCCATTATTTTAAAAGTATGAATTTTTTTCGGATAGGGTAGTCTCAGATTTCAGGATGAAATCTGGGGACACCATGATGGGAAGACATTTATGGTGAAGATAAACCGTGATAGTCTAAAATGCTTATTGGAACATCAATTTCCATCAAAAGAACAACCCAAATGGATGTTTGTATATGACTTCAAGATCATCTACAAGAAAGAGAAGGAAAATGTGGTGGTTCATTGCACTATTTAGGAGGGATGAGTCCATATAGGCACTATTTGTGCCATTTCCATAATGCACGCCGATTGAGTGGATGAGGCAGTATCAAAATGGAAGAATGACACAAAGACACAATATCTCATTTAGAAGTTCCCACAAGATCCAAGAGTGTTACAAAACATTGTGGGAAAAGGAGATTCTCTATGGTACAAGGATAACTTTTACCTTTGCAAGAACTCAACTCTCAAGCATAAGGTTCTTCGGAGCTTTTAATGCTTCTCCAATAGGTAGTCATTTAAGTTTTTAAAAGAGTTATCATCAAATCAAAACAAGAGTTTTTTGGGAAAGGCCCAAAGGGGGCAATACAAAAATTTGTGGTAGGATCATGGTGTGTCAACAAAACAAGGGTGAGAAAGTCAAGACGTTGTGTCTTGTGCAACCTTTACCTATTCCTAGTCAGAGGTGTGAGGAGGTTTCCATGGATTTCATTACAAGATTGCCTTTCTTATGAGATGAATGTCACCATGGTTGTGGATGGAATCAACAAATATGCTCATGTTTGTTTATTGTCACATCCATTTGTAGCAAGTACAATCACAATAGCTTTAATGGAAACTTGTCACCAACTACGTGGAAACCCAAAGATCATAGTAAGTGATCATTATCTTCTATCCACTAGTAATTCTTGGACCGAGTTATTCTTATGGTTGGGTACTAAACTGGTGCATAACTCATCATATCATCCCCAATCTTATGGGAAAATTGAGGTGGTCACAATATGCTTAGAGGGTTATTTCCATCGTTTTCCTTCTAATAAACAAGAGAGATGGGTTCAATGGTAGAATGGTGGTATACCACTTATTTCCATACTTCATCCAAAATGTATCCATTTTTGGCATTATATGGGTACCATCCACCATTCATCACCTCATCCTTAAAGGTACAACCATAAAACAAATCTCACGTTCTTTTCCTAAATCTCCCTTCTCGGTGTAAGAGGGCAGCTATCGTGGATTGTTTGGGGTAACACAAAGATACCATGTCAATGAAATATCCATCCTTCCCTCTTCATACAAAGAACAACATACAACTTTGGGATTCCACAACTTGACAAATAAAAACTAAGGTGTCCCGCTAGACAAATATATGGTTATCTTTAACTTGAAGAATTCAATCCTATTTCTTTGCTCACTCTTCTTCCAATACTAAAGCAAGTAGCCCTCAATATTTAAGATATTGAATTGAACTTGTGGTAACGGATTGGGAACAAATTCAAATTCTCGTTAGTGGCATGGGAGAAAATTTGCAAGCCTAAGAGCAAAAGGGGATTGCATAGTAAAAATATAGTTCTCTTAAATCAAAGACTGAAAATATAATTAGCTTGGAGATTCTGGAGGAAAGCAAAATCTAGTCTAGTGTGAATCATATGAAATTTGCTTAAGACGCTTGCATGGAAACTTACAACATTGTCTAGAAACCAATAACTTCTAAGATTTCAAGCTTCATAATAATCAATGTCATGCGTGGATGCATCCTCTATATTTTATGATGTCCCATACCATTTGGGACTTAGAAGGGATGTCCTAAATTTTTAAAATTTGCACACAATTTTTAATATATATATATATATATATATATATATATATATATATATATATATATATATATATATATATTTCGACACTTTTACTTTAACAATATCGATCCCACAACACCTATTTTTGTAAAAACATTGAACCCAAATATGAAAAGTACTTCAAATAACATTAAATAGAGTTTAAAATCCAAAATTTCATTGAACGAAGTCAAAATATTTAGATATTATTTTTTTATAATGTTTTAATAACCACCCTGTATTGTCTCCTCACCACCCCCAGATCTGGGAATTTTTTTGCCATCTTTGAAACCTCGTCTACCCATCCCCTAGACTTGGGCAACAAAAATAAAATTGGGTACAAAACTCCAAAAAAGCATGAAAGATCGTGAATGGTCAGAAAATCAGATTCTAGGAAGACTCTTGGAATGGGTGGCCCCCATGAAAAAGATTTAGATTTCTTATCTCTCACCTATCAATTAGTCATGTGGGTAATTTACCTTGTGGGTTAGTGCAAGATGGAGGCGTGAAACATTCCCTCCGGTAATAAGGACTTTATAAAGAGCATTGGCCTACCATTTGGAAAATAGTCCAATGCCCCTCCTCAAGTTGTTGGAAGACAAAGAAATCATACATGATTATTCCAAGACATCATACATGTGAAAAGAAATGGACAAGTTGTGGCCTAAAATTAAATCCTTCATTTGGTTATCATGCATGGAAAATTGCTAATAGACAACCTCTAGAATAAAGGTTGGATTAGGCCTAACATCTTTCCCAATCCCAAGAGAAGTTGAATCCATTCCTCATTTATTATTCCATTTTACATATACTTTCAATCTGGAAAAGAATAACAAGTCTCTTCGGTTTGAAAAATGGTGTACCTGTACCCATCCACATGTTGGAATGTGTTGTGTATATTTTGCGTGATTCACCCCCTTTATTGACTATAAAGCCAAGTACGACGTACAATCCGTTAGATTTTAGTGGGGTCTGGAGCATCGCCCTGCTTGGAGGGGTTTGGGAGCTAGCAACCACCGAATCGAGGGTTTGGGGATTCACCCTCGATTTTTTTTAGGTTCTTATATGGCCTTTTTGGGTCTAGATAGGTGGTTGAACCCATAGTTTGCATACTTGTATTCGGAAAAGACTCGGCAAACCCCCCAAAAAAAAACAGGTGCTTGCAAGAAGAAAGTAAACAAAGTTAGCATTCTATTTGGTGAGTATACACTTTGTGATGACTTCTATGGTATTAACTTAAAGGATAACAATGTTGTGCTTGGTATGCAATGGCTACATTCATTAGGAAGAGTCACCCAAGATTTGCAAGCTATGGAGTTGAGTTCCCAACATGAAGGGAAACCAAACACCATGAGAGCACTAAAATACACGCTGCCCTATCAAATGACAACCAAGTCTATGATAGTTATGTACAAGAAATCATCTCATGAAGACATCTATGAGGATTTTTCACTACATACCAGTATGAGACAACAAGGACATGATGAAGAATATGGCAAATTGGGGGCATACTTGAGGAGGATTGTGGCACTTTTTATGAGTAAGTTGCATAAGCTCTCTTTTGCAGACCTTGAGCAATTTAGTATAGTGCATATGAAATCATTCAAAAAGCTTAGGTTGACTTGGGATCCGGGAATTGATTGGAATGTAGATTTGATATTTGGGGGCAAGCAATCCCGGGAAGGGAGGACTGTAATGTCCCTCTTTCTTGGAAAATTTTATCGAAGACCTTTTGGCCCATTTTGTCTACCCGACGGCCAAAGGGTGAGCTCAAAGGTGACTTAAGTTTTTATTAATTTTAGTATATTGTGCTAAAATTACAATATAACATTATAAAAGCGCATATAATAAATTAATAAACTGAACATTAAAATAGAACTTAGGAAAGTGCATTAAAAATAAAAGCACTTAATTTAATTGTATTTCCTAAGGGAAACTCCGACTAGCTCAAGGGAGTCAAAAAAATAGAAAAGTATGTCAAGGGTCCCATTAAAAAATGTGATTTGGCCTAGGGAAGGGCAACAAAGGGAATGAAGCTCATTGGATGTATTGGAGGTCATTTTGGGTCCCTTTTCCTTTATAAAGAAGAAGTCGACTTGCTTAAAGGGCATTCCAAATTTATTTGATATTTCTCTCTTGCATTGAAAGCTTTGAACTTTTTACAAATTAATCCAAGGACGAAAACCCTTAGGATTTATACCCTCTTGTGGACGAAAAACCCCAAGAGAATTGTGAGGGATTTCTACTTAGGGAATTCCATTGATCTTCATAGATTTTTATTATTCCAGCAGTGTGTGTTGAAGAATAAATTTGCAGCAACAGTTTATCAGATGTTCTAGTGTTGAGCGACTCACTTTTTGGATATTCTATGCTATTTCAGAGGTATTTCCAGATCTGATTTGTGTGCCATCTATTGTATTGCTATTTTGGGATCTAGAGGAATAAATTTCAAAATTTTTGGAGGGTTTTAAGAGGTATTTCAAATCAGATTTTTATGCAGATTTATGAATTGTTTTGCAGTCATTATTTGCTTCTAAAAATCAGATTTAATGCATATTTGGGCTGCTAAAAATATAGTAATCAGTTTTTGATAGAAATAAAATTATTTGAGTGATATTTGTGGAGGCTTTTCCAATAAACCCTAGTCGCATTTCTCCTTACCATTCAGATTTGCAGAAATAAATTTTGAGCCATCTTTATTAAATTGTGCTACTAGTGTTGGTTATGCTCTATTGTTGTTATCTAATGTTGTAAGCAAGGATCCAAGCCCTAAGTCAATCAGGAAGAATAAGGATAGCATGGTAGGGATCTTTCAGCCATACCCATGCCCTGTAGGGTACATACCGGCTACCTAGCAATTTTGGCTTATACACTTTTATACTTGGTTCTAGGGCTGATTACTCTATTTTCATTCCACTAAGGGGCAACAATCCATTAGTGTGGCATCCAAGGAGGATGAAACCCTTGTGGCATATTGAAGAACAAAAACTCTCCAAATTGGTGGTGGTGAAGACATTATTGAAGACCATCTTGTTGGTTTGCAACTAGGGCATCAATGAGGAGTGATTTCAAGGTTTTTTATATTATTTGGAGCCCCTCTCCTAGGGAGTGACTAGGGTTAGAGAGCATTTGAGTGACTTCTAGGGCACGGAACTTCATTATTATTTGATAATTAGATTTATCGTAATTTGTAAGACTGGGATCTTCTATATTTTGCCATTGTTGGGGTTTGGAGACCTCATTTTTGGTCATTTATAATGGCCGCATTTCTGTTGTTCATAATTAATTTTCCAGTTGAGTATTTGGATGAGTTTCATTGTGAAAAGTGCCTTAAAATATTCTTAAAGTGTTTATCTATGTTGTGGATGGTTTCTATGATGATATTTGGTTGAATTTTCACTCTAAGCAAGTTGCTGTCCTAAAAACGAGACTACCGTTCCTATTTTCAGTTGGCTGATATAAAAATATGAGTTCACTTCATTTGGGGTTTGTGTGAATTCCTTGTTTGTGTAGTTCAGCCCTAGAAAGGGACATTACATATATCGATGTGCCTATATACACACACACATGCACTAGGGTAAAGCAAAACTTTGAGGCACATTATTGTATTTTAAAATTTAAATGGTTGAGTTGATGTAATAAAGAAGAAAGCTATTGTGTTGGGTTTTTTTTTATCCGAAAGAGTTTTCCTAGGTGAAATATTGTCAATTGTGTAATCTTGTGTGTGCCATTTTTTTGTATTCATTTTTAGCTTAAAGTTTATTGCTTTTGCTATATAAGTTTATCAGGTCTTTTCTCTTCACCATGTACCCTAGTAACTATAATATAAATTTCTATGAACATTGTCAGAATATTCTGATCACTTTTCTTACCTTGGAACATTGTCTTCCGAACATGCTTTTCTCCATACATCGTAACTATGTTTATGGTCTGTGAGCTGAAAAAAACTTTGGACTCGTTAATATGGTGTGTTTTACATAGCTTTTCTTACATGTATTGCAGTTTTTGAGTTGCGACCTTGGGAATTCCTGTGTATATTTCGTAAAAATACACCCAATCAAAACTTATTTGCTTCCTTCCCCTGCCATGTGTTTAGGACCATGGGGTTTTATGGTGATGTGGAAAAAGATAATTTTACATAGACTCTTAGGGCTTGGAGCTGTTGCTGATTGCTACAAATTGTTTGATATTCAATAATCATATTTCCTTCGAATTAAGTGTTTGAACGTAATGCATTTATAAATATCTGACATTATTTTCCATATTTGTGTTTTGTCTATGTTGCAAATTGTGGACTGACACCTATGGCATGTTTTCCATATTAAAGGGGCATGATGTGCATACAACGAATGAATATAGTCCATCGAGATCTGAAAAGTGCAAATTGTCTTGTTGATAAACACTGGAGAGTAAAAATATGCGATTTTGGTCTTTCACGGATAATGACCAACTCTCCTATAAAGGATTTGAATGCTGCTGGAACTCCTGAGTGGATGGCACCAGAACTGCTACGTAATGAACCATTCACAGAGAAGTGTGATGTATTCAGTTTTGGAATTATAATGTGGGAGCTGTGCACATTAAAGCGCCCTTGGGATGGCGTCAAGCCAATGCAAGTCAGTATAAATATTTTACCTGCTGTTTATTATCCTTCGAAATTTTAACTTGGAAATTGTTTTCCCAACTTGTAAAAAATGATTGTTTCTTATCATAGTTTTACCCTACAAAGGCATTGTTATTTCATCAAGTAATGATATCTGCAATAGAAGCTGCATATATAATCGATAATTAAAAATAAGGTTCAGTATTATGTGTTTTCTTATTTTTGTGGCATGTTTTGCTAGGTGGTTTATGTTGTTGCCCATGAAGGGGCAAGGTTGGATATACCTGACGTCCCAATTGGGAAGTTGATCTCAGGTATCAATATGGGATCGTTGTATATATAAGTTGGTTTCAAACTTTCATATATCTCATTTCTGCTTACATTTTACAAAATTGCTGATGATGTGGCAGACTGCTGGGCAGAAGATCCCAATGTTAGGCCATGCTACGAGGAAATTTTTACACGCCTCCATGAGTGTGAACTTTTGCTAAATTAAAGTGATTGGGCAGGTGAGTGTTTATCTTAGTCTTGGAATGATTTCCAAGAACTATCCAGGCCAATAAACCATCTTCTATGAGGGAAAATTGCACAAGTTTGGCAGATCCACGAACCTGATTTATACTGTAGGTAAAGAAAACAGCATACTGGTGGTCTTGAATCCAATGCACTTTTCTTGCAGTATTCTGCATCAGCCACTTGAAATCAACAGTATTTTGAATTTTGAGGGCAAGAGTGATTTATAAGGCACTACATGCTTCAAAAGCTTTTCCTATGGGAAAGAGGCTAAAAGGTGAGAAAACCAAAGTGGTGAATTATATTCACCATTCCTCCCCTTAATAATGGATGCATAAAGGTGCTTGTGTGCTAAGCATTTCCCTTGCCTTGTAATTATACCACCATTACACAAGGAATAATGTCATTGGTGAACTGGCTACTCATGGAGGTCATCTTAAGATAATTGAAAATTACATGGATCGAATCCCGATTTTTTTTAAATATCTAATTGTTTTGAATATTCTGTGACATATATTGAAGATCTGAAGTTGGAAAAACAAATGATTGCTAATTTGCAATCATATAGCCCGAGGAAAAGTTAATGTGTATTTAGCATTTTGATGCACTGTATCCTGCCTATATTATAATAATTGAAGTCTTTACCATGGTAATAAATCTGTCCATCTATAAAATATAGATGCCTAGTAGCTGTTGTACTTTTAAGTTAATGTTAGAAAAAATTGAATTTGAATTGATTTCTATATGTTATGGGTAAATTGTTGGTTGAAACTTGAGTCCCTAGAAATTGGATATCCTAATGTTTTGAGATCTTCAAAGGATTCTCCATCCTGTCCTCGTACTCCTAGTGTTTACTTGTGAACTTCTTTATATGACTTTGAAAGAACCATTGATGGAAACATAAACAAAAAATTACTATTTATGGCTCTTGATGAAGCCTTTTCAGTGTTGTATTCTAGACCAAAGAAATACAAATGTACAAAGCATTCTAAACTTTCTTTTTGCTCCAATAGTAGTTTCTATTGATTGTTATTCTGGTATGGTCTTTCTATTGAGTGCTGTTTGATACTTGAAGATATGGACGAAGGAAAGAATGAAATAGTTGTGGTCAAATCAATCAACAACACACATCAGGACTCTATGCAAATGATATTCAAGACAACGAAAGATTTTAATTGAGTAGAACTCGTTGACTTTTGTGGCGGTAGTTAGACATTTCTAACATATTTGAACTTGAGGACCATTAACTCATCAAGAGCTTATATAAGTAACATCTTTACACCACAAGCCTCCACTTGCCCTAAGTTTTTGGCTAAGTTGGCTTATGAGTAGGGACTTCGCAATTTTTAAAACTTATTTAGAACTAGAAATGTGTCAAATGGTTGAGAGAACAATTGCCATCTTAACTTACTTGCATTGGACCTATATCCCTTCATCCCTATTTTTTATCATCTAGATTTAAAAATAGGGCAGCACTATTTGGTTGTTTGCAGTGGAATTTATGACATTCAATGCTGCAATGCTATTGTGTTACCACACAATTTGATGCTCCTCAATCAAGGGGTATATCCATAGTCGTTACTTATTTGATTCCATGTATATCCATAGTAGTTGTTTCTCTAATTTTCCATGCAATGTCTCATAAGGTGTCCCATCACACTAGCTCTTGACAAACAATAATCTGCTCAACGGATATTTTTCTTTACAACCACCTCCCAAGTAATAGAGGCAAACACACATTACAAGTTTCTTTGTTGGTGCCAAAGCTTTTTCGTCCTTGGATGTTAGGAGGGATTTTTGGGGGATTGTTTTTACTTCCTACTAGGAATAACCAACATGGCCCTTGCAGCCCTAGATATTCCTCAAGGAGTATTATCAAATCTTGAATTAGCCCTTTCATAGTGATAGATGATGACACAAATGATTCCTCTATCCCAACCATGGTTAGAGATGTTTGATGAGACTACAACTTTCATTTGCAAGCTCGTCAGGGGTTTTTACTCCTCCCACATCGCTATTTGTGTTGTTACACTAACAACATGGGTTGGGGGATTTACCAAATGTTTATTGTTCTTTTTTTAGTTTATCGTTGTTCCTAGGGTCCGTTTATCCTAGCACTTTCTATTGGAGGTGTGTATTCTCAAGTCCTATTGACCTAGTTTTGATCTTCCACGAACATCAATATAATCTTTCTTTCTCCATGATTGTTTCCTCCCATGATGATGTGAATGCCAATTTGCAACAACTGTTGTATAATCAACCTTGTTTTCCATCACTTCAAGCTTTTATTATACTATTCTTGTGGTTCCTATTCGGTGAAATTTTTGAGTTTCCTTTAAAAGTATTGAATTCATTCTTGTGCTATTCTTTAAAATCTTTTTGTTTTCTCTTAAAATTCCTCATTGTGCTTTTGTTTTGATTCTTACTAATGATGTTCTTTAAATTCTCCCTCATGCTCTTCATGATCCTTTGTGATATGTTTTGGGATAATCTACAAACTACCTTATTTTCATGTACTAAGCATCGTGAAATTCTTTCATGCATTACTTTTCTCAAGATTTTTAACCAAGGGTATCCGAGAACAATATCCAAGCCATTTATAGTTGCGACATGGAAATCCAAATGTAAATTGAATTTTTTACATGACAATATTCAAGTCCTCAAATCTTTGTGAAATTTCATGTAGGCACACCAAATTGAAGTGTCGTGCGACATCATGTCAATGGGTGTTATTTAATTTATTGTTAGGGAGGCCTTGGCAATTTGATCAGAGAGTTGTGCATGATGTGATGACCAACACTTATCGTTGTAGAAGGGTGGAAATTTTTTTAGCCAGTCTCTTTTAAGGACAAGGAAGAAGAGGTATACAATGGTAAAATGGTGGTTCTTTGATTTTGATTCTTGATGTTTTTCAAATACATCTATCCGGCTATTTGGAGGGCCCCTATCTATATTTGCTACAATTTGAAATACATACAAATTTGTAGAATAATTCTATAAAGGCGTGCATGTGCGTGGTCATAAGAACGACACAACAACATGAATATTCCCACTTTTGAGAAGCTGAACCTCCATTTTTATTTACATCACTTCCTATGTTGGGACCCTTAGTGGTTAAAATTTGATCTAGGTCAACTAATAATTAACTTGGTGATTACATGCTCAAATGACTTAAGTCAGCGGAACTTTGGCTTACAAACGGAACTTACATGTGTTTAATGATTTAATGAAAAGAATTATAATATTTGTAAACATATTATTTTAATTTAATCTGACTACCTACTGTGTATGTGCAAATAATAGGGTTTATTTATGCAATAAAATCATTAACTACTGCTTTTATTCAACCTGAACAATTCCCATCATTCATAAGTAATTCTCGATCACTTTAATCTCCTAACCATGGCTTGCAAATAAAAGAATTAACATGGATTGATTAAGTCAATAATCTTATTAGGGCTTCCTACACAAATTAAAGGCCTATGTAGGATTAAACAAGAGCTTTATGATTAAGTAAATTTGGGCCATTGGATTTAAGCAACCATAATGTTGTCCTAATTTCTTGTTGAGAAATTACAAAAGTTCTTTTTGGCCTCCTTTCTTCCATTTGTAGGTTTGTGCAAGGGAAAGGATGAGGATTGGAAGTGCCAAGCTTTCATAGAGATCTTTACTTGGGTGAAAGGGATTTTGCTACCTCTTACACAAATGGGTTGAAGAGATTTACATAGCATTTTGTTGTTTATTTTTCTTGTTCAAATTTACCTCGCCCTTAACCTATTGCTTGTATTAGGATATGAGTAGCCGACTTGTGGCTTACCATATCATTTTATTATATCATTTATACTTTCTCATGCTTAATAGGTCGGCCTAGGTGATGGCCATAACATATGAATAGTATATATAGAGGATTGTAGGTAGTAGTTCATTATTTTTAAGCATTTGAGTCATATTATATGGTTTGGAGGTTGCCCCCTCGAAGTGGCGAAGCTATTACAATTGCATATAGAGATCATTATTCTGAAATATTGTGTTATTGGGTGTTATATTGCTGCTCATAATCTGAATTATACAAGTAATTTCATTACAAGTGGTATCAAAGCTACGATCTAGGCTAAAATTAGGGCAAAACCCTAATTTTTTGTTTCTGCAATATATTTTGAATCAGAGCGAATTGGCAAGAGATATTTTTACCAGAGTTGCGAAACATTTCAAGTAAGGTTCCCTGAAAATTTTAGACTATTTTGATTTATTTTGCACAAGTTATTACAAATTTAGGGTTTTTCATAAAATCACTCCCTAGGGTGCAAATTGTGGAATTTTTTCAAGTTCTTTACATTTTCGAAAAGCTCTGAAAAAAATAGTATTAGTATCTTCTCTGTGTTTTTTTCCTGTTTGACCAAATTTGTATTGAAACCCAAAGGTTTGATATCATGGCGGGGCCTTCCACAAGAGCAAAAAAGAATCCGGTTACTCCGGGTAAAACCCCAGATAAAGATGAGATAGTGATTGAAGAGATGGATTCAGAAGGGGTAAATACAGATTCCTCAGCACTAGGGTTTACTTCAGTTGATCATAAGGTGAGCCAACTTGAGTATGAGTTGCGAAATGTATAATCTGATATGGCCTCGAAAGGAGACATAGCCCAAATCAATCATCGGTTGGAAGATATCATGCAACATGTAAAGGGTAAATATTATGGCCCAAATCCATCCCATATCAACCAAGGAGGATCTTCAGTTCAAAATCATGGACAAAATAACCATGTTGGATCACTTTTCCAGCCCAATCGGTATCCAACTTATTCGCAACCATGAAATATGATGCCGAAAGTGGATAGGCGCAAATTTGATGGTAAAGATCCCCTGAATTGGATAAATCAAATGGAGAACTTCTTTGAGCTACATCAAACACCATAAGAACAAAAGGTGACTTTGGCATCCCTGTATCTTGAACCAGACCAATTCGTTTGGTATCGATGGTTATGTGCTTAGAGGTAGAAGAATGGTCACAGTGTCACTTGGACAGTTTTTACCGAGGAGTTGCAATTGCACTATAGTTCTAGTGTTTCAGAGAACTACTTTAGTCAATTAGCAAAGTTACGACAAATAGGATTAGTCAAAGATTATGTGCATCAATTCTAAAACCTATCCTTAAGGGTGTAGAATATACCAGAAGAGAATCTGAATGACCTATTTCTTGGGAGTCTTAAGGACCACATCGAGCATGAGGTACGTATGTTTAATCCACTCAAGCTTTCTGATTCTATTATCATGGCACGTCGAGCAGAGGAAAAAGTTCTTTGTAGTAGGAGGCCGCCTTTCATTAACACCAAAGACCATAGTATCTCTTCCCCTTCATTTTCTAGGCCAATTAGACTGACTCCTCAACAAATGGAAGAAAAGAGAGCAAAAAGATTATGCTTTAACTGTGATAGCAAATATGGACCAAGACACAAATGTGCTGAGAAGAAGTTGTTCTATAGTGACGGAGGTAATGAGGATGATGAGGATGCTGAAATTATAGGAGAGGTTGAGGAACCAGTAGAAGAGGAAGTAGAGGATCACCAACCTACAATTTCTTGTTATGCATTGTTAGGTATTAGTACTCCTCAAACACTCAAGGTTATTGGCTATCTCAAAAAACAGAAGGTGACAGTGTTGTTTGACTCGGGGAGTACTCATAACTTTATAAATAGTAAGTTGTCTGCCTCAATTGTTTTATTTACCCAACTCCATAAATGCAAGTTATGATTGCAGATGGTGGGACAGTCAAATGCATAGGAAAATGCCATAGTATCAAGCTTTCCATGGGAGACTACATGTTAGACTCACCTATGTTTACTATTTTTATGGGAGGGTCAGATATTGTTTTGGGTGTCTAATGGCTCACAACCTTAGGTACTATTGAGATAAATTTCCAAGAATTGTTCATGTGATTTCATCCAGATGGAAGGACAATACAATTGAATGGGATGGTAGCTAAGTCGCCACATATTATTAGCTCTCATCAGATGCAGAAGGTTATCAGAAAATGAGTAGATGGATTTATAGCAAAGTTATTTTCCATAGAAGTACAAAATACAGAGTCTTCAATGCCACCCGATCTTCAAAAGATTGTTGATGCTCACTCATCTTTTTTGATGCAACTCCAAAGGGACTACCACCAGTTAGGGATCATGATCATGCCATTTAGTTGATTCTAGGGAGCCAAACACCTAACATTAGACCATACAGATACCCATATCCCCAGAAAAGTGAGATCGAGAAACTGGTTCAGGAAATGTTGAAGGTAGGTATCATTAGGCCTAGTCAGAGTGCCTATTCTTCCCCAGTGGTCATGGTACATAAGAAGGATGAAACATGGAGGATGTGTCCAGATTACCAAGAACTCAACAAGTATACCATCAAAGATAAGTTTCATATTCCAGTAATTGAAGATTTACTTGATGAATTGCATGGTGCTATTTATTTTACAAAATTAGATCTTCGTTTGGGGTACCATCAAATTAGAATAAAAGAGGATGTTCATAAAACGGCTTTCAGGACTCATGAGGGCAATTATGAGTTTTTGGGAATGCCTTTTGATCTTACAAATGCGCCTTTAACCTTTCAAAACTTGATGAACACTGTTTTCAAGCCATTTTAAAGAAAATTTGTATTAGTTTTCTTTGATGACATATTGATTTACAGTAAGACATGGGAAGAACACTTACAACATGTAAATAAAGTGTTGGAAGTTTTGGAGAAATATACTCTCTATGTAAAGCCATCTAAATGTTCTTTTGGTGTACAAGAGGTAGAGTACTTGGGTCACATTGTATCCCATGAAGGCGTCAAAGTTGATCATCAGAAGATCAAAGCTATGGTGGAATGGCCAAGACCCAAAACTCTCAAAAATCTTCATGGGTTCCTAGGACTAACAGGGTACTATAGAAGATTTGTGCGGTGATATGGTAGAATAACAACCCCACTCACTGCATTGCTAAAGAAGGATGTCTTCCATTAGGCAGACTTAGCCACTAAATCCTTTGAGCAGCTAAAGGAAGCTTTGTGCAGCACCCCAGTTTTGGCTACTCCCAACTTCTCAAAAACCTTGATTGTTGAATGTGACGCTTCAGGATCAGGATTGGGAGCAGTTCTAATGCAAGAAGGAAGACCAATTGCATTTGAGAGTCGCCAATTCAAAGGAAAAGATCTGTTCAAACCGGTTTATGAGAAATAAATGATGACTGTTCTTCATGCGGTCAAGCAATGGAGGCTGTTAGAGTAGGTATTTACCTTAGCTCATGTTCACCTATGTACATTATTTACCTTTATTGTATTTATCCTCACCCACTTATGTGTGTGGATATTTCTTTTTATTTATTTAGATATTAGGAGATATTATCTAGTTGTTAGGTATAGTTCTTTCCTTGATCTATGGTATTGACTAATTCTTTCCTAGATCTATGGTATTGACTAGATCTTTGATGTCTAGTTCTTTCCTAAATCTATGGTCTTGACTAGTTCTTTGATGACTAGTTATTTCCTTGATTCATGGCTTGATCTATGACCTTGATTGGTTCTTAGATTGTTATTCCTTTCCTATTTAAGCAAGACCCGTTCTCAATGTATTGCATTGAGTTCCATAATAATATATGATATTGCTGCTCATTTGTTTGCAAAGGTTTTGTGTAAAGTTATTCTAGCGAATTGCTTTCATCTTATTGATCATGGTGTTTGATTAGCATATGTGTTCTTGGCTTGGTATGATCTGGTTATTGTTCCTTTTATGGTATCAAAGCTGCACAACTTGCCGTCACACACACCAAAATCGAACTGATGGTGGAGAGGGATCTCATCGTGTTAATCAGTTGCTACACCAATACCCTCTCACATGATGGAGCCGGGTATACACCCAATCAGGCCCAACAACATATTAAGAGGAAGTGACACTAGGAATTTTCTCGGGAGGTCACCCATCCTAGAACTACTCTGGGGGCGACGCGCTTAACTGCCTGGTATCAGAGATGCACGACTTGCCGTCACACCAAAAGCTTGAACTTATGGGTGGAGAGGGATCTCATCGTGTTAATCAGTTGCTATGCCAACACACCCCCGCACGATGAAGCTGGATGTAACCACGTGAGCTCTGGGCCCACCACGTATACACCCAATTAGGCCCATGAACCTTAGGATTGGGCAGTGGAACCGGGAGATTTCCAGGGAGGGGTCAATCCATCTTAGCACTACTCTGGGACCATTCCATCTTCCTTCTTATTCTTTCTCTTTCCTTATAATAGGATTCTTTCATTCTTTTGGTTCGAGATTTCTTCATGGATATATTGTACATGAGTACCTCATCAGACCTAGTTGACAGACTCATACCGTGGACATGCCACTTCTATTTTGGCCCCTAGCTTCATTTAAGGGGGGTGTTAGAGTAGGTATTTACCTTAGCTCATGTTCATCTAGGTACATTATTTACCTTTATTATATTTATCCTCACCCACTTATGTGTGTGGATATTTCTTTTTATTTATTTAGATATTAGGAGATATTATCTAGTTGTTAGGTATAGTTATTTCCTTGATCTATGGTTTTGACTAGTTCTTTCTTAGATCTATGGTATTGACTAGATCTTTGATGTCTAGTTTTTTCATAAATCTATGGTCTTGACTAGTTCTTTGATGACTAGTTATTTCCTTGATTCATGGTTTGATCTACGACTTTGACTGGTTCTTAGATTGTTATTCCTTGCCTATTTAAGCAAGGTCCATTCTTAATGCATTACATTGAGTTCCATAATAATATATGATATTGTTGCTCATATTGTTTGCAAAGGTTTTGTGTAAAGTTATTCTGGCGAATTACTTTCATCTTATTGATCGTGGTGTTTGATTAACATCTGTGTTCTTGACTTGGTACAATCTGGATATCATTCCTTTTAGAGGCCCTATCTCATGGGTAGCACGACTTCAAGGTCACACCAAACTGATCATGATAGTGTCAAATACTTTTTGGAGCAAATGTTGTCATCTGAGGAACAACAAAAGTGGGTAACGAAAATGTTGGGTTATGATTTTGAAATCATATACAAAAAGGGTAAAGAAAATGTAGTAGCATGATGCATTGTCCAGAAGGGATACATCTGCAGATCAGGCCTTACTATGTGGAATTTCCATGTTGACGAGCCGATTGAGTGGATGAAACAAGAATTGGAATGGGAGGTCAAGACAAGGATCCCATGATATCTAAAAAAATCTGAGTGGAAAGGTAATGCCCTATGGTACAAGGACATGTTATACTTGAGTAAAGATTCTGAGTTAAAGCATAAGATTCTCGCCTATTAGATGACACTCAAAGGTTTTCGAAGACATCATAGAATAAAAAGAGAATTCTCATTGGGAAGAACTCAAGGGGGATGTGCTATGTCGCAGACTCACAGCACCCCTGGATGCAGATCAGGGTTCTAGGATGTGATCACGTCTAGCATCCAGTGTGATTGCACAACATGGATACACCTCAATCTAGGCCCAACGACATTAGGAGGACTTGTGAAACTGAGAGAGGAATCTCCAGATTAGAGGCTGGTTCCTCAAACTCCTCTGATCTTAGCATCTATATTTTGCAAAACTACAGAGGTTTAGATCCTAATCCTCTTCTAACTTGCAAGGGGACAGGGGTATAAGTGCAAAAATTGAAACTAACTAAAGATGGTGATGCACCAAAAGGAGTGGTGAAACATATTTGGTCATGCAAATAGACACAGACCAAAGTTCACAACATAAAACATACACAGACTGATAATGTATAATTTAGTATCTGAAATCAAGCAAATAATACAAACAGAGGATTGAAACCCATTCACAGAGCTTGCACTTATCATTTCAATGTCAAAACTACGCATTACACCCTCAGAGAGGTAAAAGAAAACTGTTACAATACCTTGGAGAGGTCTGATCCTTCATCGAGGTGAAAGAAGAAGTCTGCTATGCCTTTAAAAAATGTATCCTCACCCACTTATGAAATGAGCCCAAAACTGGCTTTTACAGTGCAAGGGTCGAGCCCAGGAGACAGAAAACGTACAAAGGCATGGTATAGTTATTTCCTTGCCCATCCTATGGTTCTTGACTACAGGTGCTTTCTTAAAACGGCATGGGGGACCTTACAAACCCATACCCTATCACTTTGACCGGATTACAGGAGAATGCGACCCATTTTGCATTAAATCTATGGTCGTTGGAATAGTCATCTTCTAGCCATGAACATGCGTCAGAGCTGTTTCTCAATTTTCTGGTTCCAGACTGCTCCAAAATGCGAGATTGACCCCGGAATCGAGTGGAGAATTGTCATTCAGCTTTCCGTTGATATAAAGCAACGTGCAAATCCGAGCTTTGGATCGAAAGTTATGGCGATCTGAAGATTTAGGGCACAGAACAGGCGAAAACGCGTTTTGAAATCTTTCCCGCGCTCTGCTCACCTGGATGACACGTGGCACGTGTTGATTGGACGATCAATTCTCTCTCCTCTGCCTTTTGCGGGCTTTCATCTTATTGAAATTTCCTTGTGGTGCCCCTGCTTGGACATGTGGCGCTGTTCTTGACTTGGTTCGGATCAGTGCTCGAAAACTCACCCCTTTGACTTTTCTAGAGGCCCTTTCCCCTGGGTAGACACGTGTCATGCGTAAAAATTGGTCCTCGGACCTGCCGGCTCTGTCGCGCCCTTCGCGTCTTTTTGTCCCATTTGGCACAGTGCTCCTTGTGCTGATTTGAGGAACAACAAAAGTGGGTAACGAAAATGTTCGCGTCAATGATTATTCCAAATGTCCCTGTGCTTCGCGGGTAAAGAAAATGTAGTAGCCGATGCATTCGTCCAGATTTGGCCGGTACATCTGCAGATGCCCTTACTTTGTCCCACTTGGCCCACTTTGCTTCGGACTGTTTGTTCCCATTTCAGTGGATGAAACCGGATTGGAATCGGGTATCTTTGTCCAAGGATCTATGATGTCCCAAAGTAGTTGAGTGCGAAAGGTAATGCTCTATGGTACAAGGACATGTTCGGCTTGAGTAAAGATTCTGAGTTAAAGCATAAGCTTCTCGCGCTATTAGATGACGCCTCGTAGGTTCTGTGAAGACATCATAGAGTAAAAAGAGAATGTCTTTTGGGAAGAACTCAAGGGGGATGTTGCTTGTCGCAGACTGGGCTGCACCCCTGGATGCAGATCAGGCTTTTCGGCCGATCCGCGCCTTGACATCCAGTGTGATTGCACAACATGGAAACCTCTCTCCCAGCGTGGGGACTCCTAGAAACTGAGAGAGGAATCTCCAGACTTAGAGGCTGGTTCCTCAAACTCCTCTGATTTAGATCTACAATTTTGCAAAACTACAGAGGTTTAGATCCTAATCCTACTTGCTAACTTGCAAGGGGACAGGGGTATAAGTGCAACCTTTGAAACTAACTAAAGCATTTTGATGCACCAAAAGGAGCTTGTGAAACATATTTGTCATAGCCAAATGAGACAGGAGACCAAAGTTCACAACATAAAACATACACAGACTGATAATGTATAATTTAGTATCTGAAATCAAGCAAATAATACAAACAGAGGATTGAAACCCATTCACAGAGCTTGCATTATCATTTCAATGTCAAAACACGCATTACACCCTCAGAGAGGTAAAAGAAAACTGTTACAATCCTTGGAGAGGTCTGATCCTTCAATCGAGGTGAAAGAAGAAGTTGCTATGCCCATTTAATGTATCCCCCCTCTGAAATGAGCCCAAAACTGGCTTTTACAGTGCAAGGGTCGAGCCCAGGAGACAGAAAACGTACAAAGGCATGGGAGCCCATCCTTTCTTGACTACAGGTGCATTAAAACGGCATGGGGTGACCTTACAAACCCATACCCTATCACTTTGACCGGATTACAGGAGAATGCGACCCATTCTGCATTAAATTTGGTCGTTGGAATGTCATTTCTAGCCATGAACATGCGTCAGAGCTGTTTCTCAATTTTCTCCCTCCAGACTGCTCCAAAATGCAAGATTGACCCCGGAATCGAGTGGAGAATTTCACCAGCTTTCCGTTGATATAAAGAACGTGCAAATCCGAGCTTTGGATCGAAAGTTATGGCGATCTGAAGATTTAGGGCACAGAACAGGCGAAAACGCGTTTTGAAATCTTTCCCGCGCTCTGCCACCTGGATGACACGTGGCACGTGTTGATTGGACGATCAATTCTCTCTCCTCTGCCTTTTGCGGGCTTTCCTTTTGAAATTTCCTTGTGGGCCCCTGCTGGGACATGTGGCGCTATTTTATTGGTTCGGATCAGTGCTCGAAAACTCACCCCTTTGACTTTTCTAGACCTTTCCCCTTGAGACACGTGTCATGCGTTGATTGGTCCTCGGACCTGCCGGCTCTCTCGCGCCCTTCGCGTCTTTTTGTCCCATTTGGCACAGTGCTCCTTGTGCTGATTTGGGCCGAACCGGCCGGTTCGCGTCAATTTATTCCAAATGTCCCTGTGCTTCGCGGGAAAAATTCTTCCGGTTCGCCCAATTTGGCCGGTTCGCGCCTTTTTGTCCCACTTGGCCCACTTTGCTTCGGACTGTTTGTTCCCATTTCAGCCGAACCGGCCGGTTCGGGTATCTTTGTCCCAGATGTCCCAAAGTAGTTAGTGCGAAAGTTCTCTTTTTCGGCCAGATCGGCTTCTCGCGCCCGCCTCGTACTTCTGTCCCAGTTGTCCTTGTTGCTTTTTGGGCTGCCTGGAGGCTTTTCGGCCGATCCGCGCCTTGACATCCCAAATGTCCCAGTTGCTCCTAGGACTAGGACTTAGCCGATTTTCACAATTTTTCCTGGATCAACCTACTTGCCTTCTGCAACCTTTTTTTCGCATTTTCTCAGAGCTTGTTCTTTTTAGCCTGAACAGGAGAGTTAGAAAATTTCCTGAAGGGACCCTAGAAACCTGATTTTTGCTCTGAATCAATCAATTTGCTTGGGATTTAATTATTCTGATGCATGTTATCAGAATTACCTTGGGGGGTGAATTCTGGATAATAGGATGTACAAAAGTTTGTATTAAAGTGTTTAGTGTGCCATTGGAACAAAGGTGAAACCATTAAGACACTAGGTCTATTGCAACAATTACCAATTCCTAGCCAGAGATGGAAGGAGGTCTCCATGGATTTCATCACCGGATTGCCTTGTTCAGAGGGTAAGAATGTTATTTTTGTGATTGTGGATAGGCTCAAAAAATATGCCCATTTTGTGCCCTATCACATCCATTTACAGCTAGTACAGTCGCAGCTATTTTTTTGGAGACAATTCAAAGGCTACATGGAACCCTAAAGATAAGTGTAAGTGATCGTGATCCTATTTTCACAAGTAATTTTTCGACGGAATTATTTTCATGTTTGGGTACTCAGCTAGCTCACAGTTCATCTTATCATCCTCAAACTGATAGGCAAATGAAAGTGGTCAACAAATGCTTAGAGGGGTATCTACGTTGTTTTGTATCAAATAAGCAGGAAAGATAGATTAAATGGCTACCACTTGTAGAATGGTGGTATAACACATCTTTTCATACCTCTTCTCAAATGACCCCATTTTTAGCATTATATGGTTACCATCCACCTTCTATCACTTCCTCCTTGAGGGTGCAAACTGAGGTTAGAGATGTTGAGGAACACATTTAACATCAACAACAAGTTTTGGCTAGTTTGAAGGAGAATTTAACATTAACACAAAACATGATGAAACAACAAGTAGATCAACATCATAGTGAAAGACATTTTGAAATTGGTGATTGGATTTTTGTACATCTCCAGCCTTATAAACAAATGTCTCTAAAGCAACAAAAAAAGGACAAAAAACTTGCTCCTAAATATTATGGCCCTTATCAGGGTCTACAGAAAATTGGTAGTGTTGCTTATAAACTAGAGTTGCCTCCATCTTCACACATACACCCAGTATTCCATGTTTCATGCCTGAAGAAGGTTATTGGACAAAAATTTGAAGCCTAGACAGAGTTACCAGAACTTGACGAGGAAGGAAGAATCATTTTGGAGCCAGAGAAAATTCTGCAAACACGTACTAAGAGGCTGAGAACCAGAGACATTAAGGAATATCTGATCAAGTGGAATAATCTGAGCATAGAAGATGCCACCTGGGAGGATGAAGGTTTTCTGCAGCAACATCCAGGATTATTAGGTGGTCTCTATTGATTTGATACCCAAACGGGTGAACTGTCATAAGTGGGTTTCTCAATTGGATCTTATTTATAATTTTTTTCTTGCTAGTTATATTCATTTGTATAACAAAGATTGGCTATATACATGTAATAGTAAATAAAGTGGCTATGCTCTCATTTGTATGCATAGCCACTTTACAAACATAGACACAATATTTACTATTACAATTGCTTACACAATAAATAAACACAATATAGTCTCCAAGTAGCCTTTAACCTTCATTTCCTGCAATAGCACATTCCAAATAACCACAAAAGGGGGGGAGAACAACATTCACTTCTCGACCTCTCAGTGTCGGCATGATTTCTTCCACATTGACTCACAAAATTCCTAAATCAAAATGACAATCACTCAATAATTTAGACTTAATAAAGAGGTAACTACAAGTTTACACAATGTGGAAATACCACAATTTCTATATTGGATAACTACAAACATGGTGGATAACAAGCATAATTAAGAATTCAACTTTCTTTGAAACATGACACACACTCTACAAACCTAAAACAAGTTTTCCCAAAGGATGAATACCCTGGGCAACTAAAACCTTGGGTCCCTACAACCGTTTCGGTTATGGATTAACTTAATGTGAAACACTTTCTCAATGAATCTCCGCGTTCACTCCTATAAGGTGGTGGATTACTTCATTGACTTAAAATTTCAAATCTATTTTTCAAATTTTTTATAACACCTGCTATTTCCATACTTGTTCTCCATAAAAGGACAAGTTGGGTCCCTACATCTTCCCCCCACACACAAATAATACAACCACAATAACACATCAAAACATTGAGCATTTCAACATTTGCAGTAGAGCTCAAAGGAGCATAAAATTCACAACAATTATAATTTTAAGTGCAAAGAAAGTGTAGTGAAAAAAATGAGAAACATAATTAAAAATTGAACCTACATCTTGGTGCCCTTGTCCAAGACTAAAGCGCAAAACCCAAAAAAAATGTTAACAAACAATTCTTTTCAAAACTCCATCACAGTCTACAAATCTTCTCCAAGTCCCCCAAAATTATAGAACTACATAACCCCTAACCTTCATTATATCTTGGCATAAAAAAGGATTCTGACAAACCCATACACTAATCACCAAAACAACCACATGGTAACCTACTCGACTCCCCTTACTTCCACCACACTCCCAAATAAGCTAAGAATTACAAAACCCCAAGAAAAAATTACTATTCAAGAAAAAGGAAATGATTTACTCCTTGATTAAAAAGAAAACATCATGATTCACACATCCAAAATTTACATCCCCAAAAAGGTTGACTCTTAGAAGTGCCTTTCATTAGACTCTATTTAACCTTAAATTTGGAATTAATTTGCACAATTTAAAAGCACCACATCACAATTTTCTTGACCCATGACATGTGAAAAGTATCCAAAATGAGGACTACCTTATGGGTAGTGACAAGGGCCAAGTTTTGGGGTGAGAAATATATGTTTTTTGCCCTAAACTCAACTCTAAAACAATCTCTAAGAACAAATGTGAAATTTTCTTATTTGGCAAGGTGGACAAGGATGCAATTACACACAAACAAAAACACACTTAAAACAAAGACCCTTACAAAATCATAAAAGGGAATAATTAATGTATGAGGCCACTTTAAAAGATGACATGGAAGCAATAACAAGGCCACAAGGATTGTAAGTGCGAAGCCACACACACACATCTTATGACCTAGGGGTTTGAGTGATTTACACATTCGTATTTGCCTCTCCAAATTGTGGACGCCTGGAAACATGCAAAAATTTGTCTCCTTACACACTCAACTCAAGCATTATATATGTTCAAAGTTGTAATATCAACAATTAAAACTATCACCATTTTAAACATACATTTCATTCTTTCAAATGTTAAGAAACACAATCAAAAGCGCTACACATCATTATCATCATCCTCGTTATTTCATCCATCACACACATTTGCTACATATGCTAGTCTATGTCATAGGTGATAATCATAATCATAAATAAGGCTAGTATGCAATGGAAAGTCATCCAATATCATCTGACATAATCGTAATCATGTAATGGACATAATCCACAATATTATGTTGAGCAACATTATTATGGTCTAATCATAACAATAAGAAATATCATAGTTCAAATCAACATATGCATCATACTGCAAATGTGAACCACATCAAAGAGTTCTATCCAAGCATCTAGTGTCAAATAAATGAAGGACCCAAAATACTAAAACCAAATGCATAGAAATGGTTAGAGGATCAGGGTGAAAATATTGTTTTTCTCACTCTTGCACATCATACATGCGTTGCTAAATAAGGACCACCTGACGCACAATATACTACATAATTGTAGGCCCAACAACATCCTGATCCTCTATTCTATCGTATCTAAGTGGAATTTTGCATTGCCTCCAGTACAATGCCTTGTAAGGCACCATGTCGAATTGTGGTAGTTGTATGTAAACTCTACCAAGTACAAATAGTCCTACAAGTGAGATTATTGGTCCATCACATACATGTGTAGCATGTCCTCTAGAACCCTATTTACCCTCTCTATTTGTCCATATGTATCTAGGTGGTAGGTTGTACTAAAGTTGAGTTGAGTTTTCAACGCCTTCTGAAGGGTAGTATATAAATATGAAATATGCACGAGATCTCAATCACAAATGATCTTACAAGCAATCCTGTGCAATCAAAAAATCTCATCAAGGTAGAGTCTTGCCACAAATAGCATGGTGTAGGTGGTCATAACATGTGAAAAATGTGCTATCTTGGTCAATTTTCCCACTGTGACCATGTTTGTGTCGTGCCAATAGGAGGATGTGGGAAATCCCATAATGAAGCACATATAAATGGTATCCCATTTCTACTCTGCAATAATCGTTAGAATATGTTGTATATTTTGTATATTGTATACCCAGGAGTATTGTAACACCTTTTTCATGAGTGTTAGCGAGGGTCCAGGATTGGTGCCGAATGGGGGGTTTGTGGGGCCAACGACCCCCTAATTAGGGGTTCGGGGGCTGGCCCTTGATAATTTTTTTGGGACCCCCATTTTCTCAAGAGTATAGATATGTGATTTTTTATCTATATGTGTATCTGGGTGGTGTTATAACCCATGATTTATGGGGAACCATTATGGGTTGTTTTGTTAGCCCATGGTTTTGTTACCCATTGTCTTGTAAAACTGCTTTGATAATTTCCTATTGATGTGCTTACATACAACTAGACATGTAGTATGGTAGAGATTATTGTATTATAAATGGTTAAGTTAATGCAATGAGAGAGAGATGGGTTTTCTCTCGAAAGGGTTTCCTAAGATAAATCTTGTGTATGTCATTTTCATTTCTCTGTTTATCTTGAACATTTTGTTAAATCTGGCTTCTCGTTTATTTGTTTATTGGATCCATTCAATTCATTTGGTATCGGAGCTAGGTTTAAGATTTTATGTGAAGATTTAGGGTTTTTAAAACCTGTAATAAACTTTTTTCGAGTGGGAGCTCTACAAGTGAATTTTTCAAGTAGAAGAAAATGACTGGAAACACAAGGATCGAGATCAAAAAATTTAATGCCCAACATTTTGAGTTATGGAAGCTCAAGATGTAAGATCTTCTTGTAGATAGAGATCAGTGGATTGTTGTGTGTGGAGTCATGTCTGCAGGTATGAAGGTAGAGGAATGTGAAAATATTGATAGGAAGGCAAGGAGTTCAATCAAATTATGTCTGTCAGATTCAATTTTGTTGAATTTTTCAAATGAGAAATCCACTCAAGCATAATGGGAGAAGTTGGGGATTCTGTATCAGGAAATGCATCTGGTGAACAAATTGTTTCTATGAATCGAATGACATAAAATATATTACAAAACATGTGAATGTCTTTAATACTGTCATAAGTTAGTTGATTTTTGTTGATATTTATATGAAAGAAGAGGATGAATGTATTACTATTTTGTGTTCTTTACCTGAATCTTGGGATAATCTAGTTATGGCTATCACTGGTACTACAAAAAAATTATTAGTTGAGGGCATAGTTGCGTCCTTACTATGAAAATAAATGAGGTGGAAATCCATTGAGGATTATCAATCCAAGGATGCCTTGTATGTGAGAGGTCGTACCCAAGATAAAAGCAAGAAAAATCCAGGACAATCAAAGTCCAAAAATAAATCAAAGACTATAAAAAAAGATAAGAGGAAATGTTGGACCTGCGGTAAAACATGGAATTTCAAGAAAGCCTGTAGATCTAAGAAGGTAAAAATGGTAAGTCATCTGAAGATGTTGTATCTTTAGATACGAAAGCTTCTAATGAAGACCTAGGATATTTGTTCTTGGTAGTTTCCAATTCACATGCATATGATGGTTCATGGTTGATTGACTCGGGTGCCTCTTTTCATATGACTCCACAAAGGGAGTGATTCTATGAATATGCAAAGTACAATAAACGTGATGTATTTCTAGGAGATAACTCAACTTGCAAGACCATTGGTCGTGGGAGAGTTAAGATGAGGTTTAAATATGGATGAATTAAAACCCTCCCACGTGTTTTGCATATTCCAGGTTTTATCAGAAACCTAATATTTGTAAGTAAGATGAATGATGTAGGTGTGCATGTAGTATTTAGTAAATATAGTTACAAGATGGTTAAGGGTGTAATGGTATTGACAAGAGGCATCCGTATGGGAACACTATTCAAGCTTGAGGAAAGCATTGTTATTGATGAGTATAATAACTCTATGGTTCTAGAGGATAAGAAAGATTCAGATCTAACTCCTACATCTGTTGCAATGAAGACGATGTTGTGGCATCAAAGGATGGGACACATTTGAGAGAAAGGACTCCGTATAAAAGTAAAAGGTATGGTTGAAGGAATTTCTGAGTGTCCTTTAGATTTTGTTTTTTTTGTGGGAATTGTGTGTTTGGAAAGAAAACTAGAGTAAAGTTTCCTAGTAATGCTATAAGATCAAAAGGCATTCTAAATTTGATAAACAATGATGTGTTTAGATCTATAAAATTTCCATCACTAGGAAAATCCATGTTTAATGTTAGTTTTATACACAATTTCTCAAGAAATACCTACATATATTTTATTCAAAATTAGTATGAGGTTTTGAATAAATTCAAAGAGTTTAAGGCTCCTATAGAAAATTAGACAGAAAGGAAAATAAAGGTTTTGAGAAGTGACAATGGAGGGGAATATTGCTTTAGTGCCCCTGAATATGAAGCTTAAACCAATCAAACAACTCCACGCACCCTTTTTGTGTCATTATTTTATGAGTGCAAAGGATAAACCAATCAGACAACTCCACACACCTCTTTGGTGGGAGTCTTTTCTGAATGCAAAGCTTCAACTAATAATAAGGATATGCACCTTCACAATGTAAGACTATTCTTAACCTCCACTGGAAACTGCGAGAAGTGAACCAATAAGGAAGCTCCACACCCTTTGTGTTTGTTGGGATTTTCTTAACCTCCACTGGCCACTGTGACACATAATTCAATAGGGAAGCTCCACCTATCATCCTCTAATGTTGTCATGTTTCTCTCTGACCACGCTGACTCTGTCTGCCTCATCATGTACCAAACATAAAAATTTCACTCATTACGAGGACTTCATGTCTTCCTGGAGCCATCTCTCAAAAAAATGGCAGAATCCTACCATGTGTCCACCTTCAGACATCAGATTATTGCCAATTGTCACCCTCTACTTTTTCCACCTATCCTATTGAATTTTCAACCTTTCCTGGACAACCAACACGTGTTCATTTCTTGTCTTTTATTTTCACCATGTGTCTTATCCATCTTCAGCCGCATGTCTCTGCTTTCGACTATTTCTGCTTGTTGTTGTTCGTCATGACTTGCAAAAATTTGAATGGCCATATCTTCCTCCAGAGAGCTCCAAATTACACAAATTATGACTCGTTTGAAAGGTCTCCTTGAGTTCTCAAAAACACATACCTCCACGACCTCCAAAATCTATTTCACATGTTGGAATAAGCATTTTATACCTATAGAACACCTAAACCACACATGTAACCTTCTTCATACTTTTAGTGGACATCATCATCACTATTCAAGCCTGTAGCATTGTGAGACCACTGTATTACCATTGACAGACACCTATCTACTTGACATTTCACTCCTCCTTTTCCATCAAAGCCTTATACAAGGCTTCTCCATTCTTCAAAAACTTTAAATAATCACATTATACCTACTCAAGCCCATGCTCAACCTTGTTTGACAACTTTTTCAATAATGAGATGCAAGCAAGAAACTATGAATTTGATGTGCATGAGACTTAAGAAGATAATGATACCTAGTGTAAGGAAAACTAAGGCCAAGACCAAATATTGGAACTCTCTATGTGTACTGTCTCTAACCCATAATTGTTATGTGAATAACCATTCCCCATTCCCGACAAGCCCCTTAGAGAACCAACTCTAGAAATAGATGCATTAGTGGCCGTTATCTGTAAAAAAGGAAATTGTTAGTAACATGTATGAAAAATGAAAAGTGAATATTAGGTGTATACATATGCCCAATCCGTTGATTACCGCATGTCATAATAGCAAAACATGGGGTGGTAAATGGAAAAAAGACATTTTGTAACACCGATATTGCAAGTAAGTACTGAAAGAAATGATGAAAGGACTAGCTAAAATGAAATATAACCACAAATGCCATACCTAATAATGTCACTCGCCCTGCCATGTGTGGGTGCAATGTTACAAAAACCATGGAAAAGAAAAACTAAAAGGAAACACTAGAGAATCATTAGTAAAATAAGACATAAATCACCTATCCAAGGGCCCATGGGATGGATGTTGTGATATCATGATGTTGAGATGGTATGATTATATGGTGTAAAAAATAGTTCAAAATCAAATATTGTCAAAAAAAGTTGTGTAAAATGTCGAAACAAATGGCATTAGATCATGGTCGACATGCAACGAACGACACATGTTGTAGAGTTTGGGAGAGAAAATGACGGTCATTGGAAGATTGCAGTTGATTGCAACTGATTTTGATTTTGATTAGCTTATTGCTTTTTTTTGGAAATGAGAGAACTGATCTCTATAATTCCAAATTTGAGTTGTATTTTGATGTCATGGCATGAGTTTGAGGTGGTGATGGAGGATGACATGGTGGACCATGCGGTGGGGCGTGACCATAGGGAAGTCATTGTATTTAATTTCATTGAGTAGATTAGGTGTTATTTAGTTATTTTTCTTTTTTAGAGTCTTTAACACATCAAACTTATTCAAGCTTGAATCATGGGGTAGACTAGGAAAAATCACACGTGGGTTTGGGACAGATTCAAATTTTTTTTTTTTTTTTTTTTCATATTTTGAAATTCAATTTTTAGGAGTCGCAACAACTTTTGGGCCAAATGCTATCAACCCCTTTGGAACATGAGGACCAATGACATCGGGATGGGGAAAGAGGGATCTATATAGTCGATGACATATTCTAAAGGGACGATGGCATAGGAAATGAGATAATATAGGCTACATGCTTTGATTTTTCACTTAAAACTTGATTTTGCAGAAGTCTAATTTTTAATTTTTTCATTTTGTGGATGTAGGTAGAGCTCAGAATTTTCCTATGGTAGAGCATAGATGTATCATAGCTTAGTGGGATGATTACCATATTATCATCGGCAGAGGTTGCCTAGTTGTAAGTTTAGGGATTTAGTGGCATCATGCATATGCCCAAGATACCATGTGATATGAAATGTTATATATATTTTTGACCACTTGGGAAACCCGATCTAACACCTTTCGAAGGTAGATAGGGCAGGAGATGATGGAGATGGCCTTAACCCTAGAGAACGGTCATGGTATTTTGGGGTTACTTATTGGTGACACCCACATGTATTGTGACCTGACACCTAATGCCACAGACCGAAGAGAATTGGCCATATGGGATACAAGGAGCATTACATATGATGAGCGCATGTTATGTGTTTGACTCAATGCAATCTAGACATCAATGATTCTAGATATCTGGAAGTTAGTGATGGGGATCACGGTGAAACATATAGTGTGTTATAAGGCAGATGGAGCCATCTCGTTGTTATTGGTTTTAGTGTGTAGAGAGGTGCTTGATCATGGAATACTGTTTAGTTGGGGCACCACCATATCAATGAAGAAATTACATGATTTATATAGAGTGAGCCACAGAGGCTAGAGGGTCATGGGAAACATCATTTTATTGACATCCTTGATTAATGAGAGGTTCTCTATGTATAGCCCGACAAGGACACCATAGGCAGTAACAACAGATGCCTTGAGAGTACTTTAATGGGTGCAAAGGTTGATAATGAGAGCACTTTGGGTATACTAGTTGCCAGCACAGACAGTTTCAGGTGATGTGGTATGACAACCCTACATGGGGATTGTACATTAGTGGCCCAACTAACGCAACGTAGAGGTCTTAGATACCATGATAGAGGTGATGGTACACTATGTTTATTGGGTGGATACCCACACAGTGAGCAAGGTCCGTAGATAGTTTGGATGACTAGGACTGGAAGTGATATCATCATACTAGAGAGGTTACAGGAGGAGCATAAGATACGGTACAAACACTTTGACCCCACAAGATATACACAACGGGTGCACATGGTCAGAGATAATGGAGGCACGGTGGGGCTGCTTAGGGCCCACCACAGGTCATAGTAGTCAGTGGTTTGGAGGAGGGATCTAATGGATGATCCATAGATATAAGGTTGTAGGATGGATCAGGTCTCAGTACTGTAGAAGGGGGAGCCAAGTAGACATCACCATGGCTCATAGAGCATAATATGTGACAGTCAAGTAGAGTATTTTTGACATCATGCATAGTTCAAATGGTCATGCATCTGAGATAGATGCCCAGACCACAACGAATAGGAGTTATAATTTTGGTGCCTAGAGATACGTGAGCACAATATGTAGGAGCCAGACCTCGTCATGATGACAAGGTAGAGGAGGTGTTGGGTATTATTATTTTAGTAAGATGATTTTGATAGACATATATGATATTGGTAGTAACATGTGGTAGTTTTGGTTTTACATAACAAATGGAATAGGAGTAGTAGTTGCTGATCAAGGCCACCCACCATAAGATCCTGGACTCCATCTTATATGTCTAGGATACTGTAGTGATGGTGGGTCTAGTAGCACTGCTTGCCTAGGGATTCAGTGAGGTCCTTTCATCTAGTGGGTGAAGAATCTAGGACATTTAGGAGATATCGGGATGCACATGCACATGTGGCTACCAACAACATAGATGTGATGTTGCAAAGTCTATTGTAGGTACAAGAAGCCCTAGTATATGAGTTGGTAGATCGCCTAGTGGATTCCCAAAGGGTTGCGACACGAATTACTTCATTAGAGACCCAACTAGCGAGAACACATGGGGAGGCCTCTAAAGCCCGATCTAGGGCTGTTGGACCAAAATTTCTATTAGACCAAAACCCATAGGATTAATCTCCACTACAATCGCTAGAGTTAGGATCCACAAGAGGTGGTTAGTCCATGTCACGAAAAATCACGGAGAGTGTTGGACATACATGCTAACAATCCCCCCTAGAATTACTTGGGCGAGTTTCAAACTCGAGTCCTATCACTCGGATACCATTTGTTGGACTATAATTTCCATTAGACCAAAAACTGTAGGAATTAATCTCCACTACAATAGATAGAGTTAGGATCCATAAGAGGTGGTTAGTCCATGTCACTAGAACTCATGGGGAGCATTGGATGTACATGCAAACAAGGTTGGTGTCCCTAGCTCACACAACAAGAGAAGCTAGCACAAATCCTTCAGCTAAAAGCATCTAGAGACCTCTAATAGGGGCCAAGGGTGCTTGAATCATATTGTAGATGGGCTAGAGCCATTTTGTATTATTTTTGTTGATGTATAAAACTTGTTTTGATAGATATACATATATATGATGATTTTTTATGACATTTGGATATTTGGGTGATGTGTATGTCATGAATTATTTATCATTTTCCCATTTTCTACATGTATGTATGTGATAATACCATGGTACTTAGGAACAATGATAATGTGATAGATAGGTAAATCCTCCGAGAAGTGGATCGATAAGATAACCCCACTCACATAATGTAAAGAAGCTAAGAGGAAGAACAATTCCAAGACATCCAATGATAGGACGTCAGGGAACGAATGGTGATGAATCCAAGTGGAGCGAATAGCCCAAGAAAGGACATAACAAGATTTTTGAGATTGTGAGGTAAACCCAAGAGGGGATCGAGAGCCCGAGTGAAGATAGAGGATATTTTTTAAAACCCAAGTGGGGGCCAAGAGCCCAACCGAAGATAGAGGATGTTTGTGTAAAACCCAACTGAGGGCTTAGACCAAGGAAAAAAGTAATATGTAATCAAGATACTTGTAGGTAGCTAGTCGCAAGGGAAAAAATCGCAATGTATTGGTGATGATATCTTCAACTTGATGCATAATGTGGCTTTAGGCACGGGTCATGAGGTCCTTAATGAAGTGTTGTGTAATAGCCACTTGTTGATAGAATTCAAACCACGTGGAAAATATTAATGTATCATTGATCCAATCCTCTAATCAAGTGAGAACATCACACCAAACAACATCCATTATGGGATGAGGATCATAACGAGGTGGTAGCCCATAAGTAGGTTGTGGCCTAGCTAGTCTAGGGGAATAATTTTGGTTCTGAAATGAATCAGTTCAAGGCTTCTAATTGCGAGAGTAAGTTTATGGACTAGAGTACTTGATACGCAGAACCTGGCATTCAACGTCAATTTTTATGTAATGTCTGTGATGAGAGCAGAAAAAAAGAGATGAAGTAGAAGGTTGTGTAGCCTTTTCTATTTGGTCGTGTTTGACCTCAACTTTAAGCTTCCTTATGTGGCTTTGGTAGGATTTATAGTTAGAAACATCATGCCCCATATCCTCATTCCATGTGCAATATGGCTCTATCCCAGAGGAATGAGGATCCATAAGGGAAAGAGGTAGGCAGATAGGTATCATAGGTTGTAGAGGGATAATGAGAGTATTTGATGAGGGAACTGATGTGATGGGTGAGGCTGACACTGATGGAGCATTTTGTCACCCATTCATCGAGGCATAATAAATAGGATCTTCACCCATGATATCATTAGCTTCGGAGTCAAATTTGGGAACCCGATATTTTTTCAAGGAGAATTGGTCAACTAAGTTGATGTTGGAATGTGAGAGTGTGACTATTGGAGCAATATGAGGATCAAGAACTAGTTAGGAAGAATTTTTAGCTATATTTGTAGTCTCCTCTTATACTAGGATGACATTTACGTCATGAGTGAAATTGGTGCAAAGGGTTTCTTAGTAATGCAAGACTTCCTGATCAAAAATATGGATGTAGCTATCTAAATGAGGATCTTCTAAATCATAACCATCATCGTAATCAGATATGGAAGCATCCACTGAAAAAGAGTCAACTATGGGCTCAAGTTGGACCATACGCTCTCGCGTGGGCTGTGGCATTTGTGAGATAACTACATGAATCAAATGATTCTTCTTGCGAGGCTGAAAAGAAGGATACATCTGAGATATTATGAATTTAGGAAGTTCAGAAGTATTGATTCTAAGCATGACCTTGTTAGGCTTGTCATCATATGATTCCATGATATTGGGAAGACTGTGCCTGAATAACTCAAGATGATAAACATTTCCGCAAAGAGTGTCTATAGGGTATTTAAAGTGCTGATATTCCTGAAAGGGGATTGGTGATAGTTCATTAAGTGTGGGGAACTTGTATGCCCCCTTTTGCTAAAGTGTATCATATTTCCAAGGGTTAGTGTCCCCTTGAATCTATAAATAGATCCTTAGTGAGAGAACTTCACACATTGACATGTGGAAGAAGTGATGGTGTGCATATGATGAGTCCAAGGCTGCCCTAGGGGAATGTTATAAGATAATGGGAAATTAGATACCATAAATTTGACATGGAAAATATTAAGGGGAACAATGATGAGTAACCAAATACACCCCATTAGAGGCATCTGTTGTAAATCATATCCATAAAAATTAGTTCTTGTGGATTTGAACGTATCGATAGAATAATCAAGATCCTTGATAAAATATAATGAGGCCACACATTTTCTTTCTCCCTCATCAATAAGAGCATGCTTAACTGAAGTGTCATCAATTTGAACTAAGATGATTAGTAGTGGATCACCTACACAAAGCAAGACCTCATCTGGGATCATAGAAGTGATGGGAAAAAAATGCATGAATGAGGATTTGTGGTGAGATCAATATGAATGGATAGTTCCTCACATTTCCGGAAGATGCTTTCTTCTGAGCCATGTAATGTAGGATTATGCCCCAAAGAGGGAGGAAAAGGAATGTTCATGTCAAACAATGCAGTCATGAGGCAATCACGATGGTGAGGTGGCATATGCATAAGTTCCAAAAAGGAAACTGGGCCAATATTTTGGGCAAGTATTTCTAGGGGATCAAACTCATCATGAATAGATTGTGTATTAGGCTAAGTGTGTTGGGACTCCTTAGAAATAGAGCCATAAAGAGCATGGTTAGCTAGAGAGACTTCTTGAACTAATTTTTTCTTGGTTCCTATATCATCATTCCTATAAGTTTAATTTGTATAGGGGTTGATGGTCTATATTGACAGAGCTATAGATTTAGAAACAATCGAATATGTAGGAAAATTTCCACACGGGTCGATGACATCTGGAGGAGGAAGGTTCATGCTTTGAGGATCTTGATTATGAGGTACAAAAGAATAGATGACTCTTTGAGTCCAAGGTTGGAATGCTATAGGATATTATGGTTATACATAATCTATGACATGTTTTACATCATTTATTGCAACTGTATTTTCAAGAGGCTAATATGTGTCAACTACATTTGTTGTATCATTCTGTTACCAGTTATAACTTCTAGCGACATCGTTATTGGGCATAGGATTAGAGAATATTTTTTAGCTTGTCATTAGCCTAGTTGATAGCTTCATGGCAATCCTTTGTTTGGACACATCATGAGATTTGATCACTTCGGTCAAACACTAACGAGTGATGGCATCATAATTAAAGTTGGGTCCCAAGAAGAAGTTGATGGAAGTCATTCGAAGTGCGGGACAATTATCATGTGAGTGACCCTAATTAGCGTTCCACCATAAAAAATTACTCTCATCATGCCAATGAGGAATGGGTTAAAAGGGATCTAGGATCATGGTAAATGATTTAGGAAAATGATGAGTAAACTCTTCCTTACTTGGTGGTTGATGAAAGTTAGATTGGATTTTGTTGTTGTTAGGTTACCGGTCAATATTGAAAATAGTCCTATTTGAAGAAGCGACAAGAGAAAGAGTATCTAAGACTCCATCATCCATAGAAATATTTTATTTTAGAAAGTTGAAGGATTTGGACATGTTTATTATTTGATGTCACTTTTGGCTTATTCAAAGGCCTCTTTTAGGGAAGTAGGAGAAAATTACCTCACCTTTTATTTAAGGCGAGGTTCAAGGGATCGTAAGAAAATTTGAAAGAGGATATCATTGGGCATGTTATGTTCTACCCATGTGCATAAGTGTGTGCTGATTTGTTATCATATTGGTAGAAATTGATGACAATGTTGATGTTGTTTTTGGGTAGGTCATGATATTGGAACTTGTTTACTAGGGTTGTCACTGGGACTCTAGCTTAACCATAGAATTAGGAGGTAGAGTATGACACCAATCTAAAGAATCTCATGTAAGTGTCTTTGTTATGAGTTTAGTGGTAGTGTATGAATTGATTGTAATCCATTTCTTGTAAATATTTTCAAAGGCCTTGATATGAAGGGTTGGATCAGTAGACCCATCATAAGAGATAGATGGAGCAATGCCACCAATATCCATATTGGTAATATATGGAGCTAATGTCTCTTATTGTACTTCTCACAAGACTTTTTTCTAAATATGGGTTGAGTGATGGGTACCCCATTAGCCCCATTCGGAAAAGGACGGGGCTAGGTGCCCCAAGATCCCATTGGAGGGTAGTTGACTAACTTAGCCATGTTGGCTTGCATTTGGAGAAAATTATTTGTCGTAGTGTTGGTTAGATTTTCTGCACTGCTGAAAACCTAGGTAGTCATGAGATAAATCTCCATCATTTACTGGTGATGCTCCCGTGTAATATTTTTTTAGTTGTGTTTCCTAATATCTATTTGTTGGTATTACTTTAACTAGCTCATGAACCATAGCTAGACATTTTTGCAGCAAGTAGTTGTAAGCAATATGTGTAGGAAAGAGAAATAATTAAATGTGAGAAGAAAGGAAAGGAAATGTGTAACCTAACCAATAGTTGATAGAGTTGATCACATGCACATAGACGAAACAAATAGATCTTAAAACATAGAATTTGAAGCAAGGGAAAGTTTAAAATTTAGATCTAAGATAACACAAAGTTTATGCTTAGATCTAAAAATAAATAAGAGATGAATGCACCATTGACACAAAGTTCTCTAGAAATCTCTTCTCTATTCCTTTGCTCGTAGAAAGCTATCAGGGGTTTCAGCTCAAAATATGGAAGAAAAGAATGTTGATTGGAAATTTTGAATCCTTTAACTTGTAGGTTTTTCCTCTACTTATATTGTGTAGAGGGGAAATTATAAATGGGAAACTAGAACTGATCTAGAACATGAAGAAGTAGTAAAGGGAACATTTGAAAATCGTCTTCCTAGAATTCCTCTCTTAGTGACATGCATCAGAAGTTTAAGAAAAAATTGTGCACATCTATCACCTATCTTAAAGAATCTTTCCAAATAACTTTAAGTAATGGATTTTAAACCAATAAATTTAATTTGAAATTTTCACTCGGGAACATAGAAAATAAGAGAATAAAGAAGATCCGCTAGTTTTAACACCTATACTTTCTTGTTGTTTTGATATTGAATATACTTGTCAAAATATTAATTCAAAATCTTCCCATTTGTTTTAACAATAGCCTCTCTCTCGGTTCTGAACTGCAGTAACCCTCTAGACAAAGTAGCAGTGTTAGCCTTTACCTTCTCTAAACTAGACCCATATCCCTTAATGTCTTCCTGAAGCTTTATGAGTTTGCCAATTGAATCCATCCTGAAAGGTATGGTGGCTTCATCAACTTATTTCTACACAACCAAAATAAATTCCTCATAGGAAGAAGGTAATTCATCTAGGATGCTCTTTGGTACTTCTCCCATTTTACTTTCCAACAACTACATCCTTTTCAGCATGAACTTGAGGATATCTACGTGGAAGGAAAATGAAATTTCTAACTGCTTCCCCTTTTCCATCAATCCACTAGGTACAATTTTCTTTGTAATTAACACATCCTCTGGCAACGAGTGTATCTTAGCTAAAGTATCCAAATTAATTTCAGCAACTATGTTCTCATCTTCTATACGTGTCATTAGTTACTTTAGCTGAGATAATGCCCTGTGCACATTATCCAATTCAATTGTTATTCTTTTGAACTGCTCTGAAGCTTGCTGAATGATTTTCTCTTTCCACTGAGCAATAGCTTTGACCTGGTCCCCTGCATCTTCCATCTCCTGCATCATATGATTACTCACCTGCTCATGTGCTAGAATGGGCTGAGAGGAAGGTTTGGAAACCTTAACAATGATCTCACATAGATGGGACACCTTCTTTTTAAGCTTAGCTCTCTCAGCCTTCTCTTTGTCAAGCTTTAGGAATAAAGCGTTCATTAGTGTTTGTGTATCCTTATTTAATCCTTATATGGTAGTTTGACCTATTTGCACTTTGGTCACTATTATATCATCCACCTTGATCTCTCCCTTGTGATTTCCTTATACTGGAACTGATAACTCAACAAAATTTTGTCCTAATTCCTCAATAATCAACCTAGAAGTCATTTTGGCAACTTTAGGTCTTCTATCTCTTCTGCCCAAACTCAAGAGTAGCTGAAAGTTGTGTTCCTCCAGGTTGATCTCCTCTCTGGCTTCTGGGATTGTTTACAAAGCCAACCACGATGAAAATTTTCTTCTCGGGGAATGGGAAGTCACCGAGTGCACCATCATCTCATGATCTGATTATTCTCTATCTTAATTTACCACCGTGTTGTGATTGCCACCCTCTGAATTGTCCAAAGACAATTATTTTTCAAACTTTTCCATATGTGCTTTCAACTTATTTGCATGGAGAGGTGAAGACCTGAGTGGTTGAGGAGAAAATACAAACGATGCTAGATTCAATAGAGGAACAATAAGATCTCTTTGAGGTTCCAGGGTTGTGAAAGTGCTATGACTTGATGCTGGAGAAGCTGGCACTAACACGATAACTGTAGATTTGGCCTTCTCCTACGCGTGATACTTATTGTGAACTTTAAGCTTCTATGGCCTTCTGCTACTTTCACCTTCGTGCTTTATTTTTCTGGAGTCTCATGCGGTAAAGTTTCCTGTGATCTGATTCATCAAAGCTTCATCTAGGCAATACCCCTTTGTCAACAACTAGTTCAAAGTGTTAACCAGAACTACAGAAGATGTTTCCTCAATCATCTGACAACCACCAATGTTTTCCTAAAGAGAAGATCTATCCCCTCCCATCTAATGATATGAGTTATGTATCACATACCCATCATCTGGGAGATCTGTAGGTATTCGTGACAAACCATAATCAAACACTTGTTGTGTCGATAACCTGTTGAAGTCTTTCTTTCTAACTCCATACTCATTTCTACATTTCATCCAAAAGTCTTCCAACAAATTTACATGTGAGTATTCCTAGGATATTGTCTTGTTTGCTACCCCATATGGTTCAAAGTTCAGCTACACTAGGATGAACTCATGCTCATGCTTAGAAAACATTTTAGCTTCGAATCCTCTAGCTTTGTGGATACTCTAACAACTGTAATAACCCACTATGATTGGAAAGAAACCCTTAGAATTTTGTCTCTTTGATTATAAGTCATGCATCTCCATGAGATGTCTACACAACTCCATGATGAACCTCTTGTCGCTTGGATACCTCGGAAACTTCACTGGTTCTCCTGAAAAGATGGTTACCTTGACATACGTAAAGTCTGAAAAAAAGATGAAAATAAAACCATGCTTGGAAACAACTTCCCAAGATTCTTTTCTTACCTTACTGGTCTTCAACTCACTATTCAATTTGTAAATGAATTCATAGAAGAACCCGTCATCGATCACCTTGTAATCTTTGTGGCATTAAGGAATTTTCAACTATGGGAAGCACTCAAAAATATGATCTTTCGCTAGTACACCCCCTCTATTTAGCTTGGAAAACATATCCTGCGAGGCTACTACATATGCCATGTATCAAGTCATTTTGAAGTTGTACGCACTCCTAACACTCCAGAATTTCTCACCGATGATGTCCCTGATGATCTCTGCCTAATTGATTATTGAATCAATTATGTTGATCTCAATGGTCCTCATGAAAGTATACATCCATGAGTGGAATTTGTGAGTATTGGCTTCTCCACTTAACCTGTAAAACAATTTAGTAATATCATCTACCTCCTGCACCAAATTGGATCGCGGAAGAGTCCTTGGGAAATTTGATGGAGACCTAGGATTTTTCATATATCTGCTGTTCATTATGCCCACACAATCTACTCTGTGTTTCTCCCATCTTTTGCTAGCATCCAACATGCTAATTTCAATTACCACTTGTCATGTCGGAATCTTCAGACAATAATTAATAAAATGTGCATCCAACATGATTATTCTCTTTCCCACATCTTCCCGAATTGTTCTAGAAAGAGGATGATATGACCTTGCACACTCCATAAAAAATTTGGGTAACTGAGTTGTGAGCGGAAACAGTGATGCTTGAACAATTCCACTTCTTTTTATTGCCCGCATGAGAGATGTCTTCCTGGCCCTAGATCTGTCAATTATTTCAAAGATGGGTTCCGAGCCTATATATGTGTCACTGATATCAACAAATCTAGAAGCTATGCATGATTCTATTGATCCTTCTCTTTCATCACACTTCATCACAGCTGGAGCAATATTTTTCTGAACAATCTTTGTCTGTGTTCTTTTTCTTTTAATCATGTCAGAATTCTTTGCAACTAGATCAATTTGTGTAGATCTAGCAATTTCTTCATATTCGGAAGATATATTCAATGTACCTCACATTGATTTGAACTCTCTTTCACCTGTAATGAATACCTGTAATTATTTCAGACAAAGATGGAGTCCAGAGCATGAATACTTGATTTATGTCACCAAAAATCTGCATATGAAGCCTATTGCCGTAAAATTTAAGGCTTTTCTTACATGCAAAGCAAGCATAAATATTTTTAAATTCACCTAGACGCTTATAGTAACATGTAGCTAATTATCATAGCATAAATAAAGTTATTCCAACCCTAGGCGCCAAACCTTGAAGCTTCATGGCAATGAAAAACACCTTCTGATGCACAAAACCTCCTTTCCTTGGCACCAAAACTGTCTGGGCTACAATCCTTAGCAAAATAATTAATTTCTTGTTTATTATAACAACCCATGCTTATATAACCCTCAACATACTATTTTTAATAATTGCCCTTCATATTCCTGGAAATTTAATTAATAAACAATCATGTTTATTCACCCAAATTGGATGCCCAATTATGCATGTTGTTGGTTGCTTTAAAATAAATTTATTTTATTTATTTTTAGCATGCATACATGACCTATTTTCAACTCACCCTCTTGCATTGAATTTCATCCCATTCTTGGTGCCAAAAGTAGGCAGAGAAATTATTAATAAATATCATTAAAAGCATTATTTAATGCCTAGATGGGTCACACTTTTTGGCAAGGGAGAATGCTAAAAATAAGAAGTCAAATTTGATGGGAATTACCACCCTGCACCGTAGCTCCAAAAATCCCTTCTTCCACTTAAGTTGTTTGACTTCCATAATGAGAATTTTTACCCTCAAAGGTAGGTAAGAAATTCCCGCCTGCCTACCACTGCTAAAATTCCCACTGGGCAATTAAAACATCTCCCAAAAAGTGTGACTTGTATTAAAATTGGCCTCCTTTGATAAAGTGTGACTTGCATGGGTGAATAAATCTCTTTGGTGGGAAAAGTTAGCCTGCTAGGCAGACAAAAAATTCCCATCGGTTCTTTAAGCGATTTTTTCTTTATTTTATAATGGGAATTTTTACCTTGTAAGGTAGATAAGAAATTCCCACCTGCCTGCCACCTCTAATTTTCTCATTACAACTTAAGTGACTTTGAATTCATGGGAAAAATTACCCTACAAGGTAGGTAAGAAATTCCTGCTTGCCTGCCACTGCTAAAATTCTCATTGTAGCTTAGAACCATTCATTACAAAAAGTGTGACTTGCCTAGGAGAGGCTTTTTGTGCATGAATTCATCCTTTTTGGTCAAAATTTTGCTCTCAGAGGCTGTAAATGATCTCCAAATGCTTCAGGTAATTAAATAGACTATATAGAACATAGAACGGACCCAAGGGAATTTTACAAACAAACTGCAGAGAAAAACGCAAAAGAAATAAATAAAAAGCAAAAAATGTTGCCAGAAGTTGCAGACGATGCTCTAAATTCATTCTTGGTGAAAATCCTATTGAGATGTGTGAATACTGACATGAAAAAATTCAACAGGGTTCAATCAGAGCAGAATTAACTTCGAATGGGGATTTATTTATTTAATAAATACTTAAATAAAAATTTCCCGCAGACAAAACTTGGAGGAGAGATAAAATGATTTTTAACATCTGGGTATTTGTCGAAATTGGCTCATATGATTCACTGGGAATATATTAACATAATAAAGGCATCTTTTGGAAATAGAAACATGAAAAGACCTATTATTTTAAAAAGAACAATTTTTTTCAAATGGGTAGTCCCAAATTTCAGGGTGAAATATGGGGACACCATGTAGCAAATTGTTGTTTTCTTATTTTTTCAATGAGTTGAAGAATGAGGTTGGTAGGTTCAGAATTGGAGGCATTTTCAAATGAACCTATTTCAGTAGTTTTTCCCTTTTCTTCCCTATGGTCAAGTTGTATAGGGACAAATTTAAGAAGAATTTTTCAAGCATTTCTTCTGATTCTCCCTTGTATTGAGGAAACTGAGATAGAAATTTCTAAATCTTGAGAGGATGGTCAAAAATATCATCATTATATATTTTTTCTTCCTCATCCTTAGGTGGGCCATTGAAGCAGATAGAAGGCTTCCTTCTAGGTGCTCCTATGATGCAATAGTCCATACAAAAGGGAAACTCAACGTCATGATGATATTTCTCAAAAATATTTTTCAAAACAGATTCAGAGAATCCCAGACCCAGATACTCCATGATGGAGTAATAATATGACTGAGAAAATGTCTAAAAAATTAAGGCTACAGTAAAAATTAGATGTACATAGGGGCCGAAGGTGCCTCGAAGCATATATGATAAGATAGACAAGATCGGTTATACATAAGGATTTGCACTTGGGTTAAAGGCATTAAGATGTGAAAAAATAGAGACAGACAGGATCACTCATGGGTGATGGTGTTTGTGTAGATGGGTTTGTAAGGTTCATTAGGATTTTTGATGCTTAGATGAATTCAAATTTAGAGATGGATGCTTTTAATGATTTTTGCTCGATTAAAAGGTCTGTAAGATTCACTTTGGGTTCACCAAAGAATGTATGTGAGATAAAATATGTCTCAATAACATGCAATCCTAAATCATCTATTCTAAAATGGTATTGAGGCAATGAGTAGGAAACACACATGTACCAACATACAAGGGGATGGACTTAAAGAAGCTATAGTGAGTGCTAGGGTCATATATCTAGAGGGAAGTAATCCCTACACTAGGTCAATCTATGATTTCCAAGGCCCGCAATTAAGATGAAGAAAGGAGCCCTACTAATATGCTGGTAGGTGGGTGTGGAGAGGTATAGATTAACAATAAATAAAACAAACATGCATGATATAGCTGAAATGAAAGTGGTGATAGCTAAGGAGTTCATAATGGATAAGGTTATTATGCTAACTAGCATCTAAATATATCAAATACTAAGCTAACGTAGTATAATGAAGAAGGAAATGAACTTATCTATGAAAAATGACAAGAAACGGTTAAAACACTCAACTTATACCTGTAGAGTGGTCACTAATGCATTTGTCTCTCTAGAGAAGTAGCATGCTGAGAGAGTGTAACTATTAGGTGGATAAGGGGAACACAATTCCTATCCTAGACTCACTATAGGTGACCTAATAGTGTAAGCAACCATCTAATAAGAAGAGTATCGAATCCAAGTAAGATTCAATATGAACCAAGATCTATGCAAGAAGATAAAAAGATGACACAAAAGAGAAGAGCTAATAGAAGTCTGAAATGATCTGGAATTCTTTTCTTATGAATGTCAAATGAGGTGAGGGTATATATAGGACGTCATCATCTGGGGGAGATGTCATCGAACAAGAGAAATACAAGACCAACACCATCGCACGCTGATGATGGTGTCGACCAAAGGTACTGAAAAGAGATAAGGTGATGTGAAAAGTGAAATAAAGGTAGTGCAGATCATGGATATGGATGAGCAAAGTGTAGAGTGATGAGATGCAAGTAAGAAATTGTGAATGTGATGTGCATGAGACCTAGGAAGACAATGATACCTAGTGCAAGGAAAACTAAGGCCAAGACCAAATATTAAAACTCTCTCCATGTATTGTCTCTAACCCTTAATGGTTATGTGAATAACCATTCCCTATTATGGGAAGACCCCTTAAGGAACCTACTCTAGAAATAGATGCATCAATGAACCTTATCTACACAAAGGATTTTTTTCATAATAGGTATGAAAGATGAAAATTGAAAAACTAGGTGTATACACATATTAAAATGCATTTCATTATCTTTTATTAGCTCAATAATCAGAATGTACATATAGGAGGTAAGTAAAACTACCACCTATATTAGTGGTGAGAACTCTAACTAAATGATAGTAGCAGTTAAGCTAACTCTACAAGACTAGCAAACTAACTTCACAGGACTAGCAAGCTAACTCCACACAACTGGTACACCTAAGCAAAGTAACTCAACAAGCCTAGGGATAACACAAGTAGAAGAATTATCCTAATAAACAAAGAAAATGATAAATAATAACCTGCACTAACACCCCCATAAGTATAACTTAGGTGGACAGAAAATAATGTGGGTCCTAACAACAATGCCTAATGAGGTAACCATGTATAATAACTAAGAAAAAAGGAGTTACCATGGATGAAAAATCACCGTAAGGTACCCAAAAACCAATAACAACAAAGTAGAGAGAGAAAAACCCCACTGATAATGCATCCCAAGAATATGACACTTAAAAAATCATATGGTGTTGGAGAATTTTGGTGTGCACTATGGTTTGGATCCACTGCTTAATCAAAAAACTCAATAAAAACTGACATTAATGATACAATAGAATGGATCTATACAAGGAGATTGTTAATGGAGTGGTTTCAAAAGTGCAAAAAATACAAAACATAATTTAATCAATTGCTACAAATAGGTGTGCCATGATCTGATAGAACAATAACCAAGGAAACAAGGAAAGGACTTAAGATCTAAAATAAATAGAAGTGCCATGATCTACGAATAAGCCAATTCAACAAGGCAAGGACACATAGACCTAAAGAAGCAAGGATCAGTCATCACACCCTCCCATACTATTGAATGGGTGGATTAATGCTACAATTTTTTATGAGTTTTTTAAAAAAACTACTTGAACATTGACAAACTAACAATGGGCTTCATCAAAATAGTTCCCCCACAAGAGAGAATGTCAACATGCTAAAAAATGTCAAAAATATAGATAGAAAATCTCTCAACAAATAATAGATATATACTACACCTTGTTAAAGAAAATTTACTTAAAACAAGAAGCATTATAATGCATATGATATAGAAAGTGGAGCAAGAAGTCGAATGGTGGTAGGAGCCACTGCCTGTAGAGTCTCTCTTAATGAACTTCCTATTTTGCTGCCACATGTGATCAAAAATCAAGCCCTCACCAACATAGATAGATGAAGAATATGCTTGCATATGATTCAGTGAAAAATGCTTAATGGATTCATGCAAAGGAACATCTGAATATTTGTCAGGTTGATCATGTATGAAAACTAAAATCTCCAGTTTTTCAAGCTTGAGTGAAGGTACACAAATCATGTTTAGCTCATGATCCTTGGAAAGAGTTAAGTGAAAAAAAATAGGAGCTCTATCAATGTGTGATCCCAAAAAAGTACTCTTCTCAAAAACCAATGTCATGGAAAGAATGATACTTAATAGGCATAATAGGGGAAGCAATACCCTGTGAATGTCTGTCAATACCTCTACTAAAAAACCCATAGAATAGATAATGTGAGAACTAAATATAGTACTATGCTTCTCAAAGGATCTATACATGTCATTAGAAGGAGCTTAAGTGGGGTACATTGAGTTTTTTATTGCAATAGGTATGTGTGGAAGTAGAACATGCAACAACAAGTGTAATATTATCAAGAGCATCAGAAGTAAAAGCGGGCTCAGAAATTGACAAGTCAAGGTCAGTGGGTTTATGGGTATAAAATTTAAGTGGACTAGAAGCATAGGAATAAGAGTTCACAATGTGAGGATGATGTTGTAAGTGAGTGAGTTTTATCTTAAGGGCATGAATAAGGTCATCTTTGTTGTGAATGAGGCTATGTAGAAGTGAGTTTTTCTCCTTAATCAATTTTCTTCTTGTACAAATTTTACTATGTCCTCTTGAAGTCCACACACTTTAAAGAAATGCATCTAATTCTCAAATGGTAAGAATCCATTATAACAAAGAGACATTAAAAAAATTAGGATGTCGAGCTCAGTTGAAAATGCACCCACATGCGATTACAACACTCCCCAAAATCTTGGCACTTTCCAAAATATTTTATTTTACAAATTAATTGACAAAAACAAAAAGAGCATAAAAATTATACACTTTTGCAAAAAGACACTCGATTTTGATTTACTTGTCAAAAGTTATGACATTTTTAGTTTTCGTGATTAATTGTCCATTACACATTTTAATAAAAACACCAAAATTTTAAATTTACATTTTCCCCTTTAACAAAAAAAATTAGGGGGCCACACTTAAGCACCCACTAGTAGGATTCACCCTTGTTAACCCCTCATGTGACCTCACATGTAACTAAGGAATAGGGTATTTTGTGAGCTTGTTTCTCTAGATAGAACCCAAAAATGGTTAAGCCCTCTAACAAGCATAAAGGGTAGATTGCATGTACATAGTTATAAGAGTATTTTCCTCACATGCCAAAAACACGTCCTCCATCCAAATCCATGCAACCTATATACAAAAAAAAAACAACTACCTATAAAATATGAAAAAAAACCCATAAATGTTTTTCATGGAATCCTCAAGCAAACTGCATAGCTTCCCCATATGTATTTGTGCCAAAATCTATACCCATCACCATCTATGTAAAAACCAGAAAACTTAAAAGCTACCAGTCATCACCAATGGTCAAGTTTTGGCACCTTCCAAATTTGACAGTGGCCTCCATTTCACATAGAAATACACATTATGGATTTCTACAACATCTACATCTATGGTACCATGAAATGAATAATAAAAAGATTGTTCCAAGCCATAACATCACATACAACGAATTACATTCTCTTTTATTAGCTCAATAATCATAATATACATATAGGAGGAGGGAAGTACAACTACCATCTATATCAGTGGTGATAACTCTCACTAACTGATACTAGTAGTTAAGCTAACTCCACACAACTAGTACACCTAAGAAATCTAACTCACAAAGTGTAGAGATAACACAAGTACAAGAATTATCCTAATAAACAAATAAAATGATAAATAATAACCTACACTAACGCCTTCTTCATGGTGTTCATTCTCACTCCATTCCCGTTTACTTGGGTCTTTGTAAAACTCCTAAAGTATGATTTTCCCTCTTTTTGAATACCTTTCTCTACCAAATCCATCCATTGATCTTCATTTTATATCTATCGCATAGGTTCTCACTCATATGATATTTCCATGTCTAATTTTGTAATCACCCACACTTCTCTTTCCTTCAACCTTTTGTGTTGTTAATGCATGTATCCATTTAGTCGACTATAAGGAAGTTCTCAATCTAAACATATACCATAGACTTCTTGATCTCAAGGGGAAATTATCTTAAGTAAGTTCCATATGGCTCACAAAAGAAGTGAAATTATGCTTCCTCAACACAAGATTATGTGGCAATTACGTATTCTAGAATGTAACTATGAAGCACTCCGCTCTACCATAAATATACTGCACATGTCCACGTAACACTGCACATGTCCATGTAACATCTATATATGTAATTATTTTGTTTTATTTTGTTGTACTTCTAACCATAATTCATACTTTAGCATATAAAATAAGTATCCAAACAAGAATACAAGTTTTTAGGGAGCTTACTAAAGAATGTATCATACAAGGAATCATTCATGTGCCTCTCTACCCTTTTTTGGTGACTACTATCTTTGAATAGGGTACTTTTGTATGAATTCCTCTTCCAATATCTCTAGCCAACACTCGATGTGCTCTTGCATTAGTCAAAACATCATTATATATTATTAGCATGGAAACACAATGCATAGGTCCCGACACCAGAACCAAAATATTTCCATAATTTACCCACTGTTAGAAACATGTGTGTGAGACAAAGTTAACATTTTTTACAATGTGTAAAGGAAATATCTCGCGATGGCATATCACACAAGAAATCCAACTTATGTACTCAACCACGGTACGAGAGTAAACCGGTCCTAGTCTATTTTGATTATATCATGATGTCTTACTAGTATCACACTTATTCAAATTTTAATAAATTTTTTCTCATTCATACATATAAATGGAAAAGAAAAGAAATGAAACAACTATACATCATAACGCAACACAAAAGTGCACAATAAAAATGGGTAACCCTTTTTCATTGATTCAACCTATTGATTTATATTTCTTTTTATTACAATAGTAATCATTCCAATATTTATTCAAACTCATATACTAATGTCTCAAATGGATATATATATATATATATATATATATATATATATATTGATGTGTAACTATGAGTGGAAAACAAGGATCATGATTTTGATAGGATTCCATAGTTAATGCGTATGTAATATGGTGTCAACCCTTATCTTCAACTTATGCATGTTGAGCTTATCTTGTTGGAAACTCTTCTTCTCTTCTAAACTTCTTGTTAACTCATTGTTACGCTTGACCAAATTCCTTTATTTCATGAAACTTATCATTTATCTAGTAGTTCAAAATCTATCATGATCCTTGTTTTCCACTCATAGTTACACACATTAGAATTTAGGAGTATGTTTGATTATTTCATGCACTTGGTGGTAAGTTCCTTCTCTTTTATCAAGCATGCCAATTATAATCACCTTCTAACTCTTCTTGTGCTCTATCCATTAGTGACTCCAAAATTGTAGGTGTGCCCCATGTTTAAACCATGTCTCCATGAAAATGTGTGCATGTTGACCCAAATGGTTCAAAAAATGCTCCTTAGCTCTACTCTCTTAAAATTTCTTATAATTAAAAAAAAAGTACTAAGCCAAAACTTTAATATTTCAACAAAATATGGGCTCAACAATTTGAAATGTCAATAACATTAACCATACCTCCAAGATATTTTGTTTTTTTAGCTACTCCTATGGCTCTTTTATTGTGAATGTATGATCCACATCCTCTTTCTCAAACTTAAACAGTTGGGCCAAATATTCCTTAGATTCCTCCAAAAGAGGTTGAGCATGAAAATTTCAAGATGTTGAACTGTATTAACAATTTATTATTATTGATTTCTTTTTGCATTTTCATCAATGATTTCCTTTTTCTTATATTAAATGTCAACACGTTTCATGTTTACCATTGTGTAACTCAAAACATTCATGATCCAACTAATGCTCTTGGAAGGAGGATGAAAATGGTTTTTCTATGTATTCATACGTGTCTTTTACTTTTTAGGCTAGAATGTCAAGATTTTCTTTATTTTCATCCCCAAGACCAATTTTTTTTCTTTTTGTATTTGCTTCTCCTTGTGAAAATTTTGAAATGGCAAAATTTATTTTCTTTGGATTTATACATCCCTATAGAAATCATTCAAAAAATTTACCCTCTTGGTATCATCAACAATATCATGAAATGGATTTACTCTTAAAGTATAAATAAGAGAAAAACGTTTTATTCAGTATCATCATTTGTAAGGACTCAATTGGCCCCTAGTCTAGGTTGCTCTATGATTTTCTTATTATTTAGTTTCTCTATTTTACACCAACCATCAATACTATTAGAGGTTCCTTCAAGTGGTTCAAAATCAAAAGAACAAGGAACCTCTTTCCCCATTGGATTCATCAGTTAGCATGGATTTTTGTCATTGTACATTTTTAAAATTTCCCCATGTCAAACAAAAAAATCATGTAATATGGGAGATCTCACCATTAAAAGGGTGGTCTTCCTTTGCTTTTGATAAGGTAAATTTCATAATATGATGTGATTTTTTTATTTTCGGGGGGGGGGGGGGGGGGGGGGGGGGGGGGGGGGGGTAGTGGGGGTTTGAATAATTTTATCTAAAAAGTACCAATGGAAAGAAAAAATCAGAAAATAGAGGAAAATGGAAGAAATGAGAAAGAACGAGAAGAATGGGAGAAATTTTGATAGAGTAGATTCAAAACACCATCTATGAACCCAAGTGATAGTGAAATATAAAAATCTCTTCTTCTTTTCATAGATAAAGTAAATTATTGCAAAATTAATTTAAATATTAATAGCTAAAAATTATATTAATATATTTACATAAATGTGGTACAAATCCCACTATTAAACTCTAGCAATATAAAGTTTACTAAGAAGGTAAATGTATGTAAAAAGAGAAATTTAATATTAAACTTCACATAATTCACTCATACATAACTTGAAACAAAAAATATTATAAAATAAAACATATTGTAATCTCCAACATTCTTTAAGAGGAGGGAAAAACCCATTTACAATGAAAAATCACCCCTTTTGTAGACTTCCACTTCCACAAGTAGTTACACGACCACTTGCAACTAATCACCTCTTGACCGAACTTCTAGTTCACTATAGTTTTCACTTCTTTAATGGTTTTACATCCTAGGACACTTTGACATTATTAATTAATTCTAAAAATAATTAAATTGTTCTCAACATGAATCTAATTCTTAGGGCCCACATCAATAGAGGCATTACTAATATAGCTAAAGTGTTTTATTTAATGCATTTATAACATGGCATTTGAAAGTGCATTAATGACTTGGCTCATTATAAATTTAATTGATTCAAGGAGATTTAATTAAATGTGTATGAAGCCACCTATTTTATGGGCCCACCAAAACATTTGTTTCTTTGTTACATATTTCCCAGAGTGAGGTCAAGTAATTCAAATAATAATTAATGTGACACATAATCATTTTGATGTCATTACAAGGCCCTATTCCCCAATTGCTCCTAAAACTTCTTGTTGCTCTCTAATTTTTGATTGATGATTAAAATTTAGGAAAACATATCACAAGACTCAAATTATAACCATTCAAATCGAGTCACATATTTTTGGCATCAACTTTAATTTATAATTATTCATGGATTCTTCTATTATCTTGCAACTTTTAAACAGGCTTGTAGTATTTTATGGCTTTTAGGTAATGCTTCATGTCTTGTAATCAATCTCTTAGTGTTTTTTAGAGTTTCTTAGTACTTCATGGATTTATCATAATTATGCTAGCTAATCAAAAACCTTCCACATATTTAGCTAGTAATCAAAAACCTTCCAAAAATAAAAATTCTACTCAACACATCCCACTAGCAACACAAAATTGACTCAATTGGACTCAAGTTTTTTTGGTTGATACATGATATATTATGAACTCAGATACTTCTACATCAAATATTGACTCTAGAACCTAGTTTTGACTGCTTTAGAGATATGTCGGGGCTTCTCATAATGTTTTTTGCTACTTTAGGGAAATTTAGGAGAGCTCTGTATAACTTTTGAGAGATATTTTCTTGAGGATGCCTTGAAGGTTTTAGGTGAATAAATGAATGCATTTGAGTTTATTATATAGGGTTTTATACGTATAAATTTGCATTAAGGAAAACCCATAATAGATATCAAATTAAAACAAATAATAGTTAGGTGGCCTTAGAATTGTCATTTTTGAACCAAATTGTTGCATTATTCGCCCCTTTTTGGATGACTTGGTACAATAGGGGAATACAATTATATAAATTTCTCTGAATGAAAATTATGACTGATAAACTACTTTTGAATGATGTGATATTTTTCATGAGCAAGTGATTATTTCAATGACGAGAGAAAGTCTTGTAATAGGACTAAAGACATGGAAATAAGGCTCGAAATAGGTGAACAACTCATAAATTAGGGATTAAGACAATATTTCCATTATCATGTGAAAATGTACCAAATTTAGATTTCTACAGTACTATAAAAATTAACTAGCAAAAAATATTTCCCTTTCACATTGTTGGACTATACCTTATGATGAATCTCTCAACAAATAAAATATTGGTGATACTTAAAATAACCAATAAATCATTTAGCATTGTGATTGTTGAATTTTATATCTGAATTAAAATGTTAATTACGCATGACCAAATAATTTGAAGAAAAATCATATAGTAGTAAGAAAGCATGATTTGTGTGAAACAAAAAAAATCACTCTATAATTTCAAATATCTTCACTTAACATAATGTAGTACCACTGGAAATAATCATGAAGCATTCCAATACTATGACAAGGAATAAAATGCACAAAGACTCCTTTATAAAAAATAGTAAGTTTCTATATAAATGTGTACATAGATATTTTCCTTAATGATAACATTGTGAATTTTTTTATGTATCAAAATAGAATTAAGATGCATCATTCAATATGTATCAATTATAACAAAATAAGTATATCTCCCTAAGGATTCACATCTAAAATATACTCCACATAATAACCTCAATTAATATAACTCTATTATATTACATTTCCTCTAACTCATTCATACAAATAAGATAATTTTTTATTGTTATGCCAATTATGGAAGGGTGGTGCAACATTGGATTGCATTTATCATTTTCATACTCCATATGCACAAGATACAATGTAGAAATACACTCTTTCTAATAGCCTACAAATAGTGTAAAGAGTTGATTCATCACTTGGTTCCAATCTAATGATATCAAAGTCCCTTACGTGATATTTATCCATAGCTTTAAAATAATAATTTAATCATGAAATATTTTCTCCTTTAGGAAACACATTTTTTTTTCAAAATATACAACATTTACCCCGTGCAAGTGCATATTTGAATAGCTATGAATGTTGTAATGCAATGTCTTCCATTTTTTAAATATCAAAATTAGTTTTAGCATGCAGTTCATAATCACTCCAAGATTTATTTTCTTGATCTTGACCACCTATATGTTTTCCCAACATAAGTTTTTGATCCCTTTCTTTTTGTCTTGTTAAGAAACATTTATCAATGTCTCCTAGTGTAATTCATTTCTTCTATTTTCATGTCCTATGTTAATTTTTAGCATCTATTTTTTCATAAATGACTATGTCTTTATAAGTAAACTTACAATTAGTGGTTATTGGTGGGAATCCGTTAAAGCTATAGGTTATAGAAGTATTTTGTTGTTTAAGAAAAAAAAATTAAAATTAAAATTAAGTAAGTTCAAATAAGAAGCATATATTTGTAATATATCATTGAAAACAAATGTGTTTGTTTTTTTGACATGTGCACCTTTAACAACAATGTACTATGTAATTGTTATCGATAATAATACCTTGAACAAACATTCTATATGTCCCACATTATCAACTTTCATTGTCCAAATTGGGTTTTAATTTGTGGATAATACACTAATGATGGTGCTTAATGAAATAACAATTAATTCAAAATGAAGATTTCTTAGAAAGATAAATGAAATGTCTTATGAGGTAAATTTATGAAATATCCTTATCATGGAGAAGATAATGAAAGGTAATAATAATAATAATAATAATAATAAGTAGATAGGAGGCATAATATTCTAAGGAACAAGAAATAAAAAATAACATTGGTTTTGGGCATGAAGATAGTGAATACTAGTTACATTACATTATGAGAAGTATTTGGTATAGTTGTGTTGGTTTGAAAATATGTCGTGAGAGCAGACCTATGGATAGACGAGCCAACAATGTGCAGGGCATAGCCCCTCTTTGAGACAGCAAAGTGAAACTGGTTTATTGCTATTCTACCGGCAAGAATCTGTGCAAGTCCCACAATATTCTGCCTTCGGGGGTTTAGGATCACATCCCGGTAGGGGTATTTCCAACTGCGAAGAGAAGGGAAAGAAAGGAAGGGCGAGGAAAGATGAGATCTGAAGGGAGAAAAGAAATGAATTCCAAAGCAGAAGGGTCAGAAGGATTATGTTTTGGGATTGGTAATAAGTGGAGCCAAACCTACTCACATAAACGAACAGAGCAATACTGATGGATAAATGACAAAAAAGTAGAGATAGATTTAATAGAATAAGCACATAAACCTGACGTAAGAAAGATTAAAATGTTCATAACACACATATTCAGCACAAAGTCTTAATATCTTTTCTATTACAAAAGCTCAAAGTCTTTTATGCCTACTTCTATTTTTCATCTAAAAAATATCCACCTTTTTTGTCATTTATCCATTAGTATTGCTCTATTTGTTTATGCGAGTAGGTTTGGCTCCACTTATTACCAATCCCAAAACATAATCCTTCTAACCCTTCTACTTTGGAATTCATTTCTTTTCTCCCTTCGGATCTGATCTTTCCTCGCCCTTCCTTGCTTTCCCTTATCTTCGCAGTTGGAAATACCCCTACCGGGATGTGATCCCAAACCCTCGAAGGCAGAATATTGTGGGACTTACACAGATTCCTGCTGTAGAATAGCAATAAACCAGTTTCACTTTGCTGTCTCAAAGAGGGGCTATGCCATACACACTGTTGGCTCGTCTATCCATAGGTCTGCTCTCACGACAGATTTTCGGACCAATAGTTTTTGGCGACTCTACTGGGGATCGAACAGATCTAACGGATCTATGATACTGGTATGTTAGAAAATCAGTAAAAATCACTACCTGTTTGCAAATTTTAACTTTTTGTTAAAAATCCAATTTTTTTGCAAAAGTGCTCCAAATTGAAAATTTTCTTCTAAGATCCATAGATCTGGGCTAGATAGAGATCTTTAGTTCACTGAGTTTTTACAAAAACCCATATATTTCCGTAGATCTAAGTTTTTGACTGTTTTAAAAAAGTTTCAAACCCTTACAAAAAGTCAACTCTGAGATCTGGAAATCATCCTACTAAGTCGACCATCATTTTATCCTCGTTAATCTTTATCATAAAAACCGTAATCGGTTTTCAAAAGAAGGATAAAATTAAATATTCAAAAAAGTGCATGCTGCTGGTTTTTGTCAGAAAAATCAGAAAATCAGCAAGTACAACCAAAAAGAGTTCTTAAATCTGCTCCAAAAATTACAGATTTGGAAGGTACACTAGCAAGTGAACCATTTACTCGTAGCAGGAGAGCTTGTGGAGAAGTTGATCTTACTTTCGATCTCCTTCAAAGGCACAACTTCAGTGTTACACCAGCACGCTTCTCGTCACTGAGCTCAGCCGACCAGTTGTCCAAGAGTGTCTCACCTCCACGAAGGAAGCATCTCTCACCAGGAACATCCACATCACTTTGCAGTGCCTTGCTGCTCAGTGGGACTGTGCTTCTAGCTCGCATTCTTTTTCCGGCTGTCCAAATGGCAATACCATGGGGAAATGTTATGGGCCCACTAACTTTGCCACATCCTGTTCATGCGCTTCCCCACGAAAACCGAAAGAATTTTCCTAAATTTGATGGTAGCAGGAACCAAAGCACGGATTCTCACATATCCGCATTCATCATGTCTTGTAGTATCCTCGATGTGACCCATGAAGATGTGTCAGTTCACCTTTTTCTGGAGACTTTACAAGGACCCACCACAGAATGGTTTCAGCGTTTGCCGGCTGGATCTATTACTAGTTGGGCCACATTACGAGCTGCATTTGAAGACAGGTATAAGCCTTCCGAAGACGCATTCACATTACTATCAAAGATCACTCATCTAAAGAAGGAGGTCAATGAAACTATGCGTGATTTCATCGCCCGTTTCAATTCACTAATCAATCGGGTTCCGTCTATCCATAGGTCTGCTCTCACGACAGATTTTCGGACCAACAAGTTGGAAGAATTACATTAGGAAAATAACACTTGTATTTTATAATGGAATTGAAGAAAATTGAAAAAGGTAAATAACGTAAGTTTACTATAGACAAATTCCAAGAACCGAGTTCATTACAACTAAAGGAGAATGATGTGGGATCGTATCTTACAAAGGCCATAACTTTTGATCCAAGAATCTGATTGAGCCCCTTTTTAAATATGTATTGTTGTGCATTAGAACTCTATTATATAAAATTGATGGTATTTTGGTCAATTTTGGGGGGCCAAAATCAACTATCTAAGGGACAAAAATTGTGTTATTTTCAAGATTTAATCTTTTTGCATGCAACTGTGAATTTGAGTTACAACTCACTCTCAATATTCATTTCGACATGTAGAAGATAAGGGAAAATTATCAAGCCCATCAGATCTTACATGAAAAATTTACCAAAATATAGCTATTAAAAATAACAAGTTTTATTAGCTCTATAATAACTTCTTTTATTTTGATAGCTGTTTTATTTTATTATATTTTTTAGTTTTGAATGATAACTTAACCTATAAGTTGTGTGTTTATTTAAAGAAAAGTATGTGCTACTTATGGAAAAATAAAGAATACAATTTCCTCTATTTACTTTTAGTAATATTTTGTACAATTTATTGCTTTGTTTTCTAAATTGTTGTAATTTTATATTCATTGGGAATGCTTCAAGGTAAGCACATGTTCAATAAAGTGAGGTTGATGTTTCAAATTTTAACATTAAACATGAGAAATAATTAAAGTACCCATATAAATTCCCTTAATTGGGAAATGAAACTTGATCGTTAAACATTAAGGACATTCATGCATTAACAAAAAAAATTAATATCATGCATGAGACTTAAACAATAAATATCATGTAGAAAACCTCTATCATTATTTGTTTGTAATCAACTGAAATCCATATTATTTTAAAAAATTATCATGCCCATAATTTAATTTGTTGCAATGTTAAAATAAAATAATTTTTTGTGAGGTGAATATATTGACTTCAAATATTTATCACGATATTTTCACATATTTTTTACCACAAGCCACATATAGTCAACTACTTGCATGTAGGTCTAATAGGTGTTGTCTTTGATGAAAAACCACATTAATGACAAAGTTGAGGTTGTATGATGATGTCATGATGTGGTATGAGGTGCTAACATGGTGTTTCAGATGTGGTTCAATTGCTACAATGGGATTCAATGAGGTGTGCTTGCTTTAGCAAGCTTATTCAAGTACCATGGTGATGATAAATGGAAGTATGAGATCCATGGATGATTGTGAAACATGTTTTTAGGTTAGCTATTATGTTTTGAGGGTTCTTGAGCACTCAAAACAATAGAATAATGCAGATACACGTGGTTTGCTTTATTACAGGTGCTCATTGACAGTAGGTAAGGCAACCAGGAGGTGTGGCAAAGTGATTTTGAGCTATATGATATCATGGATGCATGAAATCAGGTATATCAAGATATATGGGGTATTTTTGGGTCATTTTCAGAGGTTTTATGTTCAGTTATTTCTTTGGATCAGTTTGTCCTAGTTGTTCCTATGAGGATCAAACATATTTGCTTAGGTAAGTCTCAGTGTTTGGAGAGTTTGGACCATGGTGATGTCAGTATGATGATTAGATATGTTATAGGGATGAGTTACAATTATATCAGAAATAATTCAAGTGCCCATGAAGATATTTTTGCAATTTATGGTTGTTTTGGTGAAACAGAGTCAAGAATAAGTGTATTTCTAGCTCGAAATGCAACTTCAGATGCTAGCTGTGGATAGTATGCTTTGCATGGGATATTGAGTATTTCAGGTTATCTCCTTTGGTAAATGAATAAGGTTTTATAATAATAATTAGTTCATTTGATTGTCAGGTTTTTATGAACGTATGTTAATAAGGTCTAAAACCCTAGTTAAACCCTAGCTAGGAGAAGTTTTAAAAAGGTGAAGTATTATGAGTATGTTTTGATTACAAGATAAAATGTGATGATTAGAGGTTGTATTAGAATCCTCTGGATTTCCATAAATTTATAGTTGAGGTCTTGAACATATGTGGGCCCCACCTAAAAAAATTAGCTTATGAAGAGTTTCAGTTTAGAACAAGTTGGTCCAAAGAAGTGATTTGAAAAATTGATTTTGTATGATGTATGTGAGTTTTTATTGATGTCCATGGAGGTTTCAGGAAAATTTTATTAAGGTACACAGTGTTTTGTAGCTTAAAAAGGTTGATTGGTCAAAGGGTAGTTTTAAGCCCATAAGAAGCAGGTTGCAATGTTTTGGCCATATCTTGAGCTACATGTTGAGTTTTGAGGTGATTCAAGTTGTGTTGGAAATTAGATTTGGAAAAAATTTCATTGGTATATGGATTTACTCATTATGAGGTCATATAACATATTTTCCATGTAATTTGGTCAACAATAACATGTTTGGTAGTTCAAGATAACTTCTATTTTTGTGCAAGTTTGATGATGGTTAAAGCATGAGATGGATTGGGTGATGCTTCATATCACCTAGAATATGAAGAGGGATGAATGGGAAATAAAATTAATCAATTTATATATATTTAATGAATTTATAAATGGTTTTATGAGCTAACCTTTGGAAATAGATTTTTGGCAGGTTGATTTGGTGAAGGAAAATCTTTGTGTGGTTTGAAGAGAAATATGTTTCATGAATTATAAAATTCTTATACATGTTATACATGTTATTAAATTTATTTTGAGTGGTAACATGGTATGGTTCAATTTAGTATGATTTATTTGGTGATTAGATGAAGTTTCCAGGGTGTTAAAGGGTGTAGGAAACAACAATTTTGAGAAGTACAAAGGACTTTGGGCTCATTAAATGAAATAATCTGACTGGTTCAAAATAATTGTGACCATGGTTAATGTTTAAATGATGTATTTATCATGTTTTATGATTTTTGGAGATTGAATAAGATTTTTTTTGAATGAGTAGATTTGTGGCATCCCAATGCATGTATTTGAGTGATTTTTGGATCATGAAATGAATGGTTTTTGCTAGGCCAACCTACTTGGTTCACTTGTAGAAGTTGTGGAAAAGTTATGGGATGTTTTTAATGATGCATGGGTCATATTTATCATGAGATACCTACCTCCTTTGATTTCTAATCAAGAGAAGGGTATAAAATGGAGTTTTTGGGCATAATAGTTCTAGCTTTTTGAAACCCCCTCTTATCTTCTTTTGAAGAACCCTTTTTCTGAAAATAAAAAACCTTTGGGCCTAGCCAAAAAGACATAGAATATCATTCTAGGATAGCTGCTGATTGAGTTTTCATGAGAAGAGTTTGAGAAAGTGCAATGGTGGTGATGTTTCTTTGAGAGTGAGTTGAAGAAGAAGAGAAAACTTGAGTGCTTGAGTTTAGATGCTATCCTCATAACATGCTGATGTTATTTGCAGGTGTATAAGTAGTTTTTCAGATCTGATCTTGAACGTTGAATAATTTTTCATAGTTGTATCTCTTCATATCTATTCATGAGACATTGGTTGTATTGAGAGAACTTTATTATATGTTGTGGATCATTGTTGAAGACATTATTTTTGTGTGATTTTATTTGAGCTTCTATGATATTATTATTATATATGTGTGTTTGAGATCATGTTATGTTCGTTGCATTAATTTTACTTGATTAAGAGGGATGTATGCTTTAATATGTTGCATATGAACATGTGTGGTTAGGTTTTGAAGAAAAAGTGTTGAAAAGTTTTATTGGGGATTGATTCACCCCCCCTCTCATTCCTTGTCACTTCCAACAATTGGTATCAGAGAAGGCCCTTGGAAGTATCCTAACAAGCTAGAGGGATATCTTTGGTGACAAGATGACAACTGTAGATTTGGAGACTATTTAGACTAATACCTTCCTATTAGGGAAATGGGTAGGTGAGCATGGTGATCATATTTACAAGATGTATAGAAATCATGATGAAATAGTCAATGTCCTAAAGAATCAACTTTAGGAGGCCCAAGGTGAGTTGAAGATCAAGAGAGAAGAATGTCTCAAAAATGAGACTGAAAAATAAGAACTAAGAAAAGAGCTACCCATAATGAAAATCAAGTTTTTATGCTTTCATGAGAACTCATAAAATCTGAATAGGATGTTGGAAAAACAAAAGGCATATGGTGATAGAACAAGTCTAAGATTCAATAAGGATTCATCCAAGAAGAATGAATAAGAATCAAGTCAAGGATCAAATGAAAGCAAACAACCAAGAAAGGTAGAAATTTCAAGGCTTCCACCTCCTAGAAGATCACCTATCAGGAATCCAAATGCATATAGGTATGATATTTTTCATGGTAATTGTTACAAATGTGGTGCTTATGGACATAGGGCTAGTTTTTTTAGTCCTAAGGTTGGAAAGAAGTATGATGGAAAAGGAAAGGAACATTGTGAAGGAAAAAATGAAGAAGAATGTTAAGAAAAGAAAGAGAAAAAGATAGAGAAAAGGTATGGAGAGGAATGTTATATTTTTCATGAATAATTTCATCTTGCAAAGTATTGCAAGAATAAACCATCAAACACAAGATGATATGTAACCAAATTCAAGGGATATTGTTATGTTTGCAATGGATATGGTCATACAGGCTAGGCGTGCAAAGAAAGGAAGGTGGAATGATCTAGGTGCCACAAGTTAGAGCACATTGCAAGGTTTTGTAATGCAAGAAAATTGAAGAAAGATTCTCAAAAACCTAAGCAAAAATCTCAAACAGATAAAAAGAATAATGAGACTAGTCAAGGTGCTAAAGAAGATTCCAAGGATATGACTGAGCTAAAAGATGGATCTGCCATAACAAATGAGAAATCGGATAAAGAGGAGACAATCAAGGTCCAAGAAGAGGGTTTGAGACATACTTAGGTCTCTCATCAAGCTCCTATATAGTTATATATTCCTCTACTAGGATTCTTAGAGGTGTATAGGTGTAAATAAAACTTTGTAGTGAGAGGGAGTTGTGTTTCTTTAGTAAGAGTCTCTTCTATGTGTAAGAGGTATGTCATTTTAAGTCTCTAAGTGTGTTTTCAAGGTTCATTAATTGTTTTTGATTATGAAACATCATAATCTCTTTCATGTAGCTATTAGGTGTGTGTGTGTGTGTGTGTGTGTGAGCCATATTAGTATGTGTCTTGCATTCTCATGCTATGATGTCTATATGAGATGTTCTAGGGTGTTCATGAGTCTCATCATCATGTCATAAAAGTATATAAGTGTTCCTAAAATAATGAAGAGTGTTCTCACTGTCTTGGTGTCAAAAGTTGACAGTGATGAGTGTGTCTGAGCAATGTGAAGGTCATACGTGTCTTGTCTATGTCTCATTGATGTCTTAAGGTCATAAAAATTCTAATGTCTCTATGATTGAACCTGAATGCGTCTTTAAAGAATTTAATTTGTCTCTCCAAGGATAAATCTATTGAGAAAATAGGTGTATATATATCTCCAATTATATGTTAATGAGTCTTTCTGTATATCATCAGAGTTTTCATGTGCTTCTTGAGTTCTTGAAGTATCAAAGTGTTGGTGAGAAAATTTTTTGGGTGGACAAACTTGTGGATTTCTCACCAACACTCTAGGAATATAAGTCCCTCTACTTAACTGATGTAGCTGTCATCTATGCATGCATGTGAAAAGGTGGATTTTCGTGGTGGCCTTTTGACTGGGGATCTAATAGGGACACTCCACTTACCTTGAGTCAAAGCGTATAGATACCTGCAAGAGAAGAATTTTCTAGGAGAGTGGGAAAGGGGGTGAGAAATTTAGAAAAGAGAAAACTAATGTTGTAAGTGGAAAATCAAAGACTTGCATACACCAGCCAGAAGTTTCATTAATGCACTTGAATCTAGAAGAAAAACAATCTACGTAACAATGACAAGACCAAATAGCGTTTAATGAGCACATAGTACCACTAAACTCAGTAAAAAAAGGCCAAAATTCCTTCTTCCTTTATTGAAGCTCAAGCAGACATTTTATATAACATAGAAGTAGAAGACATTTTTGAGTAGGGGAAATGGAAGAAATTTTCTATCTCTTTTCTCTCTTCACAAGAATATCTCTCTCATCAACATCTAAAAAGTTTCAGATGTTGTCTCAGAAGAATAAGATGTTTTTGAAGAAGTTTTTAGAAAAAGCTCAAATAAGGATCTTGTTATAATTTATAAAAGAGAAGACAACTCTTCATATTCCCAGTGACTTTTCAAATAATTTAATGTGACTTTAGCTTGTTCATATTCCATTTTAAATATTTAAGTCCCTTTTATAAAAACAAGGAAAATTAAAATAGAATTGTGAGGCTGTATGTGTGAGCTTCCTTGATCTTTTTTATTTGGCCAATGAGACATTTGCTAATAGATCAAGGGCTGCCACTTACTGCATAGTGAGGGTGTCAGGGATAATTGTTTCTTGCATCCAAGGAAACATCTCATCAGAATTAGGTTTCAATGATAGGTGTATTGATGGTACCCTATTTTGAAGGAGGAACATCTTGAATGAGAGAGGCATGAGTGTCATCAAGAGGGGAAACCTCTTATGGTGTCTCGAAGACTGAATATTGAACCATTTGTTCTTCATCCACTTTTACCTTTTTATGGGGTGTTCTTTCTACATTTATGTGATCAAATCTTCCTTTGGTAGTGATTCAAACATGCATTCTTCTACTCTAAGATTATTTGGCATCTTCGCGCGAGGAGAAGCTTCAAATTCTGCAGCCTTCCTTTTCAAACTCACTCCAGAGTGTTTAGAATTGGAAGTCACCTCTATGACTTTTGAAGATGACTAATGCAAGTCTTGCCTCTAACTTGGAGGAAATCCCCATGACTGGATGATCATGGTTCTCTTCTTCTGAAACCAATTTCTTGTTCTCCTCGCCACCTTCTCAATCCACTGTTATATATCCCCTAATTTACGAACATACTAGTTGAGTAGCAGTACAAGGAAAAACTTGACTGTGGTATACTCAGAATCATACATCTCCATCCCATCATCTTGCAAAATATATTCATACTAGGAGAACTTGAATTTATTCATTTCACTGATTATCATCCTCATATGATCCTTTTCATGCACTTCAAATTCATCCATGCAATTGGCCTAGTAATCCTTGACTTGCGACTTGTGTTGCAATTTTGGGACATAGAAAGAGTTGGGATCTTATCAGATGTCAAAATTAGGCATGGTGAAGTGGGAATGAAAATTCAAATGAGTGAAAGAACTCTCTAGATGAGATGCATCATTTGAGCTCTTGCACATGAATACCCTAAGAGAGATAGGAAATAGAATCAACTTCTTCCTCATGCTCTTGAGCCTGTTATTCACCTGAATGATCTGTCTGCAGAGATCAGACAATAAAATTTGGTTACTAAGGCACTTGGGAAGCCTCAATGGTGTTTGATTGAAGCTAGTGACTCGTAGGTAGAAGAATTTTGAAAATTGTATGAAATAGCAGCCATACTTCTTGATCAAGGATGCCACTTGTGATGACATCCTAGCTTTCAAATCTCCTTCCAAGTTTCAGACTACATACATCATGAATGCATCATTCACATGAGTGAAATGTCTATGGATTTCCACCATCACCACCTATGGAAGTTTCTCGAATGCAGGCACCTTGGCAAAAATGTTTTGTATGAGAGCCAATCCCTTGAATGATCTTGAGCTAGTGAGGAGGTAGACCAAGTAAGAAGTCATGTGGAACTTCTTCATCATAGGTACTTGGAGCAGTTGCAGATGGAGGTTTTCACTGATGATCTGCCCCCAGTAAATTCTCTTTTTCTTTTTGTCAATGTCAAGATAAAAAGGCCCATCTAGTCTTGGAAGTCTCTCATGCTTGATTCACCCATTACTCTACTAAGGAGAGTTATGACATCCGAATATCCTTCTTAGAATTCACACCTTGGAAGATTTGAAGGCATCCTTGAGGGATTTCTCCCTATTTTCAACCACAACCCCATCACAACCCCTTGCACGTATGTATCCATCATTTCCCAATTGTGCAAGGCCCTATCTTTTGAGGTGATGACCATGTTGGGTGATGACGGTATTTGCAGAGAAAGAGAGATGGTTCTAGGGACGATGACCATCATTACTTTACCATTGTCAGCTCAAATGGTTCATGTTTCAGGATCATAGTGGTGAGAGTAGGCTAGGACCAACTCATGACTTTGGATAGACAATGGGTGCCCTACGATAGTGAAAAATCCATGGTGAATATCTGATCTTCAATCTTCTTTCGGTCTCTAGATGTCATGCGATTTTTTAAGTCATTTAGGTCCATGTACAAAACATTGTTTTCTTCTATCTCATACTCGCAGGTGAAGGGCTGAGCCATCTTCTATTCCATCCACTTCTACTTCATGTTTTTCCCTAGAATAACAACTTACTATTTTTAGTAAGTATGAAAATGCAACTTCTTCGAACCTCGACTAGATGTTGCAACCCTGATTCCCCTTTCTCCCTGTGTTCCTTGCTCTTTCTGGATCAAATTTCTATTTTTAGTAGGTATCCATGGGACCACTTACTATATTTAGTAAGTGTAAAAAATGTCCATTCCGATGTGTTCTGAGCTGCAGTGCACCTTCAATGTCACCATCCTCCTTCACGAGTTCTTCTGTTGTTGACTTTCCCAAAATAACAGTCCCTTATGCAAAAGACCTACTATTTTTAGAAATTGGGATTCTAGAGGTTGGATTGATGCGGAATGAATTTTTTTGATATGGTTTTTTTTCCCAATATTTCCCCTCTAAAAATTCAAAACTATCTGCTGAATAATCTAGGAGATTTTTAACTTTCAAATTTTGGACCTAGTAGTGCTTCTAGACACAACAATCATTAACGGACCTCAAAATTGCAGGTCTGGGTTTTCTCCTCCATTTGTGAAAAAAAATTATATTTCAGATTTGGGTTTTTTCTTATGGTGCTTCATGTGAAATTTTACTTCAATCCGACAACCGCTTTGACAAGAAATCCCACTTCTTTCTTCGTTGAGCTGGAAAGGAAATTTTTTCATTGTGAATGCTTTGTTGCACAAGTGGAGAGTTTGAAAGTATATTTTTGATGGTCTTGGATAGAGGAATAAACATAAAAATATGGTTTTTTTTATTCGTACACTAGTTTGCAATATTTTTGTGAATCTCCTTTTTTGGCTATGGAGATTTTCTACTATTCTCTTCGTTGTTCTTCGTTTGCTCAAGCTTCCTTCTGAGACCTGTATGCTTTCATGGAGTAAAGAAGAGTATTTTTGTGATAGGTCCCAGTTTGAGGTTAAGCAATGGTGGATTTATGGCAAGGAGGTTATAGAGGAATAATGGAGATATGGTTGTGCACATGAGTGGAAGCAGTTAGAAGCAGGGGAAACAGATAAATATATGAATTTTTAAAATCATGCTAAGAGAGGGCTGGGTGAATTATCTTGTTCCTAAGATCCCTCACCTCAAATGGATGTGAGGGACATCTATTTCCATGGTAAGAAAGAATCTGACACACGGCGTTGATTTGACAACAGGGAGTGAGTGCGCAAAAATTAGCTTTAAAGCACTGAGGGGCTAGAAGCGGGTCACATGGATGACCAAAAATATATCCTATAAGGATGAGCACATTTTTCAAGGTATGATTTCCTTGAACTATGAGGGACATGAGGGACATAAAATTCCATAGTGGTCCTGGAGCTGACACATGGTGGAGATCTGACGACATGGGATTTGAGCTCCAAATTACACCCGGGGGCTCAACTAGCAATCTTGATGGTAGTATGGGATTCTAGAGGTCACATGGGGGATGGGCACATTTTTCCAAGGTTTATGTACCTCACCATCAGGGACATAAAATCCTGCCAGACCCCTAGAACTGACACGTGCCCTCCTAAAATTTGGCTAAGTCCTGAACTTGCTCCAAGAGGACAACTTGTGACGATGATAACTTGAGCTCCCGATGGACGTTTTCAGAAGTTTTTTATATTATCTTGACTAGAAATGGAATTTTTAATCCAATGGTGGGGATTTCATGTCTTTATTCTTCCATTTTATCACTTAAAAATAGGATTTTTTTATTTGGTTCTCCACATGTGCTATGCCCTTAATCATATATCTTATATTGGATGTATATAGCCGACTTGTGGCTATCATAACTTCTTATCATTATGTATCTCTTTCATATATGTTATATTTTCATTAGTTGGTCGGACTTGGTGTTGGCCATAACATAGGAATAATATATATAGGGGTTAGTAGGTAGTAGATGATGATCATATTCAACATTTGAGTCTTATTGTTTGGTTTGGAGGTTGCCCCCTCGAAGTGGCTAAGATATTCTTCTTGCACATTGAGATCATTTATCTAAAATATTGTGTTCATTGGTGTTATATTTCTACCAATAATTAGATTTATACAAGTAATTACATTACAAGTGGTATCAGAGCTTTCACTCGGCCAGCATTACATCAAACCCTAATTGTGAAGGTTCGTTTATATCTCAAAATTGGTAGCGAATTTTTCTAAAAATGTTTCTGTGGTGTGGCGAAATCAGTCAAGTAAGCTTCCCTACAAAATTTATGAATTTTTGACTTGTTTTACAAATGTTATAGAATTTTTATGTTTTTCATAATTCGACTACCTAGGGTGTAATTTGTGGAATTTTTCAAATTTATTTACATTTCCAGAAAGAAGATTAAAAAATAGTTTGAGTTTGTTCTTTGAGTTTTATTAAATTTGGCCGAATTCCTATTGAAATCCCAAACCCTGAATTTTGACCTTGATCCTTAAATCTTACCATTTTGGGGCATCATGGATGGGCTTTCAACAAGAGCCAAAAAATAATCCCATCACTTTGGGTAAAACCCCTGATAAAGATGAGATAATAGTTGAGGAGTTAGAGTCATAAGGGTAATCTATAGAGTCCTCAGGGTTAGGGTTTACTTCATCTGACCATAAGGTCAGCTATCTTGAGTTAGAGTTGCAAAACCTCAAGGGTAGAGTGGCCAACTAATAAGATGTAGAAAATATTGGACAATGATTGGAGGATTTCATTCACCAATTTAGTTACAATATCATGGGTCACCATATCCTTCCTAATCAGCTACAACTCAATCATACTCATATCAACCAGGGTGGATCTTTAGGTCAAAGTAATAGGACAAACTAGCCAGGGTGGATCTGTAAACATGACCAATCCAAATACAAACACTCTGCAAACTTGTAACATGATTCCAAAAGTGGAAATGTGTAATTTTGATGGAAAGGATCCACGACAATTAGATTAACCAGATGGAGAATTTATTTGATCTTCATTATATTCCATTAGGACAAAAGGTTACCATGACATCGTTGTATCTTGAACCTAACCAATTCATTTGCTATCGATGGTTATGTGCTCAAAGGAAAAAGAGTGGACTCAATGTTACATGGATAGTATTCACCGAAGAGTTGTAATTGTACTATAGTTCTACTGTTTCAAAGAATTATTTTAGTCAATTAGCAAAGCTCAGACAAACAAGAATAGTCAAAGATTACATCCATCTATTCCAAAACCTTTCCTTACGGGTGGAAAATATTCCTAAAGATAATTTGAATGACTTATTTCTTGTGGGTCTTAAAGAACAAATTGAGACTGAGGTGTGTATGTTTAATCCTCATTAGGTTTTAGACTCTATGATCATAGCACATAGGGCAGAGGAAAAATTTATTTCTAGTAGGAAACAAACTATCATTAATATCAGATATCGTAGCACCCTTCCACCATCATTCCCTCGGCCAGTGAGACCGACACCTCAATAAATTGAAGAAAAGAGAGCCAAATGGTTATGTTTTAATTGTGAAATTTTTTTTTTGACTAGGACATAAGTGTGCTAAAAAGAAGTTGTTCTACATTGAGGGACCTACTGAAGAAGAAGAAAATGAAGAAGATGAAGAGGTAGAGCCAGAGGAGGAATTAGGAGATCCCAACCAACAATATCATGCCATGTAATTTCTGGTATTAACACTCCTCAAACTCTCAAAGTAGTTGGATTCTTAAAAAAAGAGGGTAATAGTGTTGATTTATTCGGGAAGTACTCACAATTTCATCAATCATAACTTGGCGGTACGCTTGAACTACTTTTTTTATTCAGCTCCAAAATGTCAAGTCATGATTGCTGATGGGAAAACTGTTAGTTGTTTAGGAAAATGCCATAACATTAATCTCACCATGGGAGATTACTTGCTAACTAGCAATATGTATGCCATTGCCATGGGAGGAGTAGACATTGTGTTAGGATTTCAATGGCTTACCACCTTGGGAACCATTGAAATGATTTTCCAAGAGTTGTTCATGTAATTTTAGTTAGAAGGGAGGGATTTTAAACTAAAAGGACTAAGAGCAAAGTCCCCATAGATAGTAAGTTCTCATCAGATGTAAAAATTTCTTAGAAAGGGTGCAGAAGGGTTTGTGGCACAACTATTTTCATTGGAAGCATATCATTCCAATACATATATACCTACAGATATTCAAGTAGTTATAGATGAGCACTCAGTGGTGTTTGGAGAAATGCCCAAGGATCTACCTCTGGAAAGAGACCATGACCATGCAATCCAGCTAGTACCAGGGAGTCAACCACCCAACATCAGACCTTATAGGTACCCCTATATGCAAAAGAGTGAGATTGAGAAGATAGTTCAAGAGATGTTAGAAGAAGAACTTATTCGTCATAGTCAAAGTGCTTACTCTTCTCCTATAGTGATGGTATGGAAAAAAGATGACAATTGGTGCATGTGTCCAAATTACAGGGAACTCAATAAGTACATAGTTAAAGATAAGTTTCCTATTCCTGTAATTGATGATTTGTTAGATGAGTTACATGGTGTTGTTTACTTTACAAAACTTGATCTTATTTCTAGATATCATCATATTAGAATCAGGGATGAAGATATTCATAAAACAACTTTCAAAACACATGAAGGACACTATGAGTTCTTGGTAATGCATTTTGGACTAACAAATGCACCCTCTACATTTCAAATCTTGATGAATTCCATCTTTAAGCCATTTATTTGAAATTTGTTTTTAGTGTTCTTTGATGATATATTAATCTATAGTAAAACATGGGAGGAACACTTGCATCATGTAAATAAGGTGTTGGAAACTGTTGAACAACATAAAATTTATGGAAAGCCTTCTAAGTGTTCTTTTGGTGTCAAGGAGGTTGAATATTTGGGTCATATTGTCTCTTATGAAGGTGTTAAAGTGGATCCTAACAAGATAAAAGACATGCTTGAATTGAAGGTTCCCAAAACCCTAAAAAATCTTCGAGGATTTTTGGGGCTTATAAGTTATTATTGTAGATTTGTAAGAAATTATGGCAGCATTGCAGCACCACTCACAACTTTATTGAAGAAGGACTCTTTCCATTGGAATGAGCAAGCTACTATGGCCTTTGAGAAGTTGAAGGAGGCCATGTGCACCACTCCAGTTCTAGCCACCCCAGATTTTTCAAAAACATTAATTATTGAATGTGATGCTTCAGGGGATGGTATGGGGGCAGTACTCATGCAAGAAGGGTGATCCATTGCCTTCGAGAGCCAGAAATTCAAAGGTAAGAATATCTCTAAACCAGTTTATGAGAAATAAATGCTAACAATACTTCATGTAGTGAAGCAATGGAGACCATATCTAATGGGACAACATTTCAAAGTAAAGACAGACCATGATAGTTTGAAATACTTCTTAGAGCAACGTTTATCATCAGAAGAACAACAAATTTGTGTCTAAAAAATGTTGGGGTATGATTTTGAGATAATATACAAGAAAGGGAAAGAGAATGTAGTTGTTGATGATTTATTTCATAAGGATGAATTTGTCTAGGCATTTTTGTGTGCCATATCTGTATTATAGAAGGATTGGATAGAGGAATGCAAGGTATGAATGGAAAAATGACCAAGGTACACAAAATCTCATTCAGAATCTCTAAAAATATCCAAGCATGCCAAAAAAATTTGTATGGAAAGGAGATGTTTTATGGTATACAGATATATTATATCTATGTAAGAATTCCATCCTTAAAAAATAGGGTTCTATTTGAGCTCCATGCTTCTCCAGTAGGGGGTCATTTTGGCTTCTTAAAGACTTATCATCGAATCAAGCATGATTTTTTCTAGGAAGGGCTAAAAGGAGATGTCCAAAAGTTTGTGGTAGAATGCATGGTTTGTCAGCAAAATAAGAGCAAAACAATTAATTCCCCAGGTCTTTTATAACCTCTATCTATTCCTAGCTAGAGGTGGGAAGAGGTGTCCATGGACTTCATCATAGGATTACCTAAATTAGAAAGTAAAAATGTAATCATGGTGGTGGTGGAAAGTATCACCAAATATGCCCATTTTTGTGCTTTATCACATCCATTTGTTGCAAGCATAGTAGCAATGGCCTTCAAGGATACAATTCAAAAGCTACATGAGACACCAAAGATTATAGTAAGTGATCGAGACCCTATCTTTACTAGTAATTTTTGGACTGACTTTTTCTCATGCTTGGGCACACAAATAGCTCGTAGTTCCTCTTATCATCCCCAGTGTGATGGGAAAAAAAAGGTGGTAAACAAGTTCTTGGAGGGGTATCTTTGTTGTTTTACATCAAATAAGCAAGCAAGATGGGTCCAATGGTTACCGTTGGCAGAATGGTGGTATAACACCTCCTTTCATACTTCATCTAAAATGTCTTCTTTTTTGGCATTATATGGGTACCATCCACCATCTATCACTTCATCTTTGAGAGTCTAGCCAAAGGTTCGAGCAGTTGAAGAACATATTCAATGCCAACAAGAGGTGCTTTCTAGTCTCTGGGAGAATTTGGCCGTGTCACAAAACTGCATGAAGTAGCAGGTAGACCAACATCACAGTGAAATACATTTTGAAGTTGGTGATTGGGTTTTTGTGTGTTTACAACCATATAAGCAAATGTCCTTAAAAGAATAGAAAAAGGATAAAAAGCTTTCACCTAAGTATTATGGTCCTTATCAAGTGTTACAGAAGATTGGAAATGTAGCATACAAACTAGAACTTCCTCCAGCTACTCAAATTCATCCAGTATTCCATGTATCTTTCCTAAAGAAGGTAATTGGACAGACAATATCAACCCAGACAGTGTTACTCGAGCTTGATGAAGAGGGAAAAAGCATCCTGGAACTAGAATGAATCCTTTAAACATGCACTAAGTAATTGAGGACAAGGGTCATCACCAAGTATTTGATCAAGTGGAAAAATCTAGACAATGAAGATGTAACTTGGGAGGATGCAAATTTCCTGCAGCAGCATCTAGATCTTCTCAACATTGGGGATAATGTTTCTTCAAAGTGGAGGGGCATGCTACGCCCTTAATCATATATCTTATATTAGATGTATATAGTCGACTTGTGGCTATCATAACTTCTTATCATTATGTATCTCTTTCATACATGCTATATTTTCATTAGTGGGCTAGCCTTGGTGTTGCCCATAACATAGGAATACTATATATAGGGGTTAGTAGGTAGTAGTTGATGATCATATTCAACATTTGAGTTTTATTTCTTTTTTTTGAGGTTGCCCCCTTGAAGTGGCTAAGATATTATTCTTGCACATTGAGATCATTTATCTGAAATATTGTGTTCATCGGTGTTATATTTCTACTAATAATCAGATTTATACAAGTAATTACATTACAACCTGTGCCTGAGAAACACTACTTGTAGACCTGATGTGAAAAAGTGTTTTGAAAAATATGATTTTACAATCTTGTAGGGATTTGAATTATCTTTCCATATATTTCCATCCGAAGCTCCTAGAATCACCTTTTGAAGATTAGCGGCTTTTTTGGCTTGTGTACTGACTAGGCCTATGAACCCTAATTCTGGCGAAATTGCCCCAACTTCACCGAGCCCTTCCAAAATATTCCTGAATCATTTCCATGATGTCCCAAGACCTTTGAATCACCTCCACATCGACTTAGAATCTTCTTCTCTACTCCATGGGGTTTCCCTAGCCCTAGGAAGGCCAGTGATAGCCCTTCCTACAATTGCCTGTAGATTGAAAATGAACTCCTAAAATCACCTAGGGGGAATGAATGGAATTCCCTAAATTGCCTAGGGGGATGAGATAACTTTAATTCGTAGGTCACTTGGATTGACTCGACAGACCCGTGGTGTCTTGGAATGTTGAGACTTGAAAAAATTAACATTTGGGTATAGTTGTCAAGCTCAGAAATTGTTAATTTCCTTGTTGCACATTTGCATGACAACACAAAGGTGATCTAGGGTTGTATTAAGCCTGTAAATGTTTTTGGAAGAAATTTCAAGTTTTCACAGGTATCTTAGTAGTCTAAAATTGTGGTTTTTCAATTATTATGAGCAGTGGGTTAGAGTTAAAGTCTTCATGATCTGTATGAGTGTAGTTTTCACCTCAAGTTTGTATATGTTCCAATTCATGGAGTGATGCTAGCTTGCATAACAATAAGGATAATCAATGTATTATGTTCAAGTTCCAAGAAAGAATCATTAGTTCATGTGAGATGTGTGTGTCTACAAGGCATGCCAAAGCTACAAACTATGAACGAGTCAGTTATTTGTGATCCGTGATCATCTTATGATCATCAATGCTCATGTATGGTTGAAGCTTGAGGATGAAAGACTCAGTGTTGCATTGTGAAGGTGTTAGGGCCTTGAAGTTAGTTGTCTCAGTCAAAGAGTTTTCCTTGAAGAAGAAAAGTATAGTTTCAGACATGAAAATGCCATGCTACAGGTTAAGTATCTTGAACAAATACAAAAGGAGTAGTTTTTTCAAAGTATAGTTAGCTCTCAAGGGCACTTAAGAAATAGTGCATCAATACTCTTGAGCTCATAATCTAGGTAATGATGGTGAATTCGTCAAGAAGAGTTGCAGTGGAATATTGAAGTGTTCATCCTATAAGTCTATGCAAGTGTCCACAAGAGTATGCAAGTGACTTCAGTAAGGATCTCAGGAGGCAGAGAGTGTTATGAAACAAAGGTCAAAGATATCAAGGGATTTGATATAGTTTGATGAGGGTTTGCTAAATAAAACCCCAATTGATGCTACATTGGTTTTCTAAATATGTCAAGGTTTTTTTAAGCTTCAAGGATTTTTGGGTCACTGTCAAAATTCTCTGATTAATCATTTTGTGCATATGAGGAGTCATGAAGCTCATCAAAGGAGTATGAAGTTGTGGGAAATTAGTCTCAAATTTGCAAACATGAATCAGTATCATTATGTCTAATTTCTACATAAGTACCATGTGGTTTTTGAGAAGTCAGTGTATTTAGCTTTGTGAAAATTTGCACATTGTTTGCTAGTAAATCCAGGGCCTCCACAAGATGAAAAGTGTGTTTCTCTGACTTATAACATAGTTTGATGATGAATCCACTTAAGATAAAGCTTAAAAGTGATGCATAGTGAAGTCTCATAGCTAGATAAATATTACATTGAATGAAAAAGTCATTGGAACAAAGGCTACATGTATATTCAAGGATTTGAAATTTGTAACCCTAGACTGAGCAAGTATGATGTATAGCTATGTCATTGAAAAGTGTGAATGTATAGTATAAGGGAAGTTGACAAAGTCTTCACAGACTCCTTTAGCTTGACTAGAGGATTTGAAATGTCTTCTAGGCACATTTTCTACAGTGAAAGGGTCATAAAGGTGAGAGGAAGTATCAAAAGTGTTCTCAGAGGATGGCTATAGGTCCAAAATGAAGATTTTTTGCTTGGTAATGTCCAACTATAAGTCAATATGAATGAAGATATATCATGATCCAAAGTGAATGCATGAGAAGGTAAAAGAACTCTAAGATGTATTTCATAGGCATATGAAGTTTTCATTGGTGGGTAGAGAAACATGAGGTAAGAAAATTTTCTCTTGAAGTTTGATGTCACCTTGAGTCAGGGTTGAAGTCATTAAAAGACCTTAAATGAAAATCATAGTGTGTAGCAATTATCAGAAGGACATAGCTTTACGCATGACTCCAAGTTTGTACTTAATGTATGTGCTATAGTTTCTAGCATATAAAATGTATAGATACATGTATAACAATGCTAAAAAGAGGCTAGCTACATGTGAAGGATCAAGTCTTTGTGATTTTGCATGCACCATAAAGGTGTCTAGGGAGTGGATTCTTCAAACAAACCATACACAATGGTCTAAGAAATATTTTTTCATCTTCAAGATTGATAAAGTGTCTTGTACAGATTTATGAGGTGGATTGAAAAGTGTAAAGAGTATCAAAATTAAAAGATCAAGTTCACAAGTGATCTCAGTGGTAAGAAGTGTTTATCAAGGTTACTCATGACAAATAAAGTAGTAACTAGACCTATCTACATGTTCCAAGAAGTATTTGTTGCATATGAACTATGACAAGACTCGACATGATCAATTTTGCTCCAAAAAGTGAACTCTATAGGTATGAAGGTGCTTTAAAGGTATGATAACAATTGTGATGGAGATTAAATGATGTTTTTCAATCCTTGGTTTGAGTTTCTTCTTGGTATATGTGCATGATATAGTGGTCTCATGGGTAACATGAGCATACTTAAGCCTATAATTTGGTATTTGAGCTCCAAGTAAAGACTGATACTCAACTATAGGGATCATAAAATAGTGGAATAATTGTGCTATAGCAATAATGGTTGTTATTACAGATGCATTGATGTATTTTAGATCTTCATGACATGGGGTAGGTGTATAATCCCATAGAAAGTAAAATGGTGACTCATAAGGTCTGTTTCTTAATTCCATGCTAAAAAAGGTTCAATATCACATTTTCAATCAAATAGGATTGCTATAAACTAAATAAGTTGTTCAAAACCCAAGAAATGAGGTCAAGTTGTTTCTAGCCAAGTGACCAAGGTAAGAGGCATGTTTTTTTTGCACTAAGAAGCTAGAGATGGTGATCTTAAGGCCAGGGGGAGTCATAAGGATTTATGTCATGCTGATATTGTGATGCTAGGGCCTCATAAAGATTGTATAAAATGCAATGAAAAGAATGTTATGCACTCACTGTATTGCTCTCAGTATGAAGAATAAAGTATATGCTTAGTTTGCATGCTTTAGGCCCAAAATTGATGGATCTTTGTCAAGAATAGTGAAGTAATGCTATAGTTTAGTTCCTCTAATATTGTTGAAATGTTCATGATGAAGTTAAATTAGAGCCAAGATTGCTATAATACCTTACTGAAGGCCAAAACAGGGTTGAAGAAAAAATTGACTGTTTTTACATGCGTAAAGGCTGAAATATGAAGTCTTGGCTCCAAGAAAGGTATGAATATGATTAGTTTATGTTTTCTAATGGTGATCAAATGTAGGAAGTTCTCTTCCTAGGGGGAGCTAGTTGTTTTCATGTTTGATTTGAGGCAATAATCAATTTTTGAAAAAAATTAAGAAGAAGAGGCTTGATTGAGAACTTTGGTCGATGTTTCTAACCAAAGCATGAAGTTATGAACCTCAAAGAAGGTGAAGAAGGTTAGCTACAGGTAAGAATTTTTCATTAATGTAAAAAGGGGGAGAATTTCAGGGTGTTTTCCATCAATGACAAAGGGGGAAATTGTTGGCATGTAGGCCTAAGAGGTGTTGTTGTAGACACCAAAATTGGGTCACAACCTCTAAGCCCCTTCCAATTAATTAATTCAATAAACACCTAACAATGCCCACTTGTGCACATTTTAATTAATTTAACTACCAAAATTAAGTTAATTATCTACCTCACTTATCCACCTCACCTCTCCACCTCACCCTAGACCCATTCCAACTATATTAATTAGCCTAGACCAAGTCCCCACTTCCCTTAACTAACTATGACCTATTCTAACCCTAATATTAATGGATTATTATCCCTCTAACTACTCTCCCACTCAATTTAGTTCCATTCCACACTTTTGAACCAGAACCAAAATATCAATCACCCCAAATTTGAGAGGAATCAAGCTATTTGTAGTAGATATGACCTTTTCTCCCTAACCAACGCCGATTATTCCTTGACCGGCACCAGTTACCTAACTACCGCCGATTACCTTAAATAGGATTTCTAAACTCTTTTTTTTCATGTTATGAATCTTCTTTTCTAGCTCTTGCGACATTGTATCCTAACTCTCGATTTTTATAGTGATCTTGAGACATACCAGAAAACATTATAGAGTTTAGAAACCCAGCTATTCATCAACAGATTCATCCAAAGCTCCAATGCACTCACAGTGAAGCACTGTGCCCTCCTGTTGATGTTGCCTTTGTTCAGGACCACCTTCTTCTGCAACCATCACCACCTCCTATCATTTATCTCCATTTCACAAGTACATTTCTTCTTTGTCATTAGTGTTAGTATATTAGTCATTTATTTCACTTCACTCATGACAATACCCTGATCTTTCTTACAACACCTCCGTTCAACCGTCTGCTCATTTTACCCTTCATACCTTGCCCAAAAACCTAATTTATTACCTCTGAGTCCTTATAAAAATATCATGGCCTAAACCAACCTTCCTCCATTCTATGTGCAATCACAAAGAGAGCCAAATATCTCATTTTTAATATTTCTACCTAATTTCCCCTACCGATATTGCTCACCCAACCGGTGTTGGTTCATTAATATTACTAGCATCGGTCACTCAAACGATACCAGTCTCTGTGACTGGTAATTTCCTTGAAACTAACAACCTAATTTACCTATTCAAAACCTCATAAAATTCTCAGAACCTCACCCAAGCCTCTGTAATACTCTCTGTCATATCGACAGACCTTGAACCATCAACCACCTTCATTAGATTTAGTCTTATATGCCTTTATTATACTATATTTGATTTACAATTCTTGTGTAGGATACCTAAACTATACAACTACAACAGATATTTTTATTTCATGTTCTTTATTAACAATAACTTTTTGTAAGACATGGATTGACATCCTTCTAGGAAACACCCCACTTCCCGGATTTAGCTTCTACTAGGAAATCCATCAACCGATATTTTAAATCCTATTTTGTGGTCTTGTGTTCTATTTTAGGTTGTTCCTCCTAGCCAAAGGGAAGATCTTCAAAATAAGCTTTCTCAACATTCAATGTACGTACAACCTTCTTTGATTATCTACAGGTATTCCTCCTCTCCTTTACCTCTTATCTGTTTTATGTCTACTTTGTGGCGAAATATTTTGGCATGCCTGATGGGAACCCATCTTGTGGGATTTTTTCATTATTCATATAGGGTGCATTTGTGTGTTTTTTATTTCCTGAAAAATTCACACTGAATCTCTCCTTGGAAATATTCTTTTCTTTCTATTTGTATAAAATAAATTTGTCCTTTGGTTCTTAAAAAGAACACTTCTTCTTTTCTTATGTACTGTATTGAGTGAAAGATAATTTCCCTGACTATTCTCCTTTTACTACATCGAATATCATTTTTTATTTGGGTTTAAAATATGTGCATTTCATCCTTTGAGTGTTGCATTAGATCACATACATTTAATTAGCAATCATGTGGTGGAGGTCATGACCACTTGGTGATTGGATTTGGATTAAGCCTAGTTCACATTTGTGCACACAGTCCCAGGAAAAACCACTTAAATAATCTACACATTTCTTAAACATTTCCTTTCCAAGAAGAAGCATTCAAGGATTTAACAACCCGTTGACGGTGGCCACTGTTCGGTTTTATGGCCGGTTTGTCATATCAGAGCATGGACCACATGTACTGAAAGGTATATCGGGACACTTAATCCAAAACTAACTTGAAACCAATTAATGATTGATTATAGGGAACATTCATTATCTAAATACTCTACTTTATTCACAGTTAGTTTAAAAAGGCATCAGCCACTAAACACTAAAATATGGCACCTAGGATTTGTGTGTTTTGCTAGTTTTTACTTGATTGAATCGTGTTTTGAGTTATGAGGACAATTCATCACTCTTTATTTTCTTTCATACTCCACAATCACAGCTGGTGTATTCTAGTTCTTTCTAAGTGTGATAGGACATCTTGTTTCCATACACAGTTTCTGGGTTGGCTTTATTTTGACTTAATTCACTCGAAAACAAAAATTTCTTCATTTTCTCAAAAATATCAGTAACCAGCATCGGTCCAGTGACTGAAATTGGTTCCTTCATCATACCGACACTAGTTAATTGACTGATATCAATTTACATCTATTTTTTATATTCCTATCAAAAGCATCATTTATTCACATTCACCTCTTTCCGCGTTTCGATTTCTTCTGATAAACAATTTCTGAGTCTCTATCACCATTAATAGAGCCCATTTTCACTTGTTTTACACTCTTGTTCTCCATATTTTAAAATTTCTTGGTTATCCACAATAACCAACATCGGTCTTCTTGCCTAATTGGCACCGGTTACCCAACCGATATTGGTCTCTATGGTTTTTATTTTTATAAAAAATAACAACCTATTAAACTCCTTCAGATTCTTCTTGTCTTCTGTTATTTGTTTCTGTAGCATTTTTAGAGCTCAGACCACCTGCTTTTCCACCATTCACATAGTTTTAACTCACCAACAAGTCAAAGCCCTAGTTTTTTATGTTAGCCATCAGTTACTACCTCCCAACCCTTCACCACCTTTTATTTCTTCACCCATGGACACCACTGCTTCTACCGCTATACCTATAGGTGACGAGGAATTCAAAAAATTCCTTTATCATAATATCACAACCTCATAGTATTACCTCACCCATTCTTCCACCTTGGAATCATTAGGTCAGACCATGTTTGGAATTCCTACCTCCATTTCTCCTACTCTTACCACCACTTCTGTATCATCTAACACTAGTGTGGCATTATCTGCTCCCACCTCACATCCCATTATTTCTCAGATCATCCCTACATCTTTGATATCTATCACTCGTATGGAATCTATCACACCTTTGGCGTTTGTCCCCCCTTCAACATCTACTTCACCATCATCTACAAATTTTAGTGTAGGGATACCCACATCATCAACACCTCATGTACCTATTGCTTGTCAGCCACCAATTGCTTTGACATCTTATACCCCCTTCAATAACTTGGTCCTTTTCCATACCCAAAACTTTCCCACCTATTTCTATGAGGTTCTTCACACAAGTTCCTCCCACCTATACCCTACCTCAACAACTTCCCATCACCTCTACTTCTTATTTAGGGTACATACATTCAAAATATATTCCCTCTTACATACCCCCATTGCAGTTTTCTTATTCGACACCACCATACACTGGTGTTCCATCTACGACCTATTTACCTCATCCACCCCTTATACCATAGGGGGCATCCCTCAATCGAATCCTAGAATGGATCTTATAAAGATGATGATGGATAAGATACAAACCCTTGAAGCATCTATTTTTCGGCTCTCGCAATACCTTGACTTACGATGAAATATGTAATGAGTCTATTCATCCATCTATACCCATTCATTCTTATCCCGCACATTGGGAGATGCCTAAGTTAAATCAATTTAATATCAAGGAAGATCCACAACAACATTTTTGATCATTCAAACACATTTGTTATCTTATAACTCACAACAATGCCTTGCTCTTCAGGAATTTTCCCATGTCCTCAATAAAACCTTCTTTGAATTGGTATAGTGCTCTACCTAAGCACTCAATCTTCTCCTTCAATCAGTTAGCCCAAAAATTCCTTGACCACTTCTCTATCAATATCTCTAAGAAGGTCTCTATGACTGATTTATACTCTATTTATCAGTTTGGTGATGAGTCTATCATTCACTTCGTTGTATGCTGGTGGGGTCTCATTAATCAGCTCACCTTTTAATTTCCACAACCTAAAATGATAGAGTTGTTCACTAGGGATTTTACTAGGTACACTTCCCCAATACTTTAGGTACAAAATTTTTGAGCATTTGACGAGGCATTCGCCATGGCTCAGAAGATAGAGATCTGTTCCCTTGAAAAGGAAAATATTAAGTTACTCAACAAGAATGTTTTGTTTAGGCCAAATGACTCTTCTTCTTGTTCTAAAATGCAAAACAATCATTCCACCAATAATTCTAAGGAAAATGATCTGCCAACATGGTGGTCTTGAAAGCTAGCCCCTCTCATCCTTCAAACCAACTGAAACCTCCTCCTAATCTCTCCCCTATTCAGAATTTCTAATACAAGTGCAAACAAAGATGTTATACCCCATAGGATAACCTTACTGCTTTGTATTGGAAAATATATTAAAAGCGGGAGCCATCACCCTTCCACCTGTCAAAAAACATACTGAATTTGAAGCTTCTCATCCTACACCCACATAGTATAAGGAGAATGATTATCGTAACTAGCACCACATTAGGGGACATAGTGATGGGAATTCTAAATTTTTTAAGAACATTGTCTAAGAAATGTTAGATAATGGAGATCTCGTCTTGGACAACCCTAACGTGCTAGAAAATCAAAATCTTCTGGTCTTTAAGAAACCTTTTTCAAACAATACCCATTCATCAAACTAGACTTGTGAGACATCTAACAATGGCATAAATTTTCATGAGGTCTATTCCCTCTTTGACATTGTACCTATCCCTTCTTCTCAGTTTCCTCTCATCCCATCTATTAAGGAAATTATTTCACAAGATCCTCTACCCATGGAGGAACCAATCCTACCCATTGTTTTACACACCAAGAAGCCTACTTCTAGAAAGGAGCTTACCCCATTTATCCCTCCGCCTATTAAGGATCCCGCACTACCCATGCTTCTACCCATGGAAGAGCCTATCTTATCCTCTTATCTACCTAAGCAAGAGTCTACACCACCTACCTTGCCCCCTCCTCAACCCATAAAGGAGCCACTTTTATATCCACTTCCTATAAGCGATGCTTCACCCAGGGTCTTCCAAGATCTTGTCAAACTTCTTATGTCACTTTTACCAATAGAGTCAGAAGCCACAAATTTCCCTATCTCACAGACCTCAGAATTCTTCACAATGATTACCACCAAGTTGTCATCATCTTCCTCTACCTCTACACCATTATCTTATTTGGTTGTCACTTAGAGTATGTTGATTACTCCACACTTCGGCCACCAGTATCCACCTAAATTTAGATGTTTTCCCTAGATACTTCAATTATTTATCCCAAAGTATTTAATGCAACCAAATATATCACACTTGAATATGTCATACCAGTATTTCCTTCATCAACCTCACCTGCACCCCAACCTTCACCTTTACCCATCCATCTATGCCTAAACCTAGCAGTACATTAGGGGTGTTATCAATGCCTAGTTTGTTCCACCCCCCTGTGAAGATATATTTGACCACCTCTTCACAAACTGCCATCAAGTTTATTCCCACGCTTAAGAGGAAGACCCAACCTCTTAAGCGTCATACCCCAATTTCTCTTATGCCTTCTTATTCACCTTCACCTCTTCCATCAATCTTAGGCCCACATCCATCGAACTTGGTCAAGCAACCTCTCCCCTAAGGAAAACTCAAAGAAAAGTAACCCACACCCTTGCCCCAATCTTCTATTCTACCCACATCTTCTTCATCACCCATGCCTCAACCTCCTCATTTATCTACACCATCCACATTATCCTTGACCAAGATCTTACCCACACCTCCATTGTCACCTTGGTTAACTCGCACGCCTACACATTCTGCATCCCCTTCTTCTTCATGCATTACTCTAGCACCTTTACCCAAGAAGGTGTAACCCAAACAAAAAACCACACTACCTATAAAAAAGATAGTTAAACCGACTCAACCACGAACTCCACCTATTTCACAAAAATAATCCAAACCCACTTTGATTTCCCATTGTGATCCATTTTCAGGGTCCTATTCTAATGTCCTCGCTCAGTTGTTGGAAACCTCCGATATCAAACTACCACCCATTAATCCTTAGGACTCACTCAAATCCAAACCAACAGAGTTTTACAATACTAAAATATGTACATATCATCGCTCCCCATGGCATGGTGTCTAAGGGTACAAGGCCTTAAAAAAAAGTCTCATTCAACTCTGTGCTTCAAATGGTCTCTTCAATGTAGATGACCTATTGGAGGATACTTCCATTCCTCCTTTGCCTACCGCCACACAATCTCATCATATATCTATTCAATTTCCATCATCTCCACCTCCAAAACCCTCTTTTCCTCCTCTAATATTTGAATTCAACATGGTCTAAGTAGCCACTCTATCACAAAAAGATAAAGGAAAAGAGAAGACTGGTAACCCATCCAGTACACCTCTAATCACCATTCCATCTGCCCTAACCCCCAAGGTAACCATCCATGGGATGGAATATCATGTTTCTAATAGAGTCACACATCATACTATGATCAAACAACCTCATCAATCTCATTTGAAGATGTCTTTGTATAAATTGATTCAAACCTCTGAGTCTCACCATCAAGCCCTCATTGAGGTCCTATAATCTATCGAGGTTCCATCAAATGATCTAACACTTGTGGCTATCATCTTTACTCCTCATCATGTGGCTGCCCTAACCACTTCATCTCAAACTTCTGCACCTGTTTTCTCTCCTCATGTTTCCACTGTCAATTTCAATGATTCAAAGATTTCCCCTCTCCAATCAAATGATATGTATCCTTCTCTCTTCATCACCACCTACATAAATGATACTCATGTTTGACACATTATGATTGATGGAGGTGCTAGTATCAATATCATTTCTTCTTGTGTGTACGTACAATTACACATACCCTCCAATTGCATGCATAAAAAATCAATTATGTTGCATTCTTTCAATGATGTCTTGACTTCTGCTCTTGGCACCATCATCCTCCACATCCGTGTGGGTCCCCGCACCAGTCTTGAACTTTTCTATGTTATGAAGGGGGAATTTAAATATAACTTACTACTGGGATGACCCTGGATTCATGTTATGGGGTGTGTTGCTTCAACCCTTCACCGATGCGTAAAATTTGAGTATGAAGGATATCCTTATACCATTAAGGAAAATCCTTCAGCTTTCAAAACCTATAACATGATATATTTCCCAAATGATGTCCTTTTTCCAATCAAGGTATCTACCACCCCTACCACTTCATCTTCTTCCGCTACCTCATCTACTACTTCTGCCACTACATCTTCCATAGTCAACCCATCTATCCCTTCTACTTCCATAGATTCCACAGCTAGCCCATCTACCAACACACCTATTTCACCATTAACCAATACCCCACTTTCCTAGGATTCAAGTAGATCATCTATTCCCACTACTCAAGTCCCAACCTCTGATCTTGTTATCACCAAATCAATGAACCCTCTGAATAACCAAAATGTGAACAAGATGTTTGGTGTTATTAGGACACATAGGATCACCTCTCAAGCTGTGGAACTTGGGATCGAGGTGAACCTCTAGAGAAGGCCAAGTTCCTCTTCCTAAACTAAGTGTTGTACAACTCCTAGTGCAAGAAAATGGTTATCTAGACCTATGCTAACATTTTCACGGGTTTAGGGAAAGATATTTGCAGAAATGAAACTATACTAGGGATGGTGATGCACCAAAAAAAGGGTGTTGCTAGACTTAAGAAGGGTTAATTTGAAGAGGGTGTGTCCACCACAAGTCAACTTCACCTATTACAAATTAGAGAGGGTAAAAAATACCAAAGACTAAGAAGCATGCGTTCCCTTTGTTAAACTCAATCAGACACAACAATCTATCGGTCTTTCAGTGAAGAAGGATGAAATTGAGAAGGGTAAACGAGCACCAAAACTCAACTACATGGAATACTCCACCACTTGATAAGCATAGAAATCCAAGAACCTACAATAGAAATGTGAACTTGCAGAGTATACCTGTAAGCATGAGAAAAGGCACAAAGAAGTATAGAAGGATGAAAGGACCGAGATTAGTCACAAAACACACACTTTGATTACTTCAAAAATGTGCACAATGCATCATACATTTAGAAGAGTAAATGGTTGCCATTACAGTCTTGGAAAGGAGGCTTGAAATTTCCCTCAACATACAAAGACAACTTGCAGAAGAGAGAGGACTCTTGAAAAATACACACTTGCTTAAGATTTCTAACTATCCAACCTATCTGACTTGTTGGAACCCCTTTGGAATGAGCTTCCAACTTACATTTATATAAGAAGTTGAGAGAGAGAAGAGAAGAAGTTGTAAATTCCCTTCCTAAATTGAAGGCACATGATTTATTTATTACATTTGGTTAAAACACTTTGAAAATCTTCCATCATGTGCCATTAATGCTCGGTTGACATGATCTTCTCAATTAATTAAAAGAATATTTAAATAAAATATTTTGATAATTATAATAAATATTAATTTAATTTCTAGTTTTGGTGGGCCCCCTTGTTGACTTGTTTGTGTTGAAGGGGGGAATCATGAGGAAAAGGCCAAAAAGAGCCCAACTCGGTCGTTGGCTCACCGAGCCAACTCATCGAGATGGGTCTGAGCTCCACACCATTACATTGACCAAGCTTCCTAGTTTCCCAAACGAGCTCACCTTAGACAAGATCCTCTACCACTCCACATAACCAAGCTCTCATTAAATCAAGCTCCTCCATCAACCGAGATACTCATTGAATTGAGCTTACTTCTGAATTTGCATTAGCTCCTTTGGTATTAAGCGCCCATACTTGTATGGAAAGTTGAGATCCATCTTTAATGACTTGTTGCAATGCCTCTTCCCTATTCACTGAGCTGGTTCTCCACCACCGTGACTGAGCCAACAATGATATCAAATGATTAGAGCTCTACCCTACTTCTCCTAGCCCGTTAACATCGGTGATCTTGTTCCACATCTGTTTGGCTCATGCACTCTCTAGTTGGATGCTTCAATGCTAACCAAGCTCCATTGATGGGTTCAATGTTCTCCATGATTGAGTTCATTTTCTTTATATGACCTCTGATCCAGTATTGATTTGGTTACTAATCAAATCGAGCCAAATCCCATTATGCAACGAACTCATGCTTGGTAAGCCAAACAACCAGCTCGATTGAGCCAAATCTAAAATTTCTCCCTAGATCTTGTGAACCTGTCAACTAAGTCACATGATGCCTAGCGTGATCAATTCGAGCTACCCAACAACTTGATTCTTCCTCACGAGTTTTCCAACTTTTCCTCCATATACACTCTCTCTAACCTCTCCTTAATAAATGGCTCAACTTGGTTAGTCAAATATTTCATGTGAGATCTATGACACAAGCTCTCCTCGACTCATGTGAGGGTGTCCAAGTTCTTTTGTGTTCCACCAATCCATTACGAACATCTCGTCTCTTCACTCATATCTCGATGTTGAATGCTCATCTTGATGTGAGCTCTTTTTTCCTTTTTCCCTGTGAGTTTGACCCAAAATAGACCACCTCGTGCCATCCTCACTAACAATCTCTCACTCAATCAATGATCTAATTTCCGCACAGCTTAGAAAACATGTCTCAGCTGTCTAAAATTTCTTAGAAGATGATCACTCAAAACGAGTCAAGATTTCACCATTTCTTTCTCACACAAGCACACGATAAGCCTGAAAAATCTCATTCCTAGTTTCTCTCATGACAGTGGTGAATTCTCCATAAGCCAAATGTTAGTCACATCTGACTTGGAAGGTAACCGTCACAATATCAACTCAGAGACCAACTCGGTCATTCATTGTTTTAGTTACCTTGATTATGACATACCTCCTCTTCTATCACCGATCATATTGGGATCTCTCATGACTCACTCCAATGTGCTCCGACTCACCCAACAACTCACTTGATAAATTTTCCACTGACTGAGTCTCCTCCTCTGTGTGGGGTGATGTTGATTAGAGAATACTTGTTAGAGATCACAAAAGGAGTCTAGCGGGAGAGAAAGCTAGGATCAAGGGCGCGGAGGGAAATTTCAGCACTCAAGACTTAGTTGATTTTGAGCATGAAGATCTATTTTTAGAAGATGGCATGTGGAACACACCAACAATGCAGAGATGTATGTGTCACACATTGTCTATCTTTGGAGGATCAGATTGAGGCTTGTTTTATAGGGAGATAAACTAAGAATAGGATTATCACTTCTGTTAACTGCAAGAGGTCTATAGATAGCACACTTGCATGTATGGCTATGCCTATAAACAACACGTGGCTATTAATAACATGCAGCCTATTTATGGAATATATAAGTGGTGAAGGGAAAGTCCCCACCTATATATATGATATGAAGCACACAATAAAATATACATACATACAGGGAGAGATGGATATATGAAGGTATATAGGTATGTGCACATTGGTATAAATTGACATTATTGTAAGGAGCTTCTATGTTTATTAATAGATGGAATTTATTGGCTAAATCTAAGTGTCATTACTGTGTGTAATTGAGTAGTGCATGTTATTGATTCAATCATGATTACTATTTAAGCTTGTTCTTCTATAGATCTAAATGTAGCATGCATGGTAGAATGGTGGATTAGTTATAGACATATATGTTTCTTCCTTCATCACACTAACATCCTGCTACAAAAACCCTAAGAGGGACCTGGTACCTTTACACATTCAGGTGAGCACTCAGTCTGGGCTGAATGATGTGCCGACGTGAATGGGGTGTTATCTGGTAATTCTAGGTTACATCATTGGTTTCATTGCCAGTACCTATTTTTTAGTTGTTTTTAGGATGGTTCGCAATGAAGACATACCGGTTAACTCTAGCAAGTATTGAGGAGTGGATACACGATCTGGAGGAAGAATATGTATGGTCGTTCAATAGTGGATCTGAGTTTAACGCACGCACTTGGGTAGAATAGAATATGTATGAAAAATTATACGAGATATATTTCACTATCTTTCCAATAGACCTATACAAGTGGCTTATTATTTATGCATCTCAGTGAAATTGGAGGTATCGTGCACTTGTCTAGACATAGGAATAATTTCAGGCCCTTTATGATGATGATTTGATCTGGATTCGTGCTGTGGATATTTGGTTTCATGGTGTTCTAAACAATTATATTTTGGAATATTTAATTTCAACGTATTCTTTCCTAGAGGTAGCTAAATTCTAGTTTTTACGGTATCCAAGAGGAGTATATTTGTAAGGTATTCCATTGGCGATCAAGATCTTGATGGTAACTTTGAATTTGGAGAGTAAATTGATGGCTAACTAAACTTCACCATGCACAAGGGCAAGAACAGGTTTGGTGAAATATGGTAGACCTAGCAGCAAAGAGGAAAAGAGAGGAGAGGAGAGGCAGATTAAGTATAATGAGGGATGTGAGAGGGAGATAGAGAAGTAGTGTTCTATTATAGAAAGTATGGCATTGAGGAGAGAGATGGCTCTTGAAGGATTTACAACTCACATAGAAGACATGGAGCTATAACATCACAAACTCCCCCATCTTGGAAAACATGACAGAGATCCCCCCTTGGCCTCACAAAGAAGTGCACCAACAGAGAAAACTTGGGACGTGGGTGCACATCTTAATCCACCTGGTGACCTACCCCTTGCACTTGGTTTTCCAGTATCTAGTACAACAAATAACTAGCAAGATAACTTGGGAAGTAGGAGAGCAGGAGTAAGTCAGGGAGAAAGTGCATCAATGGTAGGATAGATGGCTTCAATGTTATTCAAAGGTTTGTTTTCAAGTGCATCATCTGCACAGAACATGAGCACGTAAAACTTTGGGTTCACCTCTGGAAGTGGAACTACCTCATAGACTGTAGGGGTTCAATATAGTACTACTATTAGAGCACAAGGGAGTAAATCTACAGGTCCTATTCTAGCTACAGGTGGAGGATCAAGAGGTATAGGTGGTTCTAGTTTCAGTGGATCTAGTGGTTTTAGAGGCAGAGGGAACATAAGAGGTTCAGGATTAGGTGGTCAAGGCCCACAGAAACCATAGAACATTTATATGGAAATGTCTCTTCATCTTCCAAAGAATAGAGGTATAGAGGGTGCTACCAAACATGTGCATATGTGTGATATCTTGTGGTGTGCTAAAGGGATCAGGTCTACTGAGCATAAGGCAAGTCAATTTTCTACTACATTATAAGGACGTGCACACAACTAGTATAGGTAGTTTGACCCTGATCAAACTTGCATGGATTATGTAGCATTAAAGGATACTTTCTTAAAAGAGTTCCATATCCCCGAGTTTAAGTAGAAGAGTATAAGTGAACTCAAGGATATTAAGAAAGGTACCACAAAGAGTGTACGTGTGTATGATGCCCATTTTAAGACTTTTCTATCTAAGCTATCTTATGATATTCACACAATCTAACATGCACAATGGTTCGTTGGAGGATTGATTACACCATTCAAAAGAGCACTGTCACATAAGAAATACACTAATCCACGTGAAGCACTAAACGTAACTTTGTATGCTAAGGAAGTTAGGATCATTGACACTGGAGTTAGTCCATTCTTAGAGGCAAAGATTACATCTATGGAAAAATAGTTAGAGAAGCTATCAAAAAATTCAGCCCATGAAACGCGCTCAGGAATTTGGTGTACAAATTATGATGTGGAAGGTCATAACAAGGATAGTTTTCCTCGTAGATCTATACACTCATCACTATTGGACTGTGAGATCTGTCATTTGAATCATGATGCTAGTCACTATCCTTTGTTACAACATGTGATAAGGAAGAATGTATCTAACTTTTGTAAAAAAAATTGGTTCATGACCCATGATACTGAGGATTGTTGATTGATTGGTTAGATCTAGGATGCTATCGACATTGGGGTACGACAGACAAGTATAAAAAATAATCCTAAGTGTAAAAAGATCGGGATCATAATCACACACGCTATGACAGGAATGAGGGGTGTTTTGAAGGAGTTCATGAAAGGGGACTTGGATATCATGGTGGATATAGAGGACAAGGCCATGGTGGAGGAAGAGGTGAGTTCCCTCGTGGAACATGTTATACGTGTGGATCTCCTGAATAGTATAGGCGTGAATGTCCTCAGAATATTACATGTTCTTTCTGTGGAAAGAACCATAGATATGAAGAGTGCCCGAACTTATATGAACATCTCAGTAAATAACATAAATAGGAGAAGAAAGATGCAGGGACGGTTAGGATACAACGCATGGAGGAAAATCAGTGGATGGCCAAGATAACACTAGAACTTGAGGCCTTAACTATCTAGATTACCACATGCACTGAAGCAACATGCGCAAGAGAGGCATCGTACCAGAAGCCTATGGTATCCAAGGATGAGGTTTTGCATGCAAGGTACCCAGATCTAACTCATCAAAAGGAGATTTATCAGGATATTATGGAAGTGCTAAAGAATATTTAGGGTGAGATACAATATTTAAAGGAGCATAAGAAAGCATAAGAGACAATCCAAACTGATATCGATGATCTGAGAGAAGTGTGAAAAATGTTGCACTAGGATAACATCATTCCACTATTAGGAAGTTGGTTAAAAGGGAACACTTTACGTGCAAGTATTGAGACTGGATGAAAGATTCTACATGAAAATCTTCCCCCTAATAGCATTGACTATGACAAGGAAATTACTCTAAATGTTGTTGTGGATGGATGGCTGTTGAGAAACATATTGATTGATATAGGCGTGGAAGTAAATGTGATTACATTAGATGTATGGGTATAAATGACGAGGCCTCCATTATAGCCATTATTTATGTGTTGTTTATGGCAAACTAGACTAAGGCCACTCCCATAGGAGTTTTGAAGGATGCATCTATAACCATACAAGGGGCCAAGTTCACTGGGGATTTTGTGGTATTAACACTTGCAACAGAAGAAAATTTTCTAGCCTTTCTTGGATGCCCTTGGTGTTATGCGAATAATGTTGACTTGAGATTCAATAAGGGGTATATCAGCTTTAAGAACAAGGAGGAAAGAGTTGTGATACCTCTAACAGATGGGAATTCTATGCGTTATTCGGGACCTAGAGGTCAATGAGCCATCAAAAGAATTCATCCTACAATGGGAGGATTCTCATTCTATTAGTGATAATACGAGTATTTCTTGTGACAATTGGGCTCATGGTATATATGAACTAGTAGGGTGCGAGGTGAAAAGTGCAGTTATGTGTAAGAATGGACTTCATTTGGTTCAATGGATAGGTAGCATAGTACCTTGGTATACAGGGGCATAATATCTTCCTGTATTTTTGAAAGCTATGGAAACACGGTGGACAGATCAAATTAAGAGAAGAGATATGTTAGTATATACCTTAACGCAGGACAACAGTGTGCTGGTACGTAGTCACAAAGATAATCTTATAGGATGGGAATATATTGGAGTCACCTTATCTGTTAGATTTGTAAGGAATAATGCACCTATGTAGATCTACACCTATCATGGTGATCAACCTATTCACATCACATTCAAAAGTGTGAGAGACTCTAAACAGTGGGACAAGAAGCATTACCACCTTCACTCTGGGTGTATAAAGTGTATTTTACCCTACAAGGATGCACACGTACATAGTATGTATATGTAGAACTACATCGAGAGACTGGGAATTGGTAGAATTTGACTACAAGAATGATATAGACCTTTGACTACTTCTTGCTTAAACCTCCATTAGAAGAGGCATTAAAATTGATGAAACGCTTAACTATGGGAGATCGTGCAAAAGTAGAAGAGCATAGTCAAGAATTATTTAGTGAGACAAATTCCAGAGCACGTTTTGAAAAGGAAGAAGAAATGGAATCCATACTACTTGAACTGCTTTCCTTGAGAAAGAGAAAGGAAATATGGTTTACATTGTGGATGATGAGGAAGTTGAGAACCTGAATATTGAGCATTCACAAGGGGTGTGTGAGGTCTTAAACAATGCAGACAAGGCTATGTGTGCCTATCATGAACCCATGAAGACAAAGAAGGTGAATATAGTTTTAGAGGTTGAGCCTAAGGAGGCCATCATTGGAGACTACTAGTCAGACTTGGAGGTAGCAAACATCATTGAGTTACTTAGGGATTATCAGGACTTATTCCCCTCAAGTGTATCATGAACTTAAAGGTGTACATGAATCACTTGGGGAAATGAAGATAAAACTTAAGGAAGGTGCATGCTTAGTGAGAAAGATACCTTACAAAATAAATCCTAATTTGCATGAAACGGTAAAAGAAGAAATTGATAAAATTTTGAAAAATGGAATTATCAAACCCCTTGATGAGTTAGAATGGGTTAGTCTAATGGTGATCAGTATGAAGAAGGATGGATGAATTAGAATATGTGTGGACTATAGGGAGTTAAATGTTTCATGTGTCACAAATCCATTCCCTACACCCATTTACTGAGGAAATACTAGAAGGCATTGCATGGTGCGAAATATACTCTTTCATAGATGGGTTTTTTCGGGTATCATTAGGTTAGGATTGCTCAGGAGGATCAAGAAAAGACAAAATTTTACTACTGAATGGGGTAGTTTTACCTATACTGTGATGCCATTTGGACTGAAAAACACAACAGTTGTATTCTCATTGTTCAGGCATTCAAATGTTTTATTCACAACTTCTTACAGGACTACCTAGACGATTAAACAAAATATGGGCTTGTGAAAGATCATTGTGATAATCTGTGCTTAATGTTTGAACGTTGCAGACAATTGAGTATATATCTGAACATCAAGAATTTTATATTTGCTACACCATTTGGAATACTGTTAGGACATATAATCTGTAAGGAATGTTTGTTGGTTGATCCAACTAAGTTTGTAGTCATTCTAGGCCTAGAGGTGCCTACCAGTCAAAGTGAGGTGCGCAGATTTTTAGTCTGATAGGATATTACAGAAAAATTTATCAAAGGGTATGCCAAGATTGTTGCACCCTTGGAAGAATTACTGAAAGGAAAGGGTACATTTTATTGGGGAGAACCGCAGTAACACATATTTGAAATATTAAAGGAGAAACTTACTACTGCACCCATTTTACATTTTCCCTCATGGGATAAACCATTTCATGTGCATGTGGATGCTTCTGGCATGGCCATTAGCACTGTGTTGGCTCAACCTGGTGAAGGTATTATAGATCATCCAATTTTTTTTGCTAGTAGGAAGTTGACTCCTGCTGAAATGAATTATACAACTATAGAGCGTGAAGCTTTGTCAATGATCTATGCATTGCACAAGTTTCAACAGTACTTGTTAGCAACCCCATTTGTGTTTTATATGGATCACATAGCATTGAAGTACTTGGTAAAAAAACCAGTATTGCAAGGGCACATATGTAGATGGGTACTCCTATTTCAAGAGTTTGACTTCACATTTTTGGTGAAGCCAGTGAAAAGTAACTCTGGACCAGACCATTTATATAGAATCAACTCAGGAGAAGAAGCACAAACCATTGAAGAAACCATTCCAGATGCATAGTTATATAGGTTACAATGTACGCCCATCAGAATTAGAATACATTGTTGTCTTTCTATGGATTGGTGTGGCACCAGAAGGAATGAAGGCATTGGAAAAGAAACATCTTGTTATATGTGCGTAACATTGTTTATGTTAATCAGTGGTGACCTCTACAAGTTAGGCAGAGATGAAGTATTATGACATTGTGTATTAGAGCATGAGAGTCAAGGATATTATGGAAGAGGCCCATGGTGGTATTACAGGAGGCCATTATGCAGGTGATGTGACTTCTCGAAAGATCCTACTTGTTGGATTATGGTGGGAGACATTGTATAAAGACTATAAAGAATATTATAAGGAGTGTGATCATTGTCAACGCCTAGGTAAACAAGGGATAAAGAGATGAGATGCCTTTGAGACCAATTACTAGTGTCTAAACCATTTGAGAAATGGGTTATTGACTTTTAGGACCTATTTCACCAGCCGTGCATAGGAATGGATCATGTTATATCATTAGTTACATAGATTATCTCACACGGTGTGTAGAAGCCACACCTACGAAGGACTATATAGTGGCTAAAATAGCTAGGTTTCTATGGGAGAATGTTCTTACAAGATATGGATGTCCTTTAAGCTTGACAAGTGATAGGGGCACGCACTTTTTGAATGAGACAATCAGGATTCTATTAGATGAGTTTATGGTTGCACACCATAAAACCACACCCTACCATCCTTAGGAAAATGGCACTACTGAGGATTTCAACAAGATTTTGAGCCAAAATTTGACAAAAATTTATGATGTTGGAAGAAAGGATTGGGATGACAAAGTGTCAACTATTCTTTGGGAATATAGAACAACTTATTAGAGATTGAACAAAGCACACACCATTTCAGTTGGTGTTTGGCGTAGAAACCCTTCTCCCTATAGAATTTATGTTACCTTCTTTGTGAATTGCATGCATGCTGGAGCTCTAACTGATGAGCAGGATTTAGAAGAGTGTATTGAGAAGATGATTCAACTGGATGAGAAATGAGCCATAGCACGATGGAGTCAGAAGCAAGAAAATTCTAGGCAGAAGGCATGGCATGATAGAAACATAAGGGATAAGAAGTTTGAGATTAGACAAATGGTAATTCTTTATGACTCTAAGTTCTTGCACCATTCAGGGAAGCTCAAAGTACATTGGTTGGGGTCATAGGTCATCACTTATATACTTGAATTAGGTGCTTTCTAGTTAGAATCACTTGATGGAACATGACTACCCAGTTACTTTAATGGAGTAGGCTGAAGCCATACTATAAATAAGTCTTCTTGGTGTTTGTAACAAGGCAATATTTCCATTTAGAATAGGTTTCCATTATGTATTTCCTTAATGTATTTCCTTCATTGTCTCTATGTGTTGTCAATTTAGTTATTGTTATTGTGTAATAAGTGCGTTTGCGCACATGAAGCTAATTACTATGTGAAGAATGTTTATGTGTAGAGGACTGCACATACTATTAGTGTGGGGTGGTTGTAGTTATCTAGGTACAAGGATGTGGGAATTGAAAGGTGAAAGGAATAAGCTTCTATGGGTGTGATTTAAGTCAAAAGAATATTACTTCTCACAAGTGACCAAGGATGGAGATGAATGAAAGGACATAGTATAATGCGAGGTAAGCGGAGGCCATGATAACTACCAAGCAGAAGGTACAGTGATGAGGTACTTAGGTGCAAAGGGCACACGCTGAAGAGAATTATGTGATTAGAGGGTAGGGAGGCATGCTAGAAGGTTATAGCTGGGGTGTGAAGATGTACCGTGTGGAATGAACAGAATTTGGTCAATGAATGAGGGGATATTTAGTAGGTGAAGGAGCAATAAATGCATAAAAATTTGAATTTTTTTGAAAAATTTATATAAGGATGGGATGTGGATTCATTTTTACCATTGCGACTAAGAGAATTTGAAAAGATATCCAAGTGTGAAGAGTTGAGTGATTGAGTTAAGGTGCGAAGGGTGTGTAAACCAAGCGTGACAAACTAGATCTATGTGAAAATAAGCTTGTGTCCCTAGTGGTGAAGGGTTTGAGTGATGTAGGGAGATAGAAAATGAGTTAGGGGCATAAAGTTTCCACCTAGGGCATGATTGAATCGAGCTAGGGTTTTGATTCACAAAGTTGTAGAGTTGAAGAGGAGACATTTACAAGGTAAAAATGGCACCTAAGAAGGCATCTGTAGTAGCAGTAAAAGGAAAGAAGAAGGTGGTCATTGAGGAAGAAGAGATGGCACCCAAAAGTGATTTTCAGAGATGTAATATCTAGAAGGGAGTCATCATCGGGCCAGGAATGGGATTCACCTATCAGAAAGAGAAAAGTGAGCAAATATAATCACAGGAATGCAGAGAACAAGAAGGAGCTCGATTCCCTGCTCACTGCTAGGACAAACAAGTGTATGGTGGATGACATGCCTATTTATGATGATGCGGGTGAGAATATTTTGAAGAGAATTGGGGTCTACCAATTGTATGAGCTTCCATATTTCAAGAAAGTATGAGCCCTTGTATCAGTGGCTCATGAGCAGAGTGCACAAGGACTTCTTCTACTTTGTAGGATGTAGAGTTAGAATCTCATATGCACTTATCTCATCAGTTACAGGTTTGAAGGCCACAGGAGAGGATATAAGAATGATCTTACAGATAAAGCCATGATTTAAAGACCAGACATGAGTTGGGGTACCTAAAGGGTCTGCACAGTATGGATATAGATAAATTGAATAATTGTCCAGTTGTGCAAGTTGCAGCACACCTTGTTACAAAGTTGAATGATCAGGAGCGGTGGTCACAGGTAAATACTATGTGGTTACACATGTGGTGTGTAAGATGTCAGAAGGGACAATCTACAATATTGCAGGCTACATTACAGAACAAATAGTGAAGAAGCGTGCACAGGAGGGAAGATCAGATTTGGGGCTATTTTACTATCACTAGTATTCATGGAAATTGGAGTACCAGATGGGCCGAAGGAAAAGGTATGGGAATACCCCATGGAGAACAAGTCCCCAGCTGAAAGGTTTAACAAGTACCTATGTAAAGGGGACATGACAGATGATGTAAAGTAAAGGGTGGAGAAATGGTATGACAGGCTCCACATGGCATTTGGAGAAGAGTGGTGCATCCCAAAGGACCTACCATCAGTAGTAGGGAAACAAGTTTAGTTTGTTGTATATCAACATTTGTGCATCATGTGCTTCCCAATGAGAGATGGAGTCTGGAGCCCTTGGTGTAAATTTCCTTATGCATTCACTACAAGGTATTTCCAGGCATCTATTCATAGATTTAGAGACACACACTGACTGGTATTCAATGTCAGATAAGGTAGATTATGATTACCATACGTATAAGGAAGAAGTATGTGTATCCTGGAAGAAGTGCCTACACCGAGAGGATCATTTTAGAGGTGTTGAATATTAAGCCAATAAGTCTGGTTGTAGCAGATGTAGGGGCAGCATTGGTGTATCTTCAGTTGAAGCCAAAGATGGAGAACAATAAGTATGTAGAGAATGAATTTGCACTACCTAGCACGCCAAAGGGTAAAACACGCAATAGAGAAAATACTAGTGCAAAGGCCCACATAAGTTTTTGAAGTAGAGGGTGAAGAGGAGGAGCGTGAAGATAGTGGAGGCTTAGAGTACAGAAGAAAGTAACCATATGACAAGAAGATCCACGGTGTGTCGGACACTCCACCTCAAGGACAAGACAGAAGAGGAATATATGCAAGGTTGAGAAGGGGGAGAATAGATTTAAGAAAGTGTTTAGATGCACAAGGATTCAAAGTGGAACCCCAAAAATGGTACAGAAATCACCTTGTCTCTCTCCACACAAGGAGACTATTGAACCAAAGAAGAGAAGAAATTTGAAGTTGGATAAATAAGTGGAGGAATCAGAAGAGAGTGAGAGAGCATCTCCTACCCCACTCGAGCAAGAAGATGAGCCACAAAATGAGGAAGAGAAAAAAGATGAAGAGATGAAGGATGGAGAAGAAAAAGAAAAGGAAACCTCTAGATCCATGCATGTGACTACTCAGGATGTAATGGGACAAGCTCCTAACCTTGAACCTACAATTCCCAAGGATCCTAGATTAGAAGAGGATGAGTGGAGATTACATTCCACTAGCCATGGGGTATGCAGAGGACACAGGTAAAATTTTCTGTGCCCGCTTCTAGAGTATGATAGCACAGAAGGATTTATTATAATGGTAGCTAATGGATGAGGATATGGTGACTGTGTACACTTGAAAGAAACTATCATGGTCAATGCACACCCACATGGATGAGCCTAAATTTTATGTATGTGAAGATTCATGCGTTTTGAGATGGCTGAAGAAGGCACCACAATCTAGACATATGACAGTAAAGCCTACTATCATGTTGGCTAAGTAGGTCAACAATGCATTGGTGAAGGTTTCTGCTGAAGTTGCTAGAAGAAACATGGAAAAAGCTGGAATAATCAGAGTGCTGCATGAGGAACTAAAGACAAAGGATGCTAAGATAGTGCACATAACACAAGAGAGGGAACTTTGCATAGCAGAATAACAGAATTATTTATCAGCATTACAGAGGAGATTGGGGACAATGTCATCAGAGCAAGGCCACACTTGGAGACCAAGGTACCATAAATGTTTCCCTCAGCGATACATTATGTAGGAAAGTTGGTGGACTTGGTACTTGAAGATGAACCTTTGCACATGATAGCACTAAGGAAGTCACGAACAAGAGGTAGAATGAGAGAAAGCCTCAATGATGCAAAAGATTACATCCTATGAAGGGCTGTTGCAAGCACTACGAGAAGTATTCAAGAAAGCAAACCAAGATTTAAACATCTTCACAGCTCCAAGAGGCACTTATCAACATAAAGACCCTAGAAGAAATACAATGAGGTCCAGAAAAGTAATGAAGGATGATACATTGGGCCGCACAGAAATATTTTCAATTGGTTAAGTAGAAGCGTGAGGCCCTAGCAGCAACACAAGAGCCATATAAGACTCGGCTGGAAGAGCTTAGGAAGAAAATTGCTCAGAAGATGAATCTTTTAGAAGGAAGAATGACATCAATGTCCAGCATTGTGTTGGTTCTGTGAGAATGAAAAAGATAGAGATTGCGAGGGATGAGTTGGAATCCATTGCTGTGGACATTCCAAAGAAAGCAACACAAAGCACTCACTGAATGGAAAGCCTTGGAGGATGAAATAAAGGAGGAGTATCTAGAGTTGATACTTCAAACTGATACAGAGGAGGCTGCCTCATAGCCTCATAAAACTTCTTTATTTATCTACATTCTTTCATTCTTATTCTTTCCATTCTTCCATTCTTTACTTTAATTTTTTGGAGATAACCATTGTCAGGATAACAATGAGATTAGTGTGGGGTGATGTTGATCAGAGAATACTTGTCAGAGATCACACAAGGATTCCACATGGGAGAGAAAGCCAGGATCAAGGGCGTGGAGGGAAGGGAAGAGCCCATGCGCAGAGGGAAAGTTCATCATTTTAGGACTTAGCCAATTTTGAGCATGAAGACCTATTTTTAGAAGATGGTGTGTGGAACACACCAACGAATGCAGAGATGTGCATGCACACATTGTCTATCTTTGGAGGATTGGATCGAAGCTTGTTTTTCATAGAGACGAGCTAAGAATAGGATTGTCACTTAAGTTAACTGTAAGAGGTCTATAGATAACACACTTTCATGTGTGGCTATGCCTGTAAATGGCACGTGGCTAGCATGCGGCCTATTTTTGGAATAGATAAGTGGTGAAGGGAAAGTCCCCACCCTATATATATGATATGAAGCACAAAGTAAAATATACATACACATAGGGAGAGATGGATGTATGAAGGTATAGAGGTATGCTCATATGATTAGATAATTGTATCAGATCCATGTGTGCATTAGTATAAATTGACATTATTGTAAGGAGCTTCTATGTTTTAATAGATGGAATTTATTGGCTGAATCTAAGTGTCATTACTATGTGTAATTGAGTAGTGCATGTTATTGATTCAATCATGATTACTGTTTAAGCTTGTTCTTTCATAGATTTAAATGTAGCATGCATGGTAGAATGGTGGATTAGTTATGGACATATATGTTTCTTCCTTCATCATGCTAACATCTTGCTACAACAACCCTAAAGAGGGACTTGGTACCTTTGCGTATGCTTTAGGTGAGTGCTCAGTCTAGGTTGAGTGATGTGTTAGTGTGACTAGGGTGTTATCTAGTAAATTATAGGCTGCATCAGAAATCTTTTGTTGGGTTGTCATTTTGACATCACTGCATGGAAATGCTCTTCTAAATTTCCAATGTGAAGATGAGAGTGTAGGATTTTGGTAACTATTTTACCAACTTGGTTGGGATATGGACCCAAAGTTTCCCGAATTTCCCATGCCATGTCTAAGTGCGAGATTAGCCATCACCCTTTCCCACCTGATCAAAAATGGGTAAAGAATCTTCCGAACCCCCCATCCTGGTAATGTAATTTGACAATCTTGCATCGACCGAGATTCTCATCATTTTCAACCTAGCTCATCTAATATTCTCTGAGTGGCATTCTCATTGTCCCATGACATGACCCTTTGAAACTCCCTAACTTAGTACATTCTTATCTCACCTCAAGCCATGATCCATTAGTATTGAATTACGATCTCCATTTCCTCATGCTCAATCGAGTGAGCTATTCAATTTGAATTACCTTGGCACTGAGTTTTTCACCATATCTACCTACGAGTAGTGACCTTCCTAGCTCACTGAGCCATCCTTGAGATTTCTCTGAGCTAATACAACAACTCAGCCTGTGAGCTCGCCATTACACTTCGATTCCAAGGTTGTCTTGATTTCATCCTAAGTATCACCAAGCTCCTTCAATGCAGTAGCTAGCCCATGTACCCCATGTTGAATTGGCTTCAATGTTTGAGAAACTCGGTGTGTATTTTTTCCTGAAATGACTCATTAGCCATTTCTACAAACCTAAAAAAATTCCACCCGATCCACTACAACTCAACCAAGCCATTAGGAAACTTGGTTTTGAGTGAAAGGTGAGCTCAAATTTTGTGACTTCATCATTATGATGCATCATAGATTAATCCCCTCTTTCATGATCTCACTTAAACTATTGAACTCAGAAAAATCTACGCTAACTGATCTATTCATCACCAAGCTCTCCTACTCTTGTCTTATCAGGACCCTCATAGTACCTTTGATATATCTACTTGATACTAGCCTGAGCTAGTTGGCATTGGCATTCAAATCAAGTGGCTTGAATGGTCCTTCAAGTAACCACATCCATTTAACTTGGCCATGAGATAAGATCAATTCGATGGATCAACCACATCTGAGTCCTTCAACTCAGAATTAACTTGCAATGTTGAGTCAAAAATTTAGTTATGTCTTGCTTTGACCTCAATGACTCAAGGAGAATTGGAATTATTCAAGTCATTATTGATCCATTCTTGATCTCCCTACCAATGTGCCTGTGATCAAATCAACTCTGCTCAACAAACACACTGAGCTAAGTTACCTTTGCATCAACCTAACTCACATCTTGCTAATTGCTCAAGTTTTTCTCTCCCAGTTTGGTGAGCTATCCATGGATCTCTAATTTTTGGCTTATCCCTATAACTAATCCCTCTATGCATGGATTGATCCCACTATGAATCACTAAATCCTTGGACCCTAAGTCACTTGCACCAAGCTCTCCCTAATTTAGAAAGACATGAACCACTTCTCCAATCTTTAATCCTAAGCTCACATTCATTTCTATGGTGATATCAAGCTCCTCATGATAAACATGCCAAGCTACTTTCTTGCACTCATGAGATCCTAGGATATCGTTATCTCGATCCCATAAGCTCATTCTTCATTGAGATCCTATGAAATTGGTCCCTTATAATAATTTTATAGCCGAGTTGGCTCCTTTGGATGACTACCAAGCCATCCTACCTCTACCTTGGAAAATTGTTCCCTACCGAGTTAGGATCTCTATTGAAGCAACTCCACCAAGCCCAAGTTACCTTCCAAGCTGAATAAACCAGCTCGACTGAGTTTATGAAATAATCAAAATTGCCTTGATATATTTTCATAAAAAAGGCCAACCCCTTCCCACTTTCGAGCTACACACTGAGCACCCTATTTGAGTTGGCAATTGAGTTGAGCCTGAGTTAGGCTCCGAGTTGATCCTGTTTAAAGCTAGGAGAGATCACTAATCAATTTATTAATTATTTTAGTCATTTTATCTCTATGATGACTAGATGTGGGCCCTTGGGACCAATGTCATAATTTATTCGTAATCGTACCCCATTGTCCAATTTTGTCTTGTGTGTAAAATTGGATAACATTTTTGGCGACCTCTCGAGGATGATTACCTGTTAAGCATAATTTTAGTAGCCTTAAGTCATCCATTAGGCATGGAGTCAATGTTGGAATCTTGAGAGTAATTTTATCTTCTATGATACATCCTAGAATCCCCTTGAGAAAATTTGATCTTGGACCTCCCTGAAATGCTAGGCATGAGGTATACTAAAAATGTTGAATTTTTGGCATCATGTACACTAAACATCTGAGGTTTTGAATGAAGTAGATGTGATACCCTTGAGAAACTTTCTGATAATGATACAATGTGTAAGAACGATAAAAAACATGACAAAAAATGAAAGCAAAAGAACAACAACACACAACAATGTGCATAAGCACTTGGAGGAAAACACCTAACTAAACTGTATAGGGTGTGGAACACTTCTCAAAAACAAGCTTTGAGATGTATCCCATTCACATGAATGGGTAGTTATTCTCCATTGATCCTAAATAGATGAAAATAATTCACCTCTTTGCAACTCGTGATGATGTATGGCCCACTCCAGAGAGCATCAAACTTTGCATGCCTGATTGGTTTGGCCCTGTCTTCATCCCATTTGAGGACTAAATCTCCCTCTTGAAAATGTCTGTCTGACACCTTCTTTTAAAAATATTTCTTAACCTAATCCTGATGTTGCTTCAAAGTCTTCATAGCCTTGTTCCGTACTTCCTCTAACTCCACGAGTTCAGCAAAACTTACTATCAGAGGATCACTCTCCATAACTTCAAGTTGATGAGCTAACTCTAAAGAAGGTAACTCCAAGGAGAGAAAAGTTTTTACTTCCCTTCCATATAAAAGAATGAAAGGAGAATTTCCCATTTCCCTTTTAGGTGTGATATGATCTTCCCATAAGTCAATCTTAAGATGTGTATGCCAAGTACTCATGTTAGTTTCCATTGTGCACTTAATAATCCTTATGAGGTTTTTGTTGCTAGACTCATCTAATTCATTTCCTTGCAGATAGTAATTAGAAAAATTCTTGAGGTAGACCCCATTTTTAACATCCCATTCACTCAACTTCATACTAAGAAAAGCCATCGCGTTGTTTGAAATGACTGTAAATGGAACACTGAATCTTGTCATTATACCTTCTAAGAAATCCAGAACTTCCTTCTCATTACTCTTCTTCAATGCTACTGCCTCTGTCCATCAAGTAAAATAGTCCATTACAATAAGGACCCAGTTTAATGTCCATCATTGGATGGAGGATTAATCATTTTGATGAAGTCCAACCCCCATTGAACAAAGGGTTGATCCACTTGAATTGGATGAAGCGGGAAGGGTTGCTAACTTCTACTAATCTATGAAAGAGGCACATTCCTTACATTTTCTTAACTAGAGATGGGCATCTTTGAAAAAATTTGGCCAATAGTAGTTAGCTCGCATGATCTTGGTAACAATTTTTCATGCAGAATAATGTCCTCCAGATAGGCCATTATGAAACTCTTCTAGTATCTTGCTTACTTGTTCCGGTCCCATGCACCAAAGGAGAACACCATTCAAATCCCTTTAAAAGAGAACGTTATCTAATAAAACATATGGAGTAGGCTGAAGATGGAAAGTACATCTTTGATTTTTATCCATGTTCATAGGATATACTCCTGAGAAGAGGAAATTCTTCATTTTGGATAACAAATCAACTTGATCATCACTCTCATCAGTGTTTAGGAGTGTCGCATCCTCATCAGCTTTTGATTCCATCTTTGTAGAAAGTTTTTGACACAAAACTTTACCTCTAATAAGTTTAGTGACTTTGATTTGCACATCATACTCCATCACCTTCACTATCCATCCAGCATGCTTTTCATTCATCTCTTTGTTAAAAAAATTCCTTGACACTAGAAGAGACATCATCAGATGATTTTTTGTTGTTGGACAACATATGATTGAATTTCTTCAAAGCTCGAATAACCGCAAAGACTTGTTTTTTAACGAATGAATATTTGAGTTCATAGTATTTGAGGGATTGACTGAAGAAAGAAATTAGTTTCTCCATCAGGTTATCATTTTTTTGGGTGAGGATCCCTGAAATGCTCTCTCGACCTACAAAATCATAAAGGATAAAGTCTTTATCAAACTTGGGGTTCACCAGCGTGGGAACTTGAGAAATGGTCATTTTGATGGCTTTGAAGCTCTCTTTTCCTTCCTTTGTCCATGAGAATGGAATGTTTTTCTTCATCATGGTTATCAGTGGTTTAGCCAATGTCATGAATTGAGGGATGAATCTCCGCATGAATTTTATGGTTCCCAGAAAAATTTGGAGACCCTTCTTATGACTTGGAAGAGATAAGGACATAATCGAATGAATCCTGGCTAGATTGATTGACAGTCCTTCCACTGAAACAACATGGCCCAATAAATTTCCCTTGTGCACTACAAAAATATACTTCTTGGGATTGAGTGAAACCCCAAATTCCCTACACATTCAGAAAACCTTCCTTAGATGCATGATGTGATAGAATGCATGCTTAGAACATACAATTATGTCATCTAGGTAAACCAAGATGATATCGTTGATTAGTCCTTTAAACACCATGTCCATGGCTCTTTGGAAAATAGCCCTAACATTGGACAATCCAAATGGAATTTTGTTATAGACATACATGCCCCAGTTGGTAGTGAAAGCCATTTTGAATTGGTCAGATTCTTGGACTAGAATTTGATTATAACCCAAATATCCATCAAGCAAAGAAAATATTTGGGCTCCTGCCAGTGTTTGAAGGATTTTCTCCATTAATGGGAGAGGATAATGGTATTTCAACGAGGCATGGTTCAAATCCCTAAAATCTACGCACAACTGAATCTCTCCATTCTTCTTCCTTACGAGAACTAGATTGGATACCCAAGAGGAGTGACTTGACGGGAAAAATAATACAGGCCTCGATGAGTTTGGTTAGCTCCTTTCTCATTAGTGCCTTGATTTTGGGATTAATTGGCCTCTATTTTTGGAAAACTGGCTTGACGTTAGGATCCAATTCGATGTATGTTGTGCTAGAACTGGATCAAAACCACACAGGTCTTTGACAGATATCTGCTCCCTCCTACATGAGCCCAACAATGTTGTGATACTCTTGAAAGTAAAAATGATTTTAATGAAAGCTTCTTTCTCTTTAGAAGTACATCCATCAATATTTCTAATCTTTAGAAACTTCTCATGTGCTACCTCGACTTCCTCAAAATCTTCTTCTTTGAGCACCATGTTAGATCTTTGTCTTTTGGCTTAATCATCTGAATTGAAAATGGATTCCAGAGTGACTAAGTATTTTGGTAGTTTGTTTCTTTTCAACTGTATAATTTGATCACCTTATGACTCTTGTAACTTATCCTGATTTCTTGCAGCAAACTCTGCCTCTTCTTATAGGAAAAGGACAATTTTTTTGTCACTACAATTTTGAAAAATTTCTACCCTTCCTTCATGATATCAACAGGTATTTTGTATTGTGAGCCAATCGTAGCAAGCCTATCAACATCTTGATTTTTATTTCTAGGAACTGCATGGATCCCAAAAGATTCAAAATATTCAATCAGGTCCCAGACTCAGTTCTTATATGATCTTAAAAAAAGGTCAATCTTGGATGCACTGCATACCATCACTTGATGAACAACTAAATCACTTTCTCCAAAAATAGTCAGGGCTTTGATTCCCTTCTTTTGGGCTAGCTGAATTCCTTGCACAAGGGCCTCATATTCAACAACATTATTAGTAAAACTGAATTACAATCAGAAATATGAGAAGTAATTTTCTCCCTCTAGAGAAATTAACATAACACCAATATAGGATCCATTCTTACTTCTCAAGCCATCGAAGAAAAATTCCCACAGTCCTTGCGAATCACTTGGTGTTTTGACAAGTTACGATATGATCGTATCTTCTTCATGAATGCTATATGTACCCAATCCCATTTCTTCCAAAATTAGAAAACCATCTTCTTCTTATGCCAATACATCAGCGTAGGGATTGTACCGATGATCTCTACTTACTTCGTTCAACACAATATCACGGACTTCTTCAACAAGAGTGGTTGGTTCATAATCAACATCTTCTTCTTTTGGATCTACAATGGTATAATTCCCATTTACAAGACTAACGGTGTAGGGCTATACATGATTATGGCAGATTGGTTCCACTCTTATAGTCACTTTTGCTTCGTATTAAGTCCTAAGAATCATATGTGACCAATTGGCTGATAGATAACCACCCATTTTGGCAGTGAAATATCGTGATAGGCAGATGGTGAAGAGAGGAGAAATATCAATGAATGATATGTCTTGGGTGAATGAAAAACTTGGGCATGCATGTATAGCAAGTTAAAGTCCTTTGATAGCTCTAATAGTCTTAACAACTGTGTCATCCAGCTGAAAAACTCCTCTTGTAACTGGTGTATATTGTAGGCCTAGTACATCTACAATTTGTTTGGGCATGATTGAGCTACTGACACCATAATCAATCATGCAATTATGCACCAGGTGGTTGCCAATGATTAAGGAAATATATAATGGCAGTGGTTTGTTATCTTTAGGAATACATTTCCCTTCTGGTTGACACAAACTCGTAGCAGTTGCTACTCCACAACCTGACAATCCGTTGGTTTTACCAAAACTATTTAGAGCCTCTCGTAATAAATTTCTTTTAGAATGGATTGAGAGTGTGTCCCACATTGTAAAGCTCAGATTGGTTTTCTTTATTTGTTCTACGATTCTGAAGGGAATCAATCCTACTTTTTGACACTTCTTTGGGAATTACAGACTTCTTTTAGAAAGTGCTTGTTGGGTACCGTGATGCCTGAAGAACCTTCTTCCCTTGTAGCTTGGCTAACATGTGTTTCTAGTGGTTTGTTTCCCACATATTTATCAACCACTACTCGTGTCTAATGCTATGAAGTGGATACTTGATCATATTTGGAAGGTCAAGGTTCTATTTCTCTCTTCTTGGAATGGGTGTTTTCCACCACTGATGAGGAATCCTAATTCAACTCGTAAAAATATTCTGCTTTCTAGTTTAGCAAAGTGGTTTCTTCAGGTGCCTGTGATTGATTTCTTTTTTCTTACGTAGATGTGTTTTCTGTTAGCTCAGAAGGGGTAGATACACTTTAAACCATAAGGGCCTAGCGAAGAACTCCATTGGGACAAAGATTTTGATTGTGGGGTTGAGAATAAGGATAACACCATTCGTAGTCTTGAACTAGTTTATTCTAGATAAGTACTATGGCTCTAGATGAGCTAGCAGCAAGAGGGTTCCGTAAGTTCAAAGGCCCTAACATTCAAACCTTAATTTGTAGCTTTATTTTGCGGCTGATTATTCCCTTAAAAAGGAGGATGGTTAGCCTGATACTACTGATTTTGTGGTTGATATGGACGATTGTATTGAAACTGTTGCCTTTTGAGTGCAACGAGCTTGTCTCCAAAAGTTTGTAGCAGTGACTTGACTTCAAATATATCTTTTGAAGAGGTAGGGGTAGATTGAGATGGTTGATTAGATGCTACTGGAATAGGAGAAATGATAGGCTGATTATTTGTAAGATCTAGAGATAATGACATTGGTAGTCATGGAGCTATCTTTCCAACCTGAATCAAGGAATTTTCCACTCTTATGGCAATGTCAATGCCACCACCTACTAACCTTTGTCAACTTCGTATTTTGCAATCCATTTTATGCTTTATTTCCCAACTTTTCAACCAATGTCACCCTTTTCATCATCTTCTTAAAAAGGATGTATAATTAAATTGGAATTGTGAGTGCCACAAAGCCTTTGAATCATTTAAGAAATACCTCCTTTAGCCACTTCAGCTCATCCCACCTAAAGATAAAAAAATCCTTTTACCTCTACATTTCTACCATTGATCACTCCTTGGGTACCATGCTCACTCAAGGTGATGAGCAACAGAGGGAGAAAGTGGTTTATTACTTAATCCATACTCTCTTAGACTATGAGACTAGGTATACTTATGCTGAAAAGCTCTACCTAGCCTTGGTATTTGTGGCTAATAAACTTCTCCACTACCTACTTAATCAAAAAACCTTTTTGTCATTAACACCAACCCTCTATATTACATGTATGTTAAACCTTACCAACATCAATGTAGCTCATGTTGGCTCATGCTCCTTGCATACCTAGACCTGGAATTCATTCATCAAAATTATGTCAAGGGAAAAACCATTGCAGATCATCTTGTCGACATTCCTCTTCCCAGACATCAATCTTCTAACTTTGATTTTTTTGAAAAATCTATCACTACCCTCTCCCTTGATGACAGCATGTATCAGATGAAATTATTCTTTGATGGTTCTAAATTTCAACGTGGGGGTGGCACAAGGGTTATCCTCATTCCTATTGATGGTGAGCCTATGCCTTTATCCTTGAAACTGAATTTTTCCTACACCAACAACATTTTCGATTATGAAGCACTTATCCTAGGTCTTCAAATTGTCATAGCCTTAGATGTTAAAACCATTAATATCTTCAGTGAATATCAACTGGTTGTGATCCAAGTCAATGGTTTCTACCAGTGTTGTAAAGAGGTCCTTCAAAATTATAAACATCATGTCGACATACTTTTGACAACATTTGACACCTACCTCATTGAAACCACTCCATGATCCACTAAAAAATTCAGGATACCATGGCTTTCCTCACCTCAAAAATTCCTGCTTCACCTTCTGACTCTAAAATATTTGTCACAACATAACAATTGCAGTCACCTTCATATCTTATCTATGATGTGAATTTTGTGGGACAAATCAAAACTGACCCACACTATATTTAGTATAAGAATTTTGTTAACTACCTCTCCCTTTCAATTATTCCTCTAGATCTCACTCGCAATGGAAAACAATCCTTCCTCAAAAATGTATCTTGCTATGTTGTCATAAGGGGACTTCTCTATAAATGTGGCTTTGACGGTATCCTCCTATGATGTCTCACCAGTTCTGAAATTTCGTACACCATCAAAAAAATCCATGATGGGATTTTTATTGGACATTTTATTGGCCTCTTCGTTTCTAAACATATATGTTACCTTGGCTATTATTTTCTAACCATTAACCATGACTATTGTGAATACATGAAGTGTTGTGTCAAATGTCAGTAGCATGATAACCTTTATCATACCCCAAGTCACGCTTTACAAGTATCCAAAGAATTTTGGCATTTTTCTTAATGGGGTTTGGATCTCATTGGAGAGATTAACCCTCCTTCTTCTCAATGTCATCAATGGAACATCACATCGACTAAATACTACAAAAAATGGGTGGAGGCCATTCCTCTCATTTCTACCAAAGTTGAAAAGATTTTGGAATTTATCAATCATCATATCATTTTCTGTTTTGGTGTTCCTCATTTCCTTATCACTAACAATGGAATTTTTTTTTAAAACAAAACCCTACACAAACTGTGTGACAACGTTGGCATTCAACTTAGTTTCTCTTTTCCCTATTACCCACAGACAAATGGCCAAGTCGAATCTTCCAACAAAACCCTCAACAAAATTCTTATGAAATTTTTAGATGACATTGGTATGGATTAGAACACACACATTCCTTTCACCTTATGGGATTATTACACTAACATTTGTACCTCTACTAATGCCACAAATTTCTCTTTTGTCTATGGTACATAGGTCATCCTGCCTCTTGAATTCCAAATTCCATCTCTTTATATATCACTCAAAGATATCCTATGACGATGATTTTTTCCAAGAACATTTGGAAAAATTTAAGTTACTAGATGAACATCATCTAAATGCTCTAGAACACCTTCAAATATATCAAAAATGCACCAAACGTTCATATGAAAAACATGTTCATGAATGAAGCTTCAATGTTGGGGATCTTTTCCTCAAGGAAAACCAACATGTAACCAAGGCCTAGAAAAGTAAACGGGGAAATTTTTCCACTTATTGGCTTGGACCCTATATTGTTATCCATGCCTATGGATCAGGAGCTTATCGTTTATCCTCTCTTGAGGGAAAACCAAAACCTAAGCCCCTTAATTATTTTCATCTTTAACCATTCTATTATTGAATAAGGTACTACGTCACTTTATGTCACTTATATGCTCATCCCTTAAGTGAAAATTTCATTTCATTTACCTCTTTTAAGGACCAACGACTCAAACAAAATTGTGTGATTATCTATCACCCTTTCATTTTTTTCTTAAATATGAGTATCATGGATCCTTTTCTTCCTTTCCAGGATGGAATCCCATGGTCGTTCGTCATTGAAAACCCCTCTTTCATAGCTAACCTTTTCGTGCTATGGTTTTTAGCCTTTATTAAAGAATCCTATACTCCTTTATAGTCTTGTCCATGACTTCAAGTACAAAAATTAATAAAAGCAAAAAATATATGGGATACCAAAACTCTTTTCCTTGAGTCAGATTTCTTATAAATAGATGAATCCCTCAAAAGAAAATCTATGTCTCTCTCTCTCTTGTTGTTATAAGTAGACTACTCCCTCGAAGCACATCTATAAAAATCCAACCACATATTGTAATTAGTCTAATTAAAAAAGAAGACTAATCGGTATCTCTGAAATAAAACAATCTTTGAAGCTTCCCGCATTGATCAACTTCATGAAGAACTCAAGGAGAACCTACTTATCCTGAAATAGATTTCTCACATCAATTATTCTATGAAAACAAAAAGAAAAGAAATAATCAAGAAAAATACCACTTCTAGTCATGGAATTTCCTATTTTGGTTTTGGGTATCTTGCAGAAGGGACATTTTGTCCCACAACAAGGTTACACTTAACAAAATCTTCCACCTTACCTTATGTTTATTATCTTCTAGATCAACTCAAGGGACATGGCATGTATTCTACACATTGTGATCACACAAATTCTTTCAACTCTAGACCCATCACTCATGTTGTGTATCTAGTGACTTATGTTCAATAAGTCTAGGTGTATGACGATTATGGTCTGATCCAAATAGGGAATGCCATCTTATTTTGGTTTCTTATAAGTTTACTTGTTGTTTCTTCAACAGAACAAGATGATCAAAATTTAATCAACCATAACACCATCTATTCCTATGCCTAATTCACCTTGCCTGTTTTCAAACATACATTACCCAACCAACTTATTCCAACCTACCCACTCAACTTACCTAGCCTCATCTTATTCTTCCCTAGTTTAAGGGAGAACTACATTGTCCTAAGGCCCCTTTCATAAGGGCTATGTAGGAAGAACTCAAATGGCATGGGGCCCTCGAAGGTTATCTTGGCCACTCTTTTGCCCCACATTTCTTCCCCCATGATAAAAAACCCTAGTTAGTTGATTTCTATAACAATAATAAATTAGAAATTAAACCAAACCATGCCTAATCATCTAAATTTCCATAACATCAATAGCTTGGAAATTAAACCAAACCATGCCTAACGTCTAGTTTCCATAGTATCAATAGCTTAGAAATTGAACCTTGCCTAATCATCTAAGTTTCCATAACAACAATATATTGGAAATTAAACAATTTAATCAAACTCAACCATGCCAAAACATCTAATTTCCATAATATCAATACATTATATATTTAAACAAACCCTAACCAAACCATGCTTACATCTATTTTCCATAAACACCAAAAACTTAGAATTTAAACCAAACGATGCCTAAGAATCTACTTTCTATGAAAAAAATATACTAGAAATGTAAGCAAATCATCACTACAGTCACCAAACCATGCTTATGATTAATCTCCATAAAAACAATAACTTGGGAATTTTAACCAAACTATGCCTATAAATTGTTTCCATCATACCAATAAAATGGAAATTAAACCAAGTCATAATATTTCATCACCAAACCATGCCTAATCATCTAGTTTCCATGACATCAATATAATGGAAATGAAATCAAATTTTACACCATAAAATCAACCCTGCCTAATCAATTATACCTAATTTTCCCAAATTTTGATGTAAGATTCCATTTTCTTGCTACCACTTCCTCACCCTAGCATGATAGGTTTACCTAATAGCCTTATCACCTAAGCCCCGACCTTAGTGTACTTCAAGAAATATTTTCCCTAAACCTCAGCCTTACCCATGGATTTACCTATTCAACCACCCTGACCTCACCCGTTTGACACTTGAATTCACTTAATCATTATACCTTGTGAACCCACCTAATTCCCATTCCTACACCTAGCCACATTGTGTTTCCAACATCGTATCCTACACCTTGGATACCTATACCACATCAACATTGTTTGGATAAACTATCAAACTTTGATGATGTAGAGTTTGTGAGCTCTTCATCCTAGTGCTTTGTCACATTCTCTATGTGTTTGTGAGTTTAAATGCCCCCACCTATTACCCAAAATGATATCACCATTACCAACACCCATACCTTTCACCACCTACCACCTTATCAAACCCATCACTGATTTTGCCTATTACTTCATCAGTTCCTGGTTTGAGGGGGATCACCTCCACCCATACTTGGGGCAACCTCACCTCTACCCATACTTGGGGCAACCACTTCTATTTTTGTCATCATTGCTTATAGATACAAGCTACATGACAAAAAGGGGAAAATGTAGACACCAGCATTGGGTCACAACCTCTAAGCGCCTCTAATTAGTTAATTCAATAAGCACCTAATCATTCCCACTTGCACACATTTTAATTAATTTAATTACCAAAATTAAGTTAATTATCTGCCTCACTTATCCACCTCACCCTAGACCAATTCCCCATTTCCCTTAACTAATTAGGACCTATTATAACCCTAATCTTAAGGGCCTATTATCCCTCTAACTACTTTCCCACTCCATTTAGTTCCATTCCAAACTTTGGACCCGAAACCAAAATCACAATCATGTCAAACTTGGGAGGAATTGGGATATTTTTATCAGATATGACCTTTTCTTCCTAACCAACGCTAGTTATTCCTCAATCGGTGTTGGTTACCTAGCCTCTATCAGTTACCTTAAATAGGATTTCCAAACTCTTTGTTTTGGTTTTGAATCTTATTTTCTGGCTCCTTGTGGCCTTGTGTCTTGAATCTCAAGTTTTTCTAGTGATCTTATGACATACCAAAGACCCTTATAGAGTTCACACACCCCACTATTCATTAACATATTAATCTAGAGCTCCAATGCACTCATAGCGGAAGCACTGTGTCTTCCTCATACTGTGGCATTTGTTCAGGACCACCTTCTTGTGCAACCATCACCACCTCCTATCATTTAACTCCATTTCACAAGTAAGTATATTTCTTCTTTGTCATTGGTGTTAGTAGATTAGTTATTTACTAATTATTTATTTCACTTCATCCTTGACAATACCTGAATCTTTCCCATAACACCTCCATTCATCCGTCTTCTCATTTTACCCTTCATACCTTTCATAAACACCCAATTTATTACCTTTTATTCCTCATAAACATCCCGCAGTCTTAACCAACCTTTCGTCAATCTCTGTGTAATCACATAGAGAGAAAAATCTCTCATTTTTAATATTTCTACTTAATTTTCCCTACCAACACTAGTCACCCAATTAACATCGGTTCATTAACAGTACTGACATCAGTCACTTAACCGATACCGCTCTTTGTGATTGGTAATTTCCTCTAAACTAGTAATCTAATTTATCTTTCCCAAAACCTCACAAAACTTCTCAGAATTCCATGTAGACCTCTGTAATACTCTTTTTCATACTGAGAGGACTTTAAACCATCAACCACCTTCTTTAGATTTAGTCTTATATGCCTTTATTAGACTAGATTTGATTTACTATTATTGTGCATGATACCTAAACTATACAACTACAGAAGGTATCTTTATTTCATGTTATTTATTAGCATTAACTTGTTTTAAAATGTGGATTGATATCATTCTAGGAAGACACCCTGCTTCCTGGATCTAGATTTTGCTAGGTAATCCACCAACATATATTTTTAATCCTATTTTATGGTATTTTGTTCTATTTCAAGTTGTTCTACATAGCCAAAGGAAATCTTTTCACAATCAGCTTGGTCAACATTCAATGTGCACAAAACCTTATTCGACTATCTAAAGGTATTCATCCTTACCTTTACCTCTGATCTATTTTATCTCTACTTTATAGTGAAACATTTTAGCACACGTGATTAACATGTTTGATTAAAAAATTTCACCCAAAGTAGAGATAAAATAGATAATAGGTAAAGGTAGGGATAAATACCTATAGATAGTCAAAGAAGGTTGTGCGGTGTGTTGAATGTTGACCAAGATTATTGTGAAGATATTCCCTTTGGCTAGGATGAATGACTTGAAATAGAACACTAGACCACAAAATAGGATTAAAAATATTGGTTGGTGGATTGCATAGTGGAAGCTAGATCCAGGAAGTGGGGGGTGTTTCCTAGAATGAGGCCAATCCATGTTTTAAAACAAGTTAATGCTAAATATTTAGAACATGAAATAAAGAGACCTATTATAGTTGTATAGTTTAGGTATCCTACACAAAAATAGTAAATGAAATCTAGTTTAATAAAGGAATATAAGCCTAAATCTAAAGAAGGTGGTTGATGGTTCAAGGTCTTCCGGTATGACAGAGAGTATTAAAAAGGTCTGGTGAGGTTCTAAGAATTTTTGTGAGGTTTTAGATAGGTAAATTAGGTTACTGGTTTAGAGGAAACTACCAGTCATAGATACCAGTATCGGTTGAGTGACCGATGTTGGTACTGGTAATGAACTGATGCTAGTTAGGTGAGCGGTGTCAGTAGGGACAATTAGGTAGAAATATTAAAAATGAGAGATTTTGATCTCTTTGTGATTGCATAGAGAGTGAGGGAAGGTTGGTTAAGGTCATGAGATGTTTATGAGGACCCAAAGGTAATAAATTGGGTGTTTGGGCCAGGTATGAAGAGTAAAATGAGTAGATAGTTGAATGGAGGTGTTGTGTAAAAGATTTAGGTATTATCATGGGTGAAGTGAAATAAATAACTTGTAAATAACTAATATGATAAAACCAATGAAAAAAAAGAAATATACTTGTGAAATTGAGATAAATGACATGAGGTGGTGATGGTTGCAAAATAAGGTTGTCCCGAATGAAATGTAGTAGCATCAAGAGGGCACGATGTTTCCTTGTGAGTGAAGTGGAGCTCTAGATTAATCTATTGATGAACAATGGGGGTGTCTGAATTCTGTGTCTCAGGTATGTCACAAGATCATTGGGAAAACTAGAGAGTCAGGATACAAGGTCGCAAGATCCATAAAACAATATTCATAACCTAAACAAAGCGTTTGGAAATCCTATTTAAGGTAACTAATGGTGGTTAGGTAACCAATGTCGGCCGAGGTATACCTGGCATTGGATAAAAGAGGAGAAAATGTCATATCTACTAAAAATATCTTGATTCCTCCAAAATATGGTTTGATTGAGATTTTGGTTCTTGGTCAAAATGGTTGAATGAAACTACATAGAGTGGGAGAGTAGTAATTAGTGATAATAGGCCATTAAGATTAGGGTTAGAATCGGTCCTAATTAGTTAAGGGAAGTGGGGACTTGGTCTAGGCTAATTAATATGGTTGGAATGGGTCTAGGGTGAGGTAGATAAGTGAGGCATATAATTAACTTAATTTTGGTAATTAAATTATTTAAAATGTGTGCAAGTGGGCATGGGTAGGTGTTTATTGAATTAATTAATTGGAAAGGGCTTAGAGGTTGTGTACATAGTGTTGTATATATCTTCCCCCTGGGTAGATATAGACAAGCGGAAGAATATGGAAACCAAAGAAATTCAAACCTCAGCCCATGGCACACAAAAGGGGCGCACGACAAAGAGTGTCGACAGAAAAAATGGATGCGCCCATGGCACACAAAAGGGGGCGCATGACAAAGAGTGTCGACAGCAAAATGGATGTGCCCATGGTGCCACAAAAGGGGTGCATGACAAAGAGTGTCGACAGCAAAATGGATGTGCCATGGCGCACAAAAGGGGCGCACGACAAAGAGTGTCGACAACAAAATGGATGCGCCCATGGCGCACAAAAGGGGCACACGACAAAGAGTGTCGACAGCAAAATGGATGCGCCCATGGCGCACAAAAGGGGCGCACGACAAAGAGTGTCGACAGCAAAATGGATGCGCCCCATGGCGCACAAAAGGGGCGCACGGACAAAGAGTGTCGACAGCAAAATGGATGCACCCATGGCGCACAAAAGGGGTGGCACGACAAAGAGTGTTGAAAAAAAAAGTTGCTCCTTGGCGCACGTAAGAAGATGTCGACACACACACGGATGCGCCTATGGCGCACCTTCAGGAGGCGCAACATTCTGAGTGCTGACAGGAAGCAGACCCTGACCCAGATATTCAGATGGCCATAACTTTTGACTGGGAGCTCCGATTTCACAACAAGGTTGGACTTTTCGGGAAAGCCTACGATGTCCTCTACCTAACTACGACTGGATATCTTTAATTGGGTGGGAACAAGTTCTTAAAAATTCAAAATACAATTTGCCACTTTTGGGGTTTGATATGGTCCTCACCTACCACCATAAATGAGATGAATTAAATACAACATGAGGTGGTTGGGGTGGTAGATTTGGACTTTCTCTCTCTTCTCTCTCTCATTCTTCCTATAAATTGTAAGGAGGGGCTTCTTTCTAAAGGTTGGACATTCTTGTTTTGCCCCTCCCTTCTTCTCTTTGGCAGGTGAATCTGTGGAGTTCAAACCTCCTATCTAAAACTGTAATGCAACCTTGTCTCTTGGCATTTTGCAGTGTGTTGTATCAATCTTTGGAGCAAATTAATGCATGTCTGTGGATGATTATCAACCCTCTCAGGTTTATTTGCATTTTCTTGATCTTTCACTGTAAATTTGGTTATCTGTGCATGATCTTGCATTACATTTTTATGGTCTGTGTTTATTGGCAAGACAGGTGTTCTTCATTCCTCGGTGCATCACCTCCTTAGCTTAGGTTTATTTTTATGCATTTTTCTTCTCCCTGTCTCCTTGGAAAATTAGATTAGGTTTTGAGTAGACCCTCTGCATTTTTACGTGTGCATCTAAAAAGAGGAATAGGAACCGGCCTTCATCCGGAGAGCTTTTTCGATTTCGCAAGGTCCCACACTTGGGAAAAGCTTCATGTTATGCAATCACACTGAGAATCTGCAACCCATCGAGTTACAGAGTCCCAGGGGTGCTGTGATTCGACATCAACACATAGCTAGGGTTTATTTTGTACTTGAGTATTGTGTACATAACTAGGGTTTATTTTGTAGGTATAGGTGTGACTAAGGAGAATTATAGAAAACCTAATACAACCTACAACAATCAAGAAGTGAAAAGAAAAGACACAAAATAACAATGACCAAAGTTATTCCACAAAATCCAACGCCCATAGAAAACACTAGCACCCAATAAGGAATGTCCTCTCCTAGGTGCCTTTGTCCTTGAGAATATCACATTCTAGTTTCCAAATTAGAGCTTACATAGTCTAGAATCATCCTTTTCTAGATCATTCACCAGCCTAGAATCGATTGAGACATACAGAGAAAAGTTGAGTCATTCAAAAAACCCTACTTATCACTCTTAATTGTATTTCTATAGCTAGATATTTCTTAAATATTGTTATATTTATCTGATTATTAGTTCCCTTACATATATTTAAATTTTATTAAATTATTTGGTGAACCTGACCCAAACATGCCTACTATCGTATCTCTCCTTCATGGCTCATATAAGAGTATCCTTGTTTCATTTGCTTCAACGACACCCATCATGTAGAGATACTCTTACAAAATTGTTAAAGCAATTCAAGCTCCCTAATCATATGAAACCCTCCTAAGTAAATTTCAATTTGGGTCACATTTTCATATCCTTCTACTAGTAATGATGGACACCTCACACAAGACTATCTTAGAATCTATTCAATTTTCTCACCATGTCTTTTAAGATCAACTTCAGGCCATGAATGTTAAAATTGCATCTCTTAAGGATGAAATACACCACCTCAAATATACTTATAATACACATATTCGTTCTCTTTTTTATGCCTCATAATGTTCCCAATACCAAGACTATGTAAAATGATCTAGGTGCTACATGTGCTCACATAAGTGAGGCTAAATTTGATCTAGAGGACAATTCAATGGATGAAAGTTCCTAAAACCTCTTGGGATCACCATAATATAGAAGATAATTCTAATATATTTCCAATGGTATAAGAAATGCTGAAAATGGAGCCCATACAAAAATGTTTCCACTAGTCAAAGTTTGGTCAAAGTTTGGACTCAACAAGTTCAATTATCCATTTAGGAAGCGACATGTGGAAAAAGTAAAATTGGGGAAAATGTGAAAATTGGTTTGGTGACTCCAATATTTGACTCTCATTTATGGACAACTTAATCATAATTTTATTTAAAATGATTTAAAAAAAATTCCACATGGTGGATCCTCAGGCCACCATGTGGTCTACCACCATTAGTCAGCATTGCACCAAGTCATAACCACTAACTCAAAGAGCTAAACCCCTTTGTTAAGATAACCATACCACCGAATCAATGAGTCCACATAGCCTAGCCAAGCTAACTCAGAGATAAAAATGCATGGGATGCATGGCCACAACCACATGTTAATTAGGAGGTTAATGCCTTTAAAAAAGTCTTATCTAAGCCCACTTCTGGTGCATGTGGGGATTATCCCTGCCAAGAAAAACACAACCGAGATGCGTGGTGAGCAATGTGGGAACATGCGGTGACCATGGCGAGGGACACCTGGGATTTTAGTAGCAGACCAGATAGACATGTAGCGGTTGATGGGAAAGTGAACAAGTGGGGTCAGTTGATGTGGTAAAGTGGTCGATAGACGTAGCATAGATGTAGTGTGTGGGTCGTAAAAAATAGAAGGTTCAACGGTTCGAACCATGAACCTACCTCCTCTAAATGTGACACTCCAACCAACTCAGCCAACCAATTTGGTTGTGATAGTATATGGGGATAAGCTCATATATAAAATATTTTTGAGCTAGCTAAGGCTATAAAAGGCCTCCCCCCTCCATAAACAACACAAGCTCCTCCCAAAGCCAAGTGCAAGCCAAAAGAGAAGGAGAAAGGTGGAGCCTTAGGAGATAGAAGACAATATTTTGGAGCTAAAATACTATAAGGACTATTATTATATTTAATTAGGAAAATATGAAGAAATAAGCCCTATTATTATTAATAGGCCATATTGTAAAATACCTATATTGATATATGTATGGTAAAAAAATAAGCCCAATTATTTAAGAGGCACAAGGTAAGAGCTCAAGAGTTATTATTTCTCACTGACATTGTAAAGGCCAACTTGGAGCCTGAGTATTCTCATATAGGAGCTCATAGGATGTTGTGATTTTGAGGGATGTGGCAAAGAACCATAGAAGTGTATACTCACACTAGAGCTATGACACTTTGACGCTGGATGTATCACCAAGTTAGTTTCTTGGAGGCTGTAGAGGAGGGTTGAAATCATTATTTTGAGCTCGTTGACAACACTAAATCAACTTAGCTCTTTGTAGAGGTTATCTTCTCATGTAATAGAGTGAAAGGAGATCATCATTAACACCATACATTGGGTAAGTATTAGCTCTACGTAGATGCTGAAGGGTTGTGCAATAGAGTGGAGTTATGATCATCATTGTCAACATTAGACATCCATCATTGTGTATAGTTTATTTTTCCATGCAATGGAAGTATGGAGGTCATCCAAAGATGTCTAATTAGGGAGTTTTGCTGGAGCACCAAGCTTTCCAATACTAGTTTGGATTTAGAGAATCAACTAGCACAAGGTTTGGTTGAACATCCATTGTACTAATATGAGTTTCTTTGTACTTATATTTGTACAATTATAATGGATTGGTTCAGCTAGTTTGTGAACTCATAGACTTAGGCATTCTGCTGAACTCCATTATAAACCCTTGTGTATTATGGTCATTATTTTCATTGTGTTTTATTAAATTTGATTATTTCAGGGTAAATTTAGAAAAATAATTAATTTCCCTATAAGGTTCCATGGTCAAAGAATTTTTTTTTGGCCAGTTTACATATCATGTTTGGTATCAAATTAGGTTATATCACCTAAAAAATTGCTAATCTTTGAGAAAATTTGGTATTAGAGCATGTATTGTGCATGTAGAATTTCTATCTACAAAGCAAGTAGATATCGATAATTGGGTTGTCTCCTATGAGAACATTAAGATGGAATTGTACTAGTTCATACTATGGCCTATTGTACTCACTCTACTGGGTAATATGATACACATGGTGAATATGCATCAACAAGATCAGACACATCAGATTGTTGAAATGAGATAGAGCATGTAACTCCTATAGTCTACATTGTTAGAAGAGTGTTGTCACCTAGGGGACCCAAGAAGAATGGGATGGTCCTCAAGTATGAGCACATTTCTCTATGACTGGGCATGATAAGGAACAATATTGGTATTTTTCCAGACCGAGCACCAAGGTGTTTCCAATGTTGAATGGTGGAATGTGGAAAGACACTGAAAAATACCATTATTTATCAACCTACCATAGCTACATCTCAGAAAACAAAGAAGGATTCTCAATTTAGTAAATGTCTACAACTCGTGGAATCATAGAATCAAGAGTTGTAAAACAGGTTTAAGGACTTGGGAAGAATTCCTTGAAGAAGTGATCACAGAGTTACAACGTGAACTTTAATCTAAGGAAGTGATCCTAGAAAAGTTGCAAGATGGTAAAGTGCAGGAAAAAAAAGGTACACCCCACCAATAATCATCCTATAAGTGATTCATTGAATTTTCCTTCCCATGAAAAATTAAATTGTACTTTTGGTGACTTCGAAAAAGTACATTAGAGGTATATGATCAAAATTAATTTTTAAAATAGGGATATGAAGGAAAAAGCCTTGGTGTGAATATCTAAGGTATCACTAACCCTATCCAAGTGGAAGGGAAAGACCTAGATATGTAGGTCTTGGATAAAAAAATGGTATAAAATGAGATATGAGAAAGTTCTGAGACAACTAAAGAAGGTCAAACATCAAGTGTAGAGCCAAAACCACCAGTCCTCTCGAAGTAGCCTACAATAGGGAACAAATCCAGAATCTCAAAAGAATAACAAGATCAAAGGAGAAGTTAACATCCCAAAGATGTATGATCATGTCTTCTTTGAATATAACAAGGATCCCATAATAACCCCAAAGATATAGTGGACATATCCATGTTCTTACCATGGATCCAATAAACATTGTGTGATTTGGTGTGGGAATCAAAAGAAACATGCTGAGAAGGTTAAGGCTAATGAGGATAAGGGGAAATCTACCTTGTTTTAAGGAGAAGACATAGAAATAGATCCACCAAGTACGTAAACAATTCATGATAGGTTTATCATGCATAGTATTTACTTATAACATTGGTAATCAAAGCTTTATATGAAGTCCTTATGAAGACCAAATGGAGATATTCATCTCGATTTGACATCATAGTGGCATAGTAGAAGGTAGTGAGCCCAAGTGCCATAGGTACCAGGGATCAAACTGACTATGCAAGTGGAGAAGAAGTAGTTCAAAGGCCATTGTGTCAGCTACAAAGATCTCTTCAAGAAAATATCAAGGTTCTAGATCCAAGAAGTAGAAGAAATAGAATATTTTTGGGAACATAAAGCCCTCCTTAGTGGGGATGTGTGATCTAGAGGAAAATTCACTAGAAGGAAATTCTAAAACCTCTTGGGATCACCACATTATGAAATATCATTCAAGAGATTTCTAACGGTATAAGAAATGCTAAAAATGGAACTCGTACGAAATTTTTTCACTAGTCAAATTTCAGACTCAACAAGGTCACCTAGCCAATTAGGAAGTGACACATGGAAAAAATGAAATCAGGTGAACATGAAAATTGGTTTGGTGAATCTAGTCTTTGATGCTCATTTACGAATGGGTAAATCATCATTTTCTCTAAAATGATTAAAACTTTTTACCACATGGTGGGTCCTCATGCCAACACATGGCTTGCCACCATTAGTCCAACATTACACTGAGTCATGATCACCAACTTGGTGACATAAACCCCTCGGGCGAGCCAACTATAGCACCAACTCGACAAGTCCACATAGTCTAGTTGAGTCAGCTTGGTGAAAAAAATACATGGGATACATGGCCGCAAGCACATGTTAATAGGGAGGTTAATGCCTTTAAAAAAGGCTTATCTAAGCCCACTTCTGGCGCATGTGGGATTATCCCTAGGGTTCATTTTAGGGGTGAATTTTTAGTGAGTTGGTGAATATTAGGATTTTGAAATTGCATAAATTTTTTACTACCATATGATAGTGCGTTCACCAAAATTTTATGTGTCCTAAATAAATTTGACCATAACTTCACCTTAGTGTTTCCATTAAGGGGCCGACCAATGTTAGTATATTCACCTTCATGCTATAATATGTTATTATATATAGGATTAATTTTCCATAATATAGTAATTACAATATAATTTCAAAATTCATTAATTTTAAGATATGGAGTTGAAGTTGAAGGTAAAAGAGAATAATCCTATGAAAAATATGAAAGTATAAGCCAAAAATCAAAAGGAATAAGTGAAAGAGGTAAGTGAAAAAATTTCAATTGTCAGTCTGTCAAGGTGTTTTACGAAACTATTATCGAACAACAATCTAAATACATGATGTCGTCTGGTAAGGTGATTATGTAATGTTGAATGGTAGTAAGAACATGTTATCATATAGGTAACATTAATTTGTGTTATTGTTCAGTAGCAAGCAAGTATGCATCTATGCCAATGATCTGATAGAATGTTCGCATAACCTTATTCAGTAACCTAACCCATGTTACCATGTTATCATATAGTGTGATCTTTATTTTTTACAATGTCTTGCATTTATTTTTTTTACATATCTTATTTGAAAATTCTATATTTTTGTCACATATGCAGGACTTCGAAATCACCCATACGATGGCCCCTATTGTAAATGAGAAAAGAATTCAAGGAAAAATAAAATGGAACATGGATATTTCAAAACATTTTAGTCAGCCCACAATAACACCAATGCCAAGAGGTAATTTTGACTCTTATTATTCTAACATTACTCTATAAGTTGATTTGCTTAAGGCTGCAGTAAGCAACCCAATTTACTTTAAATGTAAATAACCCTAACAATGACCTTACTCTAGCTGAAATTCCCAATCATAAGAGTAATTAAATTCACATTGATAGTAATGATAATCACAATTACCATCTAGCTCAAACTTCAAATAAATATTCCAGAAACACACATAAAAAACATATGGGAAGTGTACTTTAGGAAGGACTTATAAATTTGAATGGTTAGCCAAATATCCCTTCATTAAACTTTTTCAGCCAAAAAATAGAATCGATACTCCTACATAATGTAGATATACTATATGTAGTTGGAAGCGAGACAAAGACCAAAAATGCAATTGAAGTTAAACACAATAGAGAAGCATTGTGGTAAAGTATATGAGTCTAAAAATCAAGATAATGGAACAGTAATAAAAACAACTAGATGTAAAACCTAAGAATATTTTTTGCATATGAGAATATGAAAATCCTCATAAACATCTTCGATACCTTATTGAGAAAGGTGAAACAATAAGGGCTAAATTTTCAAAAGCTACCGATGCAAGTATTCAGGGAAAACTTACACAAATCAGAACAATTTTTTAAAAAAAGTACACCAATTTTAGATCTCATTGATTATAAGATATTATTTCAATGTAATGGGTTTCCAAACATTCCAAAAACACACTGGTCAGATACCAGTGCATGGGAAATGGAAAATTTTATGGTAGAAATTGAAATCACTGATTTGAGAGAGAAGATAAAAACGCAAATTTTATCACAATGTCAATTGATGAGGTCATGATAATAGACAATACATCATGGGTATGTATGCATGTCTACACTTTTAGTTTCAATAACCATTTGAGGGAAAATCATCTCCTAGATATACAAAAAACTATATAGAATTACAATTCTGAGAACCTCTGTAAACTTGTTATTAAAAAATTGAAAGAAATAGTTGGTATAAATGATCATTCAATCTCTACAAAGTTGATTTTTGTTGGAGATGATGGGGAAACTATCATGCAAGGTCACAAAATAGGGATTTGTATTCACCTTCAAACAACCATTGAACCTACACATGATACATATTTACTGCATGGGTCAAAAAATTTCTATCTTACAAGATTGTAAGTAATTTTTAAAATTTTACTAAAGTAGAGGATCTTATAACTTGCATTGATACAGTCAAAAATCCTAAAAAATAGATATTTTTTGTTGGAATAAAATTGGGTTGAAAGATGTTGACACAAGATGATATCATTGTATGATCCAACTTGTAGAGTTTTTGAGGAATACAAGTCATTAACATGGTATATGTTCAAAAATTGTAGAGAAGTTAATAAGGCTAAAAACTATATCGCTTGATTTGACATTATTAACTTTATGTGGTATTTTTCCAATGTTGTAGGAAATAAACAACTTGGTGAAACAAACTTTGGAAATATCTATATACATTGTTGATTTTGGATAACTTACATTCCACCCAAGACTTGTTTCAGAAGACAATATACAATGCACACTCTCCATAGAGGTTCTACTAAAATTGAGGAAGTACCAGTCACAAGCCTTTTTTTGATGTTGTAATTTCATACGTGAAAAAAATTGATGAAGATATATTAAACATTAAATATCAAAGAGCATATTAAGAAAGGTGAAGGCCATGGGAGTTTAAATACTAGAATCCAATGATTGGTAAAGAACAAAGATCTCAACTTAGGGACATACATGTCTACACTAATGGATCGGTTTTGAAAATATTTAATGTTAATGGAGGAGAATTGAATTTTTTATTGAATAGAAAATTATTCATATCACAATCATTATTTTTCAATGACAATGAGTTATCAATATAAGATACTAAACCAACAGAAATGGGAGCTATTTGTGGAGAAAGTTGTATCACAAACCATTTGAGAGAAAATTTAAGTGAATACTTCAAATTGTATGAACTTATATAGAAAATGATTCTTGGGTTTGTTAAAGATGAAAGGGTATTTAGCGCATTAACATTTGTGAAATCAAAACTTCGTGACAAATTGGACAAGAATCAGGAAACTTATTTGAGATTGTATGTTTCAAGATATGGAGTGGACACATTTTCATACGAAAGAGAATTAACTACTTGGACATCCCTTACAAAGTGGAGAGGTATTAATCAGATAGAAACTAATGGATACTGAGATTATGGTGAAATTGACTTGGACTCTTGTGGACCAGAAACAACAACAGATAAAATAAGTGATGAAGGTGTTAGGAATAATATTAGATACTGTGAACATTATTATGAGTGTCGAAATAAATAATATAGTTTAATGTAATACAACTATTTATGAGTTGGTAACTCATGTAAATAGTTGTAATTAGATAAGGTTTGTTGTGAGAGAATAATGGCATTGAGAGTTTGAGTGAGATATTGTGGGGATTAGGAGAGATATGTGGGATGAGTGTTGACTCCTAGAAATAAGGAGATCAAACTATATATATGTAATCTTCCTCTTTGTATTTGATATCCCAGAAGAATTGAAGATTGAATTACTATTATTTCTGGTGTGTTTTTTAAATTTAAGCTCTTTCATTTTTTAACACTGGTATCAGAGCGAAGATTAGTTTTGTTCTTGTTATTCACATGATGGAGCCATAAATTTAATTATGATAAGATATGAAAGATCATTGATGGAGTAGCGAGTGATATTCCACAACATTGATGACCAATCAAGGATCTGCATTTTGATTCATGTTTTTTGTTTTTGTTTTTTCTTTGATGTCATCATGTGCATCTATAATGTTTGAAATAGCAAATTCATCGAAAATATTGTGTATTTTCCTATTATTGTGGATCTATTCGTAGTCTTTGCATTCTATGCATCATGCTATTTTTTTCTGCAAACAATTCTTCCTCCCATATTGTGCCCCTAGGTGTCTTCATATCCATGTAAATCCTTCCATTACCTACACATTCAACCTTGGCGTTGACCTGCACATGTTTTTCCTAAGTTTTGAAAGTGATATACATTGAAAATGATGTTCTTTGAGATCTAACCATTCACCGTTCTCTTTCCATAGTCACTCATTGATCTCCTCTGACAGATCTGTGATGCACACGTTGTAAAAGAGGATCATGTGATAAATTTTCATTGACATGCATTTAGAGACATTTGCAAGGATTCTACACAAGGTCGGCACATGCATCAGGGTCACTATTGGATTTTATTCAGGCTCTGAAGTGAAAAGGTTTGTTACACTGACTGTCAACACGTGCAACATCTATTTGTGATTTGATATTCTCTACGTGTAGTAGTTGTTTGTTTTCACCAAATTCGCAGTAACAGAGTGATCAGATACATGAAACTTCTATGGTAAATATTCAAATGTGGTATTACCTGTGTTTTGAATTTTTTTGAAAATTTTGATTTTTGGACAAACTGAAAAAAATCGCAATTAGAATTTTTTTTTGCCATTTTTGGAAAGGGTTCGGAAACATTCTTTTTTTTTAAAACTTGTAAGTTATGTAATTGTTAGTTGGTAACTCAGATTGAGGTACAATTTTTTTTTGAAAACGTGTATTTTTTCGAGCTCTATGCATTGATCCTGTGCTTTTTGTTGCTGGACCAGCTTTTCTATTTCTTCCTTTTATGTAAAATATTTTTTAAAAAAATAATAATTGTCTCACTTTTGTTTGGATGCACTTTTGCTTGTACGTGACATCCATAGTGAGGGGGTGCATTATCGGTTGAAACTGACACCCAAAAAAATTGTAAATGAGCTTTAAAGATAAATTGGCTAACTAAGTAGCAAACGAATGGAGGCTGGAGGCAACGGAGGTAGGAGGGCACATAACAACCTCTCGTCAGGCACCATCGATGAGGCCATGAAACTGAATTGGTGGCAAAGTTTTTTCTATTGAGTGTTTGCTTTCAACGTACTTTTGTGAAAATAAGAACAAATTATTGTTCAATTGTAATGTATAAAATTCCTGAATGTAACTCCTGATGAAATTAAATAGGTGAACAAAAGTACCATAGTAAGACAATTTATGGATCTTGAAAAGGTTTGTGGGAGATCCAGAAAACCACACGAGGTGGATAGGTGATGGATCTGTTACACGTCAAGGTTTGTGGTAAACCTGTAAAACCATAGAAGGTTGAGCATTGCTCCCTTCATTAGTATAAAGGTCATGAGTCACAAAGTTTGACATGCTCCATAGAGGAGAGCATACTGCAGATAAGAGTGTGTATGTATTTCCCATGTTCACACTAAGGGGGTGAATGTTAGGAATAATATTAGATATTGTGAACATTATTATGAGTGTGGAAATAAATAATATAGTGTAATGTAATACAACTATTTATGAGTTGGTAACTCATGTAAATAGTTATAATTAGATAAGGTTTGTTGTGAGAGAATAATGGGATTAAGAGTTTGAGTGAGATATTGTGGGGATTAGGAGAGATATGTGGGATGAGTGTTGACTCCTAGAAATAAGGAGATTAAACTCTATATATGTAATCTTCCTCTTTGTATTTGATATCCCAGAAGAATTGAAGATTGAATTACTATTATTTCTGGCGTGTTTTTTTAATTTAAGCTCTTTCATTTTTTAACAGAAGGACCATTTAGAATAGGGTTTTTTCAGCTACTAGAAAATTGAATGTATTCATTTTCTGAAATATATATTATGAATCATCATTTATTTATTTTTAATTTACATATATTTTTATATAATGTTTTGAAATTTTAAATCACTTTTATGTATTTATAATGTTTTTTTTTTATTGGCAAATAGTTTTTTGAAAGGGACTATACCCTTGAATACAAAAGAAGGCCTGAGAGCTGGAATAAGAGTGAGAAACAGAGAGAATGGATCAAGATCCAAGTGTTACAATGAAGCTCTAAGTAGCTTAGAAACAGCTACTCGATCAAGACAAAACAACAAAACAACAACAAAAAAACAGCAAACAGACCGCAAAGAAATAGCAGAAAAACAACAAAAAGCAGCAGAAGCTCCTAGAACTACTTCTTGGTAGCTTTATCGATACTGATCTTGATTTTCTTCCAGGCATGAAACATACCCAAAGTAGTCATATGGGCAGCATCAGTCTTATCAAGCTCCTCAATGGTTCTTTTGCTTTCTTTTTTGTTGCCCCAAAGTGCAGCCGGGACACCGCTGAGGTTGGAAACACTTTTGGCATGGCCCTGGATATTTATAATGTTGGGAAATAATAGATAGTAGATAGAACCGCAAACTGGAAGTTAATCAGATGAAAGTGAAATATGTATTAGAAGGCACACAAAAGGTTCATGTGAGAAAATAGGGCACAGTCAAATGCATGGATGGATAGGGGAGAAAACATGTGCATAATATAAGGGATAATTTGGGACTTAGCTGTTTTTGCATGTACAAGATATTTTTGGAGATAGTGTGTAGAGCACATAAACCAGGAAAAGACTTGTGTGACATGCATAGGATATTTTAGGAAGAGTGGATACTAAGCACTTTGCATGGATGCGGGCTAAAGATAGAATTGCTACTAACATTTTACTAGAAGAGATCTATTGTTAGCGCACTTACATGTGTGGTTGTGATTGTAAAGGCACTTGGCTATTTTCAGCCTGTGACCTATTTTTGGAATCATGCAAGCGGTGAAGGGAAAGTCCCCACCCTTATAAATATGTAATGATATGCATAGTATAGTGTGTGTGTGTGAGAATTGAATTACTGTGAAGTTATGTTGCCAAATCTAATGTGTGCATAAACTATGGTATTATCTATTGTAATGATCTTCTGTGTATTTATCATGTTTGATATAATGGAGTGTATTGGCTGAATCAGAGTATTAATCATGAGTATAATTGGTTCTTGCATGCTTTATTTCATCATGGTTATCATTTAAGTATTTTATTCTGTAGATCTAGATTTGAACATGCACTGTTGAATGATATATTAATTATGGATTTGAATGCATTAAGTATTCATCATGATAACATCCTACAATAACAACCCTAAAGAGGGGCCTGGTACCTTTGCACGCTTCAGGTGAGTGCTCAGTCTAGGATGAGTGATGTACCAATGTGTCTAGGATTTTACTGGTAAATTCTAGGTTGCGTCATTGGTTCCGTTTCCAGGACCTCTTTTTTAGTTGTTCTCAAGATGGTTCATAATGAATACATACCTAGTTGACCCTAGCAAGTGTTGAGGAGTGAGTGGGTACATGACCTAGAAGAAGAATACACATGGAGGTTTAGCACCGGATTTGAGTTTAACACACATGCATGGGTGGAATAGAATCTATATGACAGTTTGTATGAGATCTTCTTTTCTATTTTTCTGATAGAGATGTACGAGTGGATGATTGCTTATGCATCTAAAAGGAATTGGAGGTATCGCACACTTGTTTGGATTCAGGAAGAATTTTAGGACCTCTATGATGTTGATATGATTTTAACATGTTGTGGATACTTGGTTTCATGGTGTTCTGAGTAGCTATATTTTGGAGTACTCAATTTCCACTTATTATTTTCTAGAGGTAGAAAAATTACAATTTTTACGATATCCCATGTGAACTTACCTGCAATTCATTCTACTGGTGATCAAAATCTTGATGGTAACCCTAAACTTGAAGAGAAAACCAATGGCTAACTAAACCCCACCATGCACGGGGGTGGGAGCAGGTTTGGTGAAAGATGGAAGACTTAGCAGAATAGAGGTAGAGAGAAGAAATGTGCTTAAGTACAATGAGGCATGCGAGAGGGAGATAGAGAATAACGTGACATTGTAGAGTGGATGACATTGAGGAGAGAGATGGCTCGTGAAGGATTTGAAGTTCACGCAGAAGACGTGGACCCTGAGCATCAGGAACTCCCCCATTTGGGAAAGCATGACATGGAACCCCCCTCATCTTCATGTAGAAGCATGCTAGCAAACACGACTTGGGCCATGGGTGTGCATCTAAGTCTACCTGAAAACCATTTCTCTAGCACTTGGTCTTCTAGTATCTAGTACAAAAAACATTCAACAAGATAATTTAGGTAGTGGAAGAGTAAGAGTAATTCATATAACAAACACATCGATGGCAGAACAAATGTCTTCATTATTGTTTAGGGGTATCTTTTCAGGTGTATCATCTGCATCAAATTTAGGCACGTAGAATTTTGGACTCTCTTTTGGGAGTAGTAATACTTTACAGACCGTAGGGGTGTAGTTTAGTACTACTATTGGGACACTAGGGAGTACATCTTTTGGTCTGACTCTGGATACAGGTTTAGGATTAGAAGGTATATGTGGTTCTAGTTTTGGTGGATCTGGTGGTTTTGGAGGTAGAGGAAACACATGAGGTTCTGGATCAGGTGGGTAGGGTCCACACCAACCCCAAAATATTTACATGGAGATGTCTCTTCATCTTCTAGAGTATAGGGGCATAGAAGATGTTGTTGATACACATGCACATGTGTGAAATACTATGGTGTGAAAAAGGAATCATGACTTCTAAGCGTAGGGAAAGTCAATTTACCACTACGCTACAAGGGCATGCACATAGTTAGTATAAATTTTTTTACCCTGATCAGAATTGCGTAGACTATGTAGCTTTACAAGATGTTTTCCTTAAATAATTTCATATCCCTGAGTTTGAGTAGAAGATTATAAGTGCACTCAAGGATATTAAGCAAGGCACTACTAAGAGTGTCAGAGAGTATGATGCTAGTTTCAAAATGTTGTTATCTAAACTTTCTTATGATATTCATGCAAGCCAACATGCATAATGGTTTGTTGGGGGCTTGATTACACCTTTTAGAAGGGGCTCCATCACATAAGACATACATTGATCCATGTGAAGCACTTGAATTAGGTTTACACGTTGAGGAAGTTGGAAGTATAGACACTAGGGTGAGCCCATTTTTAGAAGCACAGATCACAGCTATGGTGAAATAGTTGGAGAAGCTATCGATAAATTCAACACATGAGATACATGCACAAGGATTTGGTGCAAAAATTGTGAAGTGGAAGGTCACACAAAGGATATTTTTTCCCATAGATCAGTACACTCATTATTATTGGACTATGAGATATGTCATTTAAACCATGATGCTAGCCACTGCCCATTATTACAACATGCAATAAGGAAGACCACGTCTCTTGTTACTATAAAATTTGTAGGTCCACAACTCATGACATGGAAGACTATCTAACTGATTGATCAAATCCATGATGTTATAGATATTGGTGTACGACAAACATGAGTTTCAGATAACTCTAAAGGAAAGAACGAGCATCAGGATCGAGATCATAATCAAGCACGCTATGATCAGAATGAAGGGAGTTTTAAAGGAGGACATGACAGAGGTCGAGGATACCATGGGGGATTCAGAGGATGAGCTTGTGGTGGTGGAAGAGGTGAGTTCCCTTCATGGAACATGTTATACATGTAGATCTCCTAACCACTACAGGTGTGAATGTCCTCAGAATATTACATGTTCTTCTGTGGAAAAAATCATAGTTATGAGGAATGCCCGGACTTGTATGAGCATCTTAGCAAACAACATAAACAAGAAAATAAAGGTGCAAGGATGGTTAGGATACAACACACTGTGGAAAATTAGAGGATGCCCAAGTTGGAACTGAAATCTGAGGCATTGCAAGTAAAGATCACTACACACGCTGAAGCAACACAGTGCCAAAGAAGCATTCTAGCAGAAGCCTACCATCACTAAGGAGGAGGTTCTACATGCAAGGTACCCTAGATCCTACCCATCAGAAGGAGGTTTATCAAGAAACCATGGAGGTACTCAGAAATCTTAAGGGTGAAATACAATATTTAAAGGAGCAATCACGGAAGATGGAGCAAAAGAAAGCATCAGAGACGGTCCAATCTGATATGGATGACTTGAAAGAAGTGTGCAAGATGTTGTGCTAGGAGAATATCATTCCACTATTAGGTAATTAGTCAAAGGGAAACACTCTGCCCACAAGTATTGAGACTGGATGGTAGATCCTGCATGTAAATCTTCCCCCTCATAGCCTAGATTATGACAAGGAAATCAACTCTGAATGTTGTTATGGATAGGTGGCTTTTGAGTAATATATTAATTGATACTGGTGGAAAGTCAATGTTCTTACTTTAGATGCATGGGTATAAATGGGGAGACCTCCATTACAACCATCTTCAAATGTAATGTGCATGGCTAACTAGACTAAGGCCACTCCCATCGGTGTTTTAAAAGATGCATCCATTACCATACAGGGAGCCAAGTTCACTAGAGATTTTGAGGTCTTAGTGCTGGCAGAGGAAGATAGCTTCCTAGCTCTACTGGGGCATCCTTGGTGCTATGTAAATAATGTTGATCTTTGGTTCAGCAAGGGTTATATCAGCTTTGAGAACAAGGAGGAAAGAGTTATTATCCCTTTAACAGATGGCAAATATATGCCCTATGTTGAGCCCTTGAGTGAGGAAGACCTAAATAGGATTTATGTATGCATTTTCCGGGACCCAGAAGTGCTTGAGCCATCTAAAGAAGGAATCATTCAGTGGGAGGATGCACATGGTCTATTAGTGATAATACAAGTGTTTCTTGTGATAATTGGGCTCATAACATCTATGAGTTAGTAGGGCAGTGAAGTAAAGAGTATATTTGTCTAGGGACAACAGACCGTGTTGTATCAGGAGAATAGGTAACAACTTGGTACCTAGTTACACCGGAGAAGGAGACCCTATGGTGTTCCTGTGTGCCATGGAGGAACAATGGATAGACCAGTTGGAGAGAAGGAATATGCTAGCATATACCCTATACAGGACAACAACGCACTTGTGGGTGGTTCACAAGGATAATCTTGTAGGATGGAATGAAATTAGGATTGCTCTTGCTAATAGGTTCTTCAGGAGAAATGCACCTACTCAAATATGTACTTATCATGGTAATCAACCTATTTAGCACCATTTTCAGCAGTGTGAGAGACTCTGGATAGAGGGGCAGGAAGCTTTACCACCTTCACTCTGGGTGCACAAGTTTTATTCCACTTTACAAGGTTGTGCGCACATGTGCTTGGTATGTATATGAAGAACTCTATACAGAGATTGGAAATTGGCAGGATTTAACTACAGGAATGACCCAGAATGTTTGAATTCTTCTCTACTAAACCTTCGGTAGAAGAAGCATTAAAGGTTATAAAGAGCTTAACTATGGGGGATAGTGCCAAGGTAGAAGAACTCATTCAAGAGTTATTTGATGAAGGAGACTCAGGAGCGCATTTTGTTGAAGAAATCAGAGACAGATGCCACACTACTTAAACACGCTTTCCTTGAGCAAGAAAAAGGAAAAATGGTCTACTTAGTGGATGATGAAGAAGTATAAAATATTGATGTAGACCATTCAACAGGTAGGCGTGAGGTGTTAGACAGTGCAGATAAGACCACACGCACCTATCATGAACCTATGAAGACAAAGAAAGTGAATATTGGATTAGATGTTGAGCCTAAGGAGGCCATAATTGGAGACTATTGGTCTGACTTTGAAGTGGAAAAAATCCTTGAGTTACTACAGGATTATCAGGACTTATTCCCTCAGGGATACCATGAACTTAAAGGAGTGCATAAATCATTAGGAGAGATGAAGATAAAGCTTATAGAGGGTGTGCATTTGGTTAGAAAGAGACCCTACAAGATGAACCCCAACTTGCACGAAAAGGTCAAAGAAGAGATTGACAAAATGTTGAAGTCTAGAATCATCAATCCCCTAGACGATTCAAAATTGGTTAGTCCAATGGTGATGAGTATCAAGAAGGATGGTCAGATTAGGATCTATGTGGACTACAGGGAGCTGAATGTTGAATGTGTGACTGATTCCTTTCCTACGCCATTCACTGAGGAAATACTAGAAGGCATTGTAGGGTGTGAAATCTATTTGTTTATAGATGGATTCTCTGGGTATCATTAGGTTAGGATTTCCCATGAGGATCAGGAAAAGACTACTTTTACTACTAAATGGCATATCTTTTCCTATATTGTGATGCCTTTTGGTCTGAAAAATGTGCCTTTTATATTTTCGTGCATAGTTGCTCAGGCATTTAAATATTTTATTCACAACTTCTTGCAGGTTTATTTAAATGATTGGATGATGTATGGACTTGTTAAGGATCACTGTGAAAATTTGTGCTTAATGTTTGAAATATGTAGATAGTTGAGTGTCTCTTTGAACATCAAAAAGTGCATATTTTCTACACCATTTGGAATACTGTTAGGAAACATAGTCTACAAGGAAGGTTTGTTGGTTGATCCAACTAAGGTTGTAGTCATTATTGGCTTAAAAGATCCTACCAGTCAAAGTGAGGTACGTGGATTCTTGGGTCACATGGGGTACTATAGGAAATTCATAAAGGGGTATGCCAAGGTTCCTAGACCTTTGGAGGAGTTACTGAAAGGAAAAGGTATGTTCTATTTGGGAGAACCGCAACACGTGCACATTCGAGACATTGAAGGAGAAACTTACTACCATGCCTATTCTGCACTTTCCTTCATGGGACCAACCATTTCATGTACATGTGGATTCCTCTGACATGGCCATTAGTGCATGGTGTTGGATTAGCTGGGAGAAAGTATTATAGATCATCCTATCTATCTTTTCCTAGTAGAAAGTTGACTCCTGCAGAACATAATTACACAACTACATAGCACGAAGCTTTGTCAATGATCTATGCACTACATAAATTCAGACAGTACCTACTAGATACACCATTTTTATTTTATACAGATTAAATGGACATTGAATTATTTGGTAAACAAGCCCATTTTACAGGGGCACATATGTAGATGGGTACTCTTATTTCAAGAATTTGATTTCATAGTTGTGGTCAAACCAGGGAAAAGTAATTCTAGGACCAGACCATTTATCTAGAATATAGTCAGGAGAAGAAGCATAGGAAAATTGAACATACCATGACCGATGCATAATTATATAGGTTACAACACACATCGTTGGAATTAGAGGACATTATTTTCATTCTATGAACAGGTATGGCACCAGAAGGAATGAAATCCTTAGATAAGAAAAAACTTGCTATACGCGTGACACCCTATATGTTGATTAGCGGTGACTTGTACAAGTTAGGCCAGGATGAAGCATTACATTGTTGTGTATTGGAACACGAGCACACATATATCATGGAGGAATATTACAGTGGTATTGCAAGTGGCCACTATACAGGTGACACCATTGCACGCAAGATTCTACTCATTGGATTATGGTGGGAGACCCTGTATAAATATTATAAGGCATATTGCAAGGCTTGTGATCACTGTCAGCACCTTGGGAAACTAGGTCAAAGAGATGAAATGCCTCTGAGACCTATTACCAGTGTCATTTGAGAAATGAACTATATATTTTTTGGGTCCTATTTCACCAACTACGTGCAGGACTGGATCCCACTATATCATTACTTGCATAGACTATCTGACAAGGTGGGTAGACGCAACACCTACAAAGGATTTTACAACAGCTATAATATCCAAGTTTCTATGGGAATATATTATTACAAGGTATGGATGTCCTTTGAGTTTGACCAGTGATAAGGGCACAAATTTTCTGAATTAGACAATCAAAATTTTATTGGATGAATTCATGATTGTACACCATAAGACTACACCATATCATCCTTAGTCAAATGGGACCATTGAGGCTTTCAACAATATTTTGAGGCAGACGTTGACAAAAATTTTTGATCTTGGAAGAAAGGATTGGGATGATAAAGTTTCTATAGTACTTTGGGTGTATAGAACAAAATAGAAGTGGCTAAACAAGGCCACACCTTTTTAATTGGTGTTTGGTGCAGAAGCAGTTTTTCCTATGAAATTCATGTTACCTTCTTTGTGTATTGCACACGCTGGAGGTCTAGCTAATGAGAAAGTGTTAGAATAATGAATTTACAAGCTGATTAAGTTGGATGAGTGATGAGCAATCACACGCTAGAGTCAGAAGTAAGAAAAAGCAAGGTAGAAAGCATGGCATGATAGGCATATTAGGGATAAAAAGTTTGAGATAGGATAGATGGTGCTTCTCTATGATTCTAAGTTTCTGCACCATCCATGAAAACTCAAAGTACATTGGTTAGGACCATATGTTATCACTCACATACTTGAAATAGGATTTTGTCAATTAAAAACACTTGATGGAATACGGTTACCCAATTACTTCAACAGGAGTAGGCTAAAGCCCTATTATAAATAAGTCTTCTTGTTGTTTATAATAAGGCAATATTGTCATTTAGATTAGGTTTTCAGTTATGTATTTCCTTCTTTGTCGCTATGCTTTGTCAATTTAGTTGTTGTTTTGTGTAATAAGCATGTTTGCGCGCTAGAAGCTTATTAGTATTTGTAGTATTTTTATGCGCAGAGGACTGCACATACTATTTGTGTGGGGTGGTTGTTGAGAAATAGGTACACATAAAGGAACAAACTACTACAGGTGTTATTCAAAGTTTGAAGAGTTGGTGAAAAGAAGATTGCTTCCAAATGAGGACCATGGATGGAGATAAATGAAGGAACAGTATAACGTGAGGTAAGCGGACGGCCATGGAGATTACCAAGAGAAGGCACATGTGATGAGGTACTCAGGTGCATGGAAGCGTGTTAAAGAGAAGCTTGTAGCCAGAAGGTAGGAAGGTACTCTAAAAGGTTATGACTGAGGTGTGAAGATGTACCACGTGAAAGATTGTGAAAAGGGTCAATTAATGATGAATGTTGGTAGGTGAAGGAGCAATAAATGCACCAAATTTTTGAAAATATATATAAGGGAGGGATACGAGTTCATTCTTACCATTGTAAATCACAAGAATTTGAAAGAGCTAAGTGTGACCGAGCTAAGTGAAGAGTGTTGAGGTGTGAAGAGTGTGAAACCAGACGTGAGAAGCAGATTTGTGTGCAGGAGAATCTTACATCCCCATTGGTGAAGGGTTTGAGTGAAGTAGCAGCATTTGAAAGAGCTAGGGAATGCATTTTTAAACTAGGGCACATAGATTGAGCTAGGGTTTGAGTTTACATGGTGTAGAAGCTAGAAAATGAGCATTTGAGGACAAAACATTGTGATTTATAGATGGCACCAAAGAAAGCACCTGGCGTAGGAGAAAAAGGGAAGAAGAAGATAGAAGCGGAAGTTGAAATTTCTCCTAAGAGAAAATTTTAAGAGATGCAGTACCTAGAAGGCATGATAGTAGGACAAGAATGGGATTCTCACGTCAGAAAATGCAAGATCAGTGACTACAACCACTGCACATCAAAGAACAAAAAGGAATTAGACGCGCTATTGAATACAAAGACAAACAAGCGCACAATTGAAGATATGTCATGGTGTATGATGATGCGGGAGAGAAGCTACTAAAGAATATTAGAGTTTACCAGTTGTACGAGCTTCCCTATTTTGGAAAGTATGAACCTTTATACCAGTGGCTGATGAGCAGGGTGTCATGAGGATTTCTTCTATTTTGTCCATATGCAGGGTAAGGATTATAACCACTCTGATTTCCACTATAACAAGATTAAGGGGCACATGAGTGGACCTGAATGGTGATGTGATAGATAAATAATCCATCTTGGAGACACAAAAGGAGTTAGGATACACAAAATGTCTATGTGGAATGGATATAGATAAATTAAAGAAGTATCCCAGTCATACATGCAGTTGCACATCTGGTCACTAAGTTAAATGATCAAGAGAGGTGGTCCCATGTGAACACAATGTGGCTACACATTGCAAGGAAAATATCACAGGGAACAATCTACAACATAGCAGGCTACATTACAGACACAATCGTTGAGGAAGCGTGCACAGGAGAGAAAATCAGTTTCGGTGTTGTCTTGTTGTCCTTAGTATTTTTGGAGATTGGGGTGCCTGATGGGCCGAAGAACAAAATCTGGGAGTACCCCATGCAGAATAAATCCCTAGTAGAAAGGTTTGAGAAGTACTTATGTGAAGGGTCAATGAAGTATCCATTCAAGAAAAGGGCAGAGATGTGGTATGACAGGCTCCATGTGGCTTTTGAAGAGGAGTGACACATCCCCAAGGATTTACCTTCGATGGTGGGAAAGGTAGTCTAGTTCATAGTGTATCAACACTTTTGCATCATGCATGGTTTGCGATGAAGGATGGTACTTAGAGCCCCTGGTATAAGATATCATATGCCTTCACAGCACATTACTTCTAGGTAGTGGTCCATCGGTTCAACAATATGTGATGCCTGAAATTTGTTGTAGACAAGGTAGACCGCGAACTACCACACACTGCGCAAGACCTATGTCTATCCAGGGTAGACTACCTACATAGAGAGGCTGATTTTAGACATGATAAGCATGAAGCCCATGAGTTTGGTGAAATTGGAGATAGTGGGGCATGCTTATCTACCTTCACCTCAAGCCCGAGTTGGAGGGAAAAAAATATGTGGAGAATGAGTTCGTGCTCCCAGGGCCACCTAAGGGAAAGCATACAGTGGAGAATGTACCAGCTCTAAATCCCACTAAAACTGTAGAAGTAGATGATGAAGAGGAAGATCACAAAGATGAGTGGTGGCTTGGTGCATAGAAGGATGAAGGCAACCCTTAGACAAGGTAGAGTCTGAGCGAGAAAGTACTCTACCCCAGACACAAGAAGAAGGGGATGAAGAGTTGGAGGTTGGAGAAGACCTTGAGGAATGACGCCTTAAGAGGGTGTTTAGGAGAACAAGGACTCAAGGCACTACTCCCCAATCGGTATGGAGATCACTGTGGATTTCTCCATAGAAGGAGACAACTGAAAAGAGAAGGAGAAAATTGAAGCTTGATGAGGAGGAAGAAGTGTTTGAGGAGAGCATACCTAAATCTCCTACACCACCAAAGGACTTGGAAGAGCCAAAGGATGAAGAAATGAAAGATGGAGATGTGAAGAATGAAGGAGAAGGAGTAAAGGAAGGGGAGACAACAAGATACTGCTTAGGAAACTGAAGATCCAACTCCAAATCTTGGCGTGCCAGTTCCTAAGGGGCCAAGAAGTAAATGAACAAGTGGAGAATTTACTGTTCCATCTTTGGGCTATGTTAAGGACACAAGAAAAAAATTGTCTGCACCTATTTTTAGAGCAAGGTGATCCCTAAGGAGTTATATGGATGGGATCTGATGGATGAGGACATGGCCACCACGTGCACAAGAAAGTAACTATCCTGGTCTATGCACACACACATGGATGAGCCAGACTTAAACGTATGTGAAGAATCATGTGTGTCAAGAAGGTTGAAGAAGGCAACCACAAACATATAACTCGTTAAACCCACTGTTATGTCTAATGAGAAGGTAGGAAATGCCTTGGTGAAGGTATATACAGAGGTGGCATGGAGGAACATAGAAAAATCTGCCACTATCAAGGCGTTGAGGGAAGAGATTAAGGCCAAGGATGCTGAGATCACATGCTTGAAACAAGAAAAGGACCTGGAGCAGAAAAAGAATGGGGTTCTTATTGGCATGGAAGAGGAGATCAAGGATCATGTCCTCCAAGCAAGACCACATTTAGAGCCCAAGGTACCCAAAAAGTTCCCTTCGACTATGCACTATGTGCGTACTTTAGTTGATATGGTGCTTGAAGAGGGACCAATTAGGATGCCAGTGCCAAAAGACCCTGAACAGGAGGTAGAGAGGGAAAAGGATGCATTAATTAGAAAAAATTCATCATACAAGGCACTGCTACAAACCCTTTGGGAGGAGCTATAGAAAGTAGATCAAACATTGAATATCTGTACAGCTCTAGAAGTAGTCATTAAAATAAGGATGATGGTAGAGGACAATGAAGTCCTAAAAGTTATGAAGGATGAAACATTGTGGCGTGTGAAGAGACTGGAAGTGGTAAAGAAAAGCGTGCAAGGCCCTTACAGTGGCCCAGGAGCCCCACAAGAATAGGTTAGATAAACTGGGAAAACTAATAGCACAAAAAATGGATCGTCTAGAAGGAGAGTGTCTACAATGGCTAAGATTATGTTAGTATTACAAAATCAGAAGGGAGAAATTACACAAGATGAGATGGAGTCTATTGTAGTGAATATTCTAGAAAAGGAAGAGGCCACACTGAGTGAGTGGTAGACATTAGAGGCCAAAATAAAGGAAGAATATCAAAAATTCATTCTTCCAGTTGAAGAAGAGGGTGATGTAGAGTAAATCCTTATTCTTTGTATAGAAATTCTTTCAAATTCTTTCCATTACTTTATTATTTATTGTTCAAGGAGTATCCATTATTGGGGTGGAAATGAAATTTAGTGTGGGGTAATGTTGAGTGGATGAAAGTGAAATACATATCAGAAGGCACACAAAAGGTTTGCGTGAGAAAATATGGCATAGTCAAAGGTGCGGATGGATAGGGGAGAACACACACATGTAATATAAGAGTGGATTTGGGACTTAGCCATTTTCACATGTACGGGCTATTTTTGGAGATAGCGTGCAAAGCACATAAATTGGGAAAAGACTTGCATGACACGCATCGGATATTTTTTGAAGAGCGGCTACTAAGCACTTTGCATGGATGCGGGCTAAAGATAGAATTGCTACTGACATTTAACTAGAAGAGATCTATTATTAGCGCACTTGCATGTGTGGTTGTGATTGTAAAGGCGCATGGCTAATTCAATCTGTGACCTATTTTTGGAATCATGCAAGCAGTGAAGGGAAAGTCCCCACCCTTATAAATATGTAATGATCTGGGTAGTATAGTGTGTGTGTGTGAGAACTAAATTACTGTGAAGTTATGCTGCCAAATCTAATGTGCGCATAAGCTATGGTATTATCTATTGTAATGAACTTCTGTGTATTTATCATGTTTAATATAATGGAGTGTATTGGCTGAATTAGAGTATTAATCATAAGTATAATTGGTTCTTACATGCTTGATTTCATCATGGTTATCATTTAAGTATGTTATTCTTTAGATATAGATTTGAACATGCACTGTAGAATGATATATTTATTATGGATCTGAATGCATTAAGTCTTCATCATGCTAACATCCTGTAATAGCAACCCTAAAGAGGGGCCTGATACCTTTGTGCACTTCAGGTGAGCGCTCAGTCTAGGCTGAGTGATGTGCTAGCGCACCTGGGATTTTACTGGTAAATTCTAGGATGCATCACTAGGTGATGTGATTAAATTTTATTTCAATACTAGGAAAGTATGTTCAATATTTTATTTATCAATATTGGATCAACATGCACACGTGTTCCTAAATATATTATAATCCATTTATCCCATCATGATTATTAGGATTAATAAAAAACATAGCAGTCTAGAGATAATGTTTTGTTGTATTTAATTCAACAAATTTGAAAATACACTATAATTATAATATATATAATCTATACATGAAGAATCAACTATTAAGATTCAAAAGTAAAATGTACATCTGTTTTCAATATTGACTACATACATGTTTGAAACTAAATTTTACAATGTAAATCCAGATTCTAGAATCCATGTATTATTATTCATCAATTTTACAAACTTTAAATTAATATAATGTTTTCATTTGACAACAAACATGAGAGAAATACAATGATTGACAATTTGACATCAAGATAATGTTTTCATTTGACAAATAAAATGATTTACATCAATAGTTTTCCTTTATTTGGATCTTTGTTTTTGAGGAGCTTCTATAACATCAACATTTGAACTATCTTTTATAACACCAGACATAACTAATTCTTTTGCAGTTGCATTCATATTTTCAATATTTTTTCTATCCTCATTAGCGGCATCTCCTTTTGAAAGGAGAGAAGGATCCTCGTCATTTTTTTTCCTTAAACAGAATATCCAAATCTAGTCTATGCTCCTTCATAATCTTACACAATGTATTGTTCTACTTGTTTAACATAATAATTTTCTCTTTAAAGGAAATTACACCACGTATACTTTCTCTCTCTTTTTTTAGGTGTTCATCTAACACCTGCACCTCCATATTTGTTTTCTGGTATTTTGATAGTAATTAAAAATCCCATAATTATAAAGTAGATAAACAAAAACAACATAAATCTTAACCTTAAAGATATTAAGTACTTACCACAGCCAAGTCTTTTATGCATTTGTAATAGTGACAAGTTTCTTGTCTCTATTTCACTTATTGTAATAAGACTATGCCTCAACATTCAAATTAGTCAATCTGTTAAGCATTATAGTAAAAACATTATCATTATTTTAAATATTTTTGGCGAAAGAATTATGATAATTTTCCTAAGCAAGTAAAGCATCAATTATCACCAGTTCATATTTAATCAATGAAAAAGAAACTCCCTGTGTTAAAAATTATGATATCTTTCATTAATTTCTTTGATAAGAGATTTCACTATGATCTCCTATATCTTTAGTTCCTTAATATCATGAAGAAAAATTTCCATCTCAAGGGTTGTAACATTAACATGCACAAGGATGTCTACTACAAATTTCATTTGACTATCATCATCCAAATTTTTCTCCCTAGTTGGGGAAGGAGGATCTACAGAGGATTGTTATTGTGGCACTGACAGTTCCTTATGTTCAAACTAAATGAGATATTCACTATGTTTCCTTGCTGCTGCAATTTCATAAATGTTCTCAAAACCAAGATACTCCACATCCATTTTGATATTATTTAAAATAGAAGTTCCTCTAACACTCTACACACAACCACTTGAAAATTTGGGGAACTTTAACGTTGTAAAATTATGTGTCCCCCTTCTCATTCCAGGTAACATTGTTCTCTTTCCCCTACCATAAGATGGAAGGGTAGGTGGGCATGTTGTACTCCTTAAGAATTGAGCAATAGGGGTGGCCATGGGTTGAATATTAGATTGAGGTTGCAAAAATTGTGCGAGCATCAATAATTTAACAGTATCCTTATGTTGTATTTACGAAGTCAAACAAGAGAAAAATAAGAAATTAAAAATAATTAAATCAATAAAGATTTCTTACATTGTGAATGTTGTTTTCCATAATCAATTAATGTGGCACTGGATGGAAGGGGGTGGTGGCATTGCAAAATCATATTTTAATGAAAACTAGTTAAATAGAATGATAAAATCCTAAAACAAAGACTAGCATTAATATTAAAATCACTATTTATTCATACTAGAACTTGAAGGGAAAAGAACTGGTGTAGACTAAATCTCTTGTTTCTCAGGTATGTATGTAGTGTCTACAGCAGTAGACACCATGTGTCTTGATGATGTGCCAAAGAAGGATGCACATTACGAAAAATGACATATGTCATTGTAAAGACTCAAATTATCATTAGAATATAAATAAAATTAATCAAAATTAAAATGATTATGCGTTATGAATGAATTAAAACTTTGATTAGCCTCAATACGTGTTCTATCTTGGTTGTGGGATGATTCCATAGAACCGTACATCTGTTTACTTCTACAACTATTTTATTGGGTACTACTGACAACCACAGAGTCATTGGTTGTGGTGACATCAATTGTAACATTGTCACCAAACCCCTCAAGTCTAGTAGGGTTATGTGAGTGAACTGTCACATTACGTCGAGCCATTGTTTCACTTGCTTTTACCTATTTAAAATAGATTATATATTATAAGAATTGATTTTAAAATGATTTTTTTCATGATAAGAATCAAGATAGAATTTTTTTAAAACAAAATACTCACCAAATGTCGGTCCAGAGGCATTGAAAATTTATCCATATTCTCGTGCAGATAAGTTGGAATATTTTTTTATTTGATTCTGTGAAAACCCTTATAATAGAAAGAAAGAACAAAACAATAAGAATAAATAACTGCACTAGGATTCATAATGGCTTTGTCAAGGTCAGAACGAATCCTTATTGAAAGAAATGTACATCAATCAAAACTAACATCGCAAAGGGTTTGGAGAAGTTCTTATGGTGTCCACTAAGGAAATTCATTTTATCTTCCCTATAACACGATGTGGGCTTGAAAAAACTCCACCATGGCCAGGGAAAAAGGGGGTCTTTGATTAATTGTGTGTTAATCCCTATTTTGAAGGGATTATTAACCTTGGCCTGAACGGAAAGATTGTAATGAGACTCTAAAATTTTCTTTTTCTCATTAGGTAGAAGGGTTTTCATGGATACAAGAAATGTTTTTTTGATAGCATAGGAATGTTAGATGATGAATATCATCAGGTGTTATTTTAGATGGCAAATTGGTGGGATAGTAATGCAACTATGAAAGATCCATCAAAACTATTATAGATTTCCATTGAAATTTTTAACAACTTGTATTTTGTCTCATACTAAGGCATGTAAATAATTCCATGGAAACCATGAGTTACCAATCCAATTGGATTGACTACTAATTTTGGGTCTTCTAGTAGTTATACTAACCACTTATACAATATGTTTCTGTAAACATAGGACAAAGTGCTAATTGATTGTTTTCTTGGTTCCATGATTCTTGAATATTGATATTTTGATTTTTTGAAAAACAAAAGTGTTGGTAGATACCTATATAAGAGGATCATATAAAAAACCATGTGGCTAATATTGTGTTGTCGTGAAAATGTGCAACAAGGAAAATGATAATTTCTAAGCACAACAATTATACCCCAATGTTGAATTTTTCAAGTTTTATCATTCCTAGGCAACCCCGGTTCTATCGAGTTAGTCAAAATGACCTCCCAACCAATGTTATATCACCCCCTAGGTGATTTAGGAAATTCCATTCATTCCTCCTAGGTGATTTTAGGAGTTCATTGAAAGTTGCAAATTTTGGGGAGTCACGTTGGAAGGGCTATCGTTGGCCTTCCCAAGACTGGATCAACCCCCTGGAGCAGAAAGAAAAGGAAATATTTCAACATGGAGCTGAACATAATACCTTAGAACATAAGTGGAAATTAGTTTTTGATTTTTGGGGAATTTTTGGAAGACTTGGAGCAGTTTGAGTAAAAAACAGGGTTCACAAGCCTAGGCGGTACACAGGCCTAAAACAACTGCTGGGCTTCAGAAGAAGATTCTGGGAGCTCTGGATGGAGTTAGAAGCAAAAAAAAATATCTAGAAAGAGGATTCCAAGACCTACATGATGGTGAAATAATATTTTTCACAACACTTTTTTGCATTAGGTATGTAGGCAGTTTTTCTCAGGCATAGGTGGAGTAAAAAATCAAAAATCAGAATTTTTAGGGACCAAATGGAATAATAAGACATGAGACCTCAACCATTGGATTCTAAAGGCCATTTCCAGTTATTATAATATAATTTTTTTCCAAAAAGGTCCATCGGGAGCTCAATTTATCACTGTCCACAAGTTTAGAACTTAGCCAAAATTTTGGGAGGACATGTGTCAGCACCAGGAGCCTGGCGGGATTTTGTGTCCCTGACGTCCCCCAAGGTCAAGGAGATCAAGGTTGGGAAAATTTTTCCTAGACCACTTGAATCCCTCTCATCCCTCATATGACCTCTTGGACCCTCATGTGACCTCCAAACTTGACAGTTCAACCCCCAAGTGCATTTTTGGAGCATCCATTCTCTACCATTGGATCGCCGTGCACCATGTGTCATCTCCAGGACCACCGTGGAATTTTATGTCCCTTATGCACTTAAGGTGGGGGAAATAAAACCTTGAAAAATGTTTCCATCCCTATGGGGAGTCTTTTGGACACCCACGTGACCGCAGTTCAGCCCCCAGGTGCTTATTTGGAACGTGCATTCCCTGTCGTTAGATTAGGCGCCATGTGTCAGCTCTAGGACCATTGTGGAAATCAATGTCCCTTATGCACCTAAGGTGGGGGACATTAGACCTATAAAAATACACCAAACCCCTATGGAGAGTATTTTGGACACCCACATGACTGCAGTTCAGCCCCCAGTTGCTTATTTGGAACGTGCATTCCCTGCCGTCAGATTAGGCACCACGTGTCAGCTTCATGACCACTGTGAAATTTGATGTCCCTTATGCACCTGAGGTGGGGAGCATCAAACCTTGAAAAATGTTCCACATCCCCCATAGGGAGTCTTCTGGACACCCATGTGACCTCCTTTCAGCTCTTAGTGCTTTAAATCAACTTTTTCCCCTTCATTCCCTGTCGTTGGATCAAACGCCACATGTCATGCTCTTGACCACCATGGAATTTGATGTCCCTCATGTACCTAATTTCAGGGACACCAAGCATGGAAAAATGTGCCCAATTCCCACCTATGCATATCTTTTTAAAAATTTTCCAAGTGTCACTTTTTTCCGCTTCTAACTTCTAACAGTTGTATGTGCACTTAATTCCTCTATACTTCCTCTACAACTTTCTTCCATCACTCCACCATTGAAAGAAATCAAATCAGACCTACTAAAAATTCACTCCCCTCCCACTCCATTAAATCATGCAGGTCCCAGAAGGAATCCTCATCAAACACAGAAGGAGAAGCATGGAGCACAGATGGAGAAAATGGAGAAAACTCCATAGCCATGAAATGAGAAGTTGAAGAAATCTCCCACACGTATGCATGAAACAACAAGATATATTTTTCTGCTCATTCCTCTACCCAAGGATATTAATAAGACACCTTCAAACTCCCCCCACATGTGACAAAGCATCCACAATGAAGAAATCTCCTTTCCGGCTCAACAAAGAAAGAAGTGGGATTTCCCGTCAAACCAGTTGCTAGATCGAAGTAAGATCACACGTGAAGTGCCAGAAGAAAAAAGCCACATCAAAAATATAGTTTTCTTTACAAATAGAGGAGAAAACTAGACCTGTAATTTTGAGGTCCATTAATGGCAGCTGTACCCAGAAGAACTGTCAGGTCTGAAAATTAAAACTTTAAAATCTCTTGGAATATTAAGCGGGTAGGCCCGAAATTTCAAAGGGAGGATATTGGGAAAAAAACCATATCAAATTTTTTTTTTCCACATCTATCTGACTCCCAAAGGAAAAATTTCTAAAAATAGAAAATCTACTACATAGGAACTACTATTTTGGGAAAGTCATTGATAGAAGAACCTACGAAGAAGACGAAGAAATTGAAGGTGCACTACAGCTGAGAACGGACATTTTTGACACTTAGTAAAAATTGTAAGTGTTCCCTTGAGAACCTACTAAAAATAGAAAGTTGATCCAAAAGGAATGAGGAACACAGGGAGGAAGAGGAAAACTGAGGTGCAACATCCAATTGAAGATCGGGGACTTGATTTCTCATACTTACTAAAAATAGTAAGTTGATTTTTATAAGGGAGATATGAAGCCAAAGTGGACGGGTCAGAAGCCTTCTCAGGATTACAAAGTGGAGAACAGTCAAAGAATGGAGGTAAGTCCACTGTAGCAACTCATCCTTCGGCATAGTTCTTCTTCTTCTTCTTCTTCCTCTTCTATCTCTCTCTCTTCCCTCCTCATACAACACTCTCTCTCTTCAATGTTATATTTTTGCGTTGAGGGTTACACTTTTTAATATGACTTAAATGACTTTAGAAATATAATGTAATTTAAGTCACCTTGCTATTATAAAATGGACTTAAATATTTAAAGTGGAATATGAATAGTCTTAAGTCATATTAAGGTATTCAAAAGGTCATGAGGAAGATGATAAGTCACCTCTCATTCTATAAATTATAACGCCATTCCCATTGCAAAGGGTTGAAAATTGATCTTTTAGACTCAACAGTGCATTATACCTAGAGAAAGCAAAGGAGATAGCCATTTTCTTCTACTCTCTTCCCCTCTCAAATTTCTTCCATTCCCACATTATGTACAACTTTGATTTTAGAAATCAATATAAGAAGGAGTTTCTAGCTTTCTTTGACTAAGGGGTTTCTTGATACTTGGTGATAAATAAATTCTATTTGGTCTTATTACTATTCACAGAGTTGTTTCTTCCCATAAATGCATGTGTTGAAGTTTCTAACTAGTGTGTGTGTAGGAATCTTACTTTCTACCTACAACATTAGTTCTCCTACATATTTTCTCACTCCCCTTTCACACACCATAGATGAAGAATTCCTTAGCAAGAGATTGTTAGCTTTTCCTCAGGGTCAGTGGAGTGCCCGTGTTGGATCCTCATAGTCGAAAGACCACCCCAGAAATCCACACTTTCTTGCACATGCACATACGACAGCTACACCAGTTAAGTAGAGGGACTTATATTCCCATAGCATTGGCAAGAAATCCACAAGTTTTTCTACCTGACAAATTTTCTTGCTAATAGTTTTTTGTGCCCACCATGGGGTAGATTTTGCAGCATCTGCACCTAATATACGACTGCAAGGTCTGAAAATTTAAAAAAATCAAATATTTAAAAAAAAATCATGAAAGTCCATTGCTAAAAGAGGCATTGATGATTTTTGCACGTGACTTTTCACATTCCATATTGTCTTTTCATATTCCCAGTGCAAAGTTTTTTAGTTCCAGAATTCGAAAAAGGATTCTCTGAAGTAAGAGCTGAAATAGAAGAAGAAGAAATAATAGCGGATGAAGAAGAAATACCTCAACCCATTGTTTTATGGGGAAGGAATACAGGCCCGCCTGCTCTTGAACCCCCTCTTCATGATCTACCAATGGATTCCCGCAAGAACTTTCCAAAGTTCAAAGGTGACAACACATAACATCCATAAGAACACATCGTTTCTTTCATGAAATCATGTGGAATTCTTGGTGTCCAACATGAAGATGTTGTTTTGAGATTGTTTGTGGAGTCCCTCCAAGAAAAAGTAGTAGAATGGTTTTACCTCCTGCCTTCCTGGTCCATCACGGGTTGGAATGATATCGAGACTTCCTTTAAGAAATATTTAAATCAACTGAAGACTATCAAGACCCCTTGGTGCAGTTGGCTCAAATAGAGAAAGGAGAAAATGAAACCATGAGAGACTTCATGGCTCATTTTGAATAGTTGCTTTACATGGGATACTTGAAGAGGATTCACCATCTCAAAAAAATGTCAAGAGATTCTTCATCAATGCTCAATCATTAGAAGTAGTATTTTTACTTCGAAGATCCCAACCAAGGAGCATTGTAGAAGCACAAAGGATGGCCATTGAACTTGATGATGATAGCATCCTGTTAGGTTGTGGAGCCTATTTTCATGTGTGAAAGTGTTGAAGACTGTACACTAAGAGTATTGTACACTTTTCATATATCCTCACCAGGGTTCAGGACTAGGCTAGGGCCTCGAGCGGGGGTCTAAGGGCATAGCCCCTGAATTTTTTTTGGGCATTAAAACGTGCCCGATATATTGGGAAACGTGATTTCCTCATATGGGTGGGATTTTGACCCATAGGTTTATGGGATGGTTTTTGCCCATGGTTTTGATACCCATGGTTTTGTAAAACTACTTAAGAAGTTGTCTATTTATATGGTTTTATGCATATGATAGATGTATGAAAAACATTGCAGATGTGCTTTGAATTCGGGGTGTGAATTCTGTAGAGTTTATTGAGCATAGCTCCAAACAGATCTAGGTATTGTATTGAGAGAGTGGTGGCTTATAATAAAATCTGAGCAAGTGATTCTTGGTGGACGTAGCCCAAATTGGGTGAACCACGTTAAGTACTGTCTCTTTGTGTTCTTGTTATTTTATTCTGCACTTTTATTTGAGATCTTTAATATTTTCTGCATATTAGTCTCTACTATTGCGATTCTGTGAGAGATTATTCTGCATATTTTATCCCTTATTTCCTAGCAATTGGTATCAGAGCCTGGATTGGTTTGCTAAAGTGTTGAATCACATGGAAATTTTATCTTGAGTGGGAGCTATGGCAGATGATGGAAGATCTAGGGTTGATAAATTCAACGGGAAGAATTTCAATCTTTGGAAGATGCAAATGGAAGATTACCTTTATCAGAAGGATCTTTATACTCCATTGTCTGAGAAGGTGAACAAACCCTCGAAGCATGACAGATGTGGAATGGGATTTGTTGGATAGGAAGGAACTTGGGACAATCCGGTTGTGTCTTCCATCTTTGGTATTATTTAATGTTTCAAAGGAAAAGACTACAAAATAACTGATGGATCCATTAGGGAAGTTGTATGAAAAACCCTCTGCCTCTAATAAGATATTTTTAATCAAAAAGTTGTTTAATATGAAGATGTCTGAGAATGGTTCAATAGCAAATCATCTAAAAATATTAATACAGTTGTAAATATGCTAGCTTCGGTTACAATAGAATTTGATGAAGAAGTTAGGGCTTTATTAGTTCTATGCTTTTTACCTAAGATTTGGAATAGCCTAGTAATGGTGGTAAGCGACTCGGTTCCTGCTAATTCAAAGTTGAAGTTTTAGGATGTTGTAGGGGTAATTCTAAGTGAGGAAATGCAAAGAAAATCTCTAGTGAATCTTCTACTTCAGGGAATGCTTTGATAGTGGAAACTAGAGGGAGACAAAAGAATAGAGGAAACCATGGAAAATCAAAGGATCAGGCAAGGTCAAAATCAAAAAGAAAGATAGTATGTTGGCACTGTGGAAAGTCTGGGCATGCAAAGAAGGACTGTTGGGAGCTTCGAGACAAGAAGAAAAAATAGGAAGAAAACAAGGAGGTGAATATGGCAACAGGTAATGTATGTCAGGATGCTTTGATTATTTCTTTACACAATATTACTGAATCTTGTGTTTTAGATTCGGGGGCTTCTTTCCATGCTTCTCCACATAGGCATTATTTGGTTGATTATGTTCAAGGAGATTTTGGGCATGTTTTTCTTGGTGATGATGAGCCTTGTAGCGTAGTTGGAAAAGGTTCTATTCAGGTTAAGATGCAGAATAGGAATACTTGGCTATTGAAGGATGTCAGACATGTGCCTACATTAAGACAAAAATTGATATTAGCAGGGCATTTGGGAAGTGATGGTTGTACTATGATATTTACAACGGACTCTTGGAAGGTTAATAATGGTGCTCTTGTGGTGGCAAGAGGTAAGAAGGTTGGAACCTTGTATTTAACCATGTATAGCACTAATGTTTGTAATCTTGTCGCTTCAGAAGTAGATACAACATTGTGGCACTATAGGCTCGGTCATATGAGCCATAAGGGCATGGAGATCATAAAGAAGGATTTTCCTGGATATACAGAAACATGTTTGGAGTTCTGTGAGGACTGCATATATGGGAAACAAAAGTGAGTAAGGTTTCTCAAGGTTGGACCTACAAAGAAAGAGAGTAAGTTAGAGTTGGTGCATTCTGATGTGTGGGGGATGGCTCAGGTATCATCTCTTAGGGGTTCAAGTTATTATGTTACTTTTATTGATGATGTAACAAGGAAAGTTTGAGTTTATTGTATTAGAAACAAATCTGATGTATTTGACACTTTTGTTAAATGGAAAGCCTTGGTAGAGAATGAAACAGGTCTTAATCTAAAATGTCTTAGGTTAGATAATGGAGGGGAGTATTGCAAAAATGAATTTGATGATTACTTTTCTAAGAATGGAATCCACAGGTAAAATAAGGTTCTAGGAACTTCACAGCAGAATGGGGTATCAGAAAGGATGAACAAAACAATAATGGAACGTGCTAGGAGCATAAGGTTACATGCAGGACTGCCTCTTTCTTTTTAGGCAGAAGCGGTGAGCATAACTGTGTACTTGATAAATAGAGGACCCTCAAGTGCCTTGGATGGAGAAATACCTAAGGAGGCTTGGTATGGTAAGAAAGTTTATTATTCATTTCTTAGAGTCTTTGGATGTGAGGTGTTTGTTCATATAGACAAGGATGATAGGACCAAGCTAGAGGCTAAGTCAGAAAAATGTACTTTCATTGGTTATGGTGGTGATGACTTTGGATATAAATGTTGGAGTATTAAAGAAAAGAAAATCATTCAATCTAGAGATGTGGTCTTTAATGAGAAAGTCATGTATAAGCAGCAGTTACAGGAAAATAGGGAAGAATCCAAGAAATAATATGCACTGGTAGAGGATTTTCTAGATGGAAAAGTGACATATGAATCTGTTCAGGAACCTCCTCAACAGGAACCCCAAAATCCTATATTGAGGAGGTCTTCTAGGGTAAGAAGAGAACCTAAATGTTTTTCTCCTTCTCTTTACTATTTATTACTCACTGATAGTGGAGAATCAGGGCGATTTGATGAAGCAATGTAGGTAGATGCCAGGAAGAAGTGGGAGCAAGCCATGGATGAGGAGCATCAGGCTCTCATGGAGAACCAAACATGGGATTTGGTGAAGCTACCTAAAGGAAAAATAGCATTACAGAAAAAGTGGGTGTTCAGAGTCAAAGAGGAAGAAGGAGGCAAGGAAAGATACAAGGCCCAATTGGTGGTCAAGGGGTTTGCACAGAAAAAAGGTATAGATTTTGATGAGATTTTTTCACCTGTAGTAAAAATGACTTCTATTAGAACTGTTCTAGGAATAGTTACATCAGAAGACTTGCACTTAGAACATCTTGATGTAAAGACTACATTTCTCCATGGTGATTTGGAGGAGGAACTATATATGCATCAACCAGAGGGCTATGAGGTCAAAGGTAAAGAGGAGATGGTGTGGAAATTGAAGAAGAGCTTGTATGGCTTAAAACAAGCTCCATGTCAATGGTATAAGAAATTTGATAGCTTCATTATGGAGCAAGGTTATATTAGATGTCATTCTGACCATTGTATGTATACAAAGAAATTTGAGGATGGTAGTTATATTATCCTGTGTCTGTATGTGGATGACATGTTGGCTGCAGGTAAAAACATGTAGGAAATAAAATTACTCAAGAAGCAGCTAAGTGAATCCTTTGCTATGTAGGATTTGGGGGCAGCCAAAAAAAATCCTTAGTATGAGGATATCTCAGGATAGGAAGGAATGGAAGCTGAATTTATCTCAGGAAGAGTACATTAAGAAAGTCTTGGAGAGGTTTAATATGTAGGATGCTAAACCGGTTGGGACTCCTTTGGCAGGCCATTTTAAGTTATCAAAGGAGCAGTGTCCCAAGACAGAGCAGGAGAGAAAACAAATGTCCAAGGTACCTTACTCATCAATAGTTGGCAATTTGATGTATGCCATGGTGTGTACCAGGCCTGATATTTCCCATGAAGTGGGAGCGGTGAGTAGATTTATGAGTGATCTAGGCAGAAATCACTGGTAGGCAATAAAGTGGATCCTTCGGTATTTGAGAGGGACCATGGAGACAGTTTTGTGCTACAGTGGATCAGACACCACTTTGTGTGGTTATGTAGATTTAGCTATGGCTGGAGATGTAGATAGCAGGAGGAGCATGATAGGTTATGTTTACATTGTAGGTGGGACAACAGTGAGCTAGATTTCACAACTATAGAAGTTGGTGGCTTTGTCAACCACAGAGGCTGAGTGTGTTGCTGCCATAGGGGCAAGTAAAGAAATGATTTGGTTACAAAATTTCTTGAGGAGTTGGGGCATAAGTAGGAGGAAGGAAAGATACATAGTGATACTCAAAGTGTTATACACCTAGCTAAGAACTCTGCTTTCCACTCTAGGACGAAGCATATACAGTTAAGGTACCATTTCATCAGGATAACTTTGGAGGAAGAGAATTTGAAGCTGGAGAAGATCCATACTATTCAGAATCCTACAGACATAATGACCAAGGTGGTCCCAAGGGAAAAACTAAAGTTGTGTTCAACTTTGGTTGGTCTTCACGGAAACTAGTGACGGGTTGAGAAGTTTTCTTAGAGGAAAACTAGTCTCAAAGTGGGAGATTGTTAGGTTGTGGAGCCTATTTTCATATGTGAAAGTGTTGAAGACTATACACTAAGAGTAATGTACACTTTTCATGTATCCTCGCTGGGGTTCAGGGGGGCGGCTCTGAGCTGGGGTTTGGGGGCGATAGCCCCCAGTAGCAGGGGTTCGGGGGTGCAACCCCCCAAAAACAATTTGGACCTTAAAACGTGCCTGATATATCAGGAAACGTGATTTTCTCATATGGGTGGGATTTTGACCCATAGGTTTATGGGACGGTTTTTAAACCCATGGTTTTGTAAAACTGCTTTAGATATCTATTTATATGGTTTTATGCATATGACAGATGTATGAAAAAATATTATAGATGTTTTTTAAATTCGGGTGTGAATTCTATAGAGTTTGTTGAGCATAGCTCCAAACAGATCTGGGTACTGTATTGAGAGATTGGTGGCTTGTAATAAAATTTGAGCAAGTAATTCTTTGTAGATGTAGCCCAAATTGGGTGAACCACATTAAATATTGTCTCCTTGTGTTGTGTTATTTTATTCTTCTCTTTTATTTGAGATCTTTAATATTTTCTACATATTAGTCTCTACTATTGCAATTTTGTGAGGAATTATTGCACATATTTTATCTCTTATTTCCTAACACATCCTCTCTGGAAAGATCAAGAATCCATTAAAGGGAAAGGCCCTACATGCTGGAGATGAGAGAATTAATCCATCGCTGAAAAATTTGGTAAATGAGATAACATCTTTGAAGAGAGAATTATTTGAACGAGTATCTTATCAAATAAGTGACATAAATCAAATTACAAGAGCACCTCAAAGGCTCACCTTGGAGACCTTACCCATGAACGTAAATTGCAGATTTCAAGAAAGTGAAGAAGAGTTTGAACAAGAAAGTGAAGGTGGTAGTTTCCTAGAAAGTGATGAGTTTGAGAACAATACACAAATAAAATTTTGTGAGTATTCTAGAGCTGATGAAGGAGATGAAGATGATACACCCAGTTTCTCATGTGCAGTATTCACTCATTCTCAATATGAGAAAGGAGCCTCTTCCTCCACTGCTACTAATAATAATAAGGTTGATGATCCTCCTATGGCGACTCCGTAAAACAAAATAATCAGTTGAGGATCCCCACTTCCATCCTCCATGAAGTCTGCATTGTTAGAGCTTGATCCTGTAGCAAGTAAGAAGGCTCCCACAATCCCAAGTAAGTCTTATGATGTCTCTTCCAAGTCTAAATCTAAATCTGCTCCTGTAAAATCTAGTACTTTGAAAGCTCCTAGTGTACCTTTCAAAATATCCTCCATTCCTCAAACATCAAATCCTACTCCTAAGCCTATCTAGACTCCAAAATCAGTCCCTTCACCCCCATTGTCTGTATCTACTCCTTTTGATTTCATAGAATATGTGAACAAAGATAAATTCCAAGTTACTGAAACTGAATATTTGAGGACTCATCCTGAATAATTTGAGAGGTTTGTCCAATACATCAGAAATGGTAGTCTAACACCCAATGTTGTAGCTCGTCATCCAAAAGGAGTACTACCAAACCCACCTACACCTTCCTCATAGAACATGCTTTATTTGAGTGCATCAAAGAAGTATAAATTTGAACATTTCTATGTATCCCTGCTTGTTGGAGAATATGTACTGAGAAATTACATAATAGATTCTGGTGCCTCAGATTACGTGATGCCTTTGAAGGTTGCTAAAGCTCTCAAACTCACCATGGCTCCATGCGGTGGCTCTTATTACTCTTTGGAGTCAAAAAAGGTCCCACTTGTAGGGAAGGTCAAAGATGCATAGGTGTCTCTTGCCAAATTTTCGGACAAGAAAATTTCAATGATGATTTTGGTAGCTAATGTCCCGACCTCATTCAAAATGTTGTTGAGTAGAAGTTTCTATCAAGACTTGGTAGGGAAAATTCAGATGAATTGGTCATCCATAACCATACCAGTGAAGGGATACATGGAGAAATTTCTTCCCAAGAATAAAATGAGGTACACAGTACAAAATTCTGGAAGCTAACATCTTGTATCAAGGTAGCAAGTAGATGAATTACTTTTTGGCAACCAAGGAGGAAGAGGATATCCCCATCTTGATAGGGCCAGACATGCTTTCCCAAAGAGATTTGGAATTTAAAGAATCATTGAGCAGATTTGAGTTACAAGATGATAGCCATGAATCACCAGATGATGCAGACCATGAGGAAGAGGAGATGGTTCTCAATGAATTTCAAGAAGATAAATCAGCTTATATGCTTTTCCAAGATGAGGAGTTGTTCTCATTCCCATTTGGGGACGAAGATGATCTTAGTCAGGACATCTATGGAGATACAAAATCAGCTTGCAATGATCCTTTGAAAGGCTTGAAATAAATTTCCATACAAGGACTAATGAGATCCATAGAAGAAAAATAGAAGACCCTGAGATAAGTCTCAAACTCTTGATGCAAGCCATGAATATGCAAGACAAACATGAAGCTGACTTGGAAGCCTCAACCAATGTGAAGGTTGGTTATGTTGAAAAAAAGAAAGATGTGAAATATGGTGTCCCTCTCGAACCAATGGTTGATGGATACAATGACGAAATCGAGGTGTTTTATTTCCCATTTGAAGAAGAAGAATCTTTCCATGATAAAGAAACTAAAGAAAAGAGTTTTGAGACCTCTGAAGATGAATATATTTTCGATGAAGGATTGGTAGAGTGTAGTGATTTCTGAGATGATGAGGTAATCCATCAAGATAGTTTCCTTGAGCTCCTAAATAAAGATTCTTCAAAGGTGTACAAAGAGGAGCTATGGGAAATGACGAAGCATAACTCCATGTAAGAAATTTTGGATGCAATAGAAGTTGGAGAAGATCCCGAGATGATTCTTGATCTCTTCACTAGTGCCATGGACATACAAGACAAGTATGAGTTCACATCCAATCCTTCCATTAGTACTCAAGCACCTCATAGTGGAGTGAAGGAAAATGATAAGTATGAGGTTTATTATGAAGAAGATGTCAATGAGCATAGACCCAGGAAAGAAACTAACTCAGAATATTAAAGGAATTGGAATGAAAATTAGCATTGGGGCAGCGATGAGATGCTCAATGGAGAATCAGCTATATGGATAAACATGGAAGGAAACTGGCATGATAAAACTAATTTCAAAGAGCATGAAGGTAGTGGAATTTCCAAGAAAGGATTTGAGCATCAAGAAGCTCATATGGAATCACTCCTACAAAGTAAAAGGAAAATTGTGAAAGCACCTAGATTTCATAAGCAGTTGAGGAAGGGAGGCTACTTTCTGGAACACGTAAATGGCTTCATAAAACATCATCATTTGTTGTTACCTCTTTAGGGGTAACTTTTGAGAAATGAAAAGTATTTAAGTGAAAGCGGGTTGTCCCTCACCTTGTACCAAAGGTGATTGATAGGACTGTTTCCCTTTCTATTGCCTGTGTTTCACTTCTTGTTGTGTGTCGTGTGTTTCCTTTCCTTCATTTTGTGTGTGTGTGTGTTTCCTTCTAATCTTCCTTTCTAGAAGTTGTACATTAATCCACAAGGCCCAATGGATAAGGCAATGGTCAACGAATTATATGGTCTAAAGTTGAGATTCTGGATTCCCATGCCATGTATTCTCTTTTCTCATTCCATGTCATGTCCCCAATATAGATCCAACTGTTGTCATTCAAATGTACAATAGAGAAATTGATAATTTCTGAGCACAAAAACTATACCCCAGTGTCAAATTTTTCAAGTTTTATCATTCCTAGGCAACCTCAGCTCTATCCAGTTAGTAAAAATGACCCCCAACCAATGTTATATCACCCCCCTAGGTGATTTAGTAAATTCCATTCATTCCCCCTAGGTGATTTTAGGAGTTCATTGAAAATACAAATTTTGGGGAGTCACGGGAAGGGCTATCATTGGCCTTCCTAGGACAGGATCAACCCCCTCGAGCGGAATGAAAGGAAAAATTCCAACATGGAGGTGAAAATAATACCTTAGAACATAATGGAAATTATTTTTGAAGTTTTGGGAATTTTTTGCAAGACTTGGAGCAGTTTGAATAAAAAACAGGGTTCACAAGCCTAGGCAGTACATAGGCCTAAAATAGCTACTGGGCTTTAGAAGAAGATTCTGGAGCTTTGAATGGAGTTAGAAGAAAAAATATATATATCCATAATCAAGATTCCAAGACCTACATTATGGTGAAATAATATTTTTCACAACATTTTTGCACATCAGGTCTGCAGGAAGTTTTTCTTAGGCATAAGTGGAGTAAAAAATCAAAAATCTGATTTTTCAGGGATCAAATGGAATAATCAAGACACGAGACCCCCACCATTGGATTTTGAAGGCCATTTACAATTCAGTATAATATAAAATGTTTCCAAAAATTTCCATCGGGAGCTCAAGTTATCACTGTCACAAGTTCAGGACTTAGCCAAATTTTTGGGAGGACATGTGTCAGCGTTAGGAGCCTAGTGGGACTTTGTGTCCCTAACATCCCCCGACGTCAGGGACATCAAGGTTGGAAAATTTCTCCCAGCCCTCTTTAATCACTCTCATCCCTCATATGACCTCCTGGACCCTCATGTGACCTCCACAGTTCAGCCCTCAGGTGCATTTTTGGAGCATCCATTCCGTACCGTTGGATCGGTTACCACGTGTCAAATCCAGGACCACCGTGGAATTTTATGTCCTTTAAGAACTTGAGGTGGGTGACATTAGACCTTGAAAAATGTGCCTAGACCCTATGGAGAGTATTTTATACACCCACGTGACCGAGTTCAACCCCCAGGTGCTTATTTAGAACGTGCATTCCCTTCCATCAGATTAGGCGCCATGTGTCAGCTCCAAGACCACCGTAGAATTTGATGTCCCTTATGAACCTGAGATGGGGGACATCAGACCTTTAAAAATGTTCCCATCTGCTATGGGGAGTCTTTTGGACACCCACGTGACCGCAGTTTAGCCCCCAAGTGCTTATTTGGAACGTGCATTCCCTACCGTCGGATCAGGCGCCAAGTGTCATCTCCAAGACCACCATGGAATTTGATGTCCCTTATGCACCTAAGGTGGGGGACATTAGACCTTGAAATTTTTTCCCATCCCCCATAGGGAGTCTTCTGGACACCCATGTGACCTCCTTTTAGCTCCTAGTGCTTTAAATCAGCTTTTTCCTCCTTCATTCCCTGTCGTTGGATCAAAGGCCACATGTCATGCTATTGACCACCATGGAATTTGATTTCCCTCACATCCCTGAGGTCAAGGACATCAAGTATGGAAAAATTATCCTAAACCCTACTTGTGCATATCTTTTTGAATTTTTTCCAAGTGCCACTTTTTTTTTGCTTGTAACTTCTAACAGTTGTATGTGCACTTCATTCCTCTATACTTCCTCTGTAACTTTCTTCCATCACTCCATGATTGAAAGAACTCAAACCAGACTGATAAAAATTCACTCTCCTCCCACTCCATGAAATCATGTATGTCCCAGAAGGAATCCTCATCAAACACAGAAGGAGAAGCACGAAGCACAGATGGAGAAAACGGAGAAAACTCCATAGCCATGAAATGAGAAGTTGAAGAAATATCCCACACGGATGCATGAAACAACAATATATATTTTTCTACTCATTCCTCTACCCAAGGATATCAATAACACAACTTCAAACTCCCCCCACATGTGACAAAGCATCCACAATGAAGAAATCTCCTTTCCGGCTCAACGAAGAAAGAAGTGGGATTTTCTGTCAAACTGGTTGCCAGATCAAAGAAAGATCGCACGTGAAGCACCAGAAGAAAAATCCACAATCAAAAATATAATTTTCTTCACAAATAGAGGAGAAAACCAGACCTATAATTTTGAGGTCCATTAATGGCTTTCGTACCCAGAAGCACTGCCAAGTCTAAAAATTAAAACTTTAAAATCTCATGGACTATTAAGTGGGTGGGCCCAAAATTTTAGAGGGAGGATATTGGGTAAAAAACCATATCAAAAAACATGTCAATCTGACTCCTAGAGGAAAAATTTCTAAAAATAGCAGGTCTACTACATAGGAACTGCTATTTTGGGAAAGTCATCAATAGAAGAACCTGCGAAGAAGACGAAGAAATTTAAGGTGCACTACAGCTGAGAACAGACATTTTTGGCACTTACTAAAAAAGGTAAGTCTTCCCTCGAGAACCTACTAAAAATAGAAATTTGATCCAGAAGGAATGAGGAATGCAGGGAGAAAGAGGAAAATTGAGCTGCAACATCCAATTCAAGATCGGGGACTTGATTTCTCATACTTACTAAAAATAGTAAGTTGATTTTTATAAGGGAGATATGAAGCCAAAGTGGATGGGTAAGAAGCCTTCTCAGGATTATGAAGTGGAGAATAGTCAGAGAATGGAACCAATTCCACTGTAGCAACTCATCCTTTGGCATAATTCTTCTTCTTCTTCCTCTTCTATCTCTCTCTCTCTTCGCTCCTCATACGAAACTCTCTCTCTCTCTCTCTCTCTTCAATGTTATATTTTTGCGTTGAGGGTTGCACTTTTTAATATGACTTAAATGACTTTAGGAATATAATGTAAATTAAGTCACCTTGCTATTATAAAAGGGACATAAATATTTAAAGTGGAATATGAACATTCTTAAGTCATATTAAGTTATTCGAAAGGTCACAAGGAAGATGATAAGTCACCTTACATTCTATAAATTGTAATGCCATTCCCATTGCAAAGGGTTGATAATTGATCTTTTAGACTCAAGAGTGCATTATACCTAGAGAAAGCAAAGGAGATAGCCATTTTCTTCTACTCTCTTCCCCTCTCAAATTTCTTCCATTCCCACATTATGTACAACTTAGATTTGATAAATCAATATAAGAAGAAGGAGTTTCTAGCTTTCTTTGACTAAGGGGTTTCTTGATACTTGGTGATCAATAAATTCTATTTGGTCTTGTTTTCATTCGTAGAGTTGTTTCTTCCCATAAATGCATGTGTTGAAGTTTCTAACTAGTGTGTGTGCAGGAATCTAATTTTCCACCTGCAGCATTAGTTATCCTACATTTTTTCACACTCCCCTTTCCCACTCTACAGAAGAATCCTTCCCCAACAAGAGATTGCTAGCTTTATTGCAGGGTCATTGGAGTGCCCCTGTTAGATCCCCAGTTGAAAGACCACCACAAAAATCCACACTTTCTCATGCATGCACATATGACAGTTGCACCGGTTAAGTAGAGGGACTTAGATTCCCATAGCATTGGCAAGAAATCCACAAGTTTTTCTACTTGATGAATTTTCTCGCCAACATATTGGAAGTGGATGAGAAGTGTAGAACAAAACCTTTACAATAGTGTTAGAAGCTTTGAAAAACTATGGCCTAGAGAAAATTGCAAGCTAAAATGGGACAAAATGAATGGGGATGGGTATATATATAGGCAAGGAACATGCCCAAAGGTTGAGGTGGAAAAACATAGTGGCATGGGAATGTTAATGAGTGATAACAAAAGTAGATTATTGTGTAGCAATATAAATAATGATCCATCTAGTAATACCCTTTTTGGGTTACCAAACGGTGTTGATTTTCTGGGTTGTTACTAAATTGAACGATATAGGTTGAGGCATTCGAAAACAAAAAGAAACTCTTGTATGTCAATATGGCTTGTGATATCGACTAGTAATAATAGCATGTGTTTATTTTAGATCTTATTGATTAAAGAATACTTTTCAAAGACCACACAAGGAGTTTGCGCAGGATAGAAGGCCTGGAACCAAGGGCACGGAAGGACAGGAAGGAACCGCGCACAGAAGGAAAGCTCAAGTTACAAGACTTAGCTGATTTTTAAGCATGAAGACCTGTTTTTAGAATATGGCATGCGGAGCACATCAACGATGCAAAGATGTGCACGCCATGCATCGTCTATCTTTGGAGAAGCAGTTCGAAGTGTTTATGCATGAAGACAAGCTAAGAATAGAATTGGCACTTCAGTTAACTACAAGAGGACTATAGATAGTGCACTTACATGTGTGGCTATTAATAGCATGCAGCCTGTTTCTGGAATAGATAAGCGGTGAAGGGAAATTCCCCACCCTATATATGATGTTAGGTGCATAGGAGATAGATATATATATAGAGAGAGAGCTAGATGTATGTATGTGTGTAACAGAGAATATATACATATGATTGAACTATTGTATCAGTTCCATACGTGCATTGGTATAGACTGACAATATTCTAAGGAGCTTCTGTATTTATTAATAGATGGAAGACATTGGCTAAATCTAAGTGTCATTATGTGTATAGTTGAGTAGTGCATATTATTAATTCAATCATGATTACTTTGTATTCTTGTTCTTTCAGAGATCTGAGTGTAGCATGCATTGTGGAATGATGGATTAGTTATGAATCTATATGTTACTTCCTTCATCATGTTAACATCCTGTTACAACAACCCTAAAGAGGGACCTGGTACCTTTGCATGCTTTGGGTGAGCTCTCAGTCTAGGTTGAGGGATGTACCAGCGCGACTAGGGTGTTATCTAGTAAATACTAGGCTGCATCATTGGTTCTGTTACCGGGGCCTCTTTTTTAGTTGTTTTCAGGATGGTTCATGATGAATACGTACCGGTTAGCTCTAGCAAGTATTGAAGAATGGATACATGATCTGGAGGAAGAATATGCGTGGAGGTTTAGCAATGGATCTGAGTTTAATGGACGTACTTGGGTAGAACAAAACCTGTATGACAACTTATATGAGATATTTTTTGCTATATTTCTAGTAGAACTATACAAGTGGCTTACCGCATATGCATCTCAGCGGAATTGGAGGTATCATGCACTTTTATGGACACAGGAAGAATTTCAGGCCCTCTATGATGCTAATTTGATCTAGACTCGAATGGTGGATACGTGGTTTCATGGTGTTCTAAACATTTATATTCTGGAATATTAAATTTCAACATACTCTTTCCCAGAGGTAGCTAAGTTCTAGTTTTTGTAGTATCCAACAGGAACATATTTGCAAGGTATTCCATTGGTGATCAAGATCTTAATGGTAACATTGAACCTGGAGAGTAAACCGATGGCTAACTAAAGTTGTCCATGTGTAGTGGCAAGAATAGGTTTGGTTTAAGATGGCAGACCTAGCGGTAGTGAAGCAGAGAGAGGAAAGGTGGTTTAAGTATAATGAGGTGCACAAGAGGGAGATAGAGAAGCAACATTCCGTTGCAGAGAGTATGGCATGGAGGAGAGAGATGGCTAGTGAAGGATTTACAGCTCATGTAGAAGACGTGGAGCCAAAGCATCAGAAACTCCCCCATCTTAGAAATCATGATAGAGATCTCCCCTCAGCCTCACATGAAATTGTGCTAGTAGAGACTACCTAGACCGTGGGTGTGCATCTTAATACACCTAGTGACCTAGCCCCCGCGCTTGGTTTTTTCAATAACTAGTACGACAAGTAACCAACAAACTAACTTGGGAAGTAGGAGAGCAAGACTAAGTCAAGGATCAAGTACATCAATGATAGGATAGATGAATTCAATGTAATTTGGAGGAGCATTCTTAGGCACATCATCCATATAGAATGTGAGTGTGCAGAATGTTGGATTCACCTCTAGAAGTGGAGCTACCTCATAGACTGTAGGGGTACAGTACAGTACTACTGTCGGAGCATAGGGGAGTATGTCTACAGGCCCTATTCCAACTACATGTGGTGGATTAAGAGGTATAGGTGGTTCTAGTTATGGTGGATCTAGTGGTTTAGGAGGCAGTGGGAACATAGGAGGTTTCAGATCATGTGGTCAAAGCCCGCAACAACCACATAATATCTATATTGAGATGTCTCTTCGTCTCCCGGAGAATAGAGGTATAGAGGATGCTAGCGAACATGTGCATATCTATGAAATCTTGTGGCATGCTAAAGTGATCATGGCTACTAAGTGAAAGGCAATTCAATTTGCCACTACATTACAGGGGTGCACACACATCTGGTATAAAAAAATTGAGCCTGATCAAACTTCTGTGGATTATGCAGCATTAAGAGATGCTTTCTTGAAATAGTTCCATATACTTGAGTTTGAGTAGAAGAGTATAAGTGTGCTCAAGGATATCAAGCAAGGCACTACTAAGATTGTACATGAGTATGATTCTCATTTTAAGACACTTTTATCTAAGCTATCTTATGATATTCATGCTAGCTAGGATATGCAGTGGTTCATTGGAAGATTGATTACACCTTTTAGAAGGGTGTTGTCACATAATACATACACTAATCCGTGTAAAGCACCAGAAGTAGATTTACGTGCTAAGGCAATTGGGAGCATTGACATTGGCATTAGTCCATTCCTAGAGGCACAAATTACAGCCATGGAAAAGTAGTTAGAGAAGCTATTAGAAAAATCAGCCCATGAAATGCGCTTAGGAATTTGTGTACAGATTGTGAAGTGGAAGGTCACACCAAGGATAGTTTCCCTCATAGATCTATACACTCAATATTGTTGGACTGTGAAATTTGTCATTTGAATCATGATGCTATTCATTGTCCTTTGTTACAGCGTGCGATAAGGAAGAATGTATCTTTCTTTTACAAAATTTGGAGGTCCACGACCCATGATATTGAGGATTTTCAAATGATTGGTCAGATCCAGGATGCTATAGATGTTGGGGTAAGACACACAAGTATAACATATATTTCTAAGGGTAAGAATGAGCACCAAGATCAAGATCATAATCAAATGCACTATGACAAGAATGAGGGGAATTTTGAAGGAATTCATGGAAGGGGGCGTGGATATCATGGTGGATATGGAGGATGAGGCCATGGTGGAGGAAGGGGTGAGTTCCCTCGTGGAACATGTTATACATGTGGATCTCCTAACCACTACAGGTGTGAATGTCCTTAGAATATTACATGTTCTTTTTGTGGAAAGAACCATAACTATGAAGAGTGCCTGGACTTATATGAGCATCTGAGTAAGTAGCATAAGCATGAAAACAAAGGTGCCATGATGGTTAGAATCCAGCGCGTGATAGAGGATCAGTGGATGCCCAAGATAACCAAAGGGTCTGAGGCATTGATAGTGAAAATTACTACACGTGCAGAAGTAGCACAAGAAGCCTACAATCACCAAGGAGGAGGTTTTGCATGCAAGGTATCCAGATCCTACTCATCAGAAGGAAGTTTGCTAGGATACCATGAAAGTGCTAAGGAATCTTCAGGGTGAGATACAACACCTAAAATAGAAAAATAAATCATCAGAGATAGTCCAAACTGATATCGATGATCTACGAGAGGTGTGCAAGATGTTGCGCTAGGAGAACATTATTCCACTATTAGGAAGTTGGTTAAAAGGGAACACTCCATGCGTAGGTCTTGAGACTGGATGACAGATTCTACATGCAAATCTTCCCCCTGATAGCATTGATTATGATAAAGAAATTACTCTAAATGTTGTTGTGGATGGGTGGTTGTTGAGCAACATATTGATTGATATAGGTGCGGAAGTAAATGTGCTTACATTAGATGCATGGTTACAAATAGGGAGGCCTCCATTGCAGCCATCATCTAATGTGTTGTTTATGGAAAACCAGACTAAGGCCACTACCATAGGAGTTTTGAAACATGCATCTATAAGTAACTATACAAGGGGCCAAGTTCACTAGGGTTTTTGAGGTATTAACATTTGTAGAAGCAGATAATTTTCCATCCCTGCTTGGATGCCCTTGGTGTTATGCGAATAATGCTGACTTGAGATTCAATAAGGGGTATATCAGCTCTGAAAACAAGGAGGAAAGGGTTGTGATACCTTTGACAAATGGAAATTCTACACCATATGTTGAACCTCTAAGTGAGGAGGATTTAAACAAAGTCTATGTACGCATTATTATGCACCCAAAGGTCAATGAGCCATCAAAATACGGAATCCTACAGTGGGAGAATTCTCATTCTATTAGTGATACTATGAGTATTGCTTGTGACAATTGGGCTCATGGTACATATAAATTAGTAGGATGCGAGGTTGTTATGCACAAGAATGAACTTCATTCAATTCAACAGATAGGTAACACAGTACCTTGGTATACAGGGAAAGAAGATCTTCTTTCCTTTCTGATGGCCATGGAAACACAGTGGAAAGATCAAGTTAAAAGGAGATATATGTTAGTATATACACTGCGTGGGATAGTAGTGCGCTGGTGGGTAGTCCACAGAGATAATATTATAAATTGGGAAGAGATTAGAGTCACTTTTGTCTACTAGGTTTATAATGAACAATGCACCTACATAAATCTACACTTATCATAGTGATTAACCTATTCAGCATCACCTTCAGCAGTGTGAGAGACTCTAGACATTAGGATAGGAAGCATTACCACCTTCACTCTAGGTACATAGATTGTAATCTACGCTACAAGGATGCACAAGCACTTGGTATGTATATGTAGAACTACATCGAGAAACTAGGAACTGGCACAATTTGATTACAGGAATGATCTAGACTTTTGACTACTTCTCGACTAAACCTCCTATAGCAGAGGAATTAAAATTTGTCAAGCACTTAACTATGGGAGATAGTGCAAAACCATAAGAGAATATACAATAATTATTCAGTGAGGTATAGTTTGGAGCATGTTTCGAAAAGGAAGAAGAAATGGACTCCATACTACTTGAACGTGTTTGCCTTGAGAAGGAGAAAGGAAAGATGGTTTATGTCATGGATGATGAGGAAGTTGAGAACCTGTATATTGAACATTCACACAGGATGTGTGAGGTCTTGGATAGTGCAGACAAGGATGTGCGTGCCTACCACAAACCCATAAAGACAAAGAAGGTGAATATAGGTTTGGAGGCTGAGCCTAAGGAGGCCATAATCAGAGATTACTGGTTAGACTCAGAGGTAGCAAAGATCATCAAGTTACTCAAGGATTATCAGGACTTATTCCCTCAAGGATATCATGAAATTAAAGGTGTGCATGAAACTCTTGGGGAAATGAAGATCAAACTTAAGGGCAGTGCATTGCTAGTTAGAAAGAGACCTTATAGAATGAATCTTAATTTACGTGAAAAGGTAAAAGAAGAAATTGATAAAATGTTGAAATATGGAATTATCAAGCCCCTTGACAAGTCAGAATGGGTTAGCCCAATAGTGATTAGTATCAAGGAAAGATGAATTAGAATATGTGTAGCTTATAGGGAGCTAAATGCTACATGTGTCATGGATCCATTACCTACACCATTCACTAAGGAAATATTAGGAGTTACAGGGTGTGAAATATATTTCTTCACAGACAGAATTTTTGTGTATCATCAGGTTAGGATTGCTTAGGAGGATCAAGAAAAGACAACATTTACTACTGAATGGGGTAGTTTTTCCTATACTGTGATGCCCTTTGGATTGAAAAATGTGTTTGATGTATTCTCACCCATAGTTTTTCAGGTATTTAAGGATTTTATTCACAACTTCTTATAGGTATACCTAGATGATTGGACAGTATATGGGCTTGTGAAAGATCATTGTGACAATCTACACTTAATGTTTGAACGATGCAGACAATTGAGTATCTCTTTGAAAATCAAGAAGTGTATATTTGCTACACCATTTGGGATACTATTAGTACATATAATCTGTAAGGAAGGTTTTCTAGTTGATCCAACTAAGGTTGTAGTAATTTTAGGCTTGGAAGTGCCTACCAGTCAGAGTGAGGTGCACAGATTTTTAATTCATATAGGATATTATAGAAAAATCATAAAAGGGTATGCCAAAATTGCCACACCCTTAGAAGAACTGCTGAAGGGGAAAGTTACATTTTATTAGGGGGAATCGTAGCAGTGCACGTTTGAGATATTAAAAGAGAAACTTATTATCACACCCATTTTACGCTTTCCCTCATGGGATAAACCATTTCATGTGCATATGGATGCTTTTGGCATGGACATTGGTGATGTGTTAGCTCAACCTAGTTAAGGTATTATAGATCATCCAATCTATTTTGCTAGTAGGAAGCTGACTCCTACGGAACAAAATTATACAACTGCAGAGCGCGAAGCATTGTCAATGATCTATGCATTATAAAAGATTTTTTATATAGATCACATGGCATTGAAGTACTTGGTAAACAAGCCCGTCTTACAAGGCGCATATGCAGATGGGTGCTCCTATTTTCAAGAATTTGACTTCACAGTTGTGGTGAAGCTAGGGAAAAGTAATTTTGGGCCAGATCATTTATCTAGAATCAATTCGGGAGAGGATGCATAGACAATTGAAGAAAACAATGTCAGATGCACAATTACATAGGTTACAACGTGTGCAAATGGAATTAGAAGACATTGTTGTCTTTCTACGAATAGGTATGTCACCAGAAGGAATGAAAGCATTAGAAAAGAAGTAACTTGTTATACGTGTGACACCATTTATGTTAATCAGTGGTGACCTCTACAAGCTAGGCAGAGATTAATTATTACGACGTTGTGTATTAGAACATGAGTGTTAGGATATCATGGAAGAAGCTCATGGTAGTATTGCAAGAGGCCATTATGTAAGTGATGCGACTTCCCGGAATATCCTACTTGCTAGATTATAGTGGGAGACATTGTATAAGGACTGTAAGGAATATTGTAAGGTGTGTGATCATTGTCAATGCCTAGGAAAACCAAGGCAAAGAGATGAGATGCCTTTGAGACTGATTACTAGTGCTTAACCATTTGAGAAATGGGCCATTGATTTTGTAGGACCTATTTCTCCAGCCACGTGTAGGACTGGATTTTCCTATATTATTACTTGCATAAATTATCTCACACTGTGGGCAAAAGAATCACCTACTAAGGATTGTACGGTAGTTACAGTAGCTAGGTTTCTATGGGAGAATGTTTTTAAGAGATATGGATGTCCCTTAACCTTAACAAGTGATTGAGGTACACACTTTTTAAATGAGACAATCATGATACTATTAGATGAGTTTATGGTTGCACACCATAAAACTACACCTTATCATCCTTAGGAAAATGGAATTTTTGAAGCCTTTAACAAGATTTTGGGCAAGACTTTGATAAAAATTTGTGATGTTGGAAGAAAGGATTGGGATGACAAAGTATCAGATGTGCTTTGGTCTTATAGAAAATATTACAAGAGATTGAACAAAGCCACACCATTTCATTTGGTGTTTGGTGCAGAAGCTATTCTCTCTATAGAATTTATGTTACCTTCTTTACACATTGTGCGCGCTGGAGGTCTAGCTGATGAACATGCTTTAGAAGAGCATATCGAAAAGATGATTCAACTGGATGAGTGCCGAGCCATAGCAAGATGGAGTCAGAAGTAGGAAAAGGCTAGGAAGAAGGCATGACATGATTGGAACATAAGGGATAAGAAATTTGAGATTGGAAAAATGGTACTTCTTTATGAATCAAAGTTTTTGTGCCATCCAGGAAATCTCAAGGTACATTGGTTGGGGTTGTATATTATCACTTCTATACTTGAATCAGGTGCTTTCCAATTAGAAGCACTTGATGGAACATGGATACCTAGTTACTTTAATGGGAGCAGGCTGAAGCCCTACTATAAATAAGTCTTCTTGGTGTTTGTAATAAGGCAGTATTACAAGTTAGTTTAGGTTTTCAATTATGTATTTCCTTAATTATCGCTATGTTTTGTCAATTTTGTTGTTGTTCTTGTGTAATAAGCATGCTTGCGCGCATGAAGCTAATTATTGTATGAAAATTAATTATGCACAGAGGACTTCACATGCTTTTAGTGTGGGGTGGTTGTAGTTATCCAAGAAAAATACTATGGGAATTGAAAGATGAAAGGAATACGCTGCTACGGATGTGCTTTAAGTCAAAAGAGGATTGCTTCTCAAAAGTGACAAAGGATGGAGATGAAGGAAAGAAAATTATAATGTGAGGTAAGTGGAGGCCATGAAAGCTACCATGAGAAGGTATAATGATGAGGTACTCAGGTGCAGGAGCACGCGCTGAAGAAAAAAATGTGACCAAAGGGTAGGAAGGTGCACTAGTAGATTATAGATGGGCGTGAAGATGTACCACGCAGAATGAACATATTTGTTCAATGAATGAGGGGATATTTAGTAGGTGAAGGAGTAATAAATGCATCCAAATTTGAAAAAAATTGAAAATTTTATGCAAGGATGGGATGTGGATGCTTTTTTACCATCGCAACTAAGAGTATTTGAAGAAAGAGCCAAGTGTAAAGAGGCGAGTGATCAAGCTAGGGTGTGAAGGGTGTGAAACCAAGCATGAAAACTAAACCTATGCAATAAGAAGCTTGCATCCCCAGTGGTGAAGGGTTTGAGTGAAGCAGAGAGATAGAAAAGGGTTAGGTTATAAATTCTCCACCCAGGGAATGATTGAATCAAGCTAGGGTTTGATTCACAAATTTGCAGAGTTGAAAAGGAGACATTTGCAAGGTAAAAAATGGCACCGAAGAAGGCATCTATAGCAGTAGTAAAAGGAAAGAAGAAGGTTGTCATTGAGGAGGAAGAAATGGCACCCGAAAGCCATTTTTCAGAAATGTAATATCCAAAAGTTGTCATCTTCAGGAAAGAATGGGATTTTCCCATCAGAAAGAGTAAAGTTAGTGAATATAATCACAAGACTTTGGAGAACAAGAAGGAGCTCTATTCCTTGCTCACTACTAGAATGAAAAATCACATGGTAGAGGACATACTAGTGTATGATGATGCAGGTGAAAATATTTTGAAGAGAATTGAGTTTAACCAGTTGTATGATCTTCCATGTTTCGAGGAAGTATGATCCCTTGTATCAGTGGCTCATGAGTAGGGTGCACGAAGACTTCTTCTACTTTGCAGGAAGCAGAGTTAGAATATCATCTACACTTATCTCATTAGTTATAGGTCTAAAGGCCACATGAAAAGATATAAAATGTGATGTTGTAGATAAAGTCACGATTGTAAAGACCAAACAGGAGTTGGGATACTTGAAGGGTCCATGCATAATGGACACAGATAAATTGAAGAACTGTCTAGTTATACAAGTTGCAGCCCACCTTGTTACCAAGTTGAATTATCAGGAGCAGTGGTCTCAGGTAAATACTATGTGGTTACATGTGGTGGGTAAGATGTTAGAAGGGACAATCTACAACATTACAGGCTATATTATAGAGAAAATAATCGAAGAAGTCCGCACCGGAGGAAAGATCAATTTTGGGGTTGTTCTACTATCACTGGTATTTATGGAGATCAGAGTACCAGATGGTTTGAAGGAGAACATATGGGATACCCCATGGAGAACAAGTCCTCAGCTGAAAGATTCAGCAAGTACTTATGTAAGGGGGACATGACAGATGATGTAAAGCAAAGGGTGGAGAAGTGATATGGCAGGTTCCACGCAACATTTGGGGAAGAGTGGCACATCCCAAAGGACCTACCAAAAGTGGTAGGGAAACTTTTTTAGTTTTTTGTATATAATTATTTTTGCATCGTGCACTTCCCAATGAAATATGGAGTTTGGAGCCCTTGGTGTAAGCTGCCTTACGCATTCATTGCAAGGTATTTTCAAGCATCGATTTATAGATTTATAGACACACACCGACTGGTCTTCAATGTAGATAAGGTAGACTTTGATTACCATATGTTGAGGAAGAAGTATGTGTACCCTGGCAGAAGAACTTATGAAAATAGGATCATTTCATAGGTACTGAATATCAAGCCAATAAGCTTGAATGTAGTAGATGTGGGGGCAACAATGGTGTATCTCTAGTTGAAGCTGAAAATGGAGAATAAAAAGTATGTGGAAGGTGAGTTCACACTTCCAACACCACCAAAGGGAAAGCATACAATGGATAACATTCCAACGCTTAAGCCTGTAGAACCAGTTGAAGTGCAGGATGAGTAGGAGGAACGCGAAGATAGTGGTGGTTTGGAGCATAGGGGTAGGAGACATCCTATAAGTAAATGTGAATCGAAGCACGTCATTACACCACCTCAGCCATAAGAGGGGGGATGATGAGGACATGAATACAGTCCAAGGAGAACACAAGTTTAAACGGGTATTTAGGAGAACAAGGAACCAAGGTGCTACTCCAACCACTGTGCATAAATCACCCATACTCTCCCCACAAAATGAGGATAGTGCACAACGAAGGAGGAAACTAAAGTTGAATGAGGAGGTGGAAAAGCTAGAGGAAAGCATGCCTGATTCTCCTACACTTCTAGAGGACATAGAAGAACATGGTGAGGCATAAAATGAAAAAGAAGAGGATGAGAAAAGACCAAAGGAGACAAATGCAAAGGATGTTCAGGACTTGGAGACAAAAGTCCTTAATTTGGAGGGTAAAGTTCCCTAAGCAAGCAAAGGTATAGAAGAACAAGTGGAGAGCACATTCCACTGGCCATGGGGTATACAGAGGATGCAAGAAAAATTGTCCATGTCCGCTTTGAGAGAATGATAGCACAAAAGGATTTATTCAGATGGGAGTTAATGGATGAAGATATGGCAAAGGTACGCACTCGAAAGAAACTATCATGGTCAATGCACACCCACATGGATGAGCCTAAATTTGATGTGTACGAAGAGTCATGCATTTTGAGAAGACTGAAGAAGGCACCTCAAGCCAGACACATGACATTAAAGCCTACTGTCGTGTCAGATGAGAAAGTCAGCATTGCATTGGTGAAAGTTTTTGCTGAGGTGGCTAGAAGAAAAATGGACAAAGCTTCCACGATCAGAGTGTTGCACGAAGAGTTGAAGACAAAGGATGTAGAGATAACGTACATAACACAGAAGAGTGACTTCACATAGAAGAAGAATGAGGTGTTCATAAGCATCACAGAGGAGATTGGGGACAATGTAATCAAAGAAAGACCACACTTAGAGGCCAAGGTACCATAGACATTTCCTTCAGCAATACACAATGTGGGAAATTTGGTGGATTTGGTACTTGAAGATGGAACTCTACTTATGCAAGCATTTGAATGCTCTGAACAAGATGCCAAATGATAGAAATAATTTTTGATGAGAAAAATTACATCTTATGAAGGGTTGTCACAAGCATTAGAGGATGTATTAAAGAAAATAGACCAGGCTTTAAATATATGCATAGCTCCAGAGGTGCTATCAACATCAAGACCCTCGAAGAGAATAACGAGGTCCAGAAAGTGATGAAAGATGAGACATTGGGCTGTGTAGAAATATTTTCAATCGTTAAATAGAAGCATGCAAGGCCCTAGTAGCAGCACAAGAGCCACACAAGACTTAGTTGGAAGAGCTTGGAAAGATGATTGCACAGAAGATGGACCTTTTAGAAGGAAGAATGACATCAATGTCCAGTGTTGTGTTGGTTCTATACAAAATGAGAAGGGAGAGATTGTGAGGGATGAGTTGGAATCCATTGTTGTGGACATCCCAAAAAAATAAGAGCAAGCACTCACTAACTGGCAGGTATTAGAGGCCGAAATAAAGGAAGAGTATCCAAAGTTGATACTGCAAACTAATACATAGGAGGTTGCCTAACAACCTCATAGAGATTATTTATCTACATTTTTTTATTCTTATTTTTTCCATTATTCTATTATTTCCTTCAATTTTTGGACATACCCATTGTTGGGATGACAATGAGGTTAGTGTGGGGTAATGTTGATTAAAGAATACTTGTCAAATATCACATAAGGAGTCCGTGCAGGATAGATGGCCCAAAACAAAGGGCGTGGAAGGATAGGAAGGACCCGCACGTGGAAGGCAAGTTTAGATTTAAAGACTTAGTTGGTTTATGAGCATGAAGACCTATTTTTAGAAGATTGCGTGTGGAACACATAAACGATGCAGATACGTGTGCGCCATGCATCATCTATCTTTAGAGAAATGGTTCGAAGCATTTATGCATGAAGAAAATCTAAGAATAGAATTGGCACTTTAGTTAATTGATAAGAGGACTATAGATAGCACACTTACATGTGTGGATATGATTGTAAATGATGTGTGTTTATTAATAGCATGCGTCCTATTTCTGGAATAGATAAGCGATGAAGGGAAATTCCCCACCATATATATATGATGTTAGGTGCATAGGAGATAGATATATAGAGAGAGAGAGAGAGTTGGATGTATGGAAGGAGATGTATGTATGTGTGTAACAGATAATATATGCATATGATTGAACTACTGTATCAATTCCATACGTGCATTGGTATAGATTGACAATATTGTAAGGAGATTCTATATTTATTAATAGATGGAATACATTTGCTGAATCTAAGTGTGATTCTGTGTATAGTTGAGTAGTGAATATTATTAATTCAATCATGATTACTGTTTAATCTTGTTCTTTCATATATCTGAGTGTAGCATACATTATGGAATGATTGATTAGTTATGAATCTATATGTTACTTCCTTCATCATGTTAACATCCTGTTACAGCAACCCTAAAGAGAGACCTGGTACCTTTGCGCCCTTCGGGTGAGCACTCAGTCTATGCTGAGTGATGTGCCAGTGTGACTAGGATGTTATTTGGTAAATTCTAGGTTGTATCACATCTTAAAACATGTTGATAGTGTCAAAAAACAAGTGAAATGTGTTACCATATGGTAACAGTTGTAGCTTGATGTATGGCAATATGTTAATGTTATCGTATGGTAACATTTCATACTTATCGGCTAACAAAAAAAGGAATCGATGCTCGGTGGCTTGAAAAACTATCCATTTTCCACCATCAGGAAACCCTCCTTTCCTACATTCACTAACAATGAAAATTTCCTTTTCATAAAATTCGCCACCCATTCTATAATAATTTTTTGGATGGGGGTCTTAAAATTAACACTAATTATCCCCACCGAGGAAAACACATCCCAAGATGCATGGCGAGAGACATGGTAATAGGTGGTGATGTGGCAAGGACACTTGACATTCAGTGGGATTAGATAGTGGAATAGACAAACACGCAGTGATTGATAGGATAGAGGAGCAAGCAGGGTCTATTGGCATGGTACAATGGTCGACGGATGCAGTGGAGATGTGGCATGTGGGTTGTCAAAAATAGAATGCTCAATGGTTTGAACAGTGAACTTGCCTCCTCCAAGCGTGACATTCAAACCAACTCAGGCCAACAAAGCTGGTTGGCAATGGATATGGTGGTAATCCATATATATAATAGTTTTAGACCCATTAAAAGCTTTCCCCCTCCACAAACAACACAAGCTCCTCCTAAAGCCAAGTATGAGCCAAAGGAGAAGGAGAATGTTGGAGCCTTAAGATATAGAAGGTAATATTTTGGAGGTGAAATATTGTAAGACCTATTTTTATATCTTAATAGGAAAATATGAAGAAATGAGCCCTATTATTATTATTAATAGGAAATGTTGTAAAATATCTTTATTGATATAGGCATGGTAAAAAGATAATTCCTATTATTTAATAGGCACATTGTAAGATCTTAAGAGTTATTATTTCTCACCTATATTTCAAAGGCTGACTTGGAGCCTAAGTATTCTCATACTGGAGCCCAGAGATGCTTTGAAGCTAAGGGACATGATGAATAACCATAGAAGTTTATACTCACACTGGAGATTTGATACTTTGACACTTGATGTATCACCAAGTTAGCTTCTTGGAGGCCCCAAAGAAGGGTTGAAATCATTATTTTGAGCTCGTTGACAACACTGGATCAACTAAGCTCTACATAGACGTTATCTTGTCATGGAATAGAGTGAAAGGAGGTCATCATCAACACCATACACTAGGTCAGTATTAGCTCTGTGAAGAGGCTAGAGGGTCATGAAATAGAGTGGAGGATGATCATTTTTGTTAACATCAGACATCTGGATAGTTAGCACTATGTAGATGTTATTTTTCCATACAGAAGAAGCATGGAGGTCATCTAGAGGTGTCGAATTAGGGAGCTATGTTGGAGCATTGAGATTTCCAAGACCAGTTAAGATTCAGAGAATCAACTGGCACCAGAGTTTGGTTGAACGTCCATTCCAGTAATATGAGTTTATTTGTACTTATATTTGGATTGTTGTAATGGATTGGTTCAGCTAGTTTGTGAACCCAGAGATGTAGGCATTCTACGTAACTCTATTATCAACCCTTGGCAGTGTGGTTCTTATTCTTACATTGCATTTGATTAAAATTGATTATTTTTGGGTAAATTTGGAAAAATAATTAATTTCCTATAAGGTTCAATGGTTAGAGAAAAAAATCTGGTTTATAGATAAAAAATCCTTTAACATAAAATGGCTCTATTGTTTGATGAACATGCTAAACAACATTATATCTTATTTGAGATCCTAGATCATTGGTTAATTAATTTATTTCACAATCATTACTATCATCATTATCGTCTTGCCAAATCCAAAGGCCAAAATTTATGTAATTATCATAGCATTAATGGACACTGTGACAATGATTTCTATGCTTTAAAACAAGAAATCCTATAGTTTGAGCATAAAGTATTTATTTCATTCTCTAAGTAACTTACTACTACACATCCATCTCAAGTTTCCACATGTTAATAGATTCCTAAATCCAATTCATATATGACTCATGAGCATACTTCCATATTGAATGTCTCAAGTTCCACTTTACTAAATGAATCAGCACTTGCCCCTGATCCATTGCATATCGCAACACCAAAAATATCAGTTGAGCCACTTCAAGCCCTATATAAGGCCAACCCAACAAAGGAATCTACACATGTCTCTACTCCTATACCACACATTGAGATAGATTATACAAGCACAAGTATCAATGACTTACCGACTGATATATGTATCTCCATAAGCATGGGCACCTATAAGATAAATCCTAAGTAGACTTCTAAAAAATCTTCTACGAGAAACATGGATAATACTAATTCATCCCTATTACTCAATTATGATGATAGAGATGAATTTAATCTTACCGACTATTTTGATGCCTATCAAAATCTTGATGAATATTTTCCAAGAATTAATCCTATTGATGAGGAAGATGACATTATTTCACCACAAGTATTGCAAATTTCTTAACACCTAGCTACAAAGTACAAAGAAAGACACAACGAAAAATATAGCATCCCAGTGTCATCACCTATGTCTTCTTTAGCACAACCCAAAACATTTATGCATATTCATTAATGTTATCTCACTTATATCACATTGGCATTCCCATTTGGGGGCATTCTAATTACCCCACACTACCTGATTACGCACTCTTGTTCCTAGTTCATACTTGAGTATTGAGGGCATATTTACCTACATGAACCTCACTTTACACACATACACCAGGGGGCATCCTTTTTCCTCCCTTCTAGCTATTCTCCATCACATATTTACGATTAAAAAATCCAAAACATGTTTTCTTATATTTTGATTCGATGTTCCTTTGATTCATTAAACCACTATATGTTACACCTTTTATTATCATGTTACTATGGTTCCTAGTATTATCTATCATTTTCATACACACATGCACATTCACATGGTATCTTGAGGTGAATTTTATCCATATTTCAACCCCATGCCAAATATTGGATCAACCATGATCCCGCAAAAGAGGAAACAAAGTCAAAAGGTGGACAGAGAAGGTTTCTAAATGAGCATCAGATTGCCATGCGTCCCAAGGAAAAAGTCAACATCTGGGCCCGAGTCAAAGCCAAAGGGGGAATCAGAGGAAAGGGAAAAAGATAAATTGTGGGCACGTAGGCCCGATTTTGTTCCAATTTGGCTGCCACGTGTCCAATATCAAAAGGGGACCAATTTTTCAAGATTTTTTCCCGCCCTCATGTACAAACCCAATACAAACTTCAAGGGGTTTATCTTTTGACTCAGGGCTTGAAATATTGCAAATCTGATGTCGTTGGAAAAATCTCGGCCTCACCCATGTCATGGAGGTCTAAATCTTCAATTTTGCGGAGGTTAGGTGAAGAAAATGGAGGAAATTTCTATGGGACTTCAATGCAAGATCCATCTGTCTCAACAACCAGATCGGATTCGATTTGTTTCCGTCATTTCCTCTTCCTTTAAGGTGCCAAACCAAGGATTGATGTAGTAAAGATAGATTTGGGGGAGATATTTCATCAGAGGCATTAACAGGGGTGGTTGAACTTCAACCTGCTTTCCCGCTTCTCTCTCTTTTCTTCTTTCAGGTTGAATCTATAAATATAGAGGCATGATTCGTTGTATAGGGTTAGATATTCTTTGTTTTGCAAGCTCCCTTCTCCTTCTAGCAAATGGATCTATGGGGTTCTGGCTTCCACTAAAATTGTAATATGTTTATACCTATTTGCTACTTTGTAATGGACTGTATCAATCTATAGAGCAATAAAACACATCTGTAATTGACTTTAGATCCTCTCTTGTCTCTTTTGCTTTCATCTGGTCTCCCATTACATATCTAGCTATTTGTGCTTGTTTATTGTATGCATTTTGTTGGTTTGTGTCTATTAGAAAAACAAGTGTTCATCATTCCTTTGGTGCATCACCTTGTAGTTTAGCTAACTTTTAATTTCTGTATTCCTTCTATCTTTGTCTCCTTGGTAAAGTTTAGATTAGGATTAAGAACAGATCCTCTACAAGTTTCTATGCATGCACCTAAATAGAGGAATAAGGAACCATCCTTCAATTTGGAGAGCTTTCCCATTTTGCAAGCTCCCACATCTTAGGGAAAGTTCAATGTTATCCAATCACACCAAATGACTCTACATTAGAAAAGTAGATTTTTAGAACTCATTTGGGGGTGCTTTGATTTTGCATTAATAGTTTTGGCATGCCTGGTGGGACTAATAAGTATCCATCTTATCACAGTAGGAATTGATGTACACTTGTTATGATTCTGGCTTTTAAGAAGCCTTAAAATTGTACATCTAGTGATTCTAAAAGAAACAAATCTACTGGTTTCATCAACCCAAGCTTGGAAGATTCATAAGAAAAATCTGGTCTAGAGTAAGGAAAGAAGGTATATTTGAATACTTGCATCTATCCCCAGGTAGAGAAAGGAAAGGAAGAATAATTCAGAGGTCTCCATCTCCACCAAGCATAACCTTGTCAACACCTCCACCTGTAAGGCCTTTCTTTCAATCTGCAAGGGTTCTTAGGCCAATCAGAATGGCACAACCAAATCCATATGTCAACTTCACTGGTAGTGGTCCACTCACCTTGATTACACAAAACCCAGTTCTGATTGTAGCATTAAAGAGCATCCCATATTTCACTGGGGAAAATCAAAATTATCCTGGTGACCATGTCCAAGATATTGCAAATGTCTATACAATCCATGAGATCCATGAGATGGACATTGCAGTCAAGTTGCTAACCTTTTCATTTAAAGGAAAAGATTCACAATGGTTCATGAGTCTTACAACAGGCTCTATCCAGAACTTAAACCAGCTATGCATGGATTGTCATGATCAGTTTGGGGAAAAAGGTGATAAATTATCTTTGTTGGAGCAACTAACAAGAATCAAGAGAGCCCCGAGAAAGCAACTGATAAACTTCAACCTCAAATTCCAATGGACCTGGGATAGGATTCCAACAGCAGTAAAGCCCACTAATGAAGGTGCCTTCTTATACTTTCTTAGGGCTTTAAATTCTGATATTTCTCTGATGATTCAGTCAATGGGGGGCACTACATTACCTATAGCTTATAGCCTCTCCATAGGGGTTGAGAACCATTTGATTCAAGTTGGAAAAATCACTCCTTGGCCATCCATGCCTTTGTACCCTAAGTTAGGAATCCAGATACTAGCTAAGCACCTACATTAGCTCCTATACCCACCCCCAAGAGTCAAAGCTTAGCTAAAGCTTCCACTTCATCATCTAATACTGATAAAGAGTTTCAGGAAGTGGTAATGAAGCAATTTAAGAACTTTGGGAATGAGCTAGTGACCATTAAAAGACAACAAGCTCAGAGTTTCAGGCCATACCAGCCCCAGGCTCAATATCAATCCATACCCCAGTATCAACAGAATAGGCCACCACCTCAGACCATAAACTAGAGCAAGAACCAAGGAAAACCCCAAGATGCTATACCTTTCAGGCCATATGATCCTAACACAGCTTCAACATGAAGGGCATTGGTTCCTGCACAGAACAATATGGTGTAGGATACGATTGGTGTTTTCCATGTGAACAACCAAATAACCAAGCAATGTGCTTTAATGGTGCTCTAAACTAGGATTTGATGGTGCAAACTAGTATGGTGCCATAAGAACCTGGCCAAGAGGAAGATCAACAACAAGGTGGCCCCAAAAATAAAACTATGCTAGTAAACCGGCAGGCTGAAAAATTCGGTGGGATGAATCAGTTCCCTTCTCAAAATGTATCTATCAATACATGGTCCAAAAAGAGAAATATTAGAGAGGTCCAACCACTCAATTCAAGTGACCCTTAGCATTTCATCACTCCACAAGGTCCTGGTGCTCCAAGTACAACTCCCAACATGCCAAACCAATCTAGACCACCTCCCAAACCCAGTCAAGCACCGGTTGTAACAGCCCATGTGTAAGAAATAAATGTGTCTAGGAAGGGGCAAGAAAAATATGGCTCATTCAATATTACTGAGTAGATGAAAAGAACAAGTGTGAACATTTCTATATGGGAGTCACTGGCCATTCCAAGGAAGAGGGATCTGTTGCAAACTACCATGCAGAATTGGTCAAGTTCAAATCACCCCCTAACCAATAAGAAAGAGTGCTTGCCAATGTAGTGCTACCTGGGAGGAACCATGGAGAAAAACAAGGTTAAAACATGAGACCTCCTCCCTTCTATGTCTCATTAATTATTGGAGAAAAATTAGTACACAATTGTATGATTGATATTGGGGCTAGTAGTTCTGTGATGCCCAAACAAATAGCTGATCAATTGGGTCTCCAATATGAAGTCATCTCTAGAGGAGAAGTCCAATTAGATGGGACAACAATGACTACTGTGGGAATCATCAAGGATATGAGTCTCACTCTACATGCTTGCCCTAATGTGACTATTTTGTAAAACATGCCATTTATAGACCTACCACCACATTTTGCTTTGTGTTTGTTCAGAGAATTCACTGCCAAAATTAGAGGCTACCTATTTGCTGATTGGTCACATATGCTCTTTAAGACAGGGTATGGGGCTAAGGCCACAATCAGATCTGAACCTATTGCTGATTATCATATTGAATCCTATGTGATTAGCCCAATCAATGCCATCTTCTCAGCTTTTGATTAAGAAGACCTCCTAAGCACTTTTGAAGCAAATACCAAGGCAGGATGTATCCGAGACTTGAATTTTGATGATTGGGCCAAAAAAATTCATGCTTTTGACCCCTATAGGTAAATGAAAGAATCTGAGCTATGTGTTTACTTCCTACATGAAGAGAACCAACCTCTTCCTAACCTAATCAAGCCAGAATACAAGGATGACAATGAGGTATGGCAATTGTTCTTTGATGGTTCAAGGAGTAAACAAGGAGCTAGAGGAGGAGCCATGATTGTGTCCCCCAGAGGTATGAAATATTATTCAACCTTCAGATTCTAGTTTTCTTGCTCAAATAACACTGCTGAATATGAGGCTTTAGTCTAAGGTCTTCATTAGGCAAAGAAGTTGGGAATTAAGAACTTGTAAGTATTCGATGACAGTGAACTGGTTGTTAATAAGGCCAAAGGACTAAATGCTGTCAAAAATGACCTGCTCAAGAACTACAAGAGTAGGGTATTGGATCTCATAGAGGATTTTAAGGCTTTCAGTATTGTGTCCATACCTAGGAAGGAGAATGAAGCTGCTGATAGACTTGCAGTAGTTGGAGCAACATTTGATGTGGTTGACAGCGTCAAGTGGGAGAGACAACAACCGCATATCCATGTGGTTGTGAGGCCAATAGTGCCAAATAATAATACATGCTAGTAGGTGTTTGAGAATGATCAATAGATCATTAACTTTCTACAAGAAGAAGCTGAATTCTCAGCTATAAATCAGAGCATACTAGAGTATTAGTATGGTAATTAGATAGTACAACTACATACAAACAAGCTTCCCAAAGGCTTAGTGACACTGGAATCTATTTTCAATCCTAATGATCAATTCAGAAAAGAGAAGGCTAACATGCAGATCAAAGGAGAAGATTCAGAGTCAATCCCAGTTGGAGAAGACAAAACACTTCAAATTGGCAAAGTGGCCACCAAATAAGAAAGGTATGATTCATACAACTTTTCCAAGAATTCCTTAATGTGTTTTCTTGGAGTTATGAGGACTAAGAGGATTCAATCCAAAACTAGCACAACACACAATCGAACTGGATCCGGCTACTCAGCCCATCAGGTAGAAGCAGAGACCAGTCAACCCACATATTGAGCCTTTGATGAAGAAGGAGCTGAACAAGCTGATAGAGGAAAGAATCATATTTCCAATTAAACACTCAAGTTGGGTTGCAAATCTGGTCCCAGTTAGGAAGAAAAATGGAGAAATCAGGCTATGTGTTGACTTCAGGGATTTGAATAGAACCTCCCTCAAAGACCACTACCCACTCCCTTTAATGGAGTAAATTTTGCAAGTAGTTTTTGGGTCAAAAAGGTTCTCCTTCTTAGATGGTTAATTAGGGTACAACCAGATCATGGTGAAAGAAGATGATCAATTCAAAACAACTTTCACTACCAAATGGGGCACCTATGACTATAGGAAAATGCCATTTGGATTATCCAACACTGGAGCCACTTTTCAGAGGGAAATGGATATGGCATTCAAGAGATTAATTAATCAAATAATGCTTATCTATTTGGATGACATCCTTATTTTTTTTAGGAATGCAACAGATCATCTCTTCCATCTGAGGTAACTTTTTCAGAGATGTAGGATATTTGGGGTGTCATTGAATCCCAAAAAATGCATATTCTTGGCCCATGAAGGTAAGCTTCTAGGCCATATCGTATCAAAGGAAGGATTGGCAATTGACTTAGAAAGAGTTCAAGCAATAAGAGCATTACCATTGCTAAGTCACAAGAAGGCTCTTCAAAGCTTCTTGGGAAAAATCAATTTTGTCTGCATTTTTGTTCCAAACTTTTCTGCCCTTGTTAAGCCAATAACGTTGATGATGAAGAAGATCTTAACATTTAGGTGGATAGCTAAAGGAAAAGCAAGTTTTGAGGCTATTAAAGAAGCCATATCACAAGCACTAACTCTTATGAACCTAGATTTTTCCAAAGACTTCATACTATATGCCTTTAGTTGCAGAGACACAATTTTTGCAATCTTGGTGTAGCAGAACAAAGAAATTACAGAACAACCAATTGCTTTCTTAAGTCAAAGACTAGAATATTATGAGGTGAGGTGTCAACACTAAAATTTTCCTCCATAATTTCTATTTCATTAATGTATGTATTAGGAATAGGATGTTGTTAAGTATAATTAGTAGTAGCGTCTGATAGAAGATAACCACGCCGTCAGTATGGTGCCGCCAATAATGTGGAGTACGGTAACAGTCAAAGTACAATATGAATGTTGTAAAAAGTAAATATTTGTCGTAAGTGGTTTGGTAATGTTAAAATATCAAAGTTTGGGTAATTAGAGAAGTAGGGTCTACATGATTAGGAATTAGAAATATTAGATTGGTAATAAGGACAAGGAGCGAGGTCATAAATATTTTGTGTATTATATTTGTAAAAAGTCTAAAAATGTGGAACCCATGTAAAATGATAAGGTTTATCTTATCTTAAAAGATAAGCTTACATGTACAGATAAGAGTTAAGGTATGGAATATGATTCGTCAAAGTGGATTTCTTATCCTATCTTAGAGATAAGATGGATAAGCCTGGAAGTTCTATAAATAGAGAGGCCACCCCCCACATTTAGCATAGAAGGAAGTAGTGAGAAATATTATAGGAAGTGTGCGAAGGAATCCATCAGTTTAAAGGTGTGTTGAAGAAGCCATTAAGAGGTGTAATTGTAAAGTTTCTCCCATAGTATTGGTGAAAGGAAAGTGAAGTCAATAACACTTGAAGTACCTCATGGGTGAGATTGTAACAATTTCATGTTAATATTATAATTTACTTTGATATTTCAGATTTGTCATCATTCTGTCTTATCATAGTCGATGGTATTCTTGTGTTATGTTGTTGTTTTGTTTCCAGATTACATCCACCAAACTAAAGGCTATGCATTAGTAAATAATCATAGCATCAGGAGTTCTCGGTGAAGAATTATTATAGTGCCAGATTGGTGATGACATTTTGGTTCCGTTGCCGGGACCATTCCTCGTTAGTGGATTTTCTGGAGAGATATTCCCACTTAGTCAAAAATCAATTGGAGGGTAACCTTGTTTTTACTGTGCATAGTAGTTACCATGGTAAAGTCATTTTTGCCATGAATAGTAGTTACCATGGTAAAGTCATTTTTGCTGGGAATAGTATTTACCACAGTAAAGTCACTTTTTACCGTGAATAGTATTTACCGCAGTAACTTCACTTTTTACCATGAATAGTGTTTACTACAGTAAAGTAATTTTTTACCGCAGTAAGTCAAGTTTTACCATAGTTTACCGTGGTCATTTCTATTTTACTGTAGAAAGGTGTAAAATCACTTTCTAGTATAGTGATTCCAATTATTTGTGCACATAAATCTTGTTGATTGTACTTGTGGGTTGGTATTTCACGGTGGTTACTTTTGAAAATGGGAAAGATTCCTATTTTTTCAGCTCAATCTAATAAAGATGCTTCTTCTTTCATTCAAGAGTTTAAACGATCTTGTATTTGTAATGGCCTCATAAGAAGGGAACAATGGACTGAATTTTTTCCTACCTTTTTGGATGGTTCAACACTTAGGTGGTTTGAAACACTAGGTGATAATGTGAAAAATTCATGGGATTTATTAACTGAAAGTTTTCTTGAAGAATTTGGTGAACAACAGAAATATGCATATCTCATGATCGAGATCACAAAGCTATCCCAAGGAGAGAAGGAGAAGATAAGGGATTATCATGCTCGTGTTCTAGAGCTAAGGAGGAAGCTCGATGCCCAGATCCAGAAGGAAGGATTAGCGGATGGGTTGATGAACGACGTGGATAATCTCCTATGTAAGCACTTCATTCTTGGGATGAAGCCAGAGATCAGACAACGAGTGAAGTATGACCGCCTGGCTACCATTGAACAAGCAAAGGAGATTACAAGAAGGAAAGAAGAAAAGCATGGAAGAGGAGCCCAAAGAAATTGTTGCTAAAGTAGAGCCTACACCAGCACCTTTGGTCCAAAATCCACAACCACTCCCGGTGAGCACAAATATTTCTCCTAGTACATCTACTGAGTATGAAGATCTGCTCAAAAAGATGGGTCAGTTAACTATTAATCTTCTTCAAAGAAAAGAATTTAGTTCTCAGGGAGGAGATAGAGGTCCAAAAAGAAATATTTCTGAAGTTTTATGTTATGGTTGTTATAAAAAGGGTCATTATAAGTATAATTGTCCAGATAGAGCTTCTACATCTGGTAAAGGAGATAATGATAAAGGAAAAGCACCTGTGAATTCTTTTGATGTAGTAGATAAGAGCAGAAATAATGAAGTAGATGTGTTTGTAACAAAAAGAAAGAAAGAAAAAGATAATTAAGATGGAAATGATCCTAAGAAGATGAAAGGAGAAACTAATAAGAAACATAGGAGAAGAAAGTTGGGTGTGCAGGATTTTTTGATTTCACAGGGGCAAGGACCATACTCCATCCTGGAAGATCTATCCAAAAGGCCTGTAAATATTACATATGGTCAACTCTTGGCTATGTCTTCTGAGAAGAGGCGGGAGCTACGAAGTGGACTCAATGCTCGATGAAGAAAGGAGGTTGAGGTCCCTGTTTTGGAGGCAGAGGCGGATCCCTATGCTCCACAAGTTGAGGTATTATGTAATGGTATTTCAATTCATGATGTCTTAGTTGATGGAGGTGCTGGAGTTAATGTAATGACCGAGTCTGTAATGAATATGTTGGGTTTAAAAATTGATCACCCTTCAACACTTATGTTAAGGTCATTAAATAAAGGAAAAACTAAACCAAAAGGTATAGTTTCAAATGTGGCAATATCTATTATGGATGTTGTATGTGTGGTAGACTTTCAGGTGATGAAAAATGGTACTGTTGCGTACCCAATGTTGTTGGGAAGACCATGGCTAAGGAGAGTTCATGCAATAAACTACTAGAATGAAGGTTTCATGACACTTGGATGTGGTGGAGAGAGCGTGAAGATAAACGTGATCCCTCGACATCATAAGGCAGAACCTGTGGATTCAAGTGATGAAATTGATGATTAGACATCCTCTGATTACTCTAGTACCAGTGAAGTGGATACTGAAGATGAAGAAAGTGAGGTTGATGTTTCAGTCATGGATATCCTTCCAGTCACACCAACTCATGACCCCATAAAATTATCTGAAGAAGAAGTTGATGATCGTCTCCAACAAATAAATATTGGTGATGCTGTGATGGAGAGTGAGAAGGAATCCTACCTCCAGCTCTTTCGAAGGTACATACACTTATTCGCTTTTGATTACAAGGAACTCCGTCAAGTAAGTTGGGTAGAACATTCTATTGAGCTGGTAGATGGTGCTAAGCCCATAAAGCAAATTCCATATAGAATGAATCCTATTTTTTTCCAAGACTATAAAAGAAGAAATAGATAAGTTGCTTGATGCAGGATTCATATTTGTTGTGGAGAATTCAAAATGGGTTTCTCCCATTGTGATCTCAATAAAAAAGAATGGGAAGCTACGCATTTGTGTTGATTACAGAAAGCTCAATAAGGCAACAAAGAAGGATCATTGCCCTCTTCCATTTTTAGATCAAATCTTGGAGGAAGTAGCTGGCCAGGAGTGTTATAGTTTTGCTGATGGATATAGTGGCTACAACCAAGTTCATATAGCAGAGAAAGATCAGCTGAAGACCACGTTCACCACTCCTTGGGGAACGTTTGCTTATAGAGTTATGCCTTTTGGGTTGTGTAATGCTCCAACAACATTCCAGTGTTTGATGAATAGGGTGTTCGAACCCTATATTGGGACCTTCATCAAAGTATTTCTGGATGATTTTTGTATCTATGGGAGCAAGTTGGACCACCTACACCAGATGGAGACAACATTTCAAAGGTTAGATGAAGCACAAGCCTCACTAAACCCTACAAAGTGTGTCTTTGGATGTTCTAAAGGCGTTTTGTGAGGGCATGTTGTATCCAGAGATGGTATTGGTACTGATCCTGATAAAGTTTCAAAAATCAAAGATTTACCATTTCCTATGAATAGAAGTAAGTTGATATCATTTTTAGGCCATGTGGGTTACTATAGAAGGTTCATCAAGAATTTCTCAAAGATTTCACAGCCACTGACCCAGTTCTTGAAGAAGGATGTTACTTATGAACCAGGAAATAAGGTGCATGAAGCTTTTGGACAACTGAAGGAAGCCCTAGTGTCTTCACCTGTTTTGAAGAATCCAGATTGGAGTAAGCCATTCATTGTGTACACTGATGCCTCAGATGTAGCACTAGGAAGTACTTTGAGCCAAAAGGATGAAAATGGGAATGAACATCCAATTTACTTTGGGAGCAGAAAAAATGAGCAGTACTGAGGTAAATTATACTGTAACTAAAAAAGAGGCTCTGGTTATCATTTTTTCTGTAAAGAAGTTTAGAAATTACTTGCTAGGGAAAAATTTTCTAGTTGTAACAGATCATCAGGCTCTAAAATATATTGTAAATAAGCCTAACCCATTAGGAAGGATAACAAGATGGATAATTTTGCTACAAGAATTTGAATTTGATATTATATATAGGCCAGGAAAGAAGCATGTCAATGCAGATGCACTCTCTCGAGCCTATGATGATTTCCCCAATGTAGCATTGTTATCCCTTGACACAATCCCTAGTGAATATATAGATATTTGGAATTATCTGAATGAATTCAAGTTTCTTGATGGTGCCAATGCAAATACTAAGAGAGAGATTACTCAAGCCAATTGTCCATATTCTATTCTGCATGGAGTATTATTTCGAATAGGACCTGATGGACAGTACAAGAGGGCAGTTGGAAGTGATCAAGGGAAGGAACTGCTAGAAGAATTCCACAATGGTACATGTGGAGGGCACTTCTCTGGACAACTTACAGCAAGAAGGATCTTGGATGCAGGTTATCACTGGCCCACTCTTTTTAAAGATTGTTATAATTATTGTAAGACATGTGATATTTGTCAAACACATGGTAACCGTAAGACTTCATTAGCTCCCTTATGCCCTATTCTTCCACTTGGTCCCTTTGAAAAGTGGGGAATAGACATTGTAGGTCCACTTCCAACTACCTCACACCAAAATAAGTATATTGTAGTTGCCACAGATTATTTAACCAAGTGGGTTGAAGCTAGGCCATTGAAAACAACTTCCATGGATGAGGTGGCAAGGTTTATATATGAACGCATTGTCACCAGATTTGGTTGTCCATTAGAAATTGTAACAGATCAAGGAAGCCACTTCATTAATGAGGTAGTAGAAGCCCTAGTCAATAAATTTTCTATTAAGCACAGGAAGGCAACAACATACAAGCCAAGTACAAATGGACAGGTGGAACGAACAAATTTTGTGTTGTGTCAAATTCTAGCAAAAGATGCAGCCTTGCAGATACATAAGTGGGATAAAAGGATTCATGCAGCATTGTGGGCATATAGGGCAACATCAAAGTCAGCAACAAGATACTCCCCATTTCAGTTGGCCTATGGCATTGATCCAGTTCTTCCTATTGAGTTTGATATTCCCACTGTGAGAGTTATGAAAAATGAAAGGATGGATGAAAGTGATTCAGTAAAAGAAAGGTTGGTACATCTTCATTTGCTAGAGGAAATGAGGGAAATAGTAAAGGATACAAGCCATAAGAAGAAAATGAAGCAGAAGGAATACTTTGATCAAAAGATCCGCTGGTCTCCATTTCATGTGAATGACTTGGTTGTAGTATATGATTCCAGATACAAAAAAAGAAGATAGAGAAAATTTATTCCAAAATGGATGGGGCCCTACAAAATAGCAGCTGTGCATGAAAATGGTACGTACTTACTGGAGGAATTGGATGGAACTCCCATTACGAAATGGGTCAACCATGACAAGTTGAAGATTTTCCAAGCACCAAAATAGTCTACTCCGAGGATGGAGTAGAAGCTAGGAAGGGGGAAGATGTCGACACTAAAATTTTCCTCCATAATTTCTATTTCATTAATGTATGTATTAGGAATAGGATGTTGTTAAGTATAATTAGTAGTAGCGTTTGATAGAAGATAACCGCATCGTCAGTACGGTGCCGCAAATAATGTGGAGTATGGTAACAGTCAAAGTACAATAGGAATGTTGTAAAAAGTAAATATTTGTCATAAGTGGTCCGGTAATGTTAAAATATCAAAGTTTAGGTAATTAGAGAAGTAGGGTCTATATGATTAGGAATTAGAAATATTATATTGGTAATAAGGACAAGGAGTGAGGTCATAAATATTTTGTGTATTATATTTGTAAAAAGTCTAAAAATGTGGAACCCATATAAAATGATAAGGTTTATCTTATCTTAAAAGATAAGCTTACATGTACAGATAAGAGTTAAGGTATGGAATATGATTCGTCAGAGTGGATTTCTTATCCTATCTTAGAGATAAGATAGTTAAGCCTAGAAGTTCTATAAATAGAGAGGCCACCCCCCTCATTTAGCATAGAAGGAAGTAGTGAGAAATATTATAGGAAGTGTGTGAAGGAAGCCATCAGTTTAAAGGTGTGTTGAAGAAGCCATTAAGAGGTGTAATTGTAAAGTTTCTCCCATAGTCTTGGTGAAAGGAAAGTGAAGTCAATAACACTTGAAGTACCTCATGGGTGAGATTGTAACAATTTCATGTTAATATTATAATTTACTTTGATATTTCAGATTTGTCATCATTCCATCTTATCATAGTCGATGGTATTCTTGTGTTATGTTGTTGTTTTGTTTCTAGATTACATCCACCAAACTAAAGGTTGTGCATTAGTAAATAATCATAGCACGAGGAGTTCCCAGTGAAGAATTATTATAGTGTTGGATTGGTGATGACAGAGGTACTCCTTTATTGCAAAGCAGGTCTTGGCAGTAATCAGAGAACTAAAGAATTTTAAGAATTTGGTTTCAAACAACAAAATCCAACTATTGGTATCCTATGTGGGAGTTAAAGAATACCTTGTCAGCAAGGACCTAAATGAGAAGCATGCAGGATGGATCACTCATGTCATGAAGTATGACAATGAGATCAAGGTCACCAAGATGTTTCATGGGAAGGGGTTATGTGAACAACTAGCCTTAGGTCAACAAGATGAAACAAACAGTGAAAAGGAGGTTGTTTTTTTTCTACAAGATAATCGAGAAGAAGGGAGAGATGATGTACTTGTTCCTTGTTGGACCCAAGACATGGTGCACTTCCTTCAAACATGCATGTGTCCTTGTGGGATGAGTAAAGAAAAAGAAGGCATTTGAGGCTATAGGCCATCCCATATGTTCTTATTGGTGGTGTCTAGTTCAAGAGGGACATCAATGACATTCTGTTGAGATGCATTCGGGCAGATCAGGTGGAGAGAGTGCTACAAGAATTCCATGTTGAAGAATCTAGAGGCCATTTTGCTCCAAGAGTGACAACACTCAAAATCATGAAATCAGGATATTATTAGCCCAGAGTGTTTAGTGATTGCTACACATGGATCAAAAGGTGGAATAATTGTGCATTCTTCAAAGGTAAAGAGAAGCTAGCAACACTTCCATTACACCCAATCTCACTAGACCAACCTTTCATGTAATGGGGATTGGACTTCATTAGAGTCATCAACCAAAACTCAAGCCAAGTTCACAAATGAATCCTGATAGCAACTGATTATTTCACCAAGTGGACTGAGGTAGTGGCACTCAAAAAAGAAAATGAGTCTAGTATCCTGGATTTCTATGAAGGGATAGTGACAGATTTGGAGTACTAGCCACCATGATCTCAGACAATGCATTAGCCTTTATAGGTTCCAAGATCACAATATGGGTCGTCAATAATGCGAATTATTTGAGTACTTCATCAAACTATTACCCTCAAGGTAATGGCTAGGCTAAGTCCACAAACAAGAACCTGCTAAAGATCATCACAAGAACTCTTGATGAGAATCAGAAGACCTGGCACACAAAGGTCAAAATGGCCTTATGGGCTGAAAGAATAACACCCAAAGGATCTACATGCAACTCTCCATTCAAGTTCATCTATGGGAAAGAGGCAGTGTTGCTTATATCACTTGAGTTTCCAGCATTGGAGGTCATGAAGCAACTAGAGATGTCAGAATTTGGACCAATGGAGGCCAGGTCTGTGGAGCTGGTGGAGTTAGAAGAAACGAGAGAACATGCTCTCCAAGTAATAGAGAAGAATCAAGCTTCAATCAAGAAATGCTTTAACAAGAAGATAAAGGAAATGACCTTCTAGGAAGGAGACCTGGTTTTGAAATGGGATGTAGATCTAGCAAAACCAGGAAGGCATTCCAAATTTGACACCATCTGGAGTGGCCCTATATGATCACAAGATGCAAAAGTAGCACTGATTTCTAATTGTTTACATTGGAGAGTGAAGAGTTACAGATTCTAGTAAATGGGATCTATCTTAAGCACTGCTACTAAATGGGGAGTCCTCACCCTGTACATATTAGTCTAGTTTTCTCTTTCCTCTAAGTGCTTATGCACATTGTCTTACTATCCTGTAGATTGGTTTTCTCCTAAGTGCTTTGCACGCTTTGCATGTTCCATTTGGAGCATGTATGATTTCAAATTTTGTATATAGTGTGGCGTTGTTTTGTTTCTCTCATGTAGTGTTTGGACTCAGCATTTGGTCAAGATCAGTTTCAGCTCTTATGGGTTTCCAAGCGGCCTAGGGGTCAGTTTTCAAAGTTTAGATCAATAGCAGGCTATCACTCACGACTCCATGCCAAATGACTATGACAAGGCAATTGGTATTTTCATCTAGTAGGTAGATACCCCTGTGAGTCACCAAATTGTTATACATATTTCACCCTCGTGCCAAATATTGGATCAACCATGATCCTGCATAAGAGGAAACAAAGTCAAAAGGTGGACAGAGAAGGTTTCTAAATGAGTGTTAGACTACTGTGTGTCCCAAGGAAAAATTCAGGATCTAGGCCCAAGTCAAAACCAAAGCAGGAATCAGAGGAAAGGGAAAAAGATAAATTATGAACCTGGAGGCTCGATTTTGTTCCAATCTAGATGCCAAGTGTTTTATATCAAAAGGGGACCCATTTTTCAAGATGTCTTCCTGACCTCCTATATAGACCTGATACAAACTTCAAGGGGCGTATCTTTCAACTTAGGGCTTGAAATATTGCAAATATGATGCCGTTGGAAAGATCTTGGTCTCACCCATGTTATGGAGGTTAGAAAATTTAATTTTGAGGAGTTTAGGTGAAGAAATGAAGGAAACATCTTCAAGCCTTCAATGCAGGATCCATCTATCTCAACAACTAGATCAGATTTGATCTATTTCCATCATTTCCTCTTCCTTTAAGGCACCGAACCAAGGATTGATGTAGTAAAGACATATTTGGGGGAGAGATTTCATTAGAGGCATTAACATGGGTGGTTGAACTTCAACGTAATTTCCCACTTCTCTCTCTTTTCTTCTTTCAGGTTGAATCTATAAATACGGAGGTAGGATTTGTTGTAGAGGGTTAAACATTCTTTATTTTGTAGGCTCCCTTCTCCTTCTAGCAAAGGGATATGTGGGGTTTAGGCCTTCCAATAAAATTGTAATACGTTTTTTCCTCTTGGCTACTTTGTAATGGACTCTATCAATCTACAGAGTAATAAAACACATCTGTGATCAACTTTAGATCCTCTTTTCTCTTTTGCTTTCATCTGGTCTCCCATTACATATCTAGCTATATGTGATTTTTTATTTTATGCATTTTTTTGGTTTGTGTCTATTAGCAAAACAAGTGTTCATCATTCCTTTGGTGCATCACCTTGTAGTTTAGCTTTGTTTTAATTTATGTATTCCTTTTATCCATGTCTCCTTGGTAAATTTTAGATTAGGATCAAGAATAGATCCTCTACAAGTTTCTATGTATGCACCTAAACAGAGGAATAAGGAACCAGCCTTCAATCTGGAGAGCTTTCCCATTTTCCAAGGTCTCACAACTTGGGGAAAGTTTAATGGTATGCAATCACACCAAATGACTATGCCTTAGAAAAGTATATTTTTAGAACTCATTTGAGGGTGTTGTTTTTTTGCATTAATAGTGAATACATGTCACTTATAGGTTGTTACATGATGTATGATGTTTGGCTTTATCCATTACTAGTCTTGATGAGGCTCTTGGGGGCATCTACCTTTTCCCGCTTACTATCATGTTCTATCATTGTAATATTTCACTTTTTTATTTCTATATTCATATATTACATTGTGGCATACTATTTATCTTTGCTAACATGCTAATGGGTGTTTCATATGTAGTGGTTTCCTTATAGGATTCCTTCCCATTATGGTTGGTTGATTTGTTTGTACCATGTTTGCTATTGTTTATAGTTTATGCCCTATGTTTTCTTGTTACCTTGTTTCCACAAGCCTTGATGGATTCGATTATCTCGTGACATCCTAAGTGGTGTCCCATGTATGCAACTAGCTACATAATGTGTCCTTGTCTATTGTTTTCCTATATGATTTTACTAGTTTCTATTTTTGTGGACATTGTTTTTTTGCCACTAACAGGTGTATGTTGTAGTCATTTATTTACCCTTAATACCTTTACTAACCCCAAGCGTGCCAACCTATCACCAAGTGGGAACTAAGCACTCACATGAGGCATTGTTCATTTGTTGAGCCCCTCCTTTATGTGATCTTTGTGAGATGGTTCCGCCATTAATGGAGGATGATTTACAAAACCAGAAGTACATTCATTTATTTAAAGAGGTAGAAGATACAACTAATAGATCTAACATTAATGCATCACAAAAGATAAATAACATTGTAAGAAGCATAATAAATTGGATCTAATCCATGATAATTCATATAGCATGAGGGTTTACACCCATAAACAAGATATACCAAATGATCCCTTATATATATATATATATATATATATATATATATATATTGATTTAACATAGTTTTGGTAGCCACATTGTAGTCAAAAGGGTCATCTTAGACCATACATATTAAATGACATAGACTCAAATCCCATCAACATCTCTGGTATGAGACCCTAACTATACTATTCCCATTTTATCCCTTGTTACAGATCCCATTACCCATACATGTGCTTGTGGCATCCTTTATAACCCTCTTGCACTAAGTGCTCTAAACCATAGAATTATTGTAGCACTTCAATTTCCTATGTATCTCTACCTGAGTGTCCTGCCTATCTCTCACCTCCTTCTATATCTCCATTTCCTCTCTTCTTCTATTTTTGTCTCTAGCCTGAGCATCTCTTTTCATAAGATCAACACCCACCATCATGCCTTCTCCCCTAAACAGATCATGTGCTAAGTGTCGATGTGGCCCTCCATTGGTGAATGTTTATCCCTTTACAAACCCTCCACTCTCTATTATGATGTCTTATAGGAATATTACCTACATGGAATATCCTTTTCTTGACCTCCAAGGTTCCAGGATGGAACCTTATCCACTCATCACACCTAGTCGGGTCCTCAGGGTTTTCCTCAAGTGTCTCTAGAATTCCAAATATGTCTAAGTCCCTTAAACTTGTAATTTTCCTCCCGTGCACACCCTGGTTTCACTTAAAACCTTCTTAAACCCCATTATTCTGCCTGATTTCCCCTGAGCTCCCTTCTTCTCACAAGTCATGTGTGCGTGTGCCTCTCAATATTTAGTCAATATTACAGGGTCAAATATCACCCCACACTACATGCATTCTCTATCCTCGAAAACATCCTACTTCTTCAAATAATAAATAATAATGAAATAAGGACAATCTAAATAAAGAATGAAAGAATAGAAGAATTTTCTACTACTGAAGGAGGAGTGGGAATTCCTTCTTCACTGTTGCCTCAATATTTTCCCAGGCATCTACCTCACCCCACATTTGTTGAAGTAGGTCACCTACTTGAGCGATCACCTCCTCAAAACTCAATTTATCACTCTTAGTATTTAGAGTATCTACAATTCCTTCTTGTTGCTTGCTAAGATTGTCTGGTGCATCCATTCTACAAGTAACCTAGGGATATATATCCTTAAGCTAATTCTTAATCGAACCTAGCAAGGTTTTGATTACTTCTAACTTTTTCTCAACCTTGGTTAGGATCTTATCCTTCTCTGCCCTATTTCCTTTTTTCTTCTCTTAAAATTCTTTAGATCTGCCTCATGCATAGTAGCCATTATGTTTGCTACCCTATCTCTATCAACGCAAGTGTCATATACAGCCTCGGCCATTTGCACGATGGTCTCTACAGATGCAAGGAGCTTGGAATAATGAGTAATTGTCTCCTCGATATTCATTTTTTATTCCTCCTTCTAGTGTGTCAATGCCTCTTCTGTTGATTCCAATGCGAGTGGCCACCTTTCCATGGTGAGGATGTGGGTCAAGTCTTCCAAGCATTACATGGTTGACTTGAATTTTTGCTCAGGCAGGATCAGGTCTAGGTGCTTCAAGATTATGGAGTCTAAAATCATCTCTATTTTCTTATGGATCTTGCACACCTTTACCTTATCCTCCCTTAATTCATGCCTTAATTTTTCTTATCAGCTCCTCCTGCTTTAACTCCTTTCCCTTCTCAATGATCTCTTCATTTTCCTTTTCAAGTTCTTCCTCCAAGATCCTTATTCTATCATTTCTTCTGAAGAGTCTCACCTCAACTTCTACTGATAATTTGTTGAGTGCATTACAAACTCTCTCATCTGATAGTTGTTGAGCATTCACCAGAGGTTTTACTCCCTTGGTATCTAGTACCTTCGTTAATGCCTCATGGTTGACCTTGAATTTGGGCTCATTAACATGGGAATCAAAATCCCAAGACAACATATTCCTTGTGCATGGGTAAACACCCTCTTTATCAAAATAAGAGCATGTAAGGAGCTGGTTTGAAGGCACAGTACTTTTTAAATGCGTGTGTAATACCTTATTTGGATCATTGATGTAATTCATTCTTTGTTCTTATGATACTACCATACCCTTTCCACCTATGTTTTCTACCTTTGGGAATCTTACCACCAAGCTGGGATCTCCACCCATGCTTCCATACTCCTTTTTTACACTTTCACTTCCCTCCATCTCCTTGAGTACTTCTTCGGCATTGTGCTCCACCTCTTGATCCACCAAGTCTTTTATGATTCCTACTGCCTCCCTTTCTGTGGCATCCTTCATCTACTCTTTGGTCAGGCTTAGAGTCGTTTGATCCTTCATTTTGACTTCCTCACTTCCCCCTTTGTTGTGAGCGCCTCCTTTGTCCTTATCCTTATCTTCATTTCTCTCATCCTCTAACTCATGTACATCATACAAAGGATGGTTCTGAGCCTCATCGTGCTATCCATTGTCTTGTCATCCGTATCATCCTCCATGCTCTCTATTTCTTCCAAGTCTTTCTTTTCTGTTACTCTTTGATTTTTCCTAATTAGTAATTCCAATATAGGAGACTCTTCTTTTTCTTCTTCCTTATGTGATTCCTTTCTTTCCAATGACTCTTCGTCAAGTTTCCTATGTCTCTCTCTCTTCTATAGGGGACTTCTTCCTTCATGTATAGCTGCTTGGTTTTATGCCTAACTCCTACGTGCCTAGAAACTATGTTGTCTATATACTTGGTGCCTTTTTCTCAGGGGCCTCCTCTCTCCCTTTTCCTTGGTGTGGACTTCTTCCTTATGGTGGGGTCTTCTAGGATAGAGACATAATTTTCAACATAAGCGCCTTTCTCATACTTAGGCCTTATGTGCAGGGATACCCTTGTTGCGGTCCTCCCAGTAATAAATCAATGTCACTGGCTTCAACATATGTACATCATGAGAGACATACTTCTCCACAAAGGTGCACTTCTTTGGATATATCAATGTCTTATGCAACTCATGGTAATCCTAGTCTATTGTGCGGAGGTCAAACCTTAACTTCTTTATCTCATTGGATCAATTGAATATGGCCTAGAAGTATTGTGTTGTGAAGGAGAAGTGAAATTTTCACCAAGGACCCTTGGCACCATCTACCACGGTAAACCTTTCAATACATAAATGTTGGTACATGCCGAATTCAACCTCACCTTGTAGTAAAATATTTAACTTGTTAGGTATTCTCTACTCAACGTCGAATGTGTCATGCATCCACTTATACCATTTTTCTAGGCACATATTGTGGGTGGTCGTTATGGTGTCACAAGTGTACTTCTCAAATATTTTGGCAGGGAAAGGGTTCTCATCTGGGTAGTCCCACAAAAATTTATCTAGCCCATCGAACACTCTAATATCTGAAAAGATGATGGTACAAAGGACATTACCAAACATGATCTTTTCTCCATCACGTGTAACATTGATGATTTATTCTACTATGAACATCGAGAGGTTATAGATGGTCACCTCTGATATGTTACGAAAAATATTTAATCGAGCCTTGTTGATCTATGTTCATCTGTCCTTCCCATTTATTTTTTTGAGCAAGTGCGCGGCCATCCCTATTATAGGGTCAGAAATCACAGAGATATCGAAGTATCGCAATCCCTTGTATTCATAGGCTTCAACAATCTTCTTCATGGCCTCCTTATTGTCTAAGTCATCATCAAATTATCCCTCGTAGATAATACCAGTAAATTTAGAAATCAATTGGGGGGTTATCCACATCCTACATCTTGCGAAGTAAAAATGGTCTTCATGTATGCGTGACATTAACCACTGGTTCAGTCACTCAAGTTTGCTGAAATAGGGAAACTCATAGAGTTGTAATAACCTAGAATTCTCCATCTTTACCTTTACCTCATCATTATAGATAGGCATTCCATCTAGTGTCCTTTTGTTTTCAGGGAAAACTAGTTCCGATGCCATCTCATTCTCTGTGGTGCTCATTCAATGGTTATAGTCACTTACATACATATTTCTAGCATGAGACACCCATTCATTTCCAAGAAATATGATGTCTAGATATTGCATCTTCGTGTACCATTCTTCATTGAAATTTGTGGAAACAACTTGTTTCCCCTTTCCCTTGCCCTTATTTAGTGAAATTTTTTTTCTTTCCTTATTGCCATTTCTTTTTCGGGTCACTAAAAGTTATTTCTTTCTCCTGATCTTGGATCTTCTCAACTCTGTGGCTCTACCCCTTCATGAAAATTCCTTTAATCATGTGCCCTAGTTGCGGAACCCTAACCTAGAAAATCATTTTTTCACAAGAAAATGTATTCACTTGTGGGATTCAAATACTTCTACAACCTTTCCCCTCATGCCCGTGTACTCTTTTTCCACTCATGTTTTCTTATCAAACTAGCTATGCACTCAAATCTTCACAAACCTTTTTCAAACATATTTTCTTCAAGGATGCCCTAGTTCACAAGAGCTCTTCGATATCACAAACATAAGGTAAACAATAATGTACCCCGACCTTCTACTTATAGATTTTTATTTTTTTGCAATAAATGTCCTACCACCTACCAACGTACCTTTGTAGTAAAGGTAGCTTTTTCTTCTAAAGCTAACCTTCAACATTTTTACCCCCACACCCAATCTTACGTGAAAACTTCTACAGCCTTCTGGCACACAAAAACCCTTACTGACCGAAGATCCTTACGCACACGCTTGCAGTGTCGAATGAATTTCTTCTATCCTTACCTTAATTTTTGACATCACCTACCTCATATTGTTCCTACACTTCTCACCCTTGTACGTGGTTTTTGTAAAGCCTTCCTAACACCAAACTCCTTATGTTCACCTTTTCTATGTGCACTCTTCAAACTACACACTTTTGATCCTTCAACCTGGGCCATCGAAACATAACTTCCACTACTAACTTCTAGTACTTGTCACATCACTCCACCCCACAAAAAAATTGATGTGTGGTCCTCTTCGCATTGAATTTTTTTGAAATTGTAAGTGGCTACCAGCGCACAATGTGCACACAACAAAAAAAATAAATGGAACAAACAACGAGAAAGGGAAACATAATGAAAGGAAATGCATTAAGGAAAATACTAGGTTAAATGGTAATACTACCTTATTTAGAAACACAAGGAAGACTTATTTATAGTAGGGCTTCAGCCTACTCCCATTGAAATGGCCCAGTAACTATGTTACATCCTACGCTTGTAACTGGTAAGTGCCTAAATCAAGTATATAGGATACAATCTATGGGCCCATCCAATGGACTTTGAATTTCCCAGGATGGCACAAAAACTTGGAATCCTGCAATAGAACCATTTTCCTAACCTCAAATTTTTTTTTCTTGATGTGTCAATCATTTCCTGCCTTATTCATGGATGTTTCTATTTTCTAAATCCAGTGAGCAATAACCCTCCTCTCATCTAACTGCATTAACTTATCAATCCTCTCCTTAAGTGCTTGTTCATCAGCTATTCCTCCTATGCACACTATACGCAGTGATGGTAACATGAATTCAATGGGTAACACCGCTTCCATGCCAAACACCAATTGAAAAGGTGTGGCCTTTTTCACTCTTTTATAAGTAGTCTAGTATGACCATAACACAACAAAAAATTTATCATCCCAATCTCTCCTTCCTACATCACAAATTTTAGTCAGCATGTGACTCACTTTCTTATTAAATGCCTTAGTGGTTCCATTATATTGGGGGTGATAAGGGGTAGTCTTGTGGTGGGCTACCATGAAATCCACCAACAAAATCCTGACTGTCTCATTCAAGAAATGAGTACATGTATCACGTGTTAAACTCAGTGGGCATCCATATCTGTTGATTATGTTTTCCCATAGGAACCTGGTTGTTGTTGCCACTGTGCAATACCTTATAGGTGTTTCCTTCGCCCACCTTGTTAAGTAATCAGTACAAGTAATGATATAGTACAAACCAGTCCTTCGCATGACAAGTGAAATTGGTCCTACAAAATCAATTACCTACTTCTCAAATAGTTCTGCACTAGCTATCAGTCTCTAGGGCATCTCATCTCTTCTTTGTAGTTTGCTAAGGCACTGGAAATGGTCACAGGCCTTACAAAACATAATAAAATCTTGGTAGATGTTTTCCCACCAAATCCCTACCAGAAGGATCTTGCATGTGGTTACATTACCTGCATGACGTCCTCTTGCAATTCCACCATGTGCTTCTATGATTGCAACGTGTTCATGCTCTAACATGTACCATTGTAAAACCTCATTGTGGCCTAGTTTGTATAAGTCTCCACAAATTAACATGTAGGGTGCAGTGCCTATGGCTAACTGATTCCTTTCTAAAGCTTTTATTCCCTCTGGGGCCAAACCCATTTTGAGAAATACAACAATATCTTCCAAGTCAGAGGGTGTGTGTCGTAATCTAAATATTGTGCATCTAGCATTGTATCCTTAATGCTCTGCGTATCCTCCCCTAATTCAATCCTTGATAAATGGTCAGGTTTGAAATTACTCCTACCTAGTTTCACAACAACTGTAAACTCAAATTCTTGAAACAACATGACCCTCTGGTAATGTGTTCTTGTAAAACATGATTTCTTACTAAGTACTGTAATTCCATGTGGTCTGTGTAGAAAATGAAGGGTGTTTCCAACAGATACTACTTAAATTTGTGCAATGCATAGATCATTGAAAAAGCTTCAGACTTAGTAGTAGTATAGTTTTGTTCTACCAGGGTTAGCTTTCTACTAGAAAAACACAAGGGGTGGTGAATAACTCCCTCTCTAGGTTGTGCTAAGATTTCCCCAATTTCCATCCCCAAAGCATCACCATGTACATGGAATGGTTTATCCCAAGAAGGAAAGCATAATAGGGGTGCAGTGATAAGCTTATTCTTCAATGTATCAAATTCCATCTGTTGCGCCTCTCCCTAGTGAAATATACTTTTGTGTTTCAGTAAGACTTTCAATGGCGTGGTAATCTTGGCATACCCCTTAATAAATTTTTGGTAATACCCCATATGCCCAAGGAATCTGCACACTGTGCTCTGGCTGGTAGGTTCCCCCAATCCCACAATAATTACAACTTTGGTAGGATCCACCAACAAGCCTTCCTTACATATGATATTCCCCAAAAGGGTTCCGAATGGAGTAGAAAAAACACATTTCTTAATGTTGAGGGATATCCTCAACTTCCGGCATCTTTCAAACATCAGCCTTAGATTGTCACAATGATCCCTTACTAATCCATATACCATCCAATAATCAAGGTAGACTTGAAGAAAATTATGGATAAAGTCTTGAAATTTCTTCACCACAATGCGCAAAAACACAACAGGTGTGTTCTTCAGTCCAAAAGGAATGACTATGTAGGTAAAACTTCCCCATTCAGTGGCAAAAGTTGTCTTTTATTGGTCTTCCTTTGTAATTCTAACCTTATGATATCCTAAAAATTTGTCTGTGAAAGAATAGATCTCACACCCAGTTGCTCCTTCCAGGATCTCCTCAATGAAAGGGGTTGGAAAAGGGTCAATAACACATACCACATTCAAATCCCTGTAATCAATGAAAATTCTTATCCTCCCATTCTTTTCAATTTTGATGACCATTAGGCTTATCCATTCTAATTCTTCAACAACCTTAATGATGTCTGATACGATCATCTTGTCAATCTTCTCCTTGAATTTGACATGAAGATTTGGATTCATTTGATAAGGTCTCTTCCGAATTGGGCTCTCTCCCTCATTTTGTTTGAACCTCATCTCTCCTAAAGAGTGGTGAGATCCTTTAAGCTCATGGTACCTACACAGAAATAAATCATTAAATTCGCATAACAGACCAATGATCTTTGAAACCTCCTTTTCTAACAAATAGTACCCAATATTAGCCTCCTTTGGTTTTGTTTTTGAGCCAATATTAACCTTATTTGTTTTGAGAGGTTCATGGTAGGTGTGCACTTACTCATCATCACAATACATAACTTCACACGTACCTACAATATGGTTAACATCCAAATTTTCCACTTCTTCACCATTGATCACGTAGACCAAATTTCCTTTTTCTTTCTCCATGCATGTGTGCTCAAGTTGTATCTCCTCTAATTATTCCTCATCAAAGCACGATTCTAAGCCAAGTTCACTCAATAATTCTAGTATTATATCCTCTACCATGGCGCTATCTCCCATAGTTAGGTGCTTAACAACCTGTTAGTGCAAAATCACAGCACCCGTGGATGCACATCAGGCTTCTAGGTTGATGTTCAGGCATCCAGTGTGATTGCACAACATGGAAACCTCTCTCCAAGTGTGGGACTTGTGAAACCGAGAGAGGAATCTCCAGAGAAGGCTGGTTCCTGCTCCTAAACTACCTGCCACAAGCTATTCCAGTGCAGGCAAGCTAATCTAATCCTAATCTAACCATGCCAAGGAGACAGAGAGAGAGAGAGAAGGGAAAAACAGCAAAAGCCTACACTAAAACGGTGATACACCAGAGAAGGAGAATGTTGGACATCTATCAAAACTGCCATGGGACAAAGAGAGGTGAGCAATGGGAAGGATGGACAGATGCATCATAGGCCCAAGGATAGATTTCACACAGAAAATGTCCCAAAACTCCATGAACACAGCTCCAGACCTGCAATGAACATTCAAACATGCACAAATACCTGCAATGAAGAGAGGCAAGAAGAAAACAAGCAAAAATGAGAAAGGATGGACAGATGCATCACAAAACACGTTTTGTTGCTTCAGAAGTTTGCACAGAACATCATTCCATTAATAAGAGGCAAAAACGCCATTACAGAGCAAGGGAGGAGGTTCGAACTCCATTTTCAACCCTAGAGAAGAAAAGAAGGGAGAGCAGAGCAGAAAGAATGAACAACTTTTTTTTTAAAATGAGCCAAATCTGGCTTTTACATTGCATGGGTCGAGCCCAGGGGACAAAAACGTATAAAGGCATGGGAGCCCATTCTTCCTGACTGCAGGTGCATTAAAATGGCATGGGGAACCTTACAAACCCATCCCTGTCACTTTGACCAGATTACAGGAGAATGCGACCCATTCTGCATTAAATTTGGCCGCTGAAATGTCACTTCTGGCCGTGCACATGTGTCATATCTGTTTCTTGATTTTCTCCCTCCAGACTACTCCAAAACGCAAGATTGACCCCTGAATCATGTAGAGAATTTTACCAGCTTTCCGTTGATATAAGGAACGTGCAAATCCAAGCTCTGGATCGAAAGTTATGGAGGTCTGAAGTTTTAGGGCACAAAATAGGCGAAAACGTGTTTTGAAATCTTTCCCGCGCTCTGCCACTTGGATGACACGTGGCACGCTCTGATTGGACGAGCAATTCTCTCTCCTCCATCTTTCGGCGGGCTGTCTTTTTTTGAAATTTCCTTGTGGGCCCCAGCTTGGACACGTGGCGCCATTTCATTGGTTCGCGCTGACCCTTTAAAACTTGCCCTTTGACTTTTTGAATTTTCTCCTTGAGACACGTGGCGCGATCTCATTGGTTTTCGGACCTTGCCGGCTCTTTCACGTCCTTCGCGTCTTTTCATCTCGAATGTTCCAAACGCTTAGTGCTCCCTGTGCTGATTTCGGGCGAACCAGCCGATTCGCGTCCATTTGTCCCAAATGTCCCAGTTGCCTTCGGACTGACTCGCCCTTTTTCGCCCGGTTCGGCTGGTTCGTGCCTTCGCGGCCCAGATGTCCCAATCACTTTTTGACTGCCTATGCTCATTTCGGCCGATCCGTCCAGTTCGGATCTTTTTGTCCCAAACGTCCCGAGCAACACTTAGCCAATTTTTCTTCCTCCTTCGGCCAGATCGGCTTTTTGCGCCCTTCGCGTACTTCTGGCCCGATTGTCCCAAATGCAATTTGGGCCACCTGGAGGCTTTTCGGCCGATCCACGCCTTGACGTCCCAAATGTCCCAGTTTCTCCCTTGAGCAGGACTTAGCCAATTTTCACACTTTTTCCTGGATCAACCTACTTGCCTTTCTGCAACCTTTTTTTTGCATTTTCTCAGAGCTTGCTCCTTCCTTCTTCGGCCTGGGGAGTTAGAAAAATTCCTGAAGGGACCCTAGAAACCTGATTTTTTACTCTGAATCAGTCAATTGCCTTGGGACTTGAACATTCTGATACATGTTATCAAATTTACCCTGGGGGGGTGAAATTTTGGATAACAATTTGGCGACTCAGCAGGGTCATCTGCCAGCTAGATGAAAAGACCAGTTGCCTGAAGCAATCCATTGGGCATGGAGTCATAAGTAATAGCCTGAAAACTGATCTGAACTTTGAAAATCTCCCCTCTGAGCCACTTGGAAACCCACCGGGCATGGAGTTGTTCTCACCAAAAACCACTGAAACGAACTGTGCAAGAGCAAAACCAGCAACACCAAAAACTATGTACAGAACTGAAAATCATACATGTCCCAAATGGAACATGCAGAGTGTGCACAAGCACTTCTTCTGCTGAAAACAAACCTGGCTACTCTACTCTAACTGGAAGCAAAGGCAAGCTAAACAAACCCTGCAACTGGTTGTGAGAAGTAGCTTCCTTTCTTCAAAATTGGCAGCCATGCAATTGATTTGGCACTGATCATGGCTGTTTGGATGGATGGAAAATCAACAAGAAGCTGGTCTTCTATCCAAATCATCAAGGTATCAACTGAAAATTTCAATGCCTCTTTTAACTTCTCTACATTTGGATTGAAGAGGTATGGCAGCTGATCCTTGGTACTTTGTAGCTCATCCTCATGCTTAGAAGCAAGCATGACTGGTTGTGGCTTCTCCTTTGGCTCGAATGAAGCCAAATACCTGATTGGGCAAGGTCTGATCCATTTGATATGCCCATAGCTCTGATTTTCAACTCCAAGAATGGATTCTTCTTGTAGACCTTGAATGGATGGTGTGGAAGCAATGGTAGAACCCTTCTGCCCTTTCTCTTCCTCCACAGCTATATTGTGCTCCTCTTCTCTTGGATTTGGAGCAGCTTCTCCTTCCTCTACTACTTGAAGAGAATCTTGCTCTTGATAAAACTCTTCCTCTAGCATGAAGTTTGTCAAGTCAAACTCTTCATTCTGCTGCTCTAGAGGGCAAGTTGGGGCTGCAAGATATTCTTCTTTTGCTGCAACAAAATCAGTCCTGACCACCATTTGTTCTCCAACCCTAGCCTCTTCTGTAGGCTTAACCATCAAGGGGATCCTTGTCATCCCAAACTTGGCAGCCCAAACCTTCAAGTCGTCCGTTATTTCTTTTCTTTTTGGCTCTTCCTCTTGTTGTCCTTGATGACTGATTTTTTCAATTTCTTCTTCCCCACATGGAATTGGGGATGCAAGAGGAGGGATAGATTGAAACTCAACTGATTTGACATTTTTTTGTGGTGGTGGAGGAGGTGAAACCTCTTGTTTCTTTGGAGGAGGGGGTATTTCTGTTAGCTCTTGTGGAGGGGATGACTGTTTGGAAGGGAAGAGGAAAGAGGAATCGAGGTGTGGTGGAAGACTGAGAGGTGGAGACATGGATTCAATACTTGGGACAGCAGATGGGGAGTTTAAATGAGATGGTGCTGCTTAATTAATGGAAAGAAAAAAACTAGATGATGGTGTAGAACTTACCCATTGACAAGGTTGTTCAACAACAAGTCTGTAGGCATCTATCTCTGCTGTCCATTGTGCAAGTTGGGGCAGCATCTTTATCATGAAGTCCAGCTTCTCTTGAGGGCTAAAGTGTCTTGGAAAAGGGCCTCCCCATGGACAAGGAGTCCTGCAACCAATTCTGAAAGATCTCATTTGGGCTGTTGCTCTGGACTGCAACATCTCCACCTCCATCTTTTGGATTTTCTCCAACAGACTAGCATCTTGGATTTGATGGTCTTCATTGTATGCATACTCTTGCTCTTGGGAAGCTTCATTGCCAAAATGACTTTGGCACTGCTGTTCATATGAGTATGCATGCTGATCTAGAGGATTTGTAAAACATGTTGGAAGTGGAAAATACTGCTGTTGTTGTAAATGTGAGTTCCATGATGGAAATGAAGTCATGGTTGCACAACTTCATGGAATGGAAAAGAATGAAAGGGATGGAAAGAAGGATGAATGAAAAAATGGATGGAAATGAATGGAAAGGAAGGTCTGCAACTTCAGAGATGGTTGTTGACCAGATGGAGTCTCCAGATGTGTTTGCAAGTGCCTCCAAAGGCTGAAATCTTCACAGGAACACATGAACCTGCAAAAGATGAAGTGAAAGACCTCTAGGGTCCCACCAGGCGTGCCAAAACTGTTAGTGCAAAATCACAGCACCCCTGGATGCACATCAGGCTTCTAGGTTGATGTTCAGGCATCCAGTGTGATTGCACAACATGGAAACCTCTCTCCAAGCGTGGGACTTGTGAAACCGAGAGAGGAATCTCCAGAGAAGGCTGGTTCCTGCTCCTAAACTACCTGCCACAAGCTATTCTAGTGCAGGCAAGCTAATCTAATCCTAATCTAACCATGCCAAGGAGACAGAGAGAGAGAGAAGGGAAAAACAGCAAAAGCCTACACTAAAACGGTGATACACCAGAGAAGGAGAATGTTGGACATCTATCAAAACTGCCATGGGACAAAGAGAGGTGAGCAATGGGAAGGATGGACAGATGCATCACAGGCCCAAGGATAGGTTTCACACAGAAAATGTCCCAAAACTCCATGAACACAGCTCCAGACCTGCAATGAACATTCAAACATGCACAAATACCTGTAATGAAGAGAGGTAAGAAGAAAACAAGCAAAAACGAGAAAGGATGGACAGATGCATCACAAAACACGTTTTGTTGCTTCAGAAGTTTGCACAGAACATCATTCCATTAATAAGAGGCAAAAACACCATTACAGAGCAAGGGAGGAGGTTCAAACTCCATTTTCAACCCTAGAGAAGAAAAGAAGGGAGACCAGAGCAGAAAGAATGAACAACTTTTTTTTTAAAATGAGCCAAATCTGGCTTTTACATTGCATGGGTCGAGCCCAGGGGACAAAAACGTATAAAGGCATGGGAGCCCATTCTTCCTAACTACAGGTGCATTAAAACGACATGGGGAAGCTTACAAACCCATCCCTGTCACTTTGACCATATTACAGGAGAATGTGACCCATTCTGCATTAAATTTCGCTGCTGAAATGTCACTTCTGGCCATGCACACGCGTCAGATATGTTTCTTGATTTTCTCCCTCCATACTACTCCAAAACACAAGATTGACCCCTAAATCGTGTAGATAATTTTACCAGATTTCTGTTGATATAAGGAACGTGTAAATCCGAGCTCTGGATCGAAAGTTATGGAGGTCTGAAGTTTTAGGGCACAAAACAGGCGAAAACATGTTTTGAAATCTTTCCCGCGCTCTGCCACTTGGATGACACGTGGCACGCTCTGATTGGACAAGCAATTCTCTCTCCTCCGTCTTTCAGCGGGCTGTCTTTTTTTGAAATTTCCTTGTGGGCCCTAGCTTGGACACGTGGCGCCATTTCATTGGTTCGCGCTGACCCTTTAAAACTTGCCCTTTGACTTTTTGACTTTTCTCCTTGAGACACGTGGCACGATCTCATTGGTTTTCGGACCTGCCGGCTCTTTCGCGTCCTTCACGTCTTTTCGTCCCGAATGTTCCAAACACTTAGTGCTCCCTGTGCTGATTTCGGGCGAACCGGCCGGTTCGCGTCCATTTGTCCCAAATGTCCCAGTTGCCTTCGGACTGACTCGCCCTTTTTCGCCCGGTTCGGCTGGTTCGCGCCTTCGCGGCCCAGATGTCCCAATCACTTTTTGACTGCCTGTGCTCATTTCGGTCGATCCGTCCAGTTCGGGTCTTTTTGTCCCAAACGTCCCAAGCAACACTTAGCCAATTTTTCTTCCTCCTTCGGCCAGATCGGCTTTTCACGCCCTTCGCATACTTCTGGCCCGATTGTCCCAAATGCAATTTGGGCCGCCTGGAGGCTTTTCGGCCGATCCACGCCTTGACGTCCCAAATGTCCCAGTTGCTCCCTTGAGCAGGACTTAGCCAATTTTCACACTTTTTCCTAGATCAACCTACATGCCTTTCTGCAACCTTTTTTTTGCATTTTCTCATAGCTTGCTCCTTCCTTCTTCGGCCTGGGGAGTTAGAAAAATTCCTGAAGGGACCCTAGAAACCTGATTTTTTACTCTGAATCAGTCAATTGCCTTGGGACTTGAACATTCTGATACATGTTATCAAATTTACCCTGGGGGGGTGAAATTTTGGATAACACAACCTACAACGCCTTATCCACTAATGGCTTGGTATTCTGATATTCGAAATCTTGAAGGAGGTAAGTCGTCAATTCCTGCCAGTTTCATGTCTGATGGCACATCTCTGAGTGAACTGTACCATGCACATGCACAACCTTGTAAGGTGGAGTAAATCTTATGTACCCATAAATAAGGTGGTAAGGCTTCCATGCCTTCCATCTAGGCCTTCTCACATGCTTGGACATGAAACATGGTGTGTTCCTTCCCATGATAATATTGTATGATAGTAGGTGCATTGATCTGGGAAAACCTAACAGAGAATGTGATCCTCACTTTGTGACACTCTAGAAGGCCATCGTGATGGGTTTCTCACTGATGTGTTGTGTGGTTCCGATCAAGTTATAGCTGAGCATCCTTCTCTTTTCGATCTCACTTCTCCACTAGGTCTCCATTTCTCATAGGAAAACATCAGGGTTAGATCCTCTAGGATAATTTGGAAACTTATTTCCTCCTAGGCACTTGACTGAGTGTGTATCTTTTACTCTATTCACAGATCCTCTTAACTACCTCCCAACCAACTCATATGTCTCGTTCACCCAATTTTCACATCCTACATTGGGTTTATCACTTATAGATTGAGCGTCTTCCCAATGAATAACACCCTCCTTTATTAGTTGCACAACTTTAGGGTCCCAGATAGTGCGTACATAAATTTTGTCTAGGTCTTCCTCTCCTAAAGGTTCAATATAGGGTGCTGACTTCCCATCTATCAAAGAAAGATTACACGTTCCTCCTTGTTCTCAAAAATTATATACCCCTTATTGAAATGTAATTCAACATTGTTCTTATAGCAGTAGGGGCACCCAAGTATTGCTACAAAGTTGTCTGCCTCAACAAGTGCTAAGAATTCAAATTCTCAAGTGATTTTTTCCCCTTGGATAGTGATAGCATCATCCTTTAAAACACCAATGGGCATTTCCTTTGTCTTATTGGTCATATACAACACATTTGAAGATAGTTGTTATGAGGGCCTTCTCATTTGGTTCCAGGTGTCCAGGGTGATAACATTGACTTCCACACTCAGGTCAATCTGAATGTTGCTTACGAAACTGTACGTACCCAAAATTGTAAGGTATTGTACTGCCGGAACAGTGTAACAAATGCCCCAATGATGATACAGGTCTCCTCACAAGGTGTTTGGGATCCAAAAAAAAGCTCTCCGAGTGTGCGTTAACATCACCGCATGCCCCGCTTAGCTCCCACGTCCTTTGTTTTTTCCTTTTTCCTCTCTTTTCTTGGCCTTTTGCTCTTCAGTGACAAAACTGCCGCCCCTGAATGGGCAGTGGTCTCGTGACCACCACCTTGATCAGGGCGGCGGTCCTCGTAACCGCCGCCCTGATTAGAGCGGTGGTCCCTTTACGCATTTTCTAGAAAGCGTTTTGACGCGACTCACGTAAAGATCAACGTTTCACCAGCTTTTCCTTGCCGACTTGGGCTTACATTTATGTTATTGGTCCCCTGGAATAGTGTTTGGCCATTGTTTATAGTTTTAGAGTTCAATTTGATTTTGATTTCTTGGGTGATTGAAAGCTATAAATAAGTGGCTTGTGCTCAAGCAAATGGCCTTGAAGTTTGTCTCTGAATTTCTCTATGTAATAGACTTAGCTTTCATTTTGCTTAGGGTGCTTGGTTTAGTTCATTATACGTCTAGTTAGCATTGTTCAACTGTTGGTAAGCCACATATCCAGCTTGTGCAAATGGTGTTGTTGTTTTATCCAATCCATTGGAGTAGAATAGCTTAGGAAGCCATTAAAGTTGTAGGTTTTGCTCTTCAAACAGGATAGTTTCAGGTTCTGGACGCTTTATGTTGCATGACTCGCAGTAAATCCCGCTAGGAATTACATAAGCCAAGATCTGTACTCTTGCGCTATCCCTCTCCTACTCGTATTATATTCAGTCTGTTTTCTGAGCTGTCCTTAGCCCAATATCTACTTCTGTCGATGCTAGCATTACACGCTTTTCTGGATCCACGTGAACACAAAAGAACAAGGATATCACACTCAGGGGACAAGATCAAACACACCATCAGATTTGCCACTGTTATGCAAAATCCAGGTTTTAACCTTCAAAGTTCTAGTTAGAATCATATCAAATAAAGTAGTTAATTGCTTCATTTCAGTAAATTCTATTCTCGATATTGCCAGGGAAGCTGTGGGGATTGATAGTTTCTGAGGAAACTATGATTCACTCCTCACTTCTGAGGTAGGATCGAGAAATTACACAAGTAGATCAAGCAAGTTATTCCATTACTTAGAATAAATCTACAAATTGCATAGACAAATAACTACATTCGGTTATTTTTTTGTTTTAAATTGTTATTTAGTTGTTATTTCTAGATACGTTTAAATAGCTGCTTTTCTTCTTAGAAAGTTAAAAACAAAAATAGAAGTTATATATGTTTTAGATAGTTAAAATTTGTTTTGTTGCAATTAGATTTATATTTTGTTTTATATGACAATCACGGGACCTAGGGAGCCCAGGGAATACGTATTTGAACCCATCGTGCCTCATCCCAACCTCGTCATATCAATAGTTGACATAGACCAAAACCTTAGAATACAAGTCTTCCAAACAACAACAGATTTACGATTGGTCAGCTCTCAGTTGAGAGGGTTAAATATAGAAGATGACCAAACACACACATTTTGGTCAAATCAACCGAACTACAAACTGCCCTAGGCAAAACATTCACATGAATGTAGAAGGGGTTCGAAAGAGAACAAACCTTTGGTTGTGATCCTTTGGTCCCACAGCCAGGTGCAGAAGACACTCTCATAGACATAGATACTAGTTTAAGGATCCAAGTTGCACGAACACCTGTGAGATATTTTGAGAAGATCACGCAGTTATTGGTCCTAAACATAGAAGCTGAGAAAGCATATGATTACTGGATACTATGGATTAGGACTTGATTTCGTACATGACCATAATAGGACCACAACAACCTAGAGCCTACGGTTGTGATTCACAAATCCCGTAGCCTAACGAATCCATAAGTCAATCAGATATAAACACTGGCCTACGCACACTAGTATTCCAATCCATTCCACTTCCACCCGATCATCATCGAACAATGTCCTTACTAGATATAGCGGCTAACGAGGCTAGAGAATTTTGGACTAGGCCAGAGAATCATCTGTAGAGTCAATTGTATTCCACCACAACCCATAGATCAAATCCACCATATGGCCTTATCTGGAGACATACACGAAACTATCCCAGGTCATTTCCCATGTATTCCACAACCCATAGATCGAATCACGCCAGAGCTCGATATTGAATGGAGCCTTTGAGCAGTCACCCTTGCCGATCGATCTATCACATCCAGTCCAAGTTCCAGTCCAAGTTAGAAGGGCCTTCTTTGCCTTAGATTCGCAAATTCCATTAGTGCGTGTTGAAGACATTAGATTGCCTAACTAGTTCATTTGCATCCCACACATATTCTATCCCCACCAGCTATCTCAGCAAACTGACCTCGGGAGACCTCGGGAGATCGGGTACGCGGAAGAGTTACCTGTAGATTACCATGCTTGCTTGTCGCTTTTCCAATTTTGTATGCCGGAAGAGTTACCTGTAGATTACCTGTAACAACTAAATAACAATTTAAAAAAAACAAAATAACCGAATGTAGTTATTTGTTTGTGTAATTTGTAGATTTATTCTAAGTAATGGAATACGTATTTGAACCAATCGTGCCTCAGCCCAACCTTGTCACAACAATAGTTGACATAGCCCAGAACCTTAGAATACAAGTCTTCCAAACAACAACAGATTTATGACAGATTTATGACTGATCAGAACCTGAAACTATCTTGTTTGATCAGCTCTCAGTTGAGAGGGTTAAATATAGAAGACGACCAAGCACACACGTTTTGGTCAAATCAACCGAACTACAGACTACCCTAGGAAAAACATTCACATGACTGTAGAAGGGTTCGATAGAGAACAAACCTTTGTCACTAAAGAGCAAAAGGCCAAGAAAAGAGAGGAAAAAGGAAAAACAAAGGACGCGAGGGCTAAGCGGGGTTGTGATCCTTTGGTCCCACAGCCAGGTGCAGGAGACACTCTCACAGACATAGATACTAGTTTAAGGATCCAGGTTGCACGAATGCTTGTGAGATATTCTGAGAAGATCGCACAGTTATTGGTCCCTAAGGTGCAGGAGACACTCTCACAGACATAGATACATAGAAGTTGAGAAAGTTATTGGTCCTAAACATAGAAGTTGAGAAAGCATATGATTACTAGATATTAGGGATTAAGACTTGATTTCGTACATGACCATAACAGGACCGCAACAACCTAGAGCCTACGGTTGTGATTCACAAATCCCGCAACCTAACGAATCCATAAGTCAATTAGATATAAACACTGGCCTACGCACACTAGTATTCCAATCAACTCCACTTCCACCCATCATCATCAAACAATTGTCCTTACTAGATATAGTGGCTAACGAGGCTAGAGAATTTTGGACTAGGCCAGAGAATCATCCGTAGAGTCAATTGTATTCCACCATCCACCATATGACCTTATCTGGAGACATACACGAAACTATCCCAGGTCATTTCCCACGTATTCCACAACCCCATAGATTGAATCACGCCAGAGCTCGATAATTATTGGAGCCTTCGAGCAGTCATCCTTGCGGATCGATCTATCACACCAGTCCAAGTTAGAAGGGCCTTCTTTGCCTTAGATTCACAAATTCCATTAGTGTGTGTCAAAGACATTAGATTGCCTAACTAGTTCATTTACATCCCATGCATATTCTATCCCCACCGGCTGTCTCGGCACGACCTCGGGAGGTCGGGTATGCAGAAGAGTTACCTGTAGATTACCACGCTCGTTTGTCGCTTCTCCGGTGTAAAAAATTGGTGAACCCGACGTGAAATAACAATTGTTTCACCTTCTCTTTGAGAATTTTCATCTTATCTCAATCACCTTCGCTCCTTCCCATTATTCTGTGGGTATTCATATACCCCCTGAATATGTCAGGATTCGATGCATATGGCAGACCCCTCTTGGGTCTTGAGGCATACTACGCCCAACAGAATAGGAAATCATCACCCTCGCTCTTAGTATGGGGTGACAACTATTCAACTAATTAGTTGTCAACACAAACCCCAAGAATCAGATATAATTCTTCTTTTCAAACTAAGGAGTTAGATCAACTCCCATCAAACGCAACAAACAGAGCCTTCAGGCTCAAATGATATGACGTTTACTGGAGAATCTGGTTCGTCCCCTCAGATGCTGCTTAGACCACAAATTAGTAGACAATCTGACCCATACCTGGTCTTAGATAATGAACAGTCAATACGTTATCCTAGAAGTGAACAACACTCTTGGGGTATGTACCCATCTATAGGAGGTTTACAAATACAACCCGAGGTCTCTTTTCAAGAAAATACCTCTATGCCACTACATATAGGAAATTACTCTCGGAGAAACTTGGCAAGATAGTGATCAGTTCATAGCATGATATCACATGCCTATACAACACCAGGGTATACAAAAAAACGCCACTAAGGCAAAGCACCGTGACTTCACCAAATGAAGTCATTTCAACGTTAGTAGAAAAAGTGAGAGGGTTAGAACTTGCTCAAGCAAGTCAAAATTATCAGTTCATGCAAGCAGGAAGTCCCAATCCTCCATACCACCCTGGCCAAGTAGATATCCTCACAGGAGTAGGCATGTTAGGCATGCCTCCTCAGTATCTGCAACAAACGCCAACAATGCCTATCATCTCTAACACTATTCCTCCCGGTCTAGTATCAAACAATCCATTACTAGAAAATACCCTGTCATAATTAAACATGTACTCCAAATCACCACAAGGAGATATGTTCTCCTCTCCTGGCATGTTTGCTCAAACACAGGGACCTCTCTATGCCCCTGCCAATGGCATACGCTGCACCGTATCAATAACCCATCCCACCACCACTCCCTCAGCAACCACCATCAATGGTCAAAACCTATGCGATAGGGACTTATTCAGAATATCTGAAAGAGCCCTTAGACTTCGCCATACGAAGTGTCATGCTTCCAAGACCCCTTCCTGATTTACCCAAGTATAAAGGTGAGGGAGATCCAAACGCGCATATCAAAGCTTACGCTACAGCCATACGTGAACTACTCCCTTGGGGATGGGGTTTGTTGCTAAAATATTCCCCAAAACCTTGGAAGGCATTGCTCTCGACTGGTATTATAGAATACCTGAAGTCTCCATCCATTCATTTAAACAACTTGTATTAGAGTTCATTAAGGCGTTCGACATGAACAAACTGTTGAGAACAGGAATCAGGGAATTCTTGCACATCAAACAAGAACATAACGAATCTGTCACCCATTTCATCCAGAGGTGGTGTACAGTTCTTTATTCTTTAGCAAGTGCTCCAAACATGGATCAGATGGAACTATGTGATTTATTCCTTCATTCTCATCAGCAGAGAGGTGAAGGAAGAAGTCCTGAAGTTCCCGCTAAGAACTTACGATGAAGTACTTGAGAGAGCTCTTCGAATAGATCAAGCAGCGATAGATAGTGGTCGTAAGACATATGGAGCAAATGGGAGGTTAATCACCTCCAGCCAGAACACTACAACTACCACGAACGTCAATCAAGGACCTAAAATCCTTAACAAAAATCATGGTGTAACAACGGATGGAAATAACTGACTAGCCCAAGAAGGTAAAATGTTTTCAATACTCCATCACAAACAAATAACCAATGAAACAACAACTTTACCCCTGACAATCAATACAGTGGATTTTAACCACCCACAACAACAACAACAACAACGGTGAAATCCTATACAAGGGCCAAGACAAAACTCATTGGGTTATCAAAACCAAAGCCAGAAACAACAAATGTAAAATTTTAATCCTAATAGGCAACAATTTGATCAGAATTTTAGGCCACAATATACACCAAACCAACAAAATAGGAATTATAATCCCAATTCTTATTGTGGTTTCCAAAAAATTTGGGGGTCATGATACTAGAACGTGCCATGACTACAATAAATTCATGCAATGTTTTCCAGAAGAACAAAGACAGTTCTTCACAGATTTGTTTTTGGCAGATCCCATGTCACCACCACCAAATACGCTCGCAGGGGCAGTTTCCCCTCAGAATGCTCCCCTCAAGATCTGTAACGATCCACTCCACAAATCATGATAGCAACAGGCTGAATCCAACTGGAACAAACAAAAGTGTAATGATGGGAAACAATGATCATGAAGCCTCAACTTCACTAAATCCATCAGTTGTGCCATAGTTAGGAAGTCAACCGAGACCCAAGATAGTCATTTTAGTAGAATTAGACGCTGAACTACCTATCGAAGCTATAACAAGAATACGAGAATATTTCTCTCAGCCGAGCCCAAGTCATCTGCCAGAAATGGATAAGAGTCAAAAAATAGTAGAAAAACCTGTGGGTGCCTATGATTTAATTAGTGACCTAACAAAGACCTTCTCACACATTTCATTTTTGGATTTACTAAAAAACTCTCCTACTCACAGAGCTGCTCTTTTAGAAGCATTAGGTCTAGGTCATCTGGTTAACATCACTCCACCTCCTGAAAACACAAGTAAATCACGTAGATTTTGATATCCACCCTCTGAGGCAGCCGGAAAAGGATGTCAAATTCATATTCGAAATAAGTAAAATGCCTACAGATGCTGAGATTGCACGCCAAGGTGATCCAGCCTTACACTTACAAATATGGGTTTATAATAACTACGTAAAACGGGCAATGGTTGACGATGGGGCCGCAGTTAACATAGTCCCTTTCTCTTTTCTCCAAAAACTAGCATATGGGGAAACAAACTGTTCCACCACTCAAAATACATTGAGAGGCTATGATAGCCTTAAAGCCACTTCGATAGGAACTATAATATTACCGGTCACCTTAGGACCCAAAACAATCCTGACTGAGTTTTATATTATAGACCGGGAAACTAATTATCATATGATACTCGGCCGACCATGGATACACCGAATGAAGGCAATCCCTTCTACGTTATTCCAAGAGGTAAGATTCTTGCATCTAGGAAAGGTGTTTGTAGCCAAAGGCGATCCAAAACCTTTCGATTTGCACCTAGCTAATTTAAAGAAAAGACCAGGTGTGCACTCAAAATTTGAACTACCAACAAACCAACTTAATAAACCCACTGACCCAAAACCAGAGGAAAATTTGGGTACCTACGGATGGATCTTGAAACTATCAGCATAGCCAAAATAACCCCAACCCCCAAAGATAAGGCTAAAACTAGAGAAACGGTATCATTAGGGACTACTGCAAAAATCGTTGAGTTAATAGAACAAGATTCACCAATGTTCTTACCATTTGATTCAGTAGGCATAGGATATTCCCTAGGTGTTGGTTCCCTTCCAGCAGAGGACCTCTGCATGGTAGAAGTAGAGTGCGCAAACATAGCAGATACCCCAACATCTATACTCCCAGCTAAAAATTGAACTCTCCATTTCGATGGAACTAAATGCCGTTATGGAGCGGGGGCAGGGATAATTGTTACTTCACCCGAAGAGAGAGTCCTACCATTTGCCTTTAAGCTAAACTTTGAATGCACAAACAATGGCGCTGAGTACGAAGCCCTCCTCCTTGGCCTCACCTTAGCCAAAAGAATTGGTATTGATAACATCAGAGTCTTAGGAGACTCGCAATTAGTGACAAACCAGGTTTCTGAAGTATACGAAACCAAAGCCGAACATTTACAGCTTTACAAAGAAGCCGTATTAGATTTAAGCAAGGCGTTTAACTTCATATCCATTGAAGTGATCCCGCGAGAGAAAAATCTTCTCGCCGATTCAATAGCAACTTCAGCATCACATTTTACTCCAAGTAATGAGTTAGAAGATACCCAGTTCACGGTGTCCATTCGTGATGAACCATTGATAAAAAAAATGACAAATCCCCTTTAAAGTGGAAGTGAATCTACCATCCTAGACCGTGTTGATAGTGATGCAGCTACTTTGGATTACTTAAATGCCTATGCAGCACCACATCTCTCCTATCATATGCTAGATTTGTCCTTAATTCCACATTCGTCTTCCTACTTCAGAAATCCCGTGATGGATCTTCCCTCACAAATGGAACCTAACATATACGCAGTAGAAAATGGGGATGATTTGGATTTACCTCCAGCACCACCTGAGTTCGAAGAAGGTAACGCCTCTTTGATCGAAGAAACAATCGATGTCAACATCGGGACAGAAGATGAACCGAGAATATTGAAACTAGGATCCTCGTTAACCCCAGAAGAAGTAGAAATACATACTCAGATCCTCAAATAACATCAGAAGGCATTTGCATTTAATTATAAGGAGATGACAGGAGTTGCACCCCACATTGCGGTGCACAACCTCGTCACTAAATTAGATGCAAAGCCAATTAAACAAAAATCAAGACCCATGAAGCCCAAGGTAGCTCTCATGGTAAAGGAAGAGGTAATAAAACTCCTCCAGGTAGGATTCATCAAACCAGTCGACTACTCCCAATGGGTATCTAACATCGTTCCCGTTCTCAAGAAGAATGGAAAGATACGCATCTGTATAGATTTTTGAGACATCAACAAAGCATGTCCTAAGGACGACTTCCCATTACCATCCATAGATGTCATTGTTGATGCAACAGCTGGATTTGAACTTTTGTCTCTCATGGATGGATTCTTGGGATACAATCAAATCAAAATATCTGAGCAAGATCAAGCTAAAACTAGGTTTATAACTCCTTGGGGAACCTATTGCTACACTGTTATGCCATTCGGTCTCAAGAACGCTGGTGCTACCTACCAGCGAGCTATGACATATATATTCCATGATTTAATTCATAAAATCATGGAGTCCTACGTAGATGACTTATTGGCTAAGGCCAAGAAGCGTTGTGACCATCCGGAAGTACTTTGTGTCATTCTTTCATGCCTAATAGAATACGGAGTCACACTAAATCCAGAGAAATGCATCATTGGTGTAACAGGAGGAAAGCTCCTAGGTTACATCATATCTTCACGAGGAATAGATGTTGACCCAACCAAAATTCGAGCTGTCCTTGAAATGGTCCCACCTTCGAATGAATCTGGAATCAGATCATTTCTCGGAAAACTAGGTGCAATCCAGAGATTTATCCTGAACTTAAGCTTCGCCATTCATCTAATCAACAATTTACTCAAGAAAGACTATAGCATTGATTGGACGAAAGACTGTAATGAAGCCTTTGATGCAGTTAAGTGTTTGCTATTATCGCCACCTACGCTAATGCCACCAAAGATAGATCGCCCGTTAATCTTATATTCACAAGCTACCAATGTCTCGTTAGCTTATATGTTGGCCCAAGAGGATGATGACAAGAGAGAACGTGCAATTTATTTCATCAGCTGAAAACTGCTTGACTATAAAACACGCTATACACAGGAAGAACGAGAATGCCTTGCCATAGTCTTTGCTACTAAACACCTAAGACATTATATGCTAAACCAAGAAACAAGGGTCATGGTAAAAACAGACCACTTATGAACTTTCCTCACACAAGGGTCCTTGTCTGAAAAGGCTAGACGTTTTATAACCTTAATGGGAGAATTCGAATTAACATTTGTAAATCAGAAGTCGGTTAAAGGATAAATCATCACAGATTGGTTAGCTGACAACCCATTAGATGGAGGTGATTTAGTAGATTTAGACTTTCCGGATGAGTGCGTATACTACATCGAAACCCGACCCTCTATCTTTGAGTTTCTTTGGTACACTGATATCATTAATTATATCATGGACCATACATACCCAAAAGGAGTTACACCGCAACAAAGAAGGTGGTTACGCATTATCGTAGCCAAGTACGTCATTATAGAGAAAGTGCTCTATTGAAAAGCATTCAATGGAATGCTCCTAAGATGTGTCGACACGGAAGAATCCAAGAAGATTCTCCATGAATCTCATAGTGGAATATGTGGAGGCAACTTCAGTAGCCATGCCACCACTCGAAAAATACATCGAATGGGCTATTTCTGGCCCACTCTAGAACATGACGCAATAGAGTTTGTACGCAGGTGTCATAAGTGCCAAGAATTCTCCCATGAGATTCATATGCCGACACAAGCTCTGCAACCAATTACTACTCCATGGCCCTTTTCTAGATGGGGTCTAGACTTGATAGGGAAATTCTCTCCCTCATCTATAGATGGCCATAATTTTATAATCACAGCCAATGAATATTTTACCAAATGGGTAGAGGCTATGCCTCTTACTACTATACCTGGTTCTGTAATCACCAAGTTCATTTTGAACCAAATCATTTGCAGGTACGGTATCCCGCAAATCATTATCTCTGATAATGGAACTTCTTTTAAGAATGAAGAGGTTTGCAAACTATGCAATAAATTTAAGATAAGCCATCATACGGCTTCCTTATATTACCCCCAAGCCAACGGACAGGCTGAAGCGACAAACAAGACACTGAAAGCCATTCTCCTTAAAACGGTAAAAGAAAACAAACGATATTGGCATTTGAAGTTATATCCAGCCCTGTGGGCCCACCGAACCTCAATAAGAACACCAACAGGAGCAACTCCTTTCTCGCTAGTATTTGGGGTAGAAGCAGTTCTCCCACTTGAGGTCGAAATACCCAGTCTCCGCATTTCATTACAAGGGATTCTGGATGAAGACGCTTATAGAGAAGCATGTCTTTCCCAACTAGAAAGCCTAGATGAAAATAGGTTAGATGTTGAACAGCGGCATAGAGCTTATGTTGACCGAATGTGCCGGCAGTATAATAAGAAGATCTATGAAGGCGACATATACGAAGGTGATCTAGTTCTAAGGCTAGACAGCCGGATCGACAAGAAGACCGGTGAAGGAAGGAAATTCCGGCCCAAATGGTTAGGCCCGTACCGAGTCATAAAAGACTACGGAAATGGTGCTTACCTCTTATGTACACTAGAAGGTGAGGAATTTGGTGAAACAGTCAATTCCCTGCACCTCAAGCGGTTCTACGCATAAGCAGCTAGCACTACTTATATAATTATCTACATTACATCTTCATATAGATTAAGATCATTTTGTCCACTTGTTTCTTACATAAATTGTGATCAAGGAATCTATTCTCAAAGCAATTCATTACAAACTCATGTGTAGTTGGCATAAACTTTCTAATCATACCTCTCCATTTTCATGATATCATCAAATCATCTCAGAATCATTTTATCAAATAAAGTCAGACATGACGAAGTCTTAACGGTAACCATACCAAGATCTGTAAGTTTATTCTCACTTTGATTTCTTCTTAGGGTAGGTGTCTTACCTATGGTCTGTTCTAGAAGATTTATGGTGTCACATCTATCCCATATGTATATCTCTTTGGAAATAAGCACATACTGACATTTTACTTAAATAAAAAAGTCAAATGTTGATCAGAACAAAAAAATTTAATTTTACACATTTCCTTGCCCCACCTAACCTTCGGTGATGAGCTTGCGTCTCTTACTAGTAACGTAGGGTTCGGGAAAGGATGGAAAATGCCCTTACTCGCCTATACCTTGTCCATGGTGATAAACCCATGCTTCTTACTAGTAGCATGGGGCAAAGTACAGGGGGTCCTCTTGACAAAGCAAATGTTAAAAGTCATAAACAAACAATTCAAACTTTGAGTCAAAAACGAATGAATCATATGTTCAAAATTCCAAGAGGTTAAAATCCTAAAAACCCAGATTTTGTCTACTATGTGGCCATCTATGGATCTAAGTCTAGATAAACCACAAAGTAAGTTGCATTCTAAACTATGAAGTCACTCGGGTAGAGTAAGCTTGTAGCTTCCAATTTGGTTCCCACTAAAGCTTTGTCTGTCTTTCATCACTATCATTTCAACTACACCTCATAACTTGTTCCCTTTCTAGCTCTCGGTGATGAGCCCTCGCTTATTACTAGTTACGTGGAGTTAGGAGTGGGGCAAGATAATCTGTTCATCATACTGGTTATATTCATCACTTTGCAAAACAAACATGAGATATCAAAAATTGCTTACGGAAGCTAAGATTCAAAATCACATTGTATCTACATTGTCATATATCAACATCATGAAATACAAAAGGAAACAAACATTTGCATCATTTGTTCTCCATTGCATACATTCTAAAAAGCATATAAACATACATCGTAGTATACACAAAGAAACTAGAAATAGAAAGGAAACCATAAGTGCCCAGATTCTGATCCAAAACAAATGCATATATATAAATAATCAATGTTTATGTACAATGCCATCATGCTCTAAGCATGGTCAAAACGCTCAAAGAGCCCGTGATATATAAAGAAATATATAATACAAAATACACGAGAGCCAAGTGGCCTCTCAATCCCTACGCGATCCCTCCGAAGGTGGCACGCCCATTGCCTAGGACTCTGGCTACGCCGGCACTCTGAATGTATGGAGGGCTCAGGGTCTCAAGGAGCAACTGCAGTCTCACCACGAGAATGACTCCTTATAAGGCACTCAGCCGTCCTATAGCCCGCTAACTCAGTGCGGAGGGTCGACACCATCCTAGCCATGTGCCAAACAGGAGCAAAAAATTCGGTATGCCTACCGGCTGCTGAAGGCTCCCCAGCGTCCACAGACAGCTCTGCGAGGGTCCTATCCATGGGGATCATCAGGGAATCGGGTACATACCCTGTGGATCAAATCCTGACACTCATCAACAGTCTCTGTAAAAAAAGGATAAAACAAATTAGAAACTAAGTAAGAAACTAAAAGATACAAAATAACAACTAAGGAGAGCCTACAAATAAACATTAAAAGGGAGAAAGGGTAACTTACTCAGATTCCCAGGCCCTCCAAGATGGGTCGCTAGGGCCGGCACCTACCGCGGATACCACTGCTGACTGAGGGTCTGCTCTTGTGGTAGGAGTAACATGTCACCCTGCAACTGACTCATCCTCTCCACCATGGCCCTGAGAGAGTGGCTCCTCTAAAACTAGAGTGTCCCTCTCTGCGCTCTGCTCAGCCCTCTCTGCCTACATAATATCACTCAGGATCGCTATCCTTGGTCTCCTCCTCTGTCCCTCCCTCTGTAAACTCCTCAGACTCAGAGTCAATATCAATAGGGTCATCGCTCCTATGAGCAGGACCCGCAGCAATCTGAAGCAAAGGTGCCCGAGGTGCACCGGCTCTCCCTCTAGCACGAACTATCCTCCTGGCTACAATAGGAATGCCAGGATTAATCACTATCCAACCTCAGTCTCTAGGCCCCCCTCTGGCCTCGTGAACTAATCTGTAAACTGGTGCCACTGGGGGAAGCATACCCGTGTATGGAAGTCCAAATTGCTGAGGAACTCGGCCAAAGGGGTGCACTTCCACTCATCCCACTCTATCAATAAGCTGCCTTGTGATGGAGTAGGAAATCAAGGGTAAGGGCCTCCTCGCCCCATATACCGGCCAAGGTTTGGTATGGTTGTCGCATCCATATCGGCGGTAGTCAGGGGAGGCAACTGGATGATGAGGTTCTCTAAGCACCGACATGTCTGTCCATCTGGCTGCCCTAACAGCTCCAGGATCTGCTACCTCCACACCCCTGCCATAAGGGATGAAGTGCTCATAAACCCAACTCATGACTAGGGTCAGGCGGCTCAGTGACTGCCCCTGTAAACGCACCACCCTATATAGATCGTGGGTAGGTGGTCCCAAGAATATCTATACCCCAAGCGTATATCTGGCCATGGCCCTCTATCTGTGTAATGATAGGGGCCCAACAGGTATAGCAATGTGTCCCCTCCCTTTTCCCCGATCAACCTCGAGGTAAGGATCCCCATGATGTCCTGCCAAAATATGGGGATAGGCAAAGAAGGAATGGATCGAACTCTCACCCCCTTCTTCGACCCCATGGAGATAGCTGCATTCTCCCATATAAGTCGCCCACTGTGCAATCTATGCCCGTGAGCCAGCTGTCTCCAAAGTGAGTCACCTCCGATAATTGGGACCCCCAGAATGCGGTAGACATCCTCCAATGTAATGGTCCACTCGCCACGGACCCCTAGCAATCGGAAGGTGTTCTGATCTGCATCCTAGTAAGAGAATAAGTCAAAAACTATGTGGCTAGATGGTGCAACATGGGGCACGCGTGATATGCGCAGTATACCAGCCCTCTGAAGTGTGTCCTCCTCATCCTGTGAGAGGGCATCTAGTACCCCTGAGAGCCAATCACACTCTCTCTCTCTGCTCGATCGGATGTACTCCTCTCTCGCCTTCATACACCCGAAAACACACAAAACAAACTAAGTTAGCATCCAGGCAATGCTGAGAAAGTCATAAAAACATGTAGAAATGCTAAAAATACAAACACAATCTTAAAAACAAGTTCTTTTTGCATTCTGTGCAAAACCGTTGCCCTGGGCAGGGAGGCGGTTTTGTAACCGCCGCCTTAAGGGCAACAGTCGTGTAACCGCCACCCTGAACAGGGTGGCGGTCATGAAACCGCTGCCCTGGCCAGGGCGGGCGGTCGTGGTTTGAAAACCCACGTGGGCTTTTAACCTAAAAAGTGCCAGAAAAGACCATTTTAACTAAAAAACAAAGCCTACCCAGTAGGCACCCCCCCCTAGGTGGACCTTTTGGACCTAGTATTTTCAAAAATTACCCCCCCCCCATTACATATTATTTAGCATTTCAAAATTAAGGGAGGAAAAACAATAAACTGAAGAAAACTAACCTATGATCGCCGAGGTCGGTGTTCCACACGTGGAGGCATGATCACGATCTCGCTACGGACGTTTTCGACTACACTCACACAAGAAACCGTCACCGTGGGTCCCAGAGCTCAAAATCAACCAAATCGACTCGCACAAAATGAATAGGAAAATGGGCCCACTTTCATATATATGGCACTCTGTTTCATTTTAAAATAACTTTTTCACAGGTTTAGAGCGCTGATGGAGGTAAGTTCCTACCCCTGCACAAATGGTACATTCTCATTCCCTGTTATTCTTAGCATTTATTTTTCAAACTATTGTATCTATCTGCACTTGAGTTCTCTTTTCATTTTGCAGGTAGTGGGAATTTTGGATGGCGTCATTTCAACACACGGACGTGTCAGGTATAACTTCTAACTTCCCATTTTGGGGACTGCCATATTCGGACCCACCGTTTTTACACCTCTTCATGGCTAAAACGCTTCTCCGAGGGGGGCAATATGTACGTACCAAAAATTGTAAGGTACTGTACTACCGGAACAGTGTAATAAATGCCCCAATGATGATACAGGTCTCCTCGCAAGGTGTTCGGGATCCGAAAAAATATCTTCAAGTGTGCGTTAACATCACCGCATGCCCTGCTTAGCCCCCGCGTCCTTTGTTTTTCATTTTCCCTCTCTTTTCTTGGCCTTTTTCTCTTCAGTGACGAAACTGCCACCCTGAATGGGCGGCAATCTCGTGACCGCCGCCCTGATCAGGGCGGGCAGTCCTGTAACCGCCGCCCTGCTCAGAGTGGCGGTCCTTTACGCATTTTCTAGAAAGCATTTTGACGTGACTCACGTAAAGATCAACATTTCACCAATTTTTCCTTGCCGACTTGGGCTTGCATTTATGTTTTTGGTCCCCTGGAATAGTGTTTGGCCATTGTTTATAGTTTTAGAGTTCAGTTTGGTTTTGATTTCTTGGATGATTGAAAGCTATAAATAAGTGGCTTGTGCTCAAGAAAATGGCCCTGAAGTTTGTCTCTGAATTTCTCTATGCAATAGACTTAGCTTTCGTTTTGCTTAGGTTGCTTGGTTTAGTTCATTATACGTCTAGTTAGCATTGTTCAACTGTTGGTAAGCCACATATCCAGCTTGTGCAAATGGTGTTGTTGTTTTATCTAATCCATTGGAGTAGAATAGCTTAGGAAGCCATTAAAGTTGCAGGTTTTTCTCTTTAAACAGGATAGTTTCAGGTTCTGGACGCTTTATGTTGCATGACTCGCAGTAAATCCCGCTAGGAATTACATAAGCCAAGCTCTGTACTCTTGCGATATCCCTCTCCTACTCGCATTATATTCAGTCTGCATTTTGAGTTGTCCTTAGCCCAATATCTACTTCTGTCGATGCTAGCATTACACGCTTTTCTGGATCCATGTGAACATGAAAGAACGAGGAGATCACACTGAGGGGACAAGATCACACACACCATCAGATTCGCAACTGTTCTGCGGAATCCAGGTTTTAACCTTCAAAGTTCTAGTTAGAATCATATCAAATAAAGTAGTTAATTGCTTCATTTCAGTAAATTCTATTCTCGATATTGCCAGGGAAGCTGTGGGGATTGATAGTTTCTGAGAAACTATGATTCACTCCTCACTTCTGAGGTAGGATTGAGAAATTGCACAAGTAGATCAAGCAAGTTATTCCATTACTTAGAATAAATCTACAAATTACACAGACAAATAACTACACTCGGTTATTTTGTTTGTTTTAAATTGTTATTTAGTTGTTATTTCTAGATACGTTTAAATAGCTGCTTTTCTTCTTAGAAAGTTAAAAACAAAAATAGAAGTTATATATGTTTTAGATAGTTAAAATTTGTTTTGTTGCAATTAGATTTATATTTTGTTTTATATGACAATCACGGGACCTAGGGAGCCCAGGGAATACGTATTTGAACCAATCGTGCCTCTGCCCAACCTCGTCACAGCAATAGTTGACATAGACTAGAACCTTAGAATACAAGTCTTCCAAACAACAACAGATTTACGACTGATCAGCTCTCAGTTGAGAGGGTTAAATATAGAAGACGACCAAGCACACACGTTTTGGTCAAATCAACCAAACTACAGACTGCCCTAGGCAAAACATTCACATGACTGTAGAAGGGATTGAAAGAGAACAAACATTTGGTTGTGATCCTTTGGTCCCACAACCAGGTGTAGGAGACACTCTCACATATATAGATACTAGTTTAAGGATCCAGGTTGCACGAACGCCTGTGAGATATTCTGAGAAGATCACGCAGGTATTGGTCCTAAACATAGAAGATGAGAAAGCATATGATTACTGGATACTAGGGATTAGGACTTGATTTCATACATGACCATAACAGGACCGCAACAACCTAGAGCCTATGGTTGTGATTCACAAATCCCGCAGCCTAACGAATCCATCAATTAGATATAAACACTGGCCTACGTACACTAGTATTCCAATCCACTCCACTTCCACCCATCATCATCGAAACAAATGTCCTTACTAGATATAGCGGCTAACGAGGCTAGAGAATTTTGGACTAGGCCAGAGAATCATCCGTAGAGTCAATTGTATTCCACCATCCACCATATGACCTTATCTGGAGACATACACAAAACTATCCCAGGTCATTTCCCACGCATTCCACAACCCATAGATCGAATCACACCAGAGCTCGATATTGATTGGAGCCTTCGAGCAGTCATCCTTGCCCGATCGATCTATCACACCAGTCCAAGTTAGAAGGGCCTTCTTTGCCTTAGATTTGCAAATTCCATTAGTGCGTGTTGAAGACATTATATTGCCTAACTAGTTCATTTGCATCCCACGCATATTCTATCCCCCCACCCGGCTGTCTCGGCACGACCTCGGGAGGTTGGGTACGCAGAAGAGTTACCTGTATATTACCCACGCTCGCTTGTCACTTTTCCGACGTACAGGAACCATCCATCAATAACAACATTCAAGGAAATCTCCTTATTTTAGTTGAAGTTGTGGGGAGGAAGGTTAGCATGCAAAACTTACGTCTCGTGCTCTGCTTCAGTGCTTGGTATATTATTCCTCAACCATTATCCTAACAGAGGAATTATATTCTCTTAGTACAAAATCTTACACAGCTCTCTGACATCATTTATATCTAGCTGAGGAACCTTAGCACTTTTATTTTGCCCCAAATTCCTTGATTTCTCCTTCAGACATTGAATTTCCCCTTGAAGACTCGGGATTACGTACACGGTCTCTTGATAGACTTCTTTTTCATGTGTAGGGTCCAGATACTTCCCATACACCACCTCTTCTCTTATAATCAATGGATTCTACTTTGGTATCTACCTGGTGTGTGCAACCTCAGCTCACGTCATCACCAATATAGGTTCTAATTCTAACTCACGCGCTACCCTTGGCATCCATTACGAGTGTGCTTTCTTAACACTTACCATCACGACGCCTTTGTATTTTTGGTGTTTTTGGCTCATATTTTCATATAGCTCTAGGCACTCCTCATACTTGTGCTTCTTTCCATACCAAGAGCACTATAGTAGGTCAGAACATTCATGCTTATAGTGCTATGTTGACCCATAATTGTAACAAGTTCAACGTTGGGAATTCACTTCTTCTATCTCTGCGGTTGCCATGACCTTTAAATCCTCTATGAAAGCCTCTTCCACGAGATCCTCCATCCACGCGTCCTTCATAGTGATGACCATCATCATTGGAATTGTTTGTAATGTTGGTCTGGCACACACCAATATCAATGAAATCATGTATTTGGTCAATCAATCTATAATCCTTGGTGTCATGAATAGTAGAGGTGTAAATCTTGCAATAACAAGAAACATTCTTAAAAATCATGTATTGTAGTAGTAGACACCTACTTGCATCATGATCTCCATGGAAAATATCATAATCTACTATCATGGCATGTACCAATCTCTAAGGAAAACTATCTTTTGTATGCCCCTCTACCCTCACAATCCTTGTACAATTGGCCACTGTGAGTCTCATGGGCCATGTTCATAGATAGATTCTCTAAATTCTTTGTCATTGTAGCAATATAAGCCTCAAGAAAAGGACTAACACTGGTATCCATGCTTCTTATGGCCTCAGTGTGTAGGGAAACCTCCAAGGCCTCGCGCGGGTATGTGAAACTCCTATGTGAAAATGCTATCCTGAAAGGTGTTATTGATCCTCCAAGAAACCATCTTGCATGTTGAGAAGGATGAATATCATAAGACCGTTTTGATGAGAGAGTTTTAAAATGTGTGTCATACTCCCGCACACTCTTTTCCATACCTTTTTGAATTTCCTTTAGTGTGTTAATGCTCTTATGTTCAAACTCGGGAATATGAAATTCAACTAAGAATGAATTACGTAGTATAGTGTAATCTACCACTATCTGGTGGGGGTCATATTTTTGTTACCAACTATGTGTGCTTCCTTGCAATGTTATTATAAAGTAATTTTCCTTCTGTTCTATTGTAGTGATCCCCTTTGAGTGCCATACTAGCTCACATTTTTGTACTTTCTCTGTAGAATCATCAACACCTTTTTAATTTGGTAGACGTAAAGACATTTCAAAAAATACTTGCTGAGGTGGTTAAGGACCTTGTTAGCCATATCTAGAACCTTGATTCCCTCTAATGTTTCCTCCACCACCAGATCTACTAGATCCACCAGCACCTATTCCTCCTGACCCACCAAATTGGCCAGGTCCACCAGGTCCTCTAGTTCTTATTCTTCCTGATCCACTTTGCATAGTTGGCAAGGGTCCTGAAGTGGTCATTCCTTATGTCCCCACTATCACATTGAACTACATGCCAATAGTCTTTGATATTGCACCACTACCAGATGTGTGTCCCACACCACTTCCAAATGCGATACCCAATATTTTCCCATATGTCACTGTAAATAATATACCTCCAAACACAAGAAATGATTGTGCAACCATAGATGTGCCAAATGAAAATTTATACCTCTTAGGTGCTGATCAGTTACTTCCACCAATACCAACTAGGTTAGTAATACTTATCTATGAATTTGGAAAACTAAGTGCCAGGGGTTCGTCACTAGGTGGATTCCGATGCAAACTGATGGTTCTCCTTTCTCTAAGTGACAAGATCTCATCAGAAGTTGAAGGAGTCTCTCTCCTATGCTTTCCAAGATAGGGTAGCACAAGTTGTTCAAGCTCAATGTCCTCCATGTGAACCTCAATTCCTTCCCGCAATGTTTGCCTCCATAAATCCATCACTCCTACAACTTCACGTTGTCTATCTAACTCCCTCTCATGATCTTCATTACACTTGAGCTATCTATCTAACTCCCTGTCATAAGATTCATTATACTTGAGTCATCTCTCTTCCCTCTCCTTCTTAGCCACAAGCTCTGCTATCTTCCTTCACCCTAGATTCCTCACCCAATGCTCAGAAGAAGCTTATCCAGACATAGGAAATGCTTCAAAACTCAGTGCAATGATCAGTATCTTTATAGCTAAAGGGATAACGTGCAAGAACGATCCTCTTAGCTCCCTCAAAAACTCAAACTCAACAATATTTGGATAGGAATACGTATAAATTGTGTACTCCAAGGCGTATGTTTTCAACAATCTACTCCATCAATGATCAAAAACATGTGTCTAAGTCATATCATTATCATGCAGTGTTTGATACTCCTCTTGGGTCCATATGCAAGATCTATAGTACCATCTTGATCTAGATGTATAAGCCGAAATCCATTCATACAACTCCACTAGAAAAAACAAAAAAATAAGGTCTCATACAGCTCATGATACAAATGTTCTTCTACCCATTTACATGCATAAAACTTAGGTCCATTACTAAATCTCTTAGAAAACTCATCCTTCATGCTTTTGAGCCATTTTTCGACACTATCCAAGGTCAACCGCTTGGTCATCATGCACCATTCTTATAACAGCTTCGAAAAGAGGTCCCAGCAACAGAACCAAGATGTAGTCATTTATTTACCCTTAATACCTTTACTAACCCCAAGTCTGTTGATCTATCACCCAGTGGGTGTTGGGCACTCACCTGAGGCATGTGTGGGTGCCAAGCCCCTCCTTTATGTGAGATTTTTGAGATGGTTCCACCATTAATGGAGGATGATTTGTAGAATAAGTAAATTCAATTATTTAAAGAGGTAGAAGATGAAACTAACAGATCTAACATTAATGCATCACAAAAGATAAATAACATTGTATGAAGCATAATAGTCTAGATTTGAGCCATGATAAGTAATATAGCATGAGGGTTTACACCCATAAACAAGATATACTGCAGAAGCACTTATATATATTGATTTAACATAGTTCTGGTAGCCACATTATAGTCAAAAGGGTCATCTTAGACCATCCATATTAAATGAATGATACTCAACTCCCATCAGCATTTCTAATATGAAACCCTAAGTATACTCTTCCCATTTTATCTCTTTGTTACAGATCCTAGTACCCATACATATGTTTGTGTCATCCTTTATAACCTTTTAGCACTAAGTGCTCTAAACCCTAGCATCACTCTAGCACTTCATTGTCCTATGTATCTATACCTGAGTGTACTAACTATCTATCACCTCCATCTATATCTCCATGTTCTCTCTTCTTTTATTTATGTCTCTAGCCCAAGTATCTCTTGTTATAGGATCAATACCAACCATCATGCCTTCTCCCCTAAATAGATCACGTGCCAAGTGTCAATGTGGTCCTCCATTGGGGAATACTTATCCCTTTACAAACCCTCCACTCTCTGTAATGATGTCTTCTAGGAATATTCCCTACATGGAATATCCTTTTCTTGACCTCCAAGGCTCCAAGATGGCATCTTATCCACTCATCACGCCTAATTAGGTCCTCACATTTTTCCTCAAGTGTCTCTAGAATGCCAAATATGGCTAATTCCCTTAAATCCATGTTTTTCCTCCTGAGCGCACCTTGGTTTCACTTAAACCCTTCTTAAACCCCTTTTTCCTACACACTTTTCCCTGAGCGCCCTTCTTCTCATTAGTCCTATGTGCACGCGTACCTCTCGATAATTCCAACATATGCTATCATTTTCCAATTATTTTCCTTATGTCATGGTAAATACCATGTTCAATCCCTATTCGCCCCTGTAATAATCCCTATATTATATATATATATATATATATATATATATATATATATATATATATATCAATTTCAACCTTCCATTTTTGGGTTTCATTTGTTCTTTCTCATCTCACACACTCCAAACAAGTGGGGGAAAACATCAGGTGAACCTCTTCACCCTTTGGCTAGCTATAAAATCACAATTAGCATGATCAGATAAGTAACTAGTTACAGAACAATGTCAGAAATAGACTTGGCTACAATTCACATCCTAGATAGAACCACCCAGTAGAGACAGGAACGATGAGCACTAGTGTCACACCTGGGAACTCATATCCTAGAGCAAAAATGGTTACAAAGTAGTTTCAGTAGTTTCATAGTTACAATGTTGTATAATATCAATAGTTATTTCAAAGTTATTTTCATATTACAGTCAGTTATTAATAGGAACTAAATAAGGAACTAACTACTTAAGAACCGAATCAGGTTCCAAATAAGGAAGTGACACCTATGGCATATACAGGACAATGATATTCCTAAAACAATATGTCACTTGAGGAAAGTTACAAATTGGATTTGTGATCATCTGTAGTGGCACTTATCTATGGGGAATGATTGATGGTGGAGGGAAAATACTATTATCTCTCCCAATACACTTTCTCTTAGTAGTGAAAGGACACCTAAATATGAATTTTAGCGTCGAGACACTCGAATCCCTAGTTTAGAAACATGATGCCTAAATCCTTCACATTATTCCAACTAGCTCCTAAGCAAAAAGTCTACAATAAGAAACAAAATTTTATCCCTTTCCCTTTCAGCATTTCACGTGTACTCTTACCCCTTGGTTTAGCTTCTTTCTAATACACATTTCCAATGTTACATATTTTTCATGTTAAAGATCAATTACATTTACCATGAGCAGGGATTACACTTGTTTTCTTTTTCAAGTCCTATCATATCCCAACAAAGGTAAAGAACACAAGAAACCATGAAGTAAATCTCAAGCATGCTCCGAAAAAGATGAAATTCCAAGGAACTACAAGCACATATCATTATCACTCCACGCATGCAAAGGGAACCCCTAGGATCTTTATCCTTCCCTTCCCTTAGAATTCCATAGTGCACATTTTTCAATCTTCCATTTGGCACACTACAATACTCTTTTAGCATGCTAATGGGGGAAAAAATTCTACTTTATGCTACCAAATCCTTATTCACCAACATAAAGTGGGGGCAAATTATTCACTAAATCACACACTTACTAAATATATATAGCCTCTAAATACGCCATATATATGCATGATTCCTAAGTAAGAGATTTACTCATTAATAACCCTTTACTTTAATTTAACATTGATTTTATCCTTTTCATCTTTATTGCTTGTTGTATCTAATTTAGAATTTAGAATTTGGGTGCTTCTTTCCTCCACTCTTTTTCTTATTTTTTAGAGGTTACTTCTTTCATGTATTTTTTTATCACCTTAGGTTGTCCTTTCACTTGTTAATGTCAAAACTGAAGTGAAGTAATCATATATATACAAGAATTATTTAACATAATTAATGGGGGAAATCATTTTAAGAGGGAACTTACTACCACAAGGAGCTAAATATTTCAAATTTACTACATTACCAAATGACGACATTATTCACTACATAGGGGGAGCTATTCTGAATTCCATAGCACATATTTTGTGAATAGGATAAAGTAGTTGTAGCCCATTATTCTTTTACCACTAGCAATATGGAAACCTAGCTCAAGGGAAACTATTCTAATCACACACACACACACACACACACACACACACACACACACACACACACACACACACACACACACACACACACACACACAGAACACAATAATTATGAACAAATATAACAATAATTATAATCAGTCTAAAGTATAGTGAAATGCTCAATGAAAATCATATCAAGGTGACCATCAAGTTCATTTTGACTCAAGCATATGCATACTTTTATTCATCTAATGCACATTTGAGTACTATATAGGTAGCTAGGGTATATTTAATAGGTATATGTGTGACTGAAGAAAAACTAGAGCAAACTTGATGCGAGCTACAATGAATAAGAAGAGACAGAAAAAACCATGACCAAAGCTATTCTGTAGACACCAGTGCCCAAAAAAAACATTAGTTCCCTTGGAAATCATGTCCTCTGAAAGGTTCTTCCATCCCTGTGAACATCACATTCATGTTACTGAATCATATCTTACACATTCTAGAATTATCTTTTCTGGAGCAGTCACTATCCGAGAATTAATTCAGATATATGGAGGAAAGTCAATTCATTCACAAAACCCTATCTCTTTCTTGTATTTTTATAGCTAGATATTTCTAGAATATTGTTATATTTATATATTCAGTAGTTCCCTTACATAGATTTAAATTTTATTAAATAAAATACCCCTTAGTAGATCATACATGGTTTTGTACCCGTCTAGTTTGTAGAAAACTCCATAGGTAACACACTTCCATATCATTACTAGATGTTGGTGAAATATTTTTTCAAGGAAAAAATGTGTAATTTATGTAATTCCCATGGGATAAAGTACCTCATCTTGGGAATGGGGAGGCTCCCATTTATATAAATCTAGAAACTATGCACACTAGAATAATATCTAGGGTGGTCATAGGCTAGATAATGTGTCAGAAAGACCCTTGGTATGACTACAATGGTATACTACAGGGGGGATAATATTTGTAGGTAAGGGAAGAGAGAGAAATGAGAAAGGGGAATTATGTTAATGATTTGAACTCAGATTTCCTTAACTATAAATATGAGGTGATTCTAGTTTTAATTGGAGGAAACAAGGAAACACAACACAACATCATATGAAGATAGTGAAAAAAATAATGCAAGATACATAGAAATCTTTATCAAGATATATTCATTCCACAGAGAAGGCACAAATTCCTTTAGCTTCTTACAAATTCCATCAAGTGATTAACTAAGTGACAAGATAAGAATGAAGGAAAATATCAATGAAATATATAGAAGAATATATCTTGTTAGATAGGGAAAAAATTGATCCTTTGGAATGGAGAGAGCAACGCAATTTATATCCAAAATAAGTAACTCTTCACTTTCCAATGTGACTCTTAAAATTAAATTACAATATCAATGAATAAATAGAAACTTTAAATTACTTAATTCACTTTTACAAAATTTATTTCTCAATGGAGAAATATAATGTTAGAAAGATAAAATAAGAGATAGAAGTTGTGATCAGAAGAAGATGATCCATGATGAAGTTCTATTCTTTCCTCATTATGGAGATGAATGTTGTAACTAAATATCATCTTCCTTGGTTGATTATCTTATCAGATCATGTATTTTATTGGACTTATAAATTACATTCCACATCTTATCCATAATGACAATCTTTGGTCATGCCTCAAAATCTTTCTCTTAATTCTTCATCTCTTTGAGAAATGGTAGGATGCACAAATAAAGTATTTGTCACAAACACGATCTCTTATCTCCCACATGAGAAAACACTTATCTTGAAATCATTAAGATGCATAAAATCAAATCACCCATGTCCCTGAATAGGTGAGAAAAACACACCATGATATCTCTTGGATTTGACAGTATCAAATATTTATGAGAATCCACAATGGAAACATAACAATCCTCTAAATGGGAAACACTTCCTCTTTGTAAGATGAAGTCAAGAACTAACTGAAATGAATTAATGAAATAATGGGAGATGGTAAGGAGATTGATAATATAGTAAAACCATGGTTTTCATCGTAGAATCCTTCAATTGGTTCAACTAGATGTTTATGCTCAATAATCCTCTTGTGCATTTTGGCTCAAGTTAACAAATGAGTTTTTTCTTTCTTTTCAAGTGTTTAAACTAGTCCTCAATGATGATTTTGGTTGTAACATGGATGTGGTCATTATGAATAAGGGACACATCAAAATCACTTTTAAATTGAATCATTTGGAATATGTTTCCAAGAGGAAGAAATGCTCTAATTTCGAGACAATTATCTCATTGGGGTCAACAAAAAGTGAAAAATCTAGTGAAGAGGGCAGAATGCTATGAAAAAAACTCAGTCATTAATATATCAAAAAAAACTCCACATCATTATGAAATAGATAGATCAAATGAAATATTATTTTAAGAGGAACATTTTCTCCAAATTTTAGGCAATGTGGCTTGCTAATTCACTGGGAAAATGTAAAAACATTTTCAGTTGTTTAGGGCAAAAATGGAGTGTGTTGGCTAGAAAATTATTTCTTGAATAAAAATAAAATATATTATTATAGTCCATTAGGTATAGCTCTTCTTAAAGGTCCTTTCAATTGGATCATTTTAGAAAATTTTCAATGTTTTTTTTTTCACGGGATCATTGATAATGAATAAAAGAGTGTTTTGGAAGCTAGAGCATGGAGCTAGTTTTAATGGATTCCATGGAGGAAAAAATGAAGTTATAATGGATTAATCCACATGGAATTTATATATTTTCATGCTATGATTTTCTATGGAAACCATGACATTTTAAAAATCACTTAAGTGGAGTAGGGTTTTGGGCTTTACAAATACAAACTTGAAAATGCAACTCCTTTTCTAAAATGCACTCCAAAAATGTTTTCCAATAGAATGAGGGCACACTTATGAAGTGTATGAAACATTTCAAATTGTTCCAATCCATGGAGGAGGCCAAAAATGTGCCCAATGCCTTGGGTTTTGTAATTTTTCACTCCACACAAGCCCATCTTCTAATTTGAAGTTACTTTTTTCTTTTGGGATGGACTAATGGGGTGAAGGCACACTTATGGAGGTGGGGATTAATAAAACATATTACAACATTTTTTTCTACCTCCCAAAAGGCCTCCATGCTCCAAAAATGTGCCCAAGTCCCTTAAGTTTCTAACATTAGCAAATCAATAGAGAATTAGAACATGAAAAGCACTTTTTGGGTCTAAAACCAAAACTTGATATTTCTCGGGCATATAATGTATCATTTTGACTGTAAATGGGCCAAAAAATATGATGGAACCATTTATCAATCTTGAAAATTCATTCTATTATATTTTTTTATCCAACTCACCTTTTTTGCATAGGAAGGCATGACAATGAATTGAGTTTCCGTACTTGGTAAATTAAGAGAAATAAATGAGCTTAAATTTGACCATTTTTAGGCTCATAACCCCACCCAATATTCCCAAAACCTTTCGTGTAATTTCTCTCCTTTATAAATACTAGGGTGCTGCATTGTTTAAAAAATTTCTATTATTGATGTTTCCAAACCCTAATTTAAAGAAATTTAAATATTTATCATGGGACTAATATCAAATGAATATAATAGTAATAAGTAAGATATATCTAGAAAGAAATTAAAAAACATAAGAAATAGTGAGATTAGAATGACTTAGCTTTCATCTAGAGATCTAGGATTATTATGGGATGGGAAAAAGGATGATAAGGCTGGATCTAAATTATATATGCTATGTTTGAGAAACTAGGAACTAGAACCTCTTCATACAGGACCACCTATATGAGGATAGGACCGGCCTAACACTAGTGTCTGAACTAGGTGCTAGTGTCCTGGAAAAAAATCAGCTTCTGATCTTTTCAAGTTTTGAATTTATCTCCTTCCTTTTACTCTCTATCGCATCCACTTCGATGTAGAGTTCGTATACCACACTTGAACCTGTAAAAAAAACCTAGCTACATGCACAATGACTAAGCAATCATTGGATGGAATAAATGATGCATATGCTTGAGTCAAACTAACCTCAGCGGTCACCCCAATTTGGTTTTTATTAATCATTGCACTACATTTAATACTCTATGTGGTTCTAGTGTGTGTGTTTGTTATTGAATTGTGTCCCTTAAAGATAGGTTTCCCTTGTTCTAGTTGCACCAAGATAGCTGGATGCAATTAACTTTCCCCAAAGATGAATGTGTAAGATGGAATTCATAAATATCCCCTCCTATGTAGTGAATAATGCATCCCAAATGCATTCCTTGAATGTTTTTCTTTTCCAAATTTGTATATAGTAAGAGTTAGCCCAAAAGTTATCTAACCCCTAACAATGGTGAGTAAATCATGTGTGTGTATGTGTCTACACACACACACATTTAATTTAATTTTTTGAAGTTTTTCATTAACAACAAAAAAGGGATGACCAAAAGTGATAAAAAAAACTTTACAAAAGATAACAAATGATGTGGAATTTCAAACTTGAGAAAAGGTGGTAAAATGAAAGAAGCACCCAAAGAGGATAGTAGCACATGGAAACTCCTGTCCCTAATGGGTGGTACAATCTAGGATGCTCAGAGGATATAACCAAAATTATAGAGTCAGGTTATATCTTGTCTAATTCCCAAATTTAAAGTGACCATTTGAGAAAAGCAAATGTCAAGAGTACCAAAATGGGTAGTAATGTAAAATAAAAACAAGTGTTGTTAATGTCTACTTTTCTCACTTAGGATGCATGCATATAATGACATACTTATAAACCTAATGTAAATAGAAGGTGCATGATTTTGTGGCTACATTTACCCCCACTTTATGCTAGTGAATGGATATTCGGTAGCATAAAGTAGATAAGAGGAGTGTGCCTTGTGGGGAGCAGAAAGGAGTTATAACTAATATTGTATTGAGTTGGGATTATAAGTGATATTGAGCCGAATCGAAATTATAGAATGTGTATTATGGAATCTAGAAGAGGATAAGGATCCTAGGGGTAAATTTATGTGTGTAGTAGAAATGATGTTTGGAATTGTTCCTTTGATATTTCTTTGTCGGGCCATCTTGTGATTTGATATTTTTCCTTATTTCATTTTTATGTTTCCCTTTTGTAAAAGTAAGGTCAAAATTATAAAATAAAATAAGTGTTGTCAATGCTCATGATAAATTAAATTAAATTTAACTTATTAAATGTGAAAATAGAAATGCATAATGATAAAATACACTTGAATTCTATGAGAGAAGAAATATAATTGTTCAATATGTTTTTTGCCTTGAAGATGGTTAGAATAGTAATGAGGATTAGGAATCTTGATGAAAAACTAAGGATTTGAGTGTCTTGTTGCTAAACTAAGGATTTAGGCATCTTGTTGCCAAATTGAGAATTTGAGTGTCATGTCGGTAAATTGAGGATTTAGGTGTCTTGTCACCAAGGGAAGAGTATTATGAGAGATTTAGGATTTTCCATCTAAGTATTAATGTTTCACCATGTATAAGTGCCACTGTAGATGGTCACAACCCCAATAGAAATTTGTCATAGATGATATCGAGAAAAATATATTAATTAGTTCCCTATCTCAAAGTGTATAACTTTCCAGTGATTTTGTTCTTGTTATTCTTGATAGTAGTTTGTAACTAAGTATGTGCTTTTGTAAATTGGAAAATACTATCACTAAGAACCCGCTTGATTTTGTAATTTACATGTTTTTTTCCTCCAAGAAAAAACCTCCTAGGTGAGACCTAGCACTCATAACTCCTTTATGTGTTGGATACTTTTATCCTTGTACTAATTTTGGCACAAGTTTGATTCTAATCCTATTTCCTATCTCCTTTTTAATCTAATTTTTCTATGTACCAATTTGAGTCTAATTGATTGACTACTTAGAGGGTGAAAATAGTCACCCGATAATTGTACCCACTTGTTTGGGGTATGTGAGATCAAACAATGGGAATGCGACCCATACGAGGAAGACTAAGACTAATGTGCACATTGTTATGAATTTTAGGCACTAAGAGAGGGAGGATGAATTCAATGCAAATAAAAAACTTTCACAATCAATTTCCACTTCTTTGATATATTACTTTTATACTATATTATTTTCATAAGCATGTACAATTAACCATGAAAGATAGAGAGAAAATCAAATAGACATACAAACATGAGGAGACTAGATTTAATGTGGGAAACCCTTTGGGAAATAAAAACCCACTGAAACTTATGCACTAACTTAGAAAAATGTACTTAAAATATATAATGATTTCACAATTGAGCTACAACTCAATCTAGAGCTACAACTCCAAAAATCCAACCCAGACCACCACCCAATCTTTGACAAGATACAAACTTATTTGGAAGCCACAACTCCCAAATTTAGTCTAGCAACCACTGTGACCTTTAATAAGCCACAAATTCCAAGGAGGATTCAACCCCCTAGAATTTAATCAGCTACAAGTGATATTTTGTAAGCTAATACTTACAAGGATGGTGCAACCTCGTGTGATCTAAGAAAAAACTTAGATAGATATTACAGTTTGTTTGATTACTTACATGTGATGTCTTTCACAACTAATCATGATTACTTCTTCATATCACTTGGATTCTCCTCATTCACTCTAAAAATTTATATATTTAGGATTCTTCTTATCTCTTTTTAGATCTCTCCCCTCATACATTCATTAGACTTGGGTTTCTACTCCTCTCTATAGCTCTGTCACTGACTTCTCTTTCAATCATATATTCATTTAGTAGAATTGTCTCCTCTTTCTCTATAGTAATTTCTTCAGCATGTAGCTCTTCCCACCTTCATTTCTAGATCTTAAATTGATAACAATGTCTTCTTTTTCACATAGGTGTGTTCTCTTTCAACACATATAACTCTCCAATCTTTTTATCAATAGATATTCATTTAACAGCTTTGACTCATTCCTCTCATCTTACTTAGGCATTCATTTGATTTTATTATCTAACACTCTCTATATTTTTGTCATCACCAATCCTTTCAATCAATGGATATTCATTTCAAAGCCATGTCTTCTCTCTCTGTAATAGCCCCCTGTTTGACTGCACCCACCATCTATTTCATGAATCGTCATATTATGCTTAGAATTTTTCTTTTATAGACAAGTATATTTTTCATTTTGGACTCTTCGCGTTCCATGCACTTCATTTTTTCACATGCATTGGAGAATTTAAAAAGATGTTGTAAAATTGCATTTATAAAAGAGTGCCACATTTTATTCATTTATGCCTTCTATATGTTTCTTCAAATTCTTATTTTTATTATTTTAAAGGCATATAGAATTGAATTCCCTTTCCAACGAGTCCAAAAAACTTACAAATATGAATCTAGAGCTTGAGATATATCCATGTGGGTTTAGGGAGTTCGTGAGGAACAGTTTTTTTATTATTTTCCCTTTCTACCTTATAAAATTTATATCATATCCTTTATCTCATTTAAATAATTAACCCTTTGTAAATCAGATAAAGTGGGTCTTTGGGGAACATTGGGAACTTGTGCATCCATGGACTAGTTCATACGCATCTTTATTTATCCACACTTCACTTCTTTCTCCCTTTTTCTTTGTTAATCAAGTTCTTTGGGTTATAGGAGAACACCTTGGAACTTGTGCCTTGTGAGGCATGTTCTCCCACACCTCAATTTATCCACACGCTACTCTCTTTACTTTATATCCCCCTTTTCCTCTTGTTTTTCAGTTCAAAAAGGTATTCGGGGAACTTTGGTTGATCGAGAACTTGTGTTAATCAAGAAATTGTTCTTCCTGGGCTCTCTAGGCTTGCATCCTCCTCCCCATCCACACAACCCTTTTTCTTTGTGTTGCGGATCATCCTTGGTATCAAGGAACTCGGTCTCACTCAGAACTCGTGTCATCCGGATTCATTGTGCCCAAGTTCTTTTTTCTATCCATAATACATTGATTTCTATTCATTTTGGCTCGTCTAGTCTTGCAGAGAAACAAGCCCAACTTAGAACTATCTCGTAGGGTTTCTTAGTACCCAAACACCTTGTCTGAACCACAATACACTACATCTTTTTTTTGTGGACCAAATGAACTTATGGGGAACTCTTAATTTCTTGGTACACATTCCTCTGGGGGCCTTAGTGCCTGATTTAACTGTTTGACCCGCATTACAAAGGATGCGGCCATGATAACCATGCGGAACTCTTGTTCCATGATAACCATTCTACTCGCAATACTCTAAAACCCAATAATACTCATTTTTCACAAATTTTTCTAAGTACCCATAATTTTTTTTTCTTCATACACAATCTGGGAACACCTAAAACATATACAATTGAGTTTTAGGCTTTTAAGTCATCTAAGAAATGTGTACTGACCTTTTTAATTTCTCCAAAGGACTCCTAACTTACCATTTGGGATTACAGTGACCTTGTATCATCCTAAAATACCCTAATACTGTTACACACCCCTAAAACTCTACAAAACACCTAGAGAGCACTCATCACATATAGTACTTGTTTGACCACTTGACAATGTACATATCACTGAGAACTTTTCTGTCATGGCTTGATACTCCATGTAACCACCTGGAACTTCTCTATGAGATGATACTACCAATCAGCCTACATCATCACCATTCAAACCTTTTTCCTATATAATTGATATGCTCACTACACCATTCAACCTGTTGTCATCAATGCCACTTGACATCAATGAGAACATCAATGAAAATGACCAAGATCCAATACACATCTAAAATAGAACTCCTAGTGGGGGGAAATGGAATGTGCATGGTGAAAACCATGGTACATGCAAAAAAAATGGGAATGGCTAGCTAAAAGTGTTAATCACAAACAAGTATGTGTGATGCAATAGAAAAAAGTGAAAACACATAATAACATGGAAAACGACATGGTGAGTAGATGATTGAATACATGGGACACCACTTAGGATGTCATAAGAAACTTGAATCCTTCAAGTATATAGAAGAAAAAAATGTAATCAAGCATAGGTCATAGCCCACAAATAATGACTATCAAGACAGAATAATAGAAAAGATACAAGAAAATGATATAACCATAGTTGGAAGTAGGCCTACAAGACAAATGATACGCATGAAGCACTCATTAGCATGTTAGAAAAATTGATAGTATGCCACAACATGATAGGTACCTAAGATGACTTATAATTTAGAAGATATAAATGTTGACATGTGATTTGGTCTTAAGACAGGTGTACTCTTGTGACTATGGAAATCATGTTTGCAGTAGAAAATAATTCATCCTTTGTACAGGTTCATTATGTCGTGTTTTACTATATTTAATCAGAGTAACCCACCTCCTTATGTAGAATTAGTTCGCTGCTTGATTTTTGGATTCAGTTTCAAGTTTTTATAAAACTCTTCCTTCATAACAACATTACCTTGGATCAATTCCATTGATCCAAGGTATGCTTTTATACATAATTTTGTGATCATAACGACCAAGTCTGTTAGATTAGTTGATTGCTGGATTCAGACTGTGCTAGAGAATTAATAAAGTCTTCAGACCCTACAGTATGTTGAATACTGATGTCATGGTTGGTTCTTTGTTTAATGGATTGCGATGCTTGCTTGAATGATAACCTATTTTAACTATATGTTTAATGCTAAGTGACTATGTCCTAGAACTAAGTCTAAACCTATGTCTCTTTGATCTTTTGAAATTAAGATGTTGTGACTTGAGCTAGAGACCTACCTATGGACCTATGTTGATTTCCTAAACTAATGTTAACCTAACTTAAAATGTGGCTAACCTAGAGGGGGCCTATGGAACACATGGACATTGGGTGGTCGGTGGCATCAGTTTCAAGGTAATTAAATGAGATTTAATTCATTCTTATCCTTTCCTACCGCCAACTTTGGCATGGGCATTGGAAAAAGTTGGGGAAAGATGAGTTGGCATCTCCACCAAATTTAGTTGCATGCAAATTTTAATGTAGTCTTTTCCAAAAGTGGAGATGGTGGTGGCGTGGAAAATGGAGGGAACTGACAGTCCTTTGCATTTAATGTTTTTGAATTTGGTGAAAACCACCTAGGAAGGTGCATGAGGGGTTTTGGTTGTTTTTGATCTTTTGGTTCATTTGCGAATGAGCTCTGCATGAGATTGTTCCTACTCTTCAAACCTCTAGTTCGATTCTTGCATGACTGTAATTTTTGCATGGCATTGAACTTATAATGGACACTATGGAAACTATAAAATAAATGGGAAAGTGTGAAGGTTTTTGTTGACATTCGTGGAAAGGAAGAAGCTATTGAAGTTTTTCTTAGAGATCTCTGTGAAACGGTGAAGGAGAAGCGCTATCAAGCATGATAGGCTCTTCCCATTAAGTTGTTTTGCTTTTACTTAAATGTTTTCATTAAAAGAACTCTGCTCTTGGGGATAAATTGGTTTTTGCTAAATGTTATGATCTCTACTTTCGATGCTTGTATTATTTACTGTGTTTTACTATTTGACTTCACTGTTATGATGGATGATTTGTTCTGGGTTTTGATTCCCTTGTTTTGAATTAATGAGTTATGCTTAACTTCTGTTTGAGCTGAGATGGAGTTGTAACTATTTGTACTCTTGTTGAGCTGTGTTAAACTTGTGAGTAACTCGATTTCTTAAATTCATGGAACTTGTTTGATGAGATCTTGTGTCACCTCTGTGAGAATAACTTCAGAGTATAAACTTGTGAGTAACTCGACTACTATTTGAGTTTGAATGAATATTTGTGGGAAATAAACATCTTTGGGTTTAGCATAATCTTCTGAGTTTGATTGGGTGCAGAAAACTTGTGATCGTGCCCAATGTTTCTTTTATCACTCTGTGGTTGTGATTCTGGTTTTTGTTCTAACCTTCTTGTTTCAGTCATTTGTTCCAGTGGTTATTAAGGAAGATGCATTGTTATGAATTTGGCTTTGAAAGAAGCTTTCATCTGTTAAAGACTTGCTATAGCTTTTTCATTCACCAATAGAGGTATTGGAATGATTATCCGTGTTAGCACTTTGAAAGGAATTATTGCTTGGGAAAGGGTAATTTAAAAGAAGTGTTATCTATCTTCTATTCTTTTGAGAACTTGGGTAACCTATGAAATTGATGTAATTGATGCTTTGAAGGGGAAATTATCTTGGGTTTAAGCTCACTGTGTTACAGTTTCTGTTATCGACTTGTGAGTCTGAATAGTTATTTGGACATTAATGGTTGTACTGGGTTAGTCTATTTTCTTGGCCTTGGGCCATCAAACTTGTTTTGGTTCTTTTTCTAACAAAGGCAATGTATCTCTGTATAAGGAATGCATGTTTGGGGGCTTAGCTTTATCGTATTCAATCGTATTTTCTTTTCATCATCTGGGTGTAGAAGGACTGTGAAGAATTACTCTTCTGTTAATTCTCTTCCTTCCTCCACCATGTCTGTGGAAAATGGTACTTGTTGTCTTCTGATTTTTTGATGTTATCCTTACTGTTCTCTTGAATGATGAAAGGTAATGATTGTTGTGGGTCAGATTGTTTATTCCCTTCTTCAGGACTGTAGTCATTCAATTTGATCTCTGATTGTTCTCTGTTTGGGGAATTTTGGTAAGGGGAAGTAGAGAATGGACTTACCTGTTTATGTTCTTGTTTATAGCGTGCTCTTTTTCTATCATGCTTAGAATGTTGAATATACAATCTCTCTCTCCTTTGATTTTCATTTGTTTCATTCTTGATAAGGGAGTTGTCCAGTGGGTCTATTTTGTTGAACCTTCACTGGGACTTGTTTGTAGAATTAAGTCTAGTTGTGATTGAACAGTTAGCTGAAGTAGAGGTTAATTAGGAGGATTGTTGTGTTGGTTGAAAATATTCTGTGAAGTCTTTTTATTTGGTGAAAATTATTTGAATGGTTGAAGGAGCTGAAGCTGATTGTTAGATCCCTCCATTCTACTATTTTTCCTTAGCATAGAAATTGATGTATCGCTGAGGGATTGTGTGCTTAGTTCCAATTGCATGCTAAGTTGATCTCATTCTTTATTGAAAATTGTTTAGTGTTGAACTTGAACTTAGATTGGTTTCTAATTCTGAATTTGAGTTAAAGGATTCTTAAATTAGAAACTCTTTTCTAAATATGTTGTTTGGTCCATCCTAAACCTATTCCTATTTTTTGATTTGATCTTGGCATCTCATATTCTAGGATGGAATTAGGTGAAATAAATGTTGAGATGAAAGTACTATTGTTCTATCTAATGCTGATCTATTCCTAAGAGATAGTAGGGATAGTTATCTTCCCATGTTAAATAGGATTAACTGAGAAGTGAATAATGTATAATGATATATGAAAGACAATTTGTGATTTTGATGGAATAGTACTTACCTGGATTAATGTTTTAATTCTTTTTATGTAAAACAATAGTATGAAAAGTTGAAGTTGTTTATATCATGATCTATTCTTAATTATGATATGGTTTATCACCTTACCTCTCTCTCTCATTTGTGACTAGTAATTCCTTTTGGTATGTCTTTCTGTAATGCTTAAACTGTTTCATAACAACAGAGTTCTCTTTATGAAATAGTTAGCTAAAAGCACATCTTTTTAATGCTTAGTGCTTATCATGCTCAATTCAATGAACTGACCCGTGCTAGCAATTTTTGTAGATGGACTTCGTAAGTGATGAAAGGAGAAAAGATATTTAGGAACTTATATTTGTTTATCAAAGAGACTGGATCTTTTTATGATGAAATATGGTTCATTATTGAAATGTACTTTATGGAAAAGAAAGTTGTATTTGAAATTGATTCAAGTATTGTTGTTTGGCATTAGTAGTGTCTGAAGTGTTTGGACTTATTAAATGTATGAATCTTTTGATGAATAAAAGATATGTGAAATTTGTTGTATTTGATGTATTTCCTTTGGCAATCAATAAGTGGAAATGTTAGGTAATTCTCTACTTTTCAGTCAGTAGCTTACTTTTTGGATTGGAATAGAATGGATAGAGATTAGGGGGTACTAGATGTACTACCCTCTCTAGTGAAAATACAACTTATTAAGTTGACATTTTTGCATGGATACTCAACTAATTCACTTTAAATAATCATTAACATGCTAAGGGGTTATAAGAAAAGGGGAAGGAAAACTTCCATGAAATGATTAATAGACTGTCTTAAGATCTCTTGGAATTAAATCAGAATGTTATCTTTGATTAGTTGATGGTGTGTTATCTCATGAAGAGTTCCTTAACTGGATTAGGAATGTAGAGAAAGGAAATTAAATGGGATTAGAATTCATTCCATTGAAGTCTAATATAAAAAGAATTTTGATATGAACTTATGTAAGTTAGGGCTTGAGTAGGTGAGTAAATAACAACATTGTTATGTATGTTGAATCTGTTATGTGAAACATAAATCAAAATGTTAATGGAATAAAAACATAACTTATGAAATTGTTGGAAGAAGATGTATCTGCATACCCACTCTAATTATAGTTTTTAACTTGTAACCCTAATGGTTAATGAACCTAGTTGTTCAGTAGGGCTACTGCAATTAACCCTTAATAATAAAAATTTAATAAATCATTAACTTATTTCTAAGGTATGTTCATCCAGATGAGGAGAACTCAGTTGGATGTTGGCACATGCCAACTGTAGTACAATACCTTTGTGAAGACTTGGGTCTTCATGAGGATATTGTGTTGCAGTTGACATGTTGCAACACCCTTCAAATTTTAATCATCTAGATCTACATAAATTCTGACTTGATCATAGTTCTTCCCTAGGTAGAGTTAGGGGCATGAACTAGTGTCGGGGTCAACTCACGATGACTTAGGATAACTAGACACACGTAATCGACTTAGGTCGATTGAGTATGTCTATGTACCCTTAGTCACCGCGAGCAGTCCTCCACACTAGACTATGTTGCTAACCTTGGTTAGGGTTAAACCTTGAACAAGAGGACTGACAGGAGTCAGTAAAGACCATTCTAGATAACAGATGAAGTGGGGTGAAGGATGTATTCCGTATGATGAGTATGTCATCTAGGAATATAAACATGAACAATATGTTTAAAATCTTTGGCCAAAGTATCGCAAGCTATTGGTTGTGTTGTCCTATGTCACCTAGTTTAAGAAGTAGGATTTCAGATGAATATCGGTAACAGATATTTAGATAGGCCTCTTAAACAAAACACTTAATACCCCAAAAAGGGTAAAGGAACCAAGTATACATAGTATACAAATCACTAAGTTAACATGAGAGATCGGTATGATACTGAGTCATGAAATGAGAGATCGGTAGCTCACCGAGTCATTTACAGCTACATATGGTTTCTGTTATGAGATTGATTGGCTTGGTAATGTGTGTTCTAAATTATGATTATTTAGAACAGAGAACATTATTAAAAAAAAAATCCCTTGTTTCTAAAGTCTTAAAATGGGAATGTTACATCTTGGTATCAGAGTTGAAGGTTGCAGCTCTTGGACCTATTGTGTCCATAATCTGATAAAAACTTTAAATTTTCTTGTTAACAGAAAATGGTTAGAACAAGAGGAAATGCTGCAAACAACCCACCACCTAGGTGGAGAAGTAGCTACTACCCAAAAACTCGATGAGATCCTTGCTTCCCTGTTGGACACAAGAGATTGTTTAGTTGTACTTGAACAACAAGTAATGGGAAATGAGGAGGAGGAAGAAGATGTTGGTAATAACAATCAGCCACCTCCTGTGGACAATGCCAATGTTGGGAATTTGGGCGTTGATAACAATAATGTAGCCAATGCTAATGTTAATGTACCTAATCAACCTAAGAATAAAAAGGCAAGATTGGAAGCTGAACTCACTAATGACATAAAAAGGATAAGTCCACCCAAGTTTGATGGCACTACACTAGGAGATGGAGCTGAGAACTGGCTCAATGAAATGGAGAAGTACTTTACAATAAGGAACTTCTCTGAAGGAAACAAAAGCAATATGGGGAGCTTATCAGCTTTCCCATGAGGCATCTTCTTGGTGGGACATCCGTAAGGCTGAGTTAAACATTGATGAAACAAACATCACTTGGGATCAATTTAAAAATTATTTTAGGCAATGATGGCTACCACAACTTTACTATGATCAGAAAATGACTGAATTTCAGAACTTAGCTCAAGGAAAGTTAACTGTAACAGAGTACTGGGAGAGATTTACTAAGCTCCTTAAGTACGTACCTCAGTATCAAACTGACGAGAAGTTCAAGATACAAAAATTCATTATGGGATTAAATCCCATTATAGGTGGTGAAGTGGATGTTCACAACCCAACCACTATGGAAGGGGTTGTTGAAAAATCCATAAGGTAGGAGCAGAAATTGAAAGCAATCTCTACCCATAAGGAAGAAATCAGAAAGAAAGTTCCAAATTCTTCTTCATCCCTTGCACCCAAAAAGGGACCATGGAAAAAGTTTGGTCCAAGCAAAAGCATGAAAAAAAAATTTGTTGCTGATAATAACAAGAAAACTGCAGCAAATAAACCTGCTGCTAATGTATGAAACAACTTTGTCAAGAACAATAATAATGGACAGAAGTCCTATGGGGGTCAGAATGATAACTTTAAGGCTGGAAATAAATTTGAGCCTAAGAAAGGACCTGTAGGAGGCTGTTACAATTGTGGCAAGGATCATTATGCAAATCAGTGTCCTTTGAGGAAGGATGACAGAAATCAACAGCATAAAATACATGTTGCGGTAGCTGACAAACAAGCTGAAAAGTAAGTTACACCTATAGAAGTGTCAGGTAAGTTATTTGGTATACCTGTAACTATAATTTTTGATACTGGAGCTACTGAATGCTTTATTTCTACTAAATTAGCTTCAAAATTAAAAAGAAAAGCTAGAAAAATGGATAAATCATGGACTGTACATTATGGAAATAATGTTGTCCACATAGTTAGTATGTGTCTTTTTGGAGCAGTCCTTGACTTGCCTAGTTTTTCCACTGAAGTTGATCTTTATGTTGCTCCTTTGGGGTCTTATGATGTAATCATAGGTGTTAACTGGCTAGCTGAACATAAGGCAAAGGTTGATTGTTTTGAAAAACATATTAGTTGTCTGGATGACCTACAGAAAACAACAGACATTCAAGGGATAAAATGTGAGATTTCAGTTAGGAAATTGTCAGCTATGCAACTTAAAAAGGCTAAAAACAAAGGCTGCACTTTGTATGTAGTAAAAATTTCTGATACGACCGATGAAAGTAGTGACTTCTTGGAAAGTACCACTGTTAAAAAATTTCAGTGATGTGTTTCCAGAAGAGTTACCCGGTCTTCCACCCAAAAGGGAGTTTGATTTCACAATTGAAATCAAGCCAAGAACTAAACCTATTTCCAAGGCACCATATCGAATGACTACCATTGAATTAGTAGAGCTTAAGGCACAGTTACAAGAACTGTTGACTAAAGGTTTAATAAGGCCAAGTGTCTCACCTTGGGGAGCACTGGTAATTTTTGTGAAAAATAAAGATGGAACACTTAGATTGTGCATTGATTATAGGATGTTAAACAAAGCAACAATCAAAAATAGATATCCACTTCCTAGAATTGATGATCTGTTTGATCAGATGCATGGTGCATCAGTGTATTCTAAGATAGATCTTTGATCTAGATATCATCAGTTAAGAATCAAGGATGAAGATATTCATAAAACAACTTTTAGAACAAGGTACGTGCATTATGAATTCACAGTTTTACCATTTGGTTTGACGAATGCACCTGTAACTTTTATGAATTTAATGAATAATATTTTTCAAGAATACTTGGAAATTTTTGTTCTTGTATTCTTGGATGATATTCTCATATATTCTAAAATCATTGATGAGCATCATGAGCATTTGAAAATAGTTCTAGAAATCTTAAGAAAGAGAAGGTTGTATGGTAAGTTGTCAAATGTTCCTTCTACGAGATGGAAGTGCACTATCTTGGACATGTCATAAGTAAGGATGGAATAGCTGTAGATCCATCAAAAATTGTTGTAATAACTGAGTGACCTGCACCTAAGAATGTACATGAAGTTAGAAGCTTCATGGGTCTTTCTGGTTACTATAGGAAGTTTGTTAAAGACTTTTCAAAGGTCATTGCACCAATAACTTTGTTACAGAAGAAAGATAAGAAATTTGTGTGGAATGAAAAATGTGAATCTGCATTTAAGACTCTAAAGGATCAGTTAACATCTGCACCTATTTTGGCTGTACTGATCCTAATGGAGACTTTACTGTAGTAACAGATGCATCTAGGGAAGGTCTCAGAGGTATTTTGTTGCAAAATGAGCATGTTATAGCTTATGAGAGTAGAAAACTCAAGTTACATGAACTGAACTATGCTCCACATGACCTAGAGCTTGTTGCCATTGTTCATGCACTTCAAGTATGGAGGCATTATCTTCTTGGTAGACCTTTTGAATTAAAAACTGATCATCTTGGGCTGAAGTATATTTTCACTCAGCCAAATCTGAATGCAAGACAACGAAGATGGTTAGAATTTCTATCTCAGTATGATTTCGACATAAGTTATATTAAAGGCAAGGAAAATAGAGTGGCAGATGCACTAAGTTGTAGGAAACATATTTATGCTCTTATAACGTTGAGAACTCAGTTTAAGGATGAAGTAAAAAGTGTTATGGAATTGGATTCTTATTTTCAACAAGTAAAAACAACACTTGCTGCAGATCCAAATGATGTGAGATATAAAGGTTTTCACTTTGATGACAAAGGAATCTTGAGGTTTGAAAATAGAGTATATATACCTTTGTTAAATGAATTAAGAAAGAAATTGTTAACTAAATTTCATAATTCACCTTTTTCTAGACATCCCAACATTACGAAAATTCTTGCTGATATAAAACAACAATATTTCTGGAAAGGGATGAAAAAGGACGTGATTGATTTTGTGACACACTACTTAGAATGTCAGTGTGTTAAAGCTGAACATATGCATCCAGCTAGTTTACTGTACCCTCACAACATACCACAATATAAATGGAAAGTAATTAGCATGGATTTTGTTCAAGGGTTTCCAATGTCAAGAAATAAACATGATGTTATTTTAGTTGTGGTGGATAAACTAACAAAGGTAGCACATTTTATTGTTGGTAATCTTAAGGATGATTCACCTGTTTTAGCAAAAATATTTGTGCATGAAATTTTCAGATTGCATGGAGTACCTGAATTGATCATATCGGATAGAGATCCAAGAATGACATCTAGATTTTGGCAAACACTCAATGCAGCCTTAGGGACTAAACTGAATTTTAGTTCCGCATACCATTCAGAAATGGATGGGTAGACTGAAAGAGTTAACCAAGTTTTGGAAGATATGTTACGAATGTATTGCATGGATCAGCAGTATAAATGGGAAGAGTACCTTCCATTAGTTGAATTTTCTTATAATAACATGTATCACGCCTCTTGAAAATGGCACCTTTTGAGGCATTATATGAGAAGGAAATGCAGAACTCTAGTTAGTTGGGATAGCATAGAGGACAGAGAGGTAATTGGACCTAAAATCCTTACTGAAATGGAACAACAAGATTAAAATGATTTCATGAATGTTTGAAGGAAGCAAAAATAGGCAAAAAAGTTATGCAGACTTAAAAAGGGTTGACAAGAAATTTGAACTTGGTGAAAAGGTATTTTTGTGGGTTAAACCAAAAAAGAGTTCCATAAATTTTGGCAAGGCTGCCAAGTTATCACCTCGTTATGTGGGACCCTTTGAAATTGTTGAAATAATCAACCTTGTAGCTTATCATTTAGCTTTACCTCCTGCTTTATCATGAATGCATGATGTTTTCCATATTTCTTTACTTAAGAAATATGTTTCAGATTTATCACATGTGTTAAATTGGAATTCCTTACAGGTCTAAGACCCAGGAATAATCGTGGTTAAACCCATCCGAGTGCTAGAAACTTGTCAGTTACACTTAAGAATTCACCAAATAAGTCAATGTAAGGTCCAGTGGGACCAATTTAACGAAGAAAGTGCAACCTGGAAAAACCTCGAAGATATGAAAATTTCTTTTCCATATTTGTTTGAATAGAACTGATTCTGTTGATTGATATAAAAACTTGAAGATTTTATTCTGAGTATGTCAATAAACCTGCCAGTTTTGGGCAGATACTAAATTCTTTAGTACTGAAACAACTATTTTAATGCTGAATAATTATGAAAATTTGAATTTTTCAAATCTGGTTCTGTTATGAACTTAAGAAGGAAAGAACTATAATTTGATTATATTCTTGATTGAATTTATTGACTAAGTTAATAATCGGGATGATGATGCTTTTTAGGAGGGAGGTATGTAACGCCTCTAGCATGACAGGTACCTAAGATGACTTCTACTTTAGAAGATACAAACATTGACATGTGATTTGGTCTTAAGACAGTGTACTCTTGTGACTATGGAAATCATGTTTGCAGTAGAAAATAATTCATCCTTTTTATAGGTTCATTATGTCATGTTTTACTGTATTTAATCAGAGCAACCCACCTCCTTATGCAGAATTAGTTCGCTGCTTGATTGTTGGATTTGGTTTCAGTTTTTATAAAACTCTTCCTTCAGAACAACATTACCTTGGATCAATTCCATTGATCCAAGGTATGCTTTTAATACATAATTTTGTGATCATAATGACCAAGTCTGTTAGATCAGTTGATTGTTGGATTCAGACTGTGCTAGAGAATTAATAAAGTCTTCAGACCCTACAGTATGTTGAATATTGATGTCATGGCTGGTTCTTCGTTTAATAGATTGTGATGCTTGCTTGAATGATAACCTATTTTAACTATATGTTTAATGCTAAGTGACTATGTCCTAGAACTAAGTCTAACCTATGTCTCTTTGATATTTTGAAATTAAGATGTTGTGACTTGAGCTTGAGACCTACCTATAGACCTATGTTGATTTCCTAAACTAATGTTAACCTAACTTAAAATGTGGCTAACCTAGAGGGGGCCTATGGAACACATGGACATTGGGTGGTCAGTGGCATCGGTTTCAAGGTAATTAAATGAGAATTAATTCATTCTTATCCTTTCCTACCTCCAACTTTGGCATGGGCATTGGAAAAATTTGGGGAAAGATGAGTTGGCATCTCCACCAAATTTAGTTGCATGTAAATTTTAATGTAGTCTTCACCAAAAGTGGAGATGGCAGTGGCATGGAAAATGAGGGAACTGACATCCTTTGCATTTAATGTTTTTGAATTTGGAAAAAACCACCTAGGAAGGTGCATGAGGGTTTTGGTTGTTTTTGATCTTTTGGTTCATTTGCGAACCGAGCTCTGCATGAGATTGTTTCTTGCTCTTCAAACCTCTAGTTCGATTCTTGCATGACTGTAATTTTTGCATGGCATTGAACTTATAATGGAAACTATGGAAACTATAAAATAAATGGGAAAGTGTGAAGGTTTTTGTTGACATTCGTGGAAAGGAAGAAGCTATTGAATTTTTGCTCAGAGATCTCCTACGAAACAGTGAAGGAGAAGCGCTATCAAGCATGATAGGCTCTTCCCATTAAGTTGATTTAATTTTACTTAAATGTTTTCATTAAAAGAACCTGCTCTTGGGGATAAATTGGTTTTTGCTAAATGTTATGATCTCTGCTTTCGATGCTTGTATTATTTATTGTGTTTTACTGTTTGACTTCACTATTATGATGGATGATCTATTCTGGGTTTTGATTCCCTTGTTTTGAATTAATGAGTTATTTAACTTTGTTTGAGCCTGAGATGGAGTTGTAACTATTTGAACTCTTGTTGAGCTGTGTTAAACTTGTGAGTAACTTGATTTCTTAAATTTGTGGAACTTGTTTGATGAGATCTTGTGTCACCTTTGTGAGAACACTTCAAAGTATAAACTTGTGAGTAACTTGACTACTGTTTGAGCTTGAATGAATATTTGTGGGAAATAGAATTTTGCATCTCTGGGTTTAACATAATCTTCTTAGTTTGATTGGGTGCAAAAAACTTCATGATCGTGCCCGATGTTTCTTTTATCACTCTGTGGTTATGATTCTGGGTTTTTTTCTAACCTTCCTATGTTTCAGTCATCTGTTCCAGTGGTTATTGAGGAAGATGCATTGTTTTGAATTTGGCTTTGAAAGAAGCTTTCATCTTGTTAAATACTTGCTATATCTTTTTTGTTCACCAATAGAGGTATTGGAATGATTATCCATGTTAGCACTTTGAAAGGAATCATTGCTTAGGAAAGGGTAATTTAAAAGAAGTGTTATTCTATCTTCTATTCTTTTGAGAACTTGGGTAACCTCTGAAATTGATGTAATTGATGCTTTGAAGGGGAAATTATCTTGGGTTTAAGCTCATTGTGTTACAGTTTTTGTTATCGAACTTGTGAGTCTGAATAGTTATTTGGACATTAATGGTTGTACTGGGTTAGTCTGTTTTCTTGGCCTTGGGCCATCAAACTTGTTTCGGTTCTTTTTCTAACGAAGGCACATGTATCTGTGTATAAGGAATGTGTGTTTGGGGGCTTAGCTTTATCGTATTCGATCATATTTTCTTTTCATCATCTAGGTGTAGAAGGACTATGAAGAATTACTTTTCTATTAATTCCCTTCCTTCCTCTACCATGTCTGTGGCAAATGGTACTTGATGTCTTGCGAGTTTTTGATGTTATCCTTACTTGGTCTCTTGAATTATGAAAGGTAATGACTGTTGTGGTCATAATTTATTTCCTTCTTTGGGACTGTAGTCATTCTATTTGATCTCTGATTGTTCTCTGTTTGGGGAATTTCGGTAAAGGATAGTAGGGAATGGACTTACCTATTTTATGTTCTTGTTTATAGCGTGCTCTTTTTCTATCATGCTTAGAAAGTTGAATATACAATCTCTTTCTCTCCTTTGATTTTCATTTTGTTTCATTCTTGATGAGGGAGCTATCCAGTGGGTCTGTTTCGTTGAACCTTCACTAGGACTTGTTTGTAGAATTAAGTCTAGTTGTGATTGAACAGTTAGCTGAAGTAGAGGTTAATTAGGAGGATTGTTGTGTTGGTTGAAAATATTCTATGAAGTCTTTTTATTTGATGAAAATTATTTGAACAGGTTGAAGGAGCTGAAGTTGATTGTTAGATCCCTCCATTCTTCTATTTTTCCTTAGCATAGAAATTGATGTATCACTGAGGGATTGTGTGCTTAGTTCCAATTGCATGCTAAGTTGATCTCATTCTTTATTGAAAGTTTTTTTAGTCTGAACTTGAAACTTAGATTGGTTTCTAATTCTGAATTTGAGTTAAAGTACTCTTAAATTAGAAACCCTTTTCTAAATATGTTGTTTGGTCCATCCTAAACCTATTCCTATTTTTGATTTGATCTTGGCATCTCATATTCTAGGATGGAATTAGGTGAAATAAATGTTGAGATGAAAGTACTATTGTTCTATCTAATGTTCATCTATTCCTAAGAGATAGTAGGGATAGTTATCTTCCCATGTTAAATAGGATTAAATGAGAAGTGAATAATGTATAATGATATATGAAAGGACAATTTGTGATTTTGATAGAATAGTACTTACTGGATTAATGTTTTAATTAGTTTTATGTAAAACAATAGTATGAAAGTTGAAGTTGTTTATATCTTGATCTATTCTTAATTATGATATGGTTTATCACCTTACCTCTCTCTCTCAATTGTGACTAGTAATTCCTTTTGGTATGTCTTTCTATAATGCTTAAATTGTTTCATAACAACAAAGTTCTCTTTATGAAATAGTTAGCTAAAAGTCACATCTTTTTAATGCTTAGTGCTTATCATGCTTAGTTCAATGAACTGACCCATGCTAGCAATTTTTTGCAGATGGACTTCGTAAGTGATGAAAGGAGAAAAGATATTTAGGAACTTATATTTGTTTATCAAAGAGACTGGATATTTTTATGATTAAATATGGTTCATTACTAAAATGTACTTTATGGAAAAGAAATTTGTATTTGAAATTGATTCAAGTATTGTTGTTTGGCATTAGTAGTGTCTGAAGTGTTTGGACTTATTAAATGTATGAATATTTTGATGAATAAAAGATATGTGAAATTTTTTGTATTTGATGTATTTCCTTTGGCAATCAATGGGTGGAAATGTTAGGTAATTCTCTACTTTTCAGTCAATAGCTTACTCTTTGGATTGGAATAGAATGGATAGAGATTAGGGGTACTAGATGTACTACCCTCTCTAGTGAAAATGCAACTTATTAAGTTGACATTTTTGTTTGGATACTCAAATAATTCACTTTAAATAATCATTAACCCTTTATAAGAAAAGGGCAAGGCAACTTCCATGAAATGATTAATACATTGTCTTAAGATCTCTGTAAATTAAATCAAAAAAATATGTTTGATGAGTTGATGGTGTGCTATCTCATGAAGAGTTCCTTAATTGGATTAGCAATGTTAAGAAAGGAAATTAAATGGGATTAGAATTCATTCCATTGAATTATAATATAAAAATAATTTTTTATGATCTTATGTAAGTTAGGGCTTGAGTAGGTGAGTAAATAAAAACATTGTTATGTATGTTGAATCTGTTATGTGAAACATAAATCAAAATGTTATGAAAATAAAAACATAACTTATGAAATTATTGGAAGAAGACGTATCTGCATACCCACTTTAATTGTAGTTTTTAACTCATAACCCTAATGGTTAATGAACCTAGTTGTTTAGTAGGGATACTGCAATTAACCCTTAATTAAAAAATTTTAATAAATCATCAACTTCTTTCTAAGGTGTGTTCATCCAGATGAGGTGAACTCAGTCAGATGTTGGCACATGCCAATTGTAATACAGTACCTTCATGAAGACTTAGGTATTCATGAGGATATTGTGTTACAGTTGACATGTTGCAACACCCTTCAGATTTAATCATCTAGATCTACATAAACTCTGACTTGATCATAGTTCCACCCTAGGTAGAGTTAGGGGCATGAACTAGTGTCAGGGTCAACTCACGATGACTTGGGATAACTAGACACACGCAATCGACTTAGGTCGATTGAGTATTTCTATGTACCCTCAGTCACCGCAAGTAGTCCTCCACACTAGACTATGTTGCTAACCTTGGTTAAGGTTAAACCTTGAACAAGAGGACTAGTAGGAGTTAGTAAAGACCATTCTAGATAACAGATGAAGTGGGGTGAAGGATGTATTCCATATGATAAGTATGTCATCTAGGAGTATAAACATGAACAGTATGTTTAAAATATTTAGCCAAAGTATCGCAAGCTACTGGTTGTGTTGTCTTATGTCACCTAGTTTAAGATGTAGGATTTTAGATTAATATGGTAGCATATATTCAGATAGTCCTCTTAAACAAAACACTTGATACCTCGAAAACGGTAAAGGAACCAAGTATATAAATCACTAAGTTAACATGAGAGATCAATATGATGTTGAGTCATGAAATGAGAGGTCGATAACTCACTGAGTCATTTACAGGTGCATATGGTTTCTGTTATGAGATGGAATAGATGGTAGTGTGTGTTCTAAATTATGTTAATTTAGAACAGAGAACATTTTCTTAAAAAATAAAATATGAATAATTTCCCATGTTTCCAAATTCTTAAAATGGGAATGTTACAATACTATGAATCCAACTAACATGATAAGAAATGTGCAACATGGAATATTATGAGAAAGAAATTATACATCCAATCAAGATCTAAGACAATGTTTTTGAATTTTTACAAATACATGAACATGAAATAGAATAGCTATGAGAGGGGAGCAAGGTTTCCCCCCAATGTATGTGTATAAGGTGAGGTCCATGTAGGTAGGTGTACCATCAACAATGATGTTTGAACCTAGAATAAAAGTGTTTCATTAGGTAGAAATGGTGAAGAAGTAATATGCCCCCAAGTTTGAATTTCATGGTGATCTAAGTGATACCATTGAGAGAGTTATAAATATGAAATATATCCAACGTGATTTAGATTATATGTATATTATGAAAAATATTTTGGCATATTTTTGAAGAAAAATTTGATGCACAAGTCATGCATGCCCATGACATATTCTTCATTAGTAAAAGGTGAATTAGAGTGCTTATGTGCATTCTATCATGAAACATTATGAGTGTAATCAAGAATTGAATCCTTATGAATAGAGATGGTCTTAAATGCTATATGATAAGTTAGAATAGTATTATGCATATCAATAATTCCACCAATGTAATCTAGCCAAGATTTCCCAATTGTAAGGGAAAAAGTTCATGGATTAAGTGCAACCTAAACCTGCATGTAAAAGACCCTTATACCATAATCTGCTAGGAGAAAGATATAGCATTGATATTTACTATGTGGTTTGAGAAAAGGTATCATATTGGTGAGAATGAGGCCCAAGTTTTTAAGAGCCTCATAGGTACATATGGTTTCATAACACTAAGGATCATAAGGTTCATGTTTCCAATACTCTTGATTAATGTATAATGTGCAAATAAATCAACCAAAAGAGGAAGGTGGCCTAGAAGAAGAACCAATAATAGAAAGAGGACCTTTTTTCGGTGAGCATAGGATCTAGAATGGTTTCAAGGGTGTGCATGGTATTATGATAAGGAACCGTATCAGTAGTAGTAGCCTATGGAGTTAGACATTTAACCTCATATTCACCATGACCTGTAGCAATGTAGTGATGAGAAATAAGGATTCATAAAATTCCATGGGGGTAAAAAGCACGAAGATTTTCATTGATAAGGTCAATAATATCAACAATATCATCATTAAAATCATCAGTCTTAATATGGAGGTATTGTTTATAATTTGCTAGGGGTTTTGTAACATATTTGGAAGGTGTTTGGGAGGATATAATAGGAGAGATTAGATCAATAAATTGATTCTGAGTGGAGGAAGCGATAGGAGGTGGTGATATAGGATTATAATTTTTGGTCTCCCTAATATCATATGTATCAATACAATGTGAGGGGATTTTTTGAGCTAGGGAAATGATCATGGAGGTGGAAGATTCCATGTGATATTATTTGAATGGTTCAGAATCAACAGTAACATTATGTTCATAGCTATCAAAGATAAACTTGACACAACGACGGAATTTAAAATGGATAGCTCTCATGTCATGGATCCAAAGTAGGCCAATGAGGAGATTAAATTACAATGGGGCATCCATAACATAGAAAGGATTAATGATATTATAAGGTCCCACTTGTAATTTCAATTTGATAGTACTTATGTATGCATGATTGATAGTGTCATAGCCACAAACAACAAGAGTAGATTGTTCAATTACACTATGAGGAATATTGGTTTGGGCTAGTAAGGATAGAGGACAAATATTTAATGCAGAACCATTATAAACAAGTACACACTTAATTGGGAAACCTTTGATCCAAGCCATGATAAGGAGAGACTCATGTGGGATATCCTCATCAATAAATATGATACAACTACTAATATGTTTATACTATTCTATGAGATTGGCAAGGGCAACATGAGGGTCATCACTTTGTGTTTTCAGAATAACTCGCAATGTGGTTTTGAGAGTGTGATGAAAATCAATAGTCTTACACAAGATATCAAAGAGATATATCTTAAAATAGGTATTATTTAATTTCTCAATGATATCATACTCTTTAGATGAAGTGGTAGCTTGAGGGAGTGGTTCACTAAGAAGAGGAGGGAGAGAAGTAGGGATATGTATTGGTGAAATAATTTTTTACAGTGCAAACTATTAGTTTCTCCCAAAGTTCATAAGGCTAAGCCCCTCCTTGTGTATTAATATGCTCCCATTATTCAATGTAAAATACCTAAAACTGTGGGGTGCCCATTAGGCTAGGGATTATACAGGAACAATCCACTAGACATGTGTTAAAGTGCTTGTACAAAGTATAAGGGATGAATTTTCTATGAAAAGAGATAAAGGAGAGTTTGGGAAATAAGAAGAGAGAAGGTTAATGTTATGAGTAGGCTTACAAAATTCACATACATCAACCAAAGTAGGTCCACATCCAATAAGAAGAACACAAGAATGTGAGAAATCAACAAGACTAATAAACTAGAGACACACAGTTTTGCAGGTTCATTGATCAAGGATATAAAGTTTCTTATTATTTATGCAATATTACCATGCTTAAAAATTTGGAAAGTAAAGAGAGAAGAAGAACATAAGCATAAAAATAGAATAAATGTAGCTTTTATTACTTGATGTAGTAGTGGTAAATATCAACAAAATACAATCAATCAAAAATTTCCACACCTTTGGAATGGAGGAGCCATTTTAATGTATAGCATACAAAAAGGTATCTTCATCTACCTCTGAATGAATTTTTGCCTATCCCCATCACTTGTGACCTTCCATATTCCTAGGATACAAAAGTGATCCTTTTCATTATTAGTGAAAAATGAATCTTATAATGTTTATGTTGATTTTGAAGGTCACATAAGTGAATAAGAAAAACTAGGGGAAAATTGCATTCTTAACGGAAAATTAGAATATGGAGAGAGATGGAGAGAGATAGATATATAGAGAGAGATAAGAGTTGACCAATTTAATGAGGATGAGGCTTTTTTTGATTAAGAACTATCCATTCATGATCCTTTAGGGAGATTATCTAGAATGATATCTTGTCCTTTAAATTCTCTACTGAACTGGGCTATTGCTGGTGCCACCTTTTCTTCTTCTGGAATCTGAATATAGCTCAATACTTTGATCCATGTCTTGGGAATATCATTATTATCCTCACACTGACTAAGACATTCCTTGTGATCTCTTATAATGCTATAAATATATCCATTCATGTTGGAAAGTGGCTCTAAAGTATCCTCTTTAAAGGAGAGAAGATCACTTGCCTCCTTTTTAACCAACTCTTGGAAATAAATAATGAGTTCTTCTAATGATAAATGCTCAATGATTGGAAGGGATCTAAGATTTTGAAAATAGTTATATTCATCATCTAAAATATTAAAGGCATGTTGTTCACTAGATTAAATTTTGGAGATGACATATTTTATCATGTCATATCTAGTATTCAAAGTGTGGATCTAAACTAGGGACATGTTCTCAGCAATGGATGTGAAGATATTCCTACTCAGGAGAGTGTGCGAGTTGAGACAACTCATTTTAGACAAAATCAGGAACACACTATCCCAATGGATCTTCTCTTTTTCAATATCCTCCTTCATTTTCTTCACTTTTGAAATGGTGATAAGAAAATATTTGAATAGAGAGAGAACCTATGACAATAATGTTTTTCCTTAACCAAGAGTCTTTTCAACCCAGCTATCATTGGCCTTTCCTTACATTGATTAATCTTGATATTTCTTTATTATTTCGGGGCCAAAGATACTGGTAGGAGTGATAGCCTCCATGGGAGGAGGTGATACTACAAAAGGATCCAAAAATGTTTGCACATAAGAGGTTAGAGTTCTTACATGCTCTTCCAACCATTCCGTTGTTTTCTTATGGTCCTCATTTTGAGAAAGTATGTGGGTAGTAGATTCCTTCAAAATATGTGCATCACCCTCACGTGTAGCTTGAACTAATGAAATATTTGTCATCTTGTAGTCACTTTGACTCATTTCTTTCATAGGTTGTGTAACCTTTGGTTAGGAAATTTCTACATACTGGTCATTATAAGTTCCACTAAAAACATGAGAAGCTACTTGTGCCTTTTGTCTTCCCTTGGATCTCAAAAATTTTGTGATGGCTCCAAATTTGGGAACTAAGGATTGTATTATTGATCTTGGTTCACTCATAAGAAACTCTTGAATCCATGAGAATTCATCTTCCATAGTAGAAATGATGTTAGTCATAGGAACACTTTCAGCAGCCTGGTGAGGTATCGCATTTTTTTTTATTATAGAAAGGTTCCACCACTGAGAAATACACACTTGGATTTTGATGAAGAACAGGAATCCATGATGGAAAAATATCACATGGATCAAGAGGATCTATAGGATCTTCGATGATAGAGACCTTATTATGAAGATTTCTATAATAGGGAACCTCTGTGTGCCCTCTTTTCATCATCTTTATTTTCTAATATTCTTTTCTCATGTCCCTCTGTTGTACTAAAATGAGGTTTGGTTACAATGTTTCTTCCTTTGAAGTTTGATCACATTACCAGGTGTTGAATGAGTGTTTAAGAACACTATTATGTAAATTTCATCAAGTGAAACAAAGATTGTTTCTTAGTCTTTCATACAGGGGGCTTCCTATGAAGATCACCCATTTACCCTTCGTGATTCTAGAGTACTCCACGAATGGAATAAAATTTAGTGTGCTTGTGTAACTTCTTATTAAGATGCATCATATGGGAATAGAATATTTATTGATCCTTCACACATGATGGCTTTGAATACCTTGATAACTTTATTAGCTCATTTTGACTTGCTTCTTGGATAAATTTGGACATGATGGAAAATTCAAGATATGATGACCCTCAAATTACTCCATGAGCTTCACATTTCACTTTTGAACATGATTACACCCTTTTTCACTTCACAATTCATTTTCTTAACCAATATTTCACCTGAGTGAAAACATGCTGATAACATATAGACACCTTTTTACTTAATTTGCTCCACGTGGAAACAAATTTCCTTCTCCAAATAGAAGGATTGATCCTTGAATGGAACTTGAGAATGAATCACATGTTTTTAGCCTCCAAACTAAATTGATCTCATCACCAAGCACTAAGAAAGTGTTTAGAATCACTCTCAAGAGGTATGCATTATTTTTGAGCTTGAGATGATTACTAACATCACTAATGGTGATATTTTCTCATCATTCTAGATTCTTGCATCAAGTTGTTCCTTGTAGAGATCACTTAGGAACTGATGCTTTAAGAGCTTGTGGAGAGTTTTCTTTCTATTTTGGGACACAAAACAAATTCCTTTCCTTGCGATGATGGAAAAAGTCAAGAAGATAAGTAGAACAGGAGATGCCATGACTTTCTGGGCTCAATTCCAAAACTTGCTATTTTTTAGCAAGTCCTATTCATGACTGTTATTTTTACCAAGTTTTCATTTTTTTTCCTTTTGATGTTTTTAGGTTATTTGGAGAATTATAAATGTTGAAGGTTAGATATTTTTAAAAACCTACAATTTTTATATTCCCACAACCTTGAATACTATTATTTTTAGAAATTTTTCTAAATTCCCCTTTTTAATGTTTTTTTGTTTATTCAGGATATTACAAATGCTAGGAATTCACTATTTTGAGGAAATTACTATTTTCAACTACCCTCTACTTTGAAAACTTTCTATTTTTATAAATTACACTTACTGGTGTCGGGTTAAAATGAAACCACTGTAAACAAAATTATTTTACAGTAGGACCTTCTACTCTGAATTTCATGGTTTTCTACCCGTTGGATCTTTGTGAAAATAAAAAATCAGGTTTTAGGGTTTGATATTTCATTTTCCTGTTATAAAAAATCTAGGGCATTAATGAATTTTCTTCCACATCCTTCCCAAATGCATTTTAGAGAGGGAGATTCTGGAAAAATTTCAAAGCAATCAAGCTTCCGATTAAAGAGTTATGGAGTGTATGGAAGAATTTTGGAATAAGTCTAGGTGAAAATGGTGTTTGGAGGGTGTTACTATAACACTCTTCATAAAAATGGTTAGCTTTTAGGTGAATGAAAAGTTAAGGGAGGTTTGTTATGTTTTTAAGTCACTTGCTAACTGTACAACCTGACTAGGGTTATAATGGATTGATAGATGGTTTGAAAATGGTGTAAAGGGGACAAAAAGGACACTGGGGACATAAAATTGCACCTTGCACTAGATGGTGACAAGTGATATCTTTTGGTGTTCAATGGATGATATGAGGGGGTTGGGAAATGGCACCGATGGAGCAAAAAAAATTTGCATGGGGGTCCATGAGCTACATGAAAGCTTGGATCATACTTTTGTGTCCCCCTTCTCCTTTTGGGGATAGAGGGGATATAGGGGACACCAGGGACAGAAAATTGTAACTTGGGTGAAGGAAGTAGGTTGTACTTTTGTGTCCCCCTTGTCCCCCATGCACCACGGGAACAGAGGGGACACTTGGGTGTTTAAAGAGAAACTTAGGGAGGAGGATGAGGTCACACTTTTATGTTCCCGTTATCCCCTAGGGGGCAGATGGAACACATGGGTGTCTAAATTATGACTTTTCTATTATGGGAAATCCAGTTTTGCACTAAATGTCCAAATTTGGACACCAAACTTGCTTTTTTCACCTCAGAGGTTTAGAAGAATGTTTTGGGGTCAAATAGTATATGATTTCGACTCTAAAACACATTATAAGATGAATGGAACAATTTTAAATACTTTATTCATCCTTAAACTCAAAATTTAGATCCTTTTTTGTTTGGAACTATGAGGGGTAGATGTAGTGTTTTGAAATGTTTCAAGAAACCTTTGAGTATTGGAGAAGAATTGATGTTTCCACCTTGTATATAATTCCCATAGATTTTATATGCCTAATTTTTTGTTATCAAACTCTTTATTCAACTCCTAGAATCCTTCAGAGAAGTCATATTTCACCATTAATATGTTCATTCCATGCACCTAGAAAACCCAATGTTGAACAAATTATTCCTAAATTTGATTTTCTTTCCTAAATATTCCTAAATTTATTCTAAAATATCTAATACTCTCTAAACCCACCCTTGTATTCCTTATTTTTTCCTTTAATTTTCATGAAGGGTTCTTATTGGCTTCAGAATGGCCAAAATGGCCTTTTTAGGCCACTGGAGGAAGTTATCTCTCATTGAAACTTGTTGAGTTCATTAACCATCTCGAGTAAGCATCCCTACACACTAAAAAAAATAATGACTTGTTAGGAATTTCCTCTTATCCTAGGTGAGGGTTGAAATGATGGCAGGCTGGCCAAAGGAAGGATTCATAGTGACTAGGAAGCTTAATTTTCAATTAGGTGACTGGTTGCCATGCTTAAATTTTTCATGATATAAATTTTACATGACAACATTTGGATATAGCTCAGGGATCTAGCTTGGGGACCTTGGACTGTAAGGGGAAATGTATAACCTCATAAATCTCTTGGTAAGTAGACCAGTGCTTTATCAAATTGGGAAAAGGAGTCAATTCCTCACTAGTAACACAAGCGACGAACACACACAACTCAAAGGCAACATACTAAAATAGGAAAGTTCAAGAACACAACATAAACGAAAAATTTTATATGGGGGAGGGGAATTTATTGAGGTGAGGTATTAATATAAACACACCCGATAACGGAATGAGAAAAGTAGGTTCCATCATGGAATAATGGGTTGAATTCATACCACTTCTAGAGCTCCAAGATAATCTGATGGTCATGGCATTCCCTCATGATTCCTTTATATTGTTAGAAAAGAAGGAGAGATACAAATTTTCCATCCTCATATTGATATTGCATAGAAAACACCCATGCATTCAATGACCATTTTGTTACTTATTTTAAATTTTTGGTTTTTGGAATTTCTACCTGATGCTTTATGACTATGAGAAGCCCATCCTCCATGTTCTCAAAAATAGAATCTATACTTTTGACATGAATGAGGTTATCATCCTTGAGTAAAGGTTGTAGCATGGAACCATTTCTATATTCATATCAGGAAATCCATAAGTGACGAGAACAAGTTGATTCTTTCCCCATTCACAAGATTCTTCTAGCTTCTCACTTTGTTGTCCTGAAAAATTATTGTAGACACCTATGATTTGAATTGAGCAAGTTAAATACTTAAATTGCACTAATATATACAACACTTGGATTTTGAATGAATAACATTGAATCCATGATGGAAAAATATCACATGGATCAAGAGGATCTATAGGATCTTCGATGATAGAGACCTTATTATGAAGATTTCTATAATAGGGAACCTCTGTGTGCCCTCTTTTCATCATCTTTATTTTCTAATATTCTTTTCTCATGTCCCTCTGTTGTACTAAAATGAGGTTTGGTTACAATGTTTCTTCCTTTGAAGTTTGATCACATTACCAGGTGTTGAATGAGTGTTTAAGAACACTATTATGTAAATTTCATCAAGTGAAACAAAGATTGTTTCTTAGTCTTTCATACAGGGGGCTTCCTATGAAGATCACCCATTTACCCTTCGTGATTCTAGAGTACTCCACGAATGGAATAAAATTTAGTGTGCTTGTGTAACTTCTTATTAAGATGCATCATATGGGAATAGAATATTTATTGATCCTTCACACATGATGGCTTTGAATACCTTGATAACTTTATTAGCTCATTTTGACTTGCTTCTTGGATAAATTTGGACATGATGGAAAATTCAAGATATGATGACCCTCAAATTACTCCATGAGCTTCACATTTCACTTTTGAACATGATTACACCCTTTTTCACTTCACAATTCATTTTCTTAACCAATATTTCACCTGAGTGAAAACATGCTGATAACATATAGACACCTTTTTACTTAATTTGCTCCACGTGGAAACAAATTTCCTTCTCCAAAATAGAAGGATTGATCCTTGAATGGAACTTGAGAAATGAATCACATGTTTTTAGCCTCCAAACTAAATTGATCTCATCACCAAGCACTAAGAAAGTGTTTAGAATCACTCTCAAGAGGTATGCATTATTTTTGAGCTTGAGATGATTACTAACATCACTAATGGTGATATTTTCTCATCATTCTAGATTCTTGCATCAAGTTGTTCCTTGTAGAGATCACTTAGGAACTGATGCTTTAAGAGCTTGTGGAGAGTTTTCTTTCTATTTTGGGACACAAAACAAATTCCTTTCCTTGCGATGATGGAAAAAGTCAAGAAGATAAGTAGAACAGGAGATGCCATGACTTTCTGGGCTCAATTCCAAAACTTGCTATTTTTTAGCAAGTCCTATTCATGACTGTTATTTTTACCAAGTTTTCATTTTTTTTCCTTTTGATGTTTTTAGGTTATTTGGAGAATTATAAATGTTGAAGGTTAGATATTTTTAAAAACCTACAATTTTTATATTCCCACAACCTTGAATACTATTATTTTTAGAAATTTTTCTAAATTCCCCTTTTTAATGTTTTTTTGTTTATTCAGGATATTACAAATGCTAGGAATTCACTATTTTGAGGAAATTACTATTTTCAACTACCCTCTACTTTGAAAACTTTCTATTTTTATAAATTACACTTACTGGTGTCGGGTTAAAATGAAACCACTGTAAACAAAAATTATTTTACAGTAGGACCTTCTACTCTGAATTTCATGGTTTTCTACCCGTTGGATCTTTGTGAAAATAAAAAATCAGGTTTTAGGGTTTGATATTTCATTTTCCTGTTATAAAAAATCTAGGGCATTAATGAATTTTCTTCCACATCCTTCCCAAATGCATTTTAGAGAGGGAGATTCTGGAAAATTTCAAAGCAATCAAGCTTCCGATTAAAGAGTTATGGAGTGTATGGAAGAATTTTGGAATAAGTCTAGGTGAAAATGGTGTTTGGAGGGTGTTACTATAACACTCTTCATAAAAATGGTTAGCTTTTAGGTGAATGAAAAGTTAAGGGAGGTTTGTTATGTTTTTAAGTCACTTGCTAACTGTACAACCTGACTAGGGTTATAATGGATTGATAGATGGTTTGAAAATGGTGTAAAGGGGACAAAAAGGACACTGGGGACATAAAATTGCACCTTGCACTAGATGGTGACAAGTGATATCTTTTGGTGTTCAATGGATGATATGAGGGGGTTGGGAAATGGCACCGATGGAGCAAAAAAAATTTGCATGGGGGTCCATGAGCTACATGAAAGCTTGGATCATACTTTTGTGTCCCCCTTCTCCTTTTGGGGATAGAGGGGATATAGGGGACACCAGGGACAGAAAATTGTAACTTGGGTGAAGGAAGTAGGTTGTACTTTTGTGTCCCCCTTGTCCCCCATGCACCACGGGAACAGAGGGGACACTTGGGTGTTTAAAGAGAAACTTAGGGAGGAGGATGAGGTCACACTTTTATGTTCCCGTTATCCCCTAGGGGGCAGATGGAACACATGGGTGTCTAAATTATGACTTTTCTATTATGGGAAATCCAGTTTTGCACTAAATGTCCAAATTTGGACACCAAACTTGCTTTTTTCACCTCAGAGGTTTAGAAGAATGTTTTGGGGTCAAATAGTATATGATTTCGACTCTAAAACACATTATAAGATGAATGGAACAATTTTAAATACTTTATTCATCCTTAAACTCAAAATTTAGATCCTTTTTTGTTTGGAACTATGAGGGGTAGATGTAGTGTTTTGAAATGTTTCAAGAAACCTTTGAGTATTGGAGAAGAATTGATGTTTCCACCTTGTATATAATTCCCATAGATTTTATATGCCTAATTTTTTGTTATCAAACTCTTTATTCAACTCCTAGAATCCTTCAGAGAAGTCATATTTCACCATTAATATGTTCATTCCATGCACCTAGAAAACCCAATGTTGAACAAATTATTCCTAAATTTGATTTTCTTTCCTAAATATTCCTAAATTTATTCTAAAATATCTAATACTCTCTAAACCACCCTTGTATTCCTTATTTTTTCCTTTAATTTTCATGAAGGGTTCTTATTGGCTTCAGAATGGCCAAAATGGCCTTTTTAGGCCACTGGAGGAAGTTATCTCTCATTGAAACTTGTTGAGTTCATTAACCATCTCGAGTAAGCATCCCTACACACTAAAAAAAATAATGACTTGTTAGGAATTTCCTCTTATCCTAGGTGAGGGTTGAAATGATGGCAGGCTGGCCAAAGGAAGGATTCATAGTGACTAGGAAGCTTAATTTTCAATTAGGTGACTGGTTGCCATGCTTAAATTTTTCATGATATAAATTTTACATGACAACATTTGGATATAGCTCAGGGATCTAGCTTGAGGACCTTGGACTGTAAGGGGAAATGTATAACCTCATAAATCTCTTGGTAAGTAGACTAGTGCTTTATCAAATTGGGAAATAGGAGTCAATTCCTCACTAGTAACACAAGCGATGAACACACACAAAGGGAAAAGAAAAAACACACACAACTCAAAGGCAACATACTAAAATAGGAAAGTTCAAGAACACAACATAAACGAAAAATTTTATATGGGGGAGGGGAATTTATTGAGGTGAGGTATTAATATAAACACACCCGATAACGGAATGAGAAAAGTAGGTTCCATCATGGAATAATGGGTTGAATTCATACCACTTCTAGAGCTCCAAGATAATCTGATGGTCATGGCATTCCCTCATGATTCCTTTATATTGTTAGAAAAGAAGGAGAGATACAAATTTTCCATCCTCATATTGATATTGCATAGAAAACACCCATGCATTCAATGACCATTTTGTTACTTATTTTAAATTTTTGGTTTTTGGAATTTCTACCTAATGCTTTATGACTATGAGAAGCCCATCCTCCATGTTCTCAAAAATAGAATCTATACTTTTGACATGAATGAGGTTATCATCCTTGAGTAAAGGTTGTAGCATGGAACCATTTCTATATTCATATCAGGAAATCCATAAGTGACGAGAACAAGTTGATTCTTTCCCCATTCACAAGATTCTTCTAGCTTCTCACTTTGTTGTCCTGAAAAATTATTGTAGACACCTATGATTTGAATTGAGCAAGTTAAATACTTAAATTGCACTAATTATACCTTTTCGCACAAACTGGTGACATATTGCCAATAATGCACCATTTCTCTTCTATCACCATTGATTAATTACATTACGCTAATTAATTAACTCTTCTATCACTCAAAATTGTTGATTAATTACCTTCCATTAATTAGTATTCCTTTCTATCTATATTAATTAATTATTCTTAATTAATTAACTTCCCCTTCTGTTTAATCAATAAATCGTCATTTATTGGGTTAAACTCCTCTCACAACCCCAATCATGCTAATGTTTTTTTAGAAATCTTCTATGAGCTACACCTACCTATTAATTAATCACTTTTGATTAATTAATATACCCCCTCAACTCCCAAGAGTCACTAATTACTTATTAATCTCCTCTAAATCAAGATTACTTTATCTAAAGCAACCTTATCCATAACTAACCTATTTTTTTCTATTATCCCACATACAATAGGATTCAAAGCTTCTTCAAACTAGATGGTTATATAAAGAACCCTCCTCCTACCTTTCTTCTTACACCTTTGCATGCATATAGCATAAACTATAGGCATTTTTATCTTTGATCATCCTCCATTAGTGTTAAGCTAGGTATCTTCATCTTACATTCATCCATCTAAGATTTTGAGTCATATGGGGATAATAAAGAAGGTCTTATAGCCATGTCTTGATTGAGACTATGTTCTAAAACCCTTGGGATCAAACAAACAATCACATTTATATTTCTAAGGATCTACATAGTTCCATTTCTAGTTTATCTTTCAAAAGAGTAGAGGATACATTTTTAACAAGTTAGTTTGATTTCCTTCAAAGTTTTAATGCATATTGTTGATATTTAGTCTCTTTAAGCTCTTAACATGATGATCTAGGTTTAGTTATCTTTTTTTAGAAATATTAGGTGTTATTTTCAATTATCTTAGCTTAGCAAACTAATACATGGATACATTTGGCATGCCCAGTGTTCATTCTAACTTTTTCTTCTACCCATTGTGATAATTATTTTTTATTAAATAATTATTTTTAACTCATTTTCGCTACGTCGGGGCAAATTTTTGCTATATGTTCCTTCTCCCTGGGGAATTTTTATTTCTTTCAAGTGATCCTTTATCCTCTCAGTTCTTCTCAAAAACTGAATATCATTAAAATTTAAAAAAATCAAAATTTTCAAAAAATTAAAAAATCAATCAAAAACTCCTAAAAATTGTAAAAATTCAAAAATTTATGAAAATTAGTAAAATATTGTATGCGGCTGAAATTTTTTCCTCACGTATGGTATTCATCCCATATCTTGTTGGCACTTTCACATTTTCTTGAATCAAACAACTTGCAGATCACCTGGATCTACTACCATTCAAAAGCTAGACTGTTTACTTAATTTGTACTCTGGGGCACATCAAGTTTCTTGGTACTGTTTCATAGCACACACAACTTTATCGTTGGACCCTGCATCCTTCATCCATTTCCTTCACATGTATCCTTTCTTGGGGCATCATTTTTAACCCTTTTCATTCCACAAACATTTTGGGATCTTCATCTCGATAACAAAAAAAAATTGTAACCGTCTTAACCGCTTTTGGTTTGAGTATGTGTGTTTGTAGTTGTTTCCCTATTAGGTTAGCTTTTTTACTTTCTCGTATTGCATTGCATTATGTATATTGCATGGAGTTAGGAATCTTTTACTTTCTCATATTGCATTGCATTTTCTATTTTGCATTGAGTTGGTGTTTTCAGAAATGGAAAATTGTCCGTATTATGGATTTTCATGTCATTCTACACTTTTGTTGTAAGCTTATATCTTTAATAAGGACTGATGACATAGATCATTGGCAATATGATGACACAAATTTTTTTTAATATATTGGATGAAAGCTATTTCTTTTCTCTCTATCTTCATTCTTCTTCTATATCATTCTCCTATCAATGTTATTCTTCTCTTTCCCCTCCCCTTTTCTTATTTCCATTCCCTTCATCTTTTTGATCATCGATCAACCTCTTTCATCACCCCATCGACACTCGATAGGGCATCCTTCACTCCACTAATTTTTATTCTCTCTTCAAAATTCACGTGTTTATACTTGTCTACTATCTTTGAAGTGGCATTGCTTACGCCACCCCAAAGAGGGGAAAATGTAGACACCTATAATTTGGATTGAGAAATTTAAATACTTAAATTGCACTAATTATACCTTTTCCCAAAAACTGATGACATATGGCCAATAACACACCATTTCTCTTTTATCTCCATTGATTAATTACATATCGCTAATTAATTAACTCTTCTATCACTCAAGGACATTGATTAATGACCTTTTGTTAATTAGTATTCCTTTCTATCCAGATTAATTAATTATTCTTAATTAATTAACTTCCCCTTTTATTTAATCAATAAATCATCATTTATTGGGTTAAACTCCTCTCACATCCCCGATCATGCTAACGTTTTTTTAGAAAGCTTCTATAAGCTACTCCTACCTATTAATTGATCACTTTTGATTAATTAATACATCCCCTCAACTCCCAAGAGTCACTAATTACTTATTAATCTCCTCTAAATCAAGATTACTTTATCTAAAGCAACTTTATCCATAACTAACCTATTTTTTCTATTATCCCACATATAATAGGATGCAAAGATTCTTTAAACCAAAGGGTTATATAAATAACCCTCCTCCTACATTTCTTCTTACACCTTTGCATGCATATAGCATAAACTATAGGCATTTTCATATTTTAGCATCCTCCATTAGTGTTAAGCTAGGTATCTTCATCTTGAATTCATATATCCAAGATTTTGAGTCATATGGGGATAACCAAGAAGTTCTTGTAGCCATGTCTTGATTGAGACACCATTCTCAAACCCTTGGGATCAAACAAACAATCACATTTTAATTGTTAAAGATCTACATAGGTCCATTTCTAGTTTAGCTTTCAAAGAGTAGATGATAAATGTTTAACAAGTTAGTTTGATTTCCTTCAAATTTGTAATGCATATTGTTGATATTTAGTCTATTCAAGCTCTTAGCATGATGATATTGGTTTAGTTAGCTTTTTTTTGGAGCTATTAGGTATTAGTTTCGATTCTTTTAGCTTAGCTAACTAATACATGGATATAATTACTTTCTATACATACCAGTTCAATATTATCTTTGATATCATTTTCTATGGTGGATTTACTATCCTTGTGAATGAATACATCCATATGAGATTCAAAAATTTCCTTGACCTTCCATTCACCCTGAATACAACCTTCTTCATATAACAGGAAAATGAGGGACTCATCATCACATTCATTCTCATCCACCAAAGATTCAAAGAAAAAATTGATCTTACCTATTTTTCCTATTTTGTTATTGAACATTTTTTCATAAAAAGGATAATTACAAATTAACTCATATGTATCTTGCATAGTCATATCATAAGTCATGATCTCAATACTAAGTCGAGGGTATTCAATTTCTTTTGCAATCTTCAAGATATATTGTACAGATTCCTTCTTCAAAGATACCACATACTATTTTCAAATTCATTTGAATAATATTCACCTTGGACCCCAGGGAGATGATTGGAAACATAATCTTCATATGGCTAGGACTTATTTTAAAAACCCATTTTCTTTTTATCTTCATTCCTTCTCATTCGAGGCTTGTTTCCTTGCAAGTTAAGTCATGTCTGATCTTCATTATTTTCAAACAGAGAGGAAATATCCATCCTAAATGGGTAAGGAACATCTTCCAATTCATGATTCATCAAATCACCCTCATGAAAAGAGAAAGGATGCAATGTAGGGACTGTGACATGAGAATACTTCTTTACTTCATCCTAAACACATCCTAGAAATTCTTCTTCTTCACATGGAAAATAGAATACCCCATACTTGTTGTGGTGATCACTATTACACTCTCTTGGTGATGAAAAGGAAATCAACTCCTCGAAGATCTCATATTATCTTCATCCATCCATGATTGTATCAAGAAGGAAATTATATTCTTTAATTTTCTTTATTTCATCATTGTTCATTTGTGCATAAAATGAAGAACCAAAATGAGAAAGAAAACCTTCAATAATTACCTAAAATTCATCCTCCTAAAGAACTAGTGGTGTTGAAGGAGCATTCATCTCTTAAACATATTCATGGTCAGTGAATTCTGGATAAGCATTGGATCATCTATCATGAGATAAGAATCCTCATCTCTCATGCACATTTTTACTTTTAAGGATTGTTCTTCAGGACAAAATACAGCTGCGAACAGATACTCAACTTTTATGATTTCTTAATTATCCTCTAAGGTGTTGAGTTAACTTTCATAATAAATCTCAAGAAGAGGATAGTCATGAGAAGTACATAAGATTATTTTAGGAACAAATACTTCATATTACTAAGAATAAGAAAAATACATGTTCGGAAATTAGTTCTTATCCTCCTCCTTATAGAGTGCTTCAAGTTGCTCATACCTTTATTTCATGGCTATAACATAACTTAGAATTTCAAGATTGGTTTGAGGATCAAAATTTTCTTCTGCAACTCTCAAAATTATGTTCAAAAACTCCCTTTTCAAGGTTTTGTTTCTTCATCTCCATAAGCAAGAAAATCATCTAAATAAAGAAAGAAAAAAGATAATGCTTTGATTTTCTCAGTTAGCTATGTGCAATTCAAGACATTAACTTCAAAATATTCTTTATTTTATTGATGGGTTTGTAGATTCATCTTCTTGTTGTTCATACAACATTTTATATCTTTTCTACATTCTTCTCATTAGTATCTTATACTCTTGATCATCAACTAATGTAATTCCCATTTTATTTCCTCTAGTGGTAGTCCATTTGAATTAAAGCCATAAGGATTTGATAGTAGGATCTTCAGAGAGAGAAACTTTATCTATTCTATATATTCTTTTCATAACTTTTACACAAATGTTACTAACCTAATTTCCTTTTTTTGATTGCATAGTTTTGGTTGAAGCAAGAGGCCTCCTCATTGTTGTAGAACCCATACTTTTGCAAGAGCTGGCCCAGAATGATGGCTAATTAGAAATCTAGATATCTTGGTGGTCATCTTCTTTTTCATTGTTGTTGTCACTCATTGGTTTTGAACACTAATCTCTACACTTTATCACCATGATGCGGGAAATGAACGTGAAATGGATTCATTCCTTGATAGAGTCACCTTAAGGATATGATTTTCATATCTAAATTTTTTAAGTTTTGGAATACTTATTTTACTTGGAGTTTTTAGATATCTTTTGTGAGTGCATAAAGGGAAGATCTTCCCTAGCAAAGTCATCAAAAATTGTTGGTGAAATAATTTTTCGCATTGAAAATTATTGGTTTCCACCAATAGTCACTTGGCTAAGCCCCTCCTTCTTTTATATAGGGAGGATCCCATTATTGAATGTAAACTACCTAAAACTATGGGGTGGACATTAGATCAAGGATCGCATAGGAATACTCTACTAGATCTGTGGCAAAATGTTTGTACAAATTATAAGGGAGGAATTTTTCGTGAAGAGATGTAAAGGGGAGTTGGGGAAATAAGGAGAGAAGGGGTTAATGTTGTGAGTAGGATTATAGAATTCACATACATCAACCAAAGTAGGTACACAACTAATTAGAATAACACAAAAATGTGTGAAATCAACCAGACTAACAAACTAGATACACATAGTTCTGCAAGTTCATTGATCAAGGACACAAAGTTCCTTCTTGGTTATGCAAGATTACCATGCTTACAAAGTTAGAAATTAGAGAGAGAGAGAGAGAGAGAGAGAGACAGAGAGTAGAGTAACATAAGTATATAAATAGAATAAATGTATCTTTAATTGGTTGATGTAATAGTGGTAAATCACCATAACATACAATCAATCAACAATTGTTAACCCTTTGGAATGGAGGATCCATTCCAATTTATAGCATATAAAAAGGTCTCTTCATCTACCTTCACATGAATTTTCACCTATCCCCATAACTTGTGACATTTCATAGTCATAGGATACAAAAGTGAGTGTTTTCCTTATTAGACAAAAAAGACTCTTACAATGTTGATGTTGAAATTCACTTCTGTGAATAAGATAAACTAGGGGAAAAGTGCATTCTTAATGGAAAATTAGAATATATGGAGAAAGGAGAGAGAGAGAGATAAGGGTTTTACAATATGATGAGGATGAATATTTTGTTGATGAAGAACTATCCATTCATTATCCTTGAGGAAGAGTTCCTAGAATAAAATCATGTCCTTTGAATTCTCTATTGAAGTGGGCTACCACAAGTGCCACCTTTTCTTATTTTATAATTTGAATGAAGCTCAATACTTTGATCCATGTCTTAGAAACATCACTAATATACTTGCATTAATTAAACCATTCTTAGTGATCTCTTGCAATGTTATAAATAGAGCTTCTAATGTTGGAAAAGGAATCCAAAGTATCATCATTGAAGGATAGAGGATCATTTTCCTCCTTTACCAACTCTTGGAAAGAATCAATGAGTTCTTCTAATGATGAATTATCAGTGAGTAGAAAGGATCCAAGATTTTGAATAAAGTTACTAACATCATTCAAAATCTCAAAGGCATGTTGTTCACTAGATTCAATTTCAGAAATGGCATATTTTATCGTGTCATATCTAGTATTTATATTGTGGATCTAAACTAGGGACAAGTTCTCAGCAATAGACGTAAACATATTCCTACTCTTAAAAGTGTGGGAGTCAATACAACTCATTTTAGACACAAGCGGGAAGACACTATCCCAATTGATCCTCTATTTTTCAATCTCCTCATATTTCTTCACTTCTTAAACAATGGTAATAACATATTTGAACAGAGAGAGAACCTCTAGAAAATATTATTTTCCTTGACCAAGAATATTTTTAACCCATCTATCATTGGCCCTTACCTGCATTCAGTAACATTGAACTTTCTTGATTTTTTCGGCGTAAAAACTATTGATAAGAGTGATATCTTCCTTGGGAGAAGGTGATACTGCATAAGGATCTAAAAAAAATTATGCATAATAGGTGAGAGTTATCCGATGTTATTCTAATTGTTCCATTGTTTTCTTATAGGCCTCATTTCGAGAAAGTATATGGTTAGCAGATTCCTTGAACATATGTGCATAACCCTCATTTGTAGCTTGATCCAGTGAAATATTTATCATCTCATATTCACTCTAATTCATTTCTTTCATATTTTTTGAAACCTTTGGTTGGGAAATTTCCACATACTGGTTACCAGAAGTTCCACTAAAGAAATGAGAAGTTACTTATTCCTTTTTTCTTCGCTTATATCTCAATAATTTTGTGATGGATCCAAAGTTAGGAACTACGAATTATTCTATTGTTCTTGGTTCACTCACAATAAAATCTTGAATCCATGGGAATGCATCTTCCAGAGTAGATATGATGTTAGTCACAGGAACAGTTTCAGGATTCTGGTGAGGGATCACATTTTTCTCATTATGGGAATGTTCTGCCACCAAGAAAGAAACACTTAGATGTTGATGAAGAATGGGAGGAAAAGATGGATAAATATCACATGGCTCAAGAGGCTCTATGGGATATTTGATGATTCTGAGCTTCTTATGAAGCTTTATATAATAAGGAATCTTTGTGTGTCCTCTTTTCATCATCTTTCTTTTCTAATATTCTTGTCTAATGTCCCTTTGTTCTACTGAAATGGGGTTTAGTTACAATGTGTATTACTCTGAGTTATGATCACATTACCGTGTGTTGAATGAGTTTTTAAGAACATTATTATATGAATGGAATCGAATGAAACTGAGATGGTTTCTTATTCTTTCATACATGGTGCTTCACCTGAAGATCACCCATTTACCTTTCCTGATTCCAAAGTTCTCCATGAATGGAATCAAACTTGGGATGCTCATGTGCCTTCTTATTAAGATGCCTCATATGGGAATAAATGAATTCTTGATCCTTCACACATGAGTGTTTTGAGTACCTTGATAGCTTGATTAGCTCATTTTTACTTGCTTCTTGGAGAAATTTTGACATGACGGAAAATTCAAGATATGATGACCTTAAACTTACTCCATGAGCTTTACATTTCAATTTTGATCATGATTGCACCCTTTTTCACTTCAAAATTCATCTCCTTAACCAATATGTCACCTGAGTGGAAATATGTTTATAACATCTGGAGACCTTTATGCTCAATTTCTTCCTCATGGAAATGGATTTCCCTCTACAGATAGAAGGAATGATCCCTTAATGGAACTTGAGGATGAATCACATTTTTTTGACCTCCAAACTATGTTGAGATCATGACCAAGTAATGATTAAGTGTTTAGAAGCACTCTCAGGAGGTATGCATTGTTTTTGATCCTAAGATGATTACTAGCATTACTCATGGTGATATTTTCTCATCATTGCAACTTATTGCATCAAGTTGTGCCTTACAGAGATCACTTCAAAATTGATTCTTTGAGAACATGTGGAGGGTTTTATTTCCTGTTTAAGCCACATAAAAACTTATTAGCCCTTCGATGATGGTAAAAAGTAATAAGATAAGTAGAACATGAGCTGCCACAACTTTCTGGGCTCAGTTCCAAGACTTATTATTTTTAGCAAGTCCTATCCATAATGGATATTTTTACCAAGTTTTCATTGTTTTTGAATTCTGATATTTTTGGGTTATTCATAGAATTATAAATTTTTAAGGTTAGAAATCTTTAGAAACCTTCTATTTTTAGATGCACACTACCCTAAATCTTGTTATTTTTGAAAGTTTTCTGAATTCCCCTTTTATGATGTTTCTTGTTTGTTTAGGATATTACAAATGATAAGAATTCACTATTTTGAGGAACTTACTATTTTATCTACTGTCTTCTTTGAACACTTTATATTTTAGAAAGTGCACTTACCAATGTTGTGTTACAACGAAACCACTGTCAAACATCTCCATTTTACACCAAGGCCTTCTGCTCCAAATTTCATGGTTTTTCACCTGTTGTATCTTCATGAAAATGAAAATGTAGGTTTTAATTTTTTTTATTTCATTTTTATGTTGTACAAATCTATGGCATTTTTCTACCACATCCTTCACAAAGGAATTTTAGAGAGGGTTATTCTAGAAAATTTTAAAGGCAATCAAACTTCTTCTTAAAGAGTTACGATCAAATTTCCATTTTGGTGGCTATGGAATGTCTCGAATAATTTTGGAAACATATATAGGTGAAAATGGTGTTTAGAAGGTGTTCTAGAAATAATATTAATAAAAAATGGTTAACATTTTTGTGAATGAGGTGTTAATGTAGTTTTGTTATGTTTTTTTAACTCACCTGCTAATTACACAGGAAGACCAGGGTTAGAATTGAGTGACTGAGGGCTTGTAAATAGTGTAATGGGGACACTGAGGACACCAAAGTGCACCTTACACCAGATGATGACAAGTTACAACTTTTGGTGTGTGGTGGATGGGAAATGGCACTAATGGATCTGAGTGTTACTGGGTCCTAGAGCTACATGCAAGCTTGTGTCACACTTTTGTGTCCTCCTTATCCCTTTTGTGATAGATGGGATATAGGGAACATAAGGGACACCAAAAAGTTACCTGGGTGAAGGAGGGAGATCAAACTTTGGTGTCCCTTTGTTCCCCTTGCACCGTGGGGATAAAGAGGACAAAGGGGACACTTAGAACATCTGGGTGTTCAAAGTTTGATTTGGGAAGGAGGGTGATGTCACGCTTTAGTGTCCCACTTATCCCCCTTGTCCTCTAGGAGGATAAAGGGGATGCATAGGTGTATAAATTGTAACTTTTCCAATCTGGGAAAGCCATTTTTACACTAGATGTCCAAATTTGGACACCAAACTTGTTTTTTCACCTTAAGGGCTTCGAGGAATGTTTTGGGGTCAAATATTATATTATTGTGAATCCAAAATTGATGTAGGGGCATCTTCAAATAACATCAACTAAATAAAATTTCCTCTTTTGTGAGTTCAAGGATGTCAAACTAAGTATACGAAGATAAAGGGAGTTGGCTTTAGGAGGTCAAGACTTTGGAATTTCAAATTTTTAGTTTCCCTCCAAATTGCCATTCAAAACATAAAAGCATGTAATGAGAAATATGTTCTTGTAAAATATGTTTTTAAGTGTGTTAAAGAGTACTAGGGGGTTTGTCAAGGTTTTGTAAGTGTCTTGTATGGTTGTAGGTTGTGTAGTGATTCTTTATGTGAAAATGTGAGTCATGACATATGTGAAGATAATGTAAACTACCCAAATGTAATGATGGGTACATAATGAGTCATTATGGTTCTTAGAGGGAAGTTCCATTTCAAAAAGAAAAAATAGTTATGAAACATGAAATAGGTGGCATACAGTAAGGGAATTCAAGGTTAAGAGACAGTAGAAGTCAGTTTAGAGATCATTCCTCATGGTAGGAGGATAAGGAGAATGTTGGAGTGAAGGAGAACTCAAAAGTTTGAAGAAATATAGTAATATATGAATATAAAATCATTTTTTGGTGTGTTATCTTACCTTTTAAGGGTAGTTCTAAGTTTTTCTTTAAGAAATTATATTCCTCTCTACAATTCTTAGATGAAATCGTTATATGATTGTAAATGAGACTTAGTTTGCATTCCTCTTAGGTTGGTGTGATGATCTATTGCTTTGTTTTGGTGAATAGATTGATTTCTAGTTTGGCATGATAGGGAATATGAATGTGACACTTTAGCTGAGTTTTTGTGAGATTCATGTGTGTGTGAGTTATCTTTTAATGATATTTAAGGTAGTAGCATGAAACAAAAAGTAAACTCTTCGTGAAAGCTTGCATACATGTTGAAATGGACAAGCAAAGAAGTATGTGACTATGTTTTGATGTAGCTTGAGAAAATTAAGTTGAGGGTACTGAACTGTGAGATTGAAGATTATTTCAAGGGTGGTTTCATTGTTATATAATGGACTAATACTAAGTATGTTTCTCAGGAACCTAGTTTCTTTGTAGATAACTGTGTGTCAGTTACTAACACATGTCTTCACATGTAATAGTAAAAGAAAATATGGATCATAATAATGCACTCATATTCATATGCCACTTTTAACTAAGAACCCTAAACAAGTATAAGATAAATATGCATGTCAAGAATGAATCCCTAAAAATAAATTACATGCATCTTATAAGCCTTTGAAAACTCTCAGGTTGTATAATAGCCTACAGGCAGGGTAATGCTAGGGTTTGAGATTAGGAGGTGGAAATAAATGTTACTAATCCTAAAATTTTGTATAAATGATGCTGAAAGAGTCCTTAAAGGGATTCTAAAATAAATTTATCTTTTCATTGGTTGAATTTGGTTATTTCCTTGACATTCTCCATCAAGAAACAATGAACACAGTCTAGGCCTGAGAAGGAAGGTGAATTTATAGAGGGGCTAGGATTTATAGGTGGAGTTACACCTTGAAATTTATTAGGAAGAATGAAGGGTCTAATGGGTGATTAAAATTTCTTTGTTTGTGTTTTGAAACCCTATACAGATGAAGATAATCCTAACAGAGTGTCGGAGCAAGGCTAGTTGGACTAGTGAAGGTTGAAATAGAAAAGAAAGGATTGTGGGAAAAGAGAAAGGAGATAGCTTCTATAATTTTGCATACACCTTAGTGATGGCAAGGAGAAATTTAGGAAGGTTTTGGTTTGTGTTGGACATGCATCGATGTCACCAATTATGACCCATGAAAGATCTTATTCTCAGAGAATACCCAAGGATGGTTTTGTATAATATTAAGAGTGAGTGGTTAAGATGAACTTCTTGAATCATGATAGTGATCAGTCTAACATTATTATGAACTTGTGAAATAGGTAGAAGGAGTTTTTAAATACAAAATACAAATATTTTCTTAGTTGGGTTGAGAATCCAAAGAAACCATAGAGTGGAAAATGAAGGTAAGATAGGGTTAATAATATTTCTCCAAAAGGTGGGTCATCCTAACAGTTTATTGGGCATGAGCACATGTTGTTAGAATAGGGTATGGTGCTAGCGAAGTGATATATAGTTTGAAAGATCAAAATTTTCACACTTAGCTATTCTAGATTACTAGAACAAGCCTTCTAAAATAGTGTTCTTGTGGAAATGAATGTTATTGACTATTTTGAACATGTTGAATACATGAAAATGGTATGAATATCTGCATCATTTGGTATTAGAGCATGAAAATGTTAGGAATATTATAGTGCTCTCATAATATTGTTATTTAACGTAGGGTAAATATTATTAACTATTGGTTTAATGTTGTTTGTATGTTATACCTGTAATTCATTAAACAGGTTATTATTTGTTAGTAGTTGTTTGTACTTCCTATTTATAAGGAAGTTGGTTCAGCTTTATATTTGGCTATATAATAGTCATTCCTTTATACGTAGTATATGCTGAATAGATTATTATATTTTGTTTATTTCTACTTTCTCTGTGTTGATTCGTTCTCCTGGTGCATACACTCTAACCAAATTTAAGATTTGGTATCAGATCAGATCTAAATCCTCTCTCTGTGATGGTTTTCTGAAGTATAGCCAAGGAAATTTATGATGTTTGTTATTGCCTTGTGTATGCATTATTTATGAAGTGGATTTTCCTTTTGTACGTCCTATATTTGTTTCCATAGGATTTTATTTGTATTTGCAGTCTGTTAGACTTATATGCATCTTCTTCCCTTACTACATGTCTCACCAGTCATTGAATAACTTGTTTTATACATCGAATACAATCAGATCTCTAGAAGGAGGATTTAGCCAAGTATAAATTCTTACAGCTATCAAAGAAAAGAAAGCATGATGTTTTATCCAGTTGGGCATCAAACTCAGTTAAGAACAACTTTCAGATCATGCAATTAAATTAAACAAAATTAGTACCATTGTGAAGCTCTAGAAATAAGTTTTCTGTAAAAAGTTTGCAAATCCGAGCTCTGGTTCTCAAGTTATGAACAAATCATTGTTGGTCACTTCAACTCAAAATCATCCTGATTGGCTGATTATTTTATACTTTTGCAAAACTATAGTTTGAAAAAAAAAATCTATAGTTTTTGCTTAAATAATTGTAAATTGAGGACAATTAATACATTTTTCACCAAATTAATATTTTTTTGGTGTCAGTTCTATGAAATTTTAGTATTTTTGAAATCCTCATTTTATCCCGATTCCAATGAGTGGTCACACGATTAATTTTATCACCATTTTGAGAAAAACATTAATCGTTGTGTCAATTTTAATTAAATTAACCCATTTTACAGGAAATTGTATCCTCAATAACTTTTGCACAGTAACTCAAAATCGAGTGTATTTTCTTGAAAAAGTGCTTTTTTTTCATTCATGTCGCATTGGTTATAATTTTGGGAGAAAATACCAATTTTGAAAAACACCCTCTTTTTTGGCCATCCAGTGGGTAGTTACTTATTTTTTTTATATATAACTCTGAGTATCATTGTTTCTTCAATGCCAAAATTTAAAATTGTAAAGGATGCATTATCACTAGAATGTGACATATGAAATATATAGCACTAAAAATATAAGATTCGTAAGAATCTTGAGGCTGGATATGAGGCACACATGGAACCTGAGGAAGCTCAACAAAAAAAACATCGACACTTAATAGCGTACGAATACATAAAGAGCCTCAAAGACAAATCAAGTTGAGTTAGCATTATTTTATTAGAGGATGGAGGAAATGGAGGTAGGAGAATAATCATCATCCTCAAGTTTGTCACTACCTCAGAGGCTGCAAACTACTTTAGTAACACCTTATGTTGTGTGTGATGATTAAGAACATATGAGCATCACTATTCCTATGTGTAGTACATTATTTGTGTTTTCCCTATGATTATGATGATGTAGATATTTATACCATTGGTTAGAGTTATTGCAGGAAGTGTTCTTGATTAGATTGACTTGATGGTTGATATGAATTGGTTGAATAGTCCCAGTTCATGTATTCACCTAGATAGGTTGATCTGTCCCTATTCAAGGATGATTTAGTTCCCACAGTCAATGTTGAGGATCGAGACCATGTGTAGGCTATGGAGAGACATGTTGTTTAGTTGAGATTGTGTTTTCCCCATGTTCGCACTAAGGGGGGAATGTTAGGAATATTATAGTGCTCTCATAATATTGTTATTTGCCATAGGGTAAATATTATTAACTATTGGTATAAAGTTGTTTGTTTGTTATATCCATAATTCATTAAATGGGTTATTATATGTTAGTAGTTGTTTGTACTTCTTATTTATAAGGAAGTTAGTTCAGCTTTGTATTTGGCTATATAATATCCATTCTTTTGTACGTAGTATATGCTGAATATATTGTTCTATTTTGTTTCTTTCTTCTTTCTTTGTGTTGATTCAGCTCTCTTGAAGATATTTTGATCACTCTAAAAAGTGCATTGTGAATCTGTGGAAGTTGTTGTGAAGTGACATGTGAAGGAAAGAGACAAGAGTGGATAGAGAAGAACTAGTGGAAGCATTGGTGAAGCTGATAAGCCAGAAGGAGAAGAAAAAGAGAAAGAAACAAAAGAAATAAAATTCAAGAAGAAGATAGAGGAGGCAAGAAGACAAGAGGAGTGGATGGGGAGAGAGTTGAAAGAATTGAGAGATGATGTAAAGAAACTGGAAGATTTGTTAAAGATAATGTTTGTAATGAAAATAAAGGTCAAATGGCCTATAAAATAAATTGTGAAGAAGAGATAGAGGTTACAGGTGATATCATCTATCAAATCAGAAGAGAAAAAGCTAAGACAAATGAGGAAGCATGCAAGCAAATCAAAGAAGGAAGAAGTCAAAAAAGTTGTGTATGAGAGCATTAAGAGGATGGATGAGGTAAATGAAGGTGCAGTAGAAACATATCAGTCCATGAATGAGGTATGTGGTCCATTTTAAATGAAAAATGAAATGTTTTTTATTGTAAATACTCAAAAATATGAAAAATATAAGTTTGATAGTCTAGTAATGATGAAGAAATGTGTGAATTGAATGTTGAAAAGGAAGAAATGACTCTAGGGAATGTGATTTTAACGTTGTCTATTAAAAGGTTCTTGATGAGAAATAAGCAAGCAGGTACACAAGTGAAAGAAAAATGGGAAAATCAAAGAGAATTGATAGTCAGAGGTATAAAACAGGTAAAGAAGAAGGTGAAGAGGTCTTAAATGAGGATTTAGACATGTTTTTATAGTTTGAGGATAATAAGAGAGGTATGGTGCACAAGAAATCAATTGGGAAATAATATGAATAGAAATAATAAATGAGAGGAAAATACAAATCATCAAAAAATGAGGTTGAGAAGCAAGTTTGTGAAGAGAGAGTGAGGTCCTCAAGGCTAAGATAGGTCAAGATAGATGAAGAAAGAGAAGAGAGAGGTGAAAGTGAGAATGAAGAAGCTCATGATAAAGATATTATGGACCTAGAGAAGGGTCTAGTAGAGGAAGAAACAATTGATGAAGAAGATAAGGATGGTGAAAAGAGGAAAATTGAATTGTATGTGTAGTTTACAGTCCATTTGAGAAAAGAAGATGATGGAATCATATTGAGAAAAAGGTTATGAGGAGCTGGAACACATCAAGAATAATGAAGAAAAATGCATATTTGTTATTTTTGTGTTTGTTTTTATAGGTACTTGAGGGATGAAAAAGGAGTCTAATGATGCTTATAATGTTTTCTAGGTAAGTACAAAAGTGTCAAACCATGGATGTACCACAATACATTGTTTTAAGGGTAATTTAAGGACGGTTTTGAAAAATTTGTACAAGGTTGATCTTTTGGAGGTTTTATATCAATTTAGTGGTTGGAATAACACTGGTATGAAGTTTTTAGGAGTTTGTATGAGTGGGATATTCCTTTAAATGACATAAATGTAAAACGTACATATTAAACCAAGAACTAGTGCAAGAGACCAAGAGAAAGTTAAAGGGAGGTGAAGGTTATGACTTCTTCATGAAAAAAGAAGACTTAGGGAGTTGAAAGGACATTTTTAAGGATGCTAGAAAAGGGTAGGTTGATGATGATGCCCTTCATGATGATATTTATCGATTTTGCAAGTTTTATATCCATTTTAGGCTTGTATGTGATCCTCTTTTGTAGATTTAAGTTGATGTTGTTGTTGGAAAATATTTTTTTGAATGAATATATGAATAAGATTATTTTTTATTTACATCAAAAACATGTTATAAGATCAATGTAACCATTTTCAAGACTTGATTCTTCCTAAAACTCAAAATTTAGAGCCTTTATTTTTGGAACTAAGAGGGGCAGCTAAAGTGTTTTAAATCTTTTTAGGAAACATTTAGGCCTTATAGAAAAATTTATGTTTCCAATTTATAGATAATTCCCATAGATTTCTGATTCATACTTTTAGTCTTCCTAAATCCTTACGGAATTCTTGGAATCATCTGGAGAATTCAGGTTTCACCATTAGGGTGCTCATTACTTGCACCTAGAAAACCATGTGTTGAACAGATTGTGACTGAATCTGATTTCTTTCCTAAATATTCCTAAATCACTTCTAACATCTTCAATACTCTCTGACACCACCCTTAGTACCTTAGGATTTCCTTGAACATTTCTTGAGGGTACTTACTAGCTTCAGAATGGCAAAAAAATACATATTTAGGCCTCTAGAGGAAGTTTTTCTCATTGGAACTTCCTAAGTTCATCAACCATATTGAGTAATCATCCTTGCACACTAAAAAAAAAAACTAGGAACTAAAAAAAAACTTGAATACCTTGTTAGGAATTTCCTATGATCCTGGAGGAGGGTTAAACTGAAAGCAAGTTGGCCAAATGAAGGATACACAATGACTGGGAAGCTTAATTTTTAATTATGGGCTTAGTTATCATGATTAAATATATCAATTTTCCATGTTATACATTTTACATGACAACAAGCTATAAAGGTTACTTATTCCAATGAGTAGTGACAAAATTGATAGTGGGGTCTGTAGAGGTAGTCATGAAGTGAGGTGGATGCTGAGTAATAATATAGATATAGTCATCTTAGATGGCCTCTTAGGAATGGACACGATTAGGGATGAAAGAGGAAGAATTAGTTATTACCTCATAAGAGGAAGAAAAAGTGAAATGGATTTAGTGCATAATCACTGTAGGGGTTCACCAAATATTTAAAAAATAAATAAATCTTTATCAAAGGGCTGACATCAAATGAATATAACAATAATAAGTAAGATCTATCAGGAAAGAAACAAACACGTGTAAGCAATAGTGAAATGAGAATGACTTAGCTTATATATGGAGATATTGGATGATTCTGGGCTATAAAATAGGCTGAGAAGGATGGATATAAACTTTGTATGTTCTATATAAGAAACAGATCATCTAGAACCTCTTCAAACAGGACCTCTTAGATGAGGAAAGGACCTCCCGAGTGGTGGTGTCTAAAATGGGTGCTAGTGTCCTGGTAGTAAGTCAACTTTATGATCTTTTTAGGTTTTGAACTTAACTCCTTCCTTTCACTCTTTTTTCACATCCACTTCATTGTAGGGTTCCTATGTCACACATGAACCTACAAAATATAACCTATCTACCTTCACAAGGCTCAAGTAAACATTAGATGGAATAAATAATGCATATTCTAGTCAAACTGACCTCGGTGGTCACCCCAATGTGATTAACATTGAGGGTTATAGTACATTTCAAACTCTATGTAGTTCTAGTGTGTGTGATTAAATTGTGTCCCTTGAAGCTAGGTTACCCTTGTGTTAGTCACACCAAGATAGCATGCTACAACTAATTTTCCCCCAATATGAATGTGTAAGATGGAATTTAGAAATAGCCCCTCATATGCATTGAATAATTCAACCCAAATGTAGTCCTAGAATGTTACTCTTTTCCCAAGTAGTAGATAGTAAGTATAGCCCCAAATTTTTATATACCCTAATAATGGAGATTAATTCATGTATATATATGATTCCTTTGTTTAAATTTTGTCATTAACAACCAAAAAGGTCGACCTAAAGTGATAAAAGTGACTTTAGAAAAGATAACAAATGATGTGGACATTTCAAATTTGAGAAAGGAGGGAAGAGGATAGAAGTTCCCAAAGGGTGTAGTAGCACTAGGCGCTCATGTTCCTAATGGGAGTTACTATTTGGAATGCGTAGAGGATATAATGGAAAATACAGATTTAGATCATATATTATCCAATGTCCAATAAGTAAAGTGACCATTTGAGAAAATTAAATGTCAAGAGTACAAAACGGGGTAAATCAATGTAAAAGTAAAACAAGTGTTATTAATGTCTACTTTTCTTTGCTTAGGAATCATGCATATAATGACATACTTAGAGGCTTGATGTAAATAGAAAGTGCATGATTTCATGACTACAAAATCTTATTTTGAATATGGCATCATGTAGTAAACCCTAAAATATTTACAATAAATTTGGTCTAGGCTTTTGAAACCACCAAAGGCTACTAAAACATTTTACACAAGTTGACCTTCCTCGGATGGCCAAGAAAACAATTTCTTAAAAAACCAAGAATAGTGTAAATCTCCCATAATCTTCCATGAATCACACTTTCATGAAGTAAACTCAGATACATTTCCAATGACTACAATCTAATCTCTTAAACCCACTAGGAGCTCTCGAAACCTTTTACACAAATCAATACTTGAAATAAAAGAGACAATTTTGACACTTTTGATCAAATTTCTCAACAAATGAAAAAAAAATTCATGGGGTTGTCAAGTAAAATACTTTGTTGAAATTTTACATGCTAAAGCCAAGTCTTTACACTTATGATGCAGCCTAGAATTTACCAGATAACATCCTAGATGCACTGACACATCAGTCAGCCTAGATTGAGTGATCACCCAAAGCGCGCAAAGGTAACAGGTCCCTCTTTAGGGTTTTTGTAGTCAGGATGTTAGCATGATGAAGGTAAAAACATATAGATCCATAACTAATCCCTCATTCTACAAGGCATGCCATATTCAGATCTAAGAAAGAACAATCTTAAACGATAATCATGATTGAATCAAGAACATGCACTACTCAATTACACATAGGAATGACACTTAGATTGAACCAATAACTTATATCTATTAATAACCACAAAATCTCCTTATAATAATGGCATTCTATACCAATGTGTGTATGGATCTGATACAATAATTCAGTCATATGCACATATCTCTCTATGCTTACCTCTTACACTCTGCATATACACTATATATCTCTCTTCTCTATCTTTGTATATCTATATATATCTTACTAAGTGCTTCACATCATGTATATAGGGTGGGGACTTGCCCTTCACCACTTATCTATTCCAAAAATAGGTTTGCATGCTATTAATAGCCATTTGAGCCATTTACATTTCATAACCACACATGCAAGTGTGCTATCTATAGACCTCTTATAGTTAACTGAAGTGAAAACCCTATTCTTAGCTTGGAGTCTCCATAAAAAATGACTTTCAATCTATATCCTCCAAAGATATAAAATGTGTAGTTCACGCATGTCTCTACATTGTTGGTGTGTTCCACATGCCATCTTCTAAAAATAGGTCTTCATGCTCAAAATCAACTAAGTTTGAATGCTGAACTTGCCCTCTATGCATGGGTTCTTCCTGTCCATTTGCGCCCTTAAACCTATGCCTGTTTTCCCATGTAGACTTCTTGTGTAAAAGTTATGTCAAGTGTTCTATGATCAACTACCCCACACTAATCTACTTCATGACAATGGGTATCTCCAGAAACTTAAGTAAAGAATGTTGAATGGAAAGAATAAGAAATAATGTAGATGAATAAAGAATGTTTTATGAGGTAACCTCCATTGTAGATTTTGAAGGATCAACTCTGGATACTCTTCCTTTAATGCGGCCTCCAAAGCTTGCCACTTTGAATGCTTTCTCTAGCCCTCGGGGGGGTACATCCACAATAATAGATTCCATTTCATCTTGGGTAACTTAAACCTTTTTCATTCTACAATATCAACATAATTCTGGACATTTCAGTATGTTTTCCTTCTAGCACATCCATCTTTTGTGAGATGAGTTTCCCAATCTCATCTAATCAGATTCCTTGTGTGGCTCTTTTGTTACTACTAGGGCCTCAACCACTTTTGGTTGTATGGGTGGTTTTAACCACTATTTAAATAGACCCCAAGGTATCTCCTTCATATCCTTCTATACTCTCTACATTCATCTTCTTCGTGAAAGTATTTACCTTGATCAATGCCTCTAGATCTGTGCATATATTTAAGGCATGATCTACTTTCTTCAAAACCACTCTTGGAGTGCTTACAGTAAGCCTTCATATGATGCAATCTTTCTGGCAATACTGCATCCTTAGCCCTTTCTGCCTCTTTTTCAAGATTCCTTAGTGTTGACATGCACAGAGGTTCATCTTTAAGCAGGTCCACCAAATTTCCTACATAATCTATGAAAATTGAGTATGAAATTTCCCATGGTACCTTGGGCTCCAATGTTGGCCTGGGTCTTATGAATAAGCTCTCCAAATCCTCTGTGATGTTGATAAATACTTCATTCTTTTATACTAAGTCCCTTAAATCTTGGGTTATAGTATGTATATCATTGCATCCTTTGTCTTAACTCCTCACCTAGTGCTCTGATACATTGCAGCCTTGTCCATATTTATTCTTGCAAAACTTAAGTAGAAACCTTACCAATGCATTGCTTACCTACTCATCTAACATGACAGTAGGCTTTACTTCATATGTCTAGCTTGAGGTGCCTTCTTTACCGTCTCAAAATGCATGACTCTTAATACATACCATTAAAGTCAGGCTCATCCATATGGGTTTTAATTGACCATGAGAGTTTCTTTTGAGTACCACATCAATCATATCCCCATGCATTAGTTCCCTAAGCAAATAAATAGGTTTTGTTCTACAGTGCTTTGGAAGCCATCATTAGATATTTTTATATGTCCTTGGTGCATAACCCATGTGATTGGTGCACTTTGTTCCCCATTCATCCTCAGTTGATCTAGGCTACCTTGGGAATTGTAGCTTGCTTATCCAGCCTCTAATTGCATCAGATTTTCCCTAGTGGCACTGGCACTTCACTCAGCCTATACCAAGTGTCATTTCTGAATTTACGTAAAGGTACCGCATTCCCTCTTGTTTTTGTTGTTGAATTTTTGTTAGTCCCACATGAAGAAAGAATATAATTTTTTTATCCATTTACTAATCCATCATTCTACAATGGCATACCATATTTAGATTTATGAACTGAGACAAGTTTAGACAATAATCATGCATTGAATCAAGAACATGCACTACTTGATTTCACACAGGAATAACTCTTAGATTCAGCAAATAACTTCCATTTATTAATGAACACAGAAGCTCCTTACAATAATGTTTCATTCTATACCAATGCGTATGGATCCGATACCTATAATCCCATTTCATAGACCTTTCTATACCTATCTAGTCTCTAAGTGTGTATGTTCTACTATGTGCTTCATACTCATATATATAGGTGGGGACTTGGTTCCCTTCACCACTTCTCTATTCACAAAAATAGGCTACATGCTATTAATAGTCACGTGTTGTTTACAGGCATAGCCATATTGGTCATCCTTAGTGTTCTATCTATAGACCTTGTTGTAGTACGAAATTAAGTGACTATAATCCTATTCTTATCTTGTCTCAATGCAAAATAAGGCTTCAATCCGATCCTCTAAATATAGACAATGTGTATCACACATCTCCCATCATTGTTGGTGTGTTTTGCATGCCATCTTCTAAAAATAGGTCTTCATGCTCAAAATAGGCTAAGTCCTGAATGTTTAACTTCTTTCCCTCCGGGAGTGTGTTCTTCCTATTCCATACACACATGCCCTTAAATTTCTATAACTACTATTTCCCATGCGGACTTCTTGTGTGACTGTCAAGTGTTCTCTGATCAACATTACCCCACACTAACACATTGTCACCCCGACAATGGGTATATCCAAAAAAATTGAAGTAAAGAATATGTAATGCTCAAAGAATAAGAAAGAATGTAGATGAATAAAGAATGTTTTACCCAGGTCTCATATATTCTATATCACCTTGAAGGATCTATGGTTGGATACTTCTCCTTTATTTTGGCCTCCAAGGTCTGTCATTCAGCAAATGCTTGTTCTGCTTTCTCTGGAATGTCCATAGTAATGGATTCTAACTCATCCCTTGTAATCTCTCCATGTTTCATTCTTCATAACCAACACTACGTTGGAAATTGATGTCATTATTCCCTCTAAAAGATCCATTTTCTGCACAATGAGCTTCCCAAGCTCTTCTAGCCAAGTATTATGTGGCTCTTATGTTGCTCTCAGGGCCTCGCACTTCTGCTTAACCATTGATAACCTTTATGCATGACCCAATTTCTTTCTAGATCCATTTCTTCCTCCTCGATGACCACCTTCTTCTTTCCTTTTACTCTTGTCTGTAGTTACCTTCTTTGGTGCCATTTTTACCTTATAATCCTTTGTAGATCCTTTCCATTCAAATTTTGCAATGTGCGAAGCAAACCTTAGTTTGATTCAACATGCCCTAGGTGAAATTATGTGCCCCTAACTCATCTTTGTCACCTCGCTTCACTCAAACCCTTCACCACTAGGGACACAAGCTTCTTCTATGCACAGATCTCTTCGTCATGACTGGTTACACACCTCTCGCACCTTAAAATGATCACTCAGTTCTTCACACTTAGATTCTTTCAAATACTCTTACTTGCAATGGTAAAAATGAATTCACATCCCATCCTTATATAGATTTTTCAAATTTTGATGCATTTATTGCTCCTTCACCTACCAAATATCCCCTCATTCATTGACCAAATTCCTTCATTCCACGCAGTACATCTTCACACCCCAACTATAACCTTCTAGTGCGCCTCCCTACCCTTTGGTCATAGACTTCTCTTCATTACTCACCCTTGCACCCGAGTACCTCATCATTGTACCTTCTCCTGGTAGTTATCATGGCCTCTACTTACCTCACTTTATATTGTTCCTTCTTTCATCTCTATCCTTGGTCACTTGTGAGAAGAAATCTTTCTTTGACTTAAAAGCACACCCATAGCAGCTTATTCCTTTATCCTTTCAATTCCCACTGTCTTGTACCTAGATATAAACAACCACCCCACACTAAAAGTATGTGCAGTCCTCTGTGCATAAACATTCTTCACATAGTAAGTATCTTCATGCGAGAAAGCGCGCTTATTACACAAGAACAACAACTAAATTGACAAAGCATAATGACAATGAAGGAAATATATAATTGAAAACCTAATCTAAATGGCAATACTTGCCTTATTACAAACACCAAGAAGACTTATTTATAGTAGGGCTTCAGCCTACTCCCATTGAAGTAACTGGGTAGCCATGTTCCATCAAGTGCTTCTAACTAGAAAGCACCTATTTCAAGTATGTGAGTGATGACATATGGCCCCAACCAATGTACTTTGAGCTTTCCTAGATGGTGCAAGAACTTAGAGTCATAAAGTAGTACCATTTGTCCAATCTCAAACTTCTTATCCCTTATGTTTTTATCATGCCATGCTTTCTACCTAGCCTTTTCCTACTTCTAACTCCATCGTGATATGGCTCGTCACTCATCCAATTGAATCATCTTCTCAATACACTCTTCTAAAGCCTTCTCATCAGTTATAACTCTAGCGTGTGCAATGTGTAAAGAAGCTAGCATAAATTCTATAAGGAGAACAGCTTCTATGCCAAACACCAACTGAAACAGGTGTGGCTTTGTTCAATCTCTTATAATTTGTTCTATATGCCCAAATAATAGCTAACACTTTATCATCCCAATCCTTTCTCCCAACATCATAATTTTTTGTCAAAGTTTGGCTCAAAATATTGTTGAAGGCCTCAGCGGTCCCATTTGCCTGAGGATGATAGGGTGTAGTTTTATGGTGTGCAACCATAAACTCATCTAATAGGATCCTGATTGTCTCATTCAAAAAATGTGTACCCCTATCACTTGTCAAGCTTAAAGGACATCCATATCTTGTAAGAACATTCTCCAATAGAAACCTAGCTACTGTACAATCCTTCATTGGTGTTGCTTCTACCCACCGTGTGAGATAATCTGTATAAGTAATGATATAGCATGATCTAGTCCTACACAGGGCTGGAGAAATAGGTCCTACAAATTCAATGGCACATTTCTCAAATGGTTCAGCACTAGTAATTTGTCTCAAAGGCATCTCATCTCTTTTCCCTGGTTTTCCTAGGTGCTAACAATGGTCACACGCCTTGCAATATGCCTTAAAATATTTATACAGTGTCTCCCACCATAATCCAGCAAGTAAGATCTTCCGAGCAGTCGCATCACCTACATAGTGGCCACCTACAATACCACCATGGGCTTCTTCAATAATATCCTCACGTTCATGCTCTAATAAAAAATGACGTAATGCTTCATCTCTGCCTAACTTGTAGAGGTCACCACTAATTGACATAAACGATGCCACACATATAGTAAGTTGTTTCTTTTCTAATGCCTTCATTCCTTCTAGTGCCATACCAATTTCATAGAAAGACAACAATGTCTTCCAATTCCATGGGCACACGTTGTAACCTATATAATTATGCATCTGGCATGGTTTCTTTAATTGTATGTGCTTCTTCTCCTGAGTGAATTCTAGACAAGTGGTCTGGTCCAAAATTACTTTTCCTTGGCTTCACCACAATTGTGAAGTCAAACTCTTGAAATAGGAGTACCCATCTACATATGTTCCCTTACAAGAATGGTTTGTTTACCAAATACTTTAATGCCATGTGATCTGTATAAAACACAAATGGTGTTGCTAACAAGGATTTTTGAAACTTGTGTAATGTATAGATCATTGACAAAGTTTCACGCTCTGTAGTTGTATAATTCCTTTTAGCAAGAGTTAGCTTCCTACTAGTAAAAAAAATTGGATGATCTATAATACCTTCTCCAGGTTGAGCTAACACGGTGCCAATGGCCATGCCAAAAGTGTCCACATGCACATGAAATGGTTTATCCCATTAGGAAAAATGCAGAATGGGCACGATAGTAAGTTTTCTCTTTCAATATCTCAAATGTGTATTGCTACGGTTCTCCCCAATAAAATGTACCTTTCCCTTTTAGTAATTCTTCCAAGGGTTCAACAATTTTGGCATACCCTTTAATGAACTTTCAATAGTAACCTGTATGACTCAAAAATCTGCGCACCTCACTCTGACTTGTAGGCACTTGTAGGCCTAGAATGACTGCAACCTTAGCTAGATCAACCAGTAACCCTTCCTTGCAGATTATATGCACCCTAACAATATTCCAAAAGGTGTAGAAAATATGCACTTCTTGATGTTTAAAGAGATACTCAATTTTCTGCATTTTTCAAACATTAAGCACAGATTGTCACAATGATCTTTCACAAGCCCATATACTGTCCAATCATCTAGATAAACCTGTAAAAAGTTGTGAATAAAATATTAGAATGCCTGAACAACTATACGCGAGAATACAACAAGAGTGTTTTTCAATCCAAAAGGCACCACAATATAGGAAAAGCTGCCCCATTCAATAATAAATGTAGTCTTTTCCTGATCCTCCTGAGCAATCCTAACCTGATGATACCCAGAAAACCCATCTGTGAAGGAATATATTTCATGCCCTGCAACTCCCTCTAGGATTTCCTCCATAAAAGGCATAGGGAATGGGTCTGTTACACACGCATCATTTAGCTCCCTGTAGTCTACACATATTCTAATTCATCCATCCTTCTTGATATTGATCACCATTGGACAATCCCATTCTGACTCATCAAGGGGCTTGATAATTCTAGATTTCAACATTTTATCAATTTCTTCATTTATCTTTTCATGCAAATTAGGATTCATTCTGTAAGGTCTCTTTCTCATAGGGCATGCACCTTCCTTAATATTTATCTTCATTTCCCTAAGTGATTCATGCACACCTTTAAGTTCATGATACCCTCAAGGAAATAATTCTCGATAATCTCTGAGTAACTCAATAATCTTTGCCACCTCTGAGTTTGACCATTAGTATCTGATTATGACCTCCTTAGGCTCATCCTCCAATCCTATATCGACCTTTTTGGTCTTCATTGGTTCATGGTATGCACGCGTATCCTTATTTGCACTATCCAATACCTCACACACCCCCTGTGAATGGTCAATATCAAATTTTAAACTTCCTCATCATCCACGATGTACACCATCTTTCCTTTAAGAGAAGTTTGATCAAGCAATTTGGAGTCTTCTCCTTCTTCTTCAAAATGTGTGTTGGATTCTATCTCACCCATTAATTCCTATATGAGTTCCTCCACCTTTGCACTATCTCTCATGGTTAACCACTTGACAAATTTTAATGCCTCTTTTATTGAAGGTTGGGAAGAAAAATAGTCAAAGGTCTGGATCATTCATATAGTCAAATTTTTCCAATTCCCAGTCTCTCTATGTAGTTCTACATATACATACCAGGCACGTGCGCATCCTTGTAGAGTTGAATACATTCTATGCACCCAGAGTGAAGGTGGTAATGCGTCATGTCCCAGTTTCTAGAGTCTCTCACACTACTAAATGTGATGCTGAGCAGGTTGATCACCATTATAAGTATAGATCTTCGTAGGTGCATTGCTCATTACAAACCTAGTAGAGAGGGAAAATTTGATCTCATTCCATTCCATAAGATTATCTTTATGAACTACCCACTTGCGTGTTGTTGTCTCGTGCAAGACATATGCTAACATGTCTCTTCTCCTAACCTGGTCTATCCACTGTGCCTCCATGGCTTGTAAGAATACAGGAAGATCTTTTGCTCCTGTATACCAAGTTACTGCATTACCTATCCGTTGAACATATTAAAGTCCATTCTTGTGAGAAACCACACTTTTTACCATATGTCCTACTAGTTCATATGTACCATGAGCCCAATTGTCACAAGCGATACTCATAGTATCATTAATACAGTGAGAATCCTCCCACTGTAGGATGCCTTCCTTTGATGGCTCATTGACCTCTGGGTCCTGAATATTGCGTACATAGATTTTGTTTAAGTCCTCCTCACTTAGCGGCTCAACATATAGTTTAGACTTCCCATCTATCATAAGGTATCACAACCCTTTCCTCCTTGTTATCAAAGTTGATATACCACTTATTGAATCTCAAGTCAGCATTATTTACATAACACCAAGGGCATCCAAGTAGGGCTAGAAAACTATCTACTTCTGCAAGTGCTAATACCTCAAAATCCCTAGTGAATTTTGCCCCTTGTATGGTTATAGATGCATCCTTTAAAACTCCTATAGGAGTGGCCTTAGTTCGGTTCATCATAAACAACACATTAGATGATGGTTGTAATGGGGGTCTCCCTATTTATACCCATCTATCAGAATATTTCTCAATAGCCATCCATCCACAACAACATTCAGAGTAATTTCCTTATCATTGTCAATGCTATCAGGGTGAAGATTTGTATGCAGGATCTGTTGTTCTATCTCAATACTTGCACACAAAGTGTTCCCTCTTAACCAACTTCCTAATAGTGGGATGATATTCTCCTGGCACAACATTTTCCATACTTCTCTCAAATCATTGATATCAGTTTGGGTTGTCTTTGATGCTTTCTTATGCTCTTTTAAGTATTGTATTTCACATTGAAGATTCCTTAGCACTTATATGGTATCCTGATGAACCTCCTTCTAATGAGCCAGATCTGGGTACCTTGCATGCAAAACCTCCTCCTTGGTGATCATAGGCTTCTGGTATGATGCCTCTCTTATGTGTGCCATTTCAGCACATGTGGTAATCTTAACAGTTAAGGCCTTAGGTTCTAGTGATATCTTGGGCATCCACTAATTTTCCTCCATGTGTTGGATCCTAACCATCCCTACACCTTTGCTCTCCTTCTTATGTTATTTACTAAGATGATCATATAAGTTTGGGAACTCCTCATATCTATGATTCTTTCCACAAAAAGAACATGTAACATTCTGGGGACATCCATGCCTATAATGATCAGGGGATCCACATGTATAGCATGTTCCTTGAGGAAACTCACTTCTTCCTCCACCGCAGCCTCATCCTCCATATCCACATCCTCTTCCATGGCCTCCTTCAAAACGTCCATCATTCCTATCATAGCGTGTTTGATTATGATCCTAATCTTGGTGCTCATTCTTACCCTTAGAATTATCTATTACACTTGTCTATCATACCCCAATGTAGATGTGACCAATCAATCGACAATCCCCAGTATCATGGGTCGTGGACTAGAAAATTTTACAAAATTTGGATACATTCTTCCTTATCACACATTGTAACAAAGGAAAGTGACTAGCATCATGATTCAAATGACAGATTTCACAGTCCAACAGTAATGAGCGTACTATTTTGCGAGGACAAATATCCTTGGTGTGACCTTCTACTTCACAATCTGTACACCAAATTCCTAAGCGCATTTCATGGGCTGAATTTTCTGATAGCTTCTCTAACTGGTTAGCCATAGCTGTAATTTATGCCTCTAAAAATGGACTAACACCAGTGTTAATGCTTCTAACTGCCTCAGCATGTAAATCCACTTCCAATGCTTTGTGTGGATCATTATATGTCTTATGTGATAGTGCTCTTCTGAATGGTGTAATCAATCCTCCAATGAACCATTGTGCATGTTGGCTAGCATGAATATCATAATAAAGCTTAGATAGAAGTGTCTTAAAGAAGGCATCATACTCACATACACTCTCAATGGTACCCTGTTTGATATCTTTGAGCGCAATGATACGTTTCTACTCAAATTCTAGGATATAGAACTCTTTTAAGAAAGCATCCTTCAAAGTTGCATAATCCATGCAAGTTTGATTAGGGTCAAACTTTCTATACCAGTTGTGTGCTCATCCCTACAAAGTAGTAGCGAATTGAATTTCCTTGCACTCAGCAGTCGTGATCCCTTTCATGTGCCATAAGATTTCACACATGTGCACCTGCTCAACAGCATCCTCTATGCCTCTATACTCTGAAAGATGAAGATACATCTCCATATAAATGCTCTGTGGTTGCTGCAGACATTAACCACCTAATCCAAAACCTCTTATGTTTCCTCTACCTCCAAAATCACCACATCCACTAGAACTAGAACCACCTATACCTCATGACCCTCCACCAATATCTGGAATAGGACCTGTAGATGTACTGCCCTGTGTTCCGATAGTAGTACTATATTGAACCCCCTACAGTCTGTGATGTAGTTCCACTTCCAAAGGTGAACCCAACATTCAGTACGCTTACGTTTTGTGTAGACGATGCACCTGAAAACACACCTCTAAATAACATTGAATTCATTTGTCCTGCCATTGATGTACCTACTCTCTTACTTCCCAAAATTGCTTGGTGATTACTTATCGTACTAGATACCAGAAAAGCAATTGAAAGGGCTAGGTCACCAGGTGGATTAAAATGCGCACCTACGGCCCAAGTAGTCTTTGTTGGCATACTTCCACATGAGGCCAAGGGGGGATCTCTATCATGCTTTCCAAGATGGGGGAGTTCCTAATGCTCTAGCTCCACGTCTTCCACATGAGCTTTAAATCCTTTACAATCCATCTCTCTCCTCAATGCCATACTTTCTGTAATGGTGCATTGCTTCTCTATCTCCATCTTGCGCGCCTCATTTTACTTAAGTCACCTTTCCTTTTTCTACCTTTTTTCCACTAGGTCTTCCATATTTTACCAAACCTGTTCTTTCCCTTACACGTGGTGAGGTTTATTTATCCATCGGTTTACTCTCCAGGTTAAAATTTACCATCAAGATTTTGATCGCCAGTGGCATGCCCTGGAGATATGTTCCTCTAGGATACCGCAAAAACCTGAATTCAGCTACCTCCAGGCAAGAATATGTCAAAATTGAATATCCCGGAATATAACTATTTAGAACACCATGAAACCACATATCCATAGCACGATTCCAGATCATGTTAGCATTATAAAGGTCCTAAAATTCTTCCTATGTCCATACAAGTGTGCAATACCTCCAATTCCACTTAGATGCATATGCAGTCAGCCACTTGTATAATTCTACTAGAAAGATGGTGAAAAATCTCTCATATAAGTTTTCATACAAATTTTGTTCTACCCAAGTGCGTGTTTTAAACTCATATCCACTATTGAACCACAATGCATATTCTTCCTCCAGATCATGTATCCACTCCTCAATACTTGCTAGGGTTACCTAGTATGTCTTCATCGTGAACCCTCCTAAAAATAACTGAAAAGAGGTCCTAGCAATGGAATTAATGATATAACCTAGAATTACCAGATAACACCCTAGTCGTGTTGGCACATCACTCAGCCTAGACTGAGTGCTCACCTAAAGCATGCAAAGGTACCAGGTCCCTCTTAGGGTTTTTCTTACAGGATGTTAGCATGAAGAAGGAATAAACATATAGATCCATAACTAATCCATAATTCTACAATACATACCATATTCAGATTTATGAAAGAACAAGTTTAAACAATAATCATGATTGAATCAAGAACATGCACTACTTTATTTCACACAGGAATAACACTTAGATTTAGCCAATAACTTCCATCTGTTAATAAACACAGAAGCTCCTTAAAATAATGGCATTCTATACCAATGTGCATATGGATCTGATATAGTAATCCCATCATATACCTCTCTATACCTATCTCTCTCTAAGTATGTATGTTATACTATGTGTTTCATGTCATATATATAGGGTGGGGACTTTCCCGTCACCGCTTCTCTATTCCAAAAATAGGCCGCATGCTATTAATATTCATGTGTCATTTACAAGCATAGCCACACATGCAAGTGTGCTATCTATAGACCTCTTGTAGTTAACTAAAGTGACAATCCTATTCTTATCTCGTCTCCATGTAAAACAAGCTTTTATCTGATCCTCTAAAGATAGACAATGTGTGGCACGCACGTCCCTGCATCATTAGTTTGTTTCACACACCATCTTCTAAAAATAGGTCTTCATGCTCAAAATAGGCTAAGTCCTGAATGTTGAACTTGACCTCCACATGTGTGTTCTTCTTGTCCATTCATGCCCTTAAACTTGGACTTTTTTCCTGCACAGACTTCTTTTGTGAGTTCTGTCAAGTGTTCTTTGATCCACAAGCTTCAAGGTTAGGAGTCTATCCCATTACACCTTAAGCAGTCACATGCATGGAAACGGAGGTTTCCTTCTCTTTTTCTTCTTCATCCTTCATCTCTTCATCTTTCTGCTCTTCCTCATTCTATGGCTCATTTTATTGCTTGAATGGGGTAGGAGATGCACGCTCCCTCTCCCCTGATTCCTCCGCTTCTTCATCTAACTTCGAATTTCTTATCATTTTTGGATCGGTGGACTCCTAGTGTGGAGAGAGACAAGGTGATTTCCTTACCATATGTGGGGTTCCACCTTGAGTCCTTGTGCATTTGAATACTCTCTTAAATCAGTGCTCCCCTGCTTAACCTCCATATCTTACTTTTCATCTTGTCCCTGAGGTGGAGTGGTCTTGTGTTGTGACTCTTCTTTGTCATATTGTTGCTTTCTTTTGCACTCCAATCCTCCACTATCTTCATGCTCCTCTTCTTCACCCTCTACCTCAACAGTTTCTATTGGCCTTTGTGTGGGTATGTTTTCCATTGTGATTTTACCCTTCGATGGCCCTGTGAGTGTGAATTCATTATCCACATACTTATTATTCTCCATCTTGGGCTTTAGCTGAAGATATACTAATGTTGCCCCTACATCTGCTACAGCCAGACTTATTGGCTTAGTATTCAACACCTCTGAAAAGAGCTTCTTGTCATAGGAACTTCTTCCTTGATACACATACTTCTTCCTCAACGTGTGGTAGTCATAGTCTACCTTATCTGCATTGAATACCAGTTGGCACGTATCTGTGAATCTATGAATAGATGCTTGGAAATACCTTGTAGTGAATGCATAAGGAAATTTACACCAAGGGCTCCAGACTCCATCTCTCATTGGGAAGCGCATGATGTAGAAATGCTGATATACAACAAATTGGACTTGTTCCCCACTATCGATGGTAGGTCCTTTGGGATGCACCACTCTTCTCCAAATGTCGTGCAAAGCCTATTGTACCATTTCTCTGCCCTATGTTTGATATAATCTATTATGGACCCTTTACATAAGTACTTGCTGAACCTTTTAGCTATCAACTTATTCTCCATGGGGTATTCCCATACCTTTTCCTTTAGCCCGTCTGGTACTCCAATTTCCATGAATACTAGTGATAATAGAACAGCCCCAGAGCTGATCTTCCCTCCTATGCACGCTTCCTTGACTATCTTCTCTGTAATGTAGCCTGTAATATTATAGACTACTCCTTCTGAAATTTTTTACACAACATGTAACCACATAGTATTTACCTATGATCACTACTCTTGATCGTTCAAATTTTTAATAAGGTGTGGTGTTGCTTGCACAACCAGACACTTCTTCAATTTTTCTATATCCATACCACACGAACCCTTCAAGTACCCCAACTCCTGTCTAGTCTTTAAGATCAGGGCTTTATTTTTGAGATCATTCTTTATATCCTCCCCTGTGGCCTTCAAACCTGTCACTGATGAGATAAGCATGGATGAGATTCTAACTCTGCATTCTACAAAGTATAAGAAGTCCTCATGCACTCTATTCATGAGCCACTGGTATAAGGGCTCATACTTCCCAAAATATGGAAGCTCATATAATTGGTAGACCCCAATTTTCTTCAGAAGCTTCTCACCTACATCGTCATAAACTGGCATGTCATCCGCCATACATTTTTTTGTCCTCATAGTGAGCAAGGAATCGAGCTCCTTCTTGTTCTTTGAAGTCCAGTGATTGTATTCACTTACTTTGCTCATTATGATGTGTGAATCCCATTCTTGACCGATGATGACTCCTTCTAGATATTGCATTTTTGTAAAATTTATTTCAGGTGCCATCTCTTCCTCCTCAATGCCCACCTTATTCTTTCCTTTTGCTCTTGTTGTAGCTACCTTCTTGGGTGCCATTTTTACCTTGCAATCATCTCCTCTTTAACTCTGTAATTTTTGAATCAAACCCTAGCTCGATTCAATCATGCCCTAGGTGGAAACTTCATGCCCTAAATCCTCTCTGTCACCTTTCTTCACTCAAACCCTTCACCACTGGGGACGTAAGCTTCTTTTTACATAGATCTATTTGTAATGCTTGGTTTCACACTCTTAACACATTAACCCAATCACTCAGCTCTTCGCACTTAGCTCTTTCCTTAAATACTCCTAGTCGCAATGGTAAAAATGAATTCGCATCCCATCCCTATATAATTTTAAAAATTTATGCATTTATTGCTCCTTCACCTACCAAATATCCTCTCATTCATTGACCAAATTCATTTGTTCCATGCGGTACATCTTCACACCCCAACTATAACCTTCTAGCGCACCTTCCTACCCCTGGTCATAGACTTCTCTTCAGCACGTGCCCTTGTGCCCAACTACCTCATCATTGTACCTTCTCTTGGTAGTTATCATGGCCTCTGCTTACCTCAAGTTATATTGTCCTTTCATTCATCTCCATCCTTGGTCACTTTTAAGAAGCAATCTTCTTTTGACTTAAAGCACACCCATAACATCTTATTCCTTTCACCTTTCAATTCCCACAGTCTTGTTCTTGGATAACTATAGCCACCCCACACCAAAAGTATGTGCAATCCTCTACGCAGAAACATTCTTCACATAGTAATCAACTTCATGCACAAAAATGTGCTTATCACACAATAACAACTAAATTGAAAAAGCATAGCAACAATTAAGGAAATACATAATGGAAACCTAATCTAAATGGAAATGTTGCCTTATTACAAACACCAAGAAGACTTATTTATAGTAGGGCTTCATCCTACTCCCGTTAAAGTAACCAGGTAGTCGTGTTCCATCAAGTGCTTCTAACTGACAAGCACCTAATTCAAGCATGTAAGTGATGACATACGGCCCCAACTAATGTACTTTAAGTTTTCCTGGATGGCGCAAGAACTTAGAGTCATAGAGAAGTACCAATTGTCCAATCTCAAACTTCTTATCCCTTATGTTTTTTTCATGCCATGCTTTCTGCCTGGCCTTTTCCTGCTTCTGACTCCATCGTGTTATGGCTCATCATTCATTTAGTTGAATCATCTTCTCAATACGCTCTTCTAAAGCCTACTCATCATCTAAAACTCCAGCATGCACAATGCAAAAGAAGGTAACATAAATTCTATAGGGAGAACGACTTCAACGCCAAACAACAACTAAAATGGTGTGGCTTTATTCAATCTCTTATAAGTTGTTCTATATGCCCAAAGAACAGATGACACTTTATCATCCCAATCCTTTCTTCCAACATCAAAATTTTTTGTCAATGTCATGGCTCAAAATCTTGTTGAAAGCCTCAGCAGTTCCATTTTCCTAAGGGTGGTAAGGTGTAGTCTTATGGTGGGCAACCATAAACTCATCTAATAGGATCCTTATGGTTTTGTTTAAAAAGTGTGTACCCCTATCACTTGTCAAACTTAAAGGACATCAATATCTTGTAAGAACATTCTCCCATAGAAACCTAGCTACTGTAGCTATTGTAAAGTCCTTCGTATGTGTTGTTTTGGCCCACCATGTGAGATAATCTATGAAAGTAATGATATAGCGCGATCCAGTCCTGTGCCCGGCTGGTGAAATAGGTCCTACAAAGTCAATCGCCCATTTCTCAAATGGTTCGGCACTGATAATAGGTCTCAGTGGAATTTCATCTCTTTGTCTTAGTTTTCTTAGGCACTGACACTGGTCACAGGCCTTACAATATTCTTTACATTCTTTATACAATGTCTCCCACCATAATCCAACAAGTAGGATCTTCTAGGAAGTCACATCACCTGAAATAATGGCCTCTTGCAATAGCACCATGGGCTTCTTCCATAATATCCTTACACTCATGCTCTAATACACAATGATGTAATACTTCATCTCTGCCTAACTTGTATAGGTCACCACTTCTCAACATAAACAGTGCCACACATATAGGAAGATATTTCTTTTCTAATGCCTTCATTCCTTCTTGAGCCACACCAGTCCGTATATGGACAGAAATGTCTTCTAATTCTGATGGCGCGCATTGTAACCTATATAAATGTGCATCTGGCATGGTTTCTTCAATTGTCTATGATTCCTCCCCTAAGTTAATTCTAGATAAGTGGTATGGTCTAGAGTTACTCTTCCCTAGCTTCACCACAATTGTGAAATAAAACTCTTGAAATAGGAGTACCCATCTATAGATGCACCCTTGTAAGATGGTTTGTTCACCAAATACTTCAATGTCATGTGATCCATATACAATACAAATGGTGTAGCTAGTAAATACTATCAAAACTTGTGCAATGCATGGATCATGGAAAAATATTTGCGCTCTATAGTTTTATAATTTTGTTCAACAGGAGTCAGCTTCCTACTAGCAAAGTAGATAGGATGATCAACAATACCTTCTCTAGCTTGAGCTAACACATTACCAATGGCCATGCCAGAGGCGTCCACATGTACATGAAAGATTTTTTCCCATGAAGGAAAATTTAGGATAGATGTGGTAGTAAGTTTCTCTTTCAATGTTTCAAATGTGCGCTGTTGTGATTCTCCCCAATAGAATGTACCTCTTCCTTTCAGTAACTCCTCCAGAGGGTGCAACAATTTTGGAATATCCCTTGATGAATTTTCTATAATATCCTGTGTGACCTAAAAATCCGCACACCTCACTCTAACTGGTAGGTGCTTCCAACCCTAAAATGACTGCAACCTTAGCTAGATCAACAAGAAATCCCTCCTTGTAGATTATGTGTCCTAACAGTATTCCAAAAGGTGTAGCAAATATGCACTTCTTGATGTTCAAAGAGATACTCAATTGTCTACACCGGTCAAACATTAAGCGTAGATTTTCATAGTGATCCTTAACAAGCCCATATACTGTCCAATCATCGAGGTAGACCTGTAAGAAGTTGTGAATTAAATATTTGAATGCCTTAATAACTATCTGTGAGAATACAATGGGCACATTTTTCAATCCAAAAGGCATCATAGTATAGGCAAAAACTACCCCATTTAGTAGTAAAAGTTGTCTTTTCTTGATCCTCCTGAGCAATCCTAACTTGATGATACCTGGAAAACCCATCTGTAAAGGAATAGATTTCGCACCGTACAACTCCCTTTAGTATTTCCTTGGTAAATGGCATAGGGAATGGGTCTGTTACACATGCGGCATTTAGCTCCCTGTAGTCCCCACATATTTGAATTCTACCATCCTTCTTGATACTGATCACCATTGGACTAACCCATTCTGACTCATCCAAGGGGTTGAATAATTCTAGACTTCAACATTTTATCAATTTCTTCTTTTACCTTTTCACGCAAATTAGGATTCATTTTGTAAGGTCTCTTTCTCACTAGACACACACCTTCCTTAAGTTTTATCTTCATTTCCCCAAGTGATTCATGCACACCTTTAATTTCATGATACCCTCGAGGGAATAAGTCCTGGTAATCCTGTAGTAACTCAATAATCTTTGCCACCTCTGAGTCTGACCAGTTAGTCTCCAATTATGGCCTCCTTAGGCTCAGCCTCTGATCCTATATTGACCTTCTTTGTCTTCATGGGTTCATGATAGGCACGCGTATCCTTGTCTGTTATCCAAGACCTCGTGTACCCCTTGTGAATGTTCAATATCTAGGTTCTCAACTTCCTCATCATCCATGATGTAAACCATCTTTCCTTTTTCTTTCTCAAGATAGGCTCGTTCAAGTAATATGAAGTCTTCTCCTTCTTCAAAACATGCACTCTGAATCTGTCTCACCAAATAATTCTTGTATGAGTTCCTCCGTCTTTGCACTATCTCCCATGGTTAACCACTTAACAAATTTTAATGCCTCTTCTATCGGAGGTTGGGAAGAAAAGTAGTCAAAGTTCTGGATCATTCTTACAGTCAATTTTTTCCAATTCCTAGTCTCTCAATGTAGTTTAGCATATACATACCAGGTACGTGCACATCCTTGTAGAGTAGAGTAAAATCTATGCACCCAGAGTGATGGTGGTAATGTTTCCTATCCCACTGTCCAGAGTCTCTCACACTGTTGAATGTGATGCTGAGTAGGTTTATCACCATTATAAGTGTAGATTTATGTAGGTGCATTGCTCCTTACAAACCTAGTAGATAGGCGACTCTGGTCTCATTCCATTATATAATATTATCTTTATGAAATACCCACCAGCGCGTTGTTGTCCCATGCAAGACATATGCTAACATGTCTCTTCTCCTAACCTGGTTTATCCACTGTGCCTCCATGGCTTGTAAGAATATAGGAAGATCTTCTACTCCTGTATACCAAGGTATTGTGCTACCTATCCGTCAAAAAAAATGAAGTCCATTCTTACGAGCAACCACACTTTTTACCTCGCGTCCTACTAATTCATATGTACCATGAGCCCAATTATCACAAGCAATACTTGTAGTATCACTAATAGAGTGAGAATCCTCCCACTATAGGATGCCTTCCTTTGATGGCTCATTGACCTCTGGGTCTTGAATAGCGCGTACATAGATTCTGTTTAAGTCCTCCTCACTTAGAGGCTCAACATATGGTGTAGACTTCCCATCTGTTAAAGGTATCACAACCCTTTCCTCCTTGTTCTCAAAGCTAATATACCCCTTATTGAATCTCAAGTCAGCATTATTCACATAACACCAAGGGTGTCCAAGTAAGGCTGGAAAACTATCTACTTCTGCAAGTGCTAATACCTCAAAATCCCCAGTGAATTTGGCCCCTTGTATGGTTATAGATGCATCCTTCAAAACTCCTATGGGAGTGGCCTTAGTTCAGTTTGCCATAAACAACACATTAGATGATGGCTGCAATGGAGGCCTCCCCATTTGTACCCATGCATCTAATGTAAGCACATTTACTTCCGCACTTGTATCAATCAATATGTTGCTCAACAACCACCCATCTACAACAACATTCAGAGTGATCTCTTTATCATAGTCAATGCTATCAAGGGGGAATATTCACATGTAGGATCTATCATCCAGTCTCAATACTTGTGCATGGAGTGTTCCCTTTTAACCAACTTCCTAATAGTGGAATAATGTTCTCCTGGTGCAACATTTTGCACACTTCTCTCAGCTCATCGATATCATTTTGGACTGTCTCTGATGCTTTCTTCTACTCTTTAAGTATTGTATCTCACCCTGAAGATTCCTTAGCACTTCCATGGTATCTGGTAAACTTCCTTCTGATGAGCAGGATCTGGGTACCTTGCATGCAAAACCTCCTCCTTGGTGATCGTAGGCTTTTGGTGCAATGCCTCTCTTGCATGCGCTGCTTCAACACGTGTAGTAATCTTCACTGTCAATGCCTCAGGTCCTTCTTCTATCTTGGGCATCCACTAATCTTCTACCGCGTGTTGGATTTTAACCATCCTTGTGCCTTTGTTTTCTTACTTATGTTGCTTACTTAGATGCTCATATAAGTCCAGGCACTCTTCATAGCTATGGTTCTTTTCACATAAAGAACATGCAATATTCTGAGGACATTTACACCTATAGTGGTCAGGAGATCCGCACGTATAACATGTTCCATGAGGGAACTCACCTCTTCCTCCACCATGGCCTTGTCCTCCATATCCACCATGATATCCACGTCCCCTTCCACGACATCCTTAAAACACCACTCATTCTTGTCATAGCGCATTTGATTATGATCCTGATCCTGGTGCTCATTCTTACCCTTAGAATTATCTGTTACACTTGTCTATCATACCCCAATGTCTATAGCATCCTGGATCTGACCAATCAACTAAAAATCCTTCAGTATCATGGGTCGTGGACCTACAAATTTTTTACAAAATCAAGATACATTCTTCCTTATCGCACATCTGTAACAAAGGACAATGACTAGCATCATGATTCAAATGAAAATCTCACATTCCAATAGTAATGAGTGTATTGTTCTGTGAGGACAACTATCCTTGGTGTGACCTTCCACTTCACAATCTGTACACCAAATACCTGAGTGCATTTCATGAGCTGAATTTACTGATAGTTTCTCTAACTGTTTTGTCATAGCTGCAATTTGTGCCTCTAAGAATGGACTAACACCAGTGTCAATGCTCCCAACTACCTCAGCACACAAAGCTACTTCCATTGCTTGTGTGAGATCAGTGTATGTCTTATGTGACAGTGCTCTTCTGAATGGTGTAATCAATCCTCCAACAAACCATTGTGCATGCTGGCTAGCGTGAATATCATAAGACAACTTAGATAGAAGTGTCTTAAAATAGAGCATCATACTCACGTACACTCTCAGTAGTGCCTTGCTTAATATCCTTGAGTGCACTAATACTCTTCTACTCAAATTCAGGGATATGGAACTCTTTCAAGAAAGCATCCTTCAGTGCTACATAATCCACACAAGTTTGATCAGGGTCAAACTTCCTATACCAGTTGTGTGCACATCCTTGTAATGTAGTAGTAAATTGACTTGCCTTACACTAGAAGTCATGATCCCTTTAGCATGCCATAATATTTCACACATATACACATGTTAGGTAGCATCCTCTATACCTCTATATTCTAGAAGATGAAGAGACATCTCCATATAGATATTATGTGGTTGTTACGGGCCTTGACCACCTGATCCAGAACCTCTTGTGTTTCCTCTGCCTCCAGAACCACCAGATCCACAGAACTAGAACCACCTATACCTCCTGATCCTCCACCTGTAGTTAGAATAGGACCTTTAGATGTACTCCCCTATGCTCTAACAGTAGTACTATACTGAACCCCTATAGTCTGTGAGGTAGTTCCACTTCCAGAGGTGAATCCAACATTCTGTGTGCTCATATTATGTGTGGATGATGCACTGTCGACACTAAAATTTTCCTCCGTAATTTCTATTTCATTAATGTATGTATTAGGAATAGGATGTTGTTAAGTATAATTAGTAGTAGCATCCGATAGAAGATAACGGCGCTACTCAGTACGACGCCGCCAATAATGTATAGTACGGTAATAGTCAAAAGTACAATAGGAATGTTGTGGTAAAAAGTAAATATTTGTCGTAAGTGGTCCAGTAATGTTAAAATGTCAAAGTTGGGGTAAGTAGAGAAGTAGGGTCTACATGATTAGGAATTAGAAATATTATATTGGTAATAAGGACAAGGAGTGAGGTCATAAATATTTTGTATATTTTATTTGTAAAAAGTCTAAAAATGTGGAACCCATGTGAAATGATAAGGTTTATCTTATCTTAAAAGATAAGCTTACATGTACAGATAAGAGTTAAGGTATGGAATATGATTCGTCAGAGTGGATTTCTTATCCTATCTTAGAGATAAGATGGATAAGCCTGGAAGTTCTATAAATAAAGAGGCCACCCCCCTCATTTAGCATAGAAGGAAGTAGTGAGAAATATTGTATGAGTAAGTGTGCAAAGGAAGCCATCAGTTTAAAGGTGTGTTGAAGAAGCCATTAAGAGGTGTAATTGTGAAGTTTCTCCCATAGTTCTTGGTGAAAGGCAAGTGAAGTCAATAACACTTGAAGTACCTCATGGGTGAGATTGTAACAATTTCATGTTGATATTATAATTTACTCTGATATTTCAGATTTATCATCATTCCTTCTTATCATAGTCTATGGTATTCTTGTGTTATGTTTGTTTTGTGTTTCCAGATTACATCCACCAAACTTCCTGTGCATTAGTAAATAATCATAGCACGAGGAGTTCCCTTAGTGAAGAATTATCATAGTGCTGGATTGGTGATGACATTTTGGTTCCGTTGCTGGGACCATTCCTCGTTGGTGGATTTTCTAGAGAGATATTCCCACTTAGTCAGAAAACATGTGGAGGGTAACCTTATTTTTACTATGCATAGTAGTTACCATGGTAAAGTCACTTTTTGTTGTGAATAGTATTTACCGCAGTAAAGTCACTTTTTACCGTGAATAGTATTTACCGCAGTAACTTCACTTTTTACTGTGAATAGTGTTTACCACAGTAAAGTCAGTTTTTACCGCAGTAAGTCAAGTTTTACCATAGTTTACCGTGGTCATTTCTATTTTACTGTAGAAAGGTGTAAAGTCACTTTCTATTATAGTGATTCCAATTATTTGTGCACATAAGTCTTGTTGATTGTACTTGTGGGTTGGTATTTCACGGTGGTTACTTTTGAAAATGGGGAAGATTCCTATTTTTTCAGCTCAATCTAATGAAGATGCTTCCTCTTTCATTCAAGAGTTTAACTGATCTTGTATTTGTAATGGCCTTATAAGAAGGGAACAATGGACTGAATTTTTTCCTACCTTTTTGGATGGTTCAGCACTTAGGTGGTTTGAAACACTAGGTGAATAATGTGAAAATTCATGGGATTTATTAACTGAAAGTTTTCTTGAAGAATTTGGTGAACAACAGAAATATGCAGATCTCATGATCGAGATCACAAAGCTATCCCAAGGAGAGAAGGAGAAGATAAGGGATTATCATGCTCGTGTTCTAGAGCTAAGGAGGAAGCTCGATGCCCAGATCCGGAAGGAAGGATTAGCGGATGGGTTGATGAATGGTGTGGATAATCTCCTATGTAAGCACTTCATTCTTGGGATGAAGCCAGAGATCAGACAATGAGTGAAGTATGACCGCCCAGCTACCATTGAACAAGCAAAGGAGATTGCAAGAAGGCAAGAAGAAAGCATGGAAGAGGAGCCCAAAGAAATTGTTGCTAAAGTAGAGCCTACACCAGCACCTTTGGTCCAGAATCCACAACCACTCCCGGTGAGCACAAATATTTCTCCTAGTACATCTACTGAGTATGAAGATCTGCTCAAAAAGATGGGTCAGTTAACTATTAATCTTCTTCAAGGAAAAGAATTTAGTTCTCAGGGAGGAGATAGAGGTCCAAAAAGAAATATTTCTGAAGTTGTATGTTATGGTTGTTATAAAAAGGGTCATTATAAGTATAATTGTCCAGATAGAGCTTCTACATCTGGTAAAGGAGATAATGATAAAGGAAAAGCACTTGTGAATTCTTTTGATGTAGTAGATAAGAGCAGAAATAATGAAGTAGATGTGTTTGTAACAAAAAGAAAGAAAGAAAAAGATAATCAAGATGGAAATGATCCTAAGAAGATGAAAGGAGAAACTAGTAAGAAACATAGGAGAAGAAAGTTGGGTGTGCAGAATTTTCTGATTTCACAGGGGCAAGGACCATACTCCATCTTGGAAGATCTGTCCAAAAGGCCTGCAAATATTACATATGGTCAACTCTTGGCTATGTCTTCTGAGAAGAGGTGGGAGTTGCGAAGTGGACTCAATGCTCGACGAAGGAAGGAGGTTGAGGTCCCTATTTTGGAGGCAGAGGCAGATCCCTATGCTCCACAAGATGAGGTATTATGTAATGGTATTTCAATTCATGATGTCTTAGTTGATGGAGGTGCTGCAGTTAATGTAATGACCGAGTCTGTAATGAATATGTTGGGTTTAAAAATTGATCGCCATTCAACACTTATGTTAAGGTCATTAAATAAAGGAAAAACTAAACCAGAAGGTGTAGTTTCAAATGTGGCAATATCTGTTATGGGTGTTGTATGTGTGGTAGACTTTCAGGTGATGAAAAATGGTACTGTTGCATACCCAATGTTGTTGGGAAGACCATGGCTAAGGAGAGTTCATGCAAGAAACTACTGGAATGAAGGCTTCATGACACTTGGACGTGGTAGAGAGAGGGTGAAGATAAACATGATCCCTCGGCATCATAAGATAGAACCTGTGGATTCAAGTGATGAAACTGATGATTGGACATCCTCTGATTACTCTAGTACCAGTGAAGTGGACACTGAAGATGAAGAAAGTGAGGTTGATGTTTCGGTCATGGATATCCTTCCAGTCACACCGACTCATGACCCCATAAAATTATCTGAAGAAGAAATTGATGATCGTCTCCAACAAATAAAGATTGGTGATGCTGTGATGGAGAGTGAGAAGGAATCCTACCTCCAGCTCTTTCGAAGGTACATACACATATTCACTTTTGATTACAAGGAACTCCATCAAGTAAGTTGGGTAGAACATTCTATTGAGCTGGTAGATGGTGCTAAGCCCATAAAGCAAATGCCATATAGAATGAATCCTAATTTTTCCAAGACTGTAAAAGAAGAAATAGATAAGTTGCTTGATGCAGGATTCATATTTGCTGTGGAGAATTCAGAATGGGTTTCTCCCATTGTGATCTCAATAAAAAAGAATGGGAAGCTACGCATTTGTGTTGATTACAGGAAGCTCAATAAGGCAACAAAGAAGGATCATTACCCTCTTCCATTTTCAGATCAGATCTTGGATGAAGTAGCTGGCCAGGAGTGCTATAGTTTTGCTGATGGATATAGCGGCTACAACCAAGTCCATATAGCAGAGAAAGATCAGCTGAAGACCACGTTCACCACTCCTTGGGGAACGTTTGCTTATAGAGTTATGCCTTTTGGGTTGTGTAATGCTCCAGCAACATTCCAGTGGTTGATGAATAGGGTGTTCGAACCCTACATTGGGAACTTCATCAGAGTATTTCTGGATGATTTTTGCATCTATGGGAGCAAGATGGACCACCTGCACCAAATGGAGACAACATTTCAAAGGTTAGATGAAGCACAAGCCTCACTAAACCCTACAAAGTGTGTCTTTGGATGTTCTAAAGGCATTTTGTTAGGGCATGTTGTATCCAGAGATGGTATTGGTACTGATCCTGATAAAGTTTCAAAAATCAAAGATTTACCATTTCCTATGAATAGAAGTAAGTTGAGATCATTTTTAGGCCATGTGGGTTACTATAGAAGGTTCATCAAGAATTTCTCAAAGATTGCATAGCCACTAACCCAGTTCTTGAAGAAGGATGTTACTTATGAACTAGGAAATAAGGCACATGAAGCTTTTGGACAACTGAAGGAAGCCCTGGTGTCTTCACCTATTTTAAAGAATCCAGATTGGAGCAAGCCATTCATTGTGTACACTGATGCCTCAGATGCAGCACTAGGAAGTACTTTGAGCCAAAAGGATGAAAATGGGAATGAACATCCAATTTACTTTGGGAGCAGACAAATGAGCAGTGCTGAGGTAAATTATACTGTAACTGAAAAAGAGGCTCTAGCTATCATTTTTGCTGTAAAGAAGTTCATAAATTACTTGCTAGGGTAGAAATTTATAGTTGTAATAGATCATCAGGCTCTAAAATATATTGTCAATAAGCCTAACCCATCAGGGATGATAGCAAGATGGATAATTTTGCTACAAGAATTTGAATTTGATATTATAGATAGGCCAGGAAAGAAGCATGTCAATGCAGATGCACTCTCTTGAGCCTATGATGGTTTAGGATCATCTTGTGATGATGATGATTTCCCTGATGCAGCCTTGTTATCCCTTGACACAATCCCTAGTGAATACATAGATATTTAGAATTATCTGAATGAATTCAAGTTTCCTGATGGTGCCAATGCAAAGACTAAGAGAAAGATTACTCAAGCCAGTCGTCCATATTCTATTCTGCATGGAGTATTATTTCGAATAGGACCTGATGGAGAGTACAAGAGGGCAGTTGGACGTGATCAAGGAAAGGAACTGCTAGAAGAATTCCACAATGGTACATGTGGAGGGAACTTCTTTGGACAACTTACAACAAGAAGGATTTTGGATGCAGGTTATCACTGGCCCACTCTTTTTAAAGATTGTTATAATTATTGTAAGACATGTGATATTTATCAAACACATGGTAACTGTAAGACTTCATCAGCTCCATTATGTCCTATTCTTCCACTTGGTCCCTTTGAAAAGTGGGGAATAGAAATTGTAGGTCCACTTCCAACTACGTCACGCTAAAATAAGTATATTGTAGTTGCCACATATTATTTAACCAAGTGGGTTGAAGCTAGGACATTGAAAATAACTTCCATGGATGAAGTGGCAAGGTTCATATATGAACGCATTGTCACCAGATTTGGTTGTCCATTATAAATTGTAACATATCAAGGAAGCCACTTCATTAATGAGGTGGTAGAAGCCCTAGTCAATAAGTTTTCTATTAAGCACAGGAAGGCAACAACATACAAGCCAAGCACAAATGGACAGGTGGAACGAACAAATTTTGTGTTGTGTCAAATTCTAGCAAAAGATGCATCCTTGTAGGTACATAAATGGGATAAGAAGATTCATGCAGCATTGTGGGCATATAGGGAAACATCAAATTCAACAACATGATACTCCCCATTTCAGTTGGCTTATGGCATTGATCCAGTTCTTCCTATTGAGTTTGATATTCCCACGGTTAGAGTAATGAAAAATGAAAGAATGGATGAAAGTGATTCAGTAAAAGAAAGGTTGGTACATCTTCATTTGTTAGAGGAAATGAGGGAAATAGCTAAGGATACAAGCTATAAGAAGAAAATGAAGCAAAAGGAATACTTTGATCAAAAGATCCGGTGGTCTCCATTTCATGTGAATGACTTGGTTCTAGTATATGATTCCAGATACAAAAAAAGAAGACAGAGAAAATTTATTCCAAAATGGATGGGGCCCTACAAAATAGCAGCTGTGCATGAAAATGGTATGTACCGACTGGAGGAATTGGATGGCACTCCCATTATGAAATGGGTCAACCACGACAAGTTGAATATTTTTCAAGCACCAGAAGAATCTACTCCAAGGATGGGGTAGAAGCTAGGAAGGGGGAAGATGTCGACACTAAAATTTTCCTCCGTAATTTCTATTTCATTAATTTATGTATTAGGAATAGGATGTTAAGTATAATTAGTAGTAGCGTCTGATAGAAGATAACGGCACTGCCAGTACAACGCCGCCAATAATGTATAGTATGACAATAGTCAAAAGTACAATAGGAATGTTGTGGTAAAAAGTAAATAGTTGTCGTAAGTGGTCCAGTAATGTTAAAATGTCAAAGTTGAGGTAAGTAGAGAAGTAGGGTCTACATGATTAGAAATTAGAAATATTATATTGGTAATAAGGACAAGGAGTGAGGTCATAAATATTTTGTATATTTTATTTGTAAAAAGTCTAAAAATGTTGAACCCATGTGAAATGATAAGGTTTATCTTATCTTAAAAGATAAGCTTACATGTACAGATAAGAGTTAAGGTATGGAATATGATTCATCAGAGTGGATTTCTTATCCTATCTTAGAGATAAGATGGATAAGCCTAGAAGTCTATAAATAAAGAGGCCACCCCCCTCATTTAGCATAGAAGGAAGTAGTGAGAAATATTGTAGGAAGTGTGCAAAGGAAGCCATCAGTTTAAAGGTGTGTTGAAGAAGCCATTAAGAGATGTAATTGTAAAGTTTCTCCCATAGTCTTGGTGAAAGGCAAGTGAAGTCAATAACACTTGAAGTACCTCATGGGTGAGATTGTAACAATTTCATATTAATATTATAATTTACTCTGATATTTCAGATTTATCATCATTCCTTCTTATCATAGTGCCGGATTGGTGATGACAGTTCCTCCAAATAGGCTGTGCATTGAAGTTGTCTATTCTACCATTGATGTACTTGCTCCCCAACTTACTCCTATTCTTCTGCTTCCCAAATTAGCTTCCTGGTTACTTGTCATAGTAGATATTGGAAAACCAAGCGCAAGGGCTAGGTCACCAGGTGGATTAAGATGCGCTCCTGTGGTACAGGTAGTCCTACTGGCACTTTTCTATGTGAGGCCGATGGGGGATCTCTATCATGCTTTCCAAGATGGGGGAGTTCCTGATGCTCTGGCTCCATATCTTCTATGTGAGCTATAAATCCTTCATGAGCCATCTCTCTCCTCAAAGCCATACTTTCTACAACGTAACACTACTTCTCTATCTCCCTCTTGCACACCTCATTAAATTTAAGCCACCTTTAGTCTCTCTGCCTTTCTACCACTAGGTCTACCATATTTCACCAAACCTGTTCTTGCCCTTGCACGTGGTGAATTTTAGTTAGTCATCGGTTTACTCTCTAGGTTCAAGGTTAGCATCAATATCTTGATCGCCAATGGAATACATTGCAAATATTTTCCTCTTGGATACCACAAAAACTAGAATTCAGCTACCTTCGGGCAAGAGTACGTCAAAATTGAATATTCCAGAATATAACTATTTAGAACACCACAAAAACCACGTATCCACAGTGTGAGTCTAGATCAGATCAACATCATAAAGGTCTTGAAATTATATCTGTCCAGACAAGTACATGATACCTCCAGTTCTGAGATGCATTAGTAGTAAACCACTCGTATAGATCTACTAGAAAGATAGCAAAAAAGCTCTCATATAAGCTGTAATACAGATTTTGTTCTACCCAAGTGCGTGCGTTAAACTCAGATCCACTGCTGAACCATCATGCATATTCTTCCTCCAGATCATGTATCCATTCCTCAATACTTTCTAGAGTTAACCCATATGTCTTCATCGTGAAGCATCCTAAAAAAAAGGGAAAAAGAGGTCCTGACAACGAAACCAATGATGCAACCTAAAATTTATTAGATAACACCCTAGTCATGCTGGCACATCACTAAACCTTTACTGAGTGCTCTCCCGAAGCATGCAAAGGTACCAGGTCCCTCTTTAGGATTGTTGTAGTAGGATGCTACGTGATGAAGGAAGAAACATATAGATTCATAAATAATCCATCATTCTACAATGCATGCTACACTTAGATCTATGAAGGAACAAGCTTTAAACAGTAATCATGATTGAATCAATAACATGCACTACTCAAATACACAGAATGCCACTTAGATTCAGCCAATATCTTCCATATATTAATAAACATAGAAGATCCTTACAATAATTTCAATCTATACCAATGCGCATATGGATCTGACACAATAATTCAGTCATATCCATATATCTCCTTAACTCTATACATCCTCAAACACATTCTACTATATTACCACTATGTACCTCACATCATATATATAGGGTGGGGACTTTCCCTTCACCACTTATCCATTCTAGAAATAGGTTGTATGCTATTAATAGCCACACGCCGTTCACAAGCATAGCCACACATGCAAGTGTGCTATCCATAGACCTCTTACAGTTAAATAAAGTGTTAATCCTATTCTTAGCTCGTCTCCATGCAAAAAACTTCAATCCATTCCTCCAAAGATAGACTATGATGACGAGATTGTACCTTTCCAGTCAGATGACCCTAATCCTGCCCTTTTCATTTCTATCTATATCGATAACATATGTGTATGAAACATCATGATCGATGGTGGTGCTAGAATTAACATCATATCCTCCCACCTGTATAATCAAATGAACATCGCTTCCAATTCTATGCATAATAATCCAGTTATGTTGGGATCATTCAATGACACCATCACCTCCACCCTTGGCACCATTATTCTCCACATTCGGGTGGGCCCTAGCACTATCCCAAAATTATTCAACATATTAGAGGGAGAGTTCTAGTATAAACTATTGCTCGAAAAACCTTGGATTCATGTCATGGGTTCTGTCCCTTCAACTTTACACCGTTGTGTAAAATTCAAACATGAGGGGCTTAACTACACCATCCCCGCAGACCTGTCGCCATTCAAAACTTGTAACATGTTGTACCAACCTAATGATGTTCTTGTACCAATCAAAGCATCTGCCACTACCACCACTTCTCCTTCACCCATGACCCCATCCACCAATTATTCCACCACCTCTCGCACACCTAACTCTTATATTCCTACTATGGCCATAGCCTCTGCAACTGACCCATCTACTTCCCAACCAACCAATACTCCTCCTTCCCAACCATTTAGTGATTCATCTATCCTTGCTACCCGCATATCGAATACCGATCCCTTAGAAGGTTTTTTTCAACTCCTCATTTTGGGGGAGTATCGCTGTTTCGCACAGAATGTTTCTGTTCTTGGAATAGAGTTGCTTCTATCCTTTCATTCTCTTGAGAAACAGATAAGGGTTAGGGCTAGGAGGAATACCTGTTGAATGTTGGGAGGGTGTGCGTGTACCGTAGAGAGAGATCAGATCGATTGCGAAGAACTCCTTTTTGTCTGGGAAGGACTACCTGTGAATAAGAATGCAAGACCACCAGATTATAGTTAGACAATAAATGAGGGAACTGCCTTGGGCCCAGGAAATATTAGACTTCCTTTCGAAGGTGGTCAATTCCCCTGCTAATATGAATTAACACAAATGATAACAAAGAAGTTATTGCAAAATTACGATTTAATTACCTCGTTAAAACAATAGAGGAAAGGCTGGTTTTGGTTTTGAATCACAGTGACCGATGCCGGTCACTGTCACCGGTACCGGTTGCTGATAACCGATATCGGTAGGGGCAGTGATTTAGGGGCTTTCAGTGAAGGTTGGCTATAAGGTGTCTATGGTGTTTATAAGGCTGGTAAATGATTGGGGATAGGTAATGGGGTGATGGAGAAGACTCAGAGAGTATGGGGGTTGTTCTTGGGGCAATGTACGGGTAGAGGAATGACAGTTAGATGTAGGGTGTTACTCGGGTAGTAGATCTAGGAATAGACTTATAATTACTGTGATTCAGAAGTTCAAGAAATGTTATTAAAAGAACGTACAAGACACTACTTACTAGTTCCTGATGAAGATACAGGCCCAAGGACTGTGATGACGAAGGCAGGGCTCAGGTAGGATGATCTGACAATCAAAGATGAGCTATCTTCTCTCCCAATGCTTGGATGAGTGTCACCGGGCTCTGGTTACTCAGTTGCAGTCTTGGGCTTGATGTCCTTCTCTACAAACTCTTCTCTTTCCTTCACTTGTCTCTGCTCGGCCAAGTGAATTCTGGATCTTTCCAATGAATTCTTGATCCCCTTTGTTTTTGGTTGGGGGAGGTCATTTATAGGGAACCGATGGCGGTTACGTAACCGACGGCGGTCGAGTAGGAACCGATGTCGGTTAAGTCAAAGTGGGCTATTTTTAGTAAAATAGCCAACTTTCCCTCCTTTTCTCCCGAGGGATTAGTTGTGGGCTTGGTCAAGTCATTATTAGGTTGGTTTTGGTGCGGGTGAGGAGTAATTAGTCATGGGTGTGGATGTAGACCAAGTTATAGGTCTTAATTAGGTTAGTTTAGGGTTAGGGCTAGGTCATGATGAGGTGGAGAAATGAGGTGGCAGGTTTGGAGATGTGGATTTATTAATTATAAGGTAATTAATAAATAATTGTGTAAGGTTTAGGTGGTGAGGTTAGGTTGCGAAATGAGATGCGGGGCACAGGGTGTCGTAAGACACAAATTTGGTGTCTACATTAGCCCCTTGTTGTCGTGTAGCTTGTCTTGTAAAGCTGCACTGACAATAATAAGAAGTGGTTACTCCCGTTAAGGGTATAGGTAATCCCCCTCAAATCTATCACAGATTGAGGTAACGTGAAATCAGGGATAGGGTTGATAAAGGGTGAATGGTGTTGAGATGATGGTAAGATGGTGGGGTAAGTTCAAGGAAGCAGACGCACGTTGAAATGCAGTAGTGCGACCAAGGTACATGATTTGAAGAGCAAACAAGCAATTCATAGGCAAAGGTCGATAGTTTATCCAAACAAGGGTGATATAATCCTGGTATCCAAGGCATAGGAAGTAGCTCCAGGGGATATAACGGGTAAGGTACAGGAACGTTTAGGCATGTTCGGCAGTACCAAATGGTTGGTTTGGTTGAGATAAACGTCACGGTCTCGGTCTAGGCAAAGTTGGTCAGCTGATCAAGTCAAGTATCCTAATCATGCTAAAAACACGAACAGGTGAGCGCGATTGAACAAAAAGCTACATGATGGGTGGATAAAATCGTAATTTACGGGTCTTGGTGAGGTACTTAATTGGTGCGACCTTGGGTCGGGCCGATTGATTGGTGAGGGCCTTGGGTCGGGCCTGATTGGTTGGGTGCGGCCTTGGGTCGGGCCGATTGATTAGTTGGGTGGCCGTTGGGTCATGGGTCGGCCTGATTGGTTGGGTGCGGCCTTGGGTCGGGCCTGGTTGGTTGGTTGCGGCCTTGGGTCGGGCCTGATTGGTTGGTTGCGGCCATTGGTCGGGTCGGGCCTCGGGTCGGATTGGTTAGTTGGCGGCCTTGGGTCAGGCCTGATTGGTTGGTTGTGGCCTTGGGTCGTGCCGATTGGTTGGTTGCGGCTTTGGGTCGGGCCGATTGGTTGGTTGCGGCTTTGGGTTGGGCCAATTGGTTGGTTGCGGCCTTGGGTCGTGCCGATTGGTTGGTTGCGGCCTTAGGTCGGGCCGATTGAAGTCAAAATAAGGCTAGTCAGCAAAGCCAGGGGTAGGTGATGTGGGAAAAAGTGGAGATTGGTGGATAAGGGTGGGAGTTAGGTTAAGGAAGTAGGTAAACGATATCGGTTATGTGTGACCGATATCGGTTACAAGACCGATACCGGTATTCTAGGGCACGAAATAACCGGTATCGGTTATAGGTCAAAACCTATAAAAAGAAAAATATGGCATGTCATTGTCACTTTGTGAATTTGAGTGCCAATTTTGTCTTGTCTGAGGTGTTAATTGATTGTGTTGAGTTTGTGGGCTGAGTTGGCACTAGTGGAGTGGAGGAGTGAGTTATTAGTAGGCCCCAGCGATCAGGAGGCAAAGTTTGATTGGTGGAGGACCTTGCTGAGGAGATTTGGAGCCATGGCACAACCCAGAGGAGCAGGAGGTGCTGGAGGAGCTGGACCACCACCACCTATCCCACCACGACGACATGTAGTCGTACCGGTAGGCTCTGAACCCCTACTTATGTGAAGTTAATGAATTTAACTAGGATGTGGGTTTTGGGGTAGGAATCCAAAATTTAATAAAATAATGAATAAATGAAGGTAAATTGTAAAATGGAGTGGGTAGGAATGTTAGGTAGGCCAAAACGGTAGGGTGGGTAAGTTTTTAGGTCTTTCTTGTGGGTAAATGGGTAGAAATAGGTAAAAAGGGTTTTTGGGGGCCGTTTTGGGTTCGGCTCCAGAATTTGACAGTGACCGATGTCGGTCACTAGGCGACCGGCATCGGTCACAAAAATAGTCAAATTGCATTGTGTCTATAGACCGGCATCGGTCATATGTTGACCGGCGTTGGTACATATAATGTGATTTGGGGACCGATGGCAGTTGAGGGTGACCGGTACCGGTCATCATGGGTAGGAGTCAGGGTTGTGAAATTTGTGGTGTTTGTTTGTTGTAGGTGGTAGGATAGAGTTTTTTGGGGGTGAAGGGGGAGGAGGTAGAGTTGATAGGAAAGGTGATTGGGGTGGGGGGGAATTGGGTTGTTGGGGGCCGGGTTCAGGTAGGATAGATTATGTGTTGTGTATGAAGTAGGAGGTGTTAAATTGGCAGGGGTATGGTTAGATGGCTAGAGTAGACCGGGGTGGTTGGTAGGGTGTGAGATAATTAAAGGGGATATCGTAGATGTATAGGGTAAGATAAGTGGGTGCAGATGTGTGTATAGAGTCGGGTTGTGGTTGGGTGGGTAAGTGGGTATAGATGGTTAAGGTAGTTGTTTTTGTAAAGGGTAGGCCTGATGAAGTGGGTTGTTTTTGCAGGCACGCCAGCAGCTGACGATGCGGGATCGGATGCCACCTCTATTGGGGAGGATGCGGCCACATGTGACTGTAGCGCAGTGGGCCGTCATGCGAGAGGTTGGACTCGGTGGAGTCCAGAGGTATAGGGCTGTGGATAGGGACCACAGCCTGATGGTTGCCCTCATCGAGAGATGGGATCCGGCAACCAATGTCTTCCAACTCCCTACTGGAGAGATGACTATCACATTAGAGGATGTGTATCACATCTGAGACTACCGATCATAGGTGAGGTAGTGTTCCAGGTGGATGCAGAGACAGTGATGGACAACATCCTGCAGGTATTCGGGGATGCAGCCCCATTGCTTACATATCACAGCGCGAGCATTGGCTACGGTGATATGTATCGCGCACACCGACAGGAGACACGGCTTGCCATGTTGATGATGATTGGTATCACCTGCTTCGCCCTCCCAGACTCAGAGGGAGGCCGCTTCCCACGGGCTTTGATGGGAGTATTGCATGAGATGGTGGAGGAGCATACCTGCTATGCCTGGGCACCAGTGTATCTGGTGTAATTATACAGAGAGCTCTGGGGTTATCGCCGTATGAGGTGATTTGGTATATGTTTGACATTTTTGTTACACTGTTGGGCCTACAAGCATATCGTCTGTATATGACCAGTAGGGTTTCCCCAGCAGCCAGGGCCACAGGTAGTTTACAGATATGGATTTCAGAGGTGGTTGGGGGTCGTGGGCCAGCCACGAGCAGTGATCGCAGGACGAGATGTGACATTTTACAGGCATATATTAGAGGGCCTGACCGCACTAGATATTATATGGAGGCCGTACAGAGGCCATCAGCCCTGAGGAGGAGCCCGAGCGCAGCTACGATGGATCCAGTATATCTTTTGGATAGCTGGACGGAGACCTGGGGAGTATGAGCGGATACCCCTAGAGAGGGTACGACGTCAGTTGGGCTTACGACAGGATGAGCCACCTCCCTTCTCACAGTATCAGAGGGAGGATGTAGAGGCACCATTGCCTACACCGTAGCCATTTGACCCAGTCTGGGTAGCAGAGAGACCGGCTGATGATACAGTGGATGATGCCAGAGTGACAGGTGCATTTTTGGTGTGGTGGGCAGGGCAGAGGGCAGCCATGAGAGCACAGCCCGCACAGCCAGATTTGGCGGCTGTGATAGCGGAGAGGGACCATCTCTTGGGCCAGGTGCAGCTATTACAGGGGCAGCTTGCTGCTGCACAGGCACAGATTGGGGTGCTATAGGGGCAGTTAGCCCAGGCACAGGTACAGGCACAGGCACAGACCGGCACAGGCACCGGCACAGCCATAGGCACCAGCACAGGCACAGGCACCGCCTCAGGCACAGCCACAGGTACAGGCACCGACCATAGGCACAGGGTGTACCGGCAGGTCAGGGGCCACTTCTATTAGGAGCCGGGGGACCAGCCCCACTAGCCATGGTGGCACGGGCCCGCTATATGGAGGCGAGAGCGGAGGCCTGGTATTATCAGGACGTGCTAGATGGTACCGGGGCCAACTATCAGCCATATGCAGCGCACAGAGCTGAGACGTCCCGGAGTCACAGGTCACAGGGGGCCACAGCCACAGCCGGTGGCTCCGTGACAGGTAGGAGGCGAGAGCCGGCACAGGGGCCAGCAGGGGGACGGGCAGAGGGTGGTGGAGAGAGCTGAGACATCCTAGGAGCGGATATGGGTTTTTGTTATTGGATATAGACACCGGTCTGTGAACCGAGTATATATATAGAGGCCTGCGTGCCCACATAGGATTTATTTATTCATTTTTGTTGTATATACCGGCCTGCGAGCCGAGTACATTTTGTATAGTTGATACCGGCCTGCGAGCCGAGTATATTTTTGACATGAGAGACCGCCTGCGAGCCGAGTCGAGATTTTGACAGAGACAGCGGCCTGCGTGCCGGCTTTGTATTTTTAGATCACAGAGGCCCCATACAGGGCAGTTTGTATATTTTGACATTGAGTTGATGATGATATATATAGATGAGTTTGATCCACATGGTGTGTAAATTTTTTTTTGATTTGATGCATATATTAGAATGTCTCATGTGTTTTGTCGATGGTATTGAAATTTAATGTATATAGATGATGTTGATGAAATTTTGATGATATGTATATGTGTTGATGGTATTCTGATGATAAATATTGATAACGATGTCGTTATGCAGGGAAAAGAGGCGGGTGCCACCAAAAATTTGCAAAAAATAAAGAAAAGGCCTAGGTTTAAGCAAAAGGAGACATGTGACCGATATCGGTTAGCTAACCGATGTCGGTAGCTATATGACCGATACCGGTTAGGTAACCGATATCGGTTATGCCAAAACAAGTTTTTCTAAAAATAGAAAAGCTTGGGAGGCAACTTAAGTTCATATTTTTAGAGTCATGCAACAAGTTAAATACGAGAATGCGACGCTGTTGACGACTTATACAGGTAATTGCATGGGAGAATTGAGTGATAAGGAGGAAAGAGACAGGTAAAGTGATTGTGGGCTGAGATTAAGAAGGCAGAAAGGCAAGTTATATTGAAGAGGGTGGTGAACATGGCTGAACAAGGAGAAGCATCCAGCGGGCAGAGACGAGAGGGAAGACAGGTTCCACCTCAAGCTGCTGCATCCCAAGAGGTAAAATTTTTGGTTTGGAATTCAACTCTTGCATGTTTTATGAATAGGATGAGAGAAGGTAAGTGGGTAGAGATGAAAAAGAAAAGGTGATAGGCAAGGGTTTGGGATGGGGTGAGTGTTATGGGGTAGGTAAGCAGGGGTTTCGGGTATGTTTGTAGGTACAGAGAGGGGTAAACGAGCAAATAATTATCGTAGGTGTTGTTTTTAAGCAGGCTGTATAGAATTGACAGTGACCGATATCGTTTAGAGATAACCGGTATCGGTTAGATAACCGGTATCAGTTATCTATAACTGATATCGGTTACTGTATGAAATTCTAGAATGTGATAAAAAAAACACTTGGGGATTTGATTTATTGAATTGTTGTTTGTTGATTTGATGTATGCAGGTAGAGGCAGGGTTGAGGATGAATGATAGGGTGCCAGCTTTGTTGTCACGAGTCTGAGCGGATGTAACACCAGCTGAGTGGGCATTGATAAACCATGTGGGGTTAAGTGGAATCCGCTATTATTCACGAATCACACGCAATCATGCTATGTTGCAGGTGTTGATTGAGAGATGGAATCCAGAAAAGAATACCTTCTATCTGCCAACAGGGGAGATGACAGTGACGTTGGAAGATGTGTTTCGAATTTTGAGGCTCCCAATTACAGGAAGACCAGTGTATCAGGCAGGGCCTAGCGCGGCGCGGGGAGCGATAACAACAGTATTTGGTCCAGCTGCATGAGAGTTGACACAGCGAGGTTTGACATTCACTTATGGTATAATGTTTGCAGCACACCCTGAGGCAACAAGGTTGGCAGTGGTATTAATGATAGCGGTGGGGTATTATGCATTACCGAGGGCGGATGGGGGAAGATTTCCAAAAGCATTGATGTGTATTATTTGGGAAATGATAGAAAGGAGCGTGACTTTCGCATGGGCACCCGCATATCTGGCGGAGCTATACAGGGGTTTATGGGCCTGCAGGTGAAATCACAGGACTACACTGGATTGTGCATACTTATTACATTGTTGGGCCTATGAGCACATTGTTTGTGTGCGACCAATAGGCTGACCCATCCAGTCAGGAGAGACAGGAGTGCAGAGGTTGGGATTCAGGTGATGGGTCCAGACAGAGCAAGAGGTGAGATTCGAGGCCGTGACATATGATGTCGAGTATTATAGGCAGATGTGGGAGATGGTGACGATTGCGGATATCCGTTGGAGGCCTTACGGGAACTATATGGTGATGGAGAACATAGCTGAGGATTTGAGGGGTGTAGAGCGATTAAGGTGGATCGCAGGACACAGGCCAGGTGAGTACGAGAGGATTCCTCTAGATCACGTGCGGTGACAATTTGGATTTGTTCAGGATATACCCATGGCTTATAGACCATACATGAGGATCGATGCCGAGGCATCATTCTCACCTCCCCGGCCGACACCTCCAGAAGGACCAGAAGAGATAGCAGCCGATCGCAGGGTAATGGATGCAGGAGCGACAGAGGCTTATAGATTATGGTGGGTAGCAGAGCTGCGAGGTTCACGTGAGAGGGCTGATCATCCTGACATAGCTGTGATTACAGTGGAGAGAGATCACCTGCAGGGTTTAGTTCACCAGCTTCAAACGCAGGTGAATGAGACAATAGGATTGTTAGCGGTTGCGCAGTCACGAGTGGAGAGACTAGAGGCGAGATTCCTCCACGCGAGAGGGCGTATTCATATGTTACAGGAGAGATTGGCGGATCAGTGGGAGGAACCAATAGCAGTGGCACCTTTGAGGATGGAGAGGCCAGGTGAGTGGCGTCGACGATCACGATCATCACCTGGTTCGGGATGAGGCGCAAGGGTCTAAGTGAATTTCATAGGGGTAGAAGAATAAATAAGGATGCCGACCTGCGCGTCGATGATAGAGAAGATGTATTTGTTTAACATCTAAATAAAACTGAATATGTATGTTGATTTGAGTTATGATAATAATAAGAATGTTTGTGTTTTGAATGTTTTGAATTGATAAAGGACCAAGGTGAGTGTTATCAATATAAATATGTGAAATCATTTATATTTTAACAACACATGATAGGTTATGGTAGGGGATGGTCGAGCTAACCTTCGGAGACCCCATGTCTCCTAAGTGCTGCCTACATAGCCCATTGCACAAAGCAAGGAGGGGCCTCAGACTGATGTAGTTCTCCCTTAGGACCAGGGAGAGGTGAATTCAGGCAATTTGGTTGTGGTTAGGCAATTTGTTGGTTGGTAAAAATATTGATATTGGTAGGGTAATGTTGTTGGTGTTGGTAAGGTATTGGCGGTATTGGTGTAGGTATAGGTGAAGCGAAGGTTAGCTTACCCAAGTATTAGGGAAACGTGTCCTGATTAAGGTCAACACATAATCCTAGATTCGGGTAAAAGAGGGAAAAGTGTCCCATAGTTGGAAAGAGCTGAACAAACCACGTATTATCGGAGGATGAACTTGAATCCCTAGGTACCTTGCATAGGCGAGAAGTCGATAGGTGAAAAGAGTTGTATAATCACAATATATCGGATATACGTCACGTCCCTTGAGTTTTGTTGTTTTGAAGAATGGTGAGATGAGGTAGATGGTATAGCTGGGGCGCGATCGAACTTGTTATAAGGTGATTATTCTGACGAAAGAGAACCAAACCTAAATAGACAAGTCCATGACTCAAAAGTGCTTTTGAATGCTGCTTTTATTTTATTTTTTTATTTTTATTTTTTTTTGAATATAGACTGATCGATGCGGGAAGTCTATATGGGATATGCATTTTGTTGTTCTTGAGCTCTTCACGAAGCTGATCAATGCGAGAAGCTTCTGATAGAGGCTGACTTTGTATAGCTGTCCTTCAAGGGAGCAGTCTATTTATAGTAGCAGATGCGGCTTTTGTGTATAGTTGTCCTTCGAGGGAGCAGTCTATGTATAACTTTGAGGTCTAGATGTCCGTTTGGCATGAAGCATCTAGTTTTGTAGGAAGTTTGACTCAAGAATATCCCATAATTGTATAATTGAGAACATGTTATTTTGATACTTTTAAGTCATGGACCAGACTAAAAAGGGGAAGGCATCTTTAAGAGGAGATGATGACCAAACCATGTGAGCGTGATTCTATTTTGAGATGCATGAAGCAAGGTGTATGAGGTGGTAAATGAGCTCAAGGGACGAGCGCAAGGTAGATAAGAAGTGATATAATACTAAATTCAACAGTAGAATGGTCGAAGATGCAAGGCATTAAGGGGTTCAGGCTCAGGTTTACCATTGAGCGAAGCTAAACGGTAAGTGCCTGATCCATAAGTGTGAGTGATAATGTAAGGCCCAATCCAATTTGGAGCAAATTTTCCATGCTTTCTCTTTTCTAGTTTGGTTACATGTTGATTCTCTTTGAGGACAAGATCACCAATCTTAAAGGTACGCTCATGAATTCACTTATCATAAGCACGCTTGATGTGCTTTTGATAGATTTGAAGGTGGTCAAGAGCTGTAAGACGACGCTCGTCAAGAAGCTCCAATTGGGCTAACCGCTCTTGGTGGAAATCATCATTGGTGAGAATATCCTGGAGAGATATTCTTAGGGAGGGTATTTGTATTTCGAGAGGCAAGACAGCCTCGGTACCATATACCAAAGAAAATGGTGTGGCATTAGTGGAGGTACGAATGCTGGTACGATAAGCCCAAAGGGCAAAGGGGATGTGATCAGGCCAATTTTTCCCAGAATCGTTAACGACTTTCATGAGAATTTTGGTCAGGGTTTTGTTAGAAGATTCGGCTTGACCATTTGCTTGTGGATAGTAAGGTGATGAGAAGCTAAGTTTGATACCAAAGTTGTCACAAAGGTCTTGTAACAACTTATTTTTGAAAGATTTTCCATTATCTGTTATCAGGCGATGAGGAACACCAAAACGACAGATAATGTGATGGTTAATGAACTCTACGATTTTTTCTTTTTTGGTTGAAATGAGTGGAATGGCCTCCACCCATTTAGTGTAATATTCGGTTGCTGTGATTATCCAATGGTGACGTTGCGAAGAGGGCGGGTGAATCTCACCAATAAGGTCTAAACCCCATTGTGAGAAAGGCCAAAGATCTCGTGCGACCTGTAGCGGATGGCTAGGAGTATGTTGAAGGTTGGCATGTTGTTGACACATAACACAACGCTTAACATATTCGTAGCAGTCGTTATTAAGAGTAGGCCAATAATAGCCTAGGCGAAGGATCCGTTTGGCCACGGCAAGGCCACTAAAATGTCCACCACAAATTCCGTCATGGACTTGTTGGATGGTATAGGTGACCTCCGCGCCGGTTAGACATCGAAGGAGGATGCCATCAAAGCCACATTTATAGAGGAGTCCCCCCATGACGACATAACGAGAAACACTTTTAAGAAAAGCACGTTTGCCGTTACTAGTAAGGTCAGGTGGGAGAACAGAGGTTGTAAGGTAGTCGTGAAATTGGTGATACCAGGTATCCTGCGAATTAGCAGATACATTATTTACCATACAAACATCCGGGACTGAGTAAGATGGGGCAAAGAGTTGTTGGACCAAGACAAATATGTCAGAGTCAGTTGGTGAGGTAGGAATTTGTGAGGCCAAGCAAGCCATAGTATCCGCAAATTTATTAGTTGAGCGGGGAATGGTTTGGATAGAATAATGAGTAAATAAGGTCAACAGTGAGTCCACGTAATGTTTGTACTTTTGAAGTTCCTTCATTTTTACATTGGTAGATGCCCGTAACTTGATTGACTACCAGTTGAGAGTCACCAAAAATGTTAATAGACTTTACACCTAAGTGTAACGCAACCTGGAGACCCAAAACAAGGGCCTCGTATTCCGCTGTATTATTAGTGCAGGGGAAATCGAGCCAGAATGAAAGAGGCATAGGTTCAGCGTCAAGAGGAATGAGAACAACGCTGGCCCCTCCACCATGCTGGCATTTGGATCCATCGAAGAAGAGGGTCATTGGATACGACTCCTCACTGAGTGAAAGAGTGGCGATGAGTTCGTCAGGGAAAGTAAAATTGGTAAATTGTTCCCCAGGTAAGGGGGCTTCCGCGAGTTGGTCTGCGATAGTTTGTCCTTTGACTGATTTCTGGTGTACAAACTCAAGGTCGAGGTCGGTGAGGAGCATAAGCCATCGGGCGATGCGTTGGTTTAGATGAGGTTTGGCGTACATATAATGGATGGGGTTCGCGTTGGTGATGACAAAAGTTTTGTGATTCAGGAGGTAATGGCGGAGTTTGGTGGCCACGAATGATAGGGCTAGGCACAACTTTTCTACATGTGTATACCTAGTCTCGTAATCCACAAGAGTACGACTTATGTAATAAACGGCTTGTTCTCGATGCTCGGAGTCACGATGTGTGAGCATGGCTCCTACAGCATGGTCGGTGGCAGAAAGGTAAAGGTAGAAAGGGTGATCGTCCTGAGGTGGGATAAGCACGGGTGGCTGCAAGAGATAGGCTTTAAGAGCCTCAAAGGCTTGGTGGCACTCATCGCTCCATTGAAAGACAATGTCCTTTTTAAGGAGATGATGAAAAGGTTGACATCGATCTGAGAGTTGTGAAATGAAACGCCAGATAGATTGGAGTTTGCCCTGCAAACTACGTAATTGTTTGAGGTTAGTGGGTGGGGGCATTTCTAGGATAGCTTTGACTTTAGCTGGATCGACCTCGATGCCACGCAAAGAGACAATAAAACCAAGGAGTTTTCCCGAAAGGACACCAAAGACACATTTCTTTGGTTGAAGATGAACACAGTATTGTAACAGGTGATCGAAAATAATGGTTAAAACATCGAGATGTTCACTGCGATGTTTAGATTTTCCAAGAAGATCATCGACATAATCCTCAAGGATAGTGTGCATAATGTCATGAAAAATGTAAGTCATAGCCCGCTGATAGGTTGCGCCAGCATTCTTAAGGCCAAACGGCATGACACGATAGCAGAAGGTTCCCCAAGGAGTTATGAAGGTGGTTTTATGTTGATCGGCCGGGGCTACCAAAATTTGATTGTATCCCGAGAAGCCATCCATGAGAGAAAGCATCTCATGGCCCGCAGTGAGATCAACAAGTTGATCAATACTAGGTAGGGGGAAGTCATCCTTTGGGCAAGCGAGGTTAAGGTCCCAGAAATCCATACATATCTGAAGTCCCCCCGTTGCTTTAGTGACAGGTACGATGTTAGAAATCCATTGAGGATAGTCAATAGGTAAGATGAAGGAAACAGAAAGGAGTCGTTGAAGCTCTTCTTTGACCAAGAGAGCAATGCGTGGATGCATTTTTCTCAGTTTCTGTTTAACTGGTTTGGAGTCAGGTTTCAGAGTAATGTTATGGACAGCGATGTCAGGATCAATTCCTGGCATGTCAGCGTAGGACCAAGTGAAAGCTTGGTTGCGGGCACGGAGGAAGGTAGTGAAGGTAGTTTGTTCTGATGCGTTAAGAGATTGTCTGATCTTCACAATGTGAGGATCGTCCTCTGTGTGGATGTTGATTTCTATAGTCGACTCATTCAACATGGTTTGAGTTTCAGATGGTAAGGCACGTTGAATATAAGAGTCATCCGCACCAAGATAAGTGAGGATGGAGTCGTCATCCTGGCACTCAACAACATTAATTGAAGGTGAGTCTTCTTCAATCATGTCTGGATACAGAAGGGGAAAAGAAGATGGGTCTTCATTATCGCGTTGATAAGTGAGAGGACCCAGGAAGATAGCGTTTACGAAAAAAAAAAAGTTAGGAGGGATAGATTCCGGGTCTATCGACTCTGTGGGTGACGATGGCAAAATGGGTGATGATGGTTCAGAAAGGGTGACTTCGTCGTCTTCCTGGATACAACGGATATGCGGTTTCTTCGGTGTAGGTGGTTCAGAGAATCCAAGACCATGACGATCTTTGTGTTTGCATGTAGTCACGGGAATGATCGTATGTCGGCCTTGTTCATAAAGACCGAAACCGAAGCCCTTCCAAGCACAGCGCGTCAGGAAGGTGAGGGTGAAACGACGATTAGTTAGATATTGAAAATTAGATTGGAAGGGAACCACACTAAGGGGAGGTTCAGGGGTGACAGAGGATGCGTCGACACCCCCATACGTTAGGTTGGTGCGGCAATTAGGTGGTCCATAGGAGATTACTTCCCCCACACGACGGTCGTAGGTAGGATGTGCATGTAACTGTCCATACTCCTGTGGGGTATGGAAAGTGCTAACGTTATATAGGTGATACTCCCCCAGTGTAAGGCATTGAAAAACATCTACCAAGGGATCTGAGGTTGGGATGTTGTCCGCTGGGAAGGAAGTGGTATTTGCGGCGGTGGTTTCATTGGTTGAATGTGTAGGTGCGGTCGAGGTGGATGGTTGAGGTGTGGTCGAAGTAGATGGTTGGGTTGGATGAATGGGTGCCTTGACTGGTACAAGCACATCATTAGGGTGATATAACATATTGCAGGTTTTGAAGGGGGGAGCGTCAGCTTTTACGGTGTAGGACTTCCCCTCATACTCGAATTTTATGCATCTATGTAAGGTGGAGGGAACGCATCCCATAGCCCGGATCCAAGGGTGGCCTAACAACATGTTGTATTGGAATTCTCCCTCAAGGACATAGAAGAGTTCGGGTAAGGTACGTGGCCCTACACGAATGTTAAGGATCACGGTGCCTAAAGTAGAAGTAATAGCATCATTGAATGAACGCAACATGGTGGGGTTGGCACACATGCAGCTAGAAGGGATATTCATTTGTTGGAAGGCTTTGGAAGAGATGATGTTTAGGCTAGCACCCCCGTCAATCATAACACGACGTACTCGGATGTCCCAGACGTAAGCCGAGATGAAAAGAGCGGGGTCAGGATCTTCTGCACCAAAGTCGACAATTTCATCTTCGGAGAAACTGACAGCAGCGGCTTGCTGTACAGGGACATAAGTGGTAGATTGTTTGGTGAGAGAAGCAACGTGGTTGGGTGTTAAGATGGAGGCAACGGGAAAGGTTTCGTTAGGTAGGACCTCTATCCCTTGGAGGATCTCAATGAGAGCTTGTCGATGAGATTCAGAGGTTTGAATGAGATCATACAGTGTCATTTTTACAGGTGATTGGTGAAGCTGTTTGATCATGGTACGGTGGGAAACTCCATCAGAGACGGGGTAGGCAGGTCCACGAATAACCACTTTAGGTGGTGGTGTGATCGGGATGGCGGACGGAGAAAGAGAGGCCGCAGGAGTGCTTTCTTTAGCTTTCCCATTGTTTTTCTGCCCTCGAGTAGCAATACTAATCATGTTGATCTCGTGAACACGAGAGGAGGAAGATGGCAGGGATAAGTCATTGTTTTCGGGAGGTGGGGTTGCAATAATGATAGATCTTGGTGAGGTGGGGACAGGTGGTATAGGAGAGGGGATTGAAGCTAAAGGTTTCTCCCTTCGTAAGTTGTCTTTCTTAACCTTTCTATCCGAGATAGAAGACTGACGAAGGATGGCTTTCAAAGCTTTGCATCCCTCTACATCATGTCCTGGTGTGCGGTGGTAAGCGCAGATTTTAGACTCATCATAACCTATAGGTCGAGGTTTAGATGGATCATAGGGTCTAAGTGGGGGTAGGTAAATGGTCGCATTCTCCACCAACATATCAAGGATCTTGGCGTAAGATCCTTTGAGCGGGTCAAAGTCAGAGGAAGATGAGGCTATTGATTGGGTGGGTTTTGGTAATGGTTGGGTATGGTTGGTTCGTACGGGTGGTGGTTTAGACAAGGGGTTTTGATAATTGGATTTAACTAAATGTGGCTTCTTCGGCGCAGAAGTTATGTTTAGCTGGTTAGATGATGAGGCCACAGATGACGTGGTGGCAGGAAACAACCACGGAGAAAGAGGAGTGACAGCAAAAAAATCCTTTGATGATGGAGTTTGTTTAGGGTTGATAGGTGGACAGGATACTTGGGGTGACGGTGTTGATACACCCATGGATCTCTGTATGGGTGCAGAAGGTGCAGGTCGTTTTAAAGAAAACGCAGGAGGTATGATGTATTGAGGCAAGGTGGAGGGGTGAGGTCCCAATATAGAAGGTAGGTGTGACGGCGAGGGTTTTAGTTGTGACAGAGGCATAGATTGGACTTGAGGGGATTGGGTTTGTCTCCTAGGTGGATGGACGGCTTTATTTTTGGATAAATCTAACCGTTTAGGTGGGTGTGTTAGGCTAGGTATTGGTGAAGTCCCAAGCGTAGGGGAAGGTTTGGTTAGGTTAATAGAGGTGGATGAGGTATTCGGTAGAGATGAGAGGGGTGAAGATGAGGACATAGGCATTTTGAGCTTTTGTAAACACCTCGGGTATATGGTAGAGGTGTCTGGATCGGTCATCTACATTTGAGTAGAGCATGGTGTACTCAAACGCTCCCATAGGACTCGTCTATCTTCTGAGGGATGACAATCTTCACGTGTGAATAGGAAATTTGATATGGAAGAGAGGTGGGTTGTGATTCCGGTCCACTGTGGGTGTGATACAGGGGGTAAATGAGGCACTGTATCAATGGGTGTTAAGAGGTCAATCGGTCGCTGAAAAGATTTAGGCGATGAAGAACTAATAGGTAGGAGAGCATGTTTGAGGGGATCCATCATGATTAAGGAGTTTGGTGATGTCGGTTCGAGAGGTTTCTCTTCTAAGGATGACAGAAACAGTGGCGAGCCTTCTTCTTTTACAGCAAGAGTGACGGAAGGAGATGTTTGGGAAATAGATAAGTTAGATAACATCCGCTCACAATCTTGCAGGGATGTGGTGTAAGAAGACTCATTCGTGAGAAGAGAACTCTGGGCGGTTAATTCCTTTATGGGTAAAGGAATGGCAAGGTTATCATCTTGTCTTGAGGGTGGTGAAGCGGGTGCGGATCCCTGCGTTAGTGACGAGGCTTGATTCAGAATTTCCTCGATAGAAGCTTTTGGTTGGGAGTCAAAAACTGCATGGATTTCATGAACACTCTCCTTGGCTAAGATATCTTGGTTTACGTTACTGTTAGATGAGTGGTTTGGGAATGGTTTGTTGAAGATTTTCAAATTTCGGTTAGCAGGGGCATTAGGATTATCGAGGGTTATATCCCCTGCATCAACCATTTCCTGCACTATGTTTTTCAACATCTTGCAGTTTTCGTGACTGTGTCCCTTCACGCGGTGGAAGTTACAGAAGTCATTTTCTTTGTACCAAGAAGGTATAGCATGGGTGGAATCAAACCCGGAATGAGGTTTAACAGGAGGCAAGGTGATAGCTCCTGCTTTGAGCAATTTTTCCAAGATCACACCATAAGTTTCTCCCAAGGGAGTGTAATTGATGGGCTCGGCTTTATACTTATAGGTGGTTTTTGGCGGGGTACTAGACGGTGCTTGGGATTTGACCATCACCGCGTGTACAGCTCCTTTTGATTTCGAAGCAGTCGATGCGTGAGAATTGGTGGTGTTGGGTTTGTTGGTGGAGTCTTGGGTTTGGAAATTGGGGTTTTTGTTGCGCAACCTCAATTTCTCCTCCTCTAAGGCTCGAATTTCTAGTTTTCGAGCCATAGTAAAGGCCTCATCAAAGGTGCAGAAAGTTTGAATTTGGAGGGTGGGAGAAATGTGCTTAGCGCAGGCCCGCGTAAAGAGTTTGATGAGTTCGGCCTGAGGTAAGGCATAAGTAAGTTGGTTGATGAGGCCCCGCCATCGTCCAACGAAATCTGCGATAGATTCGTCTTCAAATTGTCGGATGGCATAGAGGTCGGTGATGGATACTTTCTTGGCAATATTGATGGAGAAATGATCCAAGAAATATTGGGCTAATTGGTTAAAGGAGAAGATTGAGTGCTGGGTTAAAGCACTGTACCACTCCAAGGTGGGTCCTGATAAGGACATGGGGAAGGTACGGAGTAGTAAGGCATCGTCGTGGGCAATCAGGTAGCAGGCATGTCTAAACGATCGCAAGTGTTGTTGAGGGTCCTCCTTACTATTAAAGCGAGTGAATTTTGGTAATTCCCATTGAGGAGGATATGAATGAAGGGGGACAGAAGGATGAATAGGCTCCCGACAAACTTGCTCGTATGTCAGGGTGTTACGGCTTCCTGAAACAGAAGCCTCAAGATTTTGCATCTTGTCCATCATCTGTTTGATTAGATCATTGGTTGGGTTAGATGATGGTGCCGTTGTTGTAAACGGAGGAGGATAAAAGCCGCTACTAGACAAAGGTGGGGTTAAATATTGATAAGGTATTGATGACGAATGTGTTGAGGTGACCGAATAAGGGTGTCCTATATAAGATGTTGAGGTCACCGGATAAGTTTGTGGAAATGAAAAGGTGGGTGGAGCTTGAGAAGGAAAGCTCGTGTGGATAGGTGGCAGAGAGCAAGTTATGAAAGGGGCAGTGGACGGTAGTGATATGTGGGGCCCTAGATTAACCAAAGAAAAGCCAATCGGTGCAGTATGAACCCCCAAAGCCTCTAAGTTGGGAGATGGGGCTAAGGATGAAGATGGTAAGGCGGAGTTATTAGGTGGGGAAGGAGCTAAGTGAGCAGCTATACTAATGGGCATACCAACGAGAAGCTGACCGTCGGGTGTACGGTCAGGGGTATGAGACAAATAGTACTATACGGCACTAGGATTAGCATCCAAAAATTTGGCAAAGTCCTTATCTCCTACAGGGATCTTGGGAACATCACTGGTGTCCGTAGGATTCCCCATAGGATGTGAAGGGGGTGATTCAGGAAAAGGCACGGAACAGGCATGTGAAACCATGGTTGCGGCTTGTTTCCGAGTGATAACAACCATGGAAAAGAGTACACAACAGAGATTCAATCAATCCGGAACAGAAACAACAACAAAATGTTGGAATTGGTAAGTTGCTGGTTTGTCAGGAACTGTGAAAGATAGTAACCGATATCGGTCGGATAACCGATGTCGTTCAGACTGTAGCCGGCGTCGGTCAGCTAACCGATGTCGGTATAATAGGACCGGTATCGGTCACTGTGAAAGCAAAGAGAAGATGTAAGAAGCTGCTGATTTGGGGTTAACAATGCTTAGTATACCCACCAAACTGTTCTGAAGTGATCACTGAAACAGTGTATGACAGAGAAACAGAACTAAAAACAAGCAAGATGCACAAGCAAATCAAGAGACTAACCCTAGGATTAGTTTTAATTATTGTGGGCTTATGCCTTAGATGCAAGATGATGTCAATCCTAAACAAAATACCTAAGGGAGATGTCAAGTTTGTTTTGGCTTATAAGGTTACCTCAATCAGGCGGAGGAATACCGCGGAAAAAGGGGGGATGTTTGAGCTGTTGTGTTGATTATGATGTGATTTGGTATGTGTTGTGCAGTGAAAGTAAGATTAATTTCTTGTCAATACCGTGGATATCACCCCCACGTGTACGACCTGTTACTTAATCTACGTTCACTAGAATTAAAAACAACAAGCAAGAATGTGATGCACGTGTTTTAAACCCAAATCAAAAATGATATTCGATGAAGCAAAGAAGATGACTTTCACTAATGCAAAGATGAGGAAGAAAGACAAATTCTTTTACCAAAATGACAAAATATCTTGTGAATATTTAGAAGAAGAAAATAGCAAGTATGCTCCCTATATGAAAGCAAGCAAGAAAGAAAGAAACCCGAGAAAGGGTCCCACCGGGCGTGCCAAAATGTTTCGCACACAGAATGTTTCCATTCTTAGAATAGAGTTGCTTCTATCCTTTCATTCTCTTGAGAAACAGATAAAGGTTAGGGCTAGGAGGAATACCTGTTGAGTGTTGGGAGGGTGTGCGCGTACCGTAGAGAGAGATCAGACTGATTGCGAAGAACTCCTTTTTGTCTGGGAAGGACTACCTGTGAATAAGAATGCAAGACCACCAGATTATAGTTAGACAATAAATGAGGGAACTGCCTTGGGCCCAAGAAATATTAGACTTCCTTTCGAAGGTGGTCAGTTCCCCTTTTTAATACGAATTAACACAAATGATAACAAAGAAGTTATTGTGAAATTACACTTTAGTTACCTCGTTAAAAAGCAATAGAGGAAAGGTTGGTTTTGGTTTGAGTCACAGTGACCGATGTCGGTCACTGCATAACCGACTGCGGTTATAACACCGGTACCGGTTGCTGATAACCGATATCGGTAGGGGCAGTGATTTAGGGGCTTTCAATGAAGGTTGGTTGTAAGGCGGTTATGGTGTTTATAAGGTTGGTAAATGATTAGGGGTAGGCAATAGGGTGATGGAGAAGACTCAGAGAGTGTGGGAGTTGTTCTTGGGGCAATGTAGGGGTAGAGGAATGAAGGTTAGATGTAGGGTGCTATCGGGTAGTAGATCTAGGAGTGAGCTTATAATTACTATGAATCAGAAGTTCAAGAAATGGTATTTAAAAACGTACAAGACACTACTTACTAGTTCCTGATGAAGATACAGGTCCAAGGACTGTGATGATGAAGGCAAGGCTCAGGTGGGATGATCTGACAATCAAAAGTGAGCTATCTTCTCTCCCAATGCTTGGATGAGTGTCGCTGTGCTCTGGTTACTCAGTTGCAGTCTTGGGCTTGATGTCCTTCTCTGCAAAAACTTCTCTTTTCTTCACTTGTCTCTGTCTTGCCAAGTGAATTCCGGATCTTTCAAATGAATTCCGATCCCTTGTTTTTGGTTGGGGAAGGTCATTTACAGGGAACCGATGGCGGTTACGTAACCGACGGTGGTCGAGTAGGAACCGATGTCAGTTAAGTCAAAGTGGGCTATTTTTAGTAAAATAGCCAACTTTCCCTCCTTTTCTCCTGAGGGATTAGTTTTGGGCTTGGTCAAGTCATTATTAGGTTGGTTTTGGTGCGGGTGAGGAGTAATTAGTCATGGGTGTGGATGTAGACCAAGTTATAGGTCTTAATTAGGTTAGTTTAGGGTTAGGGCTAGGTCATGATGAGGTGGCGAAATGAGGTGGCAGGTTTGGAGATGTGGATTTATTAATTATAAGGTAATTAATAAATAATTGTGTAAGGTTTAGGTGGTGAGGTTAGGTTGCGAATATGAGATGCGGGGCACAGGGTGTCATAAGACACAAATTTTAAATATATATTAATTGATGTATCTTGCTTCAAGTTAATTAGCAAATATGTAGTGATGGGTGAGTAATTCTTCCACTATGTAATGCACAATAATCAATAAAATTATATAGATATTTTAAATATAAATATTTTTTAAATATTGAGAGACGTCAATTTTAATATGGTAATATTAGATTTGTTACATTACCATATTAATTAATAATGTCATTACTTTCTCTGTAAATTTATCATTGACTAATAATAAGAATGGTCTTAATCTAGTTGTATCATCTTGTAGTGGTTAAAAAAATCTTTCTAGAAAAATAATTACTCTAAATTGCACCATATGGCCAAGATATTATGAATTTTTTATTGAATTCTCCAAGTATTAAAATCAAAAAAATCTAAGTGGTGGTCAAATGGAGGTTGAATTTAAGGCTATAACTACCATATAAAAATCTAATAGATGTCAAATTTAAAGTTAGACATTCATTGTTAACAACTCACCAACATTGCAATCCCCTACTACCACCTGCGTCTACTGGTGTAATAGACATATTAAAATTAAATATCTAAATTATTGAATGATTCCATTAATATTTACCTACTTTAATACATATTTTATGAATAAAATAAGAAATAAATAAAAAATTCTTAATCACATATATTTATGTGTATCTTTGGAGGTCTCGTGTGCTCTCCCATATGTAAGGATTAATTTTAATGGTTGACATTGTTTTTGATGATTCACACACAAAAATTTCCTTTTGTCAAATTTTTATGATTGTCACAAAATTTCCCTATTTGTGTTTAAATTATTAGTATTTGTCAAGGAATTAACACTAGCATTCACGAGTCAAAACAATTTATTATCTTTAACCAATGAAAATACTTGAAATGAAAATTTTTTTCAACAATTATAAAGTTTAGAAGCTCAACAATTGTAGAATACTGCTTTAAGCCTTATTATAGAATATTCCCTTCAATTACTTTTATATAAATTTAATAATACTTATACACTATTTTATTTGTAGTTTTAAATATTTTTATAGTCACCTATTAATGCTATTGAAATACACCATAGCATACATTAATAATTATGAATGTGACATACAACATAGATTTCTAAACAATTTATTAACATATCGACTTATATTGTAAAAAACAAAAAAGATAGTTTTTATTTGCCACCAATGAAACTTGAATACTTTAATTTCATGTTGTTTAGACAATAGTTTAATAGTATTTTTCTAAAATTATGATTTTACCAAGTACATGATTAGTTTATATCCTCTTCCCCTTATCCTCACCTTTAATCTATTATTAGACCATGCTCTCAATATATTTCCATTCTTTTAATTTGAATCAAATAACTTTACTTAATGTTTATAATACTAATTTCCTCATTATTTTTTAGATGATATTTTTAAATAGTCAGTAAAATTTCTTTGAGAACTCTAAAAATCCCCATTTGTTTAAAAAACTAATATGGCGTTGGTTCATTGGTATGGTATGCGGTAATATATAAATCACAATATATCATGATCCTTACACCAATAAGGGTGACGCCACAATGGAAATTTCCGTATTACTAACTTAATGGTTAATTGGTTGCAGGATGAGTATGTTTTGTTTCTCAACCTTCTCATCTCCTCCTATGTGGCTTCATAATCCCCTCTCCCCAAAAATATCTTATACAATTTCCTCTAAATGTGTGCCTTACTACCCAAAGTTGGATATGCATATTCAATCGCATCTTGTAACCACTTATATGATTCTTAAAATGATATTATTAATCAAAAACATAATTCCACATTGATTTGTTGGCTTGGTCTATTGTAACTTATAAAACCCAATTCATCATGATCCTTATGCCAATAGGAATGACACCATAATGGGTATGGACCTTCTTACTAATATAATGGTTTATTGGTTGCATGAAAAGTACATGTACTTCCTTAGCTTAAGCATCTTCTTCTCTATAGCTTTTTAACCTTGAAAACAAATGTAAAATTACCTTCTAAATACATAACTTGCTACCCAAAATCATATATGCCTCTTTAATGAATCTGGGAATCACTTCTATGACTTTAAAGATCATCATTGAATCAAATTATTAATCCCTCATTTGATGGTTGGCTCGGTTCAATGGTAGCATATACCAATATATCATGATAATTATGCCAATATGAGTGATGCCACAATGGAAGTGACCTTCTTACTAACATAATTGTATATTGGTTACGGGATGACCATGTATTATTTCTCATCCTTTTTTTATTCTTATATGTGGCTTCATAACCCCACAAAATATCATTTATAATTTTCTCTAAATATATTACTTATTATCCCATGTTGGATATGATTCTTTAATATGTCTTAGAATTACTTCTACAACTCTTAAAACTGGCATTGAATAAAAAAATTAGTCTCACATTGGTGGGTTGACTTAATCCACATGGTAACATATAAACCCAAATATATCATGATCCTTATGCCAATAGGGGTGACAAAAAAATAGAAGTGGCCTTCTCACTAGCAATATGGCTTATTGGTTACAAAATGAGCATGTTTTATTGAACATCCTTCCCATATATCATCTTGTATGGATTCATAATCCCAAAAAATCATATACAATTACGTCTAAATATATGCCTTCCTACCCTAAGTCAAATATTCCTCTTAAGCATATCTTGGAATTTCTTCGACAACTCTAAAAAGCCTCATTGATAACAAAAAAAAACTAATCCCGCAATAGTTGGTTGGTTTGGTCCATAGTAACATATAAATCAAGCAATATATTATGGTCCTTATGTCAATAGGGGTAACGCCATAGTATAAGTGCCCCTCTTACTAACATAATGGTTGGTTAGTTATGGGATGAGTATATTTTCTTACTCGTACTTCATATCTCCTCTATGGATTCATAATCCAAAAATATCCATATAGAATTACCTCTAAATACATGCTTAATTCCCCAAGTTGGATATGTACATATTTGATGCATCTTGTGATTTATTCTACGACTCTAAATATCATAAATTTAACCAAAAAATTAATCCCACATTTGTTAGTTTTCATGGTACACAGTAACATATAAACCCCAATATATCATGATCCTTATTGGTGCCATAATGTACATCTCCCTCTTATTAACATAATAGTTGATTTGTTGTATGATGAGTATGTTTTATTTCTCATCCTTTCCATCTCCTAATATGTTGTTTCATAATCCCAAAGTAATATCATATACAATTTCCTCTAAATATATACTTATTTTCCAAAGTTTTGATATGTCTCTTTGGTTCATCTTGGAATCACTTCTACGACTCTAAAAATCCTCATCGAATCAAAAAATTAATCCCACATTATTTGGTTTTATTGGTCTATGAAAACATATAAACCTCAATACATCATTTTTTGTATACCAATAAGGGTAATGACATGATGGAAGTGGGCCTCTTAGCAATATAATTGTTGATTAGTTATGGGATGAGTATGCCTCTTTTCCTACTTTTCCTTCTCATTTCCTCGTTTATTTCTTCATAATCCTAAAAACATATCATATATAATTGTTTATAAATACATACCTTACTGCCACAAGTAAGATATGTCCCTTCGACACATCTTGGAATTACTTCTAATAATCTAAAATAATCATTAAATAAAAAAATAAATCCCACATTATTTAGTTGTGTTATGATATTAGTGTGTGGATTTGTTAATGCCTTGAGGTTTTGATGTAACGATTCATTACATTTGGTATTTAGAGTGACTGTCTAAGTTCATAGTCTCAACATGGGTGGCTCATCGACATCTCAGTGTTCGCCTAAGGCTCATTTAGGGCTGCACATAGTCCTGCTATATGGGTGAAAATATACCCAAGGTCCGGGCTACGGAAGCGTGGTGAGATGTTATGATCCTAGTGTGTAGATTCACTAATGCCTCAAAGTTTTGTTGTAACGGTTCATTTTCCTACTTTTCCTTCTCATTTCCTCCTTTATGGATTCATAATCCCAAAAACATATCATATACAATTGTCTATAAATACATACCCTTACTGCCCCAAGTAAGATATGGCCCTTCGACACATCTTGGAATTGCTTCTAATAATCTTAAATCATCATTAAATAAAAAATAAATCCCACATTAGTTAGTTGGTTTGGTATGCAACAACATATAAGTTCCCCAATATAACATTATCACTATGCCAATAAGAGTAACACCACAATGGAAGTGGCTCATTTGATTAATATATTAGTCAACTAAGATATTGGGATAATGTATATTTTCTTGCTTTCCAATCTGATCAAAATTATGAATTCAGTAAAAGTTGGATCATAGTTTAAATTGCATCTAGAAAATACAAGATGTAAAAAATCTAGGATAAATTAAAATAAAGTCTCTAAAATACATCTTAGAATTACTTCTATGACTCTTAAAATCATAAATAACTTTAACATATATAATTTTTATTTATAATTTTCAGATATAAGTGCTTGTAATTTTTAATACAATGACGTCTATTTAAAATGCAAGCATCCAATGTACATTTGTTAATGCAAAAGGTGTAATGTAATGAGTAATGTTCACTATTTTGAACTTCACATCTTTCAAAATGATATATATATATATATATATATATGGATATATATATATACCATATATATATAGGATATTGATATATGATATATCATTTACACATTTATTAATGATTTCAAACTGTATAAATACATCAAATAAAATCAATAAAAAAACCATCAAAAAACTCTAAAAAATGTGAAGGATGGTAGCAATTTGAAATAAAGTTACATATTTGTGAGCTGATATATATGGGAGAGGTGCGGTACAAAGGTCACATGGTTATGTACTTGCCCACACCATGACACTCAAATGACCCCCTGAGGCATTGATCCTCGAGTAAGTGCACCAAGTTGGGGGGCCATAAAGGGGGTCTTAAGTGGACACATTTTTCTGAAAATAAAAAAACTTCAACTTGTACGAGTTTTTTGAAATAGTTACACTCAAAATTGGAAGATGTTGTAGAAATATGAATTGTATAGCATTTTGAGTCTAGTTTCTAATCTACTAAATTTTATTGAAAACGAATAAGTTTAAGTGGGTCAAATAACTAACATACCAACATGTGCTCCTATTTTTGTTAAAAAACATAATAGAGTGACTTTCGTGCCCCCCACCATTTTTTAGCACCATTTATATTTTGAAAACCCTTTAGTAGAAAGATAGATAGGAGCATCTAGTTTGTGTTAGAATTTTTTTTTAGATTTTTTTAGCAAGTATTTTTTTTTAATGATTTTTCTAGTACAAAAATTTTATGTTTTGAAAAATAATGGAGCTCTGACCATGCCACCCCCCCCCCCCCCCCCTAACTACCTCAAAAATAAAAAATTAGTTTTTTTTAATATGTATAGAATTAGTCCTAGTTTGTGCCTAATTTTTTTAATTCAATTACGATGAGTCAAAAAAAGATACACGACAAAAGATAGACATGTTTAAACTTCAAAAAATAGCTATAAAAAGGCATAGTTAGAAAATAAATAATATGGAAACCTTATATTTGTTAGAAAAATTGGAAAATAATATTTATACAAATAAGAAACTCTGTTTTGTCATGGTGTAATTTTTTTAAACAAATTGATCATTTGACATGTGATTTATCATGGCAGAAGTTGGATTTTTGCATTTTTCTGCAAAAACATGTAGTTTGTTGTGTTTGTGCAGGTCCATGCCTCAGGCTTGGGGATCCAAACTAGATCCCAAGCCTTGAGGGTTGGAAAAGGGAAAAAATCATAACATGTACATGTTATGCTTTGTTTATATATTTTGGTCCCCCAACATCCCTTTCATCTCTTTCACGGGATTTTTGCATCCATTCTATTTGGTTTGAAATTTTTTATACATTCTTACACGATTTTTTAGTAGTTCATTTTGTCCCCTACCCCACTAGTTGAATTTTTCTAATCATGGGCGATAAAAGTCGAGCTAAGGACAAGAGGAAAGTCAAGAATAAGACACGGAAGCAATTGGAAGAGATGAGAATAAAGAAATTGAAGAGAATGCAAAAATTTCATGCAGGGCCAGGTACATCTATGCTATATCAAATGTAGCTAATGTATTAGAAAATGAGGATGAAATACATAATTAAAATGTAGAGACTAATTATTTTGTAATGAATAATGATTTTACAATGAATAATGATATTGAATTGAATGATAATGTTGGTATGGATGAAGATATTGATATGAATCCAATTTTTGAACCTTTACCTGAGAATCCAAATGTTAACCCCAAAATTTGTATGAAAACACTGAATGAAGAAAGTAACCTTGTAAATGAATCTTCACCTCTAAGAACACCTCCTTCCATTTTTAAAGAAAAATAATTCACTTAATTGAAATTGATGAAAACATTATAAAACCAATGCCTAACAAAAAATGTCTGAAAGAAATACAAGAAGAAAAGCTAGTGGAATTTGGGATAATTACTTTGAGAATTTAAATGACACACAAAGAAGTCAATTATTTGTTATATTGATGAAATTAATTAAGATGAGACCTATAATGAAGACCCTGGGGTTAAGAACATCTAATGTTGTTGATCAAAATGTGTCAATTGTTAAAAACATACATAAAACATACCAAACTGTAGGTGGCAAAAGATGCACACAAAGATAGTAATGTTACATGACGTGCACTTATTAATTATATAGTAAGTGATAAAATAGTTAATAAATGCTTTATTAGAAAAATAAGCAGTGCTTTGAAGCTAAACAGAAAAACACTAATGAAAGCAATAGAGAGATGTAAACGTCTTGAGTCAGTCAATAACACTGAATATTGGGATTTCTCTAGTAGACTTCCATGGAAAGACAAAAATACATATGATATTCTAAAAGAATTAATTGTAAAATTTTGGAATGAGAACACAAGGGTGTCACCGAATAAAAGAGATACAATAAAAAGAAGAATAGGTTCTCATAATCGTGAATCATGTGCAAAACATTTCTTAGATATGACTCAAACACAATTGTTCTCTAAGTTTAAGAATGAAAATCCATAAATTAACATTAGCCAAAGATTCTTTGAAATGAGCAAACCCTTTTATGTGAAAATCAATCACTCACGTACCACTTGTTATTGTAGGCATCATGTTGAATTTTCTAATGCATTATGATGTTTTTTTGTCAAATACGTCATGTTTTGAATACTAACATCATGTTGCAGGAGTGTGGATTAAATGTCCCACCAAAATCTTCAAGGGAATTTATTCCTGACAATATTTTGTGAAAAATCAACTAGAAATTTTTTTTATAACAAAACATGTTTGGATGGAAATTGCAATGTATGTGGTGGCTTGCCAAATCTAAAAAGTTGTATCCATGAGGAAAGTACATATTCAATAGGAAAATAATTGGTTGGTTTCAGCAAATATAAATCGATGGCATATCAATTAAAAGATGGAAAATAATCTAAGAGGTGTGAGCTTGTTACAAAATAATTACCTGTATCAGAATATATGGTCAAATTCAGAGAGGAAATTGTTTATGAGTATGCAAGGCACACACATAGAGCTCAATGGTTGAATGAACAATTCAAGTTAAGAAAGGACACATTCCCACTTGGTACTATTGTTTCATTAGTTGACTTCGCAGAGAATTACACATTGCAGCCACAAATGGAGGTTCAAACTCAATATTATAACTCAGTGCAAGTTGCTATTTTCGTGCATATAGCATTCATGCACTCTCCAAAAAGCACTGAGCAAGATCAAAAAATATTAAGAGAGTATCATTTATACATCATTGATGATCAGACACATTCTACAAAATATGTACAAGGGTGTTTCTAGGTGTTTTATGTGAACTTGAATGAGAGGAACATTAGTTTCAATCAACATTATATTTGGTCAAACAACTGCACATCATAATTCAAGAATGCACATATGTTTTATTGGCTAAGTAGGATGCACAAAGAAACAAATGTACAACATATCTAGAGTTTTACTGAGGCAGGGCATGGAAAAGGAGAGCATGATGGTGCAGGAGCATGTGTGAAAAGAGCACTTGCAAGAGAAGAGTTAAAGTTCAAGGATGGTGCTAAATTTACAGATGCAAAAAACATTGTTGATTGGTGTGTCAAGAATATCGGCCATGAATCTCAAGAGAGATCAATTGTTTAGTAGATATTTTTGGTTGATAGAGGAACAACATCTGAAAATTTTGAAGATTGTATGATAGTTGCGGGATCAAGTGATATGCACTCATTCCATAGTTCAGATGCAAATGCTTGGACTATTTATACTAGGTGCATGACATGTTTTTGTATATCATACATTGATTTTACGTGGAATGAATGTGAGTCACAATAGTGGGTGGATGAATGGAATTGTAGACCTTTAATTTCACTCGACACACATCAAGTGCCACGAGCATTACAACTTGCAGGGTCTTCAGATCAAATGAAAACATCACCTAACTTTGACCAAGTCTCTGATTTAGTGCAACAAGGTACATATATATATGTACATGTCATGTTTTAGATTTATAAATTATTAAATGGTCAACTCTTAATGTATTTTAAATTTGACTTCAATTTTACTTTGTGATGTAGGGCATGTTTTTGTAGTTATTGCGATAGAATTTAACAAAGAGGTAACAAACTACTTCTTGTCTCGTTGTGTAGAGGGGAAAAATTTGACTTCCACAGTCATTAATGGTGAATACCTTGAGTATCCCACTGGGTCAGTGGTAGTCACTGGAACTTGGCTTCAATGATATCCTATCAAAAAATCAAACACTTGGTTGTTTGAAGACTATGAAATACATCGAAAGATACTTCACTATTCACATTTGGTTCTTGCAACAAATATTAAATTGATCAAATATCAAGGTAGGCCATTAAACAAGAATTTGTGGAAGGTTCGTGAATCAAATCATGAAGTAATTCTTGCTACTGTCAAGAGTAGAGTTGATCCTTGCGGTTCATTGGATTGAATTTGCAAATGTATGTTCTTCATGAATTTAATTTGAATATTTACTTTAATGAATTTTGTTTAAATTTGGTATGATTTAAAATTCTATTTAATTACTTTACTAACATGTTTATGTAGGTTAGTGGTGCCAAAAAAGCTTCCACCTTCACGTGGTTGGCACTGTCAGTAGAGAATTTATTATTCTCGAAGCCAAGTGAAGCTAAGAGAAATTAAATATTAGAAAGGAACAACAAACAAAAATTATCATTTCACCACCTATATTGTTAAAATATCTTATTAAAATTCTTATTTCACCACCTATATTGTATGAACCACCTATATTATTCACGTGATTGGCAATGGACAACCTTACACTGACTCAGACTACATTATTTCACACATTTGCAAACAATAGGACAACGAGAACACCAAAAGGAGATGGGAAAAACTGGCATAGGATTTCCTAGAGGTTCCCTCGGTGGAGTTGTAGGATTTGACAGAACATCTCTAGGTGCCATGAAGTTCTTGTAATCACCCGTTGAAGATATAACGTGTTTTGGACTTATGGCTCTTAAGGGACTACACCTAGACAAGGTAGCTCGGAAGTATGGGGAGCATGAGGAACCAAAATGAGGCCTCCACTAGTGTTCACCAGGCCATCCTAGATGTGTTGGCACAGATGGTTCGGTCCCATGAGCTACCGTTTGCAAAATATAGCGTCTGACAGCCTTACACTGACTCATACTACACTATTTCACGTGTTTGCAAACAATAGGATAGTAAGAACACCGAAAGGAGATGGAAAAAAATATCATAGAATTTTGTAGAGGTTCCTTAGGTGGAGGTTTTAGATCTGATGGGACGTCTCTAGGTGCCACGAAGTCCGAGAAATCACCTGTCAAAGATATAACGTGTTTTGGTCTCAGGGCTCTTAAGGAACTACGCCCAAACGAGGTAGCCTAGAAGCACCAGGGAGCATAGGGAGCCAAAATGAGGCCTCCACTAGTGTTTACCAAGCCATCCAGATGTGTTGGTGTAGACAGTTTGGTCCCACAAGCTATCGTTTGTAAAATATAGTGTATTGCAGCCTTACACTAACTCAGACTACACTATTTCACATGTTTGCAAACAATAAGACAATGAGAGATCTGAAAGGAGATAAAAAAAAGGAAAATTCTTTGGTATAGGTTCCCTAGGTGGAGGTTGTAGATTTGATAGGATGTCTCTAGGTCCCACAGATTATGAGAAATCACCCGTCGAAGATATAACGTGTTTTAATCTTAGGGCTCTTAAGGGACTACGCACGGACACGGTAACCCGGAAGCACCTAAAGCTTTGGCCTTTTAAACGACACCTCCCTAGCATTTACCTGGCCACCTCGACGTATTAACACAGTCAGTTCAGTGCCAAGAGCTTATGTTTGCAAAATATTTCATTGGACAACCTTACACTATTCTAACATGCAAATGAGATGGGCTATAAAAATGTAGACCTATTATTTTATAGAAATTATGGGATATGATAAAAGAAGGTTCCATGATACTTCTTGCAAAATTTTAGGTCAAATTTAGGTCATTTGTTCAATTTATATGAGTTTTGGTAAAACAAACTTTTGTTCAAGGTTGTCCAGCTGAAAAACACTATATCTTTGACAGGTGATTTCTCTAACTCTATGACACCTAGAGATGTCTCATTAGATATGAAACCTCCATGTCGAGACCCTATATGAAATCCTCTTGCATTTTTATCCATCTCCATTCGGTTCTCTCACTATCTTATTGTTTGCAAACGTGTGAAATACTGCACTCTGAGTCAGTATAAGGCTGCTAGATGCAATAATTTGCAAATGGAAGCCTTTAGAACCGAACCGACTATCCCAAAATGTTGGGGTGGCTAGGTAAACACTAATGGAGGTTTCTTTTCAGAGGCCAAAGCTTCAAGTGCTTCCGAGCTACCTCGTCTGGGCATAGTCCCTTAAGAGCTCTAAGACCAAAAAATGCTATATCTTCGACAAGTGATTTCTCGGACTCCATGACACTTAGAGACGTCTTGTCAAATCTGAAACCTCCACATAGGGACCCTCTACAAAAGCCTCTCGCAGTTTTATCCATCTCCATTTGGTTCTCTCAATGTCCTATTGTTTACAAACATGTGAAATATTGTAGTCTAAGTCAGTGTAAGGTTGTCATACACAATCCTTTGCAAACAGAAGCTCTTGGCACCAAACCAACTAAGCCAACATGTCGGGGTGGCTAGGTAAACACTAGGGGAGGTGTTGTTTCAGAGGTCAAAGCTCCAGGTGCTTTTGGGCTACCTCGTCCGGGCATAGTCCTTTAAGAGCCTTGAGACCAAAACACACTATATCTTCGATGGGTGATTTCTCAAAATCCGTGGCACCTAGAGACATCTTGTCAGATCCAAAACCTTGTCTAGGAGTTCTTGTTCAATGACTAGATTGGCTTAAGAATGAATTTGATAGGGTAATGTCTAAGAACACACAAGAGTTATCAATCACCTGGTAAATCTTTCTTGTTTAGTTTTGAATGGGATTCAGCTGGCCTACGACTTAGTGACCTTCCATTCATTGATAATTTATGCTATGATAAACCCATGGATGCTTTCAAAAGAGCCTTAAAAAATGTAGGGGTAGTCATCAAGCCTAGTGAAGGGTGTGATGTGATTTTCAAATAACTTGAAATGCCTACAGATTTAAAGGTAATAACACGAATTGGACATGATTAGACAATCAAGAATCATTGAGTGTCTGAATTAGAATGTGTTTGCATCTAGAGACATTCTCGAGCATTGGAGTAATGCATATGCAGAGACATTCTCAAATTTTCAACAAATGAAAGGCATCAAATTGTGACAACTCTCTTTGAACTATTAAATCTTATAAGACTTTGTGGGCATCCTTATATCCTTTTATCCATGCTTGTTACAAAAAACATTATCTTAATGATGGTCCTAATGTTTGTATGGTAAAGTGTTTTAATATGGGAGAAGACTAAGAAGCATTGAAGAATGTAGTAGGTGCATGATAAGATAGGAACCAGTATAAATAGACCATGAGCATGAAGAAGCACGGGTAAGATAAATACACATATACACATTGATAAATTGAATGAATAATTACTCAGATTAGGTAACTCTTTATATACATACATTATATAAATATTGATTTCTAAATTTTGATGCATATTATACATTGAAAACACTAGTACATGTACATCACAAATAAATAAAAAATAATCCATAATGTCTTAAATATTGTCAAGTGCACATCATATTAGTTTCGTGCAAAAATAATCTCAAAAATGTAAGGTCTCATACAAAAATATCAAGTTCCAAATAGTATTTTTATATGCATAATAAATATAAAAAATGCCCAAATAGGTCATATACCATCAAGTTCAAATGCCATATAGGCATACATACAATGCCATGCACATAGGCATACAAAAAAAATGTCATGTAAGACATATATATTTCGTAATCATCAAAATCTATCCCTCTCTTGGCCTTGCTAGAAGAAGGACCTCCCTTAGATGAAGATGGAGATCTATGAGATGACTTTGGATCATCTGAGCCCATGCTACAAGTCCTCTTCCGCTGAATACTCGCCTGTAGTTGAACCTGTAAATCAGAATAATTTTTTTTATCAAAAATTAATTTATATATTTTTCAAAAAGTATTTAAGACCATGTTAATGAAATATTTACATAAATACACATACTTACTGCAAGTTGTCGATCATGCCGAATCTCCATCTCACACTCAGATGAGTCATCGGGAGCTCCTGGAATACAAACGGGGATACGAAGACAATGAGATGGAGGAGTCCTTGCCCTCAAAGTCAAAATGGAGGGGGTTGAATTTCCCTACATACACATAAGATCACAAAATCTAACATCAAAATTAGCAAAAATAGAACTAAGTACATGTATGTGTAATGACAATATTTTAACTAATTTTATCAATATATAACTATTATTTTTACCACGCCACACCTATGAATCAAATGAACATGGTTGCTACCTGTCGCAAGCAACTCCTGCATATACACAATGAAGGACATTATTAACATAATTTAATAATTCTACAATAAAAGACATTACTAACATGTAATTTAACATAATATGAGTTACACGAGCAATTTAATGAAATTTACATGTTGTTTGAATGCATCAGTGAGTTGTTGCACAGATGAAATTGCAGTGGCAACACCTTTCTCTACATGTCATAGAGATGGTGGGGTGTCTAGTTAAGTCAACATCTTTATCAAACATGTATCATGTGAGTTAGATGAACATACATATATTTGACTTCAAAAGTTATATATATATTTGCATGTATATGAAAATTTTACACAATTAACATTCTAAATTACCTCTGTGAATGTATGTATACGCATGGTGCTTGCCGCCTGTGGTCAGGATGAAGATGCACCTCCCACATGCTATAGTATCAATGTATGTACATGTACAAATATAATTATTTGAAAAATTTAACATATATAAGTAAATCAAGTACACTAAACTTTTTGTAACACACATAATAAAACATAACAAATACCTGCAAAGGTGACACCAATGACTATAATCTAGATGTCTCAATCAAAAACGCATCTGACATAGTGATATTATCATGTGCACTCCTAACACCAGCTCCACCAAAATCAGTATGCATGAAAGTATTATCCTCCTCAGGCCCCAAACATATGCTACCACATGACGAGCAAAGATGTGGCCTCATACTAGTACTCCCTAAGGGAATACTCTATGTACTTCCATGAGCATCTGGCTCAGAAATATCCCTCGTATGTTGATTAAGGGTCACAGATAGCCCCTGAAGCGCGTGGAGTGTATCAATCTCTACTGTCTCCTTCATTGGTGGAGGGAAAGTCTTAGGGTGAGGGGGATTTTGTGTGGGGACTCTACCCTGTTGAATAGGTGCACGTTGTGCACCTAGTCGATCCTGTGCAGATCCTTTTCCTTGACCCTGGAAATCTTGGAAATCAAAATAATTTGGGATCTCGTTGAGGATAAACTCACAATAGAGTTTCCTTAGAAAGCATAGTGGCACCTTGTTGTTATTGCAAGGTGGAATATCAAACACCATCCACCATTGGTCCTAAAATTTATTTTGAATCAAATTATTATTGCACCAATGGATGGGAAACTGTTTGCTTGACAACGAAACAAGCAAATTAGTGCGGAGATCCGTGAATAAGGCGCGTATGAGATCTTTTGTAATTTCATTTTTATTTATGTCCACATATGACAGTTTGTTGGAATAATAAACCCTACAACCCTCTTTGTAAGATGTCCAATGATCAATTTTCCCTGTTGTCGTGTCAACTTCAACAACTAATGCCTCCAATTTGTTTGCAAGAAAGGTGCAGTGGAGGTTTTTAGATTGTGAATCCCTCATTCTTTTGATTAAATCCTCAATTTCAATTTTGTTTTCAACTATGTGGGCTGCTAAATCTTCTTGACTACCCGGGGGATGTTGAGCAACTAGGGGAGGGTTGGGAGGGATGATAGGAATAACAAGGTTTGGTTGTGGTTGTTTCCCTCGACCTTGAACTGTAGCAATAAAAAAAATCTATTCAATTAAAATTCTACTCTATAATTATAAAATTTCAATGCAATTTTGAGAAAATAATTGTGTTTACCTCTTCTTTGTGGTGCCATCGTCGATTCAAATCTTCCCAATGATCTAGAGACGATCATTTGAGCTTGAGATCCAACTAAATGACAAAATGTGAGGGCACAGTTAAGCTCTGAAACTCACGTTTGAGGGAGATAAAATGATAGAGACTCAATATTCTTTTTTTAATTTATAGCAAACATAACACGTACGCATTATGGTTTGGTAAATTCCAAGCCTAGGAAATTAAAACGCGATCACATTATAATATAATGCATATGCATTTTACTTTTTTAGGGTTTTTTTCTACATTTTGGCCCCCAACTTCATGCACTTACCCATATATATATATAACAAAGTCATGATATGGATGATTTTTCTAGAACAAATGCAATTGATAGATATAATAGAAATCAATATACATTGAATATGGGTACATGAGTAGGTTTAATTGTTATGATATTAACTATTTTTGTATTCTTATTAATTATTCATATGGGATTAGATCATTTTAATGGTATTAATGTGTTTAGTAATTATTTTATTGATACAAGGCTAATTAATTATATTAGATTAGTTCATTCTTATGGTAAATTAGTGTATTTTTGTGCTTTTATTATTAGCGAGTGAATAAATAATTGGCATACTAATTGCTTGTTTATTTATTATTTAATTAGTATGAGATTTGTTATGAATTATTAAACAATATTAGTGTATAGTAATTTTGTATTTTAATAACATTGCATTATATTTTATTGGTGTGGGACTAGTTATTAATTACTATTTTTTACATCTAAAGACATTCCTACAATGGAAACTACATTCCTATAATTTGACATCCATTTCACTGTCACATAACAGACCATTCTTAAATTTGACATCAATTTTATTGTCGCACGTAGATGTTCTTTAATTTTTTCTTGGAGAAATCAATCAAAAGATAATAGTATATTGGTCATATGGTAATGTTTGGGAAAAAAAATTCTAAATAACTTTTTTCGAGACTAACATAATGGTAGAGCTAAATTGATGATATTTTCCACAAATCAATAAGAAATCAGAAGAGAATGTAATGAAATTACTAATCAATGTGGTATGTGAAAACTTTAAGATAAGAAGTTTGAAATTGATATCTACTAGTGTAAATTTCATGTAGATATATGTATGCATGTATACATGTACTTGAATTAGTTTATTTTTTGGTTGATATGATGGATATGAATGGTGTGTACTTTGTAATTATGAAACTCATTTACATTTTTTTGTCAAATCTACAATGGAATAGAAATAAATATTTTGCTCGATTGAAATGAGGAATAAAAGGAAAAGTGAAGAGACCAATGATATATGAGATAAATGTCAAATATTATACATAATTCAAAAATATTTACCAAAACATTAGAGCATGCAAATAGTAAGATTTGATTGGATAAAAAGACAAGATTAATTAAAAGTTGACATGTATACAAATAACATAATAATTAACTAGTCTCGTACCAATATTAACCATCTATAGACTAAACGAACTATTAACATCTCATTCCACAATCACAAATTTATAAAATAATAAAATAAATTTATATAATAAATACTCCATAAAAATCATAATAATAATTGAAACTTTCTCTTTATATAAAATACTTTATGTTGAAAAACAAACCTTCTTATATTTTACATTTAAAAAAATCAAACTTACTAGTACATACATCTATTAAATACAATTAAATGTATTTAATTTGAAATAAAACATCTTATACAAAAATAATACATAATTTACTGATTTTTGGTGCTTTAAAACAGTGTTAAAAGTCGAGACTTTCCAAAAACTATTTTCCATTCTATAATACCTTACAAGTCACCCCTCTAATAATTCTTACAAATGTATGTACTTGAAAGTTTCCACAAGAAATTTAATTTCTATTTTATAGTAAAGGACTATAAATACGGTCATACGGCAATCAAATTCAACCGCAGAAATCCATGTGACCGGGACCAGTATCTGCCCGTGAAAGCTCAGAATGCCAACTGGCACCAATAGCTGACCTTCCCCACCTGTCTCCACCTAAATGTCCAACCCAACCAAAACCGGGCCCACCCCGTCATGCACATCTTTACCCCTGCCGCCTTATCCGAATAAACGATCCCACCTGTTTCCAGCACGTGTCCCCATGCACGTGCCGCTTGCCGGCTCCTCACGTGACGTCAAGATAGTGGGACCCGTCATACGCACGCTATACGTAATAATAATCATCAAGGATAATGACTTGTAGCCGTATCCAACGGCGCCGAGGCCCCAGCCATGTCGGAGGCGGCGCCCACCGTCGGATGTTTCCGTGCTTTTTCGTTATTATGATTAGGTACAAATACTAAAACCTAATCTTTCATGTCACCGTTATGTAACGGACAACAGGAATATATTAAAAGAAACATGATAGCTAGTTGTCGGGCAATGTTTATGGTGTCTCGTCCATTTTTGCTCTTTTCTAAATTTGATGATAATCTTGCCTTTTGTGTATCCATCCACATCGTGGACTTTATATATATATATATATATATATATATATATATATATATATATATATATATTCTATGTACTAGAGCACATTATTGCACCATAGGGTCAATTTATACACATCCCAAATATATGGGGTCCAGCTTGCTATGGTCATATATATATATATATATATATATATATTATATATATATATATATTTCAAAATATTTATAAATTTTTAAATTATAATTTACATATTTAAATTTGAAAATTGTTTATTTGTTTTTATGTTAAAATATTGTTTAATTTTTAAAATTAATTGTTTCGTTTAAATCTTATAATTTAAAATATAGTTACCATTTAATTAGAACAAGTATTTTAAACACTTTTTTTTTAAATATTAATTGTAAAAAAGTTTGTCTTAGATTTTATATATTTCAAAATAATAATAATAAATAGTGGTTAAAGAACATCAAATATAATCTACAAAATAAAAATATGACAATCACTCTATTAAATCCCCCCCTAAAAATATAACAATTAAAAAATACCAAAATCCCCTCCCTCCAAAAATATAACAATTAAAAAATACCAAATTTATAAAAAAAACATATTAATGTAATAAAATTGTTTAAAGCTTATAAATGGCTATAGAACTTACACTTCAATAGAATTGTTCTCTTCTCTCATCTTTCTTAGAAATGCTTTTTCCCCTCTCAATGCCCCCAAAGGCACAACATGACAAGGAATTCACCAAATTTTTACATGTCAAGGAGTTCACCGAAATTTTACAATTGTTCTTGGTTTCCACAATTTTTTGAACTTTATTAGTGAATTTCCTTTTAGTTTGCTTCTTCAGCGCCTCGCGTATTTTATTCACTCATGGTTAATGAACAAATGATAGTTTTATTTATGTTACACCAATGGAAAAAAAAGGCATATTTACTCATTAATCATAAACACGAGAGAAGTTAGGTATGTTTATTTATGCCCCACATATGGTAAAAGTTAAGAGAGGAAGAGGCATGTTTATTTATGTTACATATATGGCAAAAAGGCATATCTATTCATTAATCATAAACTTAAGAAAGGTATGAGTATGTTGAAAGGAGAGGTAGAGGCATGTCGACGAAGTAATAGAGAGAGGTAGAAGAAAGAAAAAACAAACAAAATTCTAAAAGTATTTATCTTAAGACATGTAAAGGTCAATCTAGCCTCCATATTAAAACAAGTGGGTATATGGGAAGAAATGAGTTTATGGAGCCTATAATTTATAGAAGGAAACATGTATATGGTGTCTATAGTCTATGGGAGAAAATGGGTGTATAGAGTTTGAGCCTCTAAACACCCATCTCGATGATTATGAGTCATCGACTTCTCTTGAAGGATGCATTGATCATCTGGTGTTTCTTTTACTATATATAATCCTTCACAGACTCATAAAAATGATAATGTGATGTCTTCTTCATGCAACAACAAAATAAATTTCCTTTACACAATTTGGGGACAAAAAAAATAAACATAAGATTTCAGGAAGATCCTAATCTGCAATCCCGCTATTTTCTAAACACATTACCCTACACACAAAAAATTCATGAATTAATAAACCTTAAGAAAGTCCCATATATGATATAACCTACATTTGTTTGTTCTTCACTTTGATGAATGTAAAAAACATACATTTGTTTGATCTTTCCTTTGTTGAATGTAAACAAATGATTAGAGTTTATTTTAGTTTAGATTAACGACCTTTATACATGGATGACAAATAATTTTATGCCTTTAGCCATTTAATAGAAAACCCTAAAATTATTTGTGATTTTTCTATTAAATGGCTTAAGGCATAAACCTATTTCAGGAATTTCTATTTTCCATTTCTAATATAACAATGATTGATATAGAAATAATTTCAAAAAACCTATGTGATTCATACAATTCTGTTCAAAATATAAAATAATGGACGTATATGATGGATATAATGTTTACCAATTTTGTATCATGTATTGATTATTAGATTGAGTAGCTAACATTTGTTTGGTAATTCAACTATCAATCTAGTTAAAGCAAGTGACTCTAGGTGACTCTCTTTTCCTCTTGGATTAGCAATTTAAATATGTTGCATTATAATCCAATACACCTAAATACTAGAGTTGAAGCATATACTCTATATACCCTATTCCATAAATATAATATATGCATTAAAGTGACAAATTTGCTAATGGATTAATCAAATGATAGAGTATTTATAGACTTTGTAATACAATGAAAATTGAACTTTGACTACACATTTGTTATTCAAATATCAAATAGGTATAAAGTTAAATATCACATCTATATATACAAATAAAGTTTAAAGGATTTACTTTTGGAGTCTAGTAGCCAACCCTACACAAGGTCATGTGCGCTGGAACTTCACCTAGATTAATTCCTAGGCACTCACCCGAAGTGAGCGCAACCACCAAGCTCCTCCTTTGTATTGCTTACTAGAATGTGGGTTAGTGCATCCAAAGTCATCATACATAAACGAAGATACACCATAACAACCAGAAGCAATGACAACACATATAATAAGGAAATCATTCAACATAAACAATCATCAATAATATTTGGACTCCCATTACACCATATTCAAACCTAGTAACCTTTGCAATCTACACAATTGTCCATCACAACCATAAAGCATTATATTACATAAATATGTTGATTACTTCCATACACTATTTACATTGACGTGCGCATACTAATCACCATAACCGTCATCACATATACCCACTCATAAATCTCTCTCATCCATGTTCTCCTTTTACAATGAGCACACCATCTATTTATGCCTGGTGGGGACTTTCCCTTCACATGTGTTTTTCCTAATAATAGGCATCCTAAATATAGGTTGTATGCCTTTATATCTTTTCTTTACTTGAGCTATAAATGGCTTGACCTCAACATGCTTTAATCCTATAATTAGACACCATCTCTGCATGTTCTTTACCTTCCTTGCATGTGCTTTACCTTCCTTGCTTGTGCTTTTCCTATTCTTAGACATTGCTTGTGCATATCACGCCATCTTTTGCTTTCTTTCCTATTTTTAGCTTCTTTTTGGAAATAAAACTAAGTCCTGAATATGTGTGTATGTGCACAAATCCTAACACACTGACTTCCTATTCCTTTGTGTTGCGTGCACCTTTCACGTACCTTGATCCGTAGTGACTCTCTGTTCCCATAAGCACATCATTCTCGTGTACGTTGTCCCGATCTTTTACTATCTCTCTATAACATGTGTGCACTCTCCTTTGTGCGAGTCTCCAACTTTTGCACTCATGGCTAATACTTAGCCATTTCTATCTGATTCCAACATTACCCCACACTTGGAGTATTGTCCGTCCTCAACAATATCATGAATGAAGAATAACTCCAAAGAATTACTGAAAGAATAAATTAATTTTGAATAGTAAAGAATTGAGGGAAATTACCCTAATGAATCAAAGAATGAATTATTTGACATCCGTGCGCGCATCAAAATCTCAGGCCTTAGGTGGCGGGAGAAGTTCTTAGAAATTCCATGTTCATTATATTTTCTAACTGCTTCTTCCACTCCTGTGAGTTCCTTCAGTAGCCCTATGCAGGTGACGCTACTTCTATAATATCTAGGCACTTGCGCGGGAGTCCAGTTCGTCCACCCTCTCCTTCATCTCCTTCACTACCACATCCCTAGTTTTGAGCCCACTCCCTCTTAATGTATCCATCTTGCGTGCATGGCCAACGGGTAGATTTCATTGAGCATCTCCTCAAGGGCGTCCGTCATGAAGCCTTCTATTAGGTTTCTTTTCTCTGTGACCTTTGGATCATGACCTTCTCATGCTCGACCTTAGTATTCTATCACGGTGGCTTGGATATTTCTTCAATTCTACTTCTTAACTGGCATTGTGTGCACTAAGATATAAGAGATCAAAGTGTTAGCAGTAATACCAAAAACATACCTTGTACATTCATGCATGTCACTCTTTGACCTCCGCGACAAATGCCTCATACCCTGCACTATGCTCTTCTCCACCTGTTCTTTATTCTTCTTCCTTTGCATTTTGGCTAATTCTTCAACAATCATCAGTAGGTCCACTCTTTATCCTCTCCAGTAACATCATCCGCACCAGAGTCTTCTAAATATTTGAAACTTTGTGGGATATTCATCTTGTGCTTGTATCCACCAACTCCGAGCACTTGCGCATGTGATGCTCGTAACTATGTATCCCACTGCTATTGTTATAAACATCTGTCGTTCTGTTTCTTCTCATCCTTTACACTCTTCTGCGAGCTTTTGAATCTCCTTATCCTTAATCTCATATGTCCTGTCGCATCCTCTTGATGATCATGGCATCCTTTGTTAAAGTTCCCTCGCTTTTGACTTCCGATGCTTTCTTGTAAAGTGCATTACATGCTTGTTCATCTAGTTAGATTTGCATGGAATGGATCAATGGGACAAGGATTTTCTTACCCAACTTTTCTTCAGCTTGCATCTCAGAGTGTGACTTGCTTACTAACCTCAAACTCTAGCTCATCCATGTGCATGTGTGATAGTTCCACAAGAGATCATTCTTCACCGTGCACATCAAGGATTCATTCCTTGTCCTTGTTTATCATATCCCCAACCAGAATAGGTCCTTTGTGGGTACTGAGCTTCTAGTTTCTCTGGACCCTGAACCACTTGGACAGGGTCATCTATATATGTCATTTGGGGATCCTGTAGGGGTTGCCTTCACTTCCTTCCCCTGGTGCGTGTCTACTTTTTTGGTACTTCTTGTGCAATATTAACATGCGTGCACTTCTTGTTTCTCCTCATGTGTACTTGAAGTCTTCCCCAATACATTTATCTTTATCTCCCCTCTTCTTCCTCACCATCGCTTTTTTATCCTCATGCTCATGTCGTCATGCTCTTCTTCATGCATCTCTTTCAAGATTCTCTCCATCATTAGTGCACATTATCCTTCTTCATGTTCTTCATCCTCCTGTACATGCACTTCTTCTTCCTCTTGCAGTGGTTTATCCTTCTCTTCCGCACCATCTACTCTCTAATCACCTTCTCCTACTAAGTCTCCCTCTTCTTCCTCAATGACACACAACCACTTGATATTTCTTTCCTTGCCGGAATTTTAGTGCTGTCTTTACCGGACTTGGCTTCGGTGATTCTGTACCTGATGGGGATCCTTCTTAGGCACTGTGCAAGGTTCCTGCGCCTCTCTACTTTCTTCCCTTCGACTGTATTTCTTCTTCTCTGGTCGAGATGCATTCTCTACTTCTTCTTCTTCTACCTATTCTTTTTCTTCTTCTTCTACCTCTTCTCCTTTTTCGTGCTTCAAGAGCGAAGTCTCTTCACACCTTCTCTTTACAATTCCTACCGTCTGCTTATCTTGTATGGATGCTTAGGCACCTGACAGGTCACGTGCGTTGATGTACTTTCCTTAGACCTTGAGCTTAGGTCTAAGGTAGATGTATATATATATTTAATAGGCATGTTTACCCACTATCACAGTCGTGGGGCTTAAGTCCATGTGCTATCCAACTCCACGTATCTTCCACATATGTTGTTCTTGACGGGTACACATACCTTTGGTCGCAATGTATGGTATTCAAAATGTACCTTGTCTATGCGTTGATAATTCAATATGCTACACATCCCTGATGTAGTTAATGACTGGCCTAAAAATACTTTGCTATGAAGGCAAATAGCCAGCTTACACCACGAGCCTATTTCCCTATTACTCAGCAAGAATTTGCCAAGGTGGTAGTGTTGTTGCATTGTGGACGAACTTTTTTTTTTTTTTTCCAATAGTGCGGTGATAGCTCCCTTGGCACACACCATTCATTCTTGAATGTGTTCGTGCAGTCTCCTGGAGCATTTCTTAACACACATCTCTGTATAGGCCCCCGTTATTGCTCCATCACTTGTAAACTCTGCAAACCGCTGTGTAGGAGACTTATTTTCTACTCGGATAGATCCACATCTTGTCAGCCAACCCATCAAGTACTCTAATCTACGTAAAACACAATTAATAATAAGAATGGTGCCCCAAGTGATCTTTTCACCTTTGTCTTACCTGGGTCTTTGCCTCCTCAAAAATACCTTCAACACTATACAAGGCTATGTTGTATACAATGTATTCTCCATCATCTTATGCATGACATGTAGGAAATTCTTGTTCACTTCATTTCCAACACTTAGAAGCTCCCAATTTAGAACTCACTAAACCTGTAGTGACGCAAATGCATGGATAAGTGATACTTAATTATGTTGAAGGTGTGCATTTCCCTTATTGATAGTTAAATTTAGTTGTTGTGGCTTCCACTGCAGGTGTTATCATCTAAATCCAATGTGATCTTAACACCACTATTGCGCAACCCAGTCACCTTCCCAATCAACTATGGAGTTACACACATTCTCTCTTCCTGCGAAGTAGAATAAATCCTCGTGAACTCTAGACATAAGCCACTGATAAAGGCGTGTAGGCTTCCCAAAATATGGAAACTTGTATAAGTTGTAACACCCTTGTGCTCTCTAAGTCTTTTCTTACCTTATGATCGAGGACAAGTTGTCCCTCTACCATTCTCTGGATCAATTCCCTCATTACATTGTTTCAGAGGTTAGTTTCGTGGGCTCATGTTCAATGGTTGTAGTCGTTAATCTTAGTTTCCTATGGGCTCATGTTCAATGGTTGTAGTCGTTAATCTTGCATTTAATCAGTTGTGAAACCTGTGGCTACCCTACTACTAATTCTGGAGGGAATTTACATTTCTGAAAACCATTCTTCTGGAGGGCACATCATCAACAACACAGTCTTGTTCTTGTTTTAGTTCTTGATATCTATGGGAAACCTTTTTGGTGTCACAGTTTTTCTTCTTTTAAATACTCAAACTTGCAAATTCCAAAAAATACATGCCCTAGGTTTGAAAATTCACTTAACTTGTTTACTTCAAATTTGTGCCTTCACGTGTCGATCTCTTAATCTCTACTTTTGTTCTCCATTATCGAAGATTCTACTCAGTTCTTACACTTGCTTTCAATTTTTGCCCTAGTTCTAGAATCCATAATTTTGTGCCCTAGATCTTCGAATTCCAACTCTATGAATCCCAAACCTTCATCTTCTCTGGTGAACCCTAGCTTGTTCTTGCTTCCACACCCTCTCTCTTAGCTTCCACTTCCACTAAAGGAGCTCTCTGAAATTCAAGGCCATGTTCAATTTTTTTGGTTCACGCATTCACAACTTGTTTAGTTCGTTCTTCGCACTTCGCTCTTTATCTTCACACTTAGTTCACAATTAAATGCTTGATCATATAAGTTCTGCAAATCAGCAAGGTAAGAATAACTTTGGCTTGTGCCCCTTTTTATAGATTTTGCCTAATTTTCATACTGCATTAATTGATTCTAACCTACCACCGCTTTATTTTTATTTTTTGATTTTTCTTGCGCTCTCTCCCGCGCATGGCATAAGTCAAGTAACCTTCAGGTGTGTAACTACTTCCCGGGTTACAAACCCTATTGCGCGCACCTTCCTACTTCGCACCCATTCCTTCCTGTGCATCACTTGCCAAGTAGTTTATCCTTATGCTACCTCCCTGCACATTACCCTATGCGCCCTTTACTCTCATGGTTTCCGATCTGAGTACTTTCATATGCCTACAAGCACCAACATCCTTAAGCACCTGTAACACTTCCTTTCGCACCGCATCCAACCACTTATAATACTTCCTTTACAATGTAGCACCTTATACCCTTCTTTTGCGCACCTTCCGTCTCATACCATCATACACTTTCACTTAACTGCTTCTCAAGAAGTTCCAAGTGTCCCATTTTTTCTCCCGTGCACGCTTGCATCTACTTCACCCCACACTAAAAGTATGTGCGGTCCTCTATGCATTAATCTAACATAGAGTAATCAGCTCCCGCACGCAAACACGCTTATTGCAAACAAAACAAAACAAGAATAAGATAGAAAAAGAAATCTAATCTAAGTGGACAATACTGCCTTATTACAAACACAAAAGAATACTTATTTATAGTAGGGCATAAACCTACTCCCATTGAATTAATCGGGAAATACAGTGCCATCCGACTGCCTGTAATTATATATGCACTTGATTCCAATCTCTTGGTTACTACAAATGGTCCCAACCAATGAATTTTCAGCTTCTCAAGGATGACGCGCAAAATTTGAATCATATAACACAACTATCTTTCCTACATGTAAAAGACATTACTCTTGATTATGCCTGTCATGTCAAGTCTTTTGTCTCGATTTCTTCTGTCTTTTGACTCCAACGCGTAATTGACGTGTCACTTATATCCAATTGCATCAATTTTTCGATGCACTATTCAACTACCTTCTCATCATCCAATCCTCCTGCACACATAATACGCAGGGAGGGTAACATAAAATCGACAGGTAAAACTGCCTCCGGTAACTAAATACTAATTAAAAATGTGTGGCCTTATTCGACCTCTTGTAAGTGGTCCTATATGCTCATAACAATTTTTGAGACTTTGTCATCCCAATCCTTGCTGTATACATCACAGATCTTTGTCAATGTTTTTCCTATAATCTTATTAAAGGCCTCTATAATTTCATTGGCTTACGGATGATAGCGTGTATTCTTATGGTGTGCTACCATAAACTCTACTAATAAAATCCTAATAGTCTCATTCATAAAATGAGTTCCTCTATAACTTGTAAGGCTCAATGGACAACCATACCTACTTATGATATTATTCCCATAGAAATCTGGTTGTTGTTGTTGCATTTCAATCCTTTGTAGGCATAACCTCTATCCACCTTGTCAAGTAATTTGTGCATGTAATGATGTAGCGCGTGCATGTCTGACGTGCAGGTGGTACAATTGGGGCTATAAAGTAAATTTACCACTTCTCAAATGGATATGTGCTTGTTATAGGTTGCAATGACATTTCATCATGGTTTCATAGTTTTCCTATCCTCTGACAATGGTCACTATCCTTATAAAGTGTTTCCCACCATAAACCTGTAATTAAAATCTTGCACATTGTAGTTCCCCTACATAGTGTCCTCCAACTATTCCTCCGTGTACTTATTCCATTATAGCATCTTGATCATGATCCAACATACATATGTGTAAGACCTCATCTCTACCCATATTGTATAGGTCTCATCCAATGAGCTGATATGGCACCACACGGATTTCTAGTTATTTTTTTTCTAAGGTATTCATTCCTTTAGGTGCAACTCCAGTGTGCAAGAATACTACAATTTCTTCCAAATCAACTGGTGTGTAGTTTAGTCTAAACAACTGGGAATTGGACATAGTATATTCTATACTTTGTGCATCCTCATTATAATTAATTCTTAACAAATGATCTAGTCCCAAGCTGATATTACTAGGCTTCACTATAGCTGAGAAATCAAATTCATGAAATAAGAGGATCCAACAAAAAATGAACCCCCACAAAATCGAATTATTAACCAAGTACTTCAACACCATATGATCAGTGTAGAAAATAAATTATGTGGCCAACAAGTAGTCTCTGAACTTATGAAGCGCGTATATTATTGACAAATCTTCATGCTTTATAATTTTATAATTTTGGTCTATTCGCATTAACTTTCTACTTATAAAACAGATGGGATGACCGAATTTAACTTCCCATGGTTGTGCTAAGACTACCCCAATAGTTGTACTACAGACATCCACATGGACATGGAATGGCTTGTTCCAAGAAGGGAAGCGTAAAATAGACGCGGTAGTTAGATTTTCCTTTAAGGTCTCAAAATCTTGTTATTGCACGTCACCCCAATAGAATTTTCCTTTATCTTTTTAACAAATCTTCCAATGGTGCAGAAATATTTGCATATCCCTTGATAAAATTACAATAATAACCAGTATGCCCCAATAATCCATGCATTTCACTTTTTTTGATAGGCTCTTCCAACCCCAAAATAACTATAACCTTAGTTAGGTCTAATCCCTCCTTACAGATGATATGTCCAATCAATGTACCAAACAGTGTCATGAATAGACACTTCTTGATATTAAAGGGTATGTTAAGCTTATTGTATCATTAAAAAATCAATTTTAAACAGTCAAAATGGTCCAATCATCCAAGTAAACCTAATGAAAATTTAGAAATAAAATCTTGAAATGCCTACACAACGAAGATCAAGAACACTGTTGACACATTTTTCAGTCCAAAGGGCATGACCATGTAAGCAAAACATAACCATTCAGTTGCAAAATTGGAATTCTCCTAATCCTTGTGTGTGATCCTTACCTAATGATAACATGAAAATCCATCTGTAATAGAATTTTCCTTCATCTTTTAAAAAATCTTCCAGTGGCACGAAAATATTTGCATACCCCTTGATAAAATTACAATAATAACTAGTATGCCCCAAGAACCTGTGCATTTTGCTTTGTTTGGTAGGCTCCTCCAACCCAAAAATAACTACAACCTTGGCTGGTTCTACCAGTAATCCCTCCTTACAGATGATGTTTCTAATCAATGTGCCAAACAGTATTGTGAATATACCTTTCTTGATATTCACGAAGATGTTAAGTTGCATGCATCATTCAAACATCAATCTTAAACAGTCACAATGGTACAAGCCATAAATAGTCCAATCATTCAAGTAAACCTAAAGAAATTTAAAAATAAAATCTTGAAGTGCCTGCACAACAAAGATCGAGAACACCACCGGTGTATTTTTCAGTCCAAAGGTCATGACCATGTAAGTGAAACATCCCCATTTAGTTGAAAAAGAGTATATCTTATGTCATGCCACTCCTTCAAATATATCCTTAGTGAATGGTGTGGGAAAAGGATCAATGACTCATGAAGCATTTAGAACTTAGTAGTCAACAAAAATACTTATCCTTCCATCTTTCTTAATGTTGATCACCACGGGGTTTATCAATTTAGACTCCTCAATAGGATCAATAATACACGACTTGAGAATTTTATCTATCTAATTCTTTACTTTCACATGTAGGTTTTAATTCATCTAGTAAGGCCTCTTTTAAACCAAACATCTGTCATCTTTGAGCTTGATTTTCGTTTCACCTAATGATGGATGTATACTATTCAAATCTTGATACCCTCTAGGAAACAAATCCTAAAAGTTGTGCAGTATCTCAATTATATTTACAACCTTAAATTTAGACTGATAATCACTTCTTTAGGAGCATATTTTGTTCCAATGTTTGCTTTTTGAGTCTTCAATGACACATAGTATGCACACGCCTTCTCATATGCGGGTTCCATCACCTTGTGTGCACCTTCTATGTGCTTAATATAAATATATTTTACTTCTTCATAAACTATGAGGTAGATAAGATTTCCTTTCTCTTTTTATCTCCATGTGCGCCCTAATAGAGTTTCCTCTATTTATAACTTTTCATCGCACGCTTCAGTACCAGCCTCACCAAATAGTTGAGACATGAGTTCCTCATCCTTCATGCTATCTCCCAATGTAATTCACCTCATATTTTGCAAGGATTCATGAACCAGTGGCTTAGTAGAAAAATAATCAGAAGTATGAACAATACCTTCAATCAGGTCACGCCAAGTTGTTGTCTCCTATTTTAACTCAACATGTGCATACTAGGAACGTGTAAATCCACACAAATTAGAATAAAAATTGTATACCCATAGAGATGGTGGTAAAGCATATTTCCCTTACGTCTAATTCCTTTCACAACTTTGAACGTGTAACATGGGAGGAGTCTTCCCATTAATCATATACCAATAAAAAGAAAATTATTTCAAGTAAACCTTGTCAAAAAGGCTACTGTGATCTCACACCAGCCAAGTAAGTTATCTCTTTGTGCAACCCACCAACATGTTGTTGTCCCTTGTAAGGTGTATACCATCATGTTTCTCCTATCTCCTTCATCACACAATTATTATTCTATTGCACACAAGAATGATTCTAGATTCTCTTCCTGATTAACTAAAATGTGGATTTATTAAGTTAATATAAACTAGGAACATCGGTAAATAAAAGTAAATAAATATGGAAAGTGATCCAAGCAACTAGGATAATGAAAATAGAAACCCTAATGTGTAAGAAGAGTAAGGAAGTGACTTAGATGATTCACAGGCTAATCTAGATTGTGTCATAAATTAAATTGAATATTATGGAAGTAGGAACAAACATGCAGAGGTCCCAAAAAGGATAGATCTGAGTTGTTTGACTGGATTGGGGCACCTAAGAGAGGATTAGAGTGCCTTTGGGTGCCCTAGTCTAATTTCTAGACACCCTAGTTTGTGCATGAGGTCCAGAAACCAAATTTACAGGGTCGAAATATGATGAAAAACCCCCACTGTCTATCATGTGTAACTCTCTACTTTGTGCCAATTATCAGTGATGATTAACAATGAAGAATAGACCTATAAAACCCCAAAACACGCATCAAAACCCTAAAAAAAGAAAGATATATATAAAGGAGTTAGACTGTCCTCAGTGGCCACAATGGTGGAATTACTAACTGAGCGTTGCACTACATCTCAGACGTGATGTAGTTCTATGTGAGTGTGTGTGTGTAATCATGCCCTAGGTGCTCTTGTGCTAGTTACACTTTGTGAATTAGTGAGCTATAACTATGTGTAGAAAATGCAATAGAATGGTGGATGAAATAGAATAAACTTCCCTCCTATGTTTGTGTCATGCAGATGAAACAACCTTGTCCCTTGTGACGAAGTAGATGGATGTAACTCTAGGTGGATGATAGTAGTGACTGGTGCTTGGTCCATCATTATAGACTCATAAATTTGTATTTTTATGGTTCTCTTGTTCCAATTTTGTAATTAACCCTAAAGAGGCTGACCACAAAAAAGATAGAATGTTCAAATGGATAGAAAGTGCCCAGAAAGTGTAAAAAGGATCATGGCACATGTGGGCACCCTAGTACTGGCTTGGGTTCCCGAGTCAAGGCTAGAATGATGGAAAATGCTAAAAATTGACTGGGCATGTATGTGGTGAAGGTCAGAAATGACAACATAAAACAAAGTAAAATGGCCAAAAGATAGGGGTTAATTAGTACTTTCTTCACTCAAAAACTATATGAATAATAGTATGAGACCAGGACTAAATAATACCCAAAGTGCATGATTTAGTGTCTACACTTCCCCATTATACTTTGGAAAATTGAACTCCCCAAAGCGTCTACTGTGCGTGGATGAATCATCCTTATTAGTCTTCCTCAAACCTCATGACCAACCATTTCATTAGTACCATGAGACTAATTTTCATAAGCCACACTGGTAGTATCACTTATCGAATGCATATCTTACCACTAAAGAAAAACCTCCTTTGATGGCTCCACATTTTCTGGGTTGTGCACCATACGTGCTTAGATTCGATTAAGATCCTCTTCACTGACAAGCTCTATGTAAGGCATAACATTTGTCTCATCCAAAGGAATTACAACACACTCTTCTTTATTCTCGAATATTATATAGTTCTTGTTGAAGTAAAAATCCATATTTTTGGCATAACACCAAGGATGTCCTAAAAGCGTAGGGAAGTTATCTACTTCAGCCAACTTCAATACCTCAAAATCACTTGTGAACTTGGCTCCCTGAATGGTGATAGAAGAATCCTTAAATAACCCAATGGGCATGGGCCTTGTCTTGTTAGCCATGTACAACACATTAGAAGGTAGATGCAATAACAACCTTCCCATTTCGTTCCAAGCATCAAGGGTGAGAACATTGACTTCTGTGCATGTATCAGTGAGAATATTTCTTACCAACCATCCATTGATCACTGCATCTAATGTTATTTATTTTTCATATTATGATCTTGAGGTGGTAAATTAGCATGAAGGATTTGGTGCTCCCTTTCTACACCTACATTCGACATCTTGTCTCGCAACCATTCCCCCAAGAATGGTATGATGTTCTCCTACCTGAGCATTCTGAATACCTCCCTAATATCATCAACATTATTCTACAGTAGCTCAATAATCCTAGCACATTCCATCTCATGCATTTTCTCCTTCAAACATTTTATTTCTCCTTGTAGCTCCCCGATGACGTTGATAAAATTTCTTGTATTAGGATGCACCTAGATACTTCACATGCACAACATCTTTCCTTCTAATGAGCGGTATCACCTTCCATTACTTGTGCGCATGCATTACTTTTGTGGGCATAGTGACTAATAAAGGTTGAGATTTAGGGTCAACCATCTTCTTAGGTTCCCATTGACCTTGATTAGCATGTTCCACCTTAATCATAGATGAACCATTATCTTTCTTGCTTATCTTGCACATGTGGGCATACAAGTCTGAGAAATCTTCAACCTTATGCACGTTACCATAATGTGCGATGTATGATCCATTGGGAACTCACGTTGATAGTTATCAGTTAACCCATAAGTGTAACATGTTCCTCACATAAACCTTCCATGACCACAATGGCCTCTTCTTTGATTTTCTCCTCTAAAGCCTCCATTACCATTATTGCACCCTTCATTGTTTTGTCCTTCTTGCATCTATGTGCTACTCTTCACACTGGTCTGGCATAGCCCTGTTTCACAAGCCTCATAAATATGATTAATCAGACGACATCTGGTTATGTCATGGGTGTGTACATAATGAGATTTTATAATATACAGAGACATTATTCTACATAACGTATTGTAAAAGTGGAAAATTATAGATATCATGATTCTTATGAAAATTTTCACAAGTTTCCAATAGCATGTGTACATCCTACACAGAAAGCTATCCTTTTAATGTCCTTCTACCTCACAATCACTACAACAGAGTCCACTACACATCTCATGAGTTGAATTGGTAGATAAATTCTCCAACTGAGAGGCCATTGCTACAATCTGAGCCTCAAAGAATGGAATCACCCCAATATCTACACTCTCAACTTCCTTTGTGCATAGTGCTTCTTCCAATTCCTCACACGAATTGGTAAATGTCTTATGCGATAGCTTCCTTCAGAAATGTGTCAGCAATCCTCCTACAAACCAATACGTATGATGATTTTGATGAATATCATAAGAAATCTTAGATAATAAGGTCTTAAAACGTGCATCATATTATCTAACACTTTCATAAAAACCCTCATTAATATCCTTCAACGTGCTAATAATATGTTGTTTAAACTCAGGTATATGGAACTCATCCAAGAAACTAGTGCACAATGCATCATAGTCCACTATTTTCTAATGTGTATCATACTTCTTGTATTGACTATGCATGTGCCTTTAAAGTGTGGTGGCAAGTTGACTAGCCTTCCGATCTAGATCTGTTATTACCTTTACTTTCCATAAAAGTTCACACTTATGTACATGCTTAGATGCATCTTCTACACCCCAATACTCTAGCAAGTGAAGGGACATCTCAAAGAATATATGAAGGGTTTGGTGTTGTGGTTCCTGAGGTTATTGTGCTAGTTGTTGTGGTCCTTGTCCTAGAGGGGGGCCAAATATTGAACTTGAGCCTTCATATCCCCGTAGTAGTTTTGAACTACACACAAACTATTTTTCTTGTCACTCCAAATATAGTATTAATTCTCATGGGTATTATACTACTACTCTGCCTTGATGATGCACCTACCAAATTACTTCCAAAAAATGTTTATCTAAACATAAGATCATATTGTGTTTCCATGTGCACTACCTTAATTTTTTTACCCTTTGTGATGATACTAAAACGTGCCTTCCCTTATCTCCAACCCAATGCGGTTATACTCAATTTCCTGCTTTCTAATCGTCACTATGATGCTCTTCTATAACAACTTCCAAATTTGTAACACCAGGTGCAAGGGCTAGGGGTCTAGGTTGGGTCAGATGCATGCTAATGGTTCTCATTCTTTCCCCATAATCACTCTCATCATATGCCAAAAGGGTTATTCTATTGTGCTTTCCTAATATTACATGAACATGATCTTGTGGTCCTTCACCTTCTACATGGTTCTCATTAGTGCCTTTCATCATCATTCCTCTCAGTCTTATAACCTCTTTAACTTCCATTTCTCATGCATCATTATACCTACACATTATTTCTTCTTCTTAGACCAATGACATCCTTCTTGAACCTACTTCCTACCCCTATGCGTGGTGGGTTTTTATCCTTCCATCATATTTCTCCATTCCCAAATCAATCATCAAGATTTTGATAGCTAACAATGTCACACATAAATTTGATCCCCTTAGTTCATGTAAAAACTAGAACATGGATTACTCAAGGAACTAGTATGTCAGAACTACGTACTCCAAGGTATAGTTATGTAGCACACATTCCCACCAATGATCTATAGCTCTTGTCCATAGTGCATCCAAATCAGAGAGAGCTTGGTAATCGTCCCGACTTCACACTTGCTTCTTTCCCAACCAGATACCCCTATTTTCTATGTAAGCTGCTAACCACTCGTATAAATCTACTGGGAAGAAACTAAAGAATGTCTTGTGTAATGAATCATACAAGTTCTCTTCCACCCACTTGCACGCATTAAATTATGGTCCGTTGTTGTATCTATGAGAAAAGTGATGAGAATTATTGTAGTCATCATCATTTAATCTTAAAGAATATCAAAACCAGGGGGTGTCCAAGGCTATCTACAAAAGAGGATAAAGGAAACAATGATTTTACAGTTCTTTTCTCTAGAATTGAAAATGCTTGAAAGGAAACTCAATAATTTAAAGTGAACCTAATCTAACAAACTGAAATAAATAACTAAACACAAATCTAATCTAACTAGCTGAAATAAATTATTGAAAATAAATAAATGACAATAAACAAATGAAAGTGAAGCTTTACAAATTAAAAAAATAAAAATAAAAAAACACATAATGCTGATTTAAACAATATAAGTAAAACAAAAACGATTCTAATCTAAAATAATAATAAACCATCCTCCTCCTTGGGTAATATTTTTACCTTGCTCTTCCCTCAAAGTTTGGTTAAAAAACTAAAAACAAGTTGCTACCAAAATACTTGAACTTTTTATTTTATTAATCAGAAATGATTTTACCAAAATCATCCATCTTCCACCATTTTTGCATTGAGTGCTTTGGAGATATATTTATAACTCATCCTTTATCCAATACTCAAATATTATAGAACTGCCTACCTATAATCTTGGGCAAGACTTGACTACATCTTTCACTTTACAATGAGATAAATGTGGAAGGAATTTATTCAAACACTATAACTCTAGATTTAACTACTTCTTTCACTTGCTTTTAACTACTTCTTCCACTTGATAAGGAGACAAATAAGGAAGAGATTTATCAAGCATTATAACTATAGATTAAACTACTACTTCTTCCACTTGAAAAGGAGACAAATGTGGAAGAGAATAAATTATTATAACTCTAGATTGAACTACCTCTTCCACATGTACTTTAACTACTTATTTTCATTTTCCAAGTCTGCTCTTGCATTATTGAATCTTTCAACATGACAGTTGTCTCTCCACATTCTCATCTTTTAATTTTTGATCACTATTGTGAATTCAATTTGAAGAATAATTTCAAACCTTTTATGGGTTTGGTTCTCCCTATTCTAATATTTCCAAAACATCTTGAAATTATTATTTTCATTGAGAAATGAGGGAGCTATTACCATTTTACTGAACCTCATTTTTTTCTTATTTACTTTCCTTCAACCTTATTCTGTTGAAACTTCCAATAAAGATACCTCCTCAATTTTTTATGTTGTATAAGAATGGAGAGGGAATTTTCCTTCTAACAATAATATTAATAAAAACATAATTCTCATTTGGAGGTCTGCAATTTTAGTTAGAGAAAGTCATGTGTTGATTCTGCAAGTCCTACACTTGAAAACTTTCTTCTTCAAATGTTGATATTTATGTAACCATTATTTTTGTGTAAAAATGGGGAGAGGTATTCCATCCTAATAATAAGAGGAACACAAACCTCTCTCGAATTATCATTTGGAGGTATGTAATTTTAGTTAGATCAATATCAATGTTGATTATGCAAGTCTTGTGCTCCTACCTTTGTGAGTTCCACTCTCTTTGTGAGTCTTGCGCTCTTAGCTAGGTGAGTCCCACACTCTTTATGAGTCCTACGCTCTTAACTATGAGAGTTCCGCGCTCTTAGTTATGTGATTCTCACGCTCTATAATGTGTGTCTTACACTTGGCTATGCGAGTCTTGCACTTAATGCAATACATTCTAGAGATCAAATGATATGCTCATACACAATACTACACTCTAACTTACAAGAAATATTAGGAAATAAAACCGTTCAGATTGCATTGGAATTTTCAAAGATAGATAAAATATATTCTACATTTTATTTTAAATAAGATATCTAGTGTTAGAAGCACATTGGACTGATAGGGGGAGGTGAATCAGTCCTTAAAAAATTAAATAAATTTTATATTTCTTACTTAAACTATTAACCAGTTAACCATAACATGTTATATAATTGGGAAAACATCAAGGGGAAGAAACCCCATTAAAACTTTTGATTATATTACTCAAATAAGTGAAGCACCAACTTCACAAGGAGCAGAAACCCCTAGTTTACTAGATTACCAACTTTACAAGGAGCACCAAATCCATAATGAGGCTACAACACCCTAAGATGATCAAGCACCAAATCAACCAAATTTGAAGAGTATATATAATGTCTTTGTTTCTGCCACATGTAATTGAGATCACTGATTCAGCCCACTCACCTTGAAACCCTTGTTCAAACCCTAGCTTCTCAAACTTGTTCTATCTTTCAATTTCTTCACTTCTATTTGATTCAAACCCTTTCAAACACTATTTTAAACATTCTAAAACTTGTCATACACTCTCTTATATCTCAAAAAATTCCTTGGTACTTTCAAATCACTCTCACATGGGTTTCACTTTTCAAACACATAAGAACTAGTTCAAATTTAAACTACAAACTCACTTTTATACCCTTCTCATGATTCAAATTATAACCAAGCTGGTTTACCTCATTTGGTTAAATAAATGTAACATAAAAAATCCCAATTAAATAATTAAAACATTCACATATGACCCATATAGTGTGTTCATTCCCAAAACCATCCAACTTGCACCAAACAGGCTCAAAACCCCATCACTAGGATGCGTAAAATCCACTAACAAAAAAACCATGATTATTCAAGCTCCAAAATTCATAAAAAATGTGTAATATGGAATATAATCATCATCCATGGTCACATAGTTTCTTGGACCAATCAAATAAATCATAACACAAGCCAAAAGGCTCATATCCTTCACTAAATCATTGTTTTTAGCACCCTATCTTCAATTTTGGGCATCAAGACCACTCCAAATCAACTCAAATATGGTAGGTAACCACTATATGGAATATTAGGACCATTAAATAAAATACATGCATGTTAGAGATCATGAAACATCCATGTGTTCAAACCACATCAACTTTCCTCTTCACTAAATCATGTTGCCTAGAAAGCAGTTGCACAAATCCAACTAGTTTGCATCCTTCTTGTCACTTTCAAGATCTCAAAATTACTTCACTAAGATAAAATTCATCATACTTCTCTCTATAGGTGATATCAATCATCAACCAATCCATTTCATGCTTCAACCAACTCAATCTTTCAGTCTGAGAAATCCTCTCCTAAAAATCAACATACCTTCTTCTTCACAAACTGACATGAAAGACACATAAAATAAACTCACAAAGAAAAAAATTTATACCAATATAAATCCATCTCAATCCTCTTTCAAAAACATATTATAACTCTTTCCAGCTCTAGGTGGAAGGCCTTCAACTGAGATAATCTTTGCAAACTACTTCTTAAGCCTTCCAGGACTCAAGAACTGACCTTGAGCTCAACTTGCTCCATCACTCCAAAAAACACTTACACACTCAAAAAAATCATGTAAAAAACTTAAAAATTATTTATAAGAACTCAGAAACCTCCAACAATCTTTAAAAACTCAATTCAATCACCTTACCTCATGAAGCCTCTTCACACCTTGGCAAACCATACATCCTCCAGATTTGACCCTCAAAGATCAGGTCATAAATTTTTCATACTTTATCCAAATTAAAGTTTGATATTTCAATGTAAATATCTCTAAAATACGATCACAACAAAAAATTAAAGGAGTGCTTCTTTAGCTCTTGTAATTCCACTTTTAGTGAAGACTTCTCCAAACTTCCCCAAAAACCAATCTTCATAAATATGGCACACTTTGGCCTTTTTCACCTCAACCATGATCTAAAACCTTCATAAAAATATAGACCAACTCAATGGATATATATTTTTTAATTTATTCTTCACATTCTTTGGATAACTTTTCCACAAATCAAAATTCATCATAAATAAAAAATTTTAGGTGGGGCCCACATATGATCACATGATATAATTCACTTTTTTGGAAATATGGGAGAGTCCTCTACAATATCCAATCACCAATTCGTCAAAATCAATCAATACATGCTTAGTATACTCACTTTCATCCAAGTCACTTATAACTAGGGTTTCAAACCACTTTATCTTGTTAACAATTGTCTATAAAAATTTGACAGTCAAACCAACTCATTCATTTTCTGAAAAATTCATAACTTACCTAAGAAGCTTTACCAAAGAGCTCAAGCACCCATATTGATGTGCCTAGTCTTAGCTCAACCACCTAGACTAGTTTGTGTTGGTTTCCTTCACCTTCACCTTGCACTATTCTTGTAGTATGCTTTAGACCACATACACTATCTCACAAACATGTCTAGTCCTCTAATTCCTTGAATTATCCATCAATTCTCTTCAATGTATGTTCCTATTTGTACTCTTCCTTCAAAATGCAAAAAAAATTGAACTACACACTTGAATGGGCCTAATTGAACCTAAGGGTGATTAGCCTTCATTGATTTACACTGATCTGTATTCACGTGTACAATCACGAGTGCCTCAAAAGATTCCTTGTAAGACCTTATTAGTGGTCAAATCATTTAGCTTTTCTTAGAATGCATACAACCCCTCCTAAGGTACACACACAACAACTATGATTGTAAATCATGAGTTCTTGAGGATAATTTATTTTCACAAAGGATTATCACCAAACTAAATATATATATGGACACCCAATGTTGGACTCCATAATATGTCAAAAACTTAAACATGGTTGTTTTGTATGGTAGACCACTTTTCTTCACTATCTCGGACATATCTAGACCTAATTAGGCCTCATAGAGATCTGTCATGGGAATGACACAGTTTCCCATGAATTTTAGCTCTGTAATTTCAGGTGGTACAATACATCATAAAAAAATTTCTAAATTACAAAATTTCAAAGATTTTCATCTTACCAATTGGGAAATCCAAAAAGACCTAGTTTGAAGGGTTTGCACACAAAATTGCTTCCATAGAACTATTCCTGAAGCTTCAAGAGCTCAAATAAATTTTATTCATCTTTTCTTGAGGTTCTCTAATTCCTCCAAATATCACACTCACCCTTTGAGTTCATTTTCCCTGACTGTCATACCTCATACTCTCAGTCTATACAAGATTATTAACACATGCAAACAAAAAGTGCACTAAACTTGAAAAATACCACATAGAATTAATTCAAAACTTCATCTTCCATTCATTTAGGCTTATACAGGTCCCATTACCTCTTTTTTGCACAAGGAGATACATATTACAGACGAAAATGCTACCGTTAGCTCTTATCTCCTATCCATATTCTTGCTCAATTATACCCTAAAATGACTCAACAACTACCTAAACCTGGAAAAATGATAAATATCACTCTAATACACCTAAAAACTCATACCAAATCTCCCTCTTATGATGACATGGCTTTGAAGACCTTATTTAGCCTATGTTTCTTATTTACTATGCTCAAAACTACTCTTACTATTCACTTACAAACACATATTCACCTATGACCACATGTCAAGGTGTCTTTACAATATAAAAGAATGTACATAAGTTGTCTATGACCTCCAAGGTCATCTCCACCTTCTTGAATTCTCCCTTGATAGTGCTCTAGGCCTTCTATAGTCCTTGTAAAATTCAAATTTTTAAATAATCCATTTTGGAGGGAAAATGGAAAACCCTCATCAAGATACCTGAGATTGAACCCTTGGTCTACAAGACCACTTGAAATCATGTAAATGTCCTTCTTGCTACCTCCTAAGGTATTTTTCTTGGTCTTGAGCTCATGCTCTTGCATCAGGTTACCTCTCTTGAGACATTTCATGGGATCCTACTCATGAGTTCTTATCTTTTCTTGCTGCCCCATGCTCTCTTTATCACTGTTTCTTATGGATTCACCTTTCTTTCTTTCTCCTTCCATAAGAATTCCTGATCTCAATGTTGTCTTGGACTTCATGATCTCTTCTTGAATGGGTAAGAGTTGGTTGTCTCTCTATGTTCTTCAAGTAGTTAATTCCTTTTCTTGACAACTTTACTCTTGTTCCTCTTCTAGCTGTACCTGCACATTCAATAAACATGTTAAGAGAAATACTTTTTCCATCTTCTTCTTGGAACCATGTCCTTGCAAAGTTCCATTCTCTAGTGTTGTCATAAGCTTCATTGTCATTATGGATTGTTATATATCCATTCTTATGTTTTACTTGGTCTACTTATTCTCCTCCATACTTTCTCAGGTATGAACCTATCTTGATCCCCATTTGGACTCCTTTTGCACTTATCACTGTTGATTCAAGGTAAGGGAAGAGACTCCATGGATTTTCTTCTGATCCTTGATCTTCTATGAATCTAATAGTCTTGATGTCTGACTGTAGTTTCTTCCTCTTGACCTTTTTTTGCATTCAAGACACCACTGTCTTCTTTATTGTCCTTGTCATGACCTTCTTTCATCAATTTTCTTGTACTCATTTCTCTGTTTTCATGATTGGGAACTTGACTTAATAACTCCTTCTTGACCTTATCAACAAACCTCTTAATCAACCCCTGTCTTGATACTCTTTTCCTTAGCTTTTCAAGTAGTAATTTGGATTGTTCTTGTCCCATGTAACCTAAGGAAAGTTACCTTATTCATCACTGAACCATACCTGCTCCATTTGGCTTCATACCATATCTCAATTTGAAATTGCTTTATGAATGTGTCAGTCTCTTCAAGGTTTTTGTCAAGACACCAAACAAAAAATTGGAATCTTGTTTTGTTACTAAGATTTTGGAGGATAAACACTTCTCCCACCTTAACTAAGGCTTGTTTAAGATTATTTGTTCTCTTAGAAAACTGAAACCTGATATGACTGTTACAAACCCAGAATTTCACTTTAAATTTCTTGTGTTCATCATATATGAACTCATATGCACTTGGTAAATGAGAAAGCAAAAATAATATTCTTTCTTCAACATACTTTCCATGGAGATCAAAGAAAATGCATGAGAAATTACCTTCCAACTGATCATTTGACTCAAATTCTTGAGTGTTCCACTTTATCATGGAATGAAGATCAACTAAAATTTACTTTCTTTCTAACATTGTTTTGTCAAACTTCATAAGAGCTTGAAAGTCTCTATTGTTCATTTTCTCCTGTTGTTCTAGACTAAAATGCTCCCTCCATTACTTTCATCAATTCTTTATGTTTCTTCTTCTCTTCTTGGCATATATTCACACTTCCTTTAAGGTGACATTTGTTCATTGACAAGATCACTACCTCTCTGTTTTTCTTAGGACTGTAAATGGACTGTTGCTCCTTCATTTTGACCTTCCTTCCTTGTATAACAGGTGACCACAAAATATTATTCATGTTCTTGATAATTGCTCTTTTCATCTTGTTTTGGAATAGACTTCTCAGTATTAGTTCTTCTTGTTGCTCTGCAAATGTAGTCCTCATATTTGCTTCTTGGACACTGTTAAGAATGAACTCATAAGATCTGATCTCTTTTGCATTGTTAGAAAAACTCACAAGGATAGACCTTTCTCATCTCCATAAATGTATAAAACATCTTGATTTTTACTATTCCCTTTTCTCATCTCATCTTCATATATGACATCTTCCAAGGCTTGTATGTCTTCTAACAACTATCCATGCTTGTATACATAAATTTAACTTTTGGTGCTTCTTCAATCTATTGCCACAGTGCTCCAAATTCCCATTCATTTCTCTTGCCCACTTTCCTTTCTTTGTCACTATTCACAAGAGACTGAGATGTCTCTTTCTCCTTCACATAATACTCATCAAGACCTACAATCATACATTCAAAAGTATATTTAGACTAAAAACTTTGAACCTTCCTAGTTCTTCCTTGTGCCATGGTTGTTTCCTCTTCATGCTTCACTTTCTTCACTTCATCCTCTATCAACTGCAACTGCTGCATCTCTTCTTTCAACACACTGTTATCCAACTCTTGCTTACCTTCATTATTCTTTGAGCTATCAACTTTTCCCACTGACTCAACTACTAAATTTTCTTCAAGAGAGGATAAGAATACCTCTATCACTTCTTCTTCTATCAAAGGTCCTTTTCCTTCTTCTAAACCTGCACCATTCAATATTACTTGTCCATCATTGGACTGATCATCCTCTTTTGTTGTAATACATGCATATGAATTGTTTTTCCATGTCTTCTCTTGTAATGTTCAAATACTCTTTCACTGCCATCATCACTCTCCTGTTTCCATTTTCTTAGAGTTCTCCCTTTAAAGGTATCAAAGTGTGTTCAATCCTGTCTTTCACAAACACATATGTATTCTTCTTCCCATTGTGAGTTATTTTCCTATCATATTTCCAAGGTCTACCTAAAAATACATGGCATAAATCCATAGGTACAATATCACATGTTACCTTGATCCTTATAGCTTCCTATCTTGAATTCAACCTGACATTGTTCATTCACCATCAGCTGATGTCCCTTGTTACATCCAAGACATCTTGTATGGTGCGGGATGAGGAAATTTATTTAACTTCAACTTCTCTACCATCTCTGTAGACACCAAATTATTAGTAATTCCACTGTCAATAATCAAATTAACAACACTTTCCTTGAGATTTACATCTTGTTTGAAAAAATTCCTTCTTTGAGTGATTAGATCCATCACCTTATTTTGTTTAAACATCATTCTTCTCATCAAAAGAGACTTACCTTTTTTGAACTTACCTCATTTAGATATTCTCCATCTTCCTTCGTAACAGGCAATCTATGACTCATTCCTACACACTCTTTAGCTCTATGACCTACATATGAGGTTTGACATCTAAAGTATCTTTCCTTTGAAATAAATACTTTGGACAATCTTACCTTGGTCAACTGGTTTCTTGCCTTGAACTTGATATCCTTATACTTCCATAGGTCTGATAACTACTTTTTCTTGGTCATTTGCTAGCTTCAAAACACTTATCTCCTCCATCATACTTCTTCTGTCCAACTTAATATATCCTCTAACCTCATACCAATAGATCTCTCATTGCTTCATCCAATTTATCTCCTCCTTCTCCTCTCAGCTGCACCATCTTACTCTTTTACCTACAATCCCAACTTATTCCCCTTCAATGGATCTTAAACACCTTCATACACAACTCATTTCATTCCAATACTATCCTTTATATTAAATACTCTCAACAATTATGAGCGTCCACTCTCATACCAAAATATGATGCACCTAGTCTTAGGTCAGCCACTTAGAGACTTATTTGTATTGGTTCCCTTCACCTTCAACATGCACTAGTTTTGTAGTATGTTCTAGACCACCTACAATATCTCACAAGCATGTTTGGTCCTCTAACTCCTTGAATTCTTCATAAATTGTCTTCAATGTATGTTCTCCTTCATACTCTTCCTTTAAAATGTAAAACAAATTGAACCACACACTTGAATGTGCCTAGTTGAACCTAAGGGAAATTAGCCTTCATTGATTTACACTAATTTGTATTCACACGTGTAATCATGAGTTCCTCAAAAGACCCCTGGTAAGACCTTCTTAGCGGTCAAATCATTCACCTTTGCTTAGAATGCATACAACCCCTCCTAAGGTCCACACACAACAACTAGGTCTATAAATCCTAAGTTCTTGAGAATAATTCATTTTCACAAAGGAGTATCACAAAACTAAATATATATATGGACACCAAATGTTGAACTCCATAATATGTCAAAAACTCAAACATGGTTAACTTTTGTATGGTAGACCACTTTTCTTCAATGTCTCGGACCTATCTAGACCTAATTAGGCCTCCTAGAGAACTGTCATGGGAATGACACACTTGTCCATGGATTTTAGCTCTATAAATTTAGGAGGTACAATACATCATCAAAAACTTCTAAATTACAAAATTTTAGAGATTTTCACCATACCAATTGGGAGATCCAGAAAGCCCTAGTTTGAAGGGTTTACACACAAAATTTCTTCCACATAACTATTCTTGAAGCTTCAAGAGCTCAAATAAATTTTATTCATCTTATTGTGAGGTCCTCAAACTCCTCCAAGTGTCACATTCACCCTTTGAGTTTATTTTCCCTGACTGTCATACCTCATACTCTCGGTCTGTATAGGATTGTTAACACATGCAAAAACCACCTAGAATTACTTCCAAAACATTCATCTTCCATTCATTTAGGCTTATGAAAGTCCCATTACCTCTGTCTTGCATGAGGAGACACATATTATAGACCAAAATTCTACTTTTAGCTGTTATCTCCTATCCCTATTCTTGCTCAACTATACCCTGAATTGACTCAACAACTACTTAAACCTAGAATAATGATAAATATCACTCTAATACACCTAAAAACTCATACCAAATCTCCCTCTTATGATGACATGGTTTTGAAGACCTTATTTAGCCTATGTTTCTGTATTTACTATGCTCAAAACTACTCTTACTATTCACTTACAAACACATATTCACCTATGACCACATGTCAAGGTGTCTTTACAATATAAAAGAATGAACATAAGTTGTCGATGACCTCCAAGGTCATCTCCACCTTCTTGAATTATCCCTTGATAGTTCTTTAGGAATTCTATAGTCTTTGTAAAATTCAAATTTTTAAATAACCCATTTTGGAGGGAAAATGAAAAACCATCATCAAGACACCTGAGATTGAACTGTTGGTCTATAAGACCACTTGAAATCATGTAAATGTCCTTATTGTTACCTCATAAGGTATATTTCTTGGTATTAAGATCATGCTCCATCATCACATACAATTCACAACGAGCATCAGAAGGTTCACATTTTCTTCAAAAACATATTGTAACTTACCTGATTTTTCCAAGGCTTACTTATCTTCAAAAATATTATTCACTTTTACCTGAAACTTTTCATGAAGCATCATGACAACATCCTATAACTAACCATAATCACCTCATAGCTCAAATATCTCTAAAACTCTCCATCTAATCTCATTTACATGTTTTTACTTGTTTGTTTCTCACTGCTTATTTCCCAAGAACCTCAAATATGCATCATACCTCTGAGTTTTGACTCAAAACTCACCATAAACCTTAAGTAGACTACCATCATAGTCCAACATGGCTAATTCGGTCCAAATCTCATATCTCCAAGAACCTATACCTGGTCTAGATGAGCACCTAAAACTTGGTCTCCAACTTGTAATTGTACCCTGAAATTCATGTGAGTGTTTAAAAACTCCTCAAACCTACTGACCATGCTGCCAACATGCTTTACAAGTCACCAAGAAGCTCCAACCATCATACACCATCACCTAGGCTAGCTATGTCAATTGACTAGGCTTGCTAGAACATGAAATTCTAACAAAATCAACTCATGCAACCATGATCAGACCTAAATCTCTATGTCACCATCATACTGAGCATCCTCTAACTCTACTCCATCATCCTCTTTGTCATTAATGGTCTTTTACATAAATGAAAACACCTAAAACACAACATGTGAACAATCTCCCCCTTTGTCATTGATGGAAATCCTCTTAAAATTCTCCCCATTTTTACATTATTGAATAAGCATACCTGTAATTGCATGAAATTTACCTTTTTTAGCTCCATAGGATCATCATTTGGTTGAAAAAATCAACCAAAGTCTTCATTCTAGCTCAAAAACTAGTCATTTCTCACAAAAACTATGATTTAGCCATTTTCAAGGCATAAAAACATTGTGCTACCCCTAAGAAGCAACATACATAACACCTAAACATGCCAACAATGAAGAATCTAGAGAAAAGAATGTCTTTTTTACATCTCTCTTGAGTGCAAACACCACACAACATTCTAATTTGGCACAAAAACATGATTTCATCACCTTAAACCCTATTTTTTCCTTTTCATGACTTGAAATCGCTGTAGCACTCCTATAATTGATGCATATACCTTATGAATCATACCAAAAATTCATGGTTTGAGACTTGAAATCGTGAAGCTTTCCTTTTTATACCTTAAGAAGACACAATATTTCCTAGACACATACATATCTTGACTTCATCTCACCTTGAGAACAAAGATCCTTGAACTGAATTTTTAGTGCCATTTGATCAATATTTGACAAGCACTAGGATCACATTCACATAACAACATGACAACATACATCTCCCCCTAGACTCATGATACTCTTCTCTATAGAAAAACATAATTTTTTTCCTAAATACCTTGATTACTTGCCTTGAAGGATTGAAAAAAACTTTAACACCTCCCTAAAGCACTTTTTAAGTCTCTTATAGTATCCTCTAGATGAGATTGTGTAAATAAACTCAAACAATTACTTACCTTAGAATTGGAATTGAATGAGATAAAAAACCATGCTTCACATACCTTGTAGTCATCTAGAGCACCTTCTAGAAGTGCAAATCATGCTCCCCCTATCATGAATATATCTCATTGACTTGTAACTACTCATTTTATTCTTTCACTATCCTACAACCCTTGTTAAGGAGTGATCGTCACATAGGAGGCAAAGAATCATCTAAATGAATCTTTAATTTTAATTTATTTAACTCAAACACTTTCCATACAGCCTTTCTTAATATATTGGGTACTAAAATTTCTCCTTCTGCCTTAAAGACCACCTACAGACATGTAGTGTGCAATTTTTCTCAATACTGTAGCATCCTAAGAGACATTTAACTTACCTTTCTCATTTGATAGTTTTGTATTCTTTCTTTCTTTCTTGAGATGATTATACTCCTATATCATTACATGAAGGAATTAAATTCACCAATACACATGTCAATCTAAATCCAACACCTATAGAAACACCTGACTAATCACTATGCACACTGTACCTTTGATACATATGCACTAAGAAACTTCTTTAAAAACCAAGCCATCTAAACACATCTTTAGCTTATGCACTTTCTAGATTAACTAGACAAGTTTAAGAGCTTTTCAAAACATCATAGATGGACTTAAACAAATGCCTCATACCTATAGAAACTTCATGCTCTACCTCTTGCACATTCTCTATACTTGTAGCTTGATATCTTAACTCATGGAGTAAAAATTAGGCCACATACTATTTATATCTTTCTATCACATCTTAAAGCCTATAGACTCTTCCTTATATTAATATTCATACTCATCAAAGCTTAGACCCATTAAGGATGGTGCAAACCACTCCTCATACATGAAGTATTTTAAATTAGACCTTAGTGCTCAATTTACTTTATTACCTCATACTCTTCTTGATTGTGATTTGAAATTTGAATAAGATGGAACAAGTAGACCACTCTCCCTTTATCGAGACATGATCTTGGTTTATTATTCTCATGCACAAGCATTAGGGATTCTCAAATCTCACCAAATAATGATGTACATGCCTAAGACTAGTCATTCAACTTCAAACACTGTAACTTTTTGTTTCAAGAGAGAAAGGATAACAAGAATCACACATTTTGACCTTGCTCAACTTCTAGGAACCATTCAGGGACTTTACAACCTCATTCATGCTAGATAAACTTTTTAAAGTACCAATACACCTCTGAAATTATTCTCACCTCTTCATACTATGTACACAAACTACTAGCCCTTATATATGAGGAAAACACAACTATATTTTGATGCAATCACATTTGTGGAGAAATATTACCAGTGTTTACCACCTATTTGGGCACTTTTCCATCTCCATGAACCTTGAAGCATGACACAAAAGGAGATTATCCTAGCTTGCAACATTACCTCTAACAATTAGGTCTTTTAGCACTCTCACTATTAAGACTGAACAATGTCATAGATTCCAACCATTTGATATGTTATTGGAGCATAAAAATTCTTGAATCATGATGTAGTCATATTCTAGATGCTTTGTTCCAAAATTTAGCTTTGGATTCCATCATTTTCACCTTCAAGCACAACTTTTATTTCATATCTCTTCTTGTGAACTCCTAGAACCCAGTCAAGACATAGACACCTCAAAATGCACATATTTTGGTTTCAAGGTCTCAATTTTTTCTACCAATACTACATCAACATATTCTAGTTCCTTGAGAATTCTTAAAATTATTAAGAAACATGAACAACAGTTGCTTACTTGAACCCACCTTGATTTTCTTCATCATTCCTTCAAGAACTATGCCACAGACCACTTTGAGATGAAGGTATGATCAAGTCATCATACTTGATGAACCATTTCATCTTCAATCCTCCTTTATGATGCATAAACATTATTTGATCCATTTGACACATGACACATTGAATCCAACTAATGACAATGGAACAAATTTTTTGACTCATAAACATAGCCACCTTTACTATTTGACAATATTCCATGATATAATTCAATCAAAATTTATACTCAAGACTACATTTATTGATTCACATAGACTCAATATCCATTAGAATTCATGGAGTATAATTTGCATCATTCAACATAACGCAACCTTCTTGACTTGACAACAAGAAATAAGAACCATCTTTATGAGGTAACACAAACCTTAACTTATCGACACCAACACTAATCATAGACCAGACTAAGAAATGAATTTGCATGTTAAATATCAAAACTTAATAGAGTTCCTTTGAGACACCAACATGAATCTCATACAAATTGAATTCATTGCAAATTGACAATACTTAATAATAGGATAAACACAAACTTGAGAACACAGTGATACACACTTAGAGACAACAAGACAATGACCATATAAATTTCATAACTTAAAAAAAAAAGTAAAACATCAAAAACATACTTAAATAATTTTTGAAAACCATACCTTGAAACAATGGAGGAGATAAACATGAACTCAAATAGATCCCCCTCTCTCCAATGCTTCATTTGAACCAATATACCTCTAAAAAGCCTAGTATAGGTATAGAAAATCATGATTACCTAAAAGAAGGTCTTAAAGAGGTCCCAAGCCCTCTTAGACACCTGAAAAAACTCCTTCTCCTTGCTTCTAATTTGTATTCTAAGAGACACCCTATCTAGCATTCACATTAGCTCTTTGTTGACAAAATTAGTTCCTTCTAGGCTCCCAAATCCTTCCTTGACTAGGTATAATGTATCTTAGACCTCTAAAATCTTATTCCTATCTCCTTAGGACCTTGGAATATTTGATCTTTATTTGAGTATCCATTATGATAGTTTCTAGTAACATGAATAAGTCCATTACAACTGAAGCACACTACTAAATTCTTGCTTTTGTATCCCTTACCCTTGAATAGGTGGATTATTTAAACAAAATCTAGCAACATGACCTTTCTCATTGCAATTATATCATACTACACTCTTAAATTGATCACTCCTACTTTATCTCAATGGATGATCATCTGTATTATACCTTCTACACTCTTTTTCCCTATATCCAAATACATTACAAGTAAATCAATAATTATTGAAAAATCTTTCATACCTTGAAGCATTGGGATACCTAATTGACTTTTTATTCACATTGTCTTTAAAGAGAGTCACCTTCTTTCCTTCCTTGGTGCTAGGTTCACCTACTTCCTTACTTGAAACTAGATCCTCTTTCTTCCTTTCCTTTCTTTTGGATTCCTCTTTGAAACCCAAACCAACAGTATCACCTCCTGACTTCTGACTGCTAAGAAGATCATCAATATCTTTGGAAATTTTCTCAAACTTCTAAAATGACATAGTTTTACTACCAATATCTAACAATTCTACCCTTAGGAACTCTATATATTCTTTAAACTTGGTGCACATTCTTTCCTTATCTTGCAAACTTGAGATAAGAAATTTTACCTTTTCTTCTAGTAATTTGATTGACTCATTGAGCTTGCTTGTTTAAGATTTATGCTTGTCTTCTAGAACATGAATATTATTTTCATATTCTTTGACATGAAATTCTAGCTTTGTATTATTCTTTTCAGCATTCCTTAACTCACTTTCGATGCACTCAAGATCACCTTTAACATCCTCTTCATCTTCTTCAGAATAATTGTACATTAACCTGATATGAAATCACCTAATAAATGAAGAACCATCACTAGAAGATCTCATGGCATCTTTAGTCATGAAAAACACCTCATTACCAAACATCTTCATGATTAAATTTAAACTCAGACATCTAAAACACCACTACTAGCATCAGAAAATGAATCCATCTTCCTTTGTATAAAAACATTATTTTGTCCCCTTCTTGTTATAATCAAACTCTCTTAAAGGTATTCTTACCTTTACTAAAACTTATGGTTCTTCTCGGTATGATCATCACTCATGCTCTTCATAACCTTCCTTTTCATGCCTATGAGGACACATAGCAGAAAAGTGACCTACTTCACCATAATTAAAACACTTAAATGGAATTTTACCTCTATAATTACCTTGATCCAAAATTCAATTTTCTAGCCACCAATAGAAAAGAGCTCTTCATCATCAATTTCCAGGAGCAATATCAACATCATTGGCCTTCTTAAATCCTTTGTCATTTATTTCACACCTTGAAATATATCTCTTTCTTAGATGGTTTGGAGGTCAACAACTCTCATTTTATATGGAAGTCAAAGTCCCATGCGATTTCATCCATCTTCAAAGTAGTCAAATCATTGGCCTCTTCAATAGTATACGCTTTAGAATCAAACCTAGAATTTAGGGATCTCAAAACCTTTTGGACTATAATTTATTCCTTCACATATTCTCCTTAAACCTTTCATAGTTGTTGATAATCTTGATAAACCCTTAGCAAATATGAAGCAATAGACTCACCATCACTCATCTTAAGGACCTTCAAACCTGATTTCTAAATATCTTGAAGCTTATATATTCTGTACCTTTGTGTCTCCTTCATACATAGACCTTAAAGTTTATCCCATGCCCCTTTTTTTGATTTGCAATGCATTACACTTTTACCCTATCAGATTCTTCTAGACCACACATGATAGCATTCATGGCCTTAGAATTTTCATTACATGTACATTTTTTTCTCTGCATAACTAGTATTCGGTGGAGTTGATAGGAGCAAGAATAACCATATTCCACATATTTCCAAATATCAAACCCTAGGGACATAATGTGAGTATTCATCCTCAAACTCCAAAAAACATAATTCACACCATTAAAAAATGTTCCTTGTTGGTAGATAAATCACTTTGCTAACTTGCCATTTTTGTGTTTCAAAGGATCTCCTTTCAAGTGGTCAAACTTCTCCAAAAGGACCTGCTATGATAGCAATTATCGAAATCACAATGGACCGAGGGGGGGGGGGGGTGAATCATTCCTTACTTAAACTATTAACCAATTAACGATCCATTAATGTGTGCACAACATCACATAACATGCATGCAATCTACCATGAACAAGAGAAGTAACATCATAACATAAGATATAAGTGGGAAAACCTTAATGGGAAGAAAACCAACTGAAGCTTTGATTATATTACTCAAATAAATAATAGTGAAACACCAAATTCCCAAGGAGAAATAATCCCTAGTTTAGTAGAGCACAAACTCTACAACGAGCACCAACCCCTAGTTTTGTGAAGCACCAACTCCATAAGGAGGATACAACCTCCTAAGATAATAAAGCACCCACTCAAAAACTTTTGAAGAATATATCTAATGTATTTGTTTCATCCATTGCAATCACTTATTCAAATCACTTACCTTGAAACCCTTGTTCAAACCCTAACTTCTCAAAACTTTTTATATCTTTCACTTTATTCAATTCTCTTTACTTCAAACCCTTGAAAACACTATTTAAAACATTTTTCAACCTTTCATACACTCTCTTAAATCTTAAAACATGCCTTGGTATTTGTAAATCACTCTCACATGGGTCACACTTTTTCATACACAGAAGAACTGTCAAATTTAAACTACAAACTCACTTTTATACCCTTTTCATGATTCAAATTATAACCAATTTGGTTTCCATCCTTTTCTTTGACCAATGAAAATTTAAAAAATCCAAATTTAATCATTAAAACATTCACATATGACCCATGTATGTGTAATATTACATATAATCATCATATATGGTTGCACATTTTCTTGGACCAAATAAATAAATCATAACAGAAACTAAAAGGCTCATATCCTTTACTAAAAAAGTGTTTCCAACACCCTATCTTCACCTTTGGGCCTCAAGACCAATCCAAATCAACTCAAACATGGCATGTAACCAATATATAGAACCCTATGGAATTGTAAATAAAATTAATGAATGTTAAATCTCATGAAAACATACATGCGTTAAAACCAAAACAAATTTCCTCTTCACCAAATCATGCTTCCCAGAAAAGCAGTTTCAAAAATCCACCTGGTTTGCACCCTTTCTGTAACTTTCAAGACATAAAAATTCCTTCAATAGGAACAAAATTCATCCTACTTCACTCTCCAGGTGATATCAAGTATAAACCAATCCATTTCATTCCTCAACGAATGCAATCTTTTAGTCTAAGAAATCATGTCCTGAAAATCAACATACTTTCTTCTTCACAAACTAACCTGAAATACCAATAAAATTAATGCACCAAAAAAAATTATACCATTAGAAATACCTCTTAATCTTTTTTCCAGAACATATTGTAACTCCTTCCAACTCCAAGTGGAATACCTTCAACCAAGATAATCTCTGCAAACTGTTTCTTAAACCTTCTAGAACTCAAGAATTGACCTTGAGCTCAACTTGCTCCATCACTCCAAAACATGCTTCCACACTCAACCAAAGCATAAAAAACCCTTAGAAATGATTTCTAAGCACTAAGAAACCTATAACAATCTTAAAAAACTCAAATCAATCACCTTACCTTATGAAGCCTCTTCACACCTTGCTAAACCAAGCATACTCCAGATTTGACCCTCAGAGATAAGGTCATAAATTCTTCATACTTCATAAAAATATCATGTTTGATATATAAATGGAAATCTCTCTAAACCAGGATAAAAAAAAACTTGAACGGAGTCCCTAACTCCTCTTCTTGCAATTCTACTTTTAGTGCAAACTGCTCTAAACAACCCCAAAAACCAGTCTTCATAAATATGGCATACTTTTCCATTTTTCACCTCAAATATGATCTAAAAAATTCTTTAAAATATAGAAAAAATTAGGGGCTAAAAATAATGTCAATTTATTCTTCACCTTTGTATAACTTTTCCACAAATCAAACTTCTTCAAAAACAAGCGATTTTAGGTGGGGCCCACATATGGTCACATGCTCTAATTCACATTTATGGAAATATAAGAGAGTCCACTAAAACATCCAATCATCATTTTTTCAAAATAAACCAAGACAAACTCAGTATACTTACTTTCATCCAAGTTGCTTCTAGCTAGCGTTTAGCTAGGGTTTTTAAACCACTTTATCTTGTTAACGATTGTTCATAAAAACATGATGATAAAACCACCTCATTATTTTTGTGAAAAATTCAAAACTAACCTAAAAATATATGCCAAATATATTAGGTCCCCATGCAAATCATATAATTCAAAATGAGCATAAGAAGTTCCACATTTTTCTCTAAAACACATCATAACTTACCCACTTTTGCCAAAACTTGTATATCTTAAAAAATATTCTTCACTTTGACCCAAAATTTTTCATAAGAATATCCTATAACTAACCATACTCACCTCATAGCTCAAATAGGTCTGAAACTCTTTATCCAATCTCATTTACTTCTGTTTACTTGCATGTTTCTCACTACTTGCTTCCCAAGAACCTCAAATATGCATCATAACCTCTGAGTTATGACCTGAAACTCACCATACACCTCAAGTACATTGATATGCTATAACCATGCTCCACCATGAATAATTGGGTCCAAATATCACATCTCAAAGCACATAGACCTTATTTAGATGAACACCCAAAACTTGGTCTCCAACCTGTACCTTACACCCTGAAACTCATGTGAGTGCCTAAACACTCCTCAAACCTAATATCCATGCTACCAATATGATTTTCAAGTCACCAAAAATCTCCAACCATCATGCACCATCACCTAAGCTAGCTAGACCAACTGACTAGGATTGCTAAAACAAGTAATTTCTCACTCAATCAACTCATGAAACCATGAACATACTTGAAACTCCATGTCACCTTCATACTGAACATCCTATGACTCTACTCCCATTATCCTCTTTTTCATTAATGGGATTTTACATCAATGACAACACATAAATCACAACATGCCAACATCTAGTTCTTAAATACTACATCTAAATCCACTTTAAAAGAGAAGGAATAATTTTATTTTGTGCAATGGATGAGACTTAGTTTTGTCTTATTACTCCCCCACAACTTAACTTCATGCATGTCCTCATGCATATAGTTTATTTCAATACATATTTTGATTTTGAGTTTTTTTCTTCTCTTTTTGTACATTACTGATGATTTTTTTTCTTTTCAAAATCAACATATGTCTTGTATATATCAACTTTTTTCTTCTATAGTTTTCAAATATCTTTGTAGGATTGTATCTTCTTCTTCCCCACACTTGGCTTCTTGCATGGTTGGGTTTTTTTGCAAAAGAAGTTATTCACTTCTTTTCTACTTTTTTTCAACATCTAATTTCTTTGATCTGTTGCTATAAGCCTTATTGATGAACATATATTTCAATTTTGGATAGGTTTTTGGAAGTGAAATTATTTGTAATCAAAACAACTAATAAATTTATATAAGAATAAAATGATAAAATACACCTAGACCATATTTCAAAGTCATCCACGCTTTCTTAGTGTTGCACAACCTTGATTTTTGTAAATGCTACAAAGAACAATAAATAAAGTTTGATATTTTACTTGTAACACCAATGTTTTTAGCTTTAAAGGAATACAACCCTTTAGATCTTAAAGAAATAGAAAATTGTAACAAATATATTTTATTGCAGCTGGGAAAAGCGACCATTTTCTGGTTTTCTACTTTCCTTTTTTTGGAAAAGAGTCATCATTTGGTTGAGATCTCTTTGTTCTGCAAAACTTTTGCTTCTATAAAATATTTTCTTCCTTTGGTCTACTATTTTCTCATTTTCCATTAAACAACTCGTTTTCCATTATTAATAGGCCTTGAAGTAGTTGTTTCCAACTACCACATTGTATAAACAAATGTGTAAATTGTTAGATCTGATTTGTCCCACGGAGCCAAAAGAAGGTGTTAGTTTCATGTTGACAAACAACTACATGAATTACTATAGTAAAATCAATGCATGCAATCCCTTTTGTTTTAGAAATAGAATTCAACATGATATATTCTTTTTTACATATCTGTAACAAAAAATGTTGTAGGCATCCTTCTTCCTCTTTATAGCTCTTCAATCGTAGATATGAGGGTTTCTATCTCTTGGTATAAAACAACTAGATCTTTATGCTTTTTCAACATTGTATTTATCATGCACAAGTAGATCTTATCCTTTCATTGTTTATTCAAATTTTTTGTTTTAGGGGGTTTGTTTGGTAAATATCTAATCCTACAAATTTAAATAAATTTTTGATCTAAACTAAGGATTTGTAAGAGATTCATATCCCATTCACTCAAATAGCTCGAATGTTATCTGCTGTCACTATAAATACTTTTTATATCATCTAAAGGAATGAAATATTCTATAATTTCTCTAACTAATCCCAAACATTTAACTAAGAAAATAAAAAAAATTAAAACTACTGTTTAAAATGACTTGTAAACCAATATATACCCTAAGTTAAGACTTCATAAGAATTTTATGTTCCACTAACTCTAATGGCGTGAAGAGTAATTTTCTTTCACAACAAAAAAAATATTTTATATATTATGAAAAAGTAAGGAAATTTTATTTCTAAATGGAAACTTACAAGATTCTTCTCACTATCTTAACTTAACAACTTACCCATATTAACACCTATCCCCAAAAATGACACCAAAAATAATGAGATTTGTTTCAGTCCACATTATTTAATCTTAAAGAATGTCAAAACCAGGCAGTTGTCCAAGGATATCTGCAAAAGGGGATAAAGGAAATAATGATTTTACAATTCGTTTATCTAGAATTGAAAATGCTTGAAAGGACATTCAAAATTGAAAGTGAACCTAATCTAACAAATTGAAATAAATAAATGAAAGTAAATCTAATCTAACAAACTAAAATAAATAACGGAAATCAAATTTAATTTAATAAACTAAAATAAATAACTATAAATAAATAAATGACATTAAACAAATAAAAGCGAGGCTTCAAAAATAAAACACATAATGCTAATTTAAACAATCTAAGTAAGACAATAATGATTGTAATATAAAAAACAATAAACCATCCTCCTCCTTGGGTAAGAGTGGGCCCTTGCTCTTCTTTTAGAATTGGATTAGAATATTAACAACAAGTTACTGCCAAAATACTTGAACTATGAATTTTATTAATAAAAAATGATGTTATAAAAATCATCCATCTTCTACCACTATTACATTGACATCTTCTACCACTATTGCATTGAGTGCTTTACAAAGATATTTATAACTCATCCCATGGCCAATACTCCAAGATTATAGAACTACCTACCTAAAATCTTGGGAAAAATTTGACTTTATCTTCCACTTTACATTGAGATAAATGTAGAAGGAATTTATTCAAACATTACAACTCCATTTTTATCTACTTATTTCACTTGCATTCAACTACTTTTCCCACTTGACAAGGAGGAAAATATGGAAGAGATTTAATTAAACACTACAACTCTAGATTGAACTACTACTTCTTCCACTTGACAAGGAGACAAATGTGTAAGATAATAAAATGTTACAACTCTAGATTGAACTACCTCTTCCACATGAAATTAACCACTTCTTTCCATTTCCCAAGTCTACTCTTGCATGATTGAATCTTTCAACATGAAAATTGTCTTGTCATATTCTCATCCCATATTTTCTGATCGCTACTATGGATTCAATTTGAAGAATACATTCAAAAAATTTCTGGGTGCGGTGCTCCATTTGTAATATTTTAAAAAAAAATTGATTTTTTTTTTTTTTCATTTAGAAATGAGGGAGATATTGCTATTTTAATGAACATGTACTTTTTTGTCTTATTTACTTTCCTTCAACCTTATTCTATTGAAACTTAAAATGAATATATATCCTAAATTATTGATACTGTTTAAAAAATGAGAGAGGTTTCTCTTCTTAACAATAAGAGGAACAAAAAACCTCTCTCAGATTCTCATTTGAAGGTTTGAAATGTTAATTAGAGTAAGTCCTGTGTCTATTTTGCAAGTCTTGCACTTGAAAACTTTTTTCTCTTAAATTTTGATATCTTCGTAACCATTATTTTGTGTAAAAATGGAAAGAGGTTTTTTCCTCCTAACAATAAAAGGAACAAAAACCTCTCTTAGATTATCAGTTGGAGGTATCCAATTTTAATTAGAGAATTTTCACAATTGATTCAATGAGTCCTGCACTCCTAGCTTTGTGAGTACCGCACTCTTAGATATGTGAATCCTATGCTCTGTAATGTGTGTTTTGTACTTAGATATGTGATTCTTGTGCTTGATGTAATACATTCTAGAGATCAAATGACTTGCTCATACACACTATTGCACCCCAACTTATAAGAAATATTAGGAAATGAAATCATTCAGATTTTAATGAACTTTTCAAAGATAGATCAAATATACTCTACATTTTATCTTAAATAAGCTATCTAGTTATTAATACTACATCTAAAACAACTTTATAAGAGAAGGAATAATGTTATTTTGTGTAATGGATGAGACTTAGTTTGGTCTCATCACAAAGTTGGCATGGTCATCGTCTACCCAACGCTCAATATTCTCTAAAGATAGCTAGAATGCCAATGTGCATGCCACATCCTAATGAGAAGAAATAAACGAGGTCCAGACAATGGAACCAAAATGTTAGAGTCTAGTAGACAACTCTACAGAAGGTCATGCGTGTTGGCACCTTTACCTAGACATATTCCGAGGTGCTCACTCGAAGTGCACGCAACCACCGAACTCCTCCTTTTTATTGCTAACTAGAATCTAGGTTAGTGCATACACAGTCATCATACATGAATGAAGATACAACATAAAAACCAGAAGTAGTGCCAACACATATGATAAATAAATCATTCAACATAGATAATCATCAATATGTTGATCACAACATTTTCAATCCACACAATTGTCCATCACAACCATAAAGCATTCTATTACATAAATATGTTGATTACATCCATACACTATTTACATCAATACACACATACAAATCACCATAGTCACATCAAATATACCCACTCATAACTCTCTCTCATCCATGTTATCCTTGTAAAATGAGCACAACATCTATTTATACCTGGTGGGGACTTTCCCTTTACCACTTACATGTGTTTTTCCTAATAATAAGTATCATAAATATAAGATGCATGCCTTTAGAATTTTTCTTTACTTGAGCTATAAATAGATACACCTCAACATGCTTTAATCCTATAAATATAAACCTTCTTTGCATGTGCATTACCTTCCTTGCATACTCCTATTCTCAAAATTTTCTTTACATATCATGTCATCTTGTTTTTTTCTCCCTATTTTTAGCATATTATTGGAAATTGGCTAAGTCCTGAATTTATGTACATATGCGCAAGCCTTCGTGCATTGAATTCCTTTCCTGTGTTACACACACCTTCAAGCATTGGACTTGTATTGACTTCCTGTTCCTGCACACATACTTTCACACATTTTCTGGATCTTTTATATATCTTTGTAACTTTTGTACACCCTTGTACGCGTGGTCTAAAATTCCATGCATGGCTAATAATTAGTCATTTTATCACTCCAACATTTACCTTTTATATAAATAGAAAATTGATGACTCAAATTTATTTCTAGGAAACTTTGATCTTTAAATTTGACTACATTTTATATATTTAAATAAAGTAAAATCATGTTACTAGGAAATAAAGTAAAATACACCCATCTGATTAATCCAATAAGAAACCTCTAATGAAATATGCAATTTTGGATCTTGTTTTAGAAAGGAATGATTGACACTTTAGTTAAGAAATGAGTACAGTGGATTCATTGGCATGTATTAGGGGAGGTGATATGGATCTAATAATTGTGATAGTTATTAAGACCCCTAACCCGAATTATTATTTGTTATTTACTTCAATAATTTTATGAAAATGGACATTATTATTTGAGTGTAGGCCTTATCATTATTAGAGGGAAAAAATAAATATTTGATACCTTTTTAACACAATTGCTAGTCTTTTGATCCAATTATTACACACCAAATATTATTCAAAAGTGTGCAACATAATATAATCATTAACTATTTTCCTTAAATTTACATCCACTTTGACATTTTTAATGTTCCAAGGAAAACACTTTTCATCCATCAACTTCTCAAAAAGGGTACAAAAGTCAAATTTCAATATCCCTTGAATCTCAACTACCACATGATGTCATTTTAAAATACAAATGAATTCTCCATATTTGGATTGCACAATCACAAACATTAAATACATTTACCCCAAATCCTTTGAATTGAATTCCAAACATCATGGATTTGTACTTAAAATTTTGAAAATGTCACCTCATATCAAAAAATATAATAAATGGAAATTTAGAATGTAAATTTGCCTAATGACTTGATTAGATGAACTCTTCAATCCATGTCAACACATGAGAGCCAATAGAATTCAAGTGCACAGTTCACAAATCAATTATATATAAGAACATCAGAACTACAACCTTTTTTGCATTTCATAATACATTGTTAGGATTTAGAATTAAGTTGAGAAAAGAAAGAGCCAAATCAACCATTGTAGGTAAGCACATATAATGTATTTTGCATTCTAATATTTTTTATTACTTTTTAAATAATATAAATATCATAATGGACTGGATGCTTTGAAATAATATTAATATTTTAAATATGGTTGAAGGTTTACTATAACTACTATAAATTTCATAATGTAGTCAAAGCTCTATAATGCTTTAATATTGTATTAAGGTTTGTTGTAAAATTATAAAATCCATAATGTATTTAAATCTCTATATTTGATATTAATTATAAACTCACTCCCTTTCCATTCTTATCTATTGTTGGTATAACATGGAGGTTTTGTTGGTTCTTTAAAGTTGTTTGATTGAAAATATTGCTAGTCCTTCAACTTTACTAGTTTTAACTTACAAGATTGTACTGGGATTGTAAGTTGAAACTACTAAGGTGGAAGGGAATCACATAATTCAGATGTATAGGATAAAACTACTAAAGTGGAAATAGAAATTATGAAATAGAAACATGTTGGACTGGAATGTAAAAAGTAGAAATTGGTAAACTGGGAATACACCATTGTATTTTCATCACAGATGATAAATTATTTACGTTGGCAAGATAAAATTTGAATGTAAATTGACATCACTTCTAACATTTTATTTCAATCTTTAAAATTCATGAGATTTATATACAATTTGTAGTTTCTCTTATTGAGGATCAAGTAATTAGAGTGACATTGCATTGCGTCTCTTTACACTTTACTATTTTTTGCTTATAAATCCTAGTGCAACCATGTTTTTGTTGAATGAAAATAGGACTTAATTCTAACAATTTATTTTAGTCATGAACATCTTCCCATTTTTATCATGTAATCCAAATTACTCCAAATGTATTTGAATAATGCACCTTTTTCCATTAATAAATTGTGTTTTCCCACAAAATATCTTTTTTTTTTTTCTATTTTTCCTAATTGAACATATAAATGTGCATTAAAACCCTTAAATTTGTATTGAAAATATCCACACACACACACACACACACACAACACAATAAACACATAAAAATGTAAAAAAATAACCCATCAATAACATTTAAGAGCCTTTATTTTTGCATGCACTACAATTAATGTGTCTACCACCACCACCCACCCATATTCCATCACCATTAATCCTAACTTAAACACCGTAACACACACCATTTCAGTTTTGTTTTTCCTCCTCCGTGGGAACCAACTAACTAACTCTGCTTCATTCTTCATGTTGTATCAAGAAAAATTCTAAGTATCAACAAGGTATAAATACTACATGCAAGGGGACGAGTGCACAATAGTAAGAGTAGTGCGAAAGGGGCATATGCAGTGGAGACACAGGTTGTTACCCAGGGATGCATGCAAGGATAGGGACTTAACCATTTTAATAGAGCTAGAGTTAAAAATAGGAAAAGTAGGATTTGAATGTTGACCATGCAAGGGATAAAAGTATAATGACTTGGTGGTCAAGAAAAGGGCTATATTTAGAAAAAAGCACATATAGATAAAGATAAATCACACACATGGAGCTAGCTGAAAACATAACTAAATCATGGTGTATATTTAGGATTGCGTCTTATTAGCTACCTTTGTAAAAGCATGCAAGCTTTGTTTGCATGGATATTTTAAGAAATAAATCATGCAAGCTATTTTTTGAGCTCACCTATTATTAGGAGAGTGCATGGGAGGTGAAGGGAAATTCCCCACCCCTATATATATCTGATGTATGTATTTTTTAGAGATGATGGTAGACATAAAGAGTGTAGACTGTGTGTGTAAGAGTATAATTATGTTATTTTGTCATAGAGATAAGGTTTGGTGTTTGCACGCATGGTCCTGCACACTATTGTAATGAGTTTCATATGTATTCAAATTTTGTGATGTAATGAATTCTGGTTTATAATCAATACTTGTGGTTGGATAATGATAGTTGCGTTCAGAGATGCTTTTACTTTCCTACTCTAAATTAATGAAGAGAACTAATTAAAAAACTGACCTTGGAAGACGACAAGGTTTACCAATACCCACAAGATATCTGATATTGATCTTGATGGAGATTGATGTTAACGGATCCAAGCGTATGCACAACTCCTTCTTTCCAATGGGAGAAGCTACCTGCAATGTGCAGACACCCAGAAAAATATGGGATTAGATAGATATATAGTAGCCTAATAAATGTCAGTTTCCGAAAGGCAATGGACTTCCTTGTAAGGATGTCAATCTGCATTCAAGAAATTAATCTGATAATGATAATATAAAATGATGAAACATACAATATAACCAACAATGCAAAGACAAAGGGACTAACATGGCAAAAGGATATATGGTGGTTAAATGGTGATACCTAATCCAAAGGGAGTATAGGGATCACAAAATGGCTCAAATAAGTAAGGATATAGATGGATGTGCGCTCACAAAGGGATGTTGAGTGATAGATTTGATTAAGATAATTTATAAAGTACTATAGATGGCTCAAAAAATCTTGATAAGGTTTGAAAATCACCTGCAAAGGCAGATTCTTGATAGGTGTTGTGATCTGGATGTACAAAAAGTAGGCCTGAGGGGAAGATCATGTGACAGATAGTGATTTTCGGTGATTAAGGTGAATCGTGGGTGATTGGGGCCGATCACTGACAATTAAGGTAATCGTTAGTGATTTTTGTGAAATATATAAGTCACAAGATAAAGTTAATTAACACTTGAAAATAATGAATAAACGAGATAGTAATGCAAAACAGAAGGCATTTACCTTGTTCCAATTGATGAATAAAGTTGTGGGGATGACATTACTAGAGAGAAGGCTTTTAGATGTCAGAAGATTGATGGGTTGGTACCTGGATGTTTGAGTGACCTCCAAAGAATAAAGGAGAGATAGTTGATGTCTTGAATTCTTCTATGATGAAATTTGAATTAGTAAGAGGGTTATGATGCAACAATGTTATAATTTGAAGGCCTTAAGCGATGTCTAGTTGAAAAAATGAAATTGAGGAAGCTCTGAGATAAGTTAACAAGCTATCAGCTAGCTTCAAATAAAGTCCCAAAACTCGCTTATATAGGGTCGATGAAAATCGAAGAGAATCACCAAAGATTGGTAGGAATCATTGGTGATCTGGGATTTACAGGAAAAAGATTGAAACTGCTTCCCAAATCAAGGTTTTTGTTTGTTTCTTCAAAGGGCATGTGTTGGAAAGAGTTTATGCAGGTCAGGAAGGTTGTGAAATGATTGAGAAGTTGTTGTTTTTGTTTTGTTTTGTTTAATTTTGGTTTTTAAGTGGTTTTGGGTGGTTTTAAGAGGAATAAAAGAAGATTTTACAGTTATAGAATGATATTTACGGGGAGTAAATATACTGGGGAGAAATAAGATTTAAGATATGGATTTAATAGGTAATATGATAGTGATGTGATAATGAAGGGGTGATAGTAGATGTGGACAATAGGATTAGTGGTTCTAATTTTAGGTGTCTACATTTGCCCCTTTTTATTGAGTGGTTTTAGACAAGCCACGAGACAAAAATGATATGTGATAGATGAATGATGCAGAATTATATGATGAGTTTTGTTGAGTTGTTTTAGACAATCCATGAGATAAAAATGAGATGTGATAGATGAATGATGTAGAATTATATGATGATGTTCTCCCCCTAAATGTAGGGATTGATGACCTAAACAGTAATCGACCATGAGTTTGAAAGAGATAGATGGAAATATGCAAGGATGGAAAGATGAGAGATGATACCCTAGGATGAGGTATAGAAACAAGATGGGTGCCATCAGAAAATCAAGTAATAGGGGAACCAAAGGGCTCGTGTCCTATATAAGTATGACTTAACGACATTCAGGAAAAATTAAAAGGATGTTTTGACGAGGTCAAAGGACTAAAGATTGATATTGCAACAAAGGTGGGCTTATGATGCCGAGAAATCAAGTGAGAAGCAAAGGGTTCATGTCCTATAGACATATGAATTTAATGACTATAAGTGAAATTAAAAAGGATGTTTTGACGATGTCAAAGGACCCAAGATTGATGTTTCTATTGATCAGAGTTTCTTGCTTCATGTCTAGATTAGTGTATGAGGAAAAAACAAACACAAAACAACGTCGAGTATGCAAGGGATTAATACCTTGGAGATGGTGATGGATGATACGGGTGAAAATTATATGTCGAACTCCTCGCTATGGTCCTAGAAAACCTGTAACTCACAAACACTAGAGAAAGATTAATTAGAGATGTTATGTGGGGTTTCTTGACAAAGTAGATCCAAGAAGCGTTAACTTCCTCAGTGGCTGTCAACCCATGTGTGATAAATAATAATGATAAAATACAATATAAACAAATATAATGCAAGCTGATAAACACAAGAACTTGACACTGTGGGTATGTAGATGGTGCTATAGATATGATCTAAACACAACGTGCAATAAGAACCATGCTACGTGAACTAATGAATCATGAGTAGAGTATCGTGGGGATTATAGTGTCATTACAGGGACATCATGAGGATACTAATGATAAACAAGAAGCTAAGAATTCAAAACAACATTTTCCCAAATTTTCTAACTTAACTTTTTGAAGGGGGAAAATCCCATATTTATAGCCTAATGTTGAGGTTAGGCTATAGGTTAAAAGATACTTAGGGTTGGGTAAAGTAACCCTAATTAAAAGAGGTGATGTGATTTAGTAGGGCTCACAATTTGACTTATGGTTAAAAAATATAAGGATGTGATATGGAGTGGGAAATATGAACGACATGGTTAGGTAAAATAATAGATTCCATTGTTGAAATTAAGATTGGAATGTCAGATGGGTGTATTATTTCCCATGAATTGAATAATTTTTGAGAGATGCCAAATTTCAATTATTAAATGGGTTTATATGGAGCCCATTTAATAATTAATTAAATTTGGGTGAATAAAAGGATGAGATTTATTTAAATTTAAGAAAAATAAAAGTGAGAGTGAAAATTGAGTGAATGTGAGATGGCGAAGGGGTGCTATACCAAAAATTTGTGTCTACATTTTGCCCCTTTTTGTTGAGTGGTTAATGATAGAAAGCCACGAGACAAAAACAAAAAAGGGTTAGATGAAATATGTGTCTGAGGATAGATGGAGACATGACCAAAGGAAAGATGCCCCAGGAAAAAAAGGATCACAATAAAAATGAATAAAAACTATGGTGGTGACTCCAATATCACATCGGTAGAGGACCATTGTGGTCTTAATAGAGATAGATGACAACATTCTATAGACCAGTGAGTGAGTGAAGACCAATACAGTATGGATGTAAACCATGGTGACCAATGGGTCATAGGAAAACATCAAAATATGCACAAATGTATGCGAAAGGTATAAAAAATACTTTTTCTGTGAGGAATCGAGTGAAAAATCATGCGTCCACAAAAGGGACGAGGATGAAAATAATTATGCCCCAACACAGGGCATGAGAAGGAATTTTTTTTTTATATGCATCGACAAGTATAAGGATAAAAAGGTGCCCCATGATATGAAATGAAGATGACATAATGGGAAATGGATGTTGAAATAAAATATCCCAGGGGGAACAAGTATGGCCATGAATGTGGATATGAAGAATAAATTGGATAAAATTCCCCATGAGGGTATTGAATAGGATGTTGAAAACATGTTTCTTAAAACATGTTTTGTGGTTGAAGGAAAATGAACAATGTGGTGAAGAGGGAAGGAAAGTAGTCCCACTTCTTTGACAAGTAAGAAAAGGAGTCAAGCTACTTTTGTGAAAAAGTGGAACAAAATTCGTGGAAGAGAACAAGATCATACAGGTGATGGTCATTATGGTATCCTCTAAGACAAAAATGTCACAGGAAGATGGGATGAAAGATGTAGATGATATATGATAGAGATAAGAGAAAGCATACATGGTTGGAGTAGAGTGGATGTGGTGGAGGAGAGGAAGCAAATCTTAGAGAATAATGATAACAGAGGTGAGAAGATAGATGAAATCACAAAAGAGAGAGAATGATAAAAAAGGTAGTGGGAATAGGTAAGAGGGAAATAAATAAGGAAGGTGTGATGGACCTAGAGAAAAAGAAAATAGAGAAAGAGAGCAAGAGAAGAAGGGAAGGAGGAAGATTAAACAAGATGAGAAGGGAAAGGAGATTAGAGGAGATGGTGAATGTATAGAGATGTACCATAGTAAAGAAGCAACATATATAATAAAGAGGAGAGATGGTGGAAGAAAGAAATGATGAAGGACAAAGAAGAAGAAGACAAGGAAATGACAGAAGAGAGGGTGAAAAGGAGATGGAGATAAAAAACAAATGGAGAGAAAGAAAGGATCATGAAAGAGATGACAAAGATGAGAAGGTGAAGAGGTGAAGAATGTTAGAGAAGGATGATAGGAGAGATGAATAGGAATAGAAAGATAGAAATATTAAGGAGATGAAGGAAGATGACGAAGTTAAGAATACGGAGAGGAAGTAGAATTGAAAAAGAGAAAGAAAGGAACAATGAGGAGCTAGGAGACTGTAGAAGAGATGAAAAAATGGAAAAGAAAACTAATGTCTAGAGATGGAATAAGATAGGGGTGGTAGAGAAGAAAGTTTAAGTAATGGGGAAATGTAAATAAGGATGGAACGAAGAGATGATAGAGCTTAAACAGGAAGGGAAGTGAATCCCAGTGTAGGGGTTAAGACCCTAAGTAAAGAATATGAAATATAATGCATGGAAATACTGTGGATGGTGGGATTGATTAAAAATATGGACAACGCCGGTGAGCCAGGTTATCATGAGAAGTAGGATGAAAGTGTAAGGAGTAAGAGGGGGATGAAGATGATACAGAGGAAATGAAATAAAAACTAGGGGTAGAAAGGAGGAGAAGACAACAGAGAAAATGATGCAAAGGAAGTGTATGATTAAGACAATAGAGATATTGAAGAAGGAAAAGGGAAGATGGAAAGGCAATACCAGTGGAGGGATGTTAGGATAAATCCTCTGATAATGATCAGAGGCACAAAAGAAAAAAATTAAGGAAGAGAAAATGGAGGAGGTAAAAAAGGAGTGAATCAGTATGCATAGAATGGGGATAAATGAATTTTATGAGAAGTCCGACCGATAATCCTTAGCACGTGTTGGGTTTTAGAATGGAACATGGTTAAAACCATAGTTAGGGGACAACAAGTCCCTCCTCTTTAATGGGAGAGGCTCCCTTATTGAAAGCTGGAAAAACAAATGTTAGATAAACAACTATCAATGTTTGGACGTTGATATTCTGGAATGGTTTTCATACTCAAAATATTATCAATCAGAAGGAATGGAAGAATATAGAGATGGGGGAAGGAAGAAAACAACAACGATTTTGGGAAATATAGATAACAGAGTATCTCCCTACTCACATTGAACCAAGAAAATATAGAAAAGGATCAATTACTTCACCACTGATGTAAAATATGTAAACACACAACGTTCTAAGGATTACACAGACCAGAACACAAAATTTTCTATTAAATCAAAACAAATGATCCCTTGAATCGAGCTAGGAGAGAGATATATAACATAGGAAAATAGAAGAAGAAATAACTTCTGTATTTAATATACTTCAGAATTTACAACCTTCCCAGAAAAAACCAGAATCCTCTTTTTTTCCCGTGGCCCAAACTATTTTCTTATAACAATTCGTATACATCCATACTTTGTCCCCCAAGAAAAGAATATTTGAAAGTGATAGTTTTGTTTGGGCAGATCCACTTTAGAAAATGACATGAAAACAAACGCACTCATGAAAGCTGGAGTTTCAAAGAATCTGAATATTTTGTCAGATTGAGCATGATTATTTTAGCAGGGGCATCTCATGATTTTATTCTTCATGTGGTCTTACCATTTGCCATCCTTTAAGCCACTTTCATAGCACTCAAGTGTTTACTAGTAAGTTTTCTCCCTTTTATTGCGTATGCCTGATAAAATCCATTCTCTAATAACTAAACTTCCATCCCTTTAAACTTATCGATTTGGCTCCATAATAACCAAAAAAAGCATCTCATGGAGAAATGACAAGGATACGAAGAAAAAGAAAGAAAAATGATCCAGTTTTGCATTTTACAAGAGCTCTGGTTTGTTATGGTGTTAAAAACTAGATGAGTGCATTTGGCTATCTTTTCCCCCTTTTACCTTCAAATTTGGACCGTACACGTGGCAAGATCCAAGCAAGACGATGACCACTGGGGAAGAAATATGGCATTTCCTGACATTTGGGAGAAAAAATGTGATTTCTCATTTTGCTCCGCCCCTCTGTAGCTCCGCCAAAAGGCCAGACATGTGATGCCATCTGAGTGGCTAAGGAAATGCAGTTCAAATATACCATTTAAAACTCTTTTTAACAATAACAAAATCTCAAATTCTAGAAAACCTTCAATCGGCCCGCTTTGACTTTTCAAACGTGGACGTGTGACACACCTTTATTGGAAAAGGGGGTGTGGCTTCATTTGCAACACTTTAAACCCTTTGGTGAAAAAATCTCAAATTCTCATTTTCCCCCGTAGGCCCACTGTTCTGTTTCAGTGCTTAGGACTGTGGCATCACCTGATTGGTTTCCGGGAGTGTCTGTCAGTTTTATACTTTATCTACTTTTTAAAAGGGGAAATTCCAACTATCCCCCAAAGTCCACACATCCTCACCGTTGAATTTTTCACGTAGGTCACCGTGTCCCTTCTTGATAAACTGTGGGCCTTAAAGCTTAGAAAATTTTCCCTTCGCATGAGCGGGGCCGCTTGCCCATTTCAAACTTTTTTGCCCTTTGTGAGACAAGGCTAAAATTATCAAGTCTGGCCTTCACGCCGGTGCGCCAAAGCTTTGTGAACTTAAAATGCCACATGTCCTGTTCCTGATTCTTCAACCCTTGACATCACCTGTTAGATGAAATATTTGGCTGAGGATAGATGGAGACATGACCAAAGGAAAGATGCCCCAGAAAAAAGGATCACAATAAAATGAATAAAAACTATGGTGGTGACTCCAATATCACATCGGTAGAGGACCATTTGGGTCTTAATAGAGATAGATGACAACATTTATAGACAGTGAGTGAGTGAAGACCAATACCGTATGGATGTAAACCATGGTGACCAATGGGTCATAGGAAAACATCAAAATATGCACAAATGTATGCGAAAGGTATAAAAAATACTTTTTCTGTGAGGAATCGAGTGAAAAATCATGCGTCCACAAAAGGGACGAGGATGAAAATAATTATGCCCCAACACAGGGCATGAGAAGGAATTTTTTTGTTTATATGCATCGACAAGTATAAGGATAAAAGGTGCCCCATGATATGAAATGAAGATGACATAATGGGAAATGGATGTTGAAATAAATATCCCAGGGGGAACAAGTATGGCATGAATGTGGATATGAAGAATAAATTGGATAAAATTCCCCATGAGGGTATTGAATAGGATGTGTGAAACCATGTTTCTTAAAACATGTTTTGTGGTTGAAGGAAAATGAACAATGTGGTGAAGAGGGAAGGAAAGTAGTCCCACTTCTTTGACAAGTAAGAAAAGGAGTCCAGCTACTTTTGTGAAAAAGTGGAACAAAAATTCGTGAAGAAGAGACAAGATCATACAGGTGATGGTCATTATGGTATCCTCTAAGACAAAAAATGTCACAGGAAGATGGGATGAATAAGATGTAGATGATATTTGATAGAGATAAGAGAAAGCATACATGGTTGGAGTAGAGAGTGGCTGTGGTGGAGGAGAGGAAGCAAATCTTAGAGAATAATGATAACAGGAGGTGAGAGAGATAAGATGAAATCACAAAAGAGAGAGAATGATAAAAAAGGTAGTGGGAATAGGTAAGAGGGAAATAAATAAGGAAGGGTGTGATGGACCCTAGAGAAAAGAAAATAGAGAAAGAGAGCAAGAGAAGAAGGGAAGGTGCGAAGATTACACAAGATGAAGAAGGGAAAGGGATAGAGGAGATGGTGAATGTATAGAATGTACCATAGTACAGAAGCAAACATATATAATAAAGAGGAGAAGATGGTGGAAGGAAAGAAATGATGAAGGAAAAAGAAGACGAGACAAGGAAATGACAGAAGAGAGGGTGAAAGAGGAAGATGGTAGGATTAAAAACAAATGGAGAGAAAGAAAGGATCATGAAAGAGATGGACAAAGATGAGAAGGTGAAGAGGGTGAAGAATGTTAGAGAAGGATGATAGGAGAGATGAATCGGTAATAGAAAGATAGAAATATGAAGGAGATGAAGAAGATGAAGAAGTTAAAGAAGACAGGAGAGGAAGTAGAATTGAAAAGAGAAAGAAAGGAACAATGAGGAGCTAGGAGACTGTAGAAGAGATGAAAAAATGGAAAAGAAACTAATGTATAGAGATGGAATAAGATAGGGGTGGTAGAGAAAGAAGTTTAGTAATGGGGAAATGGAAATAAGAGGGAAAGAAGAGATGATAGAGCTGAAACAGGAAGGGAATTGAATCCCAGTGTTAGGGGTAAGACCTAAGTAAAGAATATGAAATATAATGCATGGAAATACATGTGGATGGTGGGATGATTAAAAATATGGGACAACGCCGGTGAGCCAGGTTATCAATGGAGAAGTAGGATGAAAGTGTAAGGAGAAGAGGGGATGAAGATGATACAGAGGAAATGAAATAAAACTAGGGGTAGAAAGGAGGAGAAGACAACAGAGAAAATGATGCAAAGGAAGTGTATGATGAAGACAATAGAGATATTGAAGAAGGAAAAGGGAAGATGGAAAGGCAATACCAGTGGAGGGATGTTAGGATAAATCCTCTGATAATGATCAGAGGGCACAAAAGAAAAAAATTAAGGAAGAGAAAATGGAGGAGGTAAAAAGGAGTGAATCAGTATGCATAGAATGGGGATAAATGAATTTTATGAGAAGTCCACCGATAATTATTGTAAGTTTTGGACTTGCACATGGCTAAAAACACACAGTCAGGGGATAATTATAGTTATTTCTCTGTAATGGGATAGGTTCCCTTCATACAAAGCAGGAAAATACAAATATACAGGAATATGCAACAAATCTAAATGTTTGGAACCTGCTCTAACAATAATCCTATTTAGTTGTGATTGTTACTCACGTAACAATACAAAACTCATTATCATATCGATTTGTTAAAGCAACTCAAAATAATATATTATTGTTTATGAGACAAGGAATATAACTAATAATGCTTTTGGGAAATATAGATAACAGAGTATCCCCCCTTAATGTTTACATGGTAACCAAGAAGAACTTTCATACTTCCTCGGCAGCATATTGCCCATGCTTGCTCATGATCTTGGTACATCACTTGAACTGAAGGCAGAAGATCTACGCACACATCAATTTCTTGTCGACTATGCAAAACAAATCGGGAACACATCGTGAATTGAAGCAAGGATGAGAGAAAGACTCTAACAAAGGAATCATATTCTTATCAACCAGTCACTTTTAGGGATTGACATCTGACCTCAGCAGTGTGGGAACCTTCAAGCAAAAACACATTTGAATACTCTTTAATGGTTTTACAGAGGCTAACCACAAACCCAGGTATCTTACAAGAACACATATGACTATTCATACCTCTGTCCCCAAGAAACTCATGATGCTGCATTTCACTGTGCTATAATGTTCTGTCACTATGTTTTTTTTTCCGCTTGGGGAAATTTGTAGGACAAGAAACAAACATACTCAGTGAACACTGAATGAACTTAAGGATTCCTATTTCGTTAGTTCGAGCACTGATTATTTTAATAGATGAAAACTACACAATATACTACAAAACATGTGGTCTATAAAACTGAAGCACACACATGAAAGAAAATTCCACACCACTCAAATGCTTACTGGTAAGCTTCATGCGGCCCCGTCATTGGTGACTAACGAGAGGTCATTGCCCAACCTCCAAACTCCGTTGCCTCTAATCCTCCAAATGTATATCCCTGCTAGCTCAACAAATTTGGCTCCATAATGAGGATCAATAATTACATACTCATGGACCCGAAACGTCAAGGATTCCACCAAAAATGCATTCGTAAGGTAATTTTATTTTTATTTTTTTGGACTTTTGACCAACGAGCACTGGTTTTTTACAATGGCATTGAAAACAATACAGTTTATTTTAGCATTTGAAACTATGACCAATTTAACTTGACCTTTTGACTTTGAATAAAATTTTGACACATGCACTTAGCAAGATCCAAGCAACAACGGCCATGGGGGGAGACATTACTGCATTTCCTAATACTTGGGACGACTAACAAGACTGTTTTTTTTAAACACTTTTGACTAAAAGTACTGTGATGAAAAATCGGCAATCTGATTCTTATATAATCCAAACTATATTGTGTATGCGTAACAATATGATGTGGAAAATTCTAATATTGAATTTCCATAAATCTACCACTCAAAAAGATCACTTAATAATTTTAACTATAAAATATTTAATTCTCAAACACCTACCAAAGAGACAATAATAAATATGTGACTTTTAACACATATAAACATAACGTGGACTCAAAACTAAAATACCATCAGACTTTAAAATGCATAGGCATGACTACTATTTTGAAGACCAACATTAGACCTTTTGGTGAATAAGGCTCAAATTCTCAATTATAGCAACATATGCCTGAAGATCCAATGTGGATCCTATCAACATGTGTCCAACGCCTAACTGGGTGTAAATGCATAGATGTCGTCTGAGATTCAAACTGCGGATGTATCTTTGAAAAGTGTTAAATTCCACACTGTTGAACCAATATGCACTGAGATCGGTGCATTATGAATACTGCAAATAAGAAGAATGCTTGTTTGATCAGTGCACATAGACCAGGTAACATGGTACAAATTTGTAGAATGATAGAATGATACTTAGAGCCCTACACAACGATGAATATTTCCCTGCACATGAACTGGAAGTCAATGCGGGCCATTTTAATAGACCTTGGAAGCTTTAGAATGTAAGAGAATACAAGACTAATATAATAGATCCAAGTCGGAACATCTGTCAGTGACATTAGAAGAATGCCTGAGGCTCGATCAGATCTAACACATTGGCCACATGATATATTTCTAATCCATGTTAACAAATCACGCATTGTTTGATATATCAAAAAGAATAGTTTGAAAAACTTAGGAATGCTAATGCTCAGCGTGACTTTCAATGACCCAGTCTTTTCATACGCATGTTGGCCCTTACATGGTTTGATGACAAAGTAAACAAATAATGCAAATAGTTTAGTTTGGGTTTGATTCACTAAACCAATGTAGGATAACATTATCCTTAAAAATAGATGTCAATGTGGGTACTACGTAAACATAGAACCTAATGAAATTCCAGTACCCATAGAAATCCTCGACGATCAACCTTCTCAAATGTGCCTATCAACAATCCAAGCGGGCATGCGGGGCATATCTGGCATTTTTTCAAACAAATGAACTACATAAATTTGGGACAATTGATACAGAGATTTCCCCTAACAAGAAATTCATCCGGCCACATCACAATGACAAGAGCAGACGCATCAGCTTTCACCTTTCCAAATGTAAGAATTTGATGGATCAAATTTGTACGTAGGAAGTTGCACACACATGGGAATAATTACGCCATTATTGCTCCCGATGAAGAATATCTTTCATACGAAATAGATTACAAATATATAGAAGATGAAAGGTCCCACACATTCCAAACACATAAAGGGAGTTGCTCTAATCATAATCCATCTTTTGAAAATGTGATTGTTACTCATGTAACGGAAATACACACCTCAAATCATACATTTTGATTAAAACAACGTCATGGGAAATGAATACGAGCATCTACAGAGTTTATATAACAATGATATAACTAATAACATTAATACTCCAATTGAATACACAAAATATAGATTCCAAAGGGTTATTAAAATCCTGAGAGGACAATTATTACGTCAAAAACTGGAAGATTTTCAAGAAATAATCTCTCGAAGGACGAACAATGATAATGCACGTTAGTAAGTTTTTTCTTAGATATCATGGGAGAAATCTAGAACATGGAGTGGAAAGAGTAATGCACACTATTGGTTTCCCTCTACTGATTTCCATATGACGATGACAAGAGGATGTAATGGATAATGATGTGGATGCTCCTCCCTGGAAGTAAAGCTTGAAGGACACAAGAAATATGACCTCGAAGATCTTGATATGAAGCACTGGTTTTGGTAGATTTTCAAATGAGTCCCTGCCTTCGCCAATGCATGTGTGCCAGAAAGTCTGAGATATTTAGGGCTAAGGAAGAATTTTGAGTGCTCCCTTTTCCTTGTTATAAAGGGGAAAAGGGGAATGAAGAGAAAATGCAGATCCCCCTTGGGAATCTCCCTCTCACAGGGGAAAGGCACTGACACTTAGCCATTTCATTCATTCCCCCAGGACTCTTCCCAGTAAGATCTCCCGGAACATTGGCAATGGTTTTTTCCAGAATCTCCATCTATGATGAAGAAGAAGAATGATGAAAAGAAGTGGATAGTTTTCAAGATTGAGGGGAGTGTATGACAAAGTGCAGTGAAGGGGAACCCTCAGGTATATTTTTCATACTACGAATGCGCATAAGTAGAGCGATCGAGGAGAAAATGGATATAAACATGATAATAAGGAAAAAAGGAATCACAAGGATTTTAACATAAATCTGATGGAGTATTTTTCATGCAGATGTAGGACTCCATAATCCGCAAAGTGAAAATGCTCATATCTTGAGGATGCCCATGTTGTGCGATGTGATCGATGCTGGAGTTTTAAACAGCAGTTCATGGACCGGGAAGGCATTTTCTAGTGATGATTTTCATTCAATGAAATACCCAATGGTGAAAGAATTTTCTACAATATGTACTGGATTTTTAGCAGTAAGAGATATACTGCAATTAAGACACTCCATGCGTGAAATGGGTGGTTAAATTTAGATCGTCAAGCTGTTACAGAAGAATCAGGTTGAAAGGAAAATTCAATATGATAAAAATGATAGAAGAAAAACTTATATCAAGGGAAAAATTTATTTCATCAAAAATAATTATCCGGTTGGGAGGACCACTTTCTGAAGGATAGTAAGTCTCTACACGAAGAATGATTCCTAGTAAATGAGAAAACTCAGTGGAGAATGGCAGTTTTTGTAAAGGAAAAGTTTTCAGTGAGAAAATTCAGAGGAACGTGACAAAGGTGATCGAAGGTGTTCCAAGGTTGAAGAGGTGAATAGATATCAACTTATTACGAATTAGTAAATTCTCATTCTAAGTCCAGAAGGTGGCAATGGGCTCAGTTTTGATCCATTGAGTATACTTTCTGACATGTTGCACAGGGAGTTCCGACATGATGGCATTGCTCCAAGAAGGTAATTCATCAATCCTAGTAAAGGATTGATGACATAAAATTTGTTGCAATGCTGGGTGATAGGTGGAACAGAACATTTCAAGAGTGCAACATGAAGGGTAATGGGTGAGGCATTGGGAAATCTAGTAAAGTATGCAGAAGAGGGTCAAGTTCTCCCAAGACCATCATTATAAGCCTTCAACCAGGTAATGAGGTCATTCTCTCTCCCTGAGAGATATTCTCAAGATAGAATTCACAAGCTACAATGGATATCAAGTAGAATTCCAAACTAGGCCAATACTAGTATCAAACTGAGTGAGCTAGGAAATAGTTCACAGATTCTCAAAGCATTCTCATGGATAAGTGCTCAATCTTGGACATCCATAGGTGTGCAATACATGGATGCAAATTTGTAATCTGAAATTTGAATATTGTGGACAACAATTGTGAAAGCCTAAGGAATAAGAGAATGATCCTCACTCTTCAGGAGATGAGTGTCACATGACCATAACAACGGGCATGCAAGACAGCCATGCGGTGGTTAAACCAGTGTAAGAGGTAATCAAAAATAAGGTACCAGTCAAGGCATTGCACTCATGCAGCCAATAACATGGGCATAACACATAACCAAAGTGAATTTCATTAGAGCATTCTAATCACCATAAAAATTTCACATGAGGGAAATCATGGAGGCTAGAATCTATCTTCAACTTCTTCAATGTTGATCTTCACTCGAAGGCGGATTTGAGATGTAACTTCAGTCATGCTTTGGAAGGACTTCTTCTTTATTCCCCTCTATCAGGTGGTGTTCTCCTCTAATTCTCTGCCCCCCCTTCTGAGATTATTTTTTGTGAAAGTAACCACGATGTTTGTAGAAAACTCATTTAAATGCGTGAAGCTTTCTGGGAATGCTGATAAAAATAAGGTTGATCAAAGTGGGAAGTCTTCCAAATTCCATGACAAAAGAGTAGCCATCCTTTGAGGGTATGGTCAATTATAAAGCCACTAATGTTGATGGAGGAATAAGTGAACAAGTCATCCTATCAGGGTAGGAATATGAGTCTATTTCTTATGATGTAAATCTGTAATGAACTCCCCATTCTGCATGATTGTCAATTTTGTATTTTCCTTTTTTTTCTCTCTTTTATCTCTCTTTTGTTACAAGAAACAAAAGTCCTTCGAGATATTTCCTCTATTGTCTCCTCTAACTGTTATTTTGCTATTTCTCACTATGTATGAATTTTAGCTTCTATATGGGGGGAAAGCAATATAGAATAACTATGAGTTTCTTACCTTTTTTATGAGGAGATGCTTATTTTACAACTTTGTGTTCCTAATTCTACCTTGTACATGCCTGTCATAGGAAAATGAGCCGGTGATGTATGTAATGATTATGGGGTTCTTACCAAATGGCAGATAGCTTATCCATGATGAATATGTCTATGAGTAGAGTCTACTGGTACTAATACTCAAGGTCCTATCAAAGCAGTGATGGTAGACCACATAATTCATATCATTACCATGATAGAAAAAGGGGCTAATGGTGGAGACATTGTTTAAAGATAAGATTATGCTCATAAGTGCATGTATTAAAAATAGAATGGACGTAAGTGCAATGCATTAAGGGGTTTGATCTCTGGTTTACCATTAAGAGAAGCTAAGAGATAAGCCCCAGAACCATACTTATGTATGATAATATATGGTCTGATCTAGTTGGGAGCAAATTTTTCCTGTTGGCTCCTTTCTAAGGTAGTGATGTTTTGATTTTCCTTTAAAACTAGGTCACCTATTTATAAATCACACTCTTTGATGTGTTTTTTATAAGCCTGTTGGATATGATATTGATAAAAATGATGGTGCTCAAGAGTGAGAAGATGATGTTCATCTAATAACTCAAGTTACATTAGATGTTCCTGGTGATAATATTCATCAGAAATGAAGTTGCAAAGAGACACAAGTAAAGATGAAATTTGAATTTCAAGGGGAAGAAGGGCCTCGGAGCCATACACCAGAGAAAAAGGAGTAGCCCCTATGGAAGTGCAAATGTTAGTGCTATAAGCCCATAGAGAAAAGGGAAGTTGGAGATGCCAATTTCATCCTGCTTGGTCGATAGTCTTGGCTAAGATATTTCAAAGAGTTTTACTAGTGGAATCTGCTTGGCCATTAGCTTGAGGATAATACGGGGAAGAAAAGATAACTTGGATCTTAAATGCATCACCGATTTTTTTAAGGTCCTTGTTTTTAAAGGACTTCCCATTGTCCATAATAAGTTTATGTGGAACACCATAGTCGCAGATGATATGATGATATACAAAATTAATGATTGGTCCAGATTTAGTAGAGGTGAGTGGGATGGCCTCCACCCATTTAGTGAAATATTCAGTAGCAATGATGATAGAATGATGTTGTTGTGATGAATGGAGATTTATTAGACCAATAAGATCAAGGCCCCATTGTGAAAAGGACCATAGATCTTGGGAAGGATGTAAAGCTTAGCTAGGAACACAGATAAGATTAGAGTGTTGTTGAAATCTTACACACTTCTTGACATACTCACAATAATCATGGTTAAGAGAAAGCCAATAATAGCCGAGATGAAGAACATGTTTGGAAACAGATAATCCACTAAAATTCCCACCACCAGATACTATCGTGGACTTCTTGGATAGCTCTAGAGGCTTCATGGGATTGAAGGCACCAGAGAAGGATACCATCAAACCCACATTTATAAATAATACCACCAAGGATCACATAATGAGTAGCACGTTGGATAAAATATCTCCTTGCATTTTTAGAAAGATCAAGGGGAGTAATGGATTTGGATAAATAATAAAAAATATGCGAATACTAGAGATATAACAAATTAAATTCACCCAGATGAATCTGAGGTATGTCATAGAATGGTTGTTTATGATGATTTATATTAACCAAAAGTTTGGGCTCTTGCGTTGTCCAAGGGATAAGTACCATGAGGGATGCCATTGTATTAGCAAAATGATTTGTCAAACAAGGGACAAGTTGAATAGTGTAAGAATCAAAGGATTTAAGAAAATGATGAGAAATGTCATGATATTGTTGTAGAACATCATTTCTACACTGATACTCTCTAGTGCTTGCTTTATTACTAGTTCAGAATCACCAAAAATGTCAAGAATATGGACGCCTAGAAATATAGCAGTTTCTAGTCCTAGTATAAGGGCCTCATATTCTGCCATATTGTTTGTATATTCAATATCTAATTTGAAAGCTAAGGAGATAGGGGCATGCCTAGGAGGAATAAGAAAAAAACCCGCCCCCCGTTTTGCTACCATTTAGAACCATCAAAGAAAATATTCATTTTAAGGGGATCATGATGAAATTGATTGATTGATTCATCTGGGAAATGATTATGAGGAGTCTACGTATTGGGAAGAGGGGATTCTGTTAATTGGTCAGCGATAGCTTGACCCTTAATTACCTTATGAGGAATGAATTCTAGGTCAAATTCGGCCATGAGAAGAAGTCATCGGGTGATGCAATCATTGTGATATGGCTTAGAATGCATTAATTTGAGAGGTTGGAAGTTAGTAACAACATAGAATTTGTGATTAAGAATATTGTGTCGAATTTTTTATGCAACAAAGACAATAGCGCAACACAATTTTTTAGCTTTAGTGTATCATGTTTCATATTCATGGAGAGTATGACTGATATAATAAATGACCTATTTGCATCCTTGATCATCATGGTGTGCTAACATAGCTCCTAGAGCATGAATAGTTATAGAAATATATAAATAGAAGGGATCCCCCTCTCATGGAGGTGTGAGTACCTACGGAGATAAAATATATCACTTAAGATCTTCAAAAGCCTTTTGACAGTTGTGGTCCCAATTAAATGTTATGTATTTTCAAAGAAGGTGATGAAAGGGCTGACATCGATCGGAAAGTTGCGATATGAAATGAAGAACAAATTGAAGTCGACCTTGAAGACTACGAAGTTTCTTGAGATTAGAAGGAGGGGGCATTTTGAGAATTGCTTTGATTTTTGTGGGGTCAACCTCAATGCCTCTGATAGAGACAATTAAGCCAAGGAGTTTCCCAATAAGAAATCCAAAACACACTTTTTCAGATTGAGGAGAAGGAAGAAACAAATGAGATGCTCAAAAAGTATTTCAAGGACTGAGAGATTAACACATCGATGTCTAGATTTTGCTAAGAGGTCATCAACATAATCTTCTACAGTTTGATGTATGAGGTCATGAAATATTTACGTCATGGCTCATTGATATGTGGCCCCAACATTCTTTAAACCAAAGGACATGACATGATAACAAAAGGTACCCCATGGGGTGATAAAAGATGTCTTGTGCTGATCTTCAGGTGTAATTAGAATTTGATTGTAACTGGAAAAAACCATCCACTAAAGAGAGCATATCATTTCCCGTAGTAAGATCTACAAGTTGATCAATACTTGGAAGAGGAAAATATTTTTTAAGAAACATGAGGTTAAGATCTCGAAATTCAGTACATATACGAAGCTTTCCAAATGCTTTGGCGATGGGTACGATGTTAGAAACCCATTGGGGATAATCAATGGGAATGATGAACTTGGAGGATAGGAGATGTTGCAATTCTTCTTTCACAAGAAGAGTAATTCAAGGATCCATTCAACAAAGCTTCTACCTAACTGGTCTGGCATTAGGGATGACAACAATGTTGTGGATGATGATGGAGGGATCACGACCCAACATGTCTAAGTATGACCATGCAAATCCTTGGCTATGTTTGGAAAAAAATGAGGTGAAGGATTTGAGATCTTGAGGTTTCAAGGACTGGCCTACTTTAAGGATGTGGTTCTCTTGAGGATTTCTAATAGTAATATCGATAGTGGATTCATTCAAGAGATTGGAAATGCTTGGCGGATGGGTTATTTAGTCATGAGAACCTTCAAATCCCATGTAGGAGAGAATGTAAGTGTCATCATCTCATTGAAGAATGTCAATGATAGGGGAATCTTCCTCTACCATCTCTGGATATTTAAGGGGAAAAGACTAGGTTTCATTTTCAACTTAGTAAGTCATCGGTCCAAGAAAGATGGTGGAAATTAAAAAAATGTTAGGGGGGAATAGGAACCATATCATCTTGATCTGGATCCATGAGATAATTGGATGGAGAAAAAATATTATCTAAAATGAAAGGATAGCTAGATGGAGATGAGATATTATTTGAATCAGTAAGATAGCTAGATGGAGAAGAATTTTACTCTAATGGGATAAGATTTAGATGTGCTGGAAGGGTGTATGGTGGAATCGTTATATCCCAAACCAAATTTTTGGCATGATTCATGGGTTTAGGAAAATATATTTCTGTGAGGGCCTTGTTCATAGCACCCTAAGCCATACCCCTTCCATACACAATGATAGAGGTATGTATGAGAGAAAGATGGATTACTAAGAAATCCAAAATTCCCTGTATATCATTTGGTGTGAAGGAGATTCTTAGTATGAGAAGAAGGCTGATCAAGGCCACAATAGAATAAATTAGTTTTGAGGGAAGAAGGGCCAAACAAGATAATTTAACCAACATTTGATTGATACATAGGGGCCTTATCAGGGTTGCCGAGGTGGTTAGGATAAGGAAGGGAATTGAGAGAGAGGAGTTGATATTCCCCTAAAGCAATATTTTGCATTATATTATCAGAAGAGTCAATATGAAGTAAGTTAGATGAAGGTACAGAAGAACTGGTGGATGCATCAGAAGAAAAATTAGTTTTAGAAACAAGGAAATCCTTAGGTTTGTTGATCACGTGACATAGTTTGGAAGGTGGGACCTCAATCAGAAGAGCATAAATGGTCCCTTCATGATCATATTTGATACATAGATGAAGAGTAGATGGGATGCAAAGCATGGTATAAATCCAATGAGGTCTAAGTAAGATATTATGTTGGAATTTTTCTTCAATGATGTAGAAAAGCTCATGGAGGATTTTATGGCCAACACAGATGGGAAGAATAACCATTTCTAATGGGCGAGTGAAAACATCATTAAATCCGTGAATAATGATAGGAGACTTGGCAACAATGGTATTAGGAAATTTGAGCTGATTGAAGGTAGGAGAAGAAATTATATTGACGCCTACACCATTGTTAATCATGGTTCGACAGATGCATATATAATTGATGTGGACTATGATGAACATACATAAATCATGCTCTTCTTGCAGTATCCTAGGGATTTCTAAACTTCCAAATGATATGGTAGAAGACACTGCGAAGGTGTGAGCTAAAGCCGTGAAAGGATGGGGCTTATTAGACGATACCAGGATGTTCCGTAAGACTTCCATAAGAAATTTTTGATGGCGTGGAGAGATTTGGATAAGCTCATAAAGTGACATTTTGATGAGATCCTGATGAAGTTTTTTAATAATGGTGTGTTCGATGGGAGAAGGATTTGGGGTGGCCAGAACAGATACCTTGGCTTTATAAGAAGATGAAGATACTTATGTGGGATGATTGGTAGGAGCAGTGATGAAAACATTTGGAGGGATAGTGACAAAAGTCTTAGGGGTGTATGGTGAGGTAGATTCAGGGTTATATGGTCTTGAACGGGTGGTTATCCAAACAACATTGATTAAAAGAGGAGGACGATCCTTAGGATGATCCTCTTTTGGTAGTGTGTTTGTGGTATTATTGGTTGTATCTTTATTTAGTGGAAAAGTACTGACAATATTTCTTAATGAAAGGGGTGGTCGAGATGTTTTGACAGACACATGTTGGGATGCAAAATTTGGTGGGGGAGGGGATGGAGTTGGTTTTTCATCGTTAAGATTTTCATTGACAAAATGATGAAAAATTGGTTGGAGAGCTTTTCAATGTTCACTATCGTGTCCAGGGGCACGGTGAAATGGACATACAAGATTGGAATTAAACCATGAAGGTTGTGGGGTGCTTGGTTTGAAATATTTAATTGGTGGTAAGGTGATAGTTGAGGCTTGGAGTATCTGGTGAAACATGGTGGTATAATATCCTGATGTTATCAATGGAGGACGTTGGAATGATGTCTAGGAAGGTGCTAATGTAATAATAGCTTTGGAAATTGTTTTAGCTTTGGGAAGGGGAGATGAATGTGTTTGATGCGGGATATTGGTGGAAGACGCAAATGCCTTTGAATCTTCTTTAAGATATTGGTTGGAAAAGGGCGGTTGTGTTGTTCAAGTAGTAGTATGGGTTATTGATGAAGGGGGAGGCTCCTAGAATGGAAGAGGATGACAAGGGGTGTGGTCATAAAATATAAAGAGATGGTGTGGCCTCTAGGGAGTTCGTATTTGGAATAGCAAGGTCCACTTTTCAACGAGGATGTGAAGGAGGACACTTAGGAAATGGGGGCCTAGATATTTTATGTGAATGGGGACTGTTCAAAGGAATGAAAATAATCTCTACAGGAAGAACTGAAGATGATATTGAAGTGGATATGTGTGGGGATTGATTGGATGTGTGATTATCTAATGGTATAGAGGAAATGGGATGATAATTCGAAGTCAAGGAAAGCTGGAATTTTGCTAAAAATCATCAAGTAATGACATGGCCATGGGAGAGGGAGATGAGATAGATACTTGTATAATAGTAGATGTAGTAGGTATTGGTAAAAGTGTAGAAAGAGGGACTGGAAGTGAGGCTAAAGATGGGATAACAGGTAGAGGTGGGATAATTTTTGGTAAGGTAATTAGATTTGATGGAGTAGGTGTAAGAGGTGACAAAAGAGGAATAATATTTGTACATGAGGAAGGGCTGGTAGGTGTCAAAATAGGCATGGGTGTAGGAAGGGGTGCTCAAGTGGGTATGGGAATGGCTAATGTTGGTGTGGAGATTAATGTTGATGAGTTTGTGGATATAGGGAGTGTGTCAAAGGGGACTGGTGTAATGGTTGATGAATATGGTAAATTTGTGGATGAAACTAGATTCTTATCACCAACGTGGATAATGTTTATGGTGTGGGTACTATGGGTTTGAGATATAGAAGTATAGGCAACCTGGTTTGTTGATGTGGTTGTATGATTTGGAAATGGTTGTTTAAAAACATCTAATGGTTGATTGGGTGAAGCATTTGGGTTATCCACTTGAAGTTCTCTCTGATCGATGAGTATTTAGACCGAATCCTTGAACGTATGACATTTCTCTATGTCATGTCCTCGGAGTTGATGTTACTTGCAGTAATGGTCCTCACGATACCACATAGGTCGTCATCTAGATTCGTTAACAGGCTGGATAGGCGGTAGTGTGATCAAATGTGTTGTTATCAATTTTCCAAAGATGGTGTTGTATGATTATCCTAGGGGAATATAATTGGGCATTGGTCATGTGAATCATTGTTGAGTTACTATAGTAGATTTCAGGGTAGGAGATGATTTGACAATGATGACATTGGTAGTTGTCTTTGATTTATCATTTCGTGTGGATGGTCTAAAAAATTATGTTTTGGGCTTATTTGTATTTAATTTTATATGCCCTAGTTCTATGGCACGTGTCTCAAGCTTGCGAGCCATGGTGAAATCTTCTTCAAAAGTGTGAAATGATTGGATTTGCAAAGTCAATGAAATATGCTTAGTGCAAGAGCATGCAAAGAGCTTGATGAGGTTAGTTTGAGGAAGTGGAAAAGATAATTGGTTTATAATATTGCACAATCGTGTGATGAAATCCGTGATGGATTTATCTTAGAATTGGTGGATGGTATATATATAGTTGATGGTTATTTTACACACAATATTAATGGAGAAGTGCTTGAGAAATAATTGCACAAGCTAAGAAAAGGAAAATATGGAGTATTGGGGAATATTATTATACCAATCTAAAGCAAGGCCAATGAAAGACATGGGGAATGTATGGAGCACCAAATATTGGTCATGCGCAATGAGATAAAACACATGTTTAAATGCTTAGAGATGTTGTTGAGGGTCCTCCTTGCTATTAAATTTGGAAAGCTTTGGCAATTCCTAGTGTGAATGATATGGTTTCATGGGCACAGATGGATGAATGGGTTCATTACATATTTGTTCGTATGAAAATGCAACTTTGGACCCTAACGTAACAATCTCTAGGTTGGCTAACCAACCCATCAAGATTTGCATGGGATCATTAGGAAGCACCTGTTGAGAAATGAGAGGTGGTGGTTGAATTTGTGAAAGGGTGGGTTTCTGAGGAACTTGGTATGGGTGAGTGTAAATAATGGGTTGTGGTTGAGGTGGAGGTTGATAGAATGTGTGTTGGTGAGAAAAAGGGGCATGGTATGATTGCTGAGATTGTGCAGGTTGTTGAAGTAACTGTTGAGTGGGGATATGGGTATAGATGGGTTGATAGACTAGAAGTGACACTGCATGCTACAAAGGTATCATTGGAGGAAGTTGAGAAGGGCATAGACCTATGACGTAAAAGGAATTTTCTATTCAAATAAGGGATTTGACACATGAGATGGCTGAATGATAGTACTAGTGATAGTTGGGGCTATAGTAATAATAGGGATGATAGTCATGATGGTCGTGTTGATGTGAGGAAGATTGGGTGGAATGGACGTGACTACCTGGGTGGTTTGGTGTGCTGATGGGTTGGTGGGGGGTGAAGTAAAATCATGTAAGGCCACAGACAGAGGAATTTTAGAACTAGTACTATAAGGATAGACATGCTGAAGCGGTGGGCCATCCATAAGAAGGTGTATGTATATTCTCAAGAGATAATCTTGAAGGGCCATAGGGTTGGCGTCAAGAATTTTTCTGAATTCTGGGTCCCTAAGAGGGAAGACAGAAGTACCACTAGGCTATGATCTGATAGAGGGCAGAGGGACAAGCCTAGATGGGATGGAATGATCTAACATCGAAGTGTGACCGATCAGTACTGGATGAGATATAACAATAAGAGAATGGGTATTTATGGGGGCCGTGGGGAGATATATGAATGATGAAGCCATTGGGATGCTTATTGGCTGAGATGAAGCATTATGTGAAGTGAGGTTGTGTTCCATTTTCTTTGTATTAGATCGAGTGTTTACAAGAATGAAAATAAAGTTGTTATTATATGAACCAAATAAGTGAGGCACAAAACAATTTTTGTTTTTTTTGTTTTAATTTTGATTAAAAATAAAAAATAAAAATGTTTGTAAGAGGACCTAGAAGGAGGTGAACTATGTTTGGTTTCAGGTAAGTTATGGCTAGGAAATGTCTGAAATGGTTTTCTATTGGTTGATCAAATCCCAATCAGTGAACCAGGTGCAAGGAATGTTTCGGTGTGTTGATTAGTTTGTGAATTTTCAAGCAGTGTGTGATGATAGATGTGATGCAAAAATTTAAACCCCTAGTTACACTATGTGAGTAGGTAGAATGCAAGGGGTTCATTTTACTTCAAATTCGAAAGATGAAATTCGATGCTAAAAATCACCCAAAAATTGACAGTACCATGTAGAAAAGAGGAAATAGGGAAAACATGGAGAATACATGTATATCGCTTTTCCTTTTTATCTGACAACAAGTTGAGGCAAATAAGGTGTATGCTCTAAACAATTAGGCAATGGGTTGCAAAGTGAGAAATAATAAAACATGCTAAATAAACATTGGAGAACACTTTTCCTTGTTAGTGGATCGTACTTGATAGCGTGGTATGAGAAACTAATGATCAGCAGCCGAGAACATCTGGGTGCCCTCTATATCGCTTTTATTTTTTTATGTTCCTAATGAGATATAGTTGGGTTGTGTAAGCATTATGAACTTATGTCTTTGAAAATGAAATGAAATGGGTGTAGCTGCGGAGTGGTTACCCACAAGATAATATATATAACTATAGATACAATTACAAGATCCAATAGAAAATGATATATAGCTATAGACCAATGGGGTGTGATAAAAAAATGATGAGAGTGTGGGATTTATAAAAAGAAATTGAATAACAGATAATATAAACTAATATATTGATTTGTATAATCTAATACAAATGTTAGACTAAATTATGAAATAAAGACAATTTTGGCTAATCAATAGAAAAACTAAGTGATATAAACGCATATAAGCACAGTAAGTGACATGGACTATTATTAAATTTCTAAAGAAAAGACAACGATGGAAAAAATAAATGATGTGGATTATTGTAGACTTTCGAGATAAGTGACTTATTAGAAACTAAATAGATGATGTGGAATTTGAAGATAAAAAATAACGTATTCAGAAGGTAGTGTTAAAAGTCAAACAATTTTGATGAGTGGGTCGGTTGGTTGATGTGAGAGGTTGATAGATAGTGTGAGATTTGATGTGATTTTGATAAAATATTACCTTGATAAGATGAACGGAACCTAGTTGTAGTAAGGGCATAGAGGGAAACTATGTTTCGAATTGGATTGGAGATAAACAAGAAAGGTAACCACTCAAGGCATTTCAATTGCAGCCAATAGCAGGTGTTAACACATTACCAAAGATAGTTAGTTATACCAAAAGACCAAGAGGGAAAACTAGATGAAAGATGCTTGTAATACTAATGTTGACATGAAAAAGGGATTGGAGATGTAACTAGTATGTGGGAAGAAGGTTCTCCATAGATGGTGTTCTTTAAGTTTATGCCCCAGCTCTGGGAAAGGGAATGAATAATAGTAGAAAGCTGATCAGTATGGGAAGATTTCAAAAAATGTTAATAAAATGAAGGTTGATCAATGCGGGAAACCTTCCAGATGCCATAATAACAGAGTATCCATCCTTCGAGGGAATGGTATACTTTATACATAATATGGATGGCAAGAATAATATGTATGATAGCCATCCTTCAAGGGATCGGTCTATTTCTTTCGATTTTTCTTTTATTTTGATTAGTATTTTTTTTTTGCATGAACAATTGTCCTTCGAGGGATCAATCTATTTTTGATGAATTTGATTTTGCCTTTTGCATACTTGAGTTTTAGGTTTACATGGGGAGAGATGGTAATAGCAAAGTAGACCACTTAGGAGGGGATAATGAATGTACAAGAGACACTTTAGGACCCTTTGCATGGTTGCAATAGGAGAATGTGAAGGTGATGGATGTAATGGTTATGGTGTCACATAAAAGTACTAAAGGCAGGCCACATAATTCAGATCATTACAATGAAACTTGGAAGGGGTTAAGGATGGAAGAATGATCTAAGGATATAACTAAGTGCTCATTGATAGATATGCTAACAGTGGACTGGTCACAAGTGCAATGCATTAAGAGGTTATGTCTTTGGTTTACCACCAAGAGAGGGAAAATAATGAAGTTACAATAGGATGGGATGACAACTTGCAAAGGATTAGATGCGATAGACAAGTAGGAAATAAAAAATATGTCCTGAAGGAAATGAACATATGACCATGACGGTGGATTTTGATGAAAATAAATGGTGCCCCAAGAGAGACACAAATATGGCCATAATGGTGGACTTCGATAAAAAGTTCACTCAACGGAAGGAAAAATATGGCCTCAAAGGAGGACTTCGATGAAATAGATGGTGCCCCAAAAGAGACATAACTTTGGCCACAAAGGTGGACTTTGGTAAAAAGATCCCTCAATGGAAGGACAAACATGGCCTCAAAGGAGGACTTTGATGAAAATAAATGGTGCCCCAAAAGAGGCATAAACATGGCCACAATGGCGGAATTTGATAAAAAGGGGCCTTCAACGGAAGGATAACACATGGCCTCAAAGGAGGAATTTGATGAAAAATATGGTGCCCCAAAAGGGGCATAAACATGGCCATAATGATGGACTTAAAATGAGTGAGGATTTGGGAAAAAATAGTTTATATTGGATGAATGCGAAGGAGGTAGACAAAAAAATGTTAAGGAGCAAAGTCTTCTAGTGATAAGGGATTTGTACAGATGATTTTCTCAAGGGTGAGGGAAGGTTGTTCCCCCACTGAGTTAAATGTAAAGAAGTTAAAGAATGTCAAAAGAGTTTAGATGATATTGTTTTATATTTGGATGGGATAAACGGTTGGAGACTACAAGTGTGTTTGGAAAGATAATCAGTACTGATGGACAATGGAGGACCTTCCTTAGGAGGAATGTTGTGGGCTAGAGGGATATTAAGGGATGATATGGATGGAGGAATCATGGGAAATTCAATAGATGGGATATGAATTGGATTCAATGTAGATGGAGAAGGAATTTTCCCCTGAATAAGGAAATAATCTTTCTCAATAAGGTTGTGGATGATCATTTGAAAGCCCTTACAATTTTTCTTCGACAAGGAAAGATTGGGGAAGAGATAGATGGCTTAGTGTAGGGTGAAGTCAAATTGAGAAGGGAGAGTAAGAAGGAAACAGGCTCAGGGATGACACGTGTAAGGTGTTTGGTGGTGTACCAATGGCGGTGGGGTGTTGGATGTTTGTAGGACATAAATTTAGCTCTTCAAATGTACAAAAATATAGTGGAAATTACATAAATATATAATTAGATATGGTGCTAAAATTGGAAGTAATTTGATGTGAATACACCTTGCAGCCACTATCACAAAGCCTGCGTCAATTTGTAACCAAGTTGGAAATAGTTGGAAGTAGCAAACATTGAAAGCTTTAGTGTATGCATGTGAATGTGGTGGATGGGAGTTCTGGTAGAGGAGAATGATGAGTTAAGTGTGAGGATAAAGTGCCATGAGGGGAAGCAGTGTTAGCAGGTAGTTAGGCAGAGCCGAGTTGGGTGGAGAGGGGATGTGGAGGATTCAGTGGGGAAGTGGTTGATTCGGCTGGGTCACGTGAGTTGGGGACTGAGTGGTTAGAAGGGAAGCAACATGGTGGAGTGAGGGAGTGGGAGTCGAATGGACATTGGAGAGAAGTGTTTTGGGAGGTGGTGGCTCGGGGAGATGGGAGCTTGGGTTGGTGGGAGGATGATAACATGGTGAGTTATGGGTGAGAGGGAGGTGGCAGGAGGGTTGAAGTCGGTGGGAGTGAAGAGAGGTCGGCCTACATGGGGACAAAGTAGAGTGAGGTAGACGATGGGAGAATTTGGTGGGAGTGGCTAAGTGGAGGGGTGTTGAGGATATGTATGTGTGGGAAGGGAGGAGTGGAAGGTCAAAGTTTGTGTGGGTTGAGTGGGGAGTCGTGTGGATCGTGAGGAGTGGAGGGAACGAGTGGGCTCGGTGAGGAGAAGGGTAGGTCAGTTAGGGGGGATGGGGAGTAAGATGGAGATGGGGTAGTTTAGGGTAGGGTTAGGATGATTTTTTTTAATTATTATATATATATATATGTATGTATGTATGTATGTATTAATAAATAACAATAACAATTAAATTTTACACCTATTATAAATGAGTCAATAAAAGACCCTTTCAAACGAGAAATCTACTTACCCCAATGGTGACATAAATGACTACCTGTGCGTACCAAAACATATGGATGGAGATAATACCAAAGGTCCTGCAAGAGGGTGAGTCTACAAATGAAAAATGTGCAACATATATCTAGATTGATGCAATGCTATACTTACAATAAAACACAATAACTATTATATGCACTACACCTATATAAAGTGAACAAACAGAAACATGACCAAAACTTGGATCTGGTCCCATCGGGTGTGCCAAATGTTGATTGGAGTTTCTTGCTTCCTGTCTAGATTAGTGTACGAGAAATCAACAAACACAAAACAACGTCGAATATGCAAGGGCTTAGTACCTTGGAGATGGTGATGGATGATATGGGTGTAAAGTCGATGTTGAAATCCTTGCTATGATCCTAACAAACCTGAAGCTCATAGACACTAGAGAAATATTGATTAGATATTTTATGTAGGGGTGCATGTAAAAGTAGATCCGGGAAGTGTTAACTTCCTCAGTGGTTGTCAACCCCCGTGTGATAAAGAATAATGATAAAATACAAGATAAACAAATAACATGCAAGTTGATAAATATAGGAACCTGACGTTGCAGGTATGTAGATGGTACTATTGATCTTATTAGAACATAATGTGTAACAACATGAACTAATGAATCATGAGTAGAGTATCGTGGGGATTATAGTGTCATTACACAGACATCATGAGGATACCAATGATAAATAAGAAGCTAAGAATTTAAAACAACATTTTCTTAAATTTTCTAACTTAACTTTTCAAAGGGGAGAAAGCCCATATTTATAGCCTAATGGTGAGGTTCGACCACAGGTTAAAAGATACTCAGGGTTGGGTAAAGTAACCCTAATTAAAAGAGGTGATGTGATTCAATGGGGCTCACAATTTGACTTATGGTTAAAAAAGGTAAGGATGTGATATGGAGTGGGAAAGATGGATGACATGGTTAGGTGAAATAATAAATTCCATTATTGAAATTAAGAGTGGAGTGTCGGATGGGTGTATTATTGCCCATGAATTGAATAATTTTTGAGAGATGTCAAAATTCAATTATTAAATGGGTTTATATGGAGCCCATTTGATAATTAATTAAATTTGGGTGAATAAAAGGATGAGATATATTTAAATTTAAGAAAAATAAAAGTGAGAGTGAGAATTGAATGAATATTAGATGGCGGAGGGGTGCTATACCAAATATTGGTATCTACAGTTTCCATAAAGGTGGGCTTACAAGGTCGGGAATTCAAGTGATAAGGTAACCAAAGGGTTCGTGTCCTATATACATATGACTTAACGGTGATGAAATGATGATTTGATGTGGTCAAAGGACCATAATTTGATGTTTCCACAAGGGTGGGTTTATGAGGACTTGATGGTGATCAGAGATGTAGTGCTCGAGGAGGTAGCCGATTGAAAAATGTAGATTTTATTGAGTAGATGTGATGTTTTGATGTAAACAACTCTTAGTGAGGTGTATTTTTTATGTAGACTCATGATACACAAAGTTTTTTAGAGTCCAAATGATGCATAATGATACACTGATATGATTGATTTATGTTTGTTGATTTATTTTGATGTGATGTGTCAATGTGATATGTGATCATGACTGTATAGATATTTGATAGATGTAGATATTATGCCTGATGGATGTTTTTGATTTTAAAGTGACTTAAGGTGTATCGATATGTGTCTTAACCATGGTTAAGAATAAAACATGAAACGATTGATTTATGTTGGATATGATTCATTTTTTATGGGAATAGACATGGTGAAGGAACTTACACTCTTGGCCTTATGACAACTGTTAACACAAGATCATCAGTAGGTAGTTACATGCAGGATCTTAGCTATAGAGATGGAGTGATAATATGTACCTACCTAGGACATGAAATGGTTAACACATGTAGGTTGTTTGGGGGAGTAAGGTTCTCCTTTTCAAAATTTTCATAGATAAATGCCCCACCTATACATTTATTTTTGGCACAATTTGATTGATGTGGGAAGTTTGCTTTTGACGGGAAAGCTAATCAATGCGGTAAGATTTCCTAAGATGGTTTTATAATTAATTTTTTGAAGGCTAATCAATGTGGGAAGCCTTTTTACATGGGTATCCATCCTTCAAGGGAGTTGTCTACAATTTTTGACTTTGACTTTTGATTTTTACAGAGATAGCCATCCTTCGAGGGACCAGTCTATAATTTTGACGGATAGCTATCCTTCGAGGGATCAATGTAATTTTATTCATAATTTTTAATTTTGAATAGTTTTCCTTCGAGGGATTAGTATATTATTTTGGATAAGAAGAATCCATAGATATTTTTGACTTTATTTTGAGCTAAGGGAAAAACCCTAATAGAGCATTTCAAGGAGGGGAGAAGAAGTGCGTACATGACCTACACATATGTGCCACATGACATGTATTTAGTTGGTACACAAGGTATATGGATATAATGATTGTGGGGTTCAAGATAAGTAGGAACTTATCCATGTGAAATATGCAATGAACAAAGCTATGGTGCTCATATTTAAGGTTTATAAGGATAGTGATGGAAGACCACATACTTTCAAATCGTTACGATGATAAAATGACTGATTGGTGAAGAAATAAGATGTTTGATGTGACTACTATCATGATGGTTGATGTTTTAATATTAGAAAGGATGCAAGTGAAAGGAATTTAGAGGTTTTAGGTGTACCATCAAGGGAGGCTAGATGATATAGTCCCGACCCATGATATATGGACCAATCCAGTTAGGGGAAAACTTTCCATGTTTACTCCATTCCATAGTAGTGATATTTTTACTGGATTAAGAGGATAGGTTTTATGAAGATGCTCTAGGGGGAGGCATACAAGGTAATACTTTCGAAGTATCATTAAAGAGGATACCCTCTAGTGTGAAAATGTGGCTAAATATAACATGCACTAAAAGGAACGATGTCTTTTAATTTAGGATGATGAAAGCTTCAATGTTGATTGGTTGAGTATATGGTAAACAAGAGAGGATGCGAAACCTTTGACAAAGGAGTTGTTTAAAATTTGGATGGGATATGAGAGGATGATTGATGAGGAGGGGTAAATGATGAAGCTTTGGTTTTACCTTTTCTTTGTGTATGATGATTTATGATTCAGGCAGGTGGGTGAACCATACTAATTTGAGATGGGAGACCTTTAATGGAAGGTGATGAGAATATGTCAAAAAATATTTTTTAATTCCTAATTGAGGATGAACCCCTTGTCTTGTAGATGTAGGTGAGCACACTGTCAATGGCTTGGGTATAGATGTTGATGAGATTAAGGAACCTTCAATGGAAGGTGTTAAAGATATGTCTGGAAGAGGTTTGATAATACAAGATTGAAGATGTCCCCCTTGAACTATAAATGTTGGTGAGGACATTAATGAGGGTGGAGACATAGATGATATTAATGATGGTTTATGATGGTCTTCTTCTAGAAGAATATCATTGATGAGGAAGAGTCGTTGAATTATGGCTCTAAGTACTTTACAACTCTCCATGTGATGACCTAGGATTTGATGGTAGGAACAATTTTTATCTTGATCATACCATGTAGGTTTCTAAATATGTGGATTGGGTGTTTTGATAGGTGGTAATGAGAGAGGTGTGTATAATATTTTTGAGGATATCAATGTAAGTCCCTTTTAGGGGATTTAGATTTTGATTTATGAAAATGCTTAGTAGGACGTATCTTATTTTTACACATGGGTGGATGCATAGATGCCGTATGGTATTGAAACATCATAAGGGTGTTGTGATGTTGATAAGAGAGGGGATATGATCCAAGGATGGGATAAGATGTGGGATTGATAAAATTTGAAGATAGATGAAGTCCCAAAATAGACGAGGAGGGATAGTTTATGGATGAGATACGGTTTGATTGAGTGACATGATATTGAGATAAAGGATGGGGTCCAAAAATGGATGATGAGGGTAGAGATGTAGATGTGATGGATTAATATTATGATAAAGGATGGGGTCCCAAAATGAAAGGTAAAGGTGGAACTACATATGATATGCATTTCCATTTTATAATGTCAACTTTAGGTAAAGAAGATGGTCTTATGACAGATGATGAGAATGAGGTCATGGATGTGATAGGTTTTGATTTTGTAATGTTTTATTTATATAGAGGAGAGGGTATCAAGTCATATGATAGGGGTGAAGCCGTGGATGTGATGGGATTTGATTTAATAGTGTTTAATTTAGGATAAGGTTCTAAAATGGATGATGACTGGAGATTTAGAGATAGGATTAAGTATGATTCATATGAGGGGGATGTTATTCCCAGACATGAGTGAGGTGGGCTCACATAAGTTTTTGATTGGTTTAAAATACGGTTTGACATTAAAATATTTGGTTATAAGTACCCACTTTGTAATGGTCTTCGAGGTGGAGTCTAAGGACTAAAAGGAAGTAGTGGGTGATTGAATAGTAGATGAAGGTGACATTGATGTGTGAGGATTATTGAAAATAGGATCCAGGGATTCTAGGTCTTCAAAGGGAAGTGTTGGTGATGAAATGGTCTCTTCATGGGGAAGATCATTTATAATAGTGTTGATGATGTGACTCGAAGAATGTGTAGTATCTATATGGAATGAATCTATCAAGGGTGTTAGGCCAGGAAGAAAAGTAATGACATCATGCATGGTAGTTTCATCTAGCTCATATGAAGACCTAGGGGAATCCAATGGGACATGTGTAGATTGAGGATCAATATGGCATTCTTCAATGGCTTGGGTCTCTAACTTTCTGGCCATGGTGAAGGCTTTGTCAAAAGTCTGGAATGTGTGGATCTGGAGGGTAGACAAGATGTGATGGGAACATGATCTAGAAAATAAATCGATCAATTCTGATTAAGGCAGTGAGAAGGTCAATTGATTTATAATGATTTACCATCTAGTGAAGAATTCAAAAATGGATTCATTTTTCAGATTGTTTGATGGTAGAGAGGTTAGATATTGTGATTTTACGAGTAACATTAATAGTGAAGTGCTTGAGAAATAAAAAATTTAACTACGTGAAAGAGAGTAAAGAGTGTTGAGGGAGGGATTTGTACCAATCTAAGGAAATTCTTGTCATTGATACATGAAAGGTTCTAAGAAGGAGATCTTGATCATGGATGATGAGATAATATGAGTGTCTAAAGGCTAGTATGTGTTGTTGGGGATCCTCTTGGCCATGGAATGTGGTGAACTCGGGTAATTCAAAATGTAGGGGATGAGGCTTATACAACACTAATGGATGGATGGGTTCATTAAAAACCTTATCATAAGTGAGAACGTGTTTGGATCCCAGAGTAGTGGCTTCCAAATTGGATAATATCTTCAAAAAATCTTGCATGGGATCATTTGTAAGATTAGGAATGAGGGAATTAATATGTGAATGTGACTGAGAATATGGTTGATTTGATTGATGATAGTGGAGAGTATGAGGGTTCCTTTGTTGATGGGATTGATATTGGGGTTGATAGGGGTTAGCTTGAGAAGATATCAATTGAAAATTTGGTTATGATAAAGGTATGTTGGGATACATGTAGGGATGTTGGATATGTTATTGTTGGATGAGATGGGTTGATTGGGCCTCAGTATGTAGGTGTGTATAGGTTTGGGATGTCTGAGGTATTGAGAAAGGTATTGAATTTGAGATAGGTTGATTAGATAAAATATGGGGGATATTAATATTTTGATGAGATTTTGATGGAGGGGATGCGAGGAGGTTTGATCGATGGGATACACTTGACATGGGCCAAGGAGTGATAGTTTGGAAATAGTCTGGACCTAAAGGATAGTCATACGGTTGTTGTAGGATTGGTTGAAAGGTAGAGGTTCCATTGGGGATAAAAGATGACATAAATAGCTCTGGTAACGTGCCAGAGCTAAGTGAAGTTGAGTGAGACATTATAGGTTGATGAGATTGATAAGGAATAGATTATGTGTAGGGGATGTTTTGGAATTGATTGAGATGAAAAGATGTAGATGTAGTGGATGAAGAAACTGAAGATGGTTGTAGAAATGAAGCATAATAGGTAAAATCATATGTTGATGTAGAAGGTTGCTCCATATTAAATGATCGTCAATTGATGATGATACAAAAAATCCCTAAGAGAGATAAAAATGTAATATACAAGTCAAGGAGAATTTTTTTAATTATCTTGATTATAATTTAGATGTGGAGAAAAATTCTTAGAGGGAACCTGATGATATGGTTGTTTTAAGGCTAGTTTTAGGTTTTGTTTAAAGATGGAGTCCTCGATATACCCAAAGGTACATAAGGCCTAAATCTATGTTGGTGTTAGTACATGGCCTAGTATTGGGGCCTACCCCATCACTTCATAGTTTTGCAGTGATAAGGGATTTATGTGCTTAGCCAATATAGTGACAATCATTTTTTTATACTTGTCTAGAACACCGAGTCGACTTCCATATTGGGTGATGAAATACCAATAGTTTCACATGGGAATAATTTTTTGATGCAAGTTGTGTTTTATGTGATTTCGTTGCATGTGAGGGAGATTAAGTGAATTCAATATATGAATCCCTTAATTAATCTATGTGATCAAACAATATGAATGGTTATTTTTAAGCCCAAAAGAATGATTGATTTTGATAAGGACAAAAAACAAAATGTAATGCTTAAAAATTAAAAGAAGAGAAGAAGACTCACTTGAGAAATGCTTCTTTTTAATTTTTTAATTTTTGATTTTTTGTAGCAATGAAATAACACAGTAAGAAAATGCCACCAAAGAAAAAACCTGCAAAAAGGTTAGCAGAAGAAAAAACAATAGAAGAAAATGATGTTAGAGGTTGGTTGAATAAGTAATTAGAAGCATACACATAGATCATTAATGATTGACAAGAATTGCTGGCAATTACAGAGCAGAAGGCCAAACATTTAATTTTTAATAAAATCAAAATGAAGATAGGGACAAGGGTCCCATCAGGCATGCCAGAATGTTCAAAGGTGTTTTTTACTTTCCTACTTTAAATTAATGAAGAGAAATAATAAAAACAAAACCAACCTGAAAAGATGACAGGGTTTATTGATACCCGTAATATAGCTGATGTTGATATTGATGAATTATTGATGTTGATGGATCCAAGCATGCGTAAAACTACTTCTTTCCAATGGGATAAGCTACATGCAATGCACATAAACTTAGAAAAATATGGGACTATATAGATATATGGTGGATTTATTGGCAAAGGCAAGTCTCTTGAAGTTAAAGGACTTCCTTGCAAGGATGTCAATCTGCATTTAAGAAATTAACATGATAATGATAAGATAAAATGATGAAACATACGATATAAGCAACACTGTAAAGGAAAAGGGAATGATATGGTCTAATGATATATGGTTTTCTAATGGTGATAATTTATCCAAAGGGAGTCTAGGGATCACAAAATGGCTCAAAGAAGCAAAGATATAGATGGATGTGTGCTCACAAAGGCAAGTTGAGTGATAGATTTGATTAAGATAACTGATAAACTACTATAGATGGCTCAAAGGATCTTGATAAGGTTTGACATGAACCTGAAAAGGTAGAATAGTGATAGGTAATGAAATCTAGATGTTTGGAAATAAGTCCTTAGGGGAAGATCATGTGACAGATAGGGATCACCGACAATTAAGGTAAATTGCATGTGATTGGGTCTGATTGCCAGCGATCAAGGGAATCACTTATGATTGCTGTGAAATATATATGTTACAAGATAAAGTTGATTAATGCTCATAAATAATGAATAAAAGGGATAGTAATGCAAAAGGGAAGACACTTAACTTGTTCCAATTGATGAATAAAGTTGTGGGGATGAGATTATTGAATAGAGAAGGATTGTAGATGTCATAATATTGCTGAGATGGTGCTTGGATGTTTGAGTGACCTCTAAAGGCTAAAGAAGAGATAGTTGATGTCTTGAATGCTCCTATGATGAAATATGACTTTGTAAGAGGGCTATGATGTAGTAATGTTACAATGTGAAGGCCTTAAGCGACATCCAATTGATAAGATGAAATTGAGGAATCTCTGAGCTAAGTTTACAAGATATCAGCTCACCTCAAATGAAGGCCCAAAATTCAGTTATATAGGGTCAATAAAATCAAAGAGAATCGTTGGTGATTGGTAGGAATCATCGATGATCTGGGATTTGTGGGAAAAAGGTTGAAACCAATTCCCAAATTAGGGTTTTTTTTTTTTTTTTATGAATGGTGTGTATTAGATAGAGGTTATGTGGGTCAGGAAGGTTGTGAAATGGTTGATAAGTTGTTGTTTTTGTTTTATTTGTTTTGGTTTCTAAGTGGTTTTGGGTAGTTTTTGGAGGAATAAAATAGGATTTTACAACTATAGAATGATATTTATGGGGGGTAAATATAATGGGGAGAAATAATACTTAGGATAAGGTTTTTAAAAGATAATATAATAGTGATGTGATAATGAAGGGGTGCTAGTGGATGTAGAAATTGGGATTATCGGTACTAATTTTAGGTGTCTACAAGTTGATATGCTAGAAGATTGTGTATTGATGATGCATTTGATCTTAGTTATTTTTTACATAGACTAAGTATCTTCTTTATTACATGAGTTTCCAAATTTCTATGTTAATTGTTACACATGAATGAATAACTTGGCTATAAATATGATGATTATGCATGCTAACTTATTGTTAAGCATAACAAACAAGGGACTTGGTGGCTGTACATACTTCAAGTGAGCATTCATATTTGTTAGAATGAAGTGCCAAAGTGCATAGCTAATGAGTGTGTAAAGAAAATGATATAGTTTGCTAGGTACAAAATTTACAGAGAATAATATTGATGATACTTACATCATGTTCATCACTTCGCTCTACCCAAATCAGTTCCAGATTGTATGGAAATTAGCTAAGTTCTTTTATTTCCCTCTCTTGTTGAGGGTTTCATTTTTTAAATCTTAGCTTTCTTGCATCATTTCTATATTTTTTCATTTATACATCAGTTACTCTGCAGTAATTATATTTAATTCAAATTAAATTGAATCAAAATTGAAGCAAAATGCGTTCACTTTCATATTTGAGGGTTTTATTCCTAAGATAATAGGTCTCATTTCTAACTTTTTAATTTCAATCATGTAACTCAAACATGCCCCAAAATTCCATAAATCCGAAAGAATGTCAAAAACAAGAAATAAATACAATATTTTGGTTTTTAACTAATTCATGCTTTGCAAAATGTGCACACTTCAATGTTTATGCAATGTATACACTTACAGGAAAGATATATAATATTTTTCATTTAAAATATATGTTAAAAAATTAATTTACATAAACAAAGAACAATAAGGTGCAAATATGGTACGGAATAAGTTGTGGGTTTCATTGTTGCAATAACATGCCTCGTTTCAAACATTTTATTCCAATCATACAACTAAATTATTCCCCCATGATTCTAGAAAACCCTAAGAAATGGATACTGTTGGGCCCCTGAATATAAATTCCAAATCTTAAGGGCACGTAGGCACACAAGGCAGTATTCAAAAGGATTCTTGGAGAACCCAGGGCGCACGCGCCACGTGAAGAACAATTTGGGACTTAGCCACTTTTGGCCTTTTGGGCAGAACACTTGAAGAACGTGTTCCATTTGGATAAGGTTCCAGCCTGGTGACAGGGTGTCCTAGAGGGAATATACCTTACAATAGAAAGATACAAAAAGTTAATCATGACATGGAGAGGCATGCACCCAGGGTGACCCACACCTTGACACTTGGGGCCAAATCTGAGGTTGCAAAGGAGTTTGTTAGAGCTCGGATGCATATTTATACGTGAGCCCTTGGCAAAGAATGGAGATAGAAGTGAGGTAGCGGAGCTCTGTGGAATTACTGCAAGAACTAAGGGATGAAAATGGGTAAAGGATTCCAGTAAGGATGTAATGGGGAAATGGGGAATGAAAATTTTGTTTTGTGAGAATACATGTATGAATCCGTAAATGGTGCATGACTGTAGTCTACCTCTCTGTGATACTTTGTAGTAAGACTATGAATGAATATAATAAGGTTACCATCATGTTTACGTTAGAGATCTACTTCTGTATTATCTTCATGTTTTACTATGCTTTTGATCTTGTATAATCATGGACCTTACTTGAATGGTTAAGTATATTTGTGCATTTACAACTTCTTGGTTCTATTATTCCTGTAGGGCACTTTGTTTTTGTTATGACTGAAGGGGTGTAGAAGCCACCCTGAGCTCTATAGCTTCTTCATGTCTGTTAAATCACTAAGTCAGATTCATGAACTATGCCTTCCACTAGACTCACATAAAAGAGAGACTTGACTCCCTCCTGTGTGCCTCAGGTGAGCACCCAGTGCCCTCTGGATGATAGGTAGGCACGCATGAGGTTTCCTTGCTCTTAGTGGGTGTAAAAAATGACTACATCTAGGTTCTTTTTCTGGGACCTCTTTTCGAAGTTGTAGTGGAACATGGCATACATCATGATATGTGTAAAAAGTGATGGTAGAGCGCTTAACACTTGAAGGTGTTGAAGATTGGTTTAAAAGCACAGAGGATGAATTCGCTCAGAGATTTAGTACCAGATCTAGGTTTGATACGTGAAGATGGGTGGAAGATACTCTTTATCATGAGTTATACAAAACCTTCTTTTGTTGTTTCCCAGTAGAGTTATTCAAATGGTTCTTGGCTTATACATCTAGATCGGGATGGTATTATAAGTCACACCCTTGGACCTAAGAAGCATATCAAAACTTGCAAGATGATGATCTAACATGGACCCATGCTATAGATCATTGGTGAAGGGAGTATTGACTAGCTACACTCTAGAATACGCCATTTCCACGTATTCCTGTCCAAAAGTTGCTGAGTTTGAGTTCTTGTGAGAGCCCAGGGGATCATTTCTACATGTTATTCCCCTTGCGATCAAAATCTTGATGGTAACCATGGGTTTAGAGGCATTTCCTATGGCTGGCTAAACCACCCTGAGTTTTAGGCAAGGAAGTTAGGTTGGGGAAGGATGGCTGATCTGACGACTAAACAGGAAAGGGAGGAGAGACAACTCAAGTATAACAAAGCACGTGAATAGGAGATTGATAGATAACGTGAGATTACAAGTGGGTTATGGAGCTAGATATGGTGGAAAGGAGTTGAGGTTCACGTGGAGGATGGGAACCCGAATGGTCTATGGTACCCCATCTTGGTAAGCACGAGAGAGAAAACCTTGTGGCTTTTGATGAGAGTTCGTCATGAAGAGAAAGAAGAGTCGTTGGCATGCATCTGACCCCACCTAGTGACCAAACCTTGGCACTAGGTTTGTTTGAAAAGTACATTTGATCCATTTGATATCAGTGGAAGCAACTGATCAGTGCCTAAAAGATACAACTTCTCGTTTGGGAATTCTATGGCTTCACACACTATTTCAATATTTTTGGTGGAATGTTTGGACAAGGCACGTATATAGATGGTTTTAGAAGCACGTTAGGAAGTGGCAGAGGAAATACAACTGGGAGTGGTACTAGTTCACAAACTATTAGCGCACAATTTAGTGGGACAATGGGAGCGTTCGAAACGATAAACGTAGGCCCTATACCTAACACAGGAGGATCTAGAGGTGGAAGTGGTGGAGCTGGTGGCTCAAGATCTAGTGGATCCGGCAGAGGAGGGAACACTTGAGGAAACCAAGGGATTGGATCAGGAGGGCAAGGGCCTCAGCCACCTCCTCAAGTATTTTTCGAGATGTCTCTACACTTACCAGATTACAATGAGATAGAATATGTCGTGGAGCATGTGTATAAGTGTGAGCTGCTATGGCGCGCAAAGGGAATCACAACCTAGGATCGAAAGGATAATCAATTTGTGATGACCTTGTAAGGACGCACGTATAGTTGGTATAGAAAGTATGACCCTCATTAGAATTTTGTGGATTATACCGCACTGAGAAATGCATTCTTGGTGGAATTCCACATACTTGAGTTTGAACAAAAGAGCATTAGCTCTCTCAAAGAAATTCAGTAGGGCATGGTAGAGAGAGTGCAGGAATATGATGCATGGTTTAAAACTCTATTATCTAAACTATCTTATGATATCCACCCTTCACAACATGCTCAGTGGTTTTTCAGAGGATTAATCACACCCTTTAGGAGGGATTTATCTCATAAAAAATTCACAGACCTGTGCAAAGTGTTGGAAGCTACTTTACACGTTGAGGTAGTTGGTAGTGTTGACACTGGTGTTAGCCCATTTCTGGAGGCTCAGATTGCTATCATGGCTAAGAAATTGGAGAAATTATCTGCCAACACAGTTCCAGAGATTCACGGAGGGATGTGGTACATAGATTGTAATGTAGAAGGGCACACGAAGGATAATGGTGGGATATGTACTCGGAAGGTGATGCATGATGTAGCGATAAACTACGAAATATGTCACGAGAACCATGATGCAAGTAGGTGCCCCCTATTACAGCGCACGATCTATAAGAATGTTTCTTGTTATTGCAAGATATGTACCTCAACCACACATGACACCAAGGATTGTAAATTGATTGGCTAGATTCATGAGGAAATTTATCTTGGTGTGCACCAAACTGGCATTGCCAGTAGTTCCAAAGGATATGACCATGGGTATGGAGAGCGTGGGATGGCGATGCACATGGAAGAGGGTTTCGCGGAGGATTTTGTGGTCATGGTAACAATGGAGGAAGAAGTGAGTTCCCGGGTGGGATGTGTTTTAATTATGGAGCCAATAAGCGTGAATGTCCAAATCTTCTACAATGCTCTTGGTGTGGAAAAAAACATAAGTACAAAGAGTGCCCAGAGTTATACGAACATACGAGTCAGAAATACCAGAAGGATAAGGGCACTGCTATGGTGAGTATTAAGAAGGTTGATGCATAATGGCTTCTGTGAGTAATACGTGAATAAAAACTAGAGCATGTTATGGTAACAACAAGGGCAAAGTTTACACGTGCAAAGGAGGTGCCTAGGAAGAGACCTCTAGTTTCAAGAGAATAATTATTACATGAGAAGTATCCAAACCTGGCTCACCAGAAAGAAGTCTACCAGGAAACTATGGACGTAATTCCAAGTTTACAAGGGGAGATCCAATGCTTAAAAGAGAAAACTAGAAAAGATGAGCAAAGGAGATCAATAGAAGCACTAAGGGATGAATTGGATGAGGTTAAAGAGGTGTGTAAATTGTTGAGGTAGGAGAATATTATTTCCCTGCTAGGGGCATGGTTGAGAGAAAAGGTGTCGCGCACCGGGTGAGAACACGAAAGGAATATCCTGCATGTAAACCTCCCACCTCACAGCCTTGATTATGACAAAGAGATTACCTTGAACAAAGTAGTGGATGGATGGTTTCTTAGCAACATCCTCATTAACATAGGCGTGGAGGTTAATGTTCTCACTTTGGATGTGTAGCATCAAATGGGAAGACCTGCATTACAACCATCTTCAAATGTGTTGTATATGGAAAATAAGACAAAGGCAATGCCCATAGGTGTCTTGAAGGATGTGACCATTACCATTCAGGGGACTAGGTTCACTAGGGATTTTGAAGTCTTGGCACTTGCTGAGGAAGATAATTTCCCAGTTCTAATTGGGTGCTCATGGTGTTATAAGAATAATGCAGATCTCTAGTTTAGCAAGGGGTACATAAGCTTTGAAAAAAAAGAAGAGAGGGTAGTTATACCACTGGTTGATAGGAAGTCCACCCCTTATATTGAACCCCTTGGAGAGGAGGTCCTGGATAGAATATATGTGTGCTCCATAAGAGATCCGGAGACCATCCACCCTACAGGAGGAGTCATCCAGTTTGATGATGCTCAATCTTTCAGTGATACTACCAGTATAACATGCGATAATTGGGCACATGAGACTTATGAATTGATTGGGTGACATCTGAAAGGATTGATGACCAAGGTAACCACGGTGCGTATAGTTCGGCACCTGGGAGGAAAGGCAATAACCAAGTATTCTAGGGATGCATACCCTGAGGTATTTTTGAGAGAAATGGAAGCTCAATGGAGGGAGGACGAGTGACGAAGTATGCTTGGCTATGTTTTGATAGGCACAATAGCAAGATGGTGGGCCGTGCATAGTGAAATTTTTTTGGAGTGGTGTGAAGTTAGAATTATGCTCACTATTTGATTCTCGAAAAGCAACATACCCATCACTATCAAGGAATACAATGGCAATGGACCTACCTCTTCCCACATCTAGGCATGTGAGAGGGTCTGGGGAGAAGGCACGGAAGCTTTACCACCCTCCCTTTGGGTGCACAAGTTGTATTTAACACTACAAGGTTGCGCGTGCTTGATACATCCATTCTGAAACACGCCGAAAAATAGGAAATTGGCCAGAGTTAACAGTTGACCTGGTTCACACATTCGAGTATTGAATTACCAAACAACCAGTTGATGAGGTGTTGCAGACTATCAAGCGCCTCACTCTAGGGGATTGCACCATGGTAGAAGATAGGTTAGTAAAATTACTTGGTGGACCTAGCTTGGAAGAGCAGTTCGAAGAGGAGGAACCATAAGACATACAATTTAAGTGCATGTGTGCCAAGAAGGAGAAAGATAAGATGGTATACGTTATTAATGGAGAGGAGATGGAGAACCTGAATGTCGACCATTCGATTGGGACATGTGAAGTGGTTGACAGTGGAGATGCATGTGTGCATGTGTACCATGAACCACTTAAAACTAAGAAGGATAACATTGGCTCGGAAGAGGAGCCTAAGGAAGCTATCATTGGGGACTATTGGTCAGACAAGGAAGTATCAAAAATCATCGATTTCTTATGTGAATTTGAGGATTTATTCCTACGCAGATACCACGAGTTGAAAGGTGTCCACCATTCATTGGGGGAAATGAGGATAAAGTTGAAAGATGGTGCACACCCGGTCAGGAAGAGGCCTTACAGGATGAACCCCAACATACGCGTAAGGGTTAAAGAAGAGCTAGACAAAATGATAGCATCTGGTTTCATTGAAGCTGTGGAGGAATCAGAATGGATAAGTCCAATGGTGATCAACATAAAGAAGGATGTAAAGATTAGGATATGCATGGATTACAGAGAATTGAATGCTGTTTGCATCATAGATCCTTTTCCCACCCCCTTTACTGAAGAGATTTTGGAAGGAGTTGTTGGGCATGAGGTCTATTTCTTTACGGATGGATTCTCGGGATATCACCAATTAAGGATTGCTAAGGAAGACTAAGAAAAGACAAATTTCACCACTGAGTGGGGAAGCTTTGCATACACGGTCATGCCCTTTGGGCTGAAGAATTCACCCGTTGTATTTTTGCGCATAGTGGTACAAGCATTTAAGGACTTCATCCACAAATTCCTTCAAGTATATTTGGATGATTGGACAGTGTATGGATTGGTTAGGGACCATTGTGATAACTTGAGGTTAATGTTTGAAATATGTTGGCAGTTGAGGATCTCCCTCAACATCAAGAAATGTATCTTTGTAAATCCTTTTGGAACATTGTTGGGGCATATCATATGCAAAGAGGGCTTACTGGTGGATCCCACGAAAGTTGTAGTTATTGTGGGGTTAGGGGAGCCTACCAGCCAAAGCGTCATGTGAATATTTCTTAGACACATTGGGTACTACAAAAAGTTCATTAAGGGATACGCAAAGATCACCGCGCCTTTGGAAATATTGCTTAAACACAAGAGTGCCTTTCAGTGGGGAGAGGTGCAACAGAGGGCATTTGAAAGTCTAAAATAAAGGATTATCATCGCACCTATTCTACGATTCCCATCATGGGATAAACTTTTCCATGTCCACGTGGATGCCTCTGGTACCACAACGAGAGCCGTCCTTGCACAACCAGGAGAGGGGGTTGTTGATCATCCCTTGTTTTTTTGCAAGTAGGAAGTTGACACAAGCAAAACATAATTATACAACGACTGAGTGTGAGGCATTATCAATGATCTACATGCTCCACAAATTTAGACAATATCTGCTGGCAACTCCCTTTGTATTTTACACTGACCATATGGCCTTGAAGTATCTAGTAAAAAAAGAAGTGTTGAAAGGGCGCATATGCCGTTGAATACTTTTATTTCAGGAATTTGAATTCAAAGTGGTAGTAAAACTGGGGAAGAACAATTGTCGGCTAGATCATTTATCAAGGATTGATTTTGGAGAGGACGTGTAAAGTATCAAGGAAACCATGCTAGATGCACAACTATTCAGGTTGCGGCGCGTGCCCTCAGAACTAGAAGACATTGTTGTTTTTCTCAAGGAAGGTGTGGCCACTGCCAGTGCCTTAGAAAACATAGAAAACGGGATGAGATGCCCTTATGCCCCATCAAAAGTGATGAACCTTTTGAAAAGTGGGCAATAGATTTTGTCAGACTAATATCACTAGTTGTGCAAAGGACTAACTCGCGGTATATCATTACCTGTACTGAATATCTGATAAGGTGGGCAGAGGCCACGCCCACTAAGGATTCCACTATAGCCACGACTACTATATTTTTGTGGGAGAACATTATCAGCAGGTATGGGTGCCCATTAAGTTTAACAAGTGATAGGGGCACTCACTTCTTAAATGAAACAATCAGGATTCTATTGGTAGAATTCATGGTAGCCCATCACAAGACTACCCCTTATAACCTTCAGGAAAATGGAACTGTAGAGGCATTTAACAAAAATCCTTAGTCACACATTGACTAAGATATGTGACGTGGGTAGGCAGGATTAGGATGAAAAGGTATCAACAGTCCTTTGGGCATACAGAAAAATGTACAAAAGGTTGAACAAGGCCACACCATTTCAATTGGTGTTTGGCATGGAAGCAGTTTTGCCAATAGAATTCATGTTACCATCTCTGCGTATAGCACGCGCAGGAGGGTTGGGATGATCAACAAGCACTGGAAGAAAGAATTGATGAATTGATAAATTTGGATGAAAGGCGCTCACTAGCAAGATGGAGCCAAACAACTAAAAAAGTTAAGAAAAAGGCATGGCATGACCACCACATTAAGAACAAATAGTTTGAGGTTGGCCAGATGGTATCGCTATATGATTCTAAATTTCTACGCCATCTTGAAAAGTTGAAGGTTCATTGGTTGGGTCCTTATGTAATTTCATACATCCTTGATTTGGGCGCGTGCCAGTTACAAGCACTTGATGGAACAAAATTACCTAGACACTTCAATGGGAGTAGGCTGAAGCCCTACTATATATAATGTTTCTTGGTGTTTATAAATAAGGTAGTTCTGCCAGTTAGTTTAGAATTTCCTTTTATGCTTTTCCTTTCCTATTTTTCCCTTTCATGTTGTTGTCTTGTTTTGTGCCTTGGGTGCCAGTAACCTTATTACTTTTTTACTTATGATTACACAGAGGACCGCTCATCGTTTAAGTGTGGGGTAAGGTGATAAAGAGAGGCATGGATTTATTCTACCAGGAATATTGGGTTGGTAGACCATTCAAACTGGCCCTATTGAAAAGATGCATTAGGAAGGTAGATGGGTGGCAAAATAAGGCTACATTGGAAATCCACATACAAAGGAGAAAGCACAAAAACATGAGGTAGGCGAAAGCAAGAATCATGAGGATGGAAGAGGTTCCTTTGGCGCTGGTAACACGCACACAAGAGTCTTCTATCAAGATGGATTGTCTGTGTGCCAGGAGGTTGGAAAAGTTTTCGTGCAACGATTGGGCGTAGGTGAAAAATTTTTCACCCAAGGATTGGGTGCGTAAGGAAAAGCACTAAAGTCAGGTTTGTTTGAAAATGCCGCATTAAATATTGTCGTATAGTGGTAGGTAGCCTAGCCTTTAATGCGTAAAAGTAGGAAAAGCTATAAATACAAGGATGGGTAGTTCATTATTTTACTTTGTGAAAACAAGAGTGATTTCCTTTCAAGAGCTAGAGTTTCTAGAGTTGAATCATGCGAAGGAAAATCTCAAAAAATCACGTGCAATCAGTCTGTTAGATCTACAAACCAGAGAATAAGTGATTCATGATTATGGGAAATGTTGTGAAAGAGTACCGTGATCAAAGGAGGAAAATCAAAAATTAGGGTTTGTGCTCTAGGGCATGGGGCGCATAAAGAAAACTCTGAGACAACTCAAAAGTAACCAAGGAATGAAAGAAAAGGGTAAAATGACGGCCACAAAACCAGTTGATAAACCTACAGTACAATCCAAGAAGGGAAAGAGCAAGGGAAAAGGGAAGAAGAGAGAAGAAGAAATCCCTTTGGATACCAACGAAGAATGGTACTCAGAAATGTAATACTTGGATGGGGTTTTTTCTGGGGCAAGAGTGGAAGTACCACATCAGACAGATGATCGTGATCAACTTACAATCACTGGTCGAGTGTAATTGTGAAGGAAATAGTGCTGGAGCTAGTGTGCCCCACAAACAAATGAACACCTGATGGGATGCCAATCTACAGTGACGTAGTCAAGGTGAAAATGGAGAAGGCAGGGCTTCTCCAGCTTTATGAGTTTCCATACTTCGAAAATCCTGAGTGCCTGTACCAATGGTTAATGACGTGCGTACATGAAGATTTCTTCTGCTTCGCAGGGTGTAAAATGTGCATAACTCCCCAGTTAATCTCACACTTTACAACCCTAAGATGTAAAGGGGATGAGATAAAATATGACCTCCAGGATGAGGAGGCAATCAAAGAAACCATTACATCCTAGGATTATAAGAAGGGATCAAGGTATTATGACATCATGGATATCAGTGATCCGGTGATGAAAATGGACGTGTACCTCGTTTCCAAGCTGAATGGACAAGAGAGGTGGACCCAAGTGAGCAAGCCCTAGTTGAATGTCTATAGGAAGGTCACAAAGGGCACCATATATAATATCTCCTAGTACATCGAGAGAAGATGAGATCGTAAGCAGGCGAAGAATAGAGGAAAGATCTTATTACTACGAGGAACATTCGATTAACCTGTGTTCTAAGAGATTGGGGGCTGCATGCTATGATATATAAGTCACATGGGAGCTAGTACCACGATGAAGAACCTTCACTAGCGGATAGGTTCCAAAGATACTTGTGGAGTCAATGACAGGGGTGCCACAAGGTGCCGCTTGGATAAATGGTATACATTCCTTAGGAACACATTTGGGGTGGAATGGTAGATCCCAGAACAACTCCATGTAGCGACTGAAGGAGAAGCTAGTTCACAGTTATACCAGCACTTCTACATTGGTAGATCATTTAGTAAGATGGAAGTTGGAGTCCTGGCCACAAACTCCCCTTCTCATTTACTACCCAAAATTTTTTCTAAGTAGGAGTGAACCGGTATAAGGAGTCGAAGAGAATTGAAACTTGACCGGTCTGAACACACGAGAAATGAGAAAGAAGAATCTGGTTCTACCCGGAGGAAGGAGGGAAGCGACACTATGTTGAAAGGTACGTGTCTGTACAGGACTCAATCGTAATGGCCATGACCTTACCCATTGCTGGAGCCACTGCTACCAAATCTACATACGGATAAGCTAAGTTTGAGAAGGGTGATACATAGAGAATGAAATATCCATACAGATGACCCCATGGGAAGGAAGAGCCAACACCGAAGCGCAAGGAGAAAGAAGAAAAGAAGAAGAAGAAGAAGAAGAAGAAAAAGTGGTGGATAGGTAGAACATAGATATTGTAGGGTTGAGTACCTACGTCTAGAAGAAGAGGAGAACGGTGGTCAAGGAGAAGACCCTAGAATCTGCGAAGCCACCATCCCCTGAAAGAACCCTTTCAGGATGAAGAAAAGACGATTAGGCTCCTTGACCCGGAGTTTTCTACAAGGGAAGAAGAACAAGGGATGGAGGTAACAAGGGTTGAAGATACAGACAACCCGAATGCCTATATCGGTGAAAAGGATGATGATGGAGGTGCGATCAAGAGCCGATAAATAGTCCATGATTTGGAGGAGAGGAAGCAAAGGATACAACTGAGGCATTCATCTTTGTAAGGAAGAAGGACGCCCAAAGGTAGGAAGGGTTTGCATGGAGTGAAAGAGGAGGAGGTGAAGTGAAGGGGCCGAAGTAACAGGAGCATATATGGCCCAAGCTCATTAGGAGGAGGTGGATGAAGAAGGCCCACCAACAAGGGAGGAGGGAGGTGGGTAGAGAAGAGGTATGAGAAGATAATCAATACCTTGATCGAAAGAGGAGTTGGAGTGCAGCATGAGTTAGTGCTCGGAAAATTTAGAGAAGAGTAAGAGGGAGAAGCGTGTGGGAGACAAAGAGGACCTACTCTTTTCGGTAACTGTGCCCAAGTGCGCGTAGGGGAAGTAAACATGCGGAAGTGGGGAAAAGAAACAAATGATGGCGTTACATTGATGGGGAAACCCCAATAAATTTTTGTGCATGCGTTTCCAAAAGTGACCATTGCCACCAAGGACAGCTCACACCATGGAATCTTTTGACCATAAGGATGGATACCCCGTGAATGAAACGAGAAGATGCTATCATGGCGCATTCAAATCCACCCCGACGAGCCTAAGTCGAGATTAACCAAGGATCAATATTAACATTGATCGGAGGGGAAGGGGGATAAACCCATTGTAAACAGGTAAAACGATTGGATGAGCCAAAGGTGTAAACATGCAAACAAAGTCTCCATGGAAATCACGGCAGCTCTTTGGACGAGAAGGACTGAACAGACAGGGTTATAGTCTTGGAGACTATTGGAGAAGAGGAAGGAGGAGAGGAGGAAGTAGTTGAGCTGACAAAGGAGATCTCAGCCTTGAGAAATTAATCAACACTCAACTTGTTAGAGGGAGCTTCAAGAAGAGAAGGCTAAAAGTGTGCCAAAGTTTCCAAGAAGGTGGAAACTCATTCTCCTAAGCAATTACACGAATCACCTGGACCTGACCCTCCTGCACAAAAAGTATAGATTATCCATAGGAATGGCTAGAGCTGAATTGGATCCCTCCCCACCAAGGAAAGAGAACCGTTGGCCTGGGAGTCGGCAGGGGAGGATAGCCTGTGTGCTTGGAAAGGAGAAGGAAAAAAATTTGAAGGTCATCGCCGCGCGTGGATGAATACACTAAGGGTGCCTTTTGACATAAGAAAGTTACAAAACCGCAGGGGTCGCCTACGGACCATGCACCAGATCAGACAAATTGACAAGCATACTACTTGACCGAGTTGATGAGGCTGAGCTGAAGGAATTCAGAGAAAGCAATAAGCCGGCAATAGAAGCTAAGATGGAGAAAGGATCATAGCCGAGGTGGAAAATAAATCTGAATCCAGTGAGAACCAGAGTCTCAATCAAAACCCGGCCTAAAAGAGCTCTACAAGGTCATCACGAGAAGATGGATGCCCCCCCTGGAAAGATCACGACTGAAGAGAAGGAGACTATGGTGGGAAAACCATTACCACACAAGGGGGAAGGGTTACCTTTGATGAGTGAGACACCTTGGTTCCCGGGGGTGACATATGCACTAAAGCGAAGGAGGAGGAGGAAGGGAAGTCAGCACTTGGAAGTACACTGGAAGGCCCGACTATAGAAAAATTTTCCCATTCTTATTTAGGAAATTTCTCACCCCTAGTCTTCCTCTCCCCAATTATTTATTCTTTCCCCCCATCTTTTCCAAGAAGCCTTGTATTATTTTTGGTACTGCATTTTCTTTCAGAAGGCTTCCTGAGGATGGAGACAAGTGAAGTGTGGGTAAGGTAGGTAATGTTGGGCCCTGTATATAGCTTCCAAATCTAAGGGCGCATAGGTGCACATGGCCGGAGGAAGCGCGTAAGTGAAGGCGCACAAGGCAGTATTCAAAAGGCTCTTGGAGAACCCAGGGTGCACACGCCATGCGAAGAACAATTCGGGACTTAGCCACTTTTGGCCTTTTGGGCAGAACACATGAAGAACATGTTCCGTTTGGATAAGGTTCTAGCCTGGCGACAAGGTGTCCTAGAGGGAATATATGTTGTGATAGAAAGATCCAAAAAGTTAATCATGACATGGAGAGGCATGCACCCAGGAAGACCCACACCTTGACACTTGGGGCCAAATCTGAGGCTGTAGAGGAGTTTGTTAGAGCTCAGATGCCTATTTATACGTGCGCCCTTGGCAAAGAATGGAGATAGAAGTGAGGTAGCGGAGCTCTGTAGAATTACTGCGAGAACTAAGGGATGAAAATGGGTAAAGGATTCTAGTAAGGATGTAATGGGGAAATGGGGAATGAAATTTTTGTTTTGTGAGAATACATGTATGAATCCAGACATGGTGCATGACTGTAGTCTGCCTCTCTGTGATACTTTGTAGCAAGACTATAAATGAATATGATAAGGTTACCATCAAATTTACCTTAGAAATCTCCTTCTGTATTATCTACATGTTTTACTCTGCTTTTGATCTTTTATAATCATGGAACTTACTTGAATGGTTAAGTATATTTGTGGACAACTTCTTGGTTCTATTATTCATGTTGCATGCTTTGTTTCCGTTATGACTGAAGGGGTGTAGAAGCCATCCTAAGCTCTATAGCTCCTTCATGTCTATTAAATCACTAAGTTAGATTCATGAACTATGCCTTCCATTAGACTCACATAAAAGAGAGACTCGACTCCCTCTCGCATGCCTCGGGTGAGCGTCCAGCACCCGCTGGGTGATAGGCTGATATGCATGAGGTTTCCTTGCTCTTAGTGGGTGCAAAAAATGACTACAAATACCCAAAAAACCATTCAACTTAAACAAACAAATCTAAGGTGTAAAACAAAACATATACACACATTGATTGTGTGAAAACACATTGTTACTCTAAATGAAATCACTTGACACCGGTGATAACAGGTCCTCTTCCATCCAAAAAGTGGATGGAGAAAACTAACATAATATAATAATGAAGCAATAGTTGGTGCCAAAGAGTAGGGAAAACAACATTGAAATGATGTGCGACAGTTTTTGAGTTGTGATTATTGGTGATGGAAAGTGGGTGGGTGGTAGAGGAAACCACATTAAATGTAATGTATATAAAAATATGGATATTAAATGTTATTGATGGGTTGTTTTTTTCCTTTTTAGGCACTGATAATATATTGTGGATATTTAAATATATAATTAGGGTTTTCTAATGTATAATTATCCGACCAAGTAGGAAAAATTAAGAGTTTACAAAAAACAAAATTTATATAGATATAAGACATTTAAGAGGGCACAAAAATCCCCTCTATGGATTAACAACTTGAAAAACTATGAGACCATGTTTTATTTTTGTGAAAAATATTTTAATTGGTTCTCTATACCTTAAAGTTAGGATCTCAACTATAAGTCCTCTCCCCTTGTGTTCATGAGGATGCATATAATTAAAATTGTACAAGTGTTCTTGGGGATCCTAACTTTTTTGTACAATTGTAATCCTAAAACACAAAAATAATAAATATTTTCTGTTTACCACTTACACACACACAATGTTTATGCAAAACTTCAAGAAATGTCAGGTTCAAAATTAGGGTTTATATTTTTGTGGGATAATTTATTTCAAATAATAGTATATGCTTCAAGGTAATGGGGATTTACTACCTATAATTACTCTTATATTGGACATGTTGGGTACTTACTTGTACCCAATTATACAAACTATATATTTTAACTTTCAAATAGCTCGCACATACTTTAGAGATGAGGTCTATATGGATATTGTAGTGGGACATTGTGATATGTTAGATGGAATGAATGGAATGGCATACATGTTAAGTAATTTTATGTATATGAAAACATACATCAAAATGTATATGCTTTTATGAGTAGAGTTGTTGAATTTTTTGATACCACTACTATCTAAAATACCAACATTCAAAATCTTGGAAAAATGTCATGGATATTGAGTATCAGTTAGTGATGAAAAACAACACCTAGTAGTTTGTCAATTTTCCACTAGGGAAGAAGACCATTGGTTGCAGATGGATATTCACAACAAAGTACAAAGAAGATGGGACTATTGATAAGTACAAAGAGAGATTGGTAGAAAAGGGATATGTACAAAAGGAAGGCATATAATTTGAAGAAACATTCATTCCCACAACTAAGATCAAAACGATTAGGATGATATTTTCTCTAACTGCTCAGTTTGGTTAGATATTCGATTAGATGGACGTGAAAAATGCCTTTCTAAATGGATATCTACACGAGGAAGTCTACATGACTCAATATGAGGGTTTTTTTGTACCTAGATAAGAAAAAAAGGTATGTAGATTTAGAAAATCAATGTATGGCCTTAAATAGGAACTCCAGGCTTGGTACATCAAGATTGATGAGAATCTTGTTCAACATGGATTTGTGAGGAACCCATGTGATCCCAATATCTTGACGGTCTATTCATCACTCAAAGAAAAGAGAAGATGATCGATGCAATGAACAAAGATCTTAATCAATCATTCGACATGAAAAATCTTGGACGCATGCACTTTTGTCTTGGATTGGAAGTATGACATAAGGAGAATCATGTTTTGTTTCTCAATTAAAATATACCAAGACAACACTCAAGAAATTCAGGATGATGGATTGCACACCAATTATTACACTTAAGGAGAAGAGACTTCAATTATATAGTACAAATCCATTTCCTTTTGTAAATGAAACTCCCTATTAATGGTTGATTGGGAGTATCATTTACCTAGCATATACTAGACCAGATATAAAAAATTTAGTTAGTTATCTTACCCTATTTATTTAAGAACCCAAATTTTTTCATTAGAAAGAAACAAGAGAGATTTTAAGATATCTCAAGGGTACTATGTATCTTGGTCTAGAGTATAAGAAGAATGATCATTTCATCTTAACTGAATATTTGGATTTAGATCATGAATGTAATATTGATGAAAAGATGCTTATGGATTTTTATTATTTTTAGCATCTGGAAAAATATCATGAGGAAGAAAGAAACAAAAATTTATTTCTCACTCTTCTACATAGGCCGAATATTGTGTTGCATGTGGATTTTACTCTGAAGCGATATGGATTTGTCACATACTAGAGGGTCTTAGAGTACCACAGGAGAAATCCACCACCTTGTATGTTGTTAATGAGGGTGTTCTCAAACTTGTTTATAATGCAGTGTTTCATGAGAGAACTAAGCATATTGAGGTACAAGTTAATTTCATTCATAAGCATTTTTTGAAACACAATATGCAGCTTCAGTTTTGTCCAATAGATGAATAGTGAGCATATATTTTCACGAAGTCACTTACACGTGAAAAATTCTAGTTGTTCAGATATTTCCTCTCCTCATCTCTTGAGGAAATGCCAAATTAAGGTGGGAATGTTAGGTAAAACATATTTTAATAAAAGTAATTATGCATTGTATTTTACCTTGGTTAGTATTTACCATAGGTAAGTTTGTTTTTACTGTTTACTATGGTAAATAGTTGTTTAATATTTTTTTTATTGTTATATGGTTTTATAACCATATTTGTTTTATATTCCCATATAGTTTTATGGGTTATTTGTTGGATTTATTGTAGGGTCATTGCACCCGTAAAACCATGAGTTTGTCGGTACATGGTTGTGATATATACATACATACATACATACATACATACATACATACATGCATACATACATACATACATATAATATTACAACCCTCCTATGCCTTGTATGTTTATTATTTCCATATTAATAAAATATTGCAGGCTACCTCCACATTTCCTCCCACAAATAATGAAACACATAAAAAGGGGAAAATATCCTAAATTAAACTTTCACTTAGTTTATTCCTTTGGTTGGGTTGAGGAAGTTTGATGGAAAAAGATTTCTACAAAATTTCTTCATTCAGGCCAAGGAATTAGGTTGCAAATAGTTCAAAAAAAGGTGAAGGAAGAGAAAGGGAAGGGTGATGGAATTTACTTAGAGTAGATGGAAAGGTGGTATGAAGGTAATATAAGGAAGTATTATAGAGGTATAGATTAGGGTTGTTTTGGATGTAGGAAGGGTATGTTCCACAACAAACTCCCATGACATACTATAATTTCGACCACCCCAATCCCAATGCAATCCTTAAGACATACACTTAAATAAGATTAATGAAATAAAATCATGAAAGGATAAATCATTATTGAATTAAAAATAAGATGTATACATATTACCTAATTGGATATAATTGTGTATCACAATACTTTAATATGGAATGGTCTTTAAGAAAGAAAAACAATAATACAAAAATAAAAATAAATAAATGTAAATGAATCAATAATGATAATATAAACATAATGAAATATGCACACCCAGAATTACCATTCCCTATAAATAGACACATCTTGAACTTACAGTCTCAACTATGAAGGAAATAAAACATATTTAGTAACCTTAACAATACAAGATTGAAAAGAATATAATAATGCAAGCATGCATAAGCGATACTAAAAACTAAGTATGTTCAATGTAAAGAGCTTTCAGAAGGAGGATTATAGGACGGGTCTAACTAGCTTATAAATGGGAGGTTAGATTAGCTATGAAGGCTTGAAGAGGTCATAAAATATGTTCTATTTCAAGCTCGATAGTTTATAAGATGAAATGAATTAGGTCCATGAAACCTAGAAAATTGTGTGAGGTGCATATATATGAAATAAATTAGTATAGGAAGCTTGAAAAGGGTGTAAAATAAATAAATAAAATAGGTTTTAGGTTAGGTATAGATAGACAATATCCAGTAAAACATGACTACAAATATGGGTCACTAGAATGTAATACTCAAAGTCTTAAGAATAACTAAAATGAATCCAAGATAAAAAGAGAAATGATCGAGAGACCATCTTGAATGCCCAAATATGTAGTTAATAATCAAAAGGAATAACTTAAGGTTAATTTCTTAAACCCTAATACTTATTGTAATGTTAAAATATTTGAAAGAGATGTAGAAAATATATTAAAAAATGAGGAAAAGACTTAGAAAAAATTCTTCTTAACAATGGGTGATAAAGAAAAGAGAAGGATAAATGGGCTCCACCAAGGTGCAAAAACATTCTTTATATGATACAAGATACCCATACAAATTTGGAAAGACTAAGAGTTATTGACATCGAGTTGTAAGGGAACTCAAATCTTAAAGATTGTTCTTGGCCCAATTAGTGAACTATGTGTTGAAAAAAAATGCACCCCTTGGTTTATTTTCCTTCAACCTCCCTTTTCCTTGGGAAGGAATCTCTAAAGGTGTTTCCCACATGTCTTTAATTTTTCTCAATAAGTATTTATTTTAAAGTAATGTCTGTTAGTGTAGGATTTATTTTCCTCACTTTATTTATATTAGCATACTAAGGATATTCCACCTCACTTGGAGCTTTCCTACACTCATCGGATATGCTTTCTTAGGTTTACCAATTATGTTGAGTTAGCGTAATGATTTTAAAAAATAAATTTTTATTATAGCCTAATTGCAAAGTAATTGATAGAAGTAATGAAGTATAGTTGCTAAATACACTATGACATAAGAAATAAGTAAATAAAATATGAAATCCTAAGTGCAAGAGAGAGAGAAGGACTTAGCTGATTTACGCCTTGTAACCTAGAAATAATCTGAGACTGGGGAAGAGTGATAAAAAAACTAGGGCATACCATTATTATTGTTGCTTACAATAAATTTTTGAATCCATCAAACAGAGTCATGGACATGGGCACCCATGGACTAGGTCAGGCATGCTTGGGCACTCAGAGACTGCTACTAGGATGCCCGTGACTGTGTAAATGGTTGGAATCTGATTTTTAAAATGGTCGTACAAGTCTTCACTGTTACTTCCTATTCGATCACTTGATATGTCACACCTTAATCGATCACCAAAGGTACATGTAACCTGCAAAATATAAATGTTCACCTACACAAGCCCACAAAACTAAATCAAACCTAAAAAGAAAGCCATGTAAAATAGAGAGTTAGGACCAACCCCGATGGTCATTTGACAGAGTGAGCTTACGACCGAGCAATGCACTATATCTCATAGGATCTATGTAGTTCTTGTGAGTGTGTGTGAGGATTGATGCCCTAAGATTCCCCAGTGTAAGTTGCACTTGATAGCGGGTTAGCTGTAGAATGTAGCAATTTAAGTAGAATGTATGGATGGAATAATGAACTTTCCCTTCCTATGTAATGTATGTTGAAAGTTGCATGTAGTCCCTTGTCCCTTAAATGGATGCTAGATGGATGTATTTAGAGTGCTTTAGATGCCTTTTGGATACAAGCTTAGGTGATAGATAATGATGCTTAGAGCTTGGTCCTTTATTTTTGATCACATAGCTATGTATTTATATGATTCCCTTAGTTAAATATTCGTAATTGAAAACTGGAAGGCTGCCCCATAAGTGAAATAAGATGCCCAAAAAGAGTGAGTAAGATCTAGAAAGAGAGTCAGGGGTAACCCATAGGGGACGATAGGGTGCCGTAAATCAACCAATCATTTTTTTCTTGATCACAGACCCTTATGGAGAAATTAATTGTGTGGGTACATAAAAGATACAATAATTAATAATACTGACTAGGCTAATCAAATGCAATGTAAGACCAATTAGAAACCACACTCCACATAGGGTTGATAATGGAGGCCAAGGACAGTCATGCCCACATCTTCTTATTTCACAAACTAGCTGAATCAAGCCATTATAATGATGAAAATTTAAGTATGTAATAAAATTAGGACTACTACAATGGAATGTACAGCCAAACCTGCATGATTTTAGTTGATCCTCTATATTCTCCCCAAATTTATGTTGTTGAGTGACAATAGTATGGTAACATACAAGTAGATAAGAGACTGCGTGGCCTTGAGTTGATTCCAAAATAACCACATTGGTCCTGACGAAACTATGTGCTGATTGGACACAGTGCTTCTTGGAATTAATACCCAAAGAATGACCTCAATGGAAATTACTGCATGAAAAACTAATGTGACCCTAGGTGCTAATTCTCTAGATATCAGCATTGTACAACAATGATCCTCCTTCACTATTGTTGCTACTTATTATAGAGGATAGAGCTTCTAAACAAGAAGAGTACGACTGTAGTCTGATGTCTTGAGTGTATGATAAATCACCTCCTCCAATCTGCATTAAGTATGTAAAGAATAAAGTGTACACCTGATGCAGAATAGTGTAAGTGGATTACACAGTGTCCTACCAATGATCTATAGATACAAGTAATTTGGGCCCTCCTCCACAACAAGAGTGATCTAGATGGGTGATCTCGTGCTAAGTGTGAGATTTTAGGTGATTCATGCCCAGCTTCGAGTTCTTCTTCATGTCGATCTCATGCTCGACGACGTGGATGATCGAGCTCCAACATGAGAAGAGAAGGTGTTCAATTTGGCATTTACACTGACGGTCTAGTTAACAAATAATAAATCTCACATATCCTCCCGATAAGGTGCCTACTTAAATAATAGGTAAATCCTTGATTTTTTCATCATATCCTGATAACAAGTTCTGATTGGTCGATTATCATTGTTCCTATTAAAAATGGATATGTAGGAGATTAGTTCATGCAACTAATTTCCTATAACAAATAATATAGGATTTTAGGCATCTTTGATAGGGGCCTTTATACTTTGAAACTAAGCCTTCATAGAACACTGTGAATTATGATAAATGTGAGGCACTAATTATCTGTGCCCCCATACTGCCTATAATAATAACCTAAGACTTATACTCTCCATAGGTGCCTCAACGCGCTACTATAAGAGCTCTAGGTGTTGGTGTCTGTCCTTGTACTTCTGACGGCTAAGAAATGGTTGGGCCATTATGTAACTGTATAAACATGATTTTTCTGTATTGTGTAGATTTTGAACTATAGCCTTGGAGCTGGACCTGTAGGAATGCATTATGTTCGCATAACCTAATGTATGACCCCCAACATATGGGGCACATGCGGTGATCCCCGAGTTGGAGTGGTGCGGTGCTGATTTCACAAAAATAAGAGGTCGTGTTAAAACCTAATTTCAGACTCCCACGTACTTCCAACTCACTTCTAGAATACAAGATTTGACATAAAAAATAAGCTAAAAAAATATGAAACCCTATGTATAAGAGAGAGGAAATGACTGCCATCTGATTTAGGCTACTGAATCTTCCAATTGATGCATCCATGTGTCACCCCCATAGATGAACATGTTCCCTAGACCATCTTTGACCTATACTATGCTAAAATTTGGAACGATGCTTCCCAGGTCCCACATAGGGTGCACTCCTACTGCGTCAAGCCTGCCTAGGCACTTGAGTCTACTTCTAGGTTTAATCACAAATGACTTAGGGAGGAGTCATAACCATATGGATTTTTCTGGTGTCACACAATTATCGCTGATGTTCAATGTTGCGGCCACATTGCCCATTTACACCTTGTATCACAAAATATACCTAGATAACTTGTAACCCAATGGTTTGCACCTAGTAAAACCCTCAAACTACATTAAATCACACAATTGTAGAAAGATGGCTAACCATGGGTGACTCACCTATGAACTCACCAATGATAGCTCACTTGATTGAGCTTGGTACTTCCAACTTCGCATTGACTTGTAAGTGTAACTTACCACACTCCATGTAGTTCTTGTCGTAATGTGTGAAATAATCGTGGCCACGTGGAAGCCCTTGTGCAAGTGTACTTGACCACGTGGGCAATAGCTTTTTTATGATCAAGCTGTAAGATGATGATGTCTAGATGGAACAATCGAACTTCCCCTTTCTATGCAGTCTAAAACAGAAAATGAACTCATTTTTGTCACCTTGTAATGGATGCCAATATATATGCCTTGAAGTCCACGTCACTACCTTTAGATGCAAGCTTAGTTGATGATCTGTCGATTCTTAGAAATGTGGTACCAAACTTTGGTACAAATACCATTTGTATTTATATGATTCCCTGGGCTCAATTTTCCATAATTGACTTTTAGTCAATGGAAGATCTCGTAAGAGTCTAAGATTCCACAACTGATAAAAGCAGATCCTAAGAGAAGTGTTTAAGATAACTTAGGATCCTCCGTGCCCAATGAGGGCACGATGATGCGTTGTGTAATGGCATCCTAGCTAGGCGCTGGTGTACGAAGTGATAAAAAATAAGCAAGTAAAGTTCTGACTATGCTATAGGGTGTGTAAGAACATAATAGAAAACAAGATATTAAGTAAACCAAGGCCAAAGATAGCTGTCAACTAGTAGTTTTCTCACTTAGGAATCATATAAATGTTAGTTTGCTTTTAGGACATAGAAAGGTACCCAAGTGTGTGGGATTTTTTTTCTACATTTATCCCCCAGTTAATGTTGTTGAAGTAAAAACTCGAAAACATAAAGTAGATAAGAAGATGCATACTTGATAATCATGTAGAGTATGATGATGATAGCGTGTCAGAGTGACAAATGAAAGCGTGAAGTGATAAAAATGAGGTGTAGAAACCTAAGAAAGAGGAAGTGATCTTAGGGGTGAAGCATATGCACTGTACCATGTTATACCTTATTGTTGTGCTTGAATGTTGTGCTTGATGTAAGGTTGTTTCTTGTTGCATATTAAGGATAAATCTGCAAAAGAAGAGTGTGAGAGTAGTCTAAGTAATGTATTATCAAAAATTTGCAAAAGTATGTAAAAATGTAGTACATGGAATGTGTGCACCTGACTGAACTTGAGTGTAAAAGAATATAAATTTATCCTTAAAATGCTATGTATAGGGCCAGTTTTTTAGGTGATCTCATGGAAAGAGCAATTTTTTGAGAAATCGCACGCACAAGAACGAGGTTTCTGAGTAATCTCATGAAAAGTAGTGAGTTTTTTGGGTGATCTCATGCCACGAAAGAAGGGTGTTGGGGAAATAAGTCTAGTGTTACTCTCCATTGCATGAATGTTTTTTGAATATGCACCACTATGCAGATAGTGTTTTCCTATTTTGTTCTATGTTGTACCTGATATTAGTTTCCAATTGTTCCAATTGAATTGATAATGGAGATAGACATGCATTCTGATTGCTAGAGGATTGTGCCTATACTGTGAAAACTACTCTATGAATGTACTAGTGAACTTTGTTGATATGAGAAAGTAACTGTATCTAACCCCAGGACATAGGCACTGCCGGACGAGGTCAGGAGCACCCAGGATGTTAGTGTCTGTATCTGGGTGCACTGGAGTCTGTGCTAAATTAAGGACCCAAGTCATATTTTGGGTTACTTGTATGTAAACTATACGAATACTGTGTTCCTGTAATGTGCATATATTGTACTGTAGCTTTGAAGCTACTGTATGGGGTGACTTGATTCACCCAATGTATGCCCCCCTCGTTTTGGGGTGCATGCGACATCACTAGGAGCATGTGGCCCAAAGAGAGGACCTAATGCTGAATCTAAAGTGTGTCCCTATGGGGGAGGGAATGTGCATGGTAGAAACCAAGGAACATACAAAAAAGTGGCTAGTGACATGTGTTAGTAGAATCAAAGATAGTATGAAAGTAGAAGAGATAATGTAACAATCAAGTAAGCAAGTAATAAAAGATAGTAACGTGAAAAGTATGGGTTTCAGATATGGGACATCACTCACAATGTCACAAGACAATCAGGGCCAAAGTGGCCAAAAGCATACATCGTGATCATACAATACAAAGGGCATATCTCATAAATAATAGCATAGAATGGAAAACCAATGTCAAGCAAAGTGTAACAGGATAACCATGGTGCCAAATAGTCCTACAAAGTAAATGTTTCTCATGAAGCACCCGTTAGCATGTTAGAAAGATAAAGAGTATGTCAAAATGTGTATCAATGGAATAAGTAGTGTGTTAGTAAGAATAAGAAGTAGTAAATAATGAAACAATAGCACCTGTGATGTGTAAGAGTAGGAAATGTAGATGCCCCTAGGAGCCTTGAAGTGGAATTGGTAAGAGGTATAATACCCAAGCATCATTATTACATGTAAATATCTGTAGGAAGTCATGCATTCACAACTAAAGACAAAGTGAATGTGCATGTGTATATAGAAAAGATATTGACATAGTAAGTATCCATCTAGCATGGGAAACAAAGTGTACATGTAAGTATAAGCAAACAAGAATAGATGCAACCAAGATATGCAATATATTGTGTGTATGGGTGAAGATGGAATGGTATGTAATATGAATGTGATAGGAGAAGACATTCCCCCCAACGGATGTGATGAGTATGAGATGAGGTTCATTTATAAAAGACCCCTCAACAATTAAGAATGAACCATAGAACAAGAGTTCCATCATCAGGAAACGGTTTAAGAATGTGCGCTAAAAAGATAGATCAATGAAGCATAAAGTGTAAAGTGTGAATGTGGTGAGGTTAATTTCATATTTATACCCTCAGCAGTTGAGTATGAACTGTGGAACTAGAGTGCGTCATAGGGTAGTATGATGTGTGAGACTAGAATGTATAGAAGATTGTGTATCATTGAAGCACAATAGTGTGAAATGTGTAGTGTGTGAGGTTGATGGATGTAGTATGCCCTCAAAAATATGTGAACCTTATCACTTGAGAGTGCAACAGGGTAATGTTTAAAATTGTTTCCTAGAAATAAACCTGTGAGGTTCATTTCAGATATTAGACCCTCTGTAGTCGAGTATGAACTGTGGAACTAGAGTGTGTAAAGGGCAATATTGTGTGCTAGATGAATAAAAAGTGTATAGAAAGTGAATGATGTGTATCCAAATTTATACCCTCAATAGTTGAGTATGAAATAGAACTAAGTATAGGGAAATGGTGATAGAAGATGTGTATCAAGTTGTGTAATGATGTGTAGAGATGAAGTATAATAGGGATGATAGACACTTGATGATGTTAGGAGGGGGGGGAGAAATAAACATGATGCCCCTTAAGTGTAGGACGTGTATAAGAATCAAGTAACATCATCTAGAAGATCATCATTGTCAAGATCATAGCCAATTGGCCGTAGATCAAATATAAATATCCATTAAAGAGTCATTACGTAAATTATACATGCCCATAACATATTCTTCATCAGTGAAAGGTGGTTGTGGAAACCATGTGTATACTAGCAGGTGAAATTTTGAGTATATCCAAGAAATGAATCATTGCAAAAATATAAATGTAGACAAAAGGCATGGGAAATGTGATACTAGTGTGATTAGGATCCAAAGTTCCCCCAATGTAGCTCAAGCCAAGACATGTCCAAGTGTAAGTGGATAGGAATGAGGAGTATGTGCAAGGAATACTGATAAATGGAAGACTCTGGAGGCCATAAGATAACAATAACAAAGACACATCCATGATAAAGGTGAGGAGAATGAGGCGGTGGGTGGAGATGATCCAATGTGAATCCAAGTCGAGGCTAAGTCCATCATGTGTGCAAATGGTGTTAAAGAAAGTGGATCGAATGGAATATGAGGCCAATAAGAGTTATGTATGAAAAGAGTGCATGTGAAAGGAGGTAAAATGCTAACACCTATGGTTGCATAGAGTGAGATGAGGAAAGGTATCTAATGCACGTATTAATATATCATTAGAGAAGAGACATGTTGGTGGTAGAGGCAGGATGTTCTGCAGTGAGTTGATAATCATCAGTGAGATATGTAGGATGGGGATAGGGTCTGAATCGTGATATAGAAGTGGAGTAGCGTAGTAGTAGTGATTGGGTCTAGGTGAAATATTTTGAATGGGTCACGGTTAACAACAATAATATATGCATAGCCATCATGTAGGAATTTAATGCATCGATGAACTATAGAAGGTACATTTCCTGCATAGTGTGAAGCCATGGCCTACCAAGTAATGCAATTGTACTGGATTTTGGTGTTGATAACAAAGAATACCGTAGGAACATGGATTTTATACTCCAACTGGTGGGAGGTAAGGTGATAGTGCCCATGCATAGGCATGTGTAGAAGAATCATAGCATGGATAGAAATGGATGATGGAATGACATTAGACTGAGGAAAGACCAAGTTGGTGAATAAATGTGAGATTACAAAGATTGAGCTCTAGATCCATTATCAACTAGTACTCACCTAATGCTCCCATGTTATAGGAAACGATCCTGGATATAAAGAGGAGGATCATTGTCATAAACAAGAAAGAGTGGTAGCTACATCAGATGGGAAAGTAAGTTTGTTCTAGAAAATGCAGATACAAATAAATTATATACATGGTCTGTAGGAGTATTGATAGGAATACGTACTTATTAACCAGGAGAGAGTTGATTTTAGCCTTACAATCAGGATTATCTTGCAAGAAGGCATAGATGGATATATCCATGGTGAGAGGATCTTAAGATAATGAAATTAGGGAGGAAGTGAGTGATCCAAGAGTGTTTGAATGTGGGTTCACCAAATGATTTAACAAAAATAGAATTTTATGCTAAACCTAATGCAGTGTAATTGATAGAAATGATGAAGTACAACTGCTAGAATACACTATAACACAAGCAATAAGCTAATAAAATATGAAACCCTAAGTGCAAGAGAGAGAGAGTAAAGGACTTAGCTGATTTATGTCACTTTTCTTGGAACTGATATGGACCTGGAAAACTTATGAATATGAGAGGGTAGACCATTGTAACTGTGCACTGTAAAATTTGCAAACTGTCGGATAAGCCGGACTAGGGTTCTTGGAGAGTGGTTTAGGGGCACTTGGGTGCCAAATCTACTACTGGGTACTTGTGATTGCATACAGTGGTCAGAATCTTATTTTTATGGTGTAACACAAGTGTCACTGATATTCATTTTTAGTCACTTGTATGTCACACCTTGATCGCAGAATGTACCTGTAACCTGCAAAAGAGATGTTCACCTACAAAACCCTCAAAACCACATCAAATCCCATAAAATAAAGATGTAATGTGGGGATTCGGGCTGACCCCTACATGGTTACCCGACTAAGTGAACTTACAACTGAGTGTTGCGCTACATCTCAGACTTCATGTAGTTCTTGTGCGTGTGTGAAATAATTATGCCCATAGGAAGACATTGTGCAAGTGTACACTTGATAACAGGTGAGTAGTTAGATGTACCAATGTAAATGGATGTGTGGAAGGAATAATGAACTTCCCCTTCCTATGCAATATATGCAGAAAATACAATCCCTTGTCCCTTGTAATGGATGCCATGTATAGATTCCTTTAAAGCATTTTAGGTGCCTTTAGATACAACCTTAGGTGATGATAATAGATGATTAGATCTTTGTCCTTTATTTTGGTCACATAGGTTTGTATTTATATGATTCCCTTGGTTGAATTTAATAATTGAAAACTGGAAGGCCAACCCATAGGAAAATAAGAAGCCCAAAAGATAAAAGAATCCCAAAAAAAGTGAGTAAGGTGGAAAGAGGTCAAAGGAACCCAGAGGGGACGAGCGTGCCTAGGCGCTGGCATCCTAACTAAGAGATGGTGTTTGAGGTCATGAAATATAAGAAAGTAAAGTATCGAATGTGATGTAGGGTGTAAAATACTAGAAGGAATAAATAAATGAAGAAAAGAGGCCAAAGATAGTTGTCAATTACTAGTTTTCTTTCTTAGGAATCATATGAATGCAATTATGCTTTTAGGACCTAGAAATGTACCCAAGTGCGTGATTTTGCATCTACACTTACCAGTTGTGTTGAGTTAGCTTACTAATTTTGTGGAGTTAACTATACTACCAGTATCAATTAGTGAGATTTATTAACCATTGATTTGGGTGGTAGTTGCATTCACATCCTATATGTACATTAATTGCATCATTCTATCTCATTGAGTGTTTGAGTTGATTTGGAGCCGTTCTTTCCTTGTGAGTTTTTTTATCATATTGCATTTTATTGTTAGTTATTTTGATTTCTACAAGTTCTCGTGCATTTTTTTTTCATCAGAGATACAAAAAATCTAATATGGTATTAGACAAATTCTAGTAAAACATTTTGCATTACTAAGTTATTTGCATTTTTTGAATACTTCATTTTGGTGACTGAAAGTTCATCTACAAATAGATTTGACTCGGTCTTGATTTACTGTGATTGTGAGATTAATTTTACATAGACTTGGTGTTGGGTGTGTTTTTTAATGGTATTTTTGTCTAGTTTGTGGTGTATACAACCTATGTATAAGCTTTTGAGGTGTTGTAAGTCCAATCTGGAAATTACATTTTCAAACTTGTATTAGAGCTTCCACAACCCTCCTTACTTGGTTTTAGACCCTGGTATATGTTTTTTTCTTCTAAGTAATATTTAGGTAGCCCATATTGGGAGTACAAGCCCTTAAGAGGTTAAAACACACCTCATATACACATTGAGGCTAAAACATTAGTCATTTTTAACCTAATACATGATAGATTTGAGTACTGGATGCCAAGTTTTGGTTTTTTTACAACTGGGACATCCTCTCCAAGCTTGAACACCTAAAATAATTCACCAACAAGAAGCAAATCAACTTGAATTTTTTTTCATTGGTTTGTACTGCATAAATATGGGATTTCAAACATATTGCATATCTTTGATGCCTTGATTTAGACATTTTTCACAACATAGATGCCCCACGAGCTCGCCACAGTCAATATCTATTTTTTTTAGGCCTATAAAGGTTGTTGGAAAATTTCTTCAACTCTCGTGGAAAGTTTCAACAGCTTACACAACCCATGCAAAACACAAAAACATCCCTAGAATCTCGTAAAACATTTTTTTGTGTTGTGCATTTCTCAAACTCACCATTATGCTTTTGCAGTCATTCTACAAGTGTGCACCATCCTTTTTGTGCCCTCATTCATCCACCTGAAGACTTCCGGCTCTGCCTTTGCTGGCTATTACTCTTCCTTTGCTCTAGTTCTTGGTCTGGGCAGCACCAATAACAAACAAAACAAGGAGATAAAAAAATTTAGTGTTTTGACCCTAAAAACAACCCAATGCATTCTCATATGGACCCAAAATAGCTAAGGTGGATAATATTTTAAAATCCAATTTTAAATTTGCATTAAAAAAATATCATTTTATGCCCTTTTTTGATACAAGTCAAGTTAGGGGTAATTTTTTATTAAGGGAGGAATAGTCATTTGGTCCTTGTATTTTTGCCTGAAGAAGATGAAGGGTGAGGCCCAAGCTGGCAGGAGAAAAATTTACCATAAAAAAATTAAACCATTTTTTTTTTCATTCCATCATGGCTCCAATGATTATACGCACAACCCCCTTTCCTCTCATTTCCAATATTTTTTAATCAGTTTGTAAAATTTTAATTAAATAAGCCATTATTTACAAGAAATTTTATTTGTTGTAAATTTTGATCAATGGATCATATTTTAGCACTGTTTTGGTCAAAAGTGAATGTTTTCTTATGATCCACATGATGGCTTGATTTAGTTTTATAAACACACAACTTTATAAAGTGACGCATTCTGGGGGGTTCTTGCAAAACTCTATTGGGACTTGTACTTTTCACACTAAGTTATAAAGTGCCATATAGGATAATTTTGGGGGTTTATCTACATTATAGATATTCTTTGGTCTATTTTTATTCCTGAATTTATGAACTTTCTATCTTGGAAGGAAGACAATATCAATCATTACACTATGCACAAGTTGCTACCCTACCTCCATCATCTTGTTCCTGAGCCTTATGAGCCTCTACAGAAGAATGAATGGTTTAATAAAAATGATAAGGTCTATGGACTTCTTAGTCTTACTATTTCTAGGGATATTTTACATTTTTTCAAGCATACTAAATTCCCTTTCACTACTTGTACCATTATCTAACAATTGCATGGTGACCTTGTTTCACCATCTTAGAGTGACACTTCCCTAGACCACTCTAGTACCACCATAGATTCTCCCCTTCTCACATCCCTTTCATTGCTGAGTGTTCTTCTACACCTACTGCTACTTATGAGTCTCATGTTGACCATTCACCATAGGATATTTTTATCAAGCACACTTTCCCTATGGTTGCCTCCACAGATCTTATTATCATCTACATTCATGCTTCCATTCAATCTTCGTAGCAGTTTTCTATTAGAGAAACTTCCTCTGAGATAGATGTGATCATTGCCTCTTTTAATCCATTGCATCTTGATTTCTTAGTTGACGACACTCCACACACACCAGTTTTTACCTTTGAATGCAGTGATGTTTCATCTTGGACTTCCAACAACTCTTCGCAACAGTCTTCTCCTCCTACTTCATGTTGTGATGCTAATACATTCTTGTCAAACATTTATCTCATTGAGCAACCCCTTTAGGACGAGTATCTACCTGACTTAAGTTGTCTATTTACATATTCCACTTGTGTTGCATTGTAATAATACGCTCTGATTGATCCATCACACATTCTAGATGAATCATTAATCTCTCTCGTTGGGAGTGCCTATCTTAGGACATTTGTCACTTCCACTATTTTAGAGATGTTTTATGATCCACCACTTCTTGTGGATCCCTTTGTGAGGGTTATTATCTCCCTCTATTTTATTTCTCTGATAGGTATACTGCAGTGACAATCCCATTGTATTTTTTGCACACTTTTTCCAGACCTATGCCACCTTTCAATTACAGACTAGATACAGATATAAGAGTACTACACACTTCTTCATGGAGTGGGATAACTTTTAGTTATCCTTTTTTTACTTCCCAAGGGAAATATTATTATTCGGTGCAGGCGGATTCTCTTCAGTATTTATGCAGTGGACCACATCATCACCACTCTTCTTAGGGGACCTTCTTATCCTCACTTATTTCTCTCTCTACTATGGGGGATGATCATTATACGTAGGTACCTTATTAGGTAAAGTTACTTGGACCCATTTCCTCTTTTTCTCTAGTTTTCTTGAGTGATTTTCTTGTCTCTCTTTTGGGTGGAGTTATTTCCCACTGGGTTTGAACTCCTTTGACTCTATCTTTGTGAGAGATGCATTGTACGTGGGTACCTCATCGGGCCTTGTTTTCAAGACCCACTTTTCTTTATCACTTCCCACCTAAGTTGTGCTTATGGGGGGTGTCAGTGTTGGATTTATTTTCCTCACTTATAGCTTTCCTACACTCATGTTAGCTTACCAGTTATGTTGAGTTAGCTTACTATTTGTGTGGAGTCAAATATACTGCTAGTATCAGTTAGTGAGAGTTATTCACCAATGATCTAGGTGGTAGTTGCATTCACCTCCTATATGTAAATCAATTAAATAATTTTATTTCATTAAGTATTTTAGTTGATTTGGAGTCATTATTTCCTTGTGAGGTTTTGATCATATTGCATTTTATTGTTAATTATTTCAATTTCTACAATTGCTTGTGCATTTTTTTTTCATCAGAGATCTAGAATATATAATAATGCGTTGTTCTTCTCATGAGCCTTAAAGGATTAATTTTTTTATCCTTCCTACCTTAAAATTTCTTATTTACCACATAATCTCTTGTATGTGTGTTCTATCAACCACATTTCTTTATCTCATCATAGTGATCGCCCAAGGCTTATGTGTGTATGTTTTCTTTTACCTCATAACCATAGTTTACAGTTGAATCATAAAGTTGTAACCTTTAACTGCAAATGTTCACAATTGTGACAAAATTATAAAGAGCCAAGACACATCACTTCTATCGTCAATTAGTTCGTAGTCCCATGAAGTGATATTACAACACTTGAACACATTAAGATCAAGATTTACAAGACTTAGAATTCTCAAATAGGGAATTATAGTGACTGAAAATGAATTAAAAGTGGCTAACATTTTCAACACAAACATAAAGGATATTAAAGTGAAAGGAATATATTGCAGCCACATGGTTCATAGAGCCAATAAGAGATTCAATAGTTAATGCAATAGAGAGTTCAAGTTATGAGAACATGAGATTGTGGCATGTGATGCACAATATCATAAAGGGTAGTAACATGAAGTGGCATGTAATTTGAAAATGTGACTAAGTATGAAAAATATAAAAAAATTTAATTGTAAAGAAAAATGGAGAGAATAACAAATCTAGATAGTCCACAAGTCATGTAGTTCAAAAAAGTTTTAAAGAGGTTGTAATGATAAGGTGTTATGAGATTGTGGTGCTGTTGGGGAGAAACTTTCTTGGGGTACAAATTTGTGGGTTTCTTGCCACTGCTCCAAGATTCTAAGTCCCTCTACTTAAGCGGTGGATCTGCCATATATGGATGTATGAGTGAAAGTGATTTTTCTCTCAGTGGCCTTATGGTTGGGGATCTAACAGGGGCACTCCAATGACCCCACGGAAAAGATAGAAATCTCTTACTAGGGAAGAATTTGTCTAAAGAGTGGGAAAGGGGGTGAGAAAAGAGGCAAGAGAACTAATGTTACATATAGAAAATCAGATTCTTGCACACACTAGTTGTAAGAAAATCAGATTCTTGCACACACTAGTTGTAAGTTTCATCGCATACACTAAAATTAAGAGGAAAAAACTCTACAAGTAGAAATAAGAACAAATAGAATTTAATGAGTACAAAGTATCAAGAAATCCCTTAGTCAAAGAAAGATAGAAACTCCTTGTATTGATTTCTCAAAAAAAAAGTTATACATAATGGAGAAATGGAGGAAATTTGAGAATGAGGGAATGGAAGAATTTGGCTATCTCCTTTGTTCTCTCAATGCACTCTTGAGTTTACAAAATCAATCACCAACCCCTTGAAATAGGAATGGATTTACAATTTATAAGAAGAGAAAAGACTCTTAAAATAACCCCCAATGATACTCCGTATGCCTTGAAACTTTTCACATTTCTAGGAAAACATTAAGTCCCCTTTCATAACTGAAGGGTGACTTATTACATTTGAAAAAACTAATGCATGCAAAGAAAATGTGAAACCCCAACACAAGATTATAATATTTAGGAGAGATAAATTAGGGGGAGAAAAGAGAGGAGAGAGAGAAGGAAGAAGAAGGGGGAAAGAAACATTGATGATGAATAATTTTCCACCGATGAAGTCCACAACACCTTATAGATGACTCGATGGAATGCACCAACATGAAAATATCTAAATCCCCAAACTCTTTGCACTTCGAGAAGATTCTTTGGATGGTTTAAGGACCCCTTGGGTTCAAGTGTTCAAAAACACTTATTGAATGACTTCATTCATGACCATGAACACTGACTCATAAAGATCCTTTCCAAAGAGAAAGGAACTCATAACTGATCCTGCCAAGTTGAATGAAATGTTTCGTTGATGACCACAAATTCCACCCTACACATGATATACATGTGACCTGAACCATGTAGTGAGTTTTAAAAAACAATGTCAAGTTACCTAAGGTGGATCTTAAATTCCATGTGAGAAATAGCTATAATGATCCTGAATGATGATGTTGACCTGAATGATCATCCCTTTATGTCCTATTGTGCCAAAAATACTCGTGCCCAAATGGGAGACTTACTATTTTTGGTAAGAGGTGATTTTTGCCTCTTCTTTACCATCGTGATGCGATGAACTACCTCATTCATTCTTATGCACACTACCTTCACCTTAGCCACTTCTTGGGGTGACTTACTATTTTTAGTAAGCACCCATATAAGAGATCACTATTCTTTTTCTCTGAACACTCATTCTAACTTCCTAGTGACCTTCAGTGCAAGCTAATTTCACCACAATTGATTTTGATGATTAATTTTCAAACATAGCAAGTCTATATAGGAAGAATTACTATTTTTAAAAAGTGGATTTCTATCGCTCGGTTTGGGACAAAACATATTTTTTTTGACTTGGATCATCATCATGATCATAGCGTTTGAATTTCATTTTATTTTTCCCACTAGAATCCTTGGAAATAAAATTTAAATTTTTCTCCTGGTAGTGGTTTCGAGCACGGAGCTACCATGACGGCCATTAATGGAGCTCAAAATTTATAGGTCTAGTTTTTGACTCCGTTCATGAGAAAATCAACTCCATTGTGATAGGTTTTTCATTTAGAGTCCATGTGCAAGTTTTTAGCTCGTTTCCATTTCCAGGTTGATGGGAAATCTAATGAATGTGAGCTAGTGCATGAAATGGGGATTTTGTAGTAAAAAATGATTCAGGGAACAATTCAACCTCCCATTTTTCAAATCTTGACAGTCTTGGAAAATGAGGAATTATAAAAAAGATGAAATCTCAATATAACTTGTATTTCAAAAGATATGGAGACTTTTTGATTGGAAGACTTTATGGTTATCTGGCAAAAAATCTTCGTTTTCTCTTCGTTCTTCATTGTTTCAATCCATCCTTCCTCTAAGATCACTATGTTTTTATGGAGTGGAGGATTCTATGACCATGGTAGAACTAGTTTGGAACATCAATGGTGGATTGTGTGTAGATATGAACATAGCAATGATAATGTATGAACTGTGGAGAAGAAGTTGGAAGAAGTGACTAAGTACCGAATTTAAATACATTCAAAAATTGCATGCCAAGTGGGGGGATGTGAAATTTTGTGTCCCTCATGTCCCTTTGGCATTAGAGGATGAAGGGGACATCAATTTTCATTTTGCGCCTCCATGCGATATTTGGTAAAAATCCAATGACAGAGTACTTACCTCTAACTAGCTCCTAGGGGCTAGAAATCTGCACTGGAGAGGGTCACATGGATGAGCTAAGGGATTATTAGGGCTCGGTGCATTTTTATGTCCCTCATGTCCCTTTGCAAAAATGGATAAAGGAGACATCAATTTTCACAATGCGCCTAGTGTTGACAGTTGTCACGATCTGATTGAGCGAGGGAAAGGCTCCTGCAAACACCTTGGAGCTGAACTAGCGATCCAGGAGGTTCCATGAGTGACCAAAGGGATTATTGGGGCTGGGAAAAATTTATTTTCCCTCATGTCCCTTTTCTTGAGGGATGAAAGGGACACAAAATTACGTCAGGCTCCAAGAGCTGACACGTGTCCTCTTCAAAATTTGACTAAGTATGAGGTCTTGAGAGAGATCTTAAAACAACGATAACATAAGCACCCGATAGAAAGTTTTGGTGAAATTTTATATGAATTTGACTGAAATTTTCATTTTTAATCCAATGATGGGTATCTTAGCTCTTTATTCTTCCATCTATTCCCTAAAAAACCATATTTTTGATCTGGTCCCTTACTTGTGAGAAAAACTCCCTACAAAAATATTGCAAAAATATTTTGTGAAAAAAATAATTTCACCATCTTGTAAGGATTGTAATTTCCTTTCCAACGATATTTTTTTCTCCAATTTCCATCTAGAGCTCCTAGAATCACTTCCTAAAGTTCAGTTGCTTTTTTGGCCTTATGCACTGCCTAGGCCTATGAAAAAACTCATTGCAGACCTATTGCGCCAAGGTTTTATGAAAAATATGATTTCTTGAACTTATAGGGTTTTGAATTCCATTTCTAAATATGTATTTTTTAGTTCATAACTCCTTCTATATCTCTCATAATCACTTCTCGAAGTTTAGTTTTGTTTTGGGCCTTATGCACTGCCTAGGCCTGAGAAAAAACTGATTTCAAACCTATTTCGCCAAGATGTTGTGAAAAATATGATTTCACCATATTTTTGAGGATCTTCTAAGCTTGCTAAAAAGTATTTTGTTTCCTCATAACTCCTTACGGAGCTCCCACAATCATCCAACGAAGACAATATACCTATTTTGACTACCTTCTCCCCAAAGGGGCTAAGACTTGGTCGTATGAAAAACCATGAGACTTCTGTTGGAACATAATGATTAAGTGGTTTAGCCAACCTTTAATGTATATGGGTCCATCACTAATATATAGGTTAATATTTAGTAATATGAAATATTTACATTTCTATTATTAAATATGCTAACCTAGGTATATACTTTAAGTTAAATATTTAATATCATGGAATGATTATATTTCTAATATTAAATATTATAAACCTAGGTGTATGTGTCAACCATTTTAGGTTGAAAAGGTGAGTTGGGAGACATACCTTATCACCTTATATAAAAAGGACTTTAGGTCCTCATTTGATATATTTGAGAAATATATCAAAGGTGTGAAAATCAAGTGATTTGGTTTTACCCTTGGTAAATAGGGTTTCAAAGGAGGAGTTGATATTACTGGATGTAAAATAAGTTTTCTGAAGTAAAAGGTTATTTTCAAAGTGGTTTTTACCCTATTGGGGTTTTCCACTATAAATACTGTGTCACCTATGTTATTTATTTCCAGTAAGTATTTATTTATTTACTTATGTTATGATGTAATCTTTATTTAAATATTTATTGCAACATTATGTAATATGTAAGTTGATTAAATCCGTATTTATTAGAATCCTCAAATTTTAACATGGTAACAAAGCGAGGTAAATTAAATAAATTAAGATCAAATATTGTATATTTTATTTATTTAATTTGTACGGGTTTTTTGAACCAACCCGAAAGGGTATTTAAAAGTATCTGGTGCCCTTCTTTTTTTCTCCAATTTATTTTGGCTTTACATTTGTTTAATTAAACTCTCAATAAAATTTTTAGGGCTTCAAATATTTACCTACGTGAAAATCACATATAGAAAAAGAAATGATTTATTACTATATGAAATAATTTTCATGTTTTCTATAATTTCAAATATTTGCAGGTTAAATATTTCAGAAGGTAAATTCATACCCATGTTCTTTGGTCCCCTCTAAAAGGATTCAATTTAAAAAACTATAGTTTATAGTTAATCTATAACTATATCCTATATAATTTGAAAAAAATATTATTATTTTTAAATAAAAATATATATAATATTTTTTTATTAATGGTAAATAGTTTTGAAGGGACTATACCCTGTTTACATAGAGGGCCTAAAATCTAGATATAACATTAATAGGTTCCACAAAAAAAGGATCAACATCTAGAATAGGTGTTAAATCCAACCGTAACCAAAAAATTACAACCAAAGGCAAAAAAGAGCTAGCGCCTGTAACCATGCAGTAAAAAAATAGCAAAATAACAACAAAATGAATGATGAAGTTTGGTGTCTGCAATAAAAACCCGCTTTACTTCTTGGCAGCTTTGGTAATTCTATCTTTAATGGTTTGTAGTGAGGTAAAGAGAGCCACCGTTGTCATATGTGTGGGGTCCTTAGCATCTAGCTTAGTAATGGTTTGGTTGCTCTCCTTGTCTATTCCCCAGCAGAGTGTTTGGTATCCCACTAAGCACAGAGATGATGTGAATATGCTATTCAAGAAAATAACTGATAGCATTAAAAATTGCCATGCTATGTTCATGGTGATCCTTAGCTCTTTGCATCCAATTGTCCAAGGAGTTAAGATTTTTATAGATGTCCTCCACTTGCTTATTGTCCATCTCGGTACCCTCTTCCATCTTCCTTTTACCTTTTTGCTTGGCCAAATGCTACACTTCTTCATTCATTTTCCTCATTTCATTCTCACAAGTAATCTAGCTTTTGGGGAGTGTTGTTTCCTTCTTTTTAAGAGGCCTCTTCATGGCCTGCACTACTGAAGTGTAGTAGGTTTTGGATAACTTCCATTTCCTTACTGCTGCGAAGGACTTTAACTGAAACAGGGATTTCCAATTTGAGCTTCTTCTAGTTTCTAGTTTTGGGCTTAGATGTGGTGGAAGGGATGGGGGTAGGGGTCATGGTGGAAGGAATGGGGGTGGGGGTAGTGGTGGTGGGAAGGGGAGGAGTCGTGCTAGGGAAGGATGGGAGACTAGGGTATTTTGTGACATAGAGCTTGTGTAACAAGAAAATAAGACCTTGATGTAGGGGGTATTCCGGGTATGCTTTTGGAACTCCCAGATGGAGCGTGTTCGAGGGAATTCAAAAGATAATGCAGGAAGTCAAACAGTAATTTTCCTGTGGAAATGGTTTAGGAAAACTAGATGTTTAGTAGGGACTGTGACATATCTCCCTTCCAAAGATATGTACCAGACCATCATACGGGTGATTTCATCAAAGGGAAGATGGGATAGAAATTACCCATAATCCCGTAGTAACAAAAACCAACATCCTCATTATCAGCGGTAAAATTCTTCTCCTCAGCCTTTTTTTTAACCCTCTTGCTAAAGAAACGGAGGCCTTCCATCTCCAAGCTAGTAGCTTCAGCAATAAGTTCTTCATTAACGGGTATTTTATGCCCGTCATACTCCACTTCGCGATCCTTCCAATCCATAGTGAATTGGATTGAAATGATCTGGTCATGCCCTTGAATACGATCAACAAAATTTGTAATTCCACCCTGCTTGAGGAGGTTCCACAACTCTTTGATTTCCTTCCATTCTAGATCACTGTTAGGTTAAATCTAGCACAAGGATCCTCCCATTTCTTCCTCTCTAAAATTATTTCCCTGCTTGCCCTCGAAACCCTTGTTTAAAATGCTGTATGAAATGCAATTGACTTTTTCCCTGTCTCGAATATTAAGAATCCTGCACACATGTTGGAAGTGATGACAGTAAATGTGGCCATAGATTATTTGATATTTCCCACATGGGCGATCTTTTAGCTCCTTTAAATCCCACTCCAAATAATCATTATCCTTACTCCATACTTAAGTGCCCATAAATTTCTTCTTGAATGTTGCTTTGTACCTTCTCAGAGATGTGATTAACATTATTCCAAATAATTAGATTATTATTTATGCCATAATTGTCCAATTCATGAGCAACCTTATTTCCTTCTCAGTATGTGTGCTTGATTTGGATATTTTTGAAGGTTTGATAAATGCTTATAGATTCCATGATGAAATCCTTGATATTCCATAGCTTGGAGGCGAAGATTGATTTAGATTATTAATGATATTTAGTGAGTCTCCTTCCAGAATAATATTTTGTATGTTATGTGTCTGAGAAATTCTAAGCCCCCATAGAGCAGCCAAGGCTTCCGCATAATGGTTAGTTTGAACCCCCATTATACCAGCATAGGTAGCAATTAGACTACCTCTATGATCTTGAATCACTTCCTCCCCCTATAACAATCCCAGGATTACCCTTGGAAGCCCCATCAAAGTTTAATTTGTGCCAGTTGAGATCAGGAGGGTTCCAATGTATCAAAGACCTGTCAATGTTGGAATGTATGCTATTCTGAATATTATCAACTCCAATTTTCCAGTTGGGAAAAAATATGCTCTTCATTCTCAGGATAATCCTTGTTCTTGGGAGGTTTGAATCTTACAATGTTCTCTTTTACAACATTGGTAATCTTTACAAAGCTGACACTTGCAATGTTGCTTAATGTTTCTGAAAATGACATCATTTCTATCTTTCAATATCCTCCAAATAATATGGGGCATTACCATTTTCTAGAGTCTTCTCACAACATAGTGTTTAAAAGGAGGATTCCATTGGGTCCAAAACTGGATGAAGTCCTATCGGCACAGCCTAGGAAACTTTGAAATTAGAAAAGGCATCACTCCATATTTTAGTGGCATACTCACAATGTACTAATAGGTGTCTGATATCGTCATATTCTTTTTTGTAGAGATGGCATATATTTGGAATTATGAAACATTTGCTGTATCAAGTTGTCATTGGTAAGAATTCTTCCCCTAAGAGAAAGCCAAAAAAAAAAGTTGATTTTTGGTGTGAGCTCAACCATCCAAATCCTGCTCCAGTTGAACTCGCTCTGAACAGTTTCAAAGAAAGAATTATATCCATATTTAACAGAGTAATCTCCATCAATAGATTTTTTCTAGACCAATTCATCCTTGACATCCTGTTGACTTAAGGGGATAAGGTCCAACTACTCTTGCAAAGAGGACATCATGTGTTTTAGATCATACCTGTCTACAGTGAGTTTTTTCCATTTCTTCTTGTTACCTTCCCTATCAATGTAATCCATGATTATAGTACCATACTTACACTCAAGGTTGTCTCTGAGTGCTCCAAATGTGTCAATAAGACTGCAGTTAGTCCATTTATCCCCCCCCCCCCAAAATTTATATCTCTACCATTCCCCACTTTCCATTTACTTCCATGCCTGATGAAATTCCTGATCTGAACTAAATTATTCAAAAAAATGGATCTATAAGGAATGTTCTCTTCCTGAAGAAAATATATGGTTACTTGTTGATTAAGGTATTTGGCCTTAATTAGTTTAATTGAGGGTTGGTTCTCTGAGAGAATTATCCAAACCATTTTTACAATTAGATCCTAATTCATTTTTTTGATGTCTTTTATACCCAGGCCCCCAATTTTTTTGGGAATACATACTTGGTCCCAAGCATCCAAGTGATATTTAAATTTATCCTTCATTCCCTACCATAGGAAGTGCCTCTGAATCCTCTCAATTTTTTATTTAAAAGTAGATGGGATATTATAAAGTGACATGATATATATAGGGAGATTCTGAAAAGTGATTTTTATGAGGAGGCACTTACCAGCACTTGAAAGAATGGATCCTTTCCAACTAGCCATTTTCTTTTGAAATCTTTCCAACAGGTCATTCAAGACTCTAGTTGAATACTTTTTTCATACCAAGGGGGAGCCCAAATAAGTAGTGGGGAGTGAACTGATTTTGCATCCTAAAATTTAGCAATTTTAAGCTGTCTTTCCTCAAGGGTGTTAAAAAAGAAGATTGAGCTTTTATCAAAATTGATCTCTTGCCCAAAAGTAGTTTCATATAATTTCAGAATATACTTTGTTTCCTTAGCTTCAAGGATTAAAGCCATTAACAAAAGGATTGTATCATCTATGAATTTATGATGAGAAGCTTCTTGGTTAGTGGAAGTGGGCTTAGATCCTTTCAGCAAACCATCTATGTCTACTTTATCAATTGTTCTGCTAAGACTATCTGTCATAAGAATGAATAGCAAAGGGGATATAAGATCCCCTTGCCTTAGCCCTCTACTAATAGTAAAAATGCCCACTGGCTCTCCATTTACCACCACTGAGAATCTTTCCGTAGTGATGCATGCCTTAATAATTTTTCTGAATTTAGTTAGAAAACCAAATTTTGTCAGAACCTTGTCCAGAAAGGCCCAAGAGACTTTGTCAAAGGCTTTATTCATATCAAGTTTAAGGACCATGTTTTCTTTTTTGTTATTATCCATAGAGTGGATAGTCTCATGGACCATAATCACTCCATCCTGAATAATCCTACCTTTAATGAAACCACTCTACTATTTTGATATTAAATCATTCATAATAGAATGGAGTCTAGTATCAATGATCTTGGTAAAAATTCTATAAATAACATTCAGCAGACTAATGGGTCTAAAGTCTTTCAAATCCTTAGCGTCCATTTTTTTTGAGCAAGCACAATGTGGATGTTATTTAGCTCTTTCAAAATATCCCTAGTTCTATAGAATTCATTCACCATCCTAAGAAGATCATCTGAACAAATTTCCCAGAACTTCTGAAAAAAGTTGACAGAGAAACCATCTGGGCCCGGTGCTTTATCCCCTTCAAGAGTGAACATAGCCTTTTGAAGTTCTTCTATTGTGATATCTTTAGTGATTTCTTTAAATATCTTCTCTTTCAATTTTGTCTTGGGGGATAGCCTCCAACATGAACGAGACTAGCTCATCATTAATGGTATTTTTCTCATTAAGAAACTTTTCATAAAATTTGAGAGCCTCCTCTTTGATGCTCCTTGGTTATTTTAAAATAATGTAATATCCGTTAGCAACTTCCATTATCCTATTGCAGGATCTATGCTTCAGGGTGGTCATATGGAAGAATTTTGTATTTCTATCACCTTCTTTCAGCCAAAGAGCCCTCGATTTAAGTCTCCAAATGGATTCTTCTCTGCTACATACCGTATGCAGCTCTGAAAGAATATTCTTTTCCTATAATTTATCTTCAAGGGATATCCCCTGTGAATTCATCTTGATTTCTAAATCTTAGAGCTTTTGTTTTAATTCTTTTTTTCAAACACATTCCCAAAAACCTCTTTGTTCCATATTTTAACCTGTTTTTTGACTTTTTTAAGTTTTCTGGATAAGCCTAAATTTTGCAGTGCCCTCACCATCCCAAATCCACCATTCCTTTATCCTATCATGGATATCATCATGTTCCATCCACATATTTTCAAATTTTAAGGAACTCCTGATGGGCTTGGTCCAATTGAAGAGTTTTAAAGTAATCGGATTGTGCTCCGACCCAATTCTGGGAAGAGAAGTAAGATGGAAGTCCTAACTAAGAATCCAACTACTAGAGAAAAGAGCTCTATCCAGTATTACTTGAATTAAGTCTTTCCCCAATCTTTTGTTAGTCCAGGTGAATTGATTTCCATGAAGATCCACATCTATAAGATTAAGGTCAGCAAGAAAATCAGCAAATTCATCCATACCTGTGGAAAAACTTAAGTTTCCACCTTGTTTTTCTCTAGGGTTTAGGGGAGAATTGAAGTCTCCCATAATAAGCTAGTTGGCAATATTATGTAGGCTTCTAAAAATCTTAAGATTGGTCCAAAGTTTTTGCCTCCCAATAACCGTATTACGGGCATAGATATTAGAAAGGATCTAATCGCAATTATTATCCATAACATGAAAATTAATAGCAAGATGGTTATTAGTTTTCAACAAGAATCATACCAGTATACTGTCTTTTATCCCAGAATGTAGCAAGGCCTTATGAAGCACATTGAGAATCCACCGCAGCCATGTCGGAGTTTTCCCAGAAATTATGTTTACTAATTTCAAGAACCTTATCATTCATCTTAGTTTCATATAGAAGAAAAATACTAGGCCTACTAGACTCTCATAACTCCTTGATTATTGTTTGTTTAGAGTTTCCATTCAGCCATCTGATGTTCCATGAGATGATCTTCATTTATAAGATTTAGGTGTTGGGATTTCCTGATGGTTTAATTGTTGTTGAGTGCCATCTATAATTCCTTCCTCTAGTCTCTTGGATCTAAGAGCCTTTTTGAGGGTCTTCCTTTTTTAGAGTTGCTTCCAAAGTATACTATTCTTCTAGTAGATGATCTAGTGGTTCTAGATGTTAAAGTTTCCCAGTTGTCCAATTTCTTCTTTTTTTCATGATAGAGTGAATCTAGGATCTTTTCAAATCCTTAGAATCTCTTCTTTTTCTTAGAAATGACCTCTGTAAATCTAGAATTTAGTTCCAGGCCTTCCTCATAGAGGCTGTTTTCTCTGAGTGGTGTTACTTCCCCCATTTCTTTCTCTCCTTGCTTAATGACATGTTGTAATTTTTCTGATTTGATGCTGGAAATGGGGTTCTCACTTTTAGAACTTTTCAGTATTGAATCTTCTGGTTCCATGTTTTCTTTTTCCTCATCCAAGATTTTCTTAATGTTGAACAGAGGATCCGGTTGATCTATCTCGGCTCCTTTAGTTTCAGTCTGAGTTTCAACAAACTAAGTTTCCTCTTTGGAGAGTATATTCACTTTCACTACACCCCTTTTCTCATCAACCTCGAAAACCACATTTACTGGGTTTTGTATATCTAAATATTCTTTGAAGGTTGTGGGTACTCCTAGTGAAGTTGTCGCTGGAGTTTTTGAGCACTAGAGCTTCCTACAGACTCAAGGTTTTCTGATTGGAGTTCTGAACCCCTTTATTCCTTTCTTCTTATAATTCCTCTCAGGATGGTTGAGTGATTTTTCTTCCCTTTGGCTATGATCAGGTTTCGTTTCTATCACCCTAGCTTCCTGCTCCTGAGATGAAACTCCTTCAATCTTTTCATTCTTGCTTTTTTAATCCTCTTGGGAGATATCATTATTAGGGAATTCTCTAGTGAAATGCCCTATACAATGGAATTTATTACATTACAGATGAAAGGTATCATATTCAATATTTTGAAGCCAAATGCCATACTTAGATTACAAATTAATATATTTTGATAGCTCCTGCTCTATTTTAGAAGAAATGCAGAATCTAGCAAAAGCTAGTCTGGATTTTTTTCTCATACGTCCATCAAGCCCAATCAGAGCACCAAGGGATTTAGCAATATTTAACAGGATCTCATCATCCCAAAATTGGAGAGGTAGTCCTGGGAGTCTACACCAAACTGGAATGGTGTTTATATTCTCAATGTTTAGATCAAATATAGGATACCATCTTTTTAGGAAGAGGCACATATTACCCAGGCACCACGGGCCTCCCAAAAGCACCGATTCCAAATCAGCCTATTGATTAAATTTTTCCAAAAAAAAACCCCTTGACATAATGGTAATGCTCAGATCTCTTTTTGGTTTCCACTTTCTAAAAGCCCATTTTCTAATAACATCAATTTTAGGTCTGGAGCCTAGAAACTTACCAACAAGAGAAATATTTACTTTGTCCAAATCCCTATGAAAGCAACCATTTGGCACCTTGAGATAGGTAACCCCTTCCTTGTCCTTCTCCCATGTGAACTACACCTTTTCTGGAGAATGCGGACCCACATTTCTAGTGGGGTTTTGAAGAATCTTATTCTAGGCTAAAGGTGTGGATCCCAACGTGAAAGCTTTCTCATCTTGCGGCTTTTCAACCGTTCGATTTAAATCAAAAAGTAGTCCTTTCACAGCCATGGTAGGTCTGTAATGCAGACATTCTGCGGCCAGTACAACAGAAACAACACTAATTGTTCCTCCATTGCTCGCTTCTTATGTATTTTGTATTTTTTTAGAGCATTAGAAATTGTATGTTAGCATTCAAAAATCATATAAGTATTATATAATATAGAATAAGGTTTATATAATAATTTATATAAACATTATAGTTAAAATTTATATGAGTTTTGGGAAAAAAAACTATATATTAAAAGTCTTTAACACTATTAAAATTACATGGGATTGAGGGAAGAGTCAACAGACCATATTCTAAAGCCTAAGTTTAAATCATATTTAACTTATAAATCTAGGCATATATAGTTTTTTTTAAAAAAGAAACAAACCTAAGTTTAAATCATATTTTATATCATATGGTTAGTTTAAATTGCTTAAAATATAAATTTTTGTTATATTTGGTTCATATATATGTTTAAAAAAAATTAAGTGCTTACTTTTTTTTGGAAAGGTGGCCTGTGTTTATTGTCTTAATACTTATTAAATAAAACCTAACATGTGTCCCTAACCATTTATATTATCCATGTAAGGGGGCGGCCCCATTCATTTATATCTTATAGTTTATAAAAACTATATAAATGAACCTATTTAAAAGTTTTCTTTTTGTATAAGAGTGGGAGTGGAGAATAAAATGCGATAATATCTCAGGTATAAATGTGGAACTCTCAAGTATAAATGAAGAATTAAAAAAAAAAAGCTAGTTTATTGGCTACCCATGTGAAATGTGGTAAATATTTATAATATACTATAGTTTATAATTTTTATGAACTATATGTTGTTTTTTATTTACATTCTATAAAACTATATACCTATTTTTTAAATATATATATATATATATATATATATATATATATATATATTATTACATTATAAATTATAATAGGTTATTATAATGTGTTAAAATATAACCTCCCTAATATTATACAGAAGAAGAAATTCTGGAATTTCACATTTTGGAAATACACAACAAGTTTTGACTTATTAAATTTGACGGTTAAATGACCGTCACGGTATACCAAACATAAGATAATATGATGGTCATTTAGACATCAAATTTAAGCTCATAGGTTCTAGTAAACTTTAACTGTGTTAAAATTGACGGTCAAAATGATCATCACGATAGACCAAAGATAAGTCATTATGACGGTCATTTAGATGTCAAATTTAAGCTGGCCAGATTTTTGTCTACATTAATTGTTTTCAAAAATTTGAAGTTGTTATGGGGTCTCTTCTTCACTTCTATTATGGTCAAAAATATTTTTTATATAAATCTGGGGTATAATGCAGAGCCCTTTATATTGTGGGTTATATTATTTTGATCATGGGATGTTAATTAGTATGCACTGTAATGACAGAATTAGTTATGATCAAATAGTTTCTTTAGATCTATAAAATTTATATTTGATTCTATTAAAAGTGTTGTTTTTATTATTGATAAATATGTATCTAACTCTATGGTACATTGTATATTATAATGAGGTGTGTTTTACAAGTTTAGGAAAAAAATGGCGTTTAGCTATTTCTGTCTTGATAAAACCCAGATCCTGAATGAAACCAACTACAACATTTGGGTCAAAAAAAATTTTATGGCGAGGAAACTCTAGATGATTGTTTCTAGATCTAAGGTTATTTCCACCGGCCCTCAAACAACTGTAGATAATATGAATACGTTCTTGCAACAAATGTAAGATGTTGTTTCTATGATTCTATGCAATGTGAACGATGAGTACCTTCTACACATTGGTAATGTTGAACATCCGAAAGAGGTATGGACATAACTATAATCCATACATGAAGGATACTTGGTATATCAAGAATAGTAATGAGAGTATAATACCTAAAGGAATTCAAAGAAATGGTCTATATATTTTTGATGATTAATCTTCTGCATCTTGTTTTATATCTCAGAGTTTGAATAATTCAAAACTATGGCATGAAAGGTTAGGACATGTTAATTATCGAAGCTTATATGAAATGTATAGATATAATCTAGTGAAATGGTTTACATGTGTTGTCTTCTTCTCTTGAAGTTACTTCACTAAATGCTTCTAAATAATGATTTTTAATTCTGATTTAGTAAATGGTCATGACGATGTTTTGATGCTATATATGTTTCTGGAACTCTTATCTTCTTAGATAAGAAATTAAATTGAGCTCAATCTATGTTAGAAAGTTCGAATCCTATTAACCTTAAGAAAATGACTAGAAGCCATCATATGTACCATGCATTAATTACCTTATATGAACCTGATCCGTGAAGTATTATAGGGTCTAGGTGGTTATACATAGTAAAATATAATGTTTATGATAGTATTGACAAACATAAAAAATAGACTTGTTGCTAGAGGTTTCACTCAAAAACTTGGTATTGATTATGTTGAGACATTTTCCCCTGTAGCTAAAATCAGTACTGTTATGACCTTATTTGTAATTGCCACTCAATTTGGGTGGGAAATCCACCAAATGGATAAGTAAAAATACTTTTAAAAATTGGTGATTTAAAATAAGAACTTTACATGTCTCAACCTAAAGGGTTTGAAGAAACTGGTAAAGAAAACTATGTTTGTAAATTGAAAAAATCCTTGTATGGTTTAAAGCAAGCTCCTAGAGCTTAATATGTGAAGATTAATTATCCTTCTTTAAACTAGTTAGGTTTTGTTAATTGTTCTTCTAACAATGATATATTCATTAAGCAAGAAGAATCACATATTATCATTATTTGTATATATGTTGATGATTTACTTATGACTAGTGATAATCCTACTTGAATTTGTAAAATTAAAGAAAAGTTAAAACTGTACTTTGACATCATGATTGATTTGTATGATCTCTTACATCATTTTCTTGGCATGCATATATTTCAAGATAAACAATATGCTATTTTTGTTTCTCAAGCATAGTATGCTTACCAATGTATTGTAAAATTTTTATACATCAATTGAATTGTAGAACCAATATTCTACTCTTACGGAAGTCCACATATGAAAAATGTTGATCCTACTTTATATACGTTGAAAGTTGGTAGCTTGATTTATCTAACTATCACGAGACCAGATATTTCCTATATGCAGTAGGAATTGACTTCCGGGTTTATGTAGGAACATTTTATAGAGATCATTGGAATCTTGTAAAAAGGATTCTTCGATATATTGAAAGGAACAATCAATTATGGGTTGCATTATACTAAGAATGAAAATGCTAACTTATATGGATTTTGTGATTCTAACCATAATGTTGGTGATGTATTGGATAGAAAATCGACTTCTAGTTATGTATTTAAGTTTTTCAGTGCATAGTGAACCATTACTCAGTGGTGCAAAAAGCATAATCAACAGTTTCTATCTCTTCTAATAGAAGTTGAGTATATACAGTAGCAATGGAAGCTGCAAAAAATGCTTTATGGCTACAACGAGGTTGTTCGATAGAGATAAAGATGGAAGGATCTAAAGGCAGTGTTCCTCTTGTATCTGGTGGTCCAAAGCACCATTAGATATTGATTACATAATCTCAGTTTGACAACATTAGAGGACAAAGCACATTCATATACATATACACTTCATCCGTGAGAAGGTGCTAAGTGGTGAGATAGATCTCAAAGTTTTTGCTGACTGAAGAGCAGGTTGCTGATATCTTCATAAAGTCCTCTAAGTGCTATAAAGTTTTGTCACTTTCATGAAAATCTTAGATTGTCAGAGTTTGCCATTGAGGGGGAGTGTGCATGAAAACTGTTACCTCCTAATGGAACTTAGTTTTTATAAAAATACATTCAGGCATTTGTAAAATTCATTCGAGAAAGCGTAAAAAAGACGTTTGCGTAAGTGTAAAAAGACCTTCGGGCATGCATACCTTCTCGACTTCTTTTTTAGAAAGAAGTGTAGAAAGATCTTAAAGGTGATCTTCAATAAACTTTTTATTATTATTGAGTTTACTTGTAAACATCCAGTACAAGAATATTATTAATGAGGTCCTTGGTTAAAAAAGACTCCTATATGCTTAGGTCCAATAACCTTTTATGAGAACCTGTGAGAACATGTAAAACTCACAAATCATACTTAACCACTTATCATGGGATGATATTTGGGATTACTAAATCCTTTTGTACCAAAAGGTAACTTTAGTATGATGAAGGTGTTATAATTCCTTCAACCGATATGCTAGCCTAAAATCTTTATGGTTTAAGGATTGTAAATCATGTAGTGTACCGCAGGCAGGTAATCTATTGACATATGTTATATTATCCTACTTAACATTAAGGGGGAGTTTTGGAACATAATGATTAAGTGGTTTGGCCAACCCTTAATCTATATGGGTCCATCACTAATATATAGGTTAATATTTAATAATATGAAATATTTATATTTCTATTATTAAATATGTTAACCTAGGTATATACTTTAAGTTAAATATTTAATATCCTGAAATTATTATATTTCTAATATTAAATATTATAAACCTAGGTGTATGTGTCAGCCATTTTAGGTTGAAAAGGTGGGTCGGGAGACATACCCGATCACCTTATATAAAAAGGACTTTAGGTCCTCATTTGATATATTCGAGAAATATATCAAAGGTGTGCAAATTAAGTGATTTGGTTTTACCCTTGGTAAATAGTGTTTCAAAGGAGGAGGTGATATTACTGGATGTAAAATAAGTTCTCTGAAGTAAAATATTATTTTCAAAGTGGTTTTTACCCTATTGGGGTTTTTGACTATAAATATTGTGTCACCTGTGTTATTTATTTCCTGTAAGTATTTATTTAATTTATGTTTTACTTATGTTATGATGTAATATTTATTTAAATATTTATTGTAACATTATCTAATATGTAAGTTGATTAAATCCGTATTTATTAGAATCCTAAAATTCTAACAACTTCCTGGGGGCTGGGCTAATTTTTGTGTCCATTTAGTCCCTTTGGAAAAATGGAAAAAGGGGATGTCAATTTCCACTTCGCGCCTCATCACAACACTTGACGTTCAATCCGTGTAGTGAGAGGAAAGACTTCAACTTCCCCCGGGGGAATAAAATGGCAATCCATGAGGTCACGTTGGTGTTCTGGGGGCTAAAAAGGGCTGAGAATTTTTTTTGTCCCCTTTTTAACTTTTCAAAAGGGACATAAGGGAAATGAAAATGCTCCTTAACCATAGGGTTCCATATGTTCCAGAAAAAATTGACTAAGTGTTGAAGAGTGTACCTTTAGAGCTGACTTGTAAAGGCCATATCTTAAGCTCCCAGATGAATTTTTGGGCTCTTATTTATATGATTTTGACTATAAAATGAATTTTGAGTATAATGGTGATGGTACCAAGGCTAAATTATTACTTCAAAAAATCAAAATGGTTCTTTTTTTCTCAGGACCTCTAGCTTCACGCCAGAAGAATGAGTTGCCTAGAAAAAAGTATGGGGTTTCGAGGAGTCATGTTTTTTCCATCATGTAAAGAATTGAAAATAATTTCCATGGGTAGTTTTTTTGGCTTCCAAATCACTATGGATATCCCAAAATATTTCTTTTAAGTTCAAGTCCCTTTTCACAGTGTATGCTCGTTCAGGCCCAAAAACTTGTTTTCACTAAATCAACTTCAAAACCTCTGAAACTTCCCTAAATCTTCCAAAATAAATTCCATATAATTTCTAACACTTTTATACTCCTCCATGGTTAGTGTTTCTCATTTTTTCTACTCTAGGGGGGGTGCACTAGTCTCGGGAAGGCCAGTGGTAGCCCTTCCCAAAACTCGGTATTCTTCACAAATTCCTAAAATCACCTAGGGGGACTGACTTTGCTTTCCTAAATCACCTACTTGAATTAGGTGGAAATACAATTGGGTACCATTAAACAGATTGGATTAACATCAACTAGGATTTCACTAGACTGACTAGGTAGACTAGGGGTGCCTCAGAAGAGTAAAACTTGAAAAAATTGGCACAAGGGTATCGTTGTCATGCTTGAAAATTGTCAATTTTCCCATTGCACATTTGCATGAAAACAATTTGATATAGCTTGGGGACAGGGCATGGACTGAGCATAGGGAATACATGGCATGAGGAATCCTAGAATCTCAAATTTACAATACAAATACCAATGCCTTATCCTTTGGGCACTGCAAAGTCATGTATATCTTGCAACAGAGAAATAACTCAGAAGACAACACTGCTAACTCAACTTCTGATATCTTTAAGACTTCAATGCACATTTGGAGAGGGAAATTCACACACCACATCTAAGAAATTATATACATAGGGGTCATATGTCACTTGAGGTAAGGACTAATGAATATTCTCATAGATCGACATATGACTTCAGATACTTTATCATGCCATCGTGGAATAGTGGACTTGATATTCTTCATGACCTTGTGGATTATCCCAGATTATGGATTTGAATCACACTGATGCTTTCTGTAACTGGCATTGCAAGACTTTTAGATAGAACGAATCCTTGATCAACACTCAAACCTCGTAATCATACTGCACTGAAAACAATACATTCATCCATTTAAAGGACATTAGTCACATTACCATGAGACTTCTCCATTATGAAGATACACACTTGATGTCACAATTGGGAATAATCATGACAAACCAAGAATGAGAGTGATGAAAAAAATGATTTCTCCATATTTTCATACACTCTGGCAAGTATCGTAACCTTTATTGACAATTGTAGAGCACTCATTTGTCCTTGGACTAGGCACCTTGAAAACCCTTACCTTTTCATATGAAATGTACTTATTAGATTGTTGAATCAACATCAAAATGTACATTTAATTTCCTAGGCCTTGATGAACTTCTGTGAATGTACATATGCACCTGCATGCACAAAGAGATTACTTCCCAAAATTCATTGTCATCTTCCACTCATTCTTAGGGAAGATCCTAAACAACATTTCAGTGACATCATTTTGACACATGTGAGAACTCCATTTAGGGCATTAGATCAAAGCTCACTATCCTGCATATTTGACAATTCATGATTTAGAATCCTATTTCACAAGAATCATGTATACCCTCACTTTGTTGTCCAGAGAAATTGCTTTCAATATCCAATTGTTAGAATCTCATCTTGATATTGGTCTCGAAATTGTAACCTTCAAGTTCTTCATAGATGAAATCTTTACCCTTTAGTGTATTTTTCTAATGAAGTCTTGTTCTGCACTTACGAAGCATTCTGAAGTGGTGTGAATCAAGTTGATTTTGAACATAACCCCAATGTTCTCGTAGACTATTCATAACTTTGTTCCTTTAACAACTTCCCTCAAAGGTGCGTCAACTTTCAAAATTTTCCCTATAGTCATGAACCTCCATGGTAGAGGACATGGAGATATCCAAAGGAGATTAATGAACTTTCAATCTCTTGCACTCACTGAACTTATTCACACATTTGTCCTTGTACAAGAAAAATACATATTTTCATGTTTGCTCTTGTCAACCACAAGCATCAGTTTGAAAACATCAGATTCATCCATCCATTCCGTCTCAGACATCAAACATTGGTGAATCAAAATGAGAAGCATAAATTGATTCATACATGTCTTGTATTTCCATAGTCTGAGTTAGGACCTTCAAGACTGAGTTGAGGATCTTCAATTTGTTCCACATCCTTCAACATGTCTTGTACAGGTGATTCTTCTAAGTTCACCATACGATCATCTTCATTTTTACTCAAAGTCATTTTAAATGTTGTGCCTCCAAAATATGGTTGAAAATATGATCCACATGGACCTTAAATCCCATGACTCATTTGAAACATCTTCATTCACTTCTTCCATGCTTTCTTTTTCCTAATATTCACTTCCTTGCATAGACACATGTAAATTTCACTTTGATACACGAATGCTATAAGGAAGAACACACAGACTCAGGATCCATGCTTTTTGGTAATGGTGCAATCCTTCAAGGGCCTCCATGAATCCATACCATCCTCTTGATGGCACTCATGTTAAAGAAGAACTCTGGGAAGACATATGAACATTATCTTGATCATCCATTATCAAATCCTCTTTCTCAGTATGGACAATGAAAGACATCATAATCACCATGAGGATCATTATGACTCATTAGGATGAGAAGATAACAGGATGTGCATTAACAGATCATTAACTTTAACTTGTTCTAAGATAAGACCTTGTGAGACACTTCCAACAGATCATTTATGAACGAATCAAGAAAATAATATGGCTCTTTGACCATCTTAGTTTCTTCATGCATCATCCCTACATCACTTGAAAGATCAAAATAGGAGGGAAAATCCTCCATGACCATATTGAATTCATCAGTTTTGGTCCATTATGCCTAGTGAATTTCTTTCACTTATGTACACATGTCTATTTCATCATTAGTTAAAAATCAAAATTTGAAAGGTGATTATGCATGCTTACTTCAAATTGGATGTCATCTTTATCATTGTTGGAGTCTTTGAAAAGCATTGAATCATCAATTAGGAAATAAGAATCCTCTATTGAATATATTATTCCCCCTATGGGGTGTGCCTCGAGCCAGGGAATTGTTGAATGGTGGTTCTATATTCATATATTCTATCTCTTCCTCCATGAAATTACTTTGGCTTTCATCGGAAGGTTCCATGATAAGATCCACCTCAGGATCATCCAAGAATCTTCTGGGAATGAACACCTCGTAGTATGGAAAATGTTCAAGATCTTCTTGATTTTCTTCATTATTGACAACAAGAAGTGATTCAAGGTGTTTTTACATACTTTGAAGGGCCAAAGCATACCTTCAAATTTCATGATAGGCCTCGTGGTCATAATTTCCTTGTATTATTTCTGAATTCTTTCCAAATATTCTCTTTTCATCATGTTCATTTCTCCATCACCATATGCAATGAAGTCATCAAGAGAGTGGGAGAAAAAGGGCAGTGTTCTCAACTTTATAGTGACTTGTGCGAGAGTGCAAAGATCTTCTTTAGTGGATCCTGCACCATCATGTCTTTCATCATCTTCTTGAATATTAATTTGATATTCATCTGAAGGCTTGAGGATAGTATTTTCTTCAGCAACATTTGAGAACCTTTTGGGGATGAAAACCCTATGGTACGAATGATCTTCTAGATCTTCCTCTATAGGAAAAATCTCCTCTTCTTATTTCTTGTTATGGTCTGCTCCACTTTGCTCGTACATCTCTTGCAAGAATTTGGCATACTCTCTAGATTTTCACCTTATCTTATGTCTCCTTTGAATCCATTCCTCTTCATCAGTGGAATGTTATTTCTTCTTTCCTTTACAAACACTAGTCCGGAACCAAGGAAGATCAACGATCTTCTTCTTCTTCTTCATTGTTGTCACTCATTGGTACTTCACTCCAATCTAGAAATTTATTCATGGTGATATATATATATATATATATATATATATATATTTTGAAAATTTGATTTTTTTTTTTGTATTTTTCAGACCTTGTGGTCATATTTTGGGTGCAGATGTTGCTAAATCTGCCCCATGGTGGGCGCCAAAAAATTTTGGTGAGAAAAGTTTGTGGGGTACAATTTTTTGGTTTCTTGCTAAAACTCTGGGAGTCTAATTCCCTCTACTTAACCAGTGCAGTTGTCATATATGTATACGCGAGTGAAAGTGAGTTTTCTCTAGGTGGTCTTACGACCAGGGATCCTAACAGGGAACTCCACTGACCTTGTGGCAAAGCCAACAATATCTTGCTAGGGAAGACTTTGTCTGAAGAGTGGGAAAAGGGAGTGAGAAAAGAGGTAGGAGAACTAATGTTACAGGTATAAAATCATATTCCTACACACACTAGTTAGAAGTTTCATCACATGTAGTAAAATTAAGAGGAAACAACTCTGCAAGTAACAATAAGACCAAATACAATTTAATGACACAAAGTATCAAGAAATCCCTTAGTCAAAGAAAGCTAGAAACTCCTTGTATTGATTGCTAAAAAAAAGTTGTAGATAGTGGGAAAATGGAGGAAATTTGAGAATGAGGGAATGTAAGAATTCGGCTATCTCCTTTTTCTCTCAATGCACTCTTGAGTTTATAAAATCAATCACCAACCCCTTGAAATGGGAATGGATTTACAATTTATAGGAAGAGAAAAGACTCTTCAAATAACCCCCAATGACGCTTTGTATGCCTTGAAACTTTTCACATTCCTAGGAAAATGTTAAGTCCCCTTTTATAACTGAAGGGTGACTTATTCATTTGAAAACACTAAGGCATGCGAAGTAAAAGTGTAACCCCAATGCAAGATTAGAATATTGAGGAGAGAGAAAGTAGGGGAGAGAAGAGAGGAGAGATAGAAGGAAGAAGAAGGGGGAAAGAAACATTGATGACAAATAATTTTCCACTGATGAATTCCAAAACACATTTTAGATGACTTGATGGAATGCACCAATGTGACGATCTCTAAATCTCGAAACTCTTTGTACTTTGAGAAGCTCTTTTAGATGGTTTAAGTACACCTTGGGTTCAAGTGTTCACAAACACTTATTGACTGACTTCACTGATGACCACAAACACTGACTCATAAAGATCCTTTCCGAAGAGATAGGAAATCATAACCGATCTTGCCAAGTTGAATGAACTGTTTCGCTGATGACCATAACTTCTACCCTGCACATGATATAACTATGACCCGAACCATGTAGTGAGTGTCGAAAAATAGTGTCAAGTTACCTAAGATGGATCTTGAATGCCATGTGAGAAATGCCTATGATGATCCCAAATGATGATGTTGACCTGAATGATCATCCCATTATGTCCTTTTGCCCCAAAACAACCCTTTGAGTGTGACTTACTATTAATAGCAAGTTCCCATATGGGATACTTACTATTTTTAGTAAGAGGTGATTTTTTCCTCTTCTTGACCATCACGGATGCAATAAACTCCCTCATTCAGTCATGTGCACACTACCTTTGCCTCAGCCACTTCTTGGGGTGACTTACAATTTTTAGTAAGCATCCATATAGGGAGCTTACTATTTTTAGTAAGTGGTCACTTTCACTATTTTCTGCTCTAAACACTCATTCTGACTTCCTAGTGACATTTGGTACACACTTCTTTTGATGATGACTTTCCAAACATGACAAGTTCATATAGGAAGACTTATTATTTTTAGAAAGAGCATTTCCAGTGCTTGTTTTGCAACAAAATATATTTTCTTAGAATTGGCTCATCGTCATGATCACATCTTCAGAATTTCACTTGATTTTGCCAACTAGAATTCTTGGAAATAAAATTTAATTTTTTTTCCTGGTAGTGGCTTCAGGCATGGAGCTGCCATGATGATCATTAATGGAGCTCAAAATTTTTAGCTCTGGTATTTGTCTTTGTTCATGATGAAATCAAATCCATTGTGATAGGTTTTTCATTTGGAGTTTGTGTGCAAGTTTTTAGCTCGTTTCCATTGCCAGATTGATAGGAAATACGACGAATGTGAGTCAGGGCATGAAATGGGGATTTTTTTGTAAAAAATGATTTAGGGAACCATTTGACCTCGTGTTTTTTGCATCTTGATCATCTTGAAAAATGATAAAATTTTCTAAAGATGACATCTCAATCTAACTTGTATTTTGAAAGATACAAAGATTTTTTGATTTGAAGACTTCATGGTTATCTAGCGAAAAATATTTGTTTTCTCTCCATTATTTGTTATTTCAATCCATCCTTCCTTTGAGATCACTTTCTTTTTATGGATTGGAGGATTCTATGGCTGTGGTAGAGCTATTTTGGAGCAACAATGATGGATTGTGTGCAGGTATGAGCATAGCAATGATAGTGTATGAACTATGGAGAAGCAGAAGTGGGAAGAAATGACTAAGTACCATATCTAAGTACATTCAAAAATTACATGCCAAGGGGGGTGGGAATTTTCCCCCCTCATTTCCCTTTGGAATTCAGGGATTAAGGGGACATCAATTTGCATGTCGCGCCTCCATACGACATTTGACAGAAATCCAACGGACGAATACTTAGCTCTAACTAGCTCCTCGGTGCTGGAAATCTATACTGGAGAGGGTCACATGGATGACCTAAGGTATTCTTGAGGTTGGACACATTTTTTGTGTCCCTCATTTATCTTTGTAAAAAGGGTAAAAGGGGACATCAATTTGCATGATGCGCATGGTGTTGTCACTTGTCATGATTTGAGCGAGAGAGGGATAGGCTCCTTCAAGCACCTAAGAGATGAACTGATGATCTGGGAGGTTCCATGAGTGACTAGAGAACTTATTGGGGATGTTTAAAATTTATTTTCCCTCATGTCCCTTTGCTTGAGGGATGAAAGGGACACAAAATTACGTCAGGCTCCAAGAGCTAAAAAAAGTCCTCTTCAAAATTTGACTAAGTATGAGGTCTTGAGAGCTAACTTGAAACGATGATAAATTGAGCTTCTGGTGGAATTTTTTGGTGAAATATTATATTAATTTTACTTAAATTTCCTTTTGAATCCAATGATGGGGTTATCATCTCTTGATTCTTCCATCTATTCCCCCAAAAAGAGTATTTTTGATATGGTCCCTTACTTATGAATGTAAAAAACTACCTGCAAACCTATTGCACCAAAGTGTTATGAAAAAATAATTTCACCATCTTGTAGGGCTTGGAATTTAATTTAGTATGATATTTTTTTTTGGTCCTAAATCCATCTAGAGCTCTCAGAATCACTTCCCGAAATTCAGTTTCTTTTTTGGCCTCATGCTGCCTAGGCCTATCAAAAAAATGATTGTAGACATATTTCTCCAAGGTTTTATGAAAAATATAATTTCTCCATATTGTATTATTTTTAATTCCATTTCTAACGATGTATTTTTTATCTCCTAACTCCTTCCATAGCTCCTAGAATCACTTTCCCTAGTTCAATTATTTTTTGGGCCCTATGTACTGCCTAGGCCTGTGAAAAACCTAATTGCAGACCTATTGCACTAAGGTGTTGTGAAAAATATTATTTTATAATTTTTATAGTATCTTTTCAGCTTTCTGATGATTATTGTTTTGCCTCCTAACTTCATACGGAGTTCCTGCAATCGTCTAATGAAAATCAAGTACCTATTTTGACTATCTTCTCCTCACATGGGCTTACACTTAGTCATATGAGAAACCATGAGGCTTCCTAGCGGATGGGTGAATTTTTGTTTCCCTTTCATCACTTTTTCCAAAGGGAAAAATGGGGCATAAATTTCCACTTTGCACCTCATTGCGACACTTGGCGTTCATCTGTGTAGTGAGAGGAAAGGCTCCAACTAGCCCCTGGGGGCTAAACTGGCAATCTATGAGGTCACGTTGGTGTTTTGGGGGCTAAAAAGGGATAGGCACAATTTTTTGTCCCTTTTTACCTTTGCAAAAGGTACATAAGGTACATGTAAATGCATCTTAACCACAGGGTGCCACGTGTTCCATGAAAAATTTGACTAAGTGTCGAAGAGTGTACCTTGAGAGCCGACATGTAAAGGCCATATCTTGACCACCCAGATGAGTTTTTGGGCGCTTATTTATATGAATTTTACTGGAAAAATAATTTTTACAATAATGGTTATGGTAAAAATAATCAATTATGACTTCAACACCTCCAAATTGCTCCTTTTTTCTCTATACTTTGATCTTTGTGCCAGAAGAATGAGTTGCCTAGGAAAAAGTATGGGGTTTCGAGGAGTCTTGTTTTTTCCATCATGTAAAGCATTGAAAATAATTTCCATAGGTAATTTTTTTGGCTTCCAAATCACTATGGATCTCCTAAAATATTTCTTTTAAGTTCAAGTCCCTTTTCACGGTGCATGCTCGTTTAGGCCCAAAAACCCGCTTTCGTTGAATCGACTCCAAAACCTACAAAACTTCCCTAAATCTTCCAAAATAAACTCCAAAAAAAAATTGGCACTTGAATACTCCTCAATTGTGAATTTTTCTCCTTTTTTCTGCTCCAAGGGGGTACACTAGTCCCAGGAAGGCTAGTGGTAGCCCTACCCAAAACTACCCAAAACTTGGTATTCTTCACAAATTCCTAAAATAACCTAGGGGGACTGACTTTGCTTTCCTAAATCACCTAAAAGAATTATATGGACATACAATTGGGTACCATTACATGGATTGAGTTAACATCAATTGGGAGGTCACTGAACTGACTAGGTAGAACTGGGTTGCCTCGGAAGAGTAAAACTTGAAAAAATTGGCACATGGGTATCATTGTCATGCTTGAGAATTATCAATTTTTCTGTTGCACATTTGCATGACAACAGGTGCAATCTTTTGAAAAGGTCACAATAAAAGGGGAGAAGATATAAGATGATACCATGTGGAACCACTAGATCACAAAGAAAACTCAATAAAGGATATTATCTACAAAGAATTCATAAAATCCACAAAGATTGTAACGAATAGAATAAACTATGGTAAGATGACAACATGTGTCAAATTTTAAACATTGTTTGATGATTCTATGTGTTCCAAGAAAATGCCCATTGCATAAAGTAGCCTTTAAAAATTATTCTGGCCAGATATCAAGATCCATTGCTCCATTTTATGTGATATTGGGGTTTGTTGGAAAAATCTTGAAGAGAGTTTTTTTATTGTAATTTGTAAAATAGAACACAATGGTTGGTTTCCTAATTCAACTATAATAAATTTCTAAAGATTTAGAGACCATTTTCCTATGTATGAATTAACTTAAATTGTTCTCATCAACTCAAAATGGTTCACATTCAATGTTTTGAGTGTTCCAAGGGTTGATGCCCCTTATGTTCATAGAGAAGGTATTTTGAGATATTGATAAGTTGTAAATAAAATCTTAAATTTGATTTCTTCTTTAAAAAGTGAGCATTTGGGAATGGAATTAAAATAAAAGCATAATCATATGGTCACATTTCACTTGTGATAAAATTCCACAGAGGTCATGATCCTTATTTAATTCAAAACAATCTCCAAGGCTTCTTTTAAAGTCCCAAAATGTGCGATCTTTTAAAATCAAGTATGTGAATTGACACATCATTGATTTTGTTTTATGTTATTAGAAAAGATGTTAGATAAATGGTATGGAGCATCAAGATTCTCTGAATTTTTTTATTTTTTGAGTTATATAAGAGCCACAATCTTTGTCCATCTCTAAGAGTTCTTATCTCAAATTTATTTTGAGTTCCCCTTGTGTTTTAGTGGGTTTTTAGCATTTATTCTTGATCCATGTTTAAAAATTAGTCTATTTTCATTATGCAATGAGTTGCATAAATTTGTGGCTTTTAGTAAAGGTTGTTCATTCTAATATTTGTTCTTACATATTTCCTCATGTTGAATTGCTAGTCCCATTACCTTATTTAGGCTAATATTTACTTACCGCTACCATGATTTAAAGTAAAATTTTCTTATTACCAGTCAAGGATCACAATATCTTGGTGTATCACCTCCCTATTTCTTTACTCTCTTTCTCTTTTCCCTAGTTGTTAGATTAACATTCAGATATGGTGGATAACAAAAATAGCACAAACACTAAGATATAGTAGTAGAACCATCTCTAGAGTTTTTTTTAAACTCAAAGGTCCCATACTTCTTTATAACTTTCCATATTGTGGCTGGTTGGTGGGAAAATTTTCAACCAAAGATATTACGCCATTTGTTTTTGGCATATTTAGTAGTAACTTATTTTAAAAGGCCGTTTGCTTTTTATTCAATCTTTTTAATAATTCTAATTAGATTTTCAAGCTAAACTCAAGGACTCAACCATGGTAATTGAGATTGATGTAAGATGATTGTTTAAAGTGGATATTTTTCCTTAAAATTATGATAAAGTTTGGATTTTCAAGCATGCATAATCTTATGTTCCAATGTATCTCTATCCCCATCTATCCCCATCTTTTCAGTTCTAATCAACAAGGTACCTATAGGATTCTTCCAAAGTACTAGAGGTATAGGACAAAGGAATCCAATATTTTCTTACCATTTTATCATCATGGCTAAAACTTTGGGTCAATCTATGAGCACGACACCTAAAGATATTATTAGAGTTAAAGGGTCCAAAATCATGGAAGGAATTTTCTTTACCATGAGATTTTTTATAGAAAAAAAAATAATGATACAAGTTTAACTAGCCAGGCCAAGATATTTGATGTTAGGACCCTAAGGAGAATTATAGGAATGTATTAAGAGACTTTAGTTTAATTGATAAAAATAGCTAAATAATATATTTTGTTTCTTAATACTCCTCTTAGAATCCAAACTACATTTTTATAATTTTGGTTTTTCCATTAAATTCCTTACTTCCAAATACCTGCTAATTTCTCTCTTCGTTGAAAGGGCTGCCAAAGATTTATGGAATGATCTCATAATAAAATTTCATTTTAAACTGGCCGCTTGGAAATATAATTAGATCTCCTGATCGTTTATATTGAAACTTCTACAGACGGTGTTTCAATCCATCTCACTTTATTTAATGTCTATCTTGGATGCACTAGAGAGTGCAAGGAAAAAGGTTAAATATATCATGGGTAATTATGTTTAGAATGGAACAAATGATATTATGAAGTGGGAAGAAATTTGTAAACTCAAGTCTAAAGGTGCATGTTGCATTAGATATATTTCCAAAGTTAATATAAAATGTGTGTTAGGTGATGAGACATCAAAAGTTAAAGAGGAGAAAGCAAATGCTGAAGAAGTAAGGGCTACCAAATAAGCATTGCAGAGCCGCCACAATCATACTTCTAATATGCTCCTGCTCACCTTGGTAAGAAAAATTTCCAACCACTTTGCTGGTTTTGATAATAGTTTTAATAATTGGAACCTAAGTTGGATAGGATTGGGAACTTTCTCAAATGCAAGAATTCAAATAGTCCTTAAGAGGTCGGGAAATAAAAGTCCACCTAGCAATGTTCTATGAAATCTTGGAGCTGTTGAAGGAAAAACCTATGTCTTTTCTTTTATTAGACGATTTATTCAATTGCCTTAATAATTTAGGTAGTACCTAATATTCGATACGTTTTGTAAAGTTGGGACAGTTATAAAAACTTTGATTTTTGAGGGAATAATAGCTCTATGATAGGAATTGGAGTGGCCATTTTGCAACAATTATAGGTAAGCAATGTTTGGAGTTGGGAGTGTAATTTACTCAATCCCATCTTAGCTCTTATTGTTATTGAAACTGATAACCACATGTAAGTTATTTCATGTTATTGGGTAGTTTGTTTTTGGATCTTGGTTTGGATCTCTAGTATATTTTGGGAAATATGTTGTAACACATTATTTCATGATTTAATGTTTATCATATAATGTATTGTGAACATCACATTGCTACAAATAGACTTGATTTCTCACCGAACAATCTATGCCAAACATGATATTTTTATGAAAGGAATTCTAGTGGCCATGTTGTAACAATTATGGGTAAGAACTTCCTTTTTGTTTATGGCTAAGGTCCCTTTCCCTCATTTATAATATAATAAAAGTATAGTGTAATGTGAACATCACATTAAGACAAACACACTTGATCACCCACCGAACAATCTATGTATTCATACCATGAGATGTCACCTTATAATGCATGTGCGTAGCCATACATGGATAGTCCCAATTTCAAATCCTATGAATCAAAATATAAATGATAGCCTTCTCCATGATACCTTGTTTGATTAAATGTATACACATCCTGATTTCATATTGCACAATCAATATACAAATTGTTTATTCTTGTGTTCAAGACCCAATTAAATGTTACGAAGGCAATTCACATTTAAAACAAAAATATAGATATGAAATCTTGAATGCTTCGTTTACATGGTTCAATTGCATAGAGAGGTTTTAATAATTTTACTCTAACTTTTCCCAATGTCTAGGTTATAAGGGGTCTTCCTCAAAAGGACCTATACATTTTTAAAGTTATAATTAAAATGGTTCCTTCTTTTGTGAAATCCTAATTGAAATTCATTGAAGAATTCACTCTTGTTGTTACTACCATAACTATGGTGGTCTCTAACACCAAGGCGATCTCCTGTAGAGACCTAGTGAAGCTGACCTCCACTTGTTAAACACTCATGCTCCTAGTTAATAGGGTGGTTGGGATCTTCCTCCTCACCCCAATAAATTTCCACAACTGGCTCAATCACAATTTCACTCCAAAGAAACACCTTGAATAGACTAGTTGATGGTGGTCCAATGAACCTCTTTTTTGGTTTCTTTCGCCTAATATTTTATAAGACCTCTTGACATGCTTTCATATTGACATTTTTTGTAAATAGTCTATGATAGTTATTTTAAGTAGTATAGCTCAATTTCAACCAAAAAGGAAAAGAAAGATGAATGTCACTTATAAAAGCTATATTTATGATAGAATTCATGGAGGGAATATTATTTTTTAAACATTGGAAAAGACACAACATTTGTATATGAATGTTTCTTCTGGTTCCAAGATATTTACAAAATCTTCTAATTAAAGTTTAGTTTTTCTTCCTCTTCCTTTCTTTGATGGGAAAGTAAATTATTGGACAAACACGATAAATGTATGCCAAAAATTGACAATGCGATAGATGGCCTATGCATACTTTTTTTTGTTGTTCTACACAATATTATTATTAATTATTTAAATGGTCTCTATGTTGGTTGTGTTATTAGTTCTGAGTAAAGGTTTAATGAGATCTAATTTTTTGTTAGACTTCCCATAATTGGCGGAACTTAAGAAAGAGGGTTGTATAACCAATTCTAAATTGCATCAACATAGAGGAACTTAAAATAGAGGATTATGGAACTTAATATGGAGGACCTCAACTACCCATTAGTGTGTGATTCATACACTTTAAACGTAAAAAAATATGTTGAATGTCATGGTTGGAAGATATGAGTAAGCTTTGGCTTTCATGCAAAGTCTTTCCGCACACACATTCCTATTAAGCTTACAATTCACCTAGTATGTGGGTTCACATACTTGTAGTACTCATTACTAATTATTAATATAATATAATACGAAATGTCAATTTATCTTTTCTTAATTATGAGACACTTCTAATATTTTATGTTTGCGTCAAGGATTTTTAGAGGCTACCTATTATCCACTCATACACAACATGCTAGTCTCATCCCTAAATTTTTGAATTTGAATATGTGGTTTCTAAGAAACCAAAAAGAACTGACTGGTATTAATGTTAATGCTCTTATTGTAAAAATTTTAGAGGAAATAATTTTGGTTGTGAATTTCAAAAATGATATTGAATGGTTGACCAAGAAGCTCTCAAAGATGAGTGATTATATTCAAGATGCAAATAGAAAGACAATAAAGAATGAGCTTGTGTAAAAATGGGTACATGGTCTTAGAGATATGGCCTGGGATGCAAAATATACTAGAGGAGTCTTGAGCAGTTCATCTAGTGTCTTGTGTTTCCGCTTATTCTCAAATTATTTTTATATTGTATTAAATGCCATCAAGGAAAGAATGACATCTATAATTCAATATGCAACGAAGTTGAAGTCCATTATTTATTTCTTCCATTTAGAGAAACAACCCTTAGGAACTTCATCCCATAATACAAGGTGGATGAGATCAAGTATTGCGTAGAGAGATTCACCACCAAATTGTCATAAAGGATAAGGTTAAATGAATCATCTATTTATTAGATGAGGACAATGATGCAATTATTATCATCTTTGGCATGGATAACATTGGAAGACACTTTTACTAGAATATGTATTCAATTGGATAAAGTGAAGGTATGATAATTCAATCTATTTCACAAACATATCCTCTTAGAATGTTGCACTCTGATGTAGCCTTCAATATAAAGTTATAGAAGGTTGTTGAAGGTGACTTAATGAAATGAAAGAAAATCTAAATGATGTTGTTCAAGGTTACATATGTGAAATGTGAGTGGTTGAAATTACTCATGACTCTCTAGAAGGAAAATCAACTCTTTTTGTGTTTTTAGGTGAGTATTAAATAGAAAATATGGTGAATACAATGGTTGGAAGATATGCACAAAATTATTCTGAAATATAAGTGAAGAGATAAGTGGTAGTATCACTAATTATCATGCCTCGATTATATATTATATGTATAAGGTAAATCTTGTCGTCCTCAATGCACATAAAAAAAAATCAGCATAAATTCAAAGCAAATTATAATGCACATCAATACCGAATTTTTGTTGTATTTATATTGTAAAACTTGTTCATGGAATATAAATCAATAAAACTGTATATCGACATAAATTTGACCCATATGTACCATAAATCACACTTTGTGTTGTAGTGTTTAAGACTTTTTCAGATGCCTAGTTAAAAGTAGAGACCTCTAGTTCACAACATTTAGCCATATCAATGACTCTATACAACCAGTGAAGAACAACCCTTCAAATAATTGTTTGAATTTTTTTAATGCAAATATATTATATAAAATAAATAAATTCTTTTTTTTTAATAATTTTAATAACTATTCTTTTGTGTATTCAAAATATAATAATACACTTATATATGTATAGACTTTTTAAATTTAAATTGAAACTATTAACACAAAATATTATAAAATAAATAAAAAAACATCAATGAACAGTCACATAACTTAAAACTATTATATACAGATTAAAAAGAATAATCACAAATAAAATCATAACTTTAATAATCTGATTTTAAAGAACAAAGAACAATATTATTATAATTCACTTTACTGAACCAAAACCATGACTACAATTCCATAAAACAAAGGAGTGCTCCAAAAATCAAGGATGAGATGTGAGATTGACGAGATGTATAAGACCAGGGAAATTTAGAGATTTTATCTATCTGTTGGACTTTACGTCGTAACTAACGGAAATTTAGAGTTTTGTATGCGCCAAAATAATGGAAAACAGTACAAATGAATGCGGTTTTTAAATTTGAAAATATTCATTAGTATTGGTTTCCCATTTATCATGCCAATTTAGGTTGTGATCCATTTCTTAATATATTATTTCCATCATGGTCAATTTTGTGGAACTTATATGTATTTTATTTTTATTTAAATATATAAATAATTAATTTTTAATGTATTATTAAAGATTTCATAAGTATTTATTCTTTTATTTTATTTTTAGATTTAATTTTTATTAATTTTATTAATTTCAAATATTTCAAAGGATTTCTTGTATTTATCTCGCAGTTCTAAGATATATCTATACGGGTTGGTTTCTCATTTTTTGGTTTTAAATGACCTAATCTCAATTGGAGGAGTCTTCCCCTCATCCCAAACTAGGTAAGTCTCAAATTAAGATAAGAGATGGCCGTCCACTTCCACCCCATAGATATGATCTTCTAATTATAGTCATAGATAGGACCTTCTATAAATATGGATATGGGAGTGTAACAATTGTGATATACCATCATTCTCACCAATTTGATATTGGATTAGCAATTTCAACAATAAACATATTATAGACATCTAATTTTTGTACGGGCCTACTTAGTTTCTTTGGTGCTTGTGTTTATTGATTATTGGTTCAATGTTAAGCTCTTGTTGGTGTGTGTTCCTTGTTTCATTCAACCATTGACTTGTTTCCTTTGTGTCTTGTGTGACTATCATATAGACTGTCTTTGGTAGCCTCATGGATATTAAAACTTCCTCCTCCTCCTCCTCCTCCTCTTCCCTTGTTTTCCATATGTTCTTAAGTTATTTCTACTTTTTAACTATATATAAATTATCATCTCCTTTGTTGGGATTTCGAACCCATGATTTTAAATTATGTGGGATTTATGTTCTTCATTGTCAACTTTCTAGTCTGTTGTGTTTTGAATTGTGCACAAGGTTCTCAAAAAAATATGACCAAAGTGCTAAAAGTATACAAGAACTTGGAGGGCCATGTTTCACCATTACTATTAAATCTGTTCACAAAGGTCGTATCTCAAAAGATGTGAATCTACGAGATTTCGAGAAGTGTTAAAATATCAATGAAACATCTTACTACAGCCCCCAACTATCAATGTATCTTTTAAATACTCTAAACCATGATACTTCAAGATGATGGCACGTGTTACCATCTCGTAAAATATTAGGATCATTTCACAGGTCAAGTTGGGGCCATATCTCATAAAGTGAGACAACAAGATTCTGACGCGTCACTTCCTCGGAACCATTCCACAAAGAATCATGGACGCCACCAGAGAGTTAAAAGAAGGCAAAGAGCTCCGAGGTTAATAAATACTGAGAATAGGCCACGTGTCCAAAGCATCCACTTTGGAAAACATCCTACACTAAATTTAGACAGCCACAACATCAACAAGAAAGATTCAATCAGTGCGTTCTTGTGCTTTTTGGAAAGATCTTAAAAAGAAATTTTGATTGAGACAACTTTTAGATCAATGCATTGCATACTGAGGCCACAATTCACACTTAAAATATTTGGGAGATGATTTTAATTCTAGAGATGCATGATAAATATTTCCACCAGTTCAGGGGATCTATTACTAATTAAATGTGCTTCCCAAAAATTGGCAGTGCCTCTATATGTTTGGAATATGTCCTTTAAGTCTCTATATACATTCACAAGTTGGATTGACATACTTTCTTGGACCCACATGGGCCTCTTTTGTTTCATGTTGTTTTGACCTTTGTTGTATTTGCAATATTCATGCCTTTGTGTGGTTATGTGTTATTGTGTATATTCCAAGAGTTATAAAATCTCTTGTGGTTCTTTCTTGTCTACCCTCTAAATTGTGTTATTGTTCTTACCTTTCGCTCCAACTCACACCCAGTGTTGTCAACCATTATTCCTAACCCTCACACATTGGTGGGGCATGTCGTTGTTTTGTTGGCAACCTAGGATCCATTTTGGCCAACTCCCTCACTAACATATGTGAGGGATAGGCTCTTCCATTTTCAACTCTTCTTTTATGTTCTTGGTTACTTTATTGAAATTAGGTTGGGAAAAGGAGTCATTCATCCCCATACTCTAGGTGCATCACCAATATTTTATTTTGTTTCTCTCTTCCCTTTTACCCTATAAGTTGTTAGATTAGCATTACAATAATGATAGAATTATGAGTAGTTTAAAAAACATAGCCAACTCTCTCTAGATGTTCTTTTGCAATTGTACTTGTAAAAATGGAAAGAGATCCCACGTTATGTTTGAAATGCAGGTGTAATCAAGCGTTCATTTCAATACATCAAAATTTGTTTGCATGCCCAAAAGGACTTGAACTAAAATCCATGTTTTTCTTCAGTATTGAACAAACTCAACTGATATTTTGGTGAGAATATCAATAACTTAATTTTTGAATAATTACCCCTATCACCTAACAACTCCACCAGTGTAGAAATCCATTCTCAAGTCTTGCAAACCTTTACCCTTCATGTTATGTTGTTGTAATGTAATCAAAGTGGCATGACACAACAATGAATAACATCCTCGATTTTCCCTAATCATCCTCCCTACTTTCAATGGATATGGTTTTGCGGATCCCATAGATTGCATTCAAGATGTGGAAAAACTTTGTGTAGTTCATCACATTATAGAGAATGATCCACCCTTTGGATACTTTATTCTACTCTAAAAAAAACACAAGATTTGTTGAAGAGCTTATCTCCTCGATCAAATTCAAGTTACGTTGAGCTTGGAGAAAATGTTTGCAACAAGTTCAAGGAGGATACAAAGGTTGTCTTTGATAGAGCATATCAACACCATCACGAGGGAATCCACATAATATATTGTTCATTTCAATCTCATATTTGAAAGGTATTTGGAAAGTATTTGTATTGAATAAAAACCCTAATAGGTATGGCATTCTAATGCTATTTAAAAGCGTTTGATTTTGACACAACTCTCATAGTCCAATCCGTAGGTGGAAGGACTCATTCTGATTCCTATCACGTTTTTATTCAAGTAGAGACATAATATAATCTAAGAAAATAAAATTTCTCCAATCACCTTAACTCTATTACTTCCTAATGTTCAAGTTATTCCCTCTCCCTAAGATTCATATGTGCAAGCAATAATCCCATCCCAACTCCCCCAAGTTAAATCTATACATCCTAGCTCGTTGTCTAAGATAAAAAAACATTGTTACAAAGGTTTATCATTAGTTCTTTTCCTTTAATAACCAACTAGCCCTCTAAAAGGATCAAGATTAATTTGTTTCCTTAAAACCCCATTTGCAAAGTAAGCTTGTTGCCTCAAGTTTTCCCAATTCCAATAAAAAATTAATCTTGATCCTCATTGTAATTCATCCCAACTCCCCCAAGTTAACTTTATGTGTCCTAGCTCGTTTGTCCAAGACAAAAATACTCTACATTGCAACTGAGTTTTCTCATTAGATCTTAGCCATCAGTAATCAACTATCCCTCTAAAATTCTCAAGATTAATTTTTTGCCTTAAAACCCCATGTGTAAAGGAAGTTCATTGCTTCAAGTTTTCCAGATTCCAATAAAAAAATCAGCTTGATCCTCATTATAAATTCATTCCTACGTGCATGTTGTAAGTAAGAGAGGATTATTATATCAATGTAATTCCCTCCAAGATATAACAACCCTTGAGATAATAAAAAATCAATAAATGGGTGAGAACACACCTTATTTCACAAGCAATGGTTGGGATAATAATGGGGTTTTCATCCAATTTGGAAAAATGGCCCAAATAAAAGAAAAGGATGTTGTGGACACATGGATAGAGGTTACATAATTGAATGATGAAGAGGATTATGTTGGTGAAGAGAATGAGTGCATAGAATAAAATCCAACTAAGAGTAAAACATGGAAAGGTTAATTGAAGAAGAGGATATCATGCATGATTTAATTTTTGCAATTGAAAGTGGCATAGAGAAAACCAAAACTAGTTTCATAGAACAAGTTGAGTTCAATAATCCTATAGAAAACCATAACATGAACCTACTCTCTATTTTAAATAGGTATATTTTCTCCTAGATAGTGGGGATAAAGATATATTTCTCTTCCATGAGAGTTATTACTAAAATAATGAAAATTTAAAGAGTCACAATATGATGGACTTATTTTCTATCTTTAAGTCTAGTTATCTACCCCATTTTGGATAATCCAAGGTTCTAGAATGTAGTCATAGGGACGAGGTTTCAAATTAAATAAATACCTAACCCAACATCAGATAAAACACACACACAGTACAAAAACATGGAAGAATGCTTATATTAAATAAAAACAATTAATGTTTTAGGTGAGTTGTAGGATACGCTTATTCTCATGTTGAAATAGTAAGATGCTCACATTATAATGGAGTCTTTCTCTAATACTTCCACTTCCCCAATTCTCTCTCTCTCTCTCTCTCTCTCTCTCTCTCTCACTCACTCACTCAAATATGGAGGATTCTCCCTAATCTCTCTTCTATACTCTAAAGATTGTAATTTATGTCTTCTAGACTATTTGGTGCTCTTTTATCACTTGACCTCACTTTTGAGTTTTAGATATTTAAATTCTTTTTACCAAATCCCTAGGATACTAAGATAAGTTATTTAATTTTTTTATCACCATGTCTCTATGAAGACCTAAAATAATGCTATGTGTAGATTTGAATCTATGTAGTTGAGTAAGATCCAATGTGTTTCCAATGATCGTAAAGGCTAAGATGGTTCCATGTTTTTGTGAGTCAAACCAAGATCTCTCAAGTTTATTTAGTCAACTAAAGTTTCTTGTTCTTGTGCTCTACTTTTTCACAACCTTTAATCCTTATACACTCGATCCTTTCACAATTTGGTTCTTCTGCAGCCTCTGAGCCCAATTATTTTTGTTCATGCCTTGCACACAAGTCAATCCTCACTCTCTTTTTAATTACTAAGCTTGTTGGATTTCTTTGTACACTTATCTTGTGTGAACTCTACCAAACATTTTTTGTTTCCTACATTTGTGTACATTTTGATCCTTAATATATCTTCATATCCTCATAGTCCTTCATCCCTTTACACATTGTCCATGTAAATCCTTTTTTTATATTCACTTGCACACTACTTTAAAATATCATGCAAATATCTATACACATGTCATGTCTATACCAAAACTATAAAACAAAAAATAATTTTAACTAATTATGTACTAATTTTTTTTACACTCCATGAATTGGACATATTGGAAGGGTTAAATTATTTTGGGTTGATGCAAGATTATTCATTCACATAGAATGCTCTTGCATTATACTCCCTAGGTAAGAACACAATATTGAGCCTCATTTGTTGAATTTTTAAGAGTATGGCCATAAAACCAATCCCTACAAGATCCAACCGTGACGCATCTTCTTATACATGATTCTTCCACTTCACTAAATAGTTAGTACTTATATTCTTTTGTGAGAAATGAAAATCTCACTAGAAGTTGAAATATAAACTAAAATGAAACAATATACCTCTCTTCGAGATTTTCCTTGCAAACCTCAAGTAAGAATGTGAAGCACTTGGACTTATAGAATATTGTAAGAAAAAGGATTGTGGGTGCTCTTGAATTGTTCTCCAAATGCAGAATTGTAAATGTTATGAGCTTATAAACATGAGGATGCATATGACAATTTTGGAAAAAATTGGTTGCAAATTAATGATGATTTACAAAGGAATGGCTTGTTTTTTATAGCTGAGGGTGAGGCCATGAGAAGTGGATCATAGTTTGAATGAACTTCAGGATCATAATTATCATTTCCTGAAATAGTAAAAGGATTTGGTCTATGCAATTGCATCTTTGCAGGGGAAAATATTATTTTAATTTTGTGTGGGAAGATGGTTGTACATGTAACTTTTCTTCCCCCACCATTATAGGGTTCTAAAAGTAGAGTGGAGTGGAGTGGAGTGGAGTGTGGGTAGATAAATAGGATTATTTAAATAACTAATTTAATTAGTTATAAATTGTGAGAGGATAATTGACCATTTAATTAAATAAATGTTTAATTAATTAGCTATAGGGTATTAGGAATTGATTTAATTAATTCCAAGGGCATGAAAAAATTGAATTAATTAATTCTAAAGGGTAGGAATATGTAATTAGAATTAATTTAATTAATTTTAAAGGGTTATGATTTAAAAGATAGAATTAATTTAATTAATTATAATGGGATGGAAATAGGATAGAAATAGGTATGTATTTTTAGGGTGTCTACATTTTCCCCTCTTTAATGTGTTATTACGAAGTAATAGCATTTTGAAGATAGTTGACGCATGTAGGCTTATCAAATGGAAGGAATTGAAGAATTTGGATGCCCCAACGAGTAGAATAGTAAGCGAATGCTCCCTCAAGCGGGTTGGTGATGTAAAAAATTGGTGAACAAACACTTGATAGGAAGAAGACAAGGATAATGAAGGAGAATATGATGGATTGTTCTCATAGCATGAACGCCATTTAGAGAGTGCAATTTAGAGCAATATTATTATGTTGTTGCACAATAAAGGTGTCACCATGATTATGAAGGAATCAAGATGTTCAACCTATTGTTTGTGTAAAAAAACACACACACAACAAAGAAAAGAGAAAGGAAAACAAACCCAATATACATTGTAAAAGTCTGCACCATGGCTATAAAGAAGTTAAGATAAAAATAAAATACGTGTAATTGGTCCAAAACGTGAGATCAAAAATGTAACACAACTTTGAAAAATAAGACAATTAGCTATTCCCCTAATACGTACCATAATGATGATTAAGCAAATGCGAATTCCCCAAGCACTAAACTTATGAAATACATGGGGATAGGATCAGAATGAAGAGTGGAGTAATCTTAGATACTCCCAAAGCCACATTTGTTGGATCCGCAATGAAAAATGATCTGAGAGTTACAAAAGGATCATTTCCCCTGAGCAATAAACTTATGAATTACAGGAGACGGAATGAGAGTTGGAATTTACCAAAGTAAAGTTATATCACAAAGGAAAAAAACTGATTTGTCTTTCCCCAAGCAAAGTTATTAACATATAAAGGGAAAAATGTTGCATGATAGTCGTAAGATTGGAACGATCATTAGGGTAGTAATTAAAAGTTTGATTTTAATTAGACTATGTTGAAATGTTGAAATATTTTTATGTGTTTTCCAATTGTAGGATTTTTTGTGATGAGTTGAATGGTTGTTTGAATTTTAATAATTTTTTTGAATATTTGACATACATGATTTTTTTAATATTTTTAAAGAAGAGGAGCTACATGTCTGCACTTAACACAAATACAAAGAAATGTAAGCAAAGCTATTTACACAACATAAAGAAAGACATGCCATGGTGTATTTAATAAGCCCACAGGATAACACATCATATGCAAGTGGTCCAAATACATAAAAGAAGCATGTCAAACAAACCCAATATGAGCAGAAATTAACTACACCAAAGTTATATGTGAACTGAGATGCTATGATGTTTCTGTAATTGGTCTACAATACAAAAGTACAAAAAATAATAAACTAACAAAAAGTAAAGACATCGTCACAATGTTGACAAACTGCAACATTATAACACAATTTGTAATAACAATGTTTAATGAAACCTCCAATGTGTTCCACATTAAAGAATTAGACATATATGAATTCCCCCAAGAGATATCTTAAAACACGAAGGATTAGATCGGGCCGAAGAGTGGAGTGATCTTAGATACTCAAAAAAATTTTTTTTGGATCCCATTGTAGTTTGATCAATATTAGATTAAATTAAAATCCAAGTATGTCCCAAGAAAATTTATATTGTAAAATTTTAATTCATTACTTTTCCTCAAGCATATATATACCCCACGAGAAAGAAAAGTGATTATTGAAAATGATCTGGAATTATTAATAGGATTTCTGTCAAATGGTGATATTGTTGAACTATGTTATTTAGTTGCTAAGATTTTTTCAAACATTTTCTGAATGTTTTGATTTTTTACAAGTTTTATATTGTTTTTGGTTTTTGTCATTTTTATACTATTTTTGGTTTTTAAAACATATTTGAATGTTTTTGAGTTTTTTGACTTGGTAAAAGGGTGCACTATCTGAACTCATGTTCAAAAAATTGTAAGTGTTTCATTCCATTGGCATAATGTAGATGATTAAGTGATAGGATGTCTCACTCCACTAATGACTCCACACAACTAGGAAGATGTGAGGTCTCAACACTGAGAGCCAAGAAGGATGTAAGAACTAGATAAATGGTGATATAAAAATGAATACGATAGATACTAAGACACAAGGTGTAACAATGATCCATGTGACAAAATCTAACTCATCACCCGTCAAGATTTCCTGACCAATTCCAAGATGATTTTACATTATAGGTTTTGACTAGAATTAGATCCATCCATTGATGGCCTATTATGCAACAATATCTAGTTGAAGAAATTGATTTCTCTCTTAACATAAGCAACTTCTTGAGTAGTTTTTAAATTAAGCACTTTTGATATAGATTTTTTAAGGCTTTATTTTGTTCAATTCTTTTAATATACCCCCTACAAATTGCCCCATGCCACCAATATGCGGCAAATGATCAACACCAAAGATAAAACATAGGTGAGTAAGGATACCTTCCTCCATTTCCAATCTCATACCAATAGTAAGAAGTATGGGATCATCACTGAATACTATGAAGGACAAAAGATCTAATGATCAAAGAATACTTGGTAAAGATCACACAAGGAGTCCGCGTGGGATAGAAGGCTATCGAAGGCACAGAAGGATAGGAAGGACCCGCACGTGGAAGGAAGGTTCAGATTTCAAGACTTAGCCAATTTTGGGCATGAGGATCTATTTTTGGAAGATGCCGTGCGGAACACATCAACGATGCAGATAAGTGCGCACCAAGAATTGTCTATATCTTCAAGTATATATGCATGGAGACAAGCTAAGAATAGAATGGACACTTCAGTTATCTGTAAGAGGACTATAGATAGCGCACTTGCATGTGTGGCTATAACTATAAATGGTGTGTGGTTATTAATAGCATGCAACCTATTTCTAGAGTAGTTAAGCGGTGAAGGGAAAGTCCCCACCCTATATATATGATGATTAGGTGCATAGAAAAGGAGAGATCTGTATGTGTGTGTGGAAGAGATGGATATATATGTATGTATGATTCTGAATACGTGTATCAGATCCATATGCGCTTAGATGAATTGATAGTACTATAAGGAGCTTCTATACTTATTAATAGATGGAGGATATTGACTGAATCTAAGTGTCATTATGTGTAATTGAGTAGTTCATGTTAGTGTTTAATCATGATTACTATTTTAACTTGTTATTTCATAGATTTTTGGGTAGCATGCACTGTAGAATGATGGATTAGTTATGAGTCTTTATATATCTTCCTTCATCATGTTATCATCCTGTTACAACAACCCTAAAGAGGGACCTGGTACCTTTACGCGCTTCGGCTGAGTGCTCAGTCTAGGTTGAGTTATGTGTCAGCGCGACTAGGGTGTTATCTTGTAAATTCTAGGCTGCACCATTGGTTTTGTTGCCAGGACCTATTTTTTAGTTATTTTCAAGATGGTTTGTGATGAAGACGTACTAGTTAACTCTAGAAAGTATGGAGCAATGGATACACGATATAGAGGAAGAATATGCACGAAAGTTCAGTAGTGGATATGAGTTTAACGCATGCACTTGGTTAGAACATAACCTGTACGACAACTTATATGAGAGACTTTTTACTATCTTTCCAGTAGAACTTTATGAGTGGCTTACGGCTTATGCATCTCAGTGGAATTGGAGATATTGCGCACTTGTTTGGACACAGGAAGAATTTTAGGCTCTTTATGATGCTGATCTAATTTGGACTCACGTGGTGGATACGTGGTTTCATGGTGTTCTAAATAATTATATTCTGGAATATTCAATTTCGACGTACTCGTGCCCAGAGGTAGCTAAATTCCAGTTTTTACGGTATCCAAGAGGAACATATTTGCACGATATTCCACTAGCGATCAAGATATTGATGGTAACTTTGAACCTGGAGAGTAAACCGATGGCTAGCTAAACTTCACTACATGTGAAGGAAGGAACATGTTTGGTATTAAGATGGTGGACCTAGCGGTGGAAAAGAAGAGGGAGGAAAGGTGAATTAAGTATAATGAGGCATGCGAGAGGGAAATAGAGAAGCAACGTTCCATTGTAGGAAGTATGGCGTTGAGGAGAGAGATGGCTCATGAAGGATTTACGGCTCACATAGAAGATGTGGAGCCAAGGCATCAGGAACTCCCCCATCTTGGAAAGCATGATAGAGATCCATTCTCAACCTCGCATGGAAGTATGCCAACAGAGACTACTTGGGCTGCATGCGCGCATCTTAATCCACTTGGTGACCTAGCTTTTGCGCTTAGTTTTTCAGTATCTAGTATGAAAAGTAATGTGCAAGCTAAGCTGGGAAGTAGGAGAGTAGGAGTAAGCCAGGGATCAAGTACATCAATGACATGACAGACAACTTCAATGTTATATGGAGGAGAATTCTTGGGCATGTCATCCACACAGAATGTGAGTGTGAAGAATGTTGGATTCACCTCTGGAAGTGGAGATACCTCACAAATTATAGGGGTTCAATATAGTACTACTATCGGAGCATAGGGAAGTACATCTACAGGTCCTACTCCAGCTATAGGTGGAGGATCAGGAGGTATAGGTGGTTTTAGTTCTAGTGGATCTTGTGGTTTCAGAGGTAGAGGAAACCCAGGGGGTTCTAGATCAGGTGGTTAAGGTCCGTAGCAACCACATAATATCTATATGGAGATGTCTCTTCATCTCCTGGAGTATAGAGGAATAGAGGATGCTACCAAACATGTGCATATGTGTGAAAATTTGTGGCATGCTAAGGGGATTATAGCTGCTGAGTGAAAGGCAAGCCAATTCACTACTACACTATAGGGGCATGCACATAGCTGGTATAGGAAATTTGACCCTGATCAAACTTGTGTGGATTATGCAGCACTAAGGGATGCTTTCTTAAAAGAGTTCCATATTCCTAAATTTGAGTAGAAGAGTATAAGTGCGCTCAAAGATATCAAGCAAGGCACTACTGAAAGTGTATGTGAGTATGATGCCCATTTTAAGACACTTCTATCTAAGTTGTCTTATGATATCCAGGTTATCCAACATGCACAGTGGTTTGTTAGAGGATTGATTACACCTTTTAGGAGGGTGTTGTCACATAAGACATACACGGATCCACGTAAAACATTGGAAGTAGCTTTGCACACTGAGGCAATTGGGAGCATTGAAACTAGAGTCAATCCACTCCTAGAGGCACAGATCACAACTATGGCTAAGCAGTTAGAGAAGTTGTCAGCAAATTCAGCCCATGAAACATGATCAGGAATTTTGTGTACAGATTATGAAGTGGAAGGTCACACCAAGGATAGTTGTCCTTGCAGATATGTACATTCATTATTATTAGACTGTGAAATTTTCCATTTGAATCATGATGCTATTCACTGTCCTTTGTTACAGTGCGCAATAAGGAAGAATGTATCTTGCTTTTGCAATATTTGTAGGTCCACGACCCATGATACTAAGGATTGTCATTTGATTGGTCAGATCCATGATGTTATAGACATTAGAGTACGACAAGAAAGTATAACACATAATTCTAAGGGAAGGAATGAGCACCAAGATTGGGATCATAATCAAACGTGCTATGACAAGAATGAGGGGTGTTTTAAAGGAGGTCGTGGAAGAGGATGTGGATATCGTGGTGGATATGGAGGATGAGGCTATGGTGGAGGAAGAGGAGACTTTCCCCATGGAACATGTTATACATGTGGATCCCCTAATCACTATAGGCACAAATGTCCTCAGAATGATCCATGTTCTTTCTGCGGGAAGAACCATAGCTATGAAGAGTGCCTGGACTTATATGAGCATCTGAGTACACAACATAAGCAAGAAAAAAAAGGTGCCAGGAGGGTTTGAATCTAGCACGTGGTATAAGACAAATGGATTCCCATGATAATAGAAGGACCCGAGGCATTGACAATAAATATCACTACACGCACTGAAGCTACTCGCACGCGGGGGGCATTACATTAGAAGCCTATGATTACCAAGGAGGAAGTTTTACACGCGAGGTATCCAGAACCTGCTCATCAAAAAGAATTTTACCAGGATACTATGGAAGTGCTAAGGAATATTTAGGGTGAGATACAATACCTAAAGGAACAAAATAAAGTGTTAGAGACATTTCAAACTGATATCAATGATCTATGGGAGGTATACAAGATGTTGCGCCAAGAGAACATTATTCCACTATTGGGAAGTTGGTTGAAAGGGAACACTCTTCACACAAGTCTTGAGAATGGAGAACAAATTCTACATGCAAATCTTCCCCTAGATAGCATTGATTATGACAAGGAAATTACTTTGAATACTATTATGGATGGGTGGATATTGAGCAATATATTGACCGATACAGGTGCGGAAGTAAATGTGCTGACATTAGATGCTTGGGTACAAATGGGGAGGCCTCCATTATAACCATCATCTAATGTGATTTTTATGGCAAACTGGACTAAGGCCACCCCCATAAGAGTGTTGAAGGATGCATCTATAACTATATAAGGGGCCAAGTTCACTGGGGATTTTGAGGTATTAGAACTTGCAGAAGTAGACAATTTTCCAGCTTTACTTGGACACCCTTGGTGTTATGCAAATAATGCTGACTTGAGATTCAATAAGGGATATATCAACTTTGAAAACAAGGAGGAGATGGTTGTGATACCATTAACAGATGGGAAATCCACACCCTATGTTGAGCCTCTCAGTGAGGAGGACTTAAACAAAGTCTATGTACGTGCTATTAAGGACCCAGAGGTCAACGAGCCATCAAAAGAGGGAATTTTATAGTGGGAGGATTCTCATTCTATTTGTGACACTATGAGTATTGCTTGTGACAATTGGGCTCATGGTACATATGAATTATTCAAGTGCGAGGTGAAAAGTGTGGTCACATGCATGAATAGATTTCATTCAATACGACAGATAGGAAGTACAATACCATGGTATATAGGAACAGAAGATCTACATTCCTCTCTGAAGGTAATGGAAATGCAGCACGGGAAGATCTAGTTACAAGGAGAGAGATGCTAGTACATACACTGCGCAGGACAGCAGAGCACTAGTAGGAAGTCCACAGAGATAATCTTATAAACTGGGAAGAGATTGACATAGCTTTGTCTACCATGTTTATAAGGAACAATGTACCTAAGCAAATAGATGCTTATCATGGTGAATGACTTGTTCAACATCACATCCAGCAGTGTGAGAGACTCTGGACAATAGGATAGGAAGTGTTACCACCTTCACTCTGGGTTCATAGATTGTATTTCACACTCTAAGGATGCGCACATACTTGGTATGTAAATGTAGAACTACATAGAGAAACTGGGAACTGGAAAAATTTGACTACAAGTATGATTCAGACATTTGATTATTTCTCAAATCCACCTCCAGTAGTAGAGGCATTAAAATTTTTCAAGTGCTTAACTATGGGAGATACTGCAAAAGTAGAAGAACATATTAAGGACTTATTCGGTGAGACAGAGTTCAGAGCATGCTTTGAAAAGGAAGAAGAAATAGACTCCAAACTACTTGAGTGTGCTTTCCTTGAGAAATAAAAAGGAAAGATGGTTTATATCGTGGATGAGGAGGAAGTTGAAAACATGGATATTGAGCATTCACATGGGGTGCACGAGGTCTTAGAAAGTGCAGAAAAGGATACACATGCCTACCATGAACCCATGAAGACAAATAAGGTGAATATAGGTTCAGAGGCTGAGCCTAAAGAGGCTATAATAGGAGATTACTGGTCAAACTCGGAGGTAGCAAATATCATCGAATTACTCAGAGATTATCAGGACTTATTTCCTAGAGGATATCATGAAATTAAAGGTGTACATGAATAACTTGGGGAAATGAAGATCAAACTTAAGGATGGTGCACGAACAGTTAGAAAGAGACCCTACAGGATGAATCCTAATTTACGCGAAAAGGTAAAGGAAGGAATTGATAAAATGTTGAAATCCATAATTATCAAGCCCCTTAATGAGTCAGAATGGGTTAGCCCAGTGGTGATCACTATCAAGAAGGATGGGCAGATTAGGATATGTGTGGACTATAGGGAGTTGAATGCTGCATGCATCACAAATCCTTTACCAACACCCTTCACTAAGGAAATACTCGAAGGAGTTGCATGGCGCGAAATATATTCTTTCACAGACAGATTTTTTGAGTATCATCAGGTTCGGATAGCTCAGGAAGATCAAGAAAAGAAAACATTTACAACTGAATGGGGTAGTTTCTCTTATAATGTAATGCCTTTTGGATTGAAGAATGTGCCTACTGTATTCTCGCGAATAGTTTTTCAAGCATTCAAATATTTTATTGACAACTTCTTACAAGTTTACCTCGATGAATGGGTAGTATATGGGCTTGTGAAAGATCATTGTGATAATCTGCACTTAATGTTTGCACGATGTAAACAATTGAGTATCTCTTTGAATATAAAGAAGTGCATATTTGCTATGCAATTTGGGATACTGTTAGGACATATCATCTGTAAGGAAGGTTTTCTAGTTGATCCAGCCAAGGTTGAGTCATTTTAGGCCTGGAAGCGCCTACTAATCAAAGTGAGGTGCATAGATTCTTAGGTCATACAGGGTATTAAAAAAAGTTTATAAAAGGGTATGCCTAAATTACAACACCCTTGGAATTAACTAATGAAGGGGAAAAGTACATTTTATTGTTTAGAACCACAACAGCGCTTGTTTGAAATCTTAAAAGAGAAACTTACTACCACACCCATTCTATGCTTTCCATCATGGGATAAACCATTTCATGTACATGTGGATGCTTTTGGTATGGCCATTGGCACTATGTTAGCTTAACCTAGTGAAGGAATTGTTGATCATCCAATCTATTTTGCTAGTAGGACGCTAACTCCTGTTGAACGAAATTATACAACTACAGAGTGCAAAGCTTTGTTAATGATTTATGCATTTTAGAAATTTCAACAATACCTGTTAGTAACACCATTTTTGTTTTATATATATCACATGGCATTCAAGTACTTGGTAAATAAGATAGTTTTACAGGGGTGCATATGTAGATGGGTGATCCTATTTCAAGAATTAGACTTCATAGTTGTGGTGAAACTGGGGAAAAGAAATTCTGAACCAAACCATTTATCTAGAATCAATAAGGGAGAGGAGGCACATACAATTGAAGAAACAATGTCGGATGCACAGTTATATAGGTTACAACGAGTGCCCATGGAACTAGAAGACATTGCTATCTTTCTACGCACAGGTATGGTACCAGAAAGGATGAAATCATTGGAAAATAATCATCTTACTATATGTGCGACACCATTTATGTTAATCAGTGGTGACCTTTACAAGTTAGGCAAAGATGAAGTACTACGTCACTATGTGTTAGAGGATGAGCTCAAGGATATCATGGAAGAAGCTCATGGTGGTATTACAGGAGGCCATTATGCAGGTGATGCGACTTGATCTTAATTTTTGGATTATGGTGGGAGACATGGTATAAAGACTGTAAAGACTATTGTAAGGCATGTGATCATTTTCAACACCTAGGAAAACTAGGGCAAAGAGATGAGATGCCTTTGAGACCAATTACTAGTGTTGAACCATTTGAGAAATGGGCCATTGACTTTGTAGGACCTATTTCACTAGCCGCACGTAGGATTGAATTGTGCTATATCAGTACTTGTGTAGATTATCTCACACGATGGGTAGAAGTAGCACCTGCCAAAGACTGTACGACAACTAAAATAGATAGGTTTCTATGGGAGAATGTTCTTACATGATATGGATGTCCTTTAATCTTGACAATTGAGTAATAGAGGTACACACTTTTTGAATGAGACCATTAGGATCCTATTAGATGAGTTTATGGTTGTACACCACAAAACTACACCTTACCATCCTTAGGAAAATGGAACTGTTGAGGCTTTCAACAAAATTTTGGGCCATACTTTGACAAAAATATGTGATGTTGCAAGAAAGGATTGGGATGACAAGGTGTCAGCTGTGCTTTGGGAATATAGAACAAATTACAAGAGATTCAATAAATCCACACCATTTCAATTGGTATTTGGCATGGAAGATGTTATTCCTATAGAATTTATGTTACCTTCTTTGCGCATTACGCACGCTGGAGGCCTAGATAATGAACATGCTTTAGAAGAATGGATTGAAAATATGATTCAACTAGATGAGTGTTGAGCCATAATACGATGGAGTCAGAAGAAGGAAAAAGCCATAGGACAGAAAGCATGACATGACAGAAACATAAGAGATAAAAAGTTTGAGATTGGACAAATGGTTCTTCTTTATGACTCAAAGTTCTTGCACCATCCAGGAAAGCTTAAAGTACACTGGTTGGGGCCGTATGTTATAACCTCTATACTTGACTCAGGTGCATGCCAGTTAGAAGCACTTGATGGAACACGGCTACCCGGTTACTTTAACAGGAGTAGGCTGAAGCCCTACTATAAATAAGTCTTCTTGGTGTTTGTAATAAGGACAGTGTTGCCATTTAGTCTAGGTTTTCAATTCAGTATTTCTTTAATGTATTTCTGTTATTGTCGTTATGCTTTGTCAATTTAGTTACTATTTGTGTAATAAGCACGTGCTTGCACATGAAGCTAATTATTGTATGAAGAATGTTTATGCATAGAGGACTGCACATACCTTCAGTGTGGGGTGGTTTTCATTATCCAAGAAAAGGACTGAGGGACTTGAAAGGTGAAATAAATAAGCTGCTACAGGTGTGCTTTAAAGAGGATTGCTTCTCAAAAGGTGACCAAGGATGAAGATGGATGAAGGAACAGTATAATGCAAGGTAAGCAGAGGCCATGATAGCTACCAGGAGAAGGTGCAGTGACGAGGTACTTGGGTGCAGGAGTGCATGCTGAAGAGAAGTCTGTGACCAGAAGGTAGGAAGGCATGCTAGAAGGTTATAGCTGGGCATAGAGATGTACTGCATGGAAAGAATGGATTTGGTCAATGAATGAAGGGATATTTGGTAGGTGAGGAGCAATAAATGCATCAAAATTTGAAAATTTTATATAAGGAAGGGATGTGGATTCATTTTTACCATTGCAACTAAGAATATTTGAGAGAAGATCCAAGTGTAAAGAGCCGAGTGATTGAATTAAGGTGTGAAGGGTGTGAAATCAAGCGTGACAACCAGATATGTGCTTTAAGAAGCTTGCGTCCCGAGTGGTGAAGGGTTTGAGTAAAAGCAAGGAGATAGAGAAGAGTTAGGTTATAAGGTTTCCACCTAGGGCAGAGTTGGATTGAGCTAGGGTTTGATTCACATAGTTAGGAGTGAAAAGGAGACATTGGCAAGGTAAAAATGGCACTAAAGAAGGCATCTGCAGCAAGAGCAAAAGAAAAGAAGAAGGTGGTCATTGAGGAGGAAGAGATTGCATTGGAAAGTCATTTTTCAGAGATGCAATACCCAGAAGGGGTTATTGTTGGCCAAGAATGGGATTCACCCATTAGAAAAAGTAAGGTGAGTGAATATAACCATAGGACATCGGAGAAAAAAAAGGAGCTCGACTCCTTACTCATGGTTAGAACCAACAAATGCATAGCAGATGACATGTCTGGTATATGATGATGCAGGTGAAAATATCTTGAAGAAAATCAGGGTATATCAGTTGTATGAGCTTCCATACTTCAGGAAATATGAGCCCTTGTACCAATGGCTCATGAGCATGGTTCATGAAGACTGCTTCTACTTTGCAGGACGCAGAGCTAGAATTTTCTCTGCACTTGTTTCATCAGTGACAGGTCTGAAGGCCACATGAGAAGATATAAAAAGTGACCTCACAGACAAAGCCACAATTTTGAAGACCAAATAGGAGTTGGGATACCTGAAGGGTCCGTGCAGAATGGACATCGAAAAATTCAAGAATTGTCCAGTTGTACAAGTTGCAGCACACTTAGTTACCAAGTTAAATGATCAGGAGTAGTGGTCGCAGGTAAACACCATGTGGTTGCATGTGGCACAAAAGATGTTCAGAAGGGACAGTATACAACATTGTCAGCTATATTGTAGAGAAAATAGTCGAGGAAGCACACACAGGAGGGAAGATCAGCTTTGGGGTTGTTCTCCTATCACTGGTCTTCATGGAAATTGGAGTACCAGATGGACCAAAGGAGAAAATATGGGAATACCCCATGGAGAACAAGTCCCCAGCTGAGAGATTCAACAAATATCTATGCAAGGGGACTATGACAGATGAGGTGAAACAAAGGGTGGAGAAGTGGTATGATAGGCTTCGTGTGACATTTGGGGAGGAATGGTGCATACCAAAGGACCTACCAGTAGTGGTAGGAAAGAAAGTTCAGTTTGTTGTATACTAGCATTTCTACATCACATGCTTTCTAATGAAGGATGGAACTTGGAGCCCTTAGTGCAAGTTACCTTATGCCTTCACTGCAAGGTATTTTTAGGAGTCTATTCATAGGTTTACCAACACACACAGATTAAACTTCAATGCAGACAAGGTAGACTACGACTACCATACACTGCGGAAGAAGTATGTATACCCTGGTAGGAGCACCTACACAGAGAGAATCATTTATGAAGTGTTGAACATCAAGCCAATAAGCTTGCCTGTAGCAGATTTGGGGGCAGCGCTGGTGTATCTCCAGTTGAAGCTGAAGATGGAGAACAACAAATATGTGGAAGGTGATTTTGCACTTCCAGCACCACCAAAAGGGAAGCACACAATGGAGAATATCCCAGTGCCTAAGCCCACAGAGAAAATCAAAGTGCAGGATGAGGAGGAAGAGCGCAAAGATAGTGGCGGCTTGGAGCATAGGGGTAGGAAACATCCTACATATCAGAGAGAAGCTGAGTGCACCGTTACAAAACATCAGCCACAAGAGGGGGAGGAAGAGGAATTGAATGGGGTCCAAGGGGAGCACAAGTTTAAAAGGGTATTTAGGAGAACAAGGACCCAAGGTGTTACCCCAACCTCTGTGCGTAGATCACCCCGACTCTCCCCGCAGAAGGAAGCAACCGCGCCAAGAAGGAGGAAGATGAAGTTGAGTGAGGAGGCGGAAGAATATGAGGAGAGCGTGCCTACATCCCCTACACCCCCAGAGAACACAGAAGAAAAGGGTGAGGCATCAAAGGAGGAGGATGAAGAAGAGAGAAGACCAGAGGAAACAACTACAGGAGAAACACAGGACATGGAGACGCAAGCTCCAAATTTGGAAGCTAGAGTTCCTAAGCAGCAGAGGTCTAGAAGGGTGAGTGGAGAGCACATTCCACTAGCCATGGGGTATGCAGAGGACATAGGAAATATTTTCTACACCCGCTTCCAGAGCATAATAGCGCAGAAGGATCTATTTAGCTGGGAGTTGATGGATGAAGATATGGCAGACCGTGTGAACACGAAAGAAACTATCCTGGTCGATGCACACCCACATGGATGAGCCTGATTTTGATGTATGCAAAGAGTCATGTGTGTCAAGGTGATTGAAGAAGGCACCCTAGGCTAGACACATGACAGTAAATCCTACTGTCATGTCAGATGATCAAGTCAGTAATGCGCTAGTGAAAGTTTCAGTGGAGGTGGCCAGAAGAAACATGGATAAATCTGCCACAATCAAGGTGTTGCGCGAAGAGCTGCAAGATGAAGGACGGTGATAGCGTGCATAACTCAAGAAAGGTACTTCACATCAGAAGAAGAATGAAGTATTCATAAGTGTTGCAGAGGAGATTGGGGACAATGTAATCAGAGCTAGGCCACACTTAGAGCCCAAGGTACCACAAACATTTCCTTTAGCGATACACTATGTGGGGAAGTTGGTGGACTTGGTGCTAGAAGATGAAACTTTGTGTATGCAAGTGCTAAAACAATCAGAGAAGGATGCCGAATGGGAGAAGGCCTCAGTGATGAGAAAAATCACATCGTATGAAGGGTTGTTGCAGGCATTACAAGAAGTCTTGAAGAAAGTGGATCAAGCTTTGAATATATGCACAACTCCAGAGGTGCTCATCAACATTAAGACCTTGGAAGAGACCAATGAGGTCCAGAAGGCCATGAAAGATGAGACCTTGGGCCACACAGAAAGGTTGGCCATAGTTAAACAAAAGCATGAGGCCCTGAAAGAAGCACAAGAGCCACACAAAACTCAGCTGGAAGAGCTTGGAAAACTGATTGACACAGAAGATGGACCTTTTGGAAGGAAGGATGACATCATGTCTAGTTTTGTGTTGGTTCTATAGAACGAGAAAGGGGAAATTGTGGGATGAGTTGGAGTTCCATAGCTATGGATATCCCAGAGAAAGTGGAACAAGCACTCAGTGAATGGTAGGATTTGGAGGCTACAATAAAGGAAGAGTATCCAGAGCTGAGAGTTGATACTGAGGAGGTTTCTTGAATAACCTCGTATAAATTCTTGATTTGTCAACATTCTTCATTCTTATTCTTTCATTCAAAATTTGGAGATGACCATTGTCGGGATGACAATGAGATTAGTGTGGGGTAATGTTGATCAAAGAATACTTGGCAAAAATCACACAAGGAGTCCGCGTGGGGTATAAGGCCAGGATTGAAGGCACGGAAGGACAAGAAGGACCTGTGCATGTGGAAGGAAGGTTCAGATTTTAGGACTTAGCTGATTTTGGGCATGGGGATCTATTTTTGGAAGATGGCGTGTGGAACACATCAACGATGCAGAGAAGTATGCACCAAGCATTGTCTATATCTTCAAGAAGTCAAACATCTATGCATGGAGACAAGCTAAGAATAGAATGAACACTTCAGTTATCTGTAAGAGGACTATAGATAGTGCACTTGCATGTGTGGCTATAACTGTAAATGGTGTGTGGCTATTAATAGCATGCGACCTATTTCTGGAGTAGTTAAGTGGTGAAGGGCAAGTCCCCACCCTATATATATGATGATTAGGTGCATAGTAAAAGGAGAGATTTGTATGTGTGTGTGGAAGAGATGGATAGATATGTATGTATGATTTTGAATACGTGTATCAGATCCATATGCGCTTAAGATGAATTGATAGTACTGTAAGGAGCTTCTATACTTATTAATAGATGGAGGATATTGACTGAATCTAAGTGTCATTATGTGTAATTGAGTAGTGCATGTTAGTATTTAATCATGATTACTATTTAAGCTAATTCTTTCATAGATCTGTGGGTAGCATGCATTGTAGAATGATGGATTAGTTATGAGTCTTTATATATATTCCTTCATCATGTTATCATCCTGTTACAGCATCCCTAAAGAGGGACCTAGTACCTTTGCAAGCTTCAGGTGAGCACTCAGTCTAGGCTGAGTGATGTGCTAGCGCGACTAGGGTGTTATCTTGTAAATTCTAGGCTACATCATATTCATGACTAGAGGGTTTTTAAAACATATTTGAATGGTCTTGAGTTTTTTGACTTGGTAAAAGGATGCACTGTTTGAACTCATGTTTGAAAAATTGTAAATGTTTCATTCCATTGGCATAATGTAGATGATAAAGTGATAGGATGTCTCACTCCACTAATGACTCTACACAACTAGGAAGATGTGAGGGTCTCAACACTAAGAGCCAAAAAGGATGTAAGAACTAGGTAAATGGTGATATAAAAATGAATATGATAGATACTAAGACACAAGGTGTAACAATGATCCATGTGAGAAAATCTAACTCATCACTAGTCAAGATTTCCTGATCAATTCCAAGATGATTTTACATTATAGGTTTTGACTAGAATTAGATCCATCCATTGATGGCCTATTGTGCAACAATATCTAGTTGAAGGGATTGTTTTCTCTCTTAACATAAGCAACTTCTTGAGATGTTTTTAATTAAGCACTTTTCATATAGATTTTTTTAAGGCTTTATTTTGTTCAATTTTTTTAATATACCCCCTACAAATTGCCCCATGCCACCAATATGAGGCAAATGTTCAACACCAAAGATAAAACATATGTGAGTAAGGATACCTTCCTCCATTTCTAGTCTCATACCAATAGTAAGAAGTATGGGATCATCACCGAATACTATGAAGGACAAAAGATCCAATGATTGCTATATTTTTGTATTATAAATTCATTTCACCTTGTATGTTGATATTGTACTTGTTAGGAAGGAATTTTTTCCCTAAAATATTAGCCTCATGTGACTAGTAGGACACAAGGGTTCAACACCTTAGATAGAGATGCGCCGTCAAAAGATACATGTAAAGTAGTTTATTGCTTTCTGTTAAGAGAGAATTTGTTTGAAAGGATGAGACACACAATTCCCAATAGGAATGAAATTAACCTATGTCTTAAAAATGAATAATGCAAAGAAATGAAGATGTCATAATTAAAATATAGACTAATGCATGAAATAATTAAAATTGTTTGTTAGATGAGTTGACTGTGGAAATGGCCTCCCCTAATGGGGAGATCACCCATGGAAGAATTCCATGTTTAGTAAAGTTACATGGTCCTAATTTACGAGACTTGGATGGATGAATTCTAAGTCAAAAAAGTAGCTAGAAGGATTTTCAATGTATCCATGATTTGATGAGTCCTAATTTACAAGACATGGGCAGACAAGGTCCAATTCAATGGAGGGGATCAAAATATTTTTGATGAATAATTGATTGAAATAGTCCTGATTGACAAGACTTAGGCGGACGAGATACAAGTCAATGGATCGAATCGAAAGATTCAATGAGTCCTTTTGTATGAGTCTTGGGTAGACAAGGTCCAAGTCAATGAAGATAATCAAAATATTTGATAAGTCCTAAAGTATAATTTTTGGGAAAACAAGGTTCAAGTCAAAGGAGTGATTGGATAAGTTTTTGATGAGATCAAAAAACAAATGTGATGTTATAGGTAATTTATCGATGCAGATAATATGTTGAAATTCATACACACCAGTTTGTGGAAAGATGTGAGGAGTGAAGGGTTGATTCCTAGATGGGAATACAAGGCATATTATAGGCTTTATAGATAAAATATTAAATGTTTCGAGGCAAGTGGATTAATTTTTTTGATGATATATTTGAAATTAAATCTTAAAATGGTTATGTGAGAAGATTCCTAGGTATATATACCTTATAGAGTGCACACATGTAGATGTATTAACACATATTATCATTATTGTTTTTTTAATAATGTTATTTAAAGTACGAGAATAATTTTCTTCATATAACTATTGTGAAACATTATTAAATTAACGATTGATCATTAGAGCTATTATGTACATGGAAGGTTGTGTTGTTAAAAGTGTGAAAACTTCTTGTTATTATGTCTCTACAATAATGCTAGGGATGTAAGGCATATGAGATAACATTGAAAAGATAGATTCAGGCTCAATGGTGCTTGATGATTTACCATCTTCTTTATAGTCTTCATTTGTATCAATGACTGGAAATGAGTCTTGAAGAAACTTCAAGTTATCATTTAACATTTGAATATTACTGTCTAAAAAACATTTAATTTATTATTAAACTAACAAAAGAAAATTTGAAAGAGAGATTGATTGGATTTGGTTTAAATACCCTTGACATTTTTTGTCTTAATCTCATTGAGATTTATCGTGTAAAGAATTTTGGACAATGTTTAACTATTCAGTGTAAGTTGTGGTAGTTGACGTGTTTTTGGCTACGATAACTTTGTCATTGATATATATAGAAATTATTCCATCATCAACTAAGTCTTGGATGTAATGAAAAAAAAATTGAACAATAATTCATAGTGTGGCCTTCGATGTGGTGGTATTCATAATATTCTAATTTGTTATACTACTTATCTTATGTTCCCCTGTGTAGAAGGGTCTTATGATTAGATATTTGCTCATATTAGAATTTTTTAATTGATGAAAGGTACTAGAGATATTTCATCTGAGAAGTGTAAATTGACATTCAAATTTGCATAGAGTAGTGTCTAAAATAAATGATATGATGGAATTGAACATCAACATTGTTTGAAGATTAACCACGTTTGGGAGATTTTCCCTTTGTACCATGGTTAGGGAATGGATTGGAAAACACATTTAGATTATCATTGGGTGTTAGTTCTTCGACTATTATGTTTCCTTTATCAATGAGATCTTGGATGTAATTGCGGAGTTTCTACCTTCTATCTGTTTGATGACCATCAATGCGATGAAAATCACAATATGTATTTGGTTGATACCAAGATGGCTTAATTTTCCCTTTAGGAAAGTGTTACATGATAAGGGAAGTGACCATATTGGCACTTGTCAATTGGGATAAGACAATCAAAAGAGTCTATCCCAATCTTACATAATGTCTTCATTTGTAATCACAAGGAAGAGGAATTTATCTTCTTAGAACGTTGATGGCTTATTTTGACTTAGTCTATTTTGATTGATTTTTTTGAATGTTGTGCACATTTCAATTTTTAGTGACACCATCATTAATGAAATTGTAGTTTTGATTGACGTATTTAGATTTATCGTGGTGATTTTTATTTTTGTTATTATTATTGTACCCATTATCTTTGAAATGAGACCCGATCAAGCCTTTTGCAGTGAGGGCCTTCTCAATTTGAGTTCCCTTTTTAATAAATTACTCAAAACTATTGAGGTAATGCATCTGCATGTGAAAGCACAACTCGTTGCTAAGGTTCGGTATGATGATATTGACCAGTTATTTTTCATGGATTGAACATAGGAATCAACTTGTGATTCCTTTCCATCATTGTTATAATTGTGTAAATATTTCATTTGGTTGTTGTTTTTTATTACATAAATCCATCATTATGATTTTAGAGATTAGGTTGAATGAATTTTTTGACGAAATTCTCTGAGAGTTCAGAAAAATTAGTTATAGATCCCTATGGCAGGTGTAAGAACCAATCCAAAGCTTTCCCTCCTAGAATTATAGGAAATAGGTGCAAGAGAAAGATATCATTATATGCCACTTCTTGGCATGCCATGAAAAAATATTTGATATGCTCTCGTGGATCAATTTTTACCTTTTATTTATAAAATTTGTGTGTCTATAAAGATCATGGGAAGGGTATACATGTAAGATGTCCTTATCAAAAGGGTAAGGACATAATTCATAAAAATTGAATTGTTTGCGTTGTTGTTTTATGCCAAAAATTGTGTCTTTCATCATTTTCCGTTCTTGTGTAAATGGTGAACTAGTATGTGGGATTGTTGAAACAATATCATTGTTTAGATTATTTTTCTCTTTTTTTGTTTTAGTATAGGTTTTAAATGTTTCATCATTTTTCCTCCTTGATTATTTATCATGGATTTCATTAGTGACTTTAGAAGATATTAGAGCAATTTTTTTTCCACTACATTGATTTGATCAATCAAGGCTTGATTTGGCTTGAGAGCCGAAGCACTAGATTGTCCTTTATTATCAATGTTTGTTTTACTTGGTCTAATATCATCATGGTTATTTGGTTCAGGTTGTGTACTCTTATGTGATTTAAGTTTCCCTCGTAACTTTTTCAAAATGTCATCAGAAAAATATGGAGGTATTTTTTCTCCTATTTAGAAGAGATGAAGAAAAATATTGTGTTTATTTTATTGCAAAAGTTTTTCTATGGAAATATTTTCTAGTTGGTTTTCATCTTCTTCATCAGAGATAATATGGAATGGATTTTTGTCTTGTCTTCCGAAGGGACTATAATCTTGGTGTCTTATTCCCACCAATTTTTAAAGAGGGGAAGAATGAAGAAAAGTGTGATAGATTACTTGACCCTTAGAAAATTGAATTCTAAAATGGAGGAGAAGTAAATATAGGTCAATATGACTCAAACCTTAGAAAATTAAATGATTAGATGATAGAGGTTTTTAATGATTAAAGAACTCAACCCTTAGCAAAGTGAATGCTAAGATAGAAGAGGGAAAAAGGTTTGAATGCTTGAACCTTAATAAAATGAGTGTTAAGATGGAAGAGGCTAAAGGGGTTATGTGCTCAAATCTCAACAAAATGAGTGTTAAAAGAGGGAACTTGGAAATATGAGTGATGTGCTCAACTCTTAAAAAATGAGTGTTAAGAGGGAAGATGTTTGAAACACAAGAGATGTGAACGAATTTTTTAAAAAAGAGTATTAAGAAATAAGATACTTATAAATGCAATGAATGTTCTTGAATCTTTAAAAAATGAGTGTTAAAAGAGAAGATACTAAAGAATGGAAGGGGTATTAATTGAACATAAACAAGGTGAATATTGAAATATTAAGAGGTGTAAAAATAATGATCAATGGCCCAAATATCGATAAAGTGAATGCGAAGATAAGAGGAGAAGGGGGTTGATTGATTAATTATTTCAACTCATAGCAAAAGAATACTTAGGAGAGGGGAGTGAATAAATATGAAGATGTCTTAAAATTAACAAAGTGAATGTTAAATTTATAGGCGTAATATGGGAGAGTGCTTAAAGTTTAACAATTTCTATGTCAAACTAAAATATGTAGGAGACAGATAGAATGATAAGATCATGATGCCGCTTGATTGCGATGAATTGGATATTACAATGTCAAGACTTAGGTTGTTAATAAATGTGATCGAGTAAGGACGTTGGTATCCAAAACTCAAGGCTTATATTTGATAGGAAAGAAGTTGCTTAAGCTTTGGAAAAGGGGGTCAAAAGATTTAAGACTAAGGTAAGATAAAATGAATTCAAGATGAAAGATCAAAATGAAGGAATTTGGAAATTTAAGGAGGTGATGAAAAATCCAAGTGAGGGATATTTGGAAGATTTGAAAAGAGATGGTAAAAGATTCAAATGAAGGATATTTGAAATATTCGAAAGGAGGTGAAAATGGGTCCAAATAAAGGGGATTCGGAGGATTTGAAAAGAGATGGTGAAAGATTCAAAAAGAGACAATGATGGAGAGTGTAAAAAATTAGTGTGGAAAACAAACTCACTAACACGTAAAAATAAAAATAAAGATGAAAAATGACGTTTATCAAAGATGGGTCTCTAAATTATATTTTCTTAGACAAGGTATGACTTTTAAGAATAAAGTTATCTCCCTAAATGTCAATAGTCTATTTGAGAAAACATGGTATTATTCCTAGTTGTCCGCTTTACTTTATCCCCTTGATAGGATACGTAGGATTTTAATCCGCTCAAAGGATCAAGTTGGGGTCCCCATTATGGATATCTTTGACTCTAATCTCTCACAAAAGGTGTACTAGTCAGTTGGGTGGGGGGTACCCATTTCATCATCCAATTAACTCAAGGTGTCAACTACTTTTGGGTTCATGTGGTACTCCTCAAAATGAGTTTCTGGCCCCTATCATTGGACTTCCCATAGATACATCAGTATCAGGGAATAATCCCCTCATCCAAAAATTAATTAAAATAAAAATTATCAAAAATTGTAATAAAAAGGTGATAAAGGGGTTTTCTTGAATCAACCATCAATGGTAACCTGCAATTAGTATTTTTAAGATCAATTCTCATAAGAAAGGTCTTGTAAAATTTTTTTAGAAGTTTTTCCCTAAAGTAGACAGAAAAAACAACGAAAAACAACAAATTCATGTTTTTGTTTCTCAAGATTGATTATACAAAGCGTGAGAAAAGAGCATACACGTGAAAATTTTACAATTAAACAAAGATGAAAACTAATAATAAAATAAGTACTTAAATTAATTAACTACAACTGAAATGTAAGAAATTAGTCAAAAATAACCCTAAACCAAAGGTTAAAATTAAAATAACTTACTAGAAAATATTAAAAAAAATAAAAAAAATAGTGAGGGTACGCAAACACATGAACTTGAGTGTGCTAGCACATGCACTTGAGTGTACTAGTGCATATAGTTGAGTGTGCTAGCATTCACAAGCAACCCTAGCACTTGCAAAGAGATGCAAGCACATATAATAGAATGTAAGCACATGTAATACAACGAGAACATATACAATATAATTTTTTTTTGTATTGCTAGCATGTGGATAAGCACACTAGTGCACACATAGAGACATACACGCATGCATAGAGATGCTAGCACACACACATGCACTCTAGCACAAATATCGTGAAACGTTAGCGTAAGGAGTCTGCAAATGATCAAATTTTAGAAAACGCAACTAGAAACCTATTTTTTTTCTCCTTCTTTTTTGCACCTGTGAGCCTAAATCTTGGACAATAAGATTTGAAACAAACAAAAAAAAACTAATTAGATTACTAAAATGTAATCTAAAAATGATTAATGAAGTGTGGGGGGTCCCACCAAGTATGCTAAAATGCGAGTAGTGACAATCTCAACAATAGTTGAAAGATAAACTAAATTGAAACAATATACCTCTCTCTGAGATTTTCCTTACAAACCTCAAGTAATATTGTGAAGCTCTTGGACTTGTAGAATCCTGTAAGAAAAAAGATTGTGTGCTCTTGAATTTTTCTCCAAATGTGGAATTGCAAATGCTATGAGCTCATAAACACAAGGATGCATATGAAAATTTCGGCAGAAAATGGTTATAAACTGCACAAAGCTTCTAAGGATGATTTATAAAGGAATTTCCTACTTTTTTATAGTTGAGGGTGAGGTCATGAGAATTGGATCATAGTTTGAATGAGCTCCAGGATCATAATTATAATTTCTTGAAATAGTAATAGGATTTGGTCTACAAATTTGAGTGGGAAATGATTATATTGATGTTGAGAGGGAAGATGGTTTTAAGTGCAACTTTTCTACCCCCACCATTATAGGGTTCTAGAAGTGGAGTGGAGTTGAGTTTGAGTAGATAAATAAGACTGTTTAAATAAATAATTTAATTAGTTATAAATTGTGAGAGGATAATTAACCAATTAATTAAATAAATATTTAATTAATTAGCTAAAGGCTATTAAAGGCTATTAACAATTAATTTAATTAATTCCAAGAGCATGATAGAATTAAATTAATTAATTTTAAAGGTTAAGAGCATGTAAATATAATTAATTTAATTAATTCTAAAGGGATGTGTTTTAGTAGGATAGAATTAATTCGAATGGGGTGGAAATAGGCTAAAATAAGGTATGTATTTTTAGGGTGTCTACATCTTTCATTATGTCTTATTCACAACTCTAAAGTCCAAAATGGCCTTTATCTCTTCCTTATCCTTCTCTGATACTTTTTCTCTCATCTCCTTCACTTTTCTCATCCTTATGCACTTAATGATACTTATACTCTACCACCTTAAATATGCGTGATAAATTCATTCCTTCCGACATCTCAATTTCATATGAATTCATTAAAAACTTGCAAAACAACTTACATGGTCCTATCTTATTCCATTTCAAATTTTTATATGCCCCTCACGGAAATCATTCATTACAAAAATGAGCCAATAATAAATCTCCAACTTTGAATTCCTTATTTATTAGGCTTGCATTCACATGCAACTTATACTATGAACTACTTTCCTTGAATTTATTTTGCATATATTCATGAATCTTGTTAGCAAATTCCAGGTTTACAACATGGATTAGCTTTAATTTCTTCTTCTATATACTCTGTTACATTGCTCATAGCTATGCACTCCATTATATAGGAGTTGCATAGTAACAACTCTCATAAAAATGTATTTATCTTTACCTGAAACCTTCTCAACAATCTTTGGTTGCATATGAACCAATCTACCTGAATGGTTTCAACCATTAATAATAACAATGATGATAAAACAATATCTCATTGTTTTATTATCTAATTTACTAACTTACAAATTTACTAATTACCATATAGTAAATACTATTTACTATATGTAATATTACATTCACATTATAATAATATTATCTATGATAATATTATATTCATCATATCTAATGTTCACACTATACAATATCTCTAACACACCCCCTTAGTGTGAATATGGGGTAAGAGCTCCTAGAAACATCGAACTTGTCGTTGAGTAGCTGTTGCTACTGGATCTTGCTGCTAATGATCATCCTTGTCATATGAACATATTAATCAAATGATCACCTTCCAACAAAGTATGGTAGTTAGAGGACCAGTTAGGTTCCACTTTTCCAATTCATTTCTTCCAGTGGGTGGAGTTGAATTTGGTTTCACCACATCCCATAGATCCTTCTCTATGAGATGCAATTGCATCTGTAGCTTCCAGGTGTGAAAATCTTGACCTTAAAATTTATCTATCTAGTTTAGATTAGTCCTTTCCATATTCTTCAAGTACTATTAACCAAAATACTGAAATATTCTTGTAAAATTTTTTTTTTCAATAATAGTACAACAAATACACTATCAATGATATAAGTATTTATCTGTACTATTCTTTTTTTCACAAAACTATTCACGGGACTTAAAAAATTAGTTTCTCGAATTCTTCTGAACTAAATCTTGATACAGATGAAAACTAAAAAGTTGTGCATCTTTTAATACCTTTCCAACAGAAAAATGATCACCTCAATCCGACATTTTATGCAAAATTTATGTCCATTTTACTGAACACTACTTGGAAGCTTTAACTTGATGGATTTCTTAAACTGATATAAATAATTTTAATATAAATTTGCAATATAAACATTAATTTTACATTACCAGAGACACCATGAATTTGGAGATCCTTCTTCAAAAAGTAGTGCCCATATTTCTCTTCTTTAAAACCTTCTCCTGGAAACCTTTACCTGCTGTGTTACCAAATGTTTGCAAATTAGAAAGGTTTGGAACATGGATTAGCTTTAATTTCTTCTTCTATATACTCATTGCTACATTGCTCATATCTATGCACTCCATTATATAGGAGTTGCTTAGTAACAACTCTCATAACAATGTATTTGTCTTTACTTGAAACCTTCTCAACAATCTTTGGTTGCATATGAAACCAATCTACCCGAATGGTTTCAACCATTAATAATAACAATAATAATAAAACAATATCTCATTGTTTTATTATCTAACTTAATAATTTACTAATTACCATATTGTAAATACTATTTACTATATGTAATATTACATTCACATTATAATAATATTATCAATGATAATATTATATTCATCATATCTAATGTTCACACTATACAATATCTCTAACAAATCTTGTGAAAATATTTTTTATATTCTTTTTCTTCAAAAATTCTACCTTCAACTCCTCTTATTTATCTCAGAACTTTGTGACTCCTTGTGGGCCACTTCCATAAATAATGTAGGACTGTGTCTTCCTAGTAATCCTATGGACCAAATTATTATAAGAAAATTAATGTTACACCAATATTGCATATCTCACTACTTTAATTTATATCTAACTAAGCATCACAACAAGTTCCCAAAAATTCTATTCACAACCTCCATTTTCCCATTAGTCTATTAATGATACATTGAACTAAAATTCATCCTTGTTCCCAACTTCTTCCACAATGCCTATAAAGTTTGTTTTTAATCTCAATATAACACAATACATTATGTGTGGTAACTCATGAAACCTTACCACCTCCCTAAATAATAATATCATGATATTTGTAGCATCAACAGTATTTTTACATGCAATAAAATGCACCATATTTGAAAATATATTGATTACTAAAAAATTGGAGTCGTTTACCTTCCCCATTCTTGACAACCTTTAAATGCAAAGTACATACTTATATCATCCCATGGTTTCTTCAATGCCAAAAATGGTAGATATAATTATGCGCTCTAGGTTATCCCTTTCTCCAACTAGAAAATTCGGTGTTCCTTCTCATACTTGTCCTCATTTGTGCCCATTCATGGCCAAAATAATGTCCCTCCAATTGTTTCAATGTTTTGTGACTTCCAAAATGATATGATACACCTCCTTTGTGATTCTCTCTTATCTAACTCATGCACATTGAACCTTTGGTTGTGCATAGTTGTGTTCCTTTGAAAAACATTTGTTCTTGAACAAAGTAGTTTAACCACTGTAAGCTTGTATCCATCTTGTGTCTAGATATGTGAAGATGTTCTATACATCCTTTAAATCCTCAACTTTTGCATAGTAACCCCTTCATGGTGTCAAAATTAATTCCTTATCCTCTCATCTCTTCACAATAATATAATCCTTGAACTCAACCCATTTATAACCTTGTTTTATCTCCTAGTTGTGATGCTTCAACAGAAATGAATAGTTTTGCAGGAACTCAAAAGAAACCAACCCATTTCATGAGTCTCTAGTATAACTTCACTTCACTATTAATAAACTCCAATACATATGTGATTGGTATAAACCATAAATTCCTTGGGAAATATATAATGCATCCACTTTTTTAATACTTATCATAATCACATAGAACTCCTAGTCATAGAATGAAAAAAAAATATTTTTGTGTCATTCAACATCTCACTAAATTAACCTATTGGTATACCCTACTGATTTAATACCATGCAAATGGATGAACCACTTGCATGTAGCATTAGAATTGGTTGATCTGGTTCTCTCTTCAACTCTTGGAAGTTATATTCTATTCATTGGTCTAGATTAATAAATGTGATATCCTCATATCATCTTTGACATCGTTGTGCAAACCCAACTAACATTTATAAAAACTTCCTATAGAATATCACAAGACCATAAAAATGTTTCATGCCTTAGTAATAATCATTTTTATTTTTCACCCTACTCTTTCACTCACTTTCTCGAGGTCCATCTTCAACCCTTGGGATATCAAAAAACCTAAGTATATCCAACTCATTATGCATAAAGTTGCATTTCTTTACATCGAAGTCCATAACTTTTCATCTTACAAATTTCTCAAAACCTTATGTAAGTGCTCTAAGTGCTATTCCCTTATATTTTTGAACACAATAATTTCATCTGAATAAAATATGAAAAAATTTCCAAGGAAAAACTTCAACACTTTATTCATAGGACACGCGAACATGCTAAGTGCATTTTCAACCCGAATGGAAAAACATATTATTCATACAATCCCTTATTTATTAAACATAGTTTTCAATTCATCTCCTTCCTTTATAAAATACTAATGATATATGTCTCTTTAAATTTATATTCAATAATTAGTGAGATTCACTCTAATAATCCATTAGACCATCTATCCATAGCAATGGAAATTGATACTTAATAGGTTATCTTATTGATGGCCCTATAATAAATGAACATGCACCAATCTTCTCCTTTCTTGCATGCTACTATTTAAAGTGTTACACTTGAGATTATGATTTCTCTAGTTATCCCCTTATGTCATGCTCATTTTCACACTGTTCATATAAACATTTCTATGTAGTTTCTTTTAGTATTTTGAGAGTCTTTATTTATTTGACACTAGATGTTTGGATAACACTTTTTGATGTGGTTTATGCTTGCACTACGATGCATATTTTGTTTTAAACTATGATATTTATTATTTTTGTTATTGGACTATGATGATGTTTCTTAGAATAGTATTATGGATTACATATATTTCATTATTGTAATTTTAACAGATGATATTGGATGACTTTCTTGGGATGTTGAGTTCTAGGTGTTCTCATTGATGTAAAAGATCATTAATGACAAAGAGAATGACGGAGTAGATTTAGAGTATGTTCAGTATTATGGTGACATGTAGTATCAGGTGTTTTAATTATGGCATGAGGTGTTTCAGTGAGATTGGTTTGGTCTTACAAACCTAATCAGGTGACCTAGTTAGCCTAGGTGATGGTGCATAGTGGATGGAACTACTTGGTGACTTGAGAAGCTTGGTAGTGGAATAGAGAGCATATTTTTTTTATATAGTTTTTAGGCACTCAAATGAGTCTCAAGGTGTAGGTATAGGTTGAAGACCTAGTTTTAGGTGCTGTATCTAGACCTAGTTTAGGTGCTTGAAGGAGGCATGAGGATGAGGTGTAGAGACATGTGAGATCATGGAGGAATTAGGTGGTGATACATGAATTTTTTAAGGTTTTTCATAGGAATTTTAGAGATGTTTCATGATGAGTTATAGTGTCGGTTTAGTATGACCTAGCCTAAACCATGTAAAACCCTAAGGGCTAGTCATGCAAATGAGATGGGATGAGAAGCTATAGAGACCTATTTTAGACATGTTAATGATTATTGGATGATGTGTATAAAGGTTTCATAGAGGTGTGAGAAAAATTTCAGAGTCATTCTGAAGAATATTTTACAAGTTATGTTGTTTTAGGTGAAACAGGGTCAAGAAGAAGGTGTTTTCATATCTCGAATTGCACCTTATGATGCTCACCATGAATTATGTGATTTGCATGGGACCTTGTGGTTTTCTCAGGGATGTATTTTCCATTGAAATAGATAAGGTTTCACAAAAATAATGAGGTAATTTCACTCATCACATGTTTTTATGAACAAATGTTAAGAAGGTCAAACTACTTTTTATGAGTTTGAAACCCTAGCTCAAAAGAAGTAGAAGAAATATTCTTCATGAGTACCCAGAATTTATTATCCTTTATAGTATGATGATTATAGGTTATATATAACTCTTCCATATTTCCAAGAAAGGTATGATAGAGCATGATGGTTGTGAGTGGACCCCACTCAAAATGTAATTTTTTTGAAGAATTCTAGTTTGAGGCAACATTGTCCAAAGGAGGTTGCAAAATAAATTGACATTTTTTTTATGGTATGGGATTTTTACTTTATGTCCATGATATGTTTCAGATGTATGGTTGATTTCTAAAGGGAAAATTGCTCCCTATTTATGAAGACTAGTCTTAAGGCAGTAAAAAGGAAGTTTTGAGCAGTGTTCAGAGATGGACTTGGTTAAAGGCCTTCCACTTGGAGTTGGAAGGAAATGTAATATTTTATGAAAATTATATTCATATATATTTCCAATTGGTATATGGTTTTTCTCTTGATGATGAGATTTGATAGAGTCAACCAACTTGTTTATGAAGAATAAGGCTTCTTGTTTCTCAAGACATGATTAGTTTTACTAGAAGATGGGTAGAAGCCACATGTTTTGGATTATTTGATGCTTAATATCCAGTTTTAGAGTGAAGAGGGATGAATTTTTTCCCTATTTAAAGAATTTTTAGGTTTTAAAGTGGCAAAATGGTGCAAACCAGCTGAGTTTGTAAAACTTCTTTCTGGGTAGCTTAATTTGGTGAAGAGGAAAGTAAGTGTGGTTTTCACATATGGATGTTTCATGAGGTATAACAAGAATTGATGTGTTATATAAAGGTATAATGGAATTACAATTAGTGGTTACATGTCCATATTCTATGTGTTTTTGTGTTCTTGAGCATGTTTGGTGAAGACATGGTTCTGGAAACAACTGTTTTGTGAAGGATATGAGCCTTCTTGAGTTAGTATTATGATAAATTTGATTGGTGAAAGATAATGAAGACCATGGATGATTGCTTTATGTCATATTTGAAATTTTTAGTAATTTTGAATCTTTAAAATGCATGGTGATGAGTGTTTGTGGTTTTTTCTCATCCAGGTGATGGGGTTTTGAGTTGTTTTTATGCTTGTTTGGTGCATTTGAGCATGGCTGACCTACATGGGTCCATATTATGAATGTTTGATATGTAGTTTTATTTAATATTATTGTGTTTTGTCAATATAATGAAGGCTAGGACCAATTACTTTTCTTATGTTTTTTAAAGTTGAGAAGGGTATAAAAAAGTGTTTTGAGTTTCAAATTTGAACTAGTTCTTTAAAGGGAAAAGTGAGTTTTTTGAGTATTGAAGTGGCTAACAAGTATGAAGGAATTATTTCAGAGATAGAGGAAGTGTGTGAAATGTTTAAGGAATTTTATAGATCATATGTAGTCAAGGGTTTGAAGTCATGAAAAGATCGATGAAAGTGTGATCAAAGAGTGAGTTAGGAGAAAGAGGGTTTGAACAAGGGTTTGAAGGTGTGAGATATGAATTTGTGATCTCCATTAGTTGTGGACAGATAAAAATACATCAAATATCTTCATCTAATTTTTTTTGAGTTTTTGCTTGATCATATTATGGAAGTTTTATCCTCCTTTTGGAGTTGTTGCTTCAATAAATTGGGGGTTGGTTCTCTGTTATAGGGTTAATGCTCTTACTAAACTCAGGTGTTGGTGGTCCTTGTTGAAGTTGGGTGCTTAACTAAATCTCTTTGATTTAGCTATAATATAAGCATGTTTTCAGTGGGGTTTCTTCCCCTTGATGGTTTTCCCACTTATAAATTTGGTGTTCTAATGATTTACTCTCACTGTTCTGGTTCTCTTGTGCATGGTATGATTCATGATGCTTAAGTAAACACACATTAATGGTTGAATGGTTTGATTGAATAATTGTATGAATGATGAATTGGAAATGGAATAAAATTTTAAATGGACTGATTCACCCCCTATTAGTCCCTTGTGCTTCCAATAGTCATTGTCTTCTTATCAATTTTTGGGTTCAAAGACACTTCAATACCCCATTGAGTGTATTTGGAGGATTTTTACAACTTGAAGTATATCCTCATGTAGCACAAACCCACCAAGTGTATTTTGGTCATTTTGAAGAAGCCCTAAGCAAAGAAGCATGATGTTCCAGAACCACATCAATTTAAAGTTTTCAAGAAAAAATGATTTCATGGGTGTAGATGAGCATGGCCAAAACCATATTGAGTGTATTTTAGGATTCTTAGGTGTGAAGACATGTTTCAAAACTTTACCCTAAATACCAAAGATCAGAAGATTGTTCTCATGTATGAAGAAGCAGTAGAAAAGTCCTTAAACCCCTAATCGTAGAGTAGGCATGTAGTAGGTTGAAGACTTGTGCAGAAGGCATGGTGAATTTATTCCCCTATATATAATATGATTGGGTAATTATAAATGGACACCCATGATAAATTCCCACCTAGATGTACAAACAAGAGAAATCTAGTTGCAAAAACATCAAGATGATAAAATTTGTCATAGTAATGTTTCTAGATAGCTATGAAGGATACGAAAGATCATGCTAGAAGGTTACCAGGCAACTCATATGTAATGAAATATCACTAGTAAGTTCAATGGTGTCTTTCTAGTCTCTCACACACACACAGATTGGGAAAGTAAAGGAAAGAATCATGCCTACTCCAATCAAGATGACATGAAATCATGTCCTATGTTTTTATTATCTCTCATTTATGATGAAAAATTTGGAATACAAGGTCTATAAATCCCTTTCTCTTGTAGAACCTCAAGAATTGTTGTATATCTTCTCATGAAAGTATGTTGAGAAGATTTGAAGGAGAAGAAAATTTTAAAAAATTTAGGACTATTTGATGAAGGATATTGGTATCAAATATTTCATGTAGGCCTTTATAGTTCTACCATGCTAAATTACACCCCGAACCCCATGGATGCTCTCAACATTAGGCTATCATGGGGTTAGAATTTTATGAGAAATTTTGAAGCACTTTTGTAAAGGTATGTATTCTATCAAATTACTATCTGACCTTCAAAAATCATGAAGCTCATGTCTAGGAAGTATCATCAATTTTTTCATGTATTCAAGAACATAAGAATGTCCCACTTAGTTGGCATTTAGAAGAATCTTCCCAGTTCTTAATCTTTAAGGTCACAAGTTCCATGCTTAGACCATAGTGAGTACATCCTAAGTGTGCTCAAGGTACTTCAAAAAACCACCAAGTTTTTAATAAGTGGGGATTTATAATGAAAAGGAAACATAAAAATCCTATGTGAGTGTAAGGAAGAGCAATTAGTTGAGAAAATAGGAAAAAACATTTTCTAAAAAGGTCATGTCACTGTTAGGATTTCTTAATTAGTCAAAAGCAACCCAAATTGACAATACCTAAGTCCCCATCAGATCTATATAAGCCTAGAAAAAGATGTTGTCATACGTAGTGTAAATTGTGAGTGTGTGAAAAAGTTTCAATTTTTAAATACATGGTCTCATTCTAAGTCTATACTAAGTTCTGTGTTGAGACTTTCATATGTGCACAAAAGAAACCTCAAAGTATGCTCTTGGTCTAGAGTCATTTGCTAGAATTTTCAAGCTGTAGAATGAAAGCCAAAATTCTGCATTAAAAGTGTATTAAATAGATTTGTGTGAAGGTGTTATACAGTATGATATTTTATATGCATTTTCTTTAGGTATCTCCCCTCATCTAGGTCATAGAGAGTGTGCATTGGTGATCAAATAATGGTCACAAGTTTATTGGAAATTCATTTACCAGAAGTAAAAATGTTAACATGTCCTCCAGGAAAGTCGTCAGTAGAATATCATGGTCAAAATGTTACAAGTTCCATTGTAATCTATGAATAGTTGTCCATTAGTTGACTTTCAATCATATTTTAAGGAATTGGGTATCATGACCTAATTGAGTCCTACAGAGTCATATGTAGAAATGATTGTAATTATTGGAACACCAATAATATGGAGTCTGTAAACACTAGATTTATCCTCAATGAAAGTTAACTCTTAAGACCTTTCCACTGATGCATAATTAATACTCATGGTACAAATTGGAGATGGTTTTAAATGAATGCTTTAAGCATAATTTTAGGGTATGGGTACTTAATGGTAAGTATGATAAGTTCATGATCCTTCTGAATATGTGTGTATGAGACACAAGACTTAATTATGACAATGTAACTACACTTTTGTAGTTCCTTTGAGTGTAGTATACATGTTTTTGAGTGTTTCTAATATCTATTAGGAAGTTTGCTATGATGTTAAGAAGTAGTGTTTCTTGAATGATCAAGAATTGGAAAGGTATCTCATGGGAGTTAGGATTTATTAATTTGACTGCAATTGTATAGTGAAATCACCCCTTACCATGTTCATGATCTCTAATGTACATAAATGTTGTGTTTTAATTTCTCCCTTCAAGCATGTGAGTACATTTAGACTGAATGTTTGGATCCTTAATCAGGAAGAAACCTATTGTGGGATCCATCTAAAAACATAGAATTTACATATGGGGATACATCATGTTTACAACACTAAGATAGCACAACCCCTAAAAGGGGGATAATTGAAATGGATGGATGAGTTTTTTTGTATTGTTGTGATTGTTTCACCTATAGGATTGGAGAAAGTAATGACAGAATGGTATAAATTCCTTTGATGGAGGTAAAATTTAGGAATAATAATACTATAAGGAATTATATTGTTCTCGAGAAGATCTAGGAATGATTTTTTTTTTTTGTGTTATTTCTACCTAAAGGAAAGAAGGTCCTACTATGCCATCCTAAATCGATGGAGCTAAAACTGTGATAAATTGTTTGTTGAGTCTCTCCACTTCTTGTAAGGTATTAATAATAATTTTTGTTAACAAAGGCGTCACTAAGCATATTTTAATGATAAATGTTTCCTTCTCCATATATTATTCCAAGAACAGAGATTTATATGAGAAAGGTTTATTGTGTTGTAAATGGTTTGTACAATGGAATCTAAAGTTGATAGTTGTGGTTGTTCATTACGTACTAATTATTATGGGTATCTAGAAATGTATTGTAACTTTATTCTATAAAATTAGATTTTCATGGTTTTTGTTGTGAATTTTGTTAGTGAAAATTCCTGGGCATTATAGGTCATATCTAAGATAAGCCAAGGAAATAAATTACTTTAGTTGAGATGGATCTAGGTCTAGTTTCTAGTACTAGGATATTTCATTAATATATTATGGAGAGGTTCTAGTCTTGAGAACGTATTTATAGAATAATTTGTGGACAAAGGAAAATAGTTCAATGTAGCATTTTATTCATAAGGTGGAGCTCATGAATGTGATCCTCATGAGATATCATGATAGAGAGTATGTACTATGGGCTCTTAAGCCATAGTGCATATTGATTATGATAACCTAAACTGTGTCTTGACCCCCAAGGTACATAAAATTGGAGTGATTGAGGAGTTGACATGCATGGTGGGATATAGTTCTTATCGGTACTACTATTATGATTGATCAAGGTAAGACACCTTAAAAGTTACTAGTGGAGATGAGGATCTTAGATGATGAGGAAGATATAAAAAGGAGAATCTCAAGTTTGTAGAGGGAAATTAAGAGAAGTAAGACTTGGATATCCGAGGATGAGTGAAACATGTCAAAGGTTATGGAATCTTCATCCCATTCTAATGAAATGATAGTGATCCATCTAACAAATTTATTTTAGTTTGTAGAATAAGAATACTAATACATTATATCTTAACATAATGCATTGTATTTAAAAGTCCTCTTGAGACTAATATCTCATTATGGAGCTTGACCGTGATATATGCATATGTAAAAAATAAATCAATATATGTCATATAATAAGTGTCCATAAGAACTGAGTTGTAGATAGAAAAGAATTCTGATAAGTTATGTGATGATAATGATTTGTGGTTATTAAAGTGGAATATTTTAACTGCTACATAGGTTCTACACAAGGTGTATTACACAATAGGTTAGATAGTATTTATCTCATCCATATGATTGATTGAAAAAAATGTCACATGTGAAAGGAAAATTTACGTAGGTACATGTGCATGGTAAATATTTGCATGTATGGTGTTTTGTAATTTTTCACAACATTGTAGTGATAACGGTAAATGCGTGTTTCAAAATTGCATAATCTCATCTTAGTAAGACTAAATGTACTGAAAGGATGGTATAGGGAAGAGGCAACATAATGGAGTCAATATTATGGAGACAAATCAAGGTGGAAGAAGCCATTTTTTTTAATGAATAGATTGTGGTTAGAGAGAATATCATTAGCCCAAGGGAAGTGATAAGTAGGAGGTTCATGATGTGATTGAGATATTAGAGAAAGATAAATTTTTTTCAAAAGGCATTGAATGATTAGTTTAGGGAACTCAGTCCCAAGACTTGTGTTGCGTAAAGTCATGGAGGAGTTAAGCCTAGTTTGAGCAATACAAGTTAAGATAGGATAAACAAGAGGTAAGTGTGATGTTTTTGACTTAAAATCACAGTTTTTAGCATGCATATATGTTGTGTATGATCTTTCCCATGGGGAGTATAATCATAAATGCTTTGAAAGAGGTTAAAATCAGAATTTTGTGAGAAATTACAAGTTTTAAAGCTAGTTTGAAGACTTTGGTTGATGTTTCTAGCCAAGAGGTGACCCTATGAATCTAAGAAGGATGAAGGTCATGCAAGTATAGATATTGTTTTTCATTAATGTAAAAGGGAGAGGATATTAGGTGGTTTTCCATCAATGACAAAGGGGGAGATTTGCATGTTGAGTTCTAAGTGTTGTCATTGATGTAAAATCTCATTAATGACAAATAGGTTGATGGATTAGAGTCATGGGATTATCAATATGATGGTGACATGGACTATCATGTGGTTTAATTATGGCATGAGGTGTTTCAGTGAGATTGGCTTGGTCTTGTAAGCCTAATCAGGTGACCTAGTTAGCCTAGGTGATGGTGCATATTGGATGGAGCTACATGGTGACTTGAGAAGTTTGGTAGTGGAATGTAGAGCATGTTTTGAGAGTGTTTAAGAGCTCACATGAGTCTCAGGGTTTAGGTATAGGTTGAATACCTAGTTTTAGGTGCTCATTTAGACCAAGTCTAGGTGCTTGGTGTTTCACCAATAAGAAGCGTATGCATAAGAAAAAATTTTAAGGTATAATTTTGTGTACGTAAGGAATACCTGGAGGTCATGAAGAGGTTTCACACCATTGAAGACCAAGTCAATCGAGAGAACTCCCTTTTTTCTAGGAAGGACTACCTGAAATGCAAAACAAGACCACAAGAGAGAATTAGAATTATAGGTTGGTGGATTGCCTAGCGGGAGCTAGATCCGGGAAGTGGGGTGCTTCCTAGAAGGTTTTTAATCCATGTTTAAAAAAAAATAAATTCTGTTAAGATCATGAAACAGAGGGTCCAACCGTAGTTTTATAATTTAGGTATTTCACACAAGCACAACAAGTTAAATCTAATCCAAATAGTGAATACAAGATTAAAATTAAATTATGTGGTGGGTTGTTAAGGTCTATAGGTGTAACAAAGGGGTGTTATGGAGGATCTGGGTGAAGTTATAGAGAGGTTTTGAGAGGTTTTGGGTAGGTAAATTAGTTGACTAGTCTGAGGGGAGAATGCCAAACACAAAAACTGATGCCAGCCAGTTGAAGGAACTGACTGGTAAAGTCACTAGTTTTTGCCAGTATCAACTAGCTAACCAATCATGGTAGGGGAAATTGGGGTGCCAAAGTAGAAACAAGGTTGGTTCATGGATCTCTGTGATTACACAGAGTGTTGGTAAGGCTCAGGTATGGTGTTGGGATTTAAGTGAAGGCTTAGCATGGGGCAGAGAGGTGATTGGAAATGTGTAGAGTTTCGGGTTAGTAGGGTATCAGGTAGATGGTTGACATATGGTATTCATGGGTTAGAAGCAAGTAGTACAACATAAGATACAATAAGAGATCTAAAACAAAAATTAAGAACTAACAACTTGGATAAGACACTTATTTGAAGACCTAGAGATTGGTAGATGTAGTGGTTGGTGGGAATTCATAGGAGAAATGGGTATGGATCCATTGCTATGAAAATTAAGGCTTGTTTACTTCCCTATGTATGAATGATATCGAGACTATGGAGCAAGAGGTTGGTTGCTATGGTGAAGAACTTGGATGCTCTAGTGTGGTGTTTGATTGTCGGACAGCTTGATAAAATGTTTGAATGTGAATGAATAATATAAAATCCAACCAAAAGAAGAACCCAAGGAAAGATAGTTGTAGAATCCTTATTTAAAGGAAGCAATGGTGGTTCCTTGATTGGCACCGGTACCGAGGAATGGACCTGGCGTCCGTTAGAGGATAAATAGTCCAATTTGACTCAAAATAGCCTATTTCTTCCCTTTTCGGTATGAGTCAAGATTTAATTTTGCGGGCTAGGAGTCTTGGTTCATGTTTAAACATGTTGAGAATTTATGGAAGAAGTGGTTAACCATAAATATTAGGTTAAGAAAGAGTATTATTTAGTTTAGGGGAAGTGATCACTCAATTCTAGGAGTGATGACCTAGTCTCAGTTTGTTAAAATCCCCTTGGAATAGGTCCAAGGGTGAGGTGGAGAGGTTGAGGTGGTGATTAACCTAATATTGATAGTTAGATTAATAATAATGCGTGGAAGGGGTCATGGTAAGGAGGGTATGTTAATTGAAAGGGGTTTAAAGGGTTGCGTCCCAATTTTGGGTGTCTACAATTTACCCCTTTTTGTCGTGTAGCTTGTATTCAATACGTGACGATGAAAAAAACAAGAAGTAGGGTTGTCACTAGATAAGGGTGAAGGTGATCCCCCTTGAACCAAGAACTGATAAAGTGGAAGGTATGAATCAGTGATGGGTTTGATAAGGTGATAAGTGATGAAAAATGGGGTAAGGTAAAGGTGTGGGTGTATGGTGATAATGGTGTCAGGTAAATATGGAAAAATTCAAATGAACACACACGTCCAAAATGCAATAAGGCATAAGGATGCAGTCAACACACAAACTCTAGATTTTCAAAGGTCGATAGTTTATCTAAAAAAGGGTGATGTGGTCCTGGTATCCAAGGTATAGGAAGTGATCCTAGAAACACAATAGGTCGAGGTACATGAATGGGTATAGGTGTGTTCCAAAACACCAAAAGGTTTGTTCTGGTCGAGATAAACATCATGAAATAAGGCAAGACAAGGTCGTTAGGCTAAACAACATGAGTATAAATATCGCATGGTAGATAAAGTAAGTGATTTTGATGGTAAAATAGGCGGGGTTTGTTCCATGAGGGTATATAAGTGAGGAAAATGTGCCCATAAGTAAACATAGGGAGTTGGTGAGGCTAGTAGGTGAGTCTAGGATGACGGGCTAGGGCCGAGGTAGAAAGAAAAATGCCATTGACAACAAAACACTAGGTAAACTGAGGTATATGTGTTTATATGTGGTCGATATAAACAACAATTGATGCCGGTCAACTAGGGCAAGACTAAACTGATGTTGGTCGCCAAGGCTATAACTTAAAATGGAAAACCCGCCCTATTATGTAAGTCATTTGGGAAACTATTGAGGTTGAAAAGTCCAGGTATCTAAGGTATAGGAAGTGATCCTAGAAACACAACAGGTCAAGGTACACGAATGGGTATAGGTGTGTTCCAAAACACCAAAAGGTTTGGTCTGGTTCGATATAAACATCATGAAATAAGGCAAGGTCAAGGATCGGTAGGCTAAACAACATGAGTATAAATATCACATGGTAGATAAAGTAAGCAATTTTGATTGTAAAATAGGCGGGGTTTGTTCGATGAGGGTATATAAGTGAGGAAAATGTGCCCCTAAGTATCCTTAGAGTGTTGGTGAGGTGGTGAGGCTAGTAGGTGAGTCTAAAATGATGGGTTAGGGTGGAGGTAGAAAGAAAAAGGACCATTGACAACAAAAATTAGGTAAAGTGAGGTATATGTGTTTATATGCAGGGTGACCAACATTGGTTCAGGGAGAACTGATACCGGTGTGAGTGACGATGCCGGTCACCTAGGGAATGACTAAACTGATGTTGGTCACCAAAAGAGTAAATTAAAATGGAAAACCCACCCAAATGTAATTCATTTGGGAAATTATTGAGGTTGAAAACAATTGGTGGAGAATGTTTTTGCAAGGAAAACATGATAGAGAGGCCTAATAGTATGATTTGGTGAGAGATTAGTGGTTAGAGGAGTGAGTTTGGGGCCCATGTTGCATCCAGGTGAGTGAGTTTGATTAGTTTAGAGCTGAGAGAGGTTGTTTACATGGAAGAGGCAAGAGAAAGCTCTGAGTTCAATTTGGTGTAGGATCTAGAGGTCCCAACATGGAGGCACCAACAACTAGAGGTAGGATTTAACCCTAAATTTTGGTTTTTGTAGAAAAATAAGGTAGGAAATTAGAAATTTTTATTTTTTTTAAATTTGATGAAAATGAGGGTGAAATTGGGTTGTGGGAGGGTGGAATTAGGTTGGTTAGGGGTTAAAATGAATTTGGGGGAAATGTGGGTGTGTTTTGGTGGGTAAACTAGGTATATTGTGCATTTTTTGGAATTGGAGAGATGGGGGTTTAGAATCTAGGGCCGAAACAGTAACCAATGTTGGTCGGGTATTAGCTGGTGTCAGTGGATGAACAAGTGATGACGGGAAATGGGGACCAAGAATCGGTAGGGTGATCAATGTCAGTTAGGCAAGGAATGGTTAAGTGTTTAGAAAAATGGTGGGTTAGGATGTCGAAGGTATGTTTAAGCTAGATGGAGTGTCAGAGATAGGTTTAAGGTAGGTATAGGATTGTTAAAAGTTTCCAAAAAATGTTGGAGGGTAGATTTTAGGTAAATGATGATGCAATAGGATGAGTTCATGTGGGATGGGGAAGAGTAGGTTAAATAGGTGAAATAGTAAGAAGAATGTGATTTAGGTAAAGGTGGATGATCTAGATAAGGAAAGGTATGAAATAGGCTAAGTTAGGTGTTGAATAGGAAATCAAAAGGGTAAATGATTAATTTTTGTGAATGTTAATGATGTAGGTGAGGTAGGAGATGATGATGAGGGATCAAATTCTTCCCTTGTTAGTACAAATGAGGCCTACCAATTCAGAGGAGGAGTGGGAGAATATGAGGGTAGTTGGGTTAGGCATGGTTAGGATATATAAGAGGATTTTCCATGATCACAACATGATGGTAGCCCTCATCTGATAGATGGGATCTAGCTACCAACACCTTTCATCTTCTGATGGGAGAGATGACCATCACACTGGAGGATGTCTACAAGATCCTGCGGCTACTGATTATTGGGGAGCCATTGTATCAGGTCTCATCTTCAGATGTGGTGGGTCACATGGCTATGGTGTTTGGGCTGGCTATGGCAGAGTTTTCGTATTATAGTGCTGAGTATTAGTTATGGGGAGATGTATGTAGCGTACCCTCAGGAGACCCAACTGGCAGTGTTGATGATGGTTGGGGTCAGTTGTTTTCCCTTCCTCAGACATAGAGGGTGGGAGGTTTCCATAGGATTTGATGGGAGTCCTAGAGGATATGGGTTTTGACACGGATTGTTTTGCATGGGCACCAGCATACTTGGTGCAGTTATACATGGAGCTATGGGCCTATAGGAGGATATGTTAGATATGGTCTTGTGTTGTACCTATTTGTTACATTGTTTGGCATATGAGCACATTGTGTGCCTTCATCCACTTGGTCTACCATGACAGGGGTGGGAGGTGGGTGTATACAGGGCAGGATATAGGTGATGGTTATAGGTTTAGATAGAGCAGGTGAGGGTTGATGGTGTGACTCGAGATATATCATATTATCATAGGGTACAAGTTAGCTTATCACCGGTAGAGATTCTATGGAGGCCCTACCTCACATATCCAGAGTTCATAGGTATGGAGGAGGATCTGGAGGGTTTACAACTTCTTAGATGGATTCAGGGGTAGGGTGGGGGAGCACGAGTGTATACCCATAGATCGGGTCAGACGACAGTTCGGCCTACACCAAGGTGTGCCCCCACCATTCCCATAGTACCGTGAGAGGATGTGGAGATGCCATTACCTCTTCCACAGCTAACAGATCCAGCAGGAGTGGAGGAATAGGTAGTAGATGAGACTATAGATGATGTTAGGTGCACAGTGGGTTATAGTCAGTGGTGGGCCGCATAGTTACATGCAGCACCAACTAGGCCAGGACAAGTTGATTTGGCCACAATCACCAGTGAGAGAGACAAGTTATAGAGGTAGGTGATGAAATTACATAGGCCTAGGTCACTACATTACAGGCACAAGTAGCTACACTATAGGCATAACTAGTGGTGGCACAGCACAAGCTGATGATGGGGGATAGGTTATGGTACTGTAGGCCTAGGTTACTACTTTATAGGCATAGGTGGACCACTACAGACACAACTGGAAAGCAACACATGTACATGTCAGGGTTGGGGGACATGTGGTTACCCCTCCTTCACCTCTAAGGGCACATGATGGGGCACAAGTACATAGGGACAAGACCCCATCATTATAGGTGCAGGTACTAGGACAGGGTCCAGGACCTCAAGTACAGGGACATGGACCACTACTACTGGGACAGGGTCCACAAATAGGTGCCAGAGAGATGCCACCACCACAGGTGATATATATGGATTGATACAGAGAGGTTGTGGACGAGGCTAGGTATTATGAGGATCAGATTGTAGATTTTGGTGTTCTTATTTCTAGTTATGCTACCTACAGAGCTCAACAGGAAGCCAGTTAGAGGTCCATTTCATGGACCCATAGTGCCAGTAGTTCAAGGAGCCACTATTCTCATGGGAAGGGCCAGTGGGAGGTGACTAGTTCACATGGAGACAGAGGCTCAGGTGAGGGGACAAGAGAGAGTGGTAAAGGAAGGGACCCTCCCAGGGATGATATAGATTATGGAGATTGTTGTTTATTTTTTATTTTTGACTTATATATACCGGCATGTGTGTTGAAGAGGTGAGATGTACATGATATTTTTTGAGAGACTTATTTATATTTGTATATAGAGTGTATTGACATATAGACTTTCCAGTATATAGATGATGACACTTATATCTATTGTGTTTGTTTTATTTCCATTGTATGGTTATTATGGAAACTAGAGATGTAGGCATGGTTGATGTTATGGTTTGGTTTGGTTTAATTTCCAACTTATTGATATTATGGAAACTAGATGATAGGCATGGTTTGGTTTAATTTCCAAGTTATTGATATTATGGAAACTAGATGTATAGGCATGGTTTGGTTTAATTTCCATGTTATTGATATTATGGATGATAGGCATGGTTTGGTTTTAATTTCCAAGTTATTGATATTATGGAAACTAGATGTATATGCATGATTATGATGTATGGTTTATTTGGTTTAATTTCCAAGTTATTGATATTATGGAAACTAGATGTGTAGGCATGTTTGTTTTAATTTCCAAGTTATTGATATTATGGAAACTAGATGTATAGGCGTGGTTTGGTTTAATTTCCAAGTTATTGATATTATGGAAACTAGATGTATAGGCATGGTTTTGGTTTAATTTCCAAGTTATTGATGTTATGGAAACTAGATGTATAGGCATGGTAATGATGTATGGTTTGTTTGGTTTAATTTCCAAGTTATTGATATTATGGAAATTAGATGTGTATAGGCATGGTTTGGTTTAATTTCCAATGTTATTGATATTATGGAAACTAGATGTGTAGGCATGGTTTGGTTGGTAATTTCCCATTTTTTGCTATACTAGATGATAGGCATGGTTTGGTTGTCCAAGTTATTGATATTATGGAAACTAGATGTATAGGCATGGTTTGGTTTAATTTCCAAGTTATTGATATTATGGAAACTAGATGTAGGCATGGTTTGGTTTAATTTCCAAGTTATTGATATTATGGAAACTAGATGTATGCATGGTTAATGTATGGTTGTTTAATTTCCAAGTTATTGATATTTGGAAATTAGATGTGTAGGCATGGTTTGGTTTAATTTCCAAATTATTGATATTATGGAAACTAGAGATAGGAATGGTTTGGTTTAATTTCCATGCTATTTATTGTTAGGAAAATATGATAGGCATGGTTTGGTTTAATATTAGTAATGGTGGAAAACCTTGATGTATACGTATGGTTATGATGTATGGTTTTGTGAAACGATTTCCAAGTTATTGATATTATGGATATGTGTAGGAATGAGATTTGGTGTTATGGTTTGGTTTGGTTGAATTTCCATGTTATTGATAATGGAAATGTGAGAAAGATTAAGAAGTAGGTGAGCAATAGTTGAAAAACAGTGAAAGATGATAGAAAATGGTGGCCAAGCTAACCTGAAGACCCCATGTATTTGAAGTGGAAATGCTTACATATCCCTTGAAATGAAGGGGCCTAGTAGGCCAATATAGTTCTCCCATAAGATAGGGAAGAATAATAGTTCCAATAGGTAGGTTAGGTAAAAAAAGATAATCATTCATGGTTACAAGTGTTGAGCCAAGAAAATGAGAAAGGGTGCCCCTTGTTAAATTGTGTGATGGGTATGGGTATGGTGTTATTTTTGGTTTTGATTTTATTTTTATAAGTATGTATAATGTTTTGGAAATGATGATTAGTATGGAGTGGTTGAGAAGCGGACCAAGATATTTAATTTCGATGGTTGTGGAAGAAGCAACAAGTAGGTAGAGGTGAATTGAAAAGAAGTGAAATACTCCATAGTTGCCAAGGACCATAATGGACATAAAAATAGGCTTATGAACATAAGAACCACAACATTGCATGATTGATAGGTCTATGGTTGAAAGAATTTGTATGATCACAATTTGCATTGTTCCACATCCCTTGAGTAGATAGGGAGAAAATAAAAGAGGTAGGGTGGAGTGGTTTGTTTAGCATAACCTTGTTGTGGGATGACATGCCCCTTTTGAAAGATACCCAAAACCATCATAGGTAAGTCCATGACCAAAAGTGTGTATTTTTCTTGATTTTTTATTTTTGTATTCATAGATTGATCGATGTGGGAAGTCTATATTGGGATAAATAGTAAGTCTCCTTGAGGTCTTAATGAAGCTGATCGATGCGGGAAGCTCCAAATCTTTTTTTTTAACAAGTATAATTAGTCTTATTTGGTTGGATAGACTAAGTATAGCATGTGGTATGGATTTTTATAGTTTCCTTCAAGGGAGCAATCTACTTATAAGCAGCAATAGAGAGACATAGATGTTCATTTGAGGGAATCATCTATTGTGCAAGAAGTTTGACTCAAGGAGTAAATTTTTCCCAATTTTTTGCATTATTTTGGACTTGTAGTCATGGAAAAGACTATAAAGGAGTATAGCCTCTTTTATGAAGGAAAAACCATAAACGATAAAGGTTAGCTATGAAAGAGGGGTTTCAAGTGATGAATGACCATGGGATTCCATCCTGAAAAGGACAAAAAGTATCCATGAGAATCATGCCATGAGTAGAGTCGTGGTACTCATATTCAAGATAAGGTTGAATGGTGATGGATAATCACACAATTTTGGTTTAGTCATTGGTCCTTAAAAGAGGTAGGTGGAAGGAGAGGTTCACTCAAGGGATGAACATATAAGAGACATAAAGTGATGTAGTACTTTATTCAATAATAGAACGGTCAAAGATGCAAGGCATTAAGGGGCTCAGGTTCAGGTTTACCCTCAAGAGAAGATAAATGATAAGTTCCTGATCCATAGGTATGGTGACAATATAAGGTCCAAGCCAATTAGGAGCAAACTTACCTCGTTTACTTTTCTCCATTTTGGTTACATGTTGATTTTCCTTCAGGACAAGATCATTGATCTGGAATGTTCATTCTCAAACGTGTTTTTCATAGGCATGCTTAATGCACTTTTGGTAGATTTGGAGGTGGTCTAGAGTGTTTAACGACAGTTCATCCAATAGCTCAAGTTGTGCCAAATGTTCTTGGTGAAAATCATCATCAGAGAGCATATCTTTAAGTGATATATGAAGAGATGGAATTTGGAATTTGAGAGGTAGGACGGACCTCTATACCGTAGACCAAAGAGAAAGGTGTGGCATCGGTAGAGGTGTGGATGCTGGTACGATAAGCCCATAGGGTGAAAAGGAATGTGTGTGTGCCAATCCTTACTAGATGTCGTCAACCACTTTCATAAGAATTTTGTTGAGGTTTTGTTAGAAGATTCAGCTTGACCATTTTCTTGTGGGTAATATGGTGAAGAGAAACTGAGTTGAATACCAAATTTGTCACACAGTTTGCATAGGGTTTTGTTTTTGAATTTTTTTCCATTTTCAGTGATAAGGTGATGAGGAACACCAAAGTGACAAATGATATGGTGGTTGATAAATTCAACTATTTTCTTGGACTTTGGTAGAAATGAGAGGGATGGATTCTACCCATTTAGTGTAATATTCAGTCATGTGATGATCAATGATGACATTGTGAGGAATGAGGGTTAATCTCTCCAATGAGATCCAAACCCCATTGAGAAAAGGGCCAAAAGTCTCAGGTGACTTGTAAGGCATGACTAGGAGTATGATGAAGGTTAGCATGTTGTTGACACTTCACACAATGTTTAACATAGTCACAACAGTATTGGTTAAGGGTTTGGCCAGTAATAGCCAAGTCAAAGGATATGTTTTGTGACAACGAGGCCACTAAAATGTCCCCCACAAATCCCATCATGAATTTCTTTGATGGTGTATGGGATTTTAGAACTGGTGAGGAACTGTAGGAGGATACCGTCAAAGCCACATTTGTAAAGAAGACCTCCCATGATGATGTAACGAGAGACACTTTTTAGGAAGGCTCTTGTCCATTGCGAGTGAGATCTGAAGGAAGGATTGAAAGTGAGAGGTAGTCAACGAACTGCTTATACCAAATATCACGTGGGTTAAGTATCGATGCTACCCACAAAATTAACACCAGGGATAATATAAGAAGGTGAATACAACATTTGATTGTGACAAATATTTTTGAGTCTGAAGGTGAGGTAGGTATTTGAGAAGCAAGACAAGCCATGGTATCTACAAATTTTTTAGTGGATGTGGAGTGGCTTGAATGAGGTAGTGATCAAACATGGTCAAAAGTAGGTGGACATGATGTCTATACTTTTTGAAGCTCATCGTTACGAAACTGGTACAAACCATTGACTTGGTTCACAACCAGTTGAGAGTCACCAAAGATATTAATGGATTTAACATCTAAGGAAATGGCAGTTTGAAGACCTAACACAAGGGCTTCATACTCGGCTATGTTATTGGTGCAGTCAAAGTCTAGTTTAAAGGATAGTGGCATGGGCTCACCATCAAGAGGAATGAGGATGACCCCCACACCTCCCCCATGGTGACATTTGGATCCATCAAAGAATAATGTCATTTGATAAACAATATCATCAAGGGAGAGGGTGGCTATAGATTCATTTGGGAAAATTGAAATTTGAGGATTGATTTCCAGGAAGAGGAGCATCTGCAAGTTGATCCATGATGGTTTGTCCTTTGAATACTTTTGATGAATGAACTCCAACTCCAAGTTCTGCAAGAAGCATGAGCCAACGAGTGGTGCGTTGATGTTGGTAAGGTTTTGCGTACATGTAATGAAGAGGGTTGGTGTTGGTAATGACAAATGTTTTGTGATTAAGAAGGTAGTGGCAAAGTTTGGTGGCCACAAAGACTAGGGCTAAGAAAATAATTTTCAGCATGAGTGTACCAAGTTTCGTAGTCTAGAAGAGTATGAATTATGTAATAAACCACTTGTTCCCTATGTTTCTCATCACGATGAGCGAGCATGACACCCAAGGAATGGTCAGTAGCAGAAATGTAAAGGTAAAAAGGTTGATTGTCTTTAGGTGGAATGAGCACATGGGTGGCTGAAGAAGGTAGTTCTTCAATGCTTCAAAGGATTTGTGACACTCATCATTCCAATGGAAAGAAACATCCTTTTTAAGGAGGTGATGAAATGGTTGGCATTGGTCTGAAAGTTGAGAGATGAAGCATTAGATGGATTGTAATTTTCCTTGTAAGCTATGAAGCTGTCAAAGGTTAGTAGGTGGAGGCATGTCAAGAATTTCCTTGATCTTAGCGGGATCAACTTTGATACCCTGCATAAAGAGATGATGAAACCAAGGAGCTTACCTGAGAGAACTAAAAACACACTTCTTTGGTTGAAGGTCAAACAAAATATTGGATAAGGTGGTCAAAGATAATTTTGAAGAATGACCAGGTGTTCGGCACGACGCTTGGACTTACCAAGAAGGTCGTCAACATAGTCTTCCAAAATGTCATACATGATGTCATGGAAGATGTAATTCATAGTGCGTTGATAGGTAGCACCAAATTTTTTCAAGCCAAAGGGCATGATGACGATAGCAGAAGGTCCCCCAAGGGGTTATGAAGGTGGTTTTTTGTTGATCTTCTAGAGCGACTAATATCTTATTATAACCCAAAAACCCATCCATAAGAGATAGCATCTCATGGCCAGCTGTAAGATCAACTAGTTGGTCAATGCTTGGTAGAGGAAAGTCATCTTTTGGATAGGAAAGGTTAAGGTCGTGAAAGTCAGTACAGATATGAAGTCCCCCAGTCACTTTCATGACAGGAACAATGTTAGAGATCCATTATGGATAGTCAATAGGTAGGATGAAGGAAACAGAGAGAAGGTGTTGAAGTTCTTATTTCACAAGAAGAGCAATGTGAGGATGCATTTTATGCAGCTTCTATTTCATTGGTTTGGCATCAGGGATAGTTACGATATTGTGAAGCATGATATTAGGGTCGATACCTGACATATCACTATAGGACCAAGAAAATGCTTTTTCTATGATCATGAAGAAAAGAGGTGAAATATTCTTGTTCCAAGGAGTCTAGAGATTGGCCTATCTTTAGAATTTGGGGGTCATCCTGAGTGTGAATGTTGATTTCTATGGTAGATTCATTCAACATAGTTTGCGTGTCAGAGGGTAACAACCTTTGAATATAAGAATCCTCTGCACCTAAATAGGTCAAAATAGAGTCATCATCTTGACATTGAAAATGTTTATAGAAGGTGTATCATCATCCAACATGTCAGGATAAATAAGAGGAAGGGAAGAGGGAACCTTTCCATCACGTTGATAGGTCAAAGGTCCCAAGGAGATGGTGTTCATAAAATTTTTTTAGGCAGAATGGATTCGGGATCCATAGACTCCATGGGAGAAGGTGGTGCGATAGGCAAGTGAAGTGGGGAAGGTTTTTGTCTTCGACAATGAGGGTGATGTGGGCCTTCTTAGGAGGAGGTTGCGAAGGAAATCCAAGACCAAAATGGTCTTTGTGTTTCTTAGTGGTGCATGGTATGAACAGTGTGATGACCTTGTTCGTAACGACCAAAGATCGAAGCCTTTCTAGGCGCAACGGTGAAGAAAAGTGAGTGTGAAGCTGCATTTGGTGAGGTAGGAGAAGTCAGATGAAAAGGGTTTGGTTTGGAAGGGAGGTTCAATAGAATAAGAGGCCATGTTGAGCCCCCCATAGGTTAGGTTGGTGCAAAGGTGGGGAGGTTGTATGGTATGACCTCTCCTATACGATGGTTGTAACATGGGTGTTGGTGTAGCTTTCCATACTCCTGAGGAGTAAGGAATGTGTTAATGCTAAGGAGGTGGTATTCTCCAAGTGAAAGGCATTGAAAAATGCCTACCAAGGGGTCTGTGGTTGGTACTTGGGTAGTAGGTATTGATGAGCTATCTGAAGCCTGAGAAGATGGGGCATCAGTAGAGGGTGGAATAGGAGGGTCAGTAGGTGGGCTAGATGAGGAAGGTGAAGTGAAGAAGTGGTAGATGTGGTAGATGTGGTAGTCTTCCTTAATTGGGATTAAGACATCATTTGGATGATAAAGCATATTATAGGTTTTGAAGGGGGAGGGATCTTCCTGAATGGTGTAAGTTTCCCCTTCATATTCAAATTTGAGCAATGGTGAAGGTAGGAGGTACACAAGCCATGGACATGAATCCAGGGATGACCTAACAACATGTTATACTGGAAATCTCCTTCGAGAATGTAGAAGAGTTTCGGGAATGGTTCGGGGACCCACATGGATGTGGAGGAAAATAGTGCCAAGGGTAGTGGTCATGGCATCGTTAAAGATCAAAGCATAATGGGGTTTCTAGACATGTAATTAGGTGGTATGCCCATTTGTTCATAGGCATGAGAAGAGATGATGTTGATGTTAGCACCCCCATTAATCATGATGCATTTAACATGAATATCATTAATGTAAGCAGAGATGAAAAGAGCGGGATTAGATCATCAGGTTGTGAAGGGGAAATCTCTGATTTGGAGAAATTAATGGAAGCAATCTGATGAGGGGTAATGAGGGCAGTGATAGGTGAAGTGTCATTGGGTGGAACCTCAATGGATTACAAGACCTCAATGAGGGCCTGATGATGAGAATCATAGGTTTGAATCAAGTCGAATAAAGACATCTTCAATGGGGATTGGTGAAGTTGTTTGATCATTGAATGATGGGTAACCCCAAGAAGAAGTAGGTGGTGTCATCCCAAGGATGGTTATCTTGGGGGAGGTACAGGTGAAATGGTAGGTGAAGGTGAACTAGAAGGGTTACCAACCTTTTCCTTTCCTTTTTCTTTCATGTGTTGTGACCGAGTGGCTACACGCACCATGTTAATTTCAAATATAGGAAGAGGAAAAGAAGGGTTGTGTGGTGAACAGGTGAAGAAAGAATAGAATCCTCCTCCAACAGATCATCTTATTTGAAGAGACCATTAGAATCACAAAGCTGAAGGAGAATGTTTTTAAGAGCCTTACAACTCTCGACATCATGCCCTGGTGAGCAATGATAAGCACAAAATTTTTGTGTCATCAAACCCTACTAGTTTAGGTTTGAGAGGATCGTAAGGCTTGATAGACGGAAGTGATATAGCAGATGTCTCTAACAACTGAGCAAGGATGTTAGAGTAGGATCCTGCCAAAGGATCACAATGAGAGGTCAAAGTTTGTTTGGGTGAAGGGGTAGGTGACCTTTGTGAGGAGGGTGAGGTGAGAGATCCATTGTGTTGGTGTAACTACCTTTTTGGTAGGTAGTGAAGGTTTGGGTTTAGGTTGCACCTTCTTGGGTAAAGGTGGAGGAACATCATGGTAGGACGAAGGAGACTTAGAAGGTGTAGGTATCTGAGTAAGCCAAGGTGAAAGTGGGGGTGTTGGTAAGAGTGAGGGTAAAGGTAGTGAAGAAGGTGTGGGAAGAACAGGAGGTGAAGGCAAGGGTATAGGTTGTCGCACTTTAGATTTTCCTTGGTGAAGGGGAAGGTTAACCAAGGTTGAAGGATGTGGGCCTAAAATCGATGGAAAAGGTGAAGGTGAGTGAGAAGGTGTGGGAGATACTGGGGTGCGAGCCCTAAAAGGTTGGGTCTTCCTTTTAGGTGCTGGAATAGATTTTGTGATGGGTGGGGATGAAGTTGACAAGTCTAGCTTCACAGGGGGATGTGCTAGACTTGGCACCGGTAAGATCCCTAAGGTGGTGTTAGGTTTTGGTGCAGAACAAAGGATTGAGTGAAAGGGGTGCTGATGAAGAAGGGGCTAGAATCATGGGCTCAGGTGTAATGGTCTTAGTTACTTTGAATACCTTGGGGTAAATGGTCAAGGTATCCAGGGATAACATCTACATTTGGGTGGAAACTGGGAGTCTGAGGCACCCCCAAGAGGGTAGAGTAATCAACATACTCCATGTGATCAACCAAACGAGAGAATGGTTTTGGTTTAGATGAAGAGGATGACACACTAGTGCTAATCCCCATGATGAGCTCTGAGGTTTGTGAGACAGGGAAGGTCTTGGCCTCAAATTTGGTAGGTAAGAGTGAGGTAAGAAGAGTAATGGGATTTGTGAGGTCCTTTGGTGAGGTATCACAAATAGAATGGGTAGATAAGATTGACTCCTCTATGGGGTAGAGGAGGAGGAAAAGTGGGTGAAGTAGACAAGGTTAGCTCCTCTACGGGTTGAGGAGAAGGCAAGGTGGGTGATGTAGACAAGGTTAGCTCCTCTACAGGTTGAGGAGAAGGCAAAGGTGAGTGATATAGGCTCTTCTGTGGGTAGAGAAGCTGATAATGAGGGTTCCTTTATGGATAAAGGAAATAGGTGAGGTGGGTTCCTCTATGGGTAAAGGAACTGGTAAGGTGGGATCCTCTGTGAGTAGGGGAGTTCCACATGAGAATTTCCTCAATAGATGCTAGAGGAGGATCATTCGATAGAAGGATCAGATGCGTTGTAGTGAAGATTACATGAACCACATGGACATTGGTTTCTTTCTTTAGATGTCTCACCAGCATGATTTGATGAAGGGGCATGGTTAGGAAATGGTTTTCTGAAAACGTCCAAGTTTTCATTAGCAGATGCATTAGGGTTGTCGAGGACAAGATCACCATTATCTAACATTCCTTGGACAATGTTTTTGAAGGTTTTACAATTTCCTGTCACTATGGCCTCTCACATGGTGGTAATTACAAAAATCATTTTCCTTATACCAAGATCCGGTGTGGGGTGAGAAGGATCAAAACCAGTTTGTGGTTTGATAGGAGGAAGAGTGATGGCTCTAGCCTTCAACAGCTTGTCCAATATTGAAGAATATGGCTCTCTGATGGGAGTGTAACTCCTTTGTTCATATTTGTATTGAAAATTTTGAACAAGTGAGAGATTGGCAGGAGGTTTGGGTTGATTAGATGGATGAGAAGGGCCATCCTTCAAAACCACCATGCATTGGTAGATCCTTTGGGTTTGGAATAGTTGTTAGGTGGTTTGGAAGAAGAGTCATTGGATTTGAAGGTGGCATTCTTGTTACGCAGTTTAAGCTTCTCTTCTTCAAGGGCACGGATCTCAAGCTTCCTAGCCATAGTGAAAGCCTCATCAAAATGTAGGAAATTTTGAACTTGAAGAGTTGAGGAAATGTGTCTGGCACACACCCTTGTAAACAACTCTATGAGTTTCAAGCTACGGTAGAGAGAAGGAGAGCTGATTGATTAGGCCTACCACCGTGTGACGAAATCAACAATAGACTCATTGTCATATTGTTGAATAGAATATAAATCTATCATAGAGACATTCTTAGAGATATTGATTGAAAAGTGATCAAGGAAGGTCTGGGCCAATTGGTTGAAGGAAAAGACTGAGTGCCTGGGAAAAACATTATACTAGTCTAAGGTGGGTCCTGAATAGGGACATGGGAACATGTTCGAAGGAGTAAGGCATCATCGTGTCCTATCAAATAACAAGCATGTCTAAATGAACACAAGTGTTGTTGGGGGTCCTCCTTACTGTTAAAATGGTTGAATTTGGGTAACTCCCATTATGCAGGGATAGGGATTAATAGGTATGGAGGGGTGAATGGGTTCATTACAAATCTCATCATAGGTTAAGATGTTACGAGATCTTGGAAATAGATGCCTCGAAGTGTCTACATTTTTTCCATCATCATTTTAATGAGATATGTAGTGGGATTTGATTAAGGGAATTCCCCCTGAGGTATAAGGGGCTTGATAAGATAAGTGGGTCATAAAAGGCATACCAGTATGTGGTGGTGCTGAGTATGTGAATTGAGATGTAGGTATGTAGAAGTGGTAGAAGAGGAGGGAAAATACCCTGAGTATGAAGTGGAGGTGATAGGTTGTGTTTGAGGTAAGGTGTAGGTGGGAGGAGCTTGTGGAAAGATCCTCGTAGTAACGGGTGGAAGAGTTTGGGGAATAGAAACCACCAAACTCTGAAAGGGGGAAGATGTGACACAATGGTGGCTTGCTATAGACATAGGTACATAAGGTACTGATGATGAAGGGACCCCTATAAGAGGGGTCATGGTTAAGGGTATGGTAGATGTCAAGGGGATGACAGACATTCGAAGGTGTAGAGGTCACTTGTGAAGTAGGCGGTTGTGAGATGGGGTTGGTTGATGCTAGAGTAGTTTGGGTAGCTACATTATTGTTTGCCGATATGGCAGAGGTGAGTAGAAATGGGGGGCATGGAAGTGGGCATTCCATAAAGAGGCTAACCTGATGAGTCATGGGTGGAAGAATTAGCAAGGTAATGTTGCAAGGCCTTGGTGTTATGATCAAGGAATCTAGTGAATTCCTCATCACCCTCGGGTATGATTGCAGGTGCATTAGGATCCATTGGTGAAGAAATAGAAGGTGCAAGGGGGGTAGTAGGTAATAGTATACAACTCACATGAAAAGTAAGATCTCACACCTATTGGCAAGTCCAAACCATATGAAAGGATTGGAAAAGGTGGTACCTCTGGGATTTGTTATAAGTGATAGAAACTCATGTAAACAAGTTTTTAGCAAGTGCTTAGGTTGGTTTTTTCTACAGAATTGACAGAAACTCATCACTAAGTTAGCGGTGGAAAACGAAATTTTTAGAAATAATCGATAGGTATGGGCTACTATGAAAATCAAAACCAGTGAAATTTTTGATAGAGGAGTTAAAATAATCTTAAGAAAGATGTTATTGTAATATAAAATCTAATCTAACACACTTAGAGAACTAAAATTAACTTGTTGTGATGACTAAGTGTGAAAAATGAAAAGGACCAATACCTCAGATAGTAGAAGACAAGAAAGAAATTGAACCATGATATCCCTTGGAATCAAATTTCCGGCTGGTGAAAGGATATCGGTTTTTGAACCGATGCTGGTGATGGTTTGATTCGGTTACTGTGAAAATGAAGAAATTTGAAATTTCCTGAGTTATATAAATGGTCAAAAGAAGTCAAGAAAGAGGTTGTGTATAGAAAATATAATCTAACACACTCAGAGAACCAGAATTAACTAGTTGTGATGACTGAGTGTGAAAAATAAGGAAAATTGATGAAGTATGAACTCACACCTCAAATGGCAGAAGACAAGAAATAAATCCAAAAATCCACAAGTAAAAACTAACAAACACGTTATCCTAGGAATCATATTTTAGTGTTGTGATGGCTTAAGCCTTAAGGAACTGACTGTGAATATATAGAAAGGAATGGATGCAAGGTACCTAAAATCCAACTATGGATGGGTTCAGGATTGTTTTGGCAGGGGAGTCCTCGATATACCTTTTAGTACGTAAGGTCCAAGCTCTGATATGACAATCCAACCAGAACACAGGTTGGGGCCCACTATCAACGGCTTTTTAAATCCTTGATAGCTTCTTCCTGGGATTTGGGGAATGTTTAAGAAGTTTGTTGAGTGATTTGGAAAATAAGTGTGTGCAATAGTGAACTTTGCTTAATTACCCAATCATCAAACGGTCATGAAATCCATTATATTTGATTGTTATTTAGACTATGTGAGCTAAATGCAAGAATACAAGGATGCAATGCAAAATTTTTAAGCCCAAATCAAAAAATTAAATTGGATGAGAACAATAATGAATAGGAAGAGAGCATGTCTTTCACTAATGCAAGCAAGAGGAAATAAAGAAGGGTTTGTTTTAATTTTCACTAAATGAAGTGTTTCCTTTAGAGTAAATAGAAGAAAGAGAATGTTACAAAAAGAGAGTTTTAGTGAATATTTAGAAAGGAAACACGCACAAAATGCAATCCTATATGAATAAAAGAGAACCCGCAAATTATGGGGGTCGCACCAGGCATGCTAAAATGTTTCACCAATAAGAAGCATACTTATGAGTAGAAATTTTAAGGTAGAAGGTTGGGCACATGAGGAATACATGGATGTTGTGAAGAGTTTGCTCAACGTTGAAAACTAGGCTGATCGAGAGAACTCCTTTTTGTCTGGGAAGGACTACCTGAAAAGTCAAACACAAGACCACAAGATAGAATTAAAAGCATAGGTTGGTGGATTTCCTAGTGGGAGCTAGATCCAGGAAGTGAGAGTACTTCCTAGAAGGCTTGTCAATCCACGTTTTTAGAAAAAATTAAATGTTGATAATAACATGAAATAATAGAAACCTACTGTAGTTGTATAATTTAGGTATATCATACAAGCACCATAATTAAAATCTAATCTAAATAGTGAATATAATATTAAATTCAAAGTAGGGTGGTGGGTTGTTCAAAATCTATAGGTATGACAGAGGGTATTATGGAGTTATGGGTGAGGTTATGGTAGGTTTTGAGAGGTTTTGGGTAGGTAAATTAGGTCGTTGGTCTGAGGGAAGAATGCCAGACATAGAGACCAATGCTAGTTCAAGTGAACTGACGCAAGTCAGTTTCTTTTAGCTAGTATCGGTTGGGTAACCTGACCACTTTAGTATGGGAAATTAGGTTCTAAGGTAGAAACGAGGTTGGTTCAGGCTTATAGTGATTACACAAGAGTATTGGTAAGGATTAGGCAATGTGTTGGGATTTAAGTGGAGGGATCAACAAGGGTGAGAGAGGTTATTGGGAAGGAAAAGAGGTTCAAGTTGGTAGGGTATTGGGTATATGGGTGACATATGGTATTCAAGTGATAAATAAGTGGTACGATATAAGATAATAAGAGATATAAAAACAAAGTTAATAACTAATAACCTCGTTAAGATACTTATCTGAAGACCTAGAAATTGGTAGACGCAATGGTTGGTGGGCATTCATAGGAGAAATGGGTTTGGATCCAGTGCCATGGAAATGAAGCCTATGTGCTTCCTTGTGTGAATGATTTGAGGCTATGGAGAAAGAGGTTGTTTGCTGGTGAATAATTTGGATGATTTGGTGCAATGTTTGATTGTCAGATGCTGAATTGAATGTTTGAGTGTGAATGAATAATCCAAAATCCAACCTAAATAAGAAATCTATGAAAAAGTTAGAAATCCTTATTTAAAGGAACTGATGACAGTTCCTTTACCAATGTCGACCGAGGAATAACCGGCATCGGTTAGGGATAAACAGTCCAATTTACTCAAATGGCCTATTTCTTCCTTTTTATACGTGGGTTAATATTTGATTGTGGGCTAGGATTTCTTGTTCACATTTAAACATGCAGGGAATTTATGGAAGAAGTGGTTATCAATAAATATTAGGTTAAGAAAGAGTCTTAGTTAGTTAAGTGAAGTGATGACTCAATTATAGGAGTGATGACCTGATCTTAGTTAGTTAAATCCCCTTGGAATGGATCCAAGGTGAGGTGGTAATTAACATATTATTGATAATTAGATTAATGATAATGTGTGGAAGGGGTCATGGTAAGGGGGTGTGTTAATTGAATGAGGCTTAGAGGGTTACAACCCAATTTTGGGTGTCTATATTTGGAGGCATAAGGACAAGTTGTAGAGCCCTGTGAGATCATAGAGGCATGCAGGTGAGTGATTAATTTTTTATTAAGGTTTTTTAGGACTTTTGGATGTGTTTCGTGATGAGTTACGGTTTTGGTTCAGTTGATCTTAGCCTAAACCATGTAAAACCCCAAGTTCTTGTCATGAAAATGAGATGGTATGAGAATATAGAGACCTATTTGAGCCATTTTTATGACTATATATGATGTACATAGGTGTCCTAGAGGTGTGAGAAATTTTCTGAGTCATTCTGAAGAATATTTTTGCAAGTTATGTTGTTCTTGGTGAAACAGGATCAAGAAGAAGGTGTTTTCCAGCTCGAATTGCACCTTTTGATGCTCATCATGAATTGTGTGCCTTGTATGGGACCTTGTGTCTTTCAAGGATGAGTTTTCATTGAACTGAGAACTTGTACAAAAATAATGAGTTCATTTCATTATCATATTTTTCTGAATGAATGTTGAGAAGGTAAATAACTTTTTGTGTGCTTGAAATCCTAGCTCAAAAGTGGTAGGAGATATTTTCTTCATAAGTCCCAAAAATTGATTTATTGTGCTAGTGTTTTGATTTTATGATGTATATTAGTCCTCCATATTTCTATAAATGTATGATAGAACGTATAGTGATGAGTGGACCCCACCTGAAAAATGTAAGTTTATGAAGAATTCCAATTTGAGGCAAGGTTGTTCAAAGGAGTTGAAAAATAAATTGACATTTTTTTAGTATGGGACTTTTAATTGATGTCAATGATAGTTTTAGTTCATGTTGGTTTATATAAATGGAAAATTGTGCCCTATTTATGAAGATTGATCTTAAGGCAGTTTTGGGATAGTTTCAAACAGTTTTTAGAGATGGACTTGGTTGAAGGCATTCCACTTGGACATGGAAGTAAATGTAAGATGTTATGGAAATTATATTCAAAGTTATTTCTATTGGTACATGGTTTTTGTCAAGATGATGAGATTTGATGGGTCATCCAACTTTATTTGTGAAGAAGAAATCTTATTGTTTCTTAGGAAAAAACTACTTTTTCTAGAATATGGAGATAGAAGATGCATGAGATAAATGAGTTGAAGCTTATTGTTAGTTGGAGAGTGAAGAGGGATGAATTGTTTGTCTATTTAAGGCCTTTAGATGTCTTGGAAGTTGCAAAAAGGGTGTAAACTAGTTGAGTCTGTAAAACTACTTTCTGGGCATCTCAGTTTGGTGAAGAGGAAAGTTGGGGTAGTTTGCACATATAGATGTTTCATGAGCTCTAACATGCATTGATGTGATGTAAAGGTATAGAGGATTACAATTAGTGGTTAAATTCCATATTTGAGGCGTTTTGGAGTGTGCTCGAGGTCCAAAAGTGAAGTCAGGGTTATGGAAACAATTGTTTTGAGAAGGATATGCGCCTTCTTGAGTTAGTTATGATAAATTTGATTGGTGCAAGATAATAAATGAACATGTATGATGTTGATATGTTATATTTAAAATTTATGAGGCATTATGAATATTTATAAAGCATGATGATGGTGTTTGTAGTTTTTTCTCATCCAAGTGATGGGGTTTTGAGTTGTTTGTGTGCTAGTTTGGTGCATTTGGGTATGGTCGACCTACATGGATCCATTTGATGAATGTTTATAAGTTTTGTGTTATAAATTTATGTTTTTTTGTTATAACTAATGAAGGAATACTGAAATATATTGTGTTTGAAATAAGAGAAGCATATAAAAGTTATGTTTTGAGTTCATTATTGAATGAGTGCTCTAATGGGGGAAAGTGAGACACAAGTAAAAGTGAATAACAGGTATGAATGCATGATTGAGATCTAAGGAAGTGTGTGATGGTTTGAGGAATGTTAGAGGGAATGTGAGAAAGGGTTTTAAGCTAAAACAAGTGATGAAATTATGAGAAAAAGTGAGCTAGGTTAATGAAAGCTTAAACAAGGGTTTGAAGAAGTGTGAGCTGAATTTATGATCTCCATCAATTTTACAGAAAAAATACATTAGATATCTTCATTCAAAGTTGGTTGATTGGGTGCTTTATCATCTTAGGGGGTTGTATCCTCATTTTGGAGTTGGTGCTTCACTAGACTAGGGGTTGGTGTTCCTTGTGCGGTTGATGTCTCACTAAACCTGGGGTTGGTACTCCTTGTCGAGTTGGTGCTCAACTAAATTTGAAACATGGCTATAATAAAGTATTGTTTCAGTGGGTTTTCTTCCCCTTGAGTTTTTGCCACTTATATATTGTGTTATGGTGTTCTCTCTCATTGTTATGATTATTTGAATGTATGTTGTATGATGTTATGCACACATTAATGGCTGAATGGTTTATGATGTAAGAAAGTAAATTTGAGATTTTTTAATTTTTAAATGACTGATTCACCCCCCTCTTAGTATATTGTGTTTCTAGCATACTTTCCATTATTTAAAATCCTTTTTTATGATTATAATGATCACATATGACATAGTTTATAATGTATAACAAATGCATGTGATAGATGAAATAACATAGATGGTGATGATGTGTATTGATTTAGATTGTGTTTCTTGAAATTTCAAAAATAAAATATATGTCTTAAATTGTGACATGTTTAATTTTTAATATTACGATTTCAAAAATATATGATGCTTGAGTTGAGTGTGTAAGGAAATAGTATTTGACATGCTTCCAAGTGTCCAAAATGGTATATGATGTTTGAGTTTGAGTGATTTATTGATGGAGGGACACTGACCAATCCATCAATAAATCACTCAAACTCCTATGTTATAGGATGTGTGTGTGGATTTGTATGTAGAGTCCTTAGTGGCCTTGTTATTACATCCATGTTGTCTTTTAAAGTGGTCTAATACATGAATTAATTCCTTTTGTGATTTTTTAAGGGTTCTTATGTTAAGTGTTACTTTTTTTGTTTATAGTTGCATCCTTGTATACCTTTCCAAAAAGGAAAATCTAATTTTTTTCTTAGAGGCTATTTTAGAATTGATTTTGGTGAAAGAAACCAATTTATCTCATCCCAAACATGGTTCCAGTCACCACCCATATGGTAGGACTCATTTTGGAGGCTTTTCACATGCCATTATGGACCAAGAAAATCAAGATTTGGAGCTCTTGAATTTTCAAAAATTAAGGTTGTATGAAGTATGAAGGAAAAAAAAAATTGGTTTCAATATTATTTGGGATGAAGCTTTGGGATGTGTGAATCATGTTGTTTTATTTTAATCAAGGAGTAAATCATTTTTTTCTGGAACAAGTGATTTTTCTTGGGGTTTTGTAATTCTTAGCTTATTTAGGAGTGGGGTGGAAGGAGGATCTGAGTAGGTTACCATGTGTTTGTTTGGTGATTGGTGTATGGGTTGGTTAGAATCCATTTTATGCCATGCTATAGTGTATGTTAGGGGTTATGCAATTCTAGGATTTTGGAGGACTTAGAGAAGAATTTTGGAATGTGTTGAATTTTTGAAAAGAATTACTTGCTAGGATTTTTAGTGGGTTTTTTGCTTCATTCTTAAACATGGGCACTAAGAGGTAGGTTCAATTTTAAATTATGATTCTAATTGTTCTTACAAATCTTTCTTTACATTTAAAATTCTTATTGTTGTGAATTTTATGCTCTTTTAAGCTTGCTAGAAATGTTGAAAGGTAATGGTAAATGTTGTGATCTTCAATTGTGGTTGCATTGTTTGTGTGCGGGGGGAAATTTAAATACCCAAGTTTTCCTATTATAGATGACAAATACAAAAACTATAGCTATCATAAAATGTAAAAAAATTATATTTGAAAATGTACATTGATGGAGTAATTTTTTTCCTAATAGGAGTGGATGTAGGGACTCATTAAGGAAGTTATTGTTTCACCTTCATGTATTCCATAACTAGAATAGATGGAGGGACCCAATGTTTTATTTTCCATAGGTATTCATTCCATAGGAAAACATGTTTCAGGTTTTTTGAGTGTGTGTTGTGTTTGAAAGAAAGTTGAATTCTTATTTTTATTTTTTTTTGTCCAAACAACATGTTTGTAATTATCGAATTTGGAAATTGTGGTTGTATGGATCCAAATTTTCCTATAATGGAGAAAAATTATGGTAATTTTAACTATTGTAAAAATTAAAATAAAAGATATTTGAAAAATACATTGATGGAGTAATCTATTTTCTAAGAGGAGTGGATGTAGGGATTCATTGAGGAATTTAGTGTTTCACCTTGAGGCAGCCCATAACCAGAATAGGTGTAGGGACCCAAAAATTTAATTTCCATGGTATTCATCCCATACGAAAATAAGTTTCAGGTTTTTAGAGTATGTGTTGTGTTTGAAAGAAAGCTAAATTCTTATTTCTATATTATGTCGTCTAAACATCCTATTTGTATTTATCCAATGTAGAAATTTTGGTATTTCCATTTTGTGTAAACTTAAATTTTCCCCTTTGTTGAGCCTAAATTATTGACTGATTTTATTTTGGATTGGAGAATTATGTGGGTTAGTATGGAAGAAATCATGCCCACATTGAGAGGTTGAGAGGTGAATATTGTTTCATCTCTATTTTATGGTTTTTTGGAATGTTCTATTACAGGAAATGAATGTTGAAGGTTACTTGGAGGCTATGTTGTGTTTATGAATTGTGCAATAAATTGTAATAGTAAAAAAAATCATTTGTAATGTACTCGATGTTATTATTGATACTATTGTGTGAGTGCATGTTACTTTAAAACTTATGAAATTTTTTACTTTTAAACTATATACATATTTAAAAAGAAAAATGAAAGTATGCTTGTATATGCACTTTGCAGTAGAAGTTACATCTTTGATACTATAATGTACCAGGTTATGAGTAAGAGTTACATTTGTATATGGCTAGGAAAGAATTAATTTTATTAAACTATTCATTTATATCAAGAAAATAAAACTTAGTTTATACCCCAACGTGATTAACACAGTTGTATCTATTCCAAGATAGGGCGATCGATTAGCTATCCTTAGAAATATAGTAATATTATTGCAATAGAAATGATTAAAATCTCATATTTCACATATAGTTGTAGATGCATAGATTGTAGGTGTAATAAAAAAATGTCAAATTTCATGCATAGTTTTAGTTGCATGATCTTTTCTATATTTTTAATTTATAAATAGTACATAAAATGATAGATCTCATTTATATTTGTAGTTGTATAAATAAAGTACATTCTAACTTGTGGTAAATTAACATAGTATAAGCATGTGTTTATAAATATAGTTTTATATGCCTATGGATATACATACAAATTCATTGTAAAATGTCAATAAATTTGATTTAAAATAATTGATGTAAATCTCTATTGCAAAAATATATATACATCTAATTTAAATAAACTGATTTTTGCTATCTTAAAGCAATACACACACATTATATACATACATACATACATACATACATACATACATACATTATATATATATCTATATATATATATTATATATATATATATATATAATATATATATATAGATATATATATATTATGATATACACCACACATACACACACAACATATATATATATATACAATATATGTATACAGACATACATATATGTATATGTATACCAATTTATATACATACATACAGAGAGAGGATATATATACTAGATAGAGAGAGAGAGATATATATGGAGATAGGATAGATAGTATGTATAGATTCTATAGGGAGGAGATTGTAGAGAGAGATATTTTAAATGTTATATCATACAGACAGATATGTGTATACACACACACACAACACAACAAACACACACATATCTAATATAGTAGTTGAATAATTAAACTAAGGTTTAATAGTCAAGATCTGCCAAAATGATCAAAATGATCATATTTTTGGGTTGATAGATATGGATTGACAGACCTTGTTTTTATGTTTGGGGGGAGTGATAGGGTTACCCCACCCCCATTGTCTTAAATGGGGGAGGTATGACCATGTCATCCCCTCCCCATTTCCTTTAGGTCAACATGGTCGCCCCATCTCCACCATTGGCAAGGGTGGTTTCCTATGCTTCCCCCTCCATTATGTTTTATAAACAAAAAAAGAGGTGGGGTTGGAGCCCATCCCCAAAACCCTACCCATGCTATTTAAATAACCAATAAAACTTTAAGTTCCCAACCACATAACTGAATGAATAGATATGCATGTATGTGTGTGTATACACATACAATGTATATACATACATGTATATAACCAAAATATTTATAATACAAATGAATATAATAAGCAAGAAAAAGAATTATAAATAAGCTCCAATAGAGAAACCCACTGATGATATTTCACCCATTTGGGTATCATATCAATGGATACCACATGAAAATTTGAACAAGAAAACTAAACAATAACAAAATGGTATGGAAACTCATCACCCCATTCGAGTGAGAGGTAGAAAATTACTCTTAAAATTATAGAAAAATAAATATCTCTATAAGATCTTGGCTCTCTCAATCATCCATTCTAATGCACAAACCTACAAATCAGAGAATGAAAGACAAAAAGAGATGATGTAATTTCCCAATGAGAAATTAAGGAAATATTATGGTTGAACAAATCCAATGACCCATATTTGTTTAATATTAGGGCTGGATTTTAATCCTACATTGACCTTTAAGTTGTATAGAAATCCCTAAAAGGATTATTGACTTAATTAGGCCTAGTTAATTATTTTGTTTATAAGTCATAGTTAGGAGATTAAATTGACCGAAAATTAATTATGAATGAAGGGAATTGTGTGAGTTGAATAAAAGTAATTGTTATTATCTTTTTGCATAAGTAATCCTTATTAGTTGCACTTAGACACTAAGTTGTGATATTAAATTAACATAGTATGTTTATAAATATTTTAATTCTTCATTTTATTAAACCATAAAACACATTTTATTTCCCTTAATAAGTTAAAATTTTTACTTACGTCATTTGAGCATGCAATCATCGGGTTAATTATTGATCAGGGGATCATTTCTGAAAGTTCCCTAAACATCTCTAAATGGTTTCAATGCGAAATTTCATCTCGAGAGCTTTCCAACGACTGTGAGAACGCGACAAATGGACATCGAGAGCTCTAGATATGTTCAGTCAAAGTTCAGTCAACGAGAAAGTCAACTCTAGTCAACTGGTCAATATTGGACCAAATCGCACTGTGACACGTGGCTTGCCAACACTCGTTGATTCGCTCAACTTGCCTAACAGGAGACGACAAGTGGACTACAGGATTACCGAGTTAATTTATTTCTAGGCCACATTGTATGGGTCGAAATTATAATTACTTGGTAAGGCCACTTTTCAAATGCCACATATATATATTAATGTTTAAAACATTAGTATTAAACCATGTTATTGCTAAGCACGTGGGTGGTGAAGTGGTTGTTTGGGAGGCATTAAGCCTTGCCACGTGGAAGAAGGAAATTGAACAAGGTGGTAGGGGGTGGTTATGCTCCAAAATTCATGCGCATGGAAAGGATTAATAAAGCCTAAACTATTATTAGCCTTAGCCGCTTTATTGGGAATAATCCCATTTCAAAAAAATCCACTCCACATGGGATTTTAATCCATTTAAATATGTATGCCATGCAAAACATGGGATGTTAACCCATTTAAAATTACACCCACCCAATTTGGGATTTAATCCCAATTTCTATGTACGGGTGAGGCTAAAATAGCCTAAGGATGATAGGTAATGCATTATTTTTGGGCCCTAAAAATGTATAAATAGGGTACCTAGTTCATTGTAACACACACACATTACACACACAAACTTGGAGAGAAGATCATTCCTAGAGCATTGGAGGCGAAGTCTGAGCCAAGAGGAGAATGAGAAATTGTTGTGTGAAGACCTAAATTATTTAGGCATTGTATATTTTTATATTATTGACCTATTATTTGTTAGGCAATAATAAATGAAATATTTGTGGCTAGGAGTTATTCAAACTACCTAGTTGGCCCATAGCACCACACCAAGTACTTGCAAATCCTGGATTGTCGACCGGAGTGCTAGCTTCGCATTGATAGCGTCGGGAAGGCCGATCGAAGCTGAAGGAGATTGTGCATCAAGAAGGTGCAAGTTGGTTGCTATTTTTCACCCTTGTCATCCAAAGGTTTGGTGTACTGATAGACAAGTAAAATTCCATTAGGTTTTCTTGTGAAAGTACTATTGTAACTTACAAGTTTTGACTAGTGGAACGGTTCGACCACGAACCCGGAGACGTAGGCAATTGCTGAACTCCGTAATCAATCTGTGTGCAATTTTCATTTTTGTCTTGCATTATTTTAAAATTGATTACTTAAAAGAAGTAAATTATCGGTGAATAATTAAATCCTACAAGGGTCCGAGATCAGGTAGTAATAATCTGATTATTTTCAGATCATGTTTGGTATCAGAGCTGGTTTAGCTCCATATTTGTTTTTCAGTAAATCTAATTGACAGAGTGATTGCTTCAAGATTGGTGCAGTTGGTTCAATTTGTGTGAACAGGGTACAAGTGCACTATGGAAAAGATGTCTAAACAGGAAAAGATCGAGGAAATTGAAGCTTATAATCACCAGATCCAGGAAGAGAATTCTCTCCTGCGATCAATGTATTCCTCCCTAGAAGAGAGAAGGCTCGTTTGAAATTGGAACTGCAAACCAAGGATGAGCTCTTGGCAAGGTTGCAGTGTGGTGATCAGAGGAAGGAAATACCTTCAACTTCAAATGCAGAGGCCATGGCAGATGACTACACTGTAAGTTGTTCACCATTGGAATCTTCTTCTTCCTCCCATTCGGTTTTGGATTCAGGTAATGAAGTATTTGGTTTGTTTGAAAAGCATACTAAAGGCATTGGATCCAAGTTACTAGATAAAATGGGATTTGATGGAAGAGGCCTTGGAAAAAATGGCAAGGCATTGCTAACCCAATACAGGTCAAGGATCGTCCTCATTTTGCAGGTTTGGGTTATGCTAGTGTGGGAATGGAAATTGGAGAATGCTCCAAGAATGCTGACTGGAGACAAGCTTCCGAAAGCAAAGTGATTACCCCACTAGTCCTGCAAGAAGATTCTGAGCAGGAAAGTTGTGCTTCGTCGTCATAGGAAAGATGTGGTAAGAGAAATCAGTGAAGAGGTAATGAGATTCCACCTCCAGTTTCTTACCATAATCATAAGCACAATAACACTTCTGATCCACTTTTTCAGTTTAAGAAGTATGGTTATGATTTTCAGAAGATGTGGAATTCCTTTCCATGTACTTTTTATGGATTGCATAATCATTCAGTGGCCAGATGCTGGAAGAGAAGGACATTGATGAAGAAGTTGATGCCGTTCGTCAGGAACACGTCAAATCAGAAAGACCAATCTCGTCATGCAGAGTCGAGAAATGGCAGAAAGATTTCCTCATCCCAGAAGAAGGAGTTTAAGAGGAATTTTTGTGCTCATTGCCAGAGGAATGGGCATCGGGTGGAAAATTTCTGGAAACTGCATCCATCTCATCATCAGAGTAATGGCAAGCCAAAGATGGAATGAAGGCCTATTGCAAAGGTAGAGGAAGTTTCTACTCCACCAATAGTTGACAAGTCAACCCAGAACCAGGTAATACCTGAAAGTGAAAGTCCTTTAAAATGGGTAAGTCAACAGTTTTTCAATTATATATTGCATAATTCAGATTGATGGATTGTATGCAGTATTAAGTTTGGAGATCAGATATTGTGAGAAAATGATGAGAGAAAGGTTTACAATACTCAGTGGATTTTATTACTTAGAAAATTTGATTAATGCTCCAAATATATCTCCTAATCAGCATGTGAGTACCTGTTACAGCTTGGATACAAGATTTGACTCATATAAAGCTTGGAGATTGATATGTCATTTTTGCAGACATTAGAGTTCTCAGAGATCAGCTTAGAACTTCATTCTGTGTAGAGGCATTGTGACCGTGCAGCAGAATGGTAGTTGACTTATCATTGGCATTGACGTCGGGTCGGAATTTCATTCTGTGTAGAGGTATTATGACCGTGCAGTAGAATGGTACCTGATATTAGTATGTCAACAAGAGGAGCTCTCAAAAGATCAGCTTGGAACGTCATTTGGTGTCAAGGCATTGTGACCACACATACGAATGGTAGCTGATCAACAGACTTAGCATCATGCATTAGAGGCTCAAAGTCTTGAAAGAGGCTTAGCATCATGCATTGGAGGTGTTGAGGTCTGTAATAGACTTAACATCGTGCATTAGAGGCTCGAGGTCTTGAAAAAGGCTTAGCATCATGTATCGGAGGCGTTGAGGTCTACAAAGACTTAGCATCATGCATCAAAGGCTCAAGGTCTTGAAAGAGGCTTAGCATCATTCATCAAAGGCATTGAGGTCTGTAATAGACTTAGCATCGTGCATCGGAGGCTCGAGGTATTGAAAGAGGCTTAGCATCATGCATCGGAGGCGTTGAGGTCTGTAAAGGGACAAGGTATTGTCCATCACCGACATCGGATCAATCAAAGCTCTACGTAACATGGAGTTCCTTCAAACCAGTTCGGATTCTACGGAATCAACTCGGAGCCAGGAACTATGTTATAGAGTCAAATAAGATCCTTGTTGTCAGATATCAAGAAGCTTAGCACCGCACAGAAGGAGTGTTGAGGTTTCATTCAGAAACTTAGCACCATCAAGCGGAGGCGTGGAGGTCTTCTTCAGATATATGAGTGGCGTAGCGGAAGCATCGTGGGTCCATAACCCACAAGTCCCAGGATCAGAGTAGAGTTTTCGAAGTGAGAAGGTTGGAGGAGAAGACCCAAGGGTCTACTACAGCAGCACTTCCGAGGTGGCAGCAGATTTTTCCAGATTCAGGACAGTATGGAAGCTTTTTGGGACAAAAAGCTTTTCTCAGTGGGGAGGTGGGATCAGGGGATCATTTCTGAAAGTTTCCTAAACATCTCTAAATGTTGTCAGTGCAGAATTTCATCTCTAGAGCTTTCCAACGACTATGAGAACGCGACAAACGGACATCGGGAGCTCTAGATATGTTCGGTCAAAGTTCAGTCAACGAGAAAGTCAACTCTGGTCAACTTGTCAATATTGGACCAAATCGCACTGTGACACGTGGCTTGCCAACACTCGTCGAATTCACTCGAATTGCTTATCGGGAGATGAAAAGTGGACTACAGGATTACTGAGTTAATTTATTTCTAGGCCACATTGTATGGGTCGAAATTATAATTATTTTGGTAAGGCCACTTTTCAAATGCCACATATATATATTAATGTTTAAAACATTAGTATTAAATATATATTAATGTTATATGTAATATTAACCACGTTATTGGGTGGTGAAGTAGTTTTTTGGGAGCATTAAGCCTTGCCACATGGAAGAAGGAAATGGTGAAACAAGGTGGTAGGGGGGCGGTTATGCTCCAAATTTCATGCGGTTATGCATCGGAAAGGCTTAATAAAGCCTAAACTATTATTAGCCTTAGCCGCTCCACATTGGGAATTAATCCCATTTCAAAAAAATCCACTCCGCATGGGATTTAACACATTGATCCATTTAAATATGTATGCCTAAAATGCGATTTATATCCCAAACAATCCGATACATCATTATTGGGATGTTAACCCATTTAAAATTACATCTGCCCAATTTGGGATTTAATCCCAATTTCTATGTACGGGTGAGGCTAAAATAGCCTAAGGATGATAGGCAATGCATTATTTTTGGGCCCTAAAAATGTATAAATAGGGTACCTAGTTCATTGTAACTGGTGACACACAGATTACACACACAAACTTGGAGAGAAGCTCATTCCTAGAGCGCTGGAGGTGAAGTTCGAGCCAAGAGGAGAATGAGAAATTGTTGTGTGAAGACCTAAATTATTTAGGCATTGTATATTTTTATTATTATTGACCTATTATTTGTTAGGCAATAATAAATGAAATATTTGTGGCTAGGAGTTATTCAAACTACCTAGTTGGCCCATTGAGCCACACCAATTACTTGCAAATCCTAGATTGTCAACCAGAGTGCTAGCTTCGCATTGTTTGTGTCGGGAAGGCCGATCACAGCCGAAGGAGATTGTACGCATCAGGAAGGTGGAAGTCGGGTGCTATTTTTCACCCTTGTCGTCCGAAGGTTTGGTGTACTGATAGGAAAGTAAAATTCCATTAGGTTTTCTTGCTGAAAGTACTATTGTAACTTACAAGTTTTGACTAGTGGAACGGTTCGACCACGAACCCGGAGACGTAGGCAATTGCCGAACTCTGTAATCAATCTGTGTGCAATTGTCATTATTGTCTTGCATTATTTTAAAATTGATTACTTAAAAGGAGTAAATTATCAGAAAATAATTAAAGCCTACAAGGGTCCGAGATCAGGTAGTAATAATTTGATTATTTTCGGATCACTAATTGTTTGTTCAGAAGAGGATTTTGACTTACGATGTGTTATAAATTGGCATCTTGAATGTGAAAGAGGTTAGGTAATACAAAAAACGTTGTTAATTAACCAAAATGGTAAGAAACGTTAGTTAGTTAGCAGAAATCACTAATTATAATGGAAATGGTAAGAATGAAAGTGATTAGCGTGCTTTTAGAAATAATAGAAGAGTAGTTTAGTTGTTAATGTATTCTTCATTTCCAAAATTATCCAACACTCATTGTGTTTTATGTATGGTCAAGAATACCATGCGCATAATGGACTTATAGTATTGGGCCTCAAATTTTTCTTTCTTTACAGGATGTACTAAAATCCCTTAGAAAGTGGGTGCCTAAGAGACATGCTAGTAGTAAGCAGCCATGACTGTAACCATCACATGAGGGAAATGTCTCTCCATCTTCTGCTAGGGAGGAGGTATCATGACGCAGAGAGAGGACTAGGAGTCCTCAACATCATTCAATAAATATATCGGTTCACTCGATGAAAAAAGTTCATAGACCATTCTATAGGGATATCATGGACCATATTAGGGAAATCTTAAGGCTTAACCACCGACCTACTCTAGAGATACCATGGAATCACATGTCAATGAATAGATTTTATCTTAACATGATGTTTTAGACTCTAGGAGTAGACCAACAACATTAGGTCTCGTGTAACTATCAATTTACTGAGAGAGAGAGAAAGGTGTCCTAGAAGTGTGTGTAGCTTGCGTTGTCATTGATGTCACACTGGTCTAGGTGATTTAGGGGTCTCCAAAGGTGCATTTATGTGGCTTGAGTCTCTAAAAAGTTGTATGAAGGTCAAACAAGGTCCATGAGATGAATTATATGTGTCAATGAGTTTGTATCATGTCCACATGGTCCATTCAAGTCTTTCTAGGCCTTCGTCTAGTGCAAATGCATGGTGTACATCAAGAAAACATGAAAGTTAACTCATACCAAAGTAGGGAAAGAAATTTTTTATCACTATGAGGTAGCACATCAGGTTCAAAAATAGTTACAAGAGATAAATAAGATTCATGAGACTAAAGCAAGTCAATATAGAGTTTTTAAAGCCAATCCACATGAAAACAAAGTGTAAAATATTAACCCAAGGTGTGATGATGAAAATAAAACATGGTGTGAGCATGGAATGATAATATATGGTGTGTAAAAGGCCTCATAGGTAGTTATTGAATTTTTTTAGACACTTCTATAGGTCAACATAACTCAACTGCTGAGAATCAGAGACCAAAGGGCACCTAGATAAGATGGGATAGAAAGATGTAGGATGAAATAGAGAAAAATATAACTTGGAGGTGTTAGATGTATTTTTCCTTAATGTGTGAGAAACATTTTAGAAGCTAAGGATGAATATTTTGTAAGTTATGCAAGTATTTTCAAACTGGGTTTTTTAAAGTATGCAAATTGAACACCAAACTTATTAGTGGTCAAGAAATATTGTGGAGCCTCCTTAAGATAAATAATAAGAGAAAAAAATTGAGTAAATTGGGATAAAATTATGGCAAAAAAATTATTTTGGTGATTGGTTTATTATTTTAGAAGTTCTATCCATTTTTGTGAGCATGTTTGTAACCCTCCAAACCCCAGTTTGGAACAATTTTGGAAAATTAAGTTGAACAGGTGTCATAACTCAAATTTTTTTATTGGAAACATATTTGAACATCTAGAGGACTCCTCATGGTTCATTTTCATGATATTTTGAGTTCATGGTTCTTGGTGGGCCCCACTTATAAATAGGTATTTTTGTGAATATTTTAGTGCATAGAAAAATATTTCAAAGGAAAAAATGATCAAATTGATTGTGGATGATGCTTAGATGGTTATATTGAGATGAATGAATGAATTTGGATCACTCCTTTCATAAAAATTTGAGATACAACTCAATTTTGGCCCTACTGTTTAAACTAGTAAGCTTATGTGACTAGTTTTTGATGATTGAAAGGATTAATGATACAAATTCTCATTCTTGAAGTTTAATAAGTATGTGAACACCCTTTACAGGTCTTTTGTGGCATGTTTTGAACATTTATTTAGATAGAAAAGTCATTTCTTGTTTAAAGGTGATTGAGCCAAAGCTACTCGTTTAGGCCTATTTGAGAAGCACGTATGAATGGGTATGAAGGTGAAACTTTCTCCATTTAACCTATGGGTATGAATTATTTAACATGTTTTATACATCCAAATTTAAGTTTTGGAGGTGATAGGGAGCTCTGAAAAATTCTTTGGAGGTGTTTGACCACATTGTATGGAAGACTAGTTACAAAGATCCAAGTTTTTTGAAGCTTATGCCATGAATTGGAGTAGGATGATAAGTGGATGAGATAGTATACTTCATTATATTTCCATTTATAGGTTTATTTCCTCATTATTAAGAGATTTATGCTATGTTCAGCCTAATTTTTTAAGACCAAATTAAGAGATGTTGAAACCAACAAGGAAAGTCTTGAAAAGTGGTATTTCTATACGTGTTGAGTATTGATTTGAATCTTGATAGTACAGTTTAATGAAATTATTCATCCTAAGATTCATTTTGATATATTACTTGGGTCATGTAGATGAGTGTAAGTGGTCTAGCTAGATGAGTTTTTAGGACTGTGTTTGTAGAAGCTGATTCGAGCACACTTATGAACCTAAATGGATGTTTTAGCTAATGTGGCGAGTTGAAAATGGAGTTTGAACCTCCTTTCATGGCTCTGTAATGGCATTCTCTTACCTCTTGCCCACTAACGATGTACTGTGTGAAATTTTGGAGCAATAAATTATGTTCTGTGATGCATCTGTCCATCCTTTGCTTATTTTATTGTCTCTCCTCGCCTCTCATCATTGCAGGGTATACTATCCATATTCTGATATTTGTTGTAGGTCCTTGAAGCTGTGTTTAATGGGTTTTGAAGTGGTGTTGTGTGTGAAATTTATCTCTGGTCTATGGTGCATCTTGTCCACCCTCTCCTCTGCTCACCTCTCTCCACTTCAAGCAGCTGGGATTGTGACCAACACTCCCCTTTTCTTGGTGCTATCACCTCGTTAGTGTAGGATTTCCCTCTTGATATTTGCACTTTCTCTCTTAAACAGATCTCCTATAGGTGAAAATTGTTAGATCTGAGAGCCACGAGTTGATACGTTTCCATGTTCATGGATTCTGGAGTAGTTTAGCCTATAGGATCACGAGTAGAAGAAGCCGACTTTCTTCGGAGGGCCAGTCTCAAATTCCACAAGTCCCACAGGCCTTGAGAGATGGTCCAGTGTCTATGTAAATCACATCCACCATGAGTCTTCCTTAATGAAAATCTTAGTATCATGTAGAACTCATTTGGGGGTGCTGTGATCTTTCATATTAACAACTTCTTAATCATTTAAAAGAGCATGCACCAATGCCTCCTATTCTAAGCTACATTATTAGAGCATGAAACTTGTAATATGTGAGAAAAGAAGAAATTCATCATTCCTTTCAGATATATCAGCACAACACCCACCTTAACTCCATTTTTTCTTCTAGAACCATAAAAGATACATTTTCCATAAGTCTAGAAGCATTTTCTCCTTGTCCTACTTTGAATGGCTCACGGGCTATGATATATTCTTATTGGAGGACATGCAATAAATACTAAGACCAGTTCTTGTAAGTTTTTAAGTCTTTTCAGCATAGGGATAAAATTTGTGATCTCTCTTCATCCCATTCATCTAGCAATAAATCAGGCATGAGATGAGCAGCAGGATGTTGCTTCTAGACTTGAAACTGGGTTTTTTTGTGTTCTCTTGTATATTAGGCAATTAGATTGGATAGGGGTGGGTTCATATGAATTAATATGTGATAGGAGAAGACGGGATCATCTTTTATTGTAAATTTTGTACCATATCTGGTCCTCAAAATCATGCGAGTCCAATCTGAAGGACAAATAGCCACCATGGCTTAGTAGTGAAATCTATAGACAAACAAATGGCAAACATGAAAGGCGACATGTCAATGAATTAATATTTCATGGGTTATGGTGAGGCTTGGTCAAGCATGGAGGTGCTAACTCTAAGATCTTTAATTACTCCCAATACGACCACTATTGACCCATCAAGTTGTAAAAATTCCTTAGACACAAGAATGTATTTGATACCCATGATATCAGACAATTTGTCTTAGCCATTACAGAAATACTAGCCCCTAAATCAGTCATACAATTATGTAGCTAAGTATTTATCCCACAATCTAATGACATGTAAAATGGTGGATTCTTGACAATTTTACGTACTTGGTATTCCTTTCACTTGACAAACATTGACCATACGACATGAGTTTTTTACACTAATTGGATCCTTCTTGAGGCAATTTACTTGAGGGCTTCACATAGGAGATCACACTTTATGATGGAATAGCCAACGCATACAACATTGTCACATTGGCATTAGTATTTTTCATTTTCTCAACTATGTTGAATGGGAGACATGTGGTCTTCTGCATTAAATGGAATACTCACTTTATTTCTTTTGCATCTATGGCATGTTATTGATTCACTTTTCTGTTGGTTGAACGGCAATATCCTTGAATATGGTAAGCTTTGATTGAAGCAACGCAGACCTCCTTATATGAGACAAAATCTACTTCATTCCACAATTTATCACTCTTTCTTAAACTTTTTTCAGTTTACAATACTCGATTCCTCCAATGTGTTCTCCTTTAGTCGTGTGACATTACCTTGACCCGTAGAAGATGGAGGTTGTGGTTTCAGCATCCTTTTCTTGTTCCACGTGTATTATTAGACAACACTAATTTGAGTTCTGTTAGAGCTACCCAGACACTTGATTGATTGCACAAGAAGTCATCAGCTATGAAAGAACTTGAGGATTGAATTAAAAAATGTAGTCTTCTTGGACTTCTACTTCTTCATTTAAATTGGGTGACTTCAAGAAGTGGTTCTTTTACTGACTAGAAGTACCTTAAACCATGTAATATTGAAGATGCATTTCCATTTCACAACCCAAGTTTGATTATGTGGTAGATTGCATGAAAAACACCACTTAGTTTCTTGAACCATAATATTTTGTACTGGAACCAATGCTTGGCTCGAACTAGGAGCAGGATTCAGTGATTACGGAGGAGGAATTGTTGCCTAATGGAAGAGGGGAATTTTGATTCCTTGTCATATTTTATTTTGTTGATTTTGTGCACATATTTGATTATATTGTTGATTTTTATATGGCGGATATCCCTGATTTGAATTTTTCCCTTTATTTTGATAATTTATATAGGATTGGTCTTGATATTTCTCTAGGGATATGAATTTTGTTTATCAAATTTATAATTAAATCTTTCATATGTTCATCTTCATTTTGTTGCCCAGTTAGGGTCTAAGATGTGGAAGCAACAGGTTACAAAATTTGGTCTCATGTAATAGGAGCAATAAAAGGTTGAGTAGCTTGAGGAAATTCAGGGGATACAAGGACATGGGTGGCCTAGGGGCTAATTTCTCCAGATTTTATTAAACTATTATCAACTCTAATTGTTAGTGCATAGGCTCACTAGAAATAGTTATTCACCTCCCATAGATTGCATCATAACATCTATATCTGATATTTAAGAGCTTTTAAGAAAGTAAAAAAATGTACCTCTAGGAGTTGTTCTGGCAGGGATTGAAATTCTATCCCAGGTTATTTGAAACTCTGAAGTTGAAATTTCTCCATTTGCTCATTTGGAATCTCTTTTCATTATAGTCTAACTGCTCCAAAAGAGATAGGTTATCAGCCCTTTCTCCAAATTGATTATACATAGGGTTGTGCATAACTGTATTTCGACTCTTGAATTGAGCCTATTATCAAGACTCTTGAACCATTGCATAGATATTTCCTTTGAAAGATGAAGGCTAAAAGTTTCACTTCCACATCCATCTCATGACAATTTCATGAATTGCACATAGACATTTGCAATATCCTGAATGTTGATCAACTAGAGTAGTTTGATTTTCTCCTGTAAAGGATGGGATATTTTTTAAGGATGCTACTAGGATAGGATTCTGAGGCATTCAGAGCAAGTGGAACTGATTTCCCATGAAATTAACAAATGAATTTGGAGGTTGCAGTTGCTGTAAATGATCCATTCTGATGGTTATAAGAACTCTAGTGGACTGTAAGAAATGGCCTATCTAGGTGGAGGTGTTGAGAAGATTTCTATTTGCTAGGAGACGGTGATCTATAAACTTAGTCTTCCTCTTCTTCCTATACCTAGTGATAGCTGAAAGCACTGAAATATCACCCTCCTCTCTTGTTCTAGACCATGAATTTAACCCATCTCATGAACTAGGAAGGATTAAACCACCAGTAATTTCTGAAACTGGTTGATTTTTTTGAATGGAGTCGCCAGATGTGGTTACTGCAAAGCATCCTTGAAAGGATAGAGTTTCACCAAGATACAAACACCCAAACTTGATAAAACTTGAAATATTAATTTCTATCAGGTTTGACCGGGTGTGCCAAAACTATTGTAGCTTAAAATTGTACCCACTTGTCCTTAATCATAAGACATCTAGAAGCTTTGAGGCAACATGGAATTGTCTCCAAGTTGTGGGACTTAAATTGAGATAGACCTTCGGAGAAGGTCGGCTTCCTCTACTTAATTCTATTGCTACACTACTCCTACGAAATTGAAATGTAACTATCTAACTCTACTCTAACACTCCCAAGGGACCAGGGTGAGAAGGAGATGCATAAAACATAGAAGTCCTAAACTAGAGAAGGTGATAGCACCAGAAAATAAGGGGAAAGAATACTTTTGCAAGAGTAGAAAATGAGAGGAAAATGATGACGAAGAGGGTGGAAATGAATGGCCATTAATCCAAGAATTGAGTCATTTAAATTCCCACTTTCGTGATGTACATAATAGATAAATAGTTCTGTAAATAACACATAAAACATACCTGTGAATGAATGAAAAGAAAAGGAGAGTGCAATAAAATGATCATCTAAAGCAGAAACGAGCCACAAAACTAAGATAATTTATTGCCTCGAAGATCATGCACAAATCATTGTGAGGCATAAAGGAGGAGGTGTAAATGCATTCATAGAACTCATGATCCAATGCATGTAATCTCTTAGAATACTTGCACAACATAAAAAAATGCCTTCCTCGTATTCCCAAAGTATCCAACATTAAGAATATGCATTGCACTACAATATATAGAAAATTGTGGAGGGGAGAAAGAGAAGAAATTAGAGGGAAATTCCAATCTCTCAACCAATCTCAACCATCTTCATTAATTTATCTTAAGGAACAAGACATCGCTCTATTTATCCACTGCTACATGCCTTCTTCAAATTAGCACCCATACCATATTTAATGTTGGTGGTTGTGCCACCTAAAGCTACACTTTTACGTGTTGGAGAAGTTTCCTTCACTTATGCCCCCTACCAACCTTTATTTCATGAAATATGATTTCCTTCACATGGAGAACGCCAAAATATTCAAATAAAATAAAATCATATTTGATATCCTTATCTCATCATAGAAATTTGTGGGAATTATTGTTTTCTTTGATATGCATCTCCCTTCATTTAGTCTTGCACGGCTATTTGACATCCGTGGATCATTCCTTTGTATCATGACACTCCTGGTCCACATGGCTTTTGAAACATTCCACAATTTTCCTAAATGATGTGGCTTTCTTCTTTATGACCTGTGGCTCACCTTTTGATTTGTGTCTTAGTCTGTGGTACTATTTATAGTATTGTGGCTTTAAAAATCCATCTGTAGAGTCTTTTCTTTATTCCACATAACTTTCTTCTTACCGCGGATTTTTCTAGGTCCTTCATAATAATGCTCCTTCATTCGTGGCATGCTCAAAGCCTACGTGGTTCCTTACCTATGAATATCCGCCAAGTCTAATACTTGTGCAAGTTGCTCAAATTTTGCAAGGGATGCAAAATTGGGCAACAAGACCTGAATTTATAACTTGGGAAGGTTATAAATACCCAAAAACCTTTACATTTTTAAAAATTACTAAATTAAATTATCAAACTTAATTTTAGTAATTTAATTTAACTTCAATAACCCGCTCTAGTACCATGTGAAGATGATCAGGTAAGAAATACATTAAGTTAATTTATTTATTAAACATTACTATATAAAATAAATATCCAAAGTAAATATTCAGTACCATTATTAATGTGGGAAAATCTCTATGAGATAAAAAACCCCAAAAAATAAATTTCCATTAATTTAGAGGAACTCTTAGGAAGTTAACATATTCTAGTAACTTTTTCACCTCCACTTCTCCTCTCTCTCACATCTATTTTTTATGGCCCCGACTTCCCTATTTATTTTTGGTGATCAGGTGTCACTCCAAAAACACCCTTTCACTAATTGGTTGACAACCAATTAATATAAACCTTAGATTTTATTTAATAAATAAAATAATATGTTTATTTATTAACTATAATCTATAGTTTATAATTATATTTGACATCAATATTAAATATAATGTTTAAGAACTTAATAAGGGGTTAATAACCCATTTAAGATTATTTTCCAACATAATCAAGCATGATGAGGAACTAAAGGAACTATAATAGAATAATAGTACCTAGATGTAGTATGCAAAAAGGAAGATGGCCCTAGAGGTTAGCAATATGGGTAAAGGGTGGGACAACACCTATCATTGAGTACCAATTTGTGTATTTCCGACATCATGCTCAAGATACCATGTGAATTCTTGTGTTCAAATAATAAGTATTATTAATCAAACTAAAGGAGTAAACAAAATGTATAATGTAAAGTGAAAAAATTGTACGCTATCAAAACAAGACCTAATTTTACATTTTTCCAATATTTTATTTTTTTGTGTTTTGGGCCCTCCATGAGGGTATAGATGAAAAAAATTTCTCTAAATATAAGGAATGCTTATATAATAACCCCCCCACATGAAAGGGGAATATATTAAAAAGACACGACTAAATATTGGGAAGCAATATTTCCCCCAAATGTGTGTGAGCAACGTGAGGTTTAAGTGTAGAAACTACTCCCTAACAAGCAAGTTGAATATATAGAATGTGTGTTTCATTAGATAATGATTGTTGGATAGTATGATAACTAACCCAAGAAAACCTTGCAAGGGGCTAATTAAAATTTTGAAGATGATAGAGGGTCAAGCCCCAAATGTGTCATAGAATGTGACACAAGTACAAGTGGAACCATGGTGATGACATGCACTGCAAAAGGCCTGCGAGGACTAAAAATAGCAGAACACTTAATAGAATGCAATGTTTTATATCTGTAGGAAGGAATAGAAGAATGGTAACTCCTATAAGACCAACAAGAATTGGTAGTGCCAGCCATAAAAATAGAATATATATATATATATATATATATATAATAGAATGATACTTGTCGACATTAAAATTTTCCTCTGTAATTTCTATTTCATTAATGTATGTATTAGGAATAGGATGTTGTTAAGTGTAATTAGTAGTAGCGTCTGATAGAAGATAACGGCGCCATCAGTACGGTGCCGCCAATAATGTAGAGTACGGTAACAGTCAAAGTACAATAGGAATGTTGTAAAAAGTAAATATTTGTCGTAAGTGGTCCGGTAATGTTAAAATGTCAAAGTTGGGATAAGTAGAGAAGTAGGGTCTACATGATTAGGAATTAGAAATATTATATTGGTAATAAGGACAAGGAGTGAGGTCATAAATATTTTGTGTATTTTATTTGTAAAAAGTCTAAAAATGTGGAACCCATGTGAAATGATAAGGTTTATCTTATCTTAAAAGATAAGCTTACATGTACAGATAAGAGTTAAGGTATGGAATATGATTCGTCAGAGTGGATTTCTTATCCTATCTTAGAGATAAGATGGATAAGCCTGGAAGTTCTATAAATAAAGAGGCCACCCCCCTCATTTAGCATAGAAGGAAGTAGTGAGAAATATTGTATGAAGTGTGTAAAGGAAGCCATCAGTTTAAAGGTGTGTTGAAGAAGCCATTAAGAGGTGTAATTGTAAAGTTTCTCCCATAGTATTGGTGGAAGGCAAGTGAAGTCAATAACACTTGAAGTACCTCATGGGTGAGATTGTAACAATTTCATGTTAATATTATAATTTACTTTGATATTTCAGATTTGTCATCATTCCTTCTTATCATAGTCGATGGTATTCTTGTGTTATGTTTGTTGTTTTGTTTCCAGATTACATCCACCAAACTAAAGGTTGTGCATTAGTAAATAATCATAGCACGAGGAGTTCCCGGTGAAGAATTATCATAGTGCCGGATTGGTGATGACATTTTGGTTCCGTTGCCGGGACCATTCCTCGTTGGTGGATTTTCTGGAGAGATATTCCCACTTAGTCAAAAATCAATTGGAGGGTAACCTTGTTTTTACTGTGCATAGTAGTTACCATGGTAAAGTCATTTTTGCCATGAATAGTAGTTACCATGGTAAAGTCATTTTTGCTATGAATAGTATTTACCACAGTAAAGTCACTTTTTACCGTGAATAGTATTTACCGCAGTAACTTCACTTTTTACTGTGAATAGTGTTTACCACAGTAAAGTCAGTTTTTACCGCAGTAAGTCAAGTTTTACCATAGTTTACCGTGGTCATTTCTATTTTCTATTATAGTGATTTTAATTATTGGTGCACATAAGTCTTGTTGATTGTACTTTTGGGTTGGTATTTCACTGTGGTTACTTTTGAAAATGGGGAAGATTCCTATTTTTTCAGCCCAATCTAATGAAGATGCTTCCTCTTTCATTCAAGAGTTTAAACGATCTTGTATTTGTAATGGCCTTATAAGAAGGGAACAATGGACTGAATTTTTTCCTACCTTTTTGGATGGTTCAGCCCTTAGGTGGTTTGAAACACTAGGTGATAATGTGAAAAACTCATGGGATTTATTAACTGAAAGTTTTCTTGAAGAATTTGGTGAACAACAGAGATATGCAGATCTCATGATCGATATCACAAAGCTAACCCAAGGAGAGAAGGAGAAGATAAGGGATTATCATGCTCGTGTTCTAGAGCTAAGGAGGAAGCTCGATGCCCAGATCCGGAAGGAAGGATTAGCGGATGGGTTGATGAATGGCGTGGATAATCTCCTATGTAAGCACTTCATTCTTGGGATGAAGCCAGAGATCAGACAACGAGTGAAGTATGACCGCCCAGCTACCATTGAACAAGCAAAGGAGATTGCAAGAAGGCAAGAAGAAAGCATGGAAGAGGAGCCCAAAGAAATTGTTGCTAAAGTAGAGCCTACACCAGCACCTTTGGTCCAGAATCCACAACCACTCTCGGTGAGCACAAATATTTCTCCTAGTACATCTACTGAGTATGAAGATCTGCTCAAAAAGATGGGTCAGTTAACTATTAATCTTCTTCAAGGAAAAGAATTTAGTTCTCAGGGAGGAGATAGAGGTCCAAAAAGAAATATTTCTGAAGTTGTATGTTATGGTTGTTATAAAAAGGGTCATTATAAGTATAATTGTCCAGATAGAGCTTCTACATCTGGTAAAGGAGATAATGATAAAGGAAAAGCACCTGTGAATTCTTTTGATGTAGTAGATAAGAGCAGAAATAATGAAGTAGATGTGTTTGTAACAAAAAGAAAGAAAGAAAAAGATAATCAAGATGGAAATGATCCTAAGAAGATGAAAGGAGAAACTAGTAAGAAACATAGGAGAAGAAAGTTGGGTGTGCAGGATTTTCTGATTTCACAGGGGCAAGGACCATACTCCATCTTGGAAGATCTGTCCAAAAGGCCTGCAAATATTACATATGGTCAACTCTTGGCTATGTCTTCTGAGAAGAGGCGGGAGCTGCGAAGTGGACTCAATGCTCGACGAAGGAAGGAGGTTGAGGTCCCTGTTTTGGAGGCAGAGGCGGATCCCTATGCTCCACAAGCTGAGGTATTATGTAATGGTATTTCAATTCATGATGTCTTAGTTGATGGAGGTGCTGCAGTTAATGTAATGACCGAGTCTGTAATGAATATGTTGGGTTTAAAAATTGATCGCCCTTCAACACTTATGTTAAGGTCATTAAATAAGGGAAAAACTAAACCAGAAGGTGTAGTTTCAAATGTGGCAATATCTGTTATGGGTGTTGTATGTGTGGTAGACTTTCAGGTGATGAAAAATGGTACTGTTGCATACCCAATGTTGCTGGGAAGACCATGGCTAAGGAGAGTTCATGCAAGAAACTACTGGAATGAAGGCTTCATGACACTTGGACGTGGTAGAGAGAGGGTGAAGATAAACGTGATCCCTCGACATCATAAAGCAGAACCTGTGGATTCAAGTGATGAAACTGATGATTGGACATCCTCTGATTACTCTAGTACCAGTGAAGTGGACACTGAAGATGAAGAAAGTGAGGTTGATGTTTCAGTCATGGATATCCTTCCAGTCACACCAACTCATGACCCCATAAAATTATCTGAAGAAGAAGTTGATGATCGTCTCCAACAAATAAAGATTGGTGATGCTGTGATGGAGAGTGAGAAGGAATCCTACCTCCAGCTCTTTCGAAGGTACATACACATATTCACTTTTGATTACAAGGAACTCCGTCAAGTAAGTTGGGTAGAACATTCTATTGAGCTGGTAGATGGTGCTAAGCCTATAAAGCAAATGCCATATAGAATGAATCCTAATTTTTCCAAGACTGTAAAAGAAGAAATAGATAAGTTGCTTGATGCAGGATTCATATTTGCTGTGGAGAATTCAGAATGGGTTTCTCCCATTGTGATCTCAATAAAAAAGAATGGGAAGCTACGCATTTGTGTTGATTACAAGAAGCTCAATAAGGCAACAAAGAAGGATCATTACCCTCTTCCATTTTCAGATCAGATCTTGGACGAAGTAGCTGGCCAGGAGTGTTATAGTTTTGCTGATGGATATAGCGGATACAACCAAGTCCGTATAGCAGAGAAAGATCAGCTGAAGACCACGTTCACCACTCCTTGGGGAATGTTTGCTTATAGAGTTATGCCTTTTGGGTTGTGTAATGCTCCAGCAACATTCCAGCGTTTGATGAATAGGGTGTTCGAACCCTACATTGGGACCTTCATCAGAGTATTTCTGGATGATTTTTGCATCTATGGGAGCAAGTTGGACCACCTGCACCAGATGGAGACAACATTTCAAAGGTTAGATGAAGCACAAGCCTCACTAAACCCTACAAAGTGTGTCTTTGGATGTTCTAAAGGTGTTTTGTTAGGGCATGTTGTATCCAGAGATGGTATTGGTACTGATCCTGATAAAGTTTCAAAAATCAAAGATTTACCATTTCCTATGAATAGAAGTAAGTTGAGATCATTTTTAGGCCATGTGGGTTACTATAGAAGGTTCATCAAGAATTTCTCAAAGATTGCACAGCCACTAACCCAGTTCTTGAAGAAGGATGTTACTTATGAACCAGGAAATAAGGCACATGAAGCTTTTGGACAACTGAAGGAAGCCCTGGTGTCTTCACCTGTTTTAAAGAATCCAGATTGGAGCAAGCCATTCATTGTGTACACTGATGCCTCAGATGCAGCACTAGGAAGTACTTTGAGCCAAAAGGATGAAAATGGGAATGAACATCCAATTTACTTTGGGAGCAGACAAATGAGCAGTGCTGAGGTAAATTATACTGTAACTGAAAAAGAGGCTCTAGCTATCATTTTTGCTGTAAAGAAGTTTAGAAATTACTTGCTAGGGTAGAAATTTATAGTTGTAACAGATCATCAGGCTCTAAAATATATTGTCAATAAGCCTAACCCATCAGGGAGGATAGCAAGATGGATAATTTTGCTACAAGAATTTGAATTTGATATTATAGATAGGCCAGGAAAGAAGCATGTCAATGCAGATGCACTCTCTCGAGCCTATGATGGTTTAGGATCATCTTGTGATGATGATGATTTCCCCGATGCAGCATTGTTATCCCTTGACACAATCCCTAGTGAATACATAGATATTTGGAATTATCTGAATGAATTCAAGTTTCCTGATGGTGCCAATGCAAAGACTAAGAGAAAGATTACTCAAGCCAGTCGTCCATATTCTATTCTGCATGGAGTATTATTTCGAATAGGACCTGATGGACAGTACAAGAGGGCAGTTGGACGTGATCAAGGGAAGGAACTACTAGAAGAATTCCACAATGGTACATGTGGAGGGCACTTCTCTGGACAACTTACAGCAAGAAGGATCTTGGATGCAGGTTATCACTGGCCCACTCTTTTTAAAGATTGTTATAATTATTGTAAGACATGTGATATTTGTCAAACACATGGTAACCGTAAGACTTCATCAGCTCCATTATGTCCTATTCTTCCACTTGGTCCCTTTGAAAAGTGGGGAATAGACATTGTAGGTCCACTTCCAACTACCTCATGCCAAAATAAGTATATTGTAGTTGCCACAGATTATTTAACCAAGTGGGTTGAAGCTAGGCCATTGAAAACAACTTCCATGGATGAGGTGGCAAGGTTCATATATGAACGCATTGTCACCAGATTTGGTTGTCCATTAGAAATTGTAACAGATCAAGGAAGCCACTTCATTAATGAGGTAGTAGAAGCCCTAGTCAATAAATTTTCTATTAAGCACAGGAAGGCAACAACATACAAGCCAAGCACAAATGGACAGGTGGAACGAACAAATTTTGTGTTGTGTCAAATTCTAGCAAAAGATGCAGCCTTGCAGGTACATAAATGGGATAAAAGGATTCATGCAGCATTGTGGGCATATAGGGCAACATCAAAGTCAGCAACAAGATACTCCCCATTTCAGTTGGCCTATGGCATTGATCCAGTTCTTCCTATTGAGTTTGATATTCCCACTGTGAGAGTTATGAAAAATGAAAGGATGGATGAAAGTGATTCAGTAAAAGAAAGGTTGGTACATCTTCATTTGCTAGAGGAAATGAGGGAAATAGCAAAGGATACAAGCCATAAGAAGAAAATGAAGCAGAAGGAATACTTTGATCAAAAGATCCGTTGGTCTCCATTTCATGTGAATGACTTGGTTCTAGTATATGATTCCAGATACAAAAAAAGAAGACAGAGAAAATTTCTTCCAAAATGGATGGGGCCCTACAAAATAGCAGCTGTGCATGAAAATGGTACGTACCGACTGGAGGAATTGGATGGCACTCCCATTATGAAATGGGTCAACCATGACAAGTTGAAGATTTTCCAAGCACCAGAATAGTCTACTCCGAGGACGGAGTAGAAGCTAGGAAGGGGGAAGATGTCGACACTAAAATTTTCCTCCGTAATTTCTATTTCATTAATGTATGTATTAGGAATAGGATGTTGTTAAGTGTAATTAGTAGTAGCGTCTGATAGAAGATAACGGCGCCGTCAGTACGGTGCCGCCAATAATGTAGAGTACGGTAACAGTCAAAGTACAATAGGAATGTTGTAAAAAGTAAATATTTGTCGTAAGTGGTCCGGTAATGTTAAAATGTCAAAGTTGGGATAAGTAGAGAAGTAGGGTCTACATGATTAGGAATTAGAAATATTATATTGGTAATAAGGACAAGGAGTGAGGTCATAAATATTTTGTGTATTTTATTTGTAAAAAGTCTAAAAATGTGGAACCCATGTGAAATGATAAGGTTTATCTTATCTTAAAAGATAAGCTTACATGTACAGATAAGAGTTAAGGTATGGAATATGATTCGTCAGAGTGGATTTCTTATCCTATCTTAGAGATAAGATGGATAAGCCTGGAAGTTCTATAAATAAAGAGGCCACCCCCCTCATTTAGCATAGAAGGAAGTAGTGAGAAATATTGTATGAAGTGTGTAAAGGAAGCCATCAGTTTAAAGGTGTGTTGAAGAAGCCATTAAGAGGTGTAATTGTAAAGTTTCTCCCATAGTATTGGTGGAAGGCAAGTGAAGTCAATAACACTTGAAGTACCTCATGGGTGAGATTGTAACAATTTCATGTTAATATTATAATTTACTTTGATATTTCAGATTTGTCATCATTCCTTCTTATCATAGTCGATGGTATTCTTGTGTTATGTTTGTTGTTTTGTTTCCAGATTACATCCACCAAACTAAAGGTTGTGCATTAGTAAATAATCATAGCACAAGGAGTTCCCGGTGAAGAAATATCATAGTTCCGGATTGGTGATGACAATACCTAAATGTAATATCCCATTAGTGATAGATTTGGCAACTAAGTATAAATTATGTGTAGTGATAGATTCGATAGTGATTGGTAGTGTAATGTGTCAAAAATTTGGATCAGAGTCAAGTGCAAGACTCTCAAAAGAGAATGAAGTAATGGCCATGCAAAAACATTATCGGTATGATGTGGAGTTACCAAGACACCCTAAACAGGAATTTTATGGATAGAGGCTAGGATAGATAATGTATCATAGAAAAGTGTGTCATCTAGATCATAATCATAAAAATAAATGACTAGTGTATAAGGGGATGTGTGAGAAAAAAATTTCAATCATAGAATCCAATGGTTGAACATAAGACGGTGGTGGTGGTAACACACAATGTGTTATGAACTTCAAAAGTAGATGGATCATTAACATGCTTAGGAAGAGGGTAATTGAATATTTTAAACATAGCATTGTTATTAAAAGGATTGAAATATGATATGGGATCATCCCATTCAATTACATTAGAAGAAATAATATATTGAATGATGTGTTGCAACTTAAGGCATTGATCTATAGAGTGAACAATGCATCTATGATAATAAAAAAATAAGCATTAGAATCAAATCTCTTACTCTAGGGATTACTCGTATCAACCTCAAATGGTTGAGGGAGATACACAGGGATTACATTCAAGTAGTTTTTTCCAAAACTATACGTAGAGCAAAAGGTACTCATGTAAATTGTTGTCTTGTAGATTACAATTGGAGCTTAGTAGGTTGAGAATTATCATTGACATTTTCTTTAGAAGAAACCTTAGGGTCATGAGTTTTTCCTTTGAAGCTATGTTTTTCTTTGGAATTTGGTATTAGAATTGTTAGATTTTCTAGTACAATACTTGATTTTATTCATATGTAATAGTTTAGCTTCATGCTTTTTCCGTGTATGACATATATGGTTGAAAGATTGGAACTTTTCAAATATTACTGATTCTTATAAGGGAGGAAGTAATTGTTAGAGCTAAAACTTGCACCTGTATCAGATCAGGTTGAATTGAGTCATTAAGGTAACAATAGGACTGTCTCCAAGTTATGGGACCTTGCGCACTTGAGACAAAGCTTCGAAGAAGACCAGTTCCTCTACCTATTTCTACTTGTACTGCTAATGTTGAAAGGAAAACCTAAGCTAATGATGTCAAGGGACCAAGAATAGAAGGAGAATATGAAAATGGGGAAACTAAGCTAAGGAAGGTGATAGCACCAGAAAATTTGGGATGAACACTAATCTGTTTTGATTGAAAATGAAGGGGAAGACATAAAGGGAGGCCAGACATGCATAACGTAGACCAGAATGTATTCAAACAATCGATTTCATGAAACACGACAAGAAAATGGAGCTGAAAGGGATTTAAAATGGCACAACAAGCACAAAATACAAAGGAGAGGCAAGAAAGAATAATATAAACATGTTAAGGAAGAGAAAAACCATAAAATAATGCTTATATTTCTTCCAAGTATGCACAGTCTATTACAATGGTGTAGGAATTTGATATCGACATGAAAGAACCACATATAGAGGCTTGAAACACAAAACACAAAGACATAGAATCCTTAACAAACACTAGAGGATCCAAAATGTCCAACCCTTTACAATGACCCATGCTCTTACATTTATAAAAAGATCAATGAGAGAAGAAGAGGAGAATGAGGGAAAAATTTTCTTTGAAACACAACCACCAATATCTAGTAAAAAAATTCATGTAAATCCACCTGGAAATTTGTCAAATGTACTTCCCTCTATCTATTTAGTGTACAGGAGAAGGAATGAGGAAAAATCCACATCAAATCGGGTGGTTAGAGAAATCAGAACTTGCATTAATGGTGTGAGGGATGTTTTGTAGCTTCTCAACTACCAAAGCCCAGCCAAAATTTAAATTCAAATGATCTAGAGTGTATCCCACATCAACATTTACCAAATAAGACAAATTGTGCCTTTTTATGAGATTTCCAGTAAAATTTATGATGATCTCAAGTCTACATGTCATTCTGAAATACAAAGACATGTGGTGCTCTGAGAATGGTTGAAGGATGACCAACTGTGCATGCATTTTTTCATTTCTACCATGTGTCAAACAATGATTTCTCTCCAAGGATTTTGTGCCTAGTTAGTGCACTTTAATTGGTTACGTATAGAAAAAATCAAATTATAACACAACACATGGCATAGAATGGCATAAAGGAAGGCACAAAGATGCGCACAGAGGAGGGAGATGCAGAAGGAAAACAAAGGGAAAGGCACACAAAGGTAGCACACATAGGAGAAATGGGAAAAATGTCTATCAGAGGAATGTATGCCAAAGGTGCAATCATTACAAAGTAATGTGTGGAAGGAAAGAAGGGGATGCATGAGTATGTTAGGGACTTAACTGATTTTGGGAAGAAAGTTTAAGGTGCATGCACAGGGTGCATAGACTACTGGGAAGAAATTCGATGCGCAAGGAGTGCACACGAGGAGAAGTGAAACATATAGAGTAAAGATGGAAGGCGTAGAAGAAAATTAAAGTGTGTATGAGCACACGAGGAATTTCCACTAAGGAAATTTGTAATGGGGATAATTAGAAGTACGTGTAACCTGCAATGTAGAACCTTCGGAGCCAAAATGGGGATGTAAGTTGTCCAAATAACTAGGGGATTTATTTTGGATAAAATTTTAGTGACTTTTAGGGCCATCTTCCTGCTAGATGAAGGGGACCAGTATCCTATATAATTCTTTGGGCTTGGAGTCAATGTGAAAATATGAACCTCTAATCTGTAACCTTAAAGAATTGTCCTTTGAATTCACTTGATGAAAAATATCTAAACTCTGTTCTGAATCCTGTAAAACTATTGATAGCTATTGGAAGATGACTGACATCCTGGAAGCAATAAAAGAGCTAGCACAAGAATCAAGAGGAAAGAAAGAACTATGTACAAAAAAAAACAATGTGCGCATAGTGCACTTGGAGGAATTTAAATTACTCTAATATTTACAAAATGATGTAGCAAGCTTAATGGAAGGGTTTGAGATAGATCCTATTGATTGGGATTGACAATGTGCCTCCATCAAGATGATATAAATCAAAATATTTATCCTTCTTGCAAGAACTGATAGCATATGGGCCACTCCAAAGTGCGTCAAACTTTGAATGACACCTTGATTTGGATCTGTCAGCATCCCATTTTAAGACCAAGTCACTAACCTTGAAAGCTTGAGGCCTATCCTTTCTATCAAACCATTTCGTTGTTGATTGTTGATGTTTTTCTAGCTTGATAATGGAAAATTTCCTTGATTCTTCAAGTTCAACCAGCTCTACCATTCTAATTTCTCTCTTGTCTATGCCTTCGAATTCCAGCAACTGGGAAAGTGATAAAAAATTCAACTCAAGTATCAAAGGAAGTTTAGCCTCCTTTCCATAGACAAGATTGTAAGGAAAAGTTCCTATTTCCTTCATCATTGTGATTTTGTCTACATAGAGGGCACTCAAGACCTTCATATGCCACTGTCTTTGGCTGATGTTCATTATCCGCTTCATGATTTTGATCATATTCTTATTTGTAGACTCTACCAAGCCATTACCTTGAGGGTAATAATTGGAGGAATTCTTCAAGTATATACCAAGACTAAGAGCCCAATCAGTGATTCTAGTATAAAGGAAGGATTTTTCATTATCTAAAATAATTTTCCAAGGAATGCTAAACCTTGTTACAATACCTTTGAGAAATTCGAGGATGACTGAATCGGTTGATTCCTTTAGCGTGCCAACTTATTTCCATCTAGTGAAGTAATTTGTAGTTGTCAGCACCCATTTTCTGTTAGCTCTTGAGGGATGATCTATCATACCTATGAATTCAAGACCCCATTGTGCCAAAGGTTGATCTTCTTATATTGGTTAGAGGGGAAGCACTGTTAATTTCTTCTTTCCTGCAAAGAAAGCAGCATTCTTTGCACTTCATGACCCACATGTGCACATCTAGGAATAGGGTAGGACAAAAGATTCCTGCCATTATAATATTCCTTTTTGTAGTCTTGGAAAAAAACTTTCCACCAGAGAATCCATCATGAAATGATTCTAACACTTTTTCAACTTACATGCCATCAATACATCGCAGCAACATGCCATCAAGATTCTCTCTGAAGAGAAGTTTATCAATCAACACATATGGAATAGACTATAACCTCAGATGTATTCTCTTCACTTTATTACAACCAAGAGGGTATGAACCCTCAGAAAGGAATTTGATCATGTCCTTCATCTAGTTGTGCATGCCAAGGGTTTCATTTTGTTCAGGTTCTACGTGTGGGAGATCTTCATCCAGAAATAATGAAGTCTCAGGTTCATCTCACACATCTTCAACAAGTTGTTTGTAAAGCACGCTACCTCTAACTAGCTTTTTGGCTTTAATAGTCACATCATACTCCATGATTTTAGTTACCCATCACACTCTCTTCTCACTGATTTTTACTCCCATGATGAAGTCTCTAACACTAGAGTGAGAAAATAACACCTTAACATGATTTGTGGAAATCATACTCTTGAACTTCTTGTGCACATGTATGATGACATAAACCTATTTCTCCATGTGACTATATTTCAAATCGTAATATTCCAATGTTTTTACTGTGTCAAGACAACAACAACACTTGCATTAGTGCCATAAGCATAAAGGATAAAATCCTTTAAGTAATCTGGGTTGATGAGTGTTGGTGCACAAGAAATTTCTTACTTGATCTTTTTGAATCTCTCTTTTCCTTCTATTTTCCACCTGAAGGTTGTGTACTTTTTGAGCATGAGGGTAATGAGCCTTATTAGTCCTAAAAAGTTAGGAATGAAGCACCTTAAAAAATTAATTTTTCCTGAGGAAAAACTTCAAGGCTTTCTTGTACTCTTGCAAGAAAAGAGCTAGGATGGCTAAAACACACTTAGGATCAATAGTGATACTATCCTTTAATACCACACAACCTAGTAGCTTGCTGTACGCCACAAAAAATTTCACTTCTTGGAATTAAGAGACACCCCAAAATCTCTACATCTCTTAAAGACTTTCTCCAGATGTGTCATATGATCTGCACCTTGCTTTGAGAAGACAATTATATCATCCAAGTAAACCAGGATGAACTCATTGATGTATCCTTTGAAGGAAATATCCATGGTACACTTAAATTTTGTGCCTGCATTTCAAAAACCAAAGGCATCTTCATATATGCATATGTTCCCCACTTGGTTGTAAATGCCATTTTGAATTGATCCTCTTCCTTGACCAAAATCTAATTAAACCCGGAATATCCATCTAGCATAGAAATTTTTTGCGTGCCATGCACACTCTGGAAAATCTTCTCCATAGAAGGAAAGGGGTAATGATCCTTGAGGGATTCCTTATTGAAATATCTGAATGTGATGTAGATTCCAATTTCACTATTCTTCTTGCATATTAGAACAAGATTCGCGACCCAGGTAGAGTATTTGATCAGAAGTATTATCTTCGCCTCGATGAGTTTAGAGAACTCTTTTCTCATGGGGGGCTATATTCTTGGATTGACTGGCCTCTATTTTTTTCTAGTGGGCATGATACAAGGATCAAGGTTAATGGACTACTGAGCAATACTTGGATCAAATCCTTTGAGGTATTCATACTCCCATGATAATATGTCACTATATTTCTGACAGAGAGAGATGAAGGCCTAATTTTCATCATGCATACAATCTTTAATCAGTAGCAATTCTTTTCTACACACAATAGTGACTAGATTGCAGTCTTCTTGTGTCATGCGCATATTCTTTTCTTCACCCTTGAACTCATCATCAGGGATAAATATTTTCTCTAAGGTGACCATCCCTTTAGGTAGCTTATTTTTCTTTATCTTGATCATTTGGTCACCATAGTTGTTATGAAAATCAACTTACATACTTGAAGACAACTCAACTTCATTTTGAATACATTGGATGATCTGCGCATCACTGTCAAAAACTTGCAATCTGGTGTTGTTATCTAGGATGGATGGTCTAATTACCATCTTTATGTGTTATGCGTGTCCCTTGACATAATCCTCTACAAGAAAAAACTGTGAACCAAGTGCAGCCATCTGATCAACTTCTTTGTTCATCTTCCTTTGCACTACCTGCAAATTTAGAGCATCAAAGCTCTCAAGGAGATCCCAAACTTTGAGTTCATCATCTTTCAAAAGCTTATTGTTTGTTGTGCCCTTTTTGGTGACTTGTTGGATAACAAGTTCTAAACCATTTTCTAGCACCTTAATCCTTTTCTTCTCAACAATAAGAAGACCATGCACCAATGCTTCATATTCTTCTACATTGTTGGATCATGTAAACTACAACATGTGTGTGAAGAATAAATTATAATCCTTGGAAGAAATGACAACAAAACCTGCACCCACACCATTTCTTCTTCTGCAATTGTCAAATGACAACTTCCACATACCATATATTTTCTTGAATGTGTGCGACAACACAACTTCTTCTTCAAGGATGCAATAAGTGCCAAGCCTAGTTTCAAAATCTTCAAGATGTTCAACATATGGATCAAATTTGTGGTGTCTTTTCTCCCTATCATCTAACACTAAATCAAGAAGAGGAGGAACATGCTACTATTCAAAAAACTTATTCTTGGACTACTTGGATTAGAAAATTGGCTTGGAGAGGAGATAAGACAAATCAATCAACATGATAGGAAAATATTGGCTCAGCTTGTATGTAAACCGGGGTACCATAACTTGTTCTTAGTAACATATGAGACTAATCATAATACAAGTAACTACCCACTTTAGCAGTAAAATCCCTTGACATGCATAAGGAAAACAAAGGAGGAAGGTTTATAATCGACACATCTTAAGTTTTGGTGAGGCTTGGACAAACATGGAGGGTTAACTCAAGATCATTGATAACTACCAAAGTGGTAACAGTTGAGCCATCTAGTTTTAGGACTCTTTTAGACAAGGGGTTGTACTTAAGACCTAGGACATCGACAATTTTCTTAGGCATAATAGAGGTACTAGTGTTTGAGTCAATCTTACAATTATCCACAAGGTATTTACCTATGATCAAGGACATATAGAAGGGTGGGGTTTTGAAAACCTTAATTACTTGTTTCTCCTCTTCTTGATAGTTATTGAAATTAGTGTGTGGTTTTTTTGATAGTTGGATCATCATGTGGAATTTGAGCTAAAGCTTCATAAAATAGGTCATGCTGAGATTTAATGTCCAGAGCATCCCACATTGTGACATTCACATTTGTCTTCTTCATCTGGTCCACAATGTTGAATAGAAGGCCCATTGACTTATGCATTTAGGTCACAACAACATCTCTTCTTGGTTTTTTCAAGGAAAAAGGTAGGGGCCTTAGATTACATAGAGGATTGAATTACCAAAGGAGGGGCATGCACTACTTCAGAATGAGTATTACATGGAACCTCATGCATAAGAGATTGCGCACCTTTACTACTAGATGCCTTAGCTATATCTTTTTACTTTTGAGGATCGACATGTGTGACAGGAGCTGAAGGCTGTGCTTCTGAACCCAACATTATCATCTTATACCTCATGTTATTAACAACTTGGGAAATTGGTTTGTTAGAACTATCTACAACTTGATTAATTACACAGAATTCCTTGGTGCCAAAGAACATCAGATTTTCCTCTAGAGGAGCTTCTAGATTTTCTTGATTTTCTACTGTTGGTGGAAGGTTTACAGTTAGAAGCATTCTAGATTATATAATCCTTTGCATGCATGGCCTTAGCGTAGTGATATTGACTATGAGGTATATTACAAGGAAAGAACCATTCATACTCTTGAGCCATGCTGTTCTGAAATCGAACTAGTTCTTGACTTACACTGGGAGTTGGAAGAGGTTGAGAGGGAGGAACCACTTATAAGGATAGATGTGTGTTAGCATGCCATCTATCATTTTTTTCTTCTTCCATATCTTAGGTTCACATACTGATTCTACGAGGGCTAATTGTTTTGGCTATGTTCCTGATTAGAGTTATTTCTGAATGTTTGTGCCTACTAATTTTCCAAAGATATGACATTATTGGACAAATTTCTAATCAAGGTTTTTAACTCTGCTTCTTTCTGTTGCATGGGAGAGTAGGATGTGGATGAAACTGGTTACACGATTTTCTCAAGAATAGGAGTAACAGAAGGTTGGGGCATCTGAGACATTTATGGGAATAAAGGCATAGGCGGTCTAGGAGCTAACTTTCCTTCCTGAATGAGACTATTTTCTACCCTTACTGTAATATTATAATCAACATGTAAGATTATACCTCCCATAGAATGAATCTTGACTAAAATATCACTATTTAAATCCCTCAGATAGTACAAGAAAGCATGCTAGGTTTGTAGGCCTTACCACTTGAGGGATTTTGTCCCAAGTTTTCTAGAATTTGATATTGAAATTAGTCATTTGTTCATTGGGCACCGTCTTTATTATAGTCATTTATTCCACCAGTGATAGGCGATCTGAATTTTCTTCAAAATAATTACATAGAGTTGTATTAAGCTCGTCCTACGTGGCAATAGATGCAAGTCTCAGACCTCTATACCACTGGAGCACTTTGCCTTTGAATGAGGCTGTAAGAAACCTGACTACTACATCATCATGTGTGATCAAATAAATAAAGAACATGTTTGCTACATTCTGGATGTGCTCAACAAGGGTGACCTAATTCTCACCAGTGAAGTATGGAATACTATTAAGCATGGTTGTTGGGACATCATGTTATGCGTTTAGAACAAGAGGAATTCTTTGAGTGAAGTTATAAAAGTTCCTCAAAGGAGGTTGTGGTTACAATTCCATGGTAGGGCATGTGAGTCTGCTATGAGAAGAAGAGGATTGCACGCGATGCGCTCAAGATAGGGATGTGCATGTGGAGCTTCTGGAGACTCTTTTCGGAGATAGTTAGAGGTACTCAAAAGATGCTTCAATTGCTGCACTTTTCCTGGTATGCACTCTTCCCATGAAAGACACTTAGGACTACTAAAAAAGTAGATCTGGAAGTGTCAGGAGTCGTTAGATGTGTTGAAGTGAGCCTCCAAATGCTAGAAATCACTAAGTCGCACACTAAAACTTAGTAATGATGAAATTTAAGCTTTCAATGATCTGTGCTTCCGGGTGTTCCAGAAATTGTTGGAGCTCAAACTTGCACACGTCTCAGATCAAGTTGAATTGATTCTTTGAGGCAACAATGGGACTATCTCCAAGTTATGGGACCTTGCACACTTGATACAAACCTCTAGAGAAGGCCAGTTCCTCTACCTATTTCTACTATTACTGCTACTGCTGAAAGGAAAACATGAGCTGATGATGCCAAGGGACCACAGATAGAAGGAGAATATAAAAATGTGAAACTAAACTAAGGAATACAATATCACTAGAAAAAGTTGGATGAACACTATCTATTTTGAGTGAAAATGAAGGGGAATGTGACGTGACTTTTTCCAAACTAATAAGTTCATGTAAAAAAACATGCTTTTCCATATAAAACAACCAATAGATATTTATTACACATGAATTTTAATTATTTTAACAAAAATCAAAATATACATATTAAACTTTCTTTTTTAAATGTGAAAAATGTAAATTCATTACAGAAACAATAGTTGTAAAATTATTTACTATATATAGGGATAGGAAGGACTCTATGTTCCTCAATGAATTCCTACGTGGTAACTCAGATCTGACACCTCAAGCTATGGCCACATTATATAAAGGAATTAAATCAATTAAAATATCTTCTTTCCCTAGCCAGGAACCATCTTGGGTTATACTTTATGTACCCCAATTAGGACACCCTTCAAGAATGACCCTCTTCAATTCCCACCACTTGCCTTCACTTAGACCACATAAAAATTATTGATCCACTCCCCAAAAAATCTCCCCCTCTCTTTATTTCTCTCCCCATCATGGATTTAAATAATTCCCCTCAGGTGGTTTGGTAACCAACACACCTCTCATAACAATTTGTTTTTTTTCTTTTACAAATAATTACATTTACCCCTAACGGGTCTACAATTGTAAATTTTAATCCCTCCTTTTTATAAGGAGTTTGAGAAGTCATTTAAATCTTTATTCATCCCCATTTTATAAAGGGAATTCCATGTACATAACTCCCCAGTCTATTTTAAAGGGGTCTTTAATATATATATTTCTTCTACTTTAGAAGTCAACCTTTGAAAATAACTTTAGAGTAATTATTTTCTTTTCATTTCCTTTTGGGGAATTTTGTCACCTAACATTTCTCCCCTTCTAAGTTAGCTGCTGACCTCAGTATCTTTAGCTTTCTCTAAAACATAAACGAACCACAAAGTTCATTAGTCAAAATAAATATGGATATTGTTCATGAATATATTCTTCTTTTTCCCATGTTGCACTATCCACATCACAAAAAGTCCGTTTGATTTTTACTTCATTTATTTCTCTATTCCTTAACTTTCTAGTTCTTTTTTCTAATATTAATTCAGGTTTTATTTTAAATTCACAATTAGGTTCTATAGATGTATTTTTCCAATCAATAACATGAGTAGAATTATAAACATATTTTTTTAATAAACTAACATGAAAAACATCATGTATCCTATCAGGAGGAAGAGCTAGTTTGTAAGCAAGTTCACCCACTCTTTCTAATACCTCAAAAGGACCACAAAAACGAGGAGCTAATTTAGCATATTTACCAAGTTTAAGTGAACTATGCTTAGGTTTAACTCTAAGGAAAACTTGATCACCAATTTCAAATTCCCTATAAGACCATTTAGAATCAGCCCAACTCTTATACCTATCTTGTGCAGCTTTCATGTTCTGTCTTGCCTTAATTATAATGTCTTCCATCTCCTTTAAATTAGCATTATCATACCAAGTTCTTTGGACAGGGTCAGACCAGGAAATAGGTGTGTTACAGTTCCTACCTTATACAGCTTCAAAAGGTGATATTTTTATAGTGTTATGGTATCCCTGATTATATGAAAATTCAATGAAATGTATATAGTTTTCCCAATTTTTAGGTTTATCACTAGCATACATCCTTAACATATCTTCTAAAATTTGATTTACCCTTTTAGTTTGTCCATCAGTTTCAGGATGATATGCCATACTAAAATTTAGACTTGTACCTAACTCATTGAATATTGATTTCCAAAAGGAAGAAGTAAATCTTGGGTCTCTATCTGTTACTAAATATTTTGGAAGACCATGCAAACAAAATATTTCTTTCATAAATAAATGAGATACATTAGATGCAGAATTTTTAATTTTAGTTGGAAGGAAATGAACCATTTTAGTTAATCTATCAACCACAACAAAAACACTATCATGGCCATTTCTAGTACAAGGTAGCCCAGTGATGAAATCCATACTCACAGATTCCCATTTCCATTTAGGAATTCTAAGAGGTTGCAAATTATCCAGTTTACTACATTGCTCTGATTTTACTTTTTGACAAGTTAAACATTGTTGCACATAAGTTCTAATATCTTGTTTCATTTTAGGCCAAAAGTAATTATTTTTTATAGACAAATAAGGTTTCTGAAATCTAGGATGACCAGCAATAGGGATATCATGAGAATCTCTAAGGATTTGATTTTTAAGTCCAGGAAGGTCTGGTATACACATTCTATTCTTATAATACAATAATCCATTAGACCTAATTAGATAAGAATTAAGTCTATCATTTAAATGTACATTACTAGTTTCATTTTTCAAGCCTTCATAAAGTTCTTGGAAATATACATCAGTAGATAACTCAATTTTAATAGATTGTTCAAAATTATTTCTTTCTAAAGCTTAAGCATTATCAAAAAAAAAAAATCCTGCTTAATGCATCCGCTACTAAATTGTCTTTTGCAGGAACATATTGAATTTCAAAATCATACTCACTAAGCAATTCAACCCATCAACGTTGTCTCATATTCAATAAAATTTGAGTAAAGATATGTTGTAAACTTCTATGATCAGTTTTTATAGTAAATTTGTTCCCTAACAAATAGTGTCTCCAAATTTTCAAAGCATGTACAATCCCTAACAATTCTAAATCATGTATAGGATAATTTTTTTCGGCAAGAAGTAATTTACTAGATTCATAACTTACAACTTTATTGTCTTGCATTAATACACCACTAATACCGGAACCACATGCATCAGTTACGACAGAAAATGGTTTAGAAAAATATGGAATACATAAAATAGGAGCAGTTACCAATGATTCCTTTAATCTATTAAAAGCTTGATCACATTCTCTAGTCCATTGATAAGGTTTATCCTTTTTTGTTAAATCAATTAATGGGGAAGCTATCTTAGAATAATTCTTAATGAATCTACGATAAAAACCAGACAAACCAAGAAAACTTCTTATTTCATGCACATCTTTTGGTATTACCGACTCTTGGACAGCTTTTACTTTATATGGGTCTGGTATAATTCCCTTTTGAGAAATTATATGTCCTAGATAAGAAACTTCCGTTTTAAATAATTCACATTTGCTCACCTTCCCATAAAGGTTTCTAAAACTAACCTAACATAGTGTTCATGTTCTTTTTCACTTTTTGAGTATATTAGAATATCATCTAGAAATATAATCACAAACACATCTAAGAAAGGTCTAAACACATCATGCATCAAATTCATAAAAGTTACAGGAGCATTAGTTAACTCAAAAGGCATATACAAATTCATAATGTCCATATCTAGTTCTAAAAGTAGTTTTCGGAATATCTGATTCTTTAATTCTAATTTGATGATACCCAAAACGCAAATCAGTTTTAGAAAAGTATGTAGCACCACTTAATTGATGTAATAGGTCATCAATTCTAGGTAAGGGATATTTATTCTTGATGGTCAATTTATTCAGTTGTCTATAATCAATACACAATCTCATAGTTCCATCTTTCTTCTTAACGAATAATACCGGTGCAGCCCATGGAGAAACACTTGGTCTAATTTTTCCTTGTTTAAGAAATTCACATAATTGTACTTTAAGTTTAGCTAATGCAGGAATCGATTGTTGATAAGGGCTTTGGATACAGGTTCAGCCCCTGGAATTATATCTATGGCATGCTCTACAATTCTTCTCAGGGGTAATTCTTCTATTTCCTTAGGGAAAACATCCATAAATTCTTGAACTATAGGTTGGATATTGATGTATAACTTAGTCCCATCATCACCTTGAGTGACCATTGCACAAAAAGATTTACAATTTTTCCTAAGACTCCTTTTTAATTGCATAGTAGAAATGGTTTTAAGTTTGATGGGCCTTTTTGTCCCTTATAAAGTTTTAAAAGAATTATTTTTATCTTTTATAACAACTTGTTTATTTTCACAACTAATCAAGACATTGTTTTTCTCTAACCAAGTCATTCCTAGGATTGCATCATATTGTCCTAGTTTTAGTAAATGAAAATGATCTCAAGAATCAAGATCGTCTAATTGAATTTTTAGGTATTCTATCATGGCTCCAATATGTCTATTTATCCTTCCATCTGCCATCTAAATTGTGATAGGCTCTATTTCTCTGACAGACAAATTTAATTTAGAAACAATATTAGGAGAAGTAAAACTATGACTACTACCTGAATCAACTAATAATACCACATTTTGACCTTTAATTCTACCTTGTAATTCTATCAAATAAATTTGATGGTGTACTGTACCTGTATCGACTATAGCATGAATTTTCATAGTTGAAGTTTTATCGTTCTTTTGATCAATACCATTCTACTAATTTTTATTACTGTAATGTTTTTTATTTTTAATATCATTTTTATTCCACCCTTTTGATGTTTGTGGACACCCCTTTGCACAATGGTTTTTTCCGCAATTCCAACATTTAATCTCATTAGGACTTTTCTTAGCAAACTCTTTGTTTCCATTTTTTTGTTGATTTCCAAAACTAACATGCCTACATTGTGCAATCTCAAAAAATTTTATTTTTCTATTATTCCCATATAATGAATTATTATTCTTTCTCTTAAAATCCTCATTTCGTTTTCTCTTAATCTCATTTTGCTTTTCAAATTGTTCTGCTATTTGACATGCCTCATCTACTGTAGTTGGTTTACCGCACAAAACACTAGCCTTATAATCCTCTCTAAGTCCATTGATGAATCTAACAACTCTATCTCTTCCCAAAATGAAAGGTACAAACCTATTTAATCTTTAAAAAAAATGTCGATACTCATTTACTTTTTGTGCATGTTGTTTGAAATCAAAGAACTCATTTTGTCTTTCCTGTAGGAAATAATCTGAAAGTTATTTGTTTTGAAATAAAGTTTTAAATTGATCCCATTTAATTTTGTGAGGTCTTATTTTTTCTAATTTTATAGTGTCTTCCCACCAGTTTAAAGCAACATTTTTTAGTTGATAGGATGTTATTTGAGTCCTATTTCTACTGCCAGTATTTTGCAAATAAAAATAATGTTCTAAACTAGATAACCACCTCTCCACTTCTTCTCCGGATCCTACATCACCTAAATATTTTGGCAATTTGATTTTTTTTTGCAAAGTGCTTAATTTCCTTATTATTTCTACCTCCCTTATCAGAATTAGAGGACTCAGAATCAGAACTAGAAGAATGTTCATCAACAGAATTTGAATTATAAATGGGTTGGAAATTCCTCTTTTTACTCAAATTTTTATCAGACTTATCATTATCCTTAGTATTTTTCTTCATGGAATCAACAAATTGCTTTTTCAAAATTTCAAATTGCAAAGTAATCTTTTCTACTTCCCTGGATAGTTGTTGATTTCGTTGTTCAAGTTTGAGGTAATCCAAATCGTGTTCAGATTCCATCTTTAAATGTATTATGTGTTTACACACAAATTCATGTAAGGGAATCCAGAAAAAAAAATTCATCAACTCAAAAAAATAAAATAAAATAATAATAATAAAAAGTGCAGCTTCAATGCAATGTAGATCTTATAATTTAAATAATGAAAATGAGTATCAACCAATAAGGGAATCAACTTCTTGATGTCTCCTTGTACTATTATTAATGCTTATCTTTCTTCTAAATATTAGTTTTACGTGGTCCCTAACTTCTAACACATTTTCCACTTTTATTTTCTCAAAATTTCTCAATCCACTGATCACAATGATGAATTATATTCCCTAATTTCTTAAATAAACAGGGACTTTAATATCTAGTCAACTCTAAATAATTTTCCAACTATTGAATTGTAAATGATACTCATTTCAATATATTAAGGAAATCTTTGAGTTTTTCCTAAAAGTTGAGCACGATAAAATAAATATAAATAAATAAATAAAATAAATCAATAAATTCGCTAAATTATTTTTTAAAAATAAAAAATAAAATTGAACAACTCTATACCTTATTAATTCCATTACTTTGAATGGGGATTTTTAATCAAAAACATATATTTAAAATATATATAAACCTTAAATTCCATCAAATGTATGATAAAAATATCTTATCAATATTTACAAAAATTTATGTCACACTCGCTATACTTTATTAATATTTGAAATGGTTCCATTTTTTTTTTGGGTGATATTTACCAAAATTTCATATATCTTATGATTTAAAGACTTACCTTTTACGAATTTAATCACTTATGTTTAAGTGCTATTATTTTCCCTTCATTCTTTCTAATGAAATTTTATTAATATTTTAATAATATTTAAATTTTCTCTTATATAAATGTGACGTGACTTTTTCCAAACTAATAAGTTCATGTAAAAAACATGCTTTTCCATATAAAACAACCAATAGATATTTATTACACATGAATTTTAATTCTTTTAACAAAAATCAAAATATACATATTAAACTTTCTATTTTAAATGTGAAAAATGTAAATTCATTACAGAAACAATAGTTGTAAAATTATTTACTGTATATAGGGATAGGAAGGACTCTATGTTCCTCAATGAATTCCTACGTGGTAACTCAGATCCGACACCTCAACCTATGGCCGCATTATATGGAGTAATTAAATCAATTAAAATATCTTCTTGCCCTGGCCAGAAACCATCTTGGGTTATACTTTATGTACCCCAGTTAGGACACCCTTCAAGAATGCCCCGCTCTAATGCCCACCACTTGCCTTCACTTAGACCACATAAAAATTATTGATCCACTCCCCAAAAAATCTCCCCCTCTCTCTATTTCTCTCCCCATCATGGATTTAAATAATTCCCCTCGGGTGGTTTGGTAACCAACACACCTTTCATAACAATTTGTTTTTGTTTCTTTTACAAATAATTACATTTACCCCTAACGGGTCTACAATTATAAATTGTAATCCCTCCTTTTTATAAGGAGTTTGAGAAATCATTTAAATCTTTATTCCTCCCCATTTTATAAAGGGAATTCCATGTACATAACTCCCCAGTCTATTTTAAAGGGGTCTTTACTATATATATTTCTTCTATTTTATAAGTCAACCTTTGAAAAAAACTCTAGAGTAATTATCTTCTTTCCATTTCCTTTTGGGGAATTTTGTCACGTAACAGGGAAGGCATAAAGGGAGGCCATGAATGCATAGTGCAAACCAGAATGCATTCACATGATCGATTTCATGAAACACAACATGAACATGAAGCTACAAGGGGTTTGAAATGGCACAGAAAGCACACAATACAAAGGAGAGGAAATAAAGAAGAATATAAACACGTTAAGGTAGAGAATAACCACAAAACAATGGTTATATTAATTTCAAGTATACAGAGTCTATTACAATGGTGTAGGAGGCCAATATCCACATGCAAGAACTAGATCTAGAGGCCTCCAACTTAAAATACAAAGATATAGAATCCTTAGAAAACACTAGAGGATCCAAAATGTCTAACCCTTTATAATGAGCCATGCCCTTACATTTATAGATAGATCGATGAGAGAAGAAGAGGAGGAGGGAAAACTTGGATTAGAAACACAAACACAACTGTCAAGAAATAAATTTATGCAAATCTACCTATAAATCTATCAAATGTGCTTCCCCATATCTGTTTGGCGTGTAGAAGAAGGAAATAGGCAAGATCCACTTCAAATCGGGTGGTTAGAGCAATCAGATCTTACATTGATGGAGTGAGTGACATTTTCTAGCATCTTATTTAACAAATACCATTGAAATTTGAAGTTGAATGATCCGAAGTGTAGCCCATGTCATCAACTATCAAATAAGACAAACTATGCCCTGTTCTGAATAACAAAAATTATGACGATTTGAATTTTGTAGTTTTTTATGACATGAAAAGACACGTGGCACTCTAAGAATGACTGAAGGGTGGCCAACTGTTCATTCATTTTGTCATTTCTTCCATGTTTCAAATAATTATTTTTTTCCATTATTTGGCACCTAATTGGTGCACTTTTCTTGGTTACGTATAACACACTCAAAGTATGACACAACACATGACACAAAAGGGTGTAGTGGAATGCACAAAGATGTGTGTTAAAGAGGGATATGTGGAAGGAAAATAGAGGGAAAGGAAAACAAAGGTAGCGCATGCGGGAGAAATGTGAATAACACCTACCAGAGGAACGTAAGACAAAGACACAATCATTATTTATTAATGTGTGGCAATAAAGAAGGGGGGTGCACAAGTATGCCAGGGACTTAGCTTATATTGGTAAGCAAGTATAAAGCATGCGTGTAGGGTGTGTGGACTACTGGGAAGAAAGTGGATGTTCAAGGATTGCACATGAGGAGAAGTAAAATTGATAGAGGAAAGGGAAAATAAATATTGAAGTTGCATAAGAAAATCAAATCTTGCATGAGTTCTCGAGGAATCACCACCAAGGAAATGTGTTAGGGGGATAAATGAAGTGTGCGCAACCTAAAATATAGAACCTTTAGAGCCATAATGGGGATGTAAGTTGTCCAAATAACTAGGGGAGTTATTTTTGATAACAATAAACTTTGAAAAAAATTGTCTTGTAACTGAAACTCAACTAATACATTGCTCATGTTAGTAAGCATTGTCCAATAATGCAAGACATGGTCACTGATATGCTATTTAGATCCTTTTTTTATTTTGGACATTTGTGCATAAGATAATTTTGACCTGATGTTGTTTGAAAATTGTGCTAAAAATTGATTTTCCAATGGAGTAAAATAATTCACAAAATGTGTGGGGAGGTTATAGAACCATTATAATGTAAAGTCCTTAAGGATATTAGGGAAAAGCTTAGTAAAAAACATATCATTAGAGGCATAATCAAAACAAACAATGTGAAAAGAGTGAAGATAGTCTTGTGGATCACTTTTTCTATCATAGATAGGAAGCTTAGGTGTAGGAAAACCGAGAGGAAAAGGATATGCAAAAACATCAAGTATAAGTGGGTAATACAATAATGGAGAAGATTCCATTGCATTAGAAGTAGGAGAGACACCTTGTTAAAATTGTAAAATCATTTCTTGGAGAGAATGTATAAGGGTCTTAAGAGCCTGTGTGCTAGATGAAGATTAATGTGAAAAATTATGGTGATAGATGTTGGGATGATGGAATACAGCCTAACTATGAAGGTGCGAAAGGATTGGTTGTGTGGGCATAGGGCATGTGAATGCACACAAAACTATAGTGGAATAGGGCGCGCCCAGGAATGTTTGAAATCAGGACTTAGTTGTTTTGCATACTAAGGATAATTATAGGCATGAAGTGCAGTTCAAATTTTGTAGAATACTTAAGGAGCACAAAAGGCTATTATGGATGAGTAGAAGATCAACCACCATGGAGATTTTTGGAGGTAATAATAGGATTATACTGTTGTTGTATTATTAGATAATTTATTATTAACAAGCTTTCATGCTTTTGTATTTATTATGTAAATGCACATGGTTATTATTAGCATGTAGTCTATTTTTGAAAGGTGCATGGGATGTGAAGGGCAAGTCCCACCCCTAATATGTATTGATTTGCATGATTTAGATAGTTCTATGTTTTGTAGAGTTATGTTGTGAGTTTATGGGAACGCATGACTATAGTGATTATACTATGTATGTATGAAGCTTCCATGTTTTATTGTAATTAATGTAATGGATCTTTGTGGTTGGATTTTATGTTCGACATAATTGAGCATGGATCTTGTACGGTAAATCTGATTATAATTATTGTTTAAGTATTCTTGCATATGGTTAAGATCTAGATCTGGTTCATGCATTGTGGTTTAATTGAATACTTGTAATGAATCTAGAATATATGTGTAATCATACTAACTCCTTGAACAAGATGACATAAAAGAGGGACCTGGTACCTTTGCACGCTTTAGGTGAGCACTCAGTTCAGGTTGAGTGATGTGCTACCATGCCTTGGGATTTTGTGGGTAAAATCTAGGCTACATTTTAGTTTCGTTTCTGAGACTTATTTTTTAGTTGTTTGGAAGGATGTTACATGATGAAGATGTAATGATTGAATTTGGCCAGTGTTGAAGAGTGGTTAGATAATTTGGAGGAAGAGTATTATCAAAAATTTAGCACTGGACCTAAATTTAATGCACGCACATGGGTTGAATAGAATTTATATCACGAGTTGTATGAGACATTATTTTCCATATTTCCTATAGAGTTGTATGAGTGGTTAGTTTCTTATGCATCAAAGATAAATTGGAGGTTTCGTACACTTGTTTGGACATAGGAAGAGTTCCAGGCTTTGTATGATGCTGATCTAATGTGGATGCACGCTATGGATCATTGGTTTCATGGTGTTATGAATAGTTATATTCTAGAGTACGTAGTTTCTACTTATTCATGTATAGAGGTTGCTAATTTCTAGTACATATGTGAACCTAGAGGATCTTATTTGCATGGTATTCCTTTGGAGATTAAGATCTTGATTGTGACCCTAGCTCTAGAAGAGAAACCTATGGCTAGTTATAACTCCACCACATGTGTGGGTAGGAGATGATGTGGAGAAAGATGACAGATCTAGCAGTAGAGAGAAGAAATGTGGCTTGAGTTTAGTGAGGCATGCAAGAGGGATATAGAGAAGCATCGTGAAGTTACAGAATGAATGGTGTTGTTGAGGGAGATGTCTCATGAAGGATTTGGAGCTCACGAAGAGGACATGGATCGAGAGCATAAGGAACTCCCCCATTTGGGAAAGCATGGCAAAGAAACCTCTTCAACCTTAGATGAGAGTTCTACGACAGTTATCAAAAGTAAGCTAGTGTGGGTAGTAGAGTAACGACAAATAGATTTGCTTTGTAGTCAAGTTCAGGAGTTAATCAGGTAGCTTATTCATCTATGGTGCCACAATCATCATCTGTGTTATTTGGAGGACCAGTTAGAGGTATCTCTTCTGGCTTGTGATCAACACAAAACGTGGGAACACAGAACGTTGGAATCATGTGTAGGAGTAGAAAAACTTCACAGAATGTGGGATTCCAGTTTAGCACAACTATTGGAGCACAAGGCAGTGCATCCTCTAGTCCATTACCTACTTCAGAAGGATCAGGTGGCTCGAGTTCTAGTGATTCTGGGGGTGGAGGAAACACATGAGGAAATACAATGTCTAGATCTGGTGGGAACGGTCCATACCAGCCCCTGAATATTTATATGGATATGTCTCTTCATCTTCCAAAATAAAAAGTTATAGAAGATGCAGATGAGAAATTGCATATGTGTGAATATTATGGCATGCGAAGAGGATTACAACTCCAGAGTATAAGGCAAGTCAGTTTGTAACTACATTGCAAGGGTGTGCACATAGTTGGTACAAGAAATTTGATTTGAACCAGAATTGTGTGGATTATATCACATTGTGGGATGATTTCTTGAAATAATTTAATATCCCTAAATTTTAGAAGAAGAGCATTTGTGCGCTAAAGGACATCAAACAGGGTATGACTGAGAGTGTTCGGGAGTATGATGCATGGTTCAAAGCCCTTTTATTGAAGTTATATTATGACATTCACTTGAGTCAACATTCTCAATGGTTTGTTGGAGGTTTTATCATGCCTTTCAGAAGGGTGCTCTCACAAAAAATGTATACAGATCCGCACGAGGAACTTGAATCAGCTTTACGCGCTAAGGTAGTTGGGAGTGTAGACACAAGAGTTATCCCCTTTTTGGAGGCTCAGATTACAGAAATGGAAAAATAGTTAGAAAAATTATTAGCTTATTCAACACATGAGACTCGTAGTGGTATTTGGTGTACATATTGTGAGTAGTAGAAGGGAATACTAAGGATAATTGTCCTTTTAGATCGGTGCCTACCATATTGTTGGATTTTGAGATCTGTCACTTGGATCATGATTCAATTAGGTTCCCATTGTTTTAACATGCGATAAGGAAAAATGTGTCTCATTATTCCAAGATTTGTAGGTCTACCACTCATGATACTGAGAATTAATAGCTGATTGATCAGATTCATGATGTCATTGATACTAGTGTACGTCATACTAGTGTTGCAAATAATTCAAAGGAAAAAGGTGACCATCATGATCATGATCATAATGAAGGGCACTCTGATGGAGGTCATGGTAGAGGTCAAGGATGCCATGAAGGATTTAGAGGTCAAGGTCATGGTGGTGGAAGAAGTGAGTTTCCTCGTGGAATATGTTATACATGCGGATCCCGTGATCACTACAAGCACAAGTGCCCTCATAATAATTTTTTTTATTTTTACAAAAAGAACCATAGCTACGAAGAATTTCTAGACTTGTATGAACACCTGAGTAAAAATCATAAGTAGGACAAGGGTGTGGAGATGGTTAGAGTGTAACTTGCTATGGAAAATTAGTGGATGCCTAAGTTAGCATTGGATCCCGAGTTGGTACATGTGTTAGTCACTACACACATTGAGGTTACATGCACTAGGGAGGTTCTAAAGTAGAATCCTATTATTATAAAGGAGGAGGTACTACATACAAAGAATGCAAACCCTATGCATAAGAAGGAGGTTTATAAAGAAACCATGGAGATGATTATGAATTTGTAGGGTGAGATACATTGTTTAAAATAACAGTTGCGGAAGTTAGAAAATTAAAAAACCATTGAGCTCCATCAGATGGATGTTGATGATTTAAAGTAAGTTTCCAAGATTTTGTGACACGAGAACATCATTCCTTTGTTAGGGGAGTGGTTAAAGGGAAACACCATGTGCGGTGGAATAGAGTGTGAAAGATAGATTTTGTATGCTAACCTACCCCCTCATAGTCTGGATTTTCACAAGGAGATTACTTTGAATGATGTTGTTGATGGCTGGATTTTAAGTAAAATTCTAATTGACACAGGTGTAAAAGTGAATGTACTCACTTTGGACGCATAGATTTAGATGGGGAGACTACCATTATTGTCATCTTCAAATTTGATGTTTATGGCAAAATGGACTAAAGCCACACCCATCAGAGTTTTAAAGGATGCTAGTATTACTATTCAAGGGGCCAAGTTTACTGAGGATTTTAAGGTCTTAGCGCTTACAGAAGCAGATAGTTTTCAAGAACTACTTGGGTGCCCTTGGTGTTATGCAAATAACAATGATGTCTACTTTAATAAGGGTTACATCAGTTTTGAGAACAAGGAAGAGTGTGTCATCATTCCTTTGGTAGATGGAAAATTGTACCTTATGTAGATCCCTTAAGCCAACATGATTTAAACATAAATTTTGTACACACCATTAGAGATCCGAAAGTGTTTGAGCCATCAAAGGAAGGATTTCTCCAGTGGGATGATGCACAGTCCATAAGTGATACTACAAGTGTTGCATGTGAAAACTAAGAACATGGAACTTATGAAATGGTTAGGTGAGAAGTGAGGAGTGCAGTTACGTGCGTAAGTATACCACATTTTTTTTGGTGTTTAGGTAGTAACCAGGTATCAAGGTACACTAGAAAAGAAAATCCTGAGGTACTCATGCATGCTATGGAATTTTAATGGATAGATCATGTGGAAATAAGGAATATGCTAGTTTATACTCTACGTAGGACAACACCGCACTAGTGGATGGTTCATAGGGATAATATTTTGGAATGGTGAGAAGTGACAAGTGCCTTCTCTACTAGATTTCTCAAGATCAATGTGCCTACTCAGATTCTAATAATTTCATGGTAAGGATCATGTTCAGCACCACATTCAATAGTGTGAGAGACTCTAGACAGAGGGGAAGGAATCTTTACCACCTTCGTTGGGGGTGCACAGGCTCCACTACACCTTGTGAGGTTGCGCACTCACACGGTTTGTCTATGCAAAGTTGAATAGGGAAACTGGAAATTGGAAAGAACTGACTGCAAGTATGATTCAGACCTTTGACTATTTTTCCACTAAACCTCTAGTCAATGAGGTGTTACAAGTGATGAAGCACTTGACTATGGGAGATTATACAAAGGCTGAGAAACTTATTCAAGAATTACTAAGTGAGTTAGACCTAGAGGCGTGCTTTGAAGAGGAAGAGACAGCTGCAAAATAGCTTAGGTGTGTCTACCTTGAAAAATAAAAGGGTAAGATGGTCTATGTCATTGATGATGAAGAAGTAGAGAATCTAGATGTTGAGCATACAGAGGGTACGCACAAGGTATTAGATAGTGTAGATGAGGAGCACGCATACCATGAGCCTATGATAACTAAGAAGGTTAACATTAGGACAGATGTTGAACCTAAGGAGGCCATCATTGGAGATTATTGGTCTAACTCTGAGGTTGCTAAGATAATTGAGTTGCCGCCTGACTTTTAGGACCTATTCCCTAGAGGATATCATGAATTGAAAGGATTGCATGAATATTTGGGTAAGATGGGAATCAAGCTAAAGGAAGGTGTGCACCCTTTTAGGAAGAGGCCTTATAGGATGAATCCTAACCTACACGTCAATGTGAAAGAATAAATTGACAAGATGCTGAATTTTGGAATCATTGAGTTCATTGAGGAGTTAGAGTGGGCTAGCCCTTTGGTGATCAGTATCAAGAAAGATGGTGAATCAAAATTTGTGTGGATTATAGGGAATTAAATGTTGCAAGTGTAATTTATCCTTTTCCCACACCATTTACTAAAGAAATCTTGGAAGGTGTTGCATGGCATGAGATCTACTCCTTCACTGATGGATTTTATGGATATCATTAGGTGAGGATAGCTAAAGAGGATCAAGAGAAGAAAACTTTCACCACTAAGTGGGGAAGTTTTGCATACATAGTTATGCCCTTTGGATTAAAGAATGCATCTGCGATATTTTCATGCATTGTTGTGCAAGCATTCCAGGACTTTATTCATAAGTTCTTAAAGGTTTATCTGGATGATTGGAAAGTCTATGGGCTCGTGAAATATCATTATGATAATTTGAGGATTATGTTTGAGTGATGCCGACAATTAAGAATCTATTTAAACATTAATAATTTTTTGTTTGCTACACCCTTTGGGACTTTGCTGGGACACATCATCTATAAGGAAAGATTTATACTAAATCTTGCTAAGGTTGGTGTTATTTTGGGCCTAGACGAACCTACTAGACATAGCGAGGTACATAGATTCTTGGGGCACATAGGATATTATAGGAATTTTATCAAAGGTTATGCAAAGGTTGTTGTGTGTTTAGAGGAATTATTGAAGACTAAACAAGGTTCATTTTAAGAGACCTCTTGGAAATCAGAGGTGGAAAATACTTGGCGAATATCCCTGGAACCTGTTTCGTGGGAAGGCAATTTTTTGGGGGGTTATATGCAAAAAAAATTCTTGATTTTCAAGTGGTGTGATAGAAGGCTGCAAATGCATGACAGGATATTTGTTGTCACATGTCTACAACCTCCACCATCTAGTCACATGACAAAAAAATCTCTGTGTCACGCGTCAAAAAACTCTTTATCACACGTCTACTTCCTCCTCACTCCTATCATGTATCAAAAAACTCTCTGTCACACATCTACAGCCTCTGTCCTCCTGTCACATGTTTATTGTATGTGAAAATACATATGCCCCCAGGTGGTATGAGTGAGCTAGTAGTGTTCTACCTGGTGAATAATCTAGGACTATATAGGGGATAGTTTCAAGGGTGGGCGAAGCCGACCCCTAAAAAAAATTAAACTGTGATTTTTAGGTGAATGGGTCATTGACCTGCACCAAAAAATTCACCTTTTTAAATTTTGCAAAAATGGAATATTTTCCATATTACGAATATTCACCACTAAAATTATCCCTGAGACTAAATGCAAGTTCCATTGTGGTGAAGCATAGCAACACGTGTTTGAGACATTGAAGGAAAGGCTTACTACAACACATATTATGCACTTTCCTTCATGGACCTAACCTTTTCATGTGCATGTGGATGCCTCTAGCGTGGCCATTGGCATGGTATTAGCCCAACCTGAAGAAGGGATTTTTGATCATCCTATTTTCTTTGCAAGTAGGAAGTTAACTCCAGCAGATCATAACTATACAACTACAAAGCACAAGGCTTTGTCCATGATCGACGCATTGCATAAATTTTTACAGTACTTGCTGGAGACACCTTTTATCTTCTATAAAAACCACATGGCATTGAAGTACTTGGTGAAAAAACCCATTTTATAGGGGTGCAAAATGACGTTAGATACTCTTGTTTCAGGAATTTGACTTTACAGTTGTGGTAAAGCCATGAAAGAACAATTTTAGACTAGATCATTTATCAGGGATAAATTCAAGAGAGGACACAATGTAGGATGCACAGTTGTTTAGATTTAACCATGTGCCCTCTGACTTAGAAGATATTGTTGTCTTTTTGTGAACAAGTGTGACGCCTGAAGGAATGAAGAGCTTGGAAAAGAAAGAACTTGTTATATGTGTCACACCTTATTTTTTTATTAGTGGAGACTTATAAAAACTAGGTTGGGATGAAGTTTTATACCGATGTGTGCTTGAACATGAGTGTGAAGATATTATGGAGGAGGCTCAAGGTGATACTGTAGGTGGACATTATGTAGGAGATGCTATAGCACACAAGATTTTATTAGTTGGTTTGTGGTGGGAAAACATTATATAAACAATTGTAAATAATATTGTAAGGTATGTGACCTTTTTCTACACCTTGGAAATCATGTGCATAGAGATGAAACTCATTTGAGGCCTATTTCTAGTGTTAAAACCTTTTGAGAAGTGGGCAATTGACTTTGTGGGTCCTATTTCACCACCCTTCGCACAATGACTAGATCACGCTACATCATAACTTTTATAGAATATCTTACCACGTGGGAAGAAGTAGTGCCTACAAAGGATTTCACAATAGCTGCGACAACAAGGTTTATGTGGGATAACATTATCACTATGTATGGATGTCCTTTGAGTTTGAAAAGTAATAGGGGTACTCATTTCCTTAATGAGACCATCAGGATACTATTGGTAGAATTTATGGTTACACACCATAAAACAACACCTTATCACCCTTAGGATAATGGAACTGCAGAGGATTTCAATAAGATATTGAGCCACACATTGACTAAAATTTGTGATGTTAGAAGGAAAGAATGGGATGATAAAGTCTCTACTGTAATTTTGTAATATAGGAAAACCTACAAGAGGTTGAATAAGGCCACACCCTTTCAATTGGTTTTTGGTGTGGAGGTTTTTCTACCAATGGAGTTCATGTTACCTTCCCTACATATTCCATGCACATGACATTTGGCTGATGACCAAACACTTGAAGATCATATTAAAAAACTGATGTAGTTGGATGAAAGTTTCACTATATCCCGATAGAGTCAGAAGCAAGAAAAGCCCAGGCAGAAGGTATGGAATGATAGATATACCAAGGATAAGAAGCTTGAAGTTGGATAGATGTTTCTTCTTTATGAATCAAAGTTTTTGTGCCACCCTCATAAGCTTAAGGTACATTGGTTGGGATTGTATGTTATAAATTATATACTTGATTTAGGCACTTGCCAGTTAGAGGCGTTGGATGGAACACGGTTGCCCAGTTACTTCAATGGGAGTAGGCTGAAGCCCTACTATAAATAAGTCTTCTTTGTGTTTGTAATAAGGTAGTATTTCCTCTTAGATTATATTTCCTTAATGCATTCCCTTTATATGTGTTTTTGTCATCGTTGTTATGCTTTATCAATTTAGTTCATTGTTTTGTTTAATAAGCACACTTGTGCGCCAGAAGTTGATTATTATCTAAGTCTTTTCATGTGTAGAGGACCGCACATTACCCTTAGTATGGGGTGGAGTATATAGAGAGTACATGGACCAAGTGTGAATGTTATTTAACTATGGATATGCATAAAGATATTTTGCGTAGGTGTTTGAAGTAAAGGTGCAGATAGAAATTTTTTTCTCATGAATGAAGACCATGTATGGATAAATGGATGTATAGTGTAATGAAAGGTAGGTTGTAGTAGTGGAAACTACTTAGTGAAAGGAAGACTGGTGAAGTGCATTGGCACATGAAGGTCCACAAAAGGAGGTATGTGGTCAGGGAGTTGTAGGTGTGCTAGAAGGTTATGACTGTGGCACAGAAAAATCAGTGCAGAAAACTGAAGAAACCTCAAGTTAATACAAAGTACGGTGGTAGTTAGAGAGTAATAAATGTGGAATTGTTTTGAAAAGATATATAAGGAGGTGTTGGGAAATAATTTTTACCTTTGTGATCAAGAGCATTTGAGTGATATTAAGTTGAGCAAGCTAGTGAGTGAATTGTGAAGTGTTGAGAGTTTTGTTCAAACTGAACTAGATAGATTTTAACACGATATTGTTCAGAGCTCCATTAGAGAGAAGTCTTTGAGAAAAATGAAGGTGTGTGGGGAAGAGAAATTGTTGTTAAGGGTTCAAGTTGAAGCTAGGGAATACAGAATCGAGATAGGGCAAGTGGTTATCAGTTGTAGAGCTCAGACCTAGTAAAAATATCATACCTTTATTGTTATTATTGTACCTAAGAAAGCACCTGGAGTAGAAACAAGGAGAAAGAAGTAGAAGGAAGTCAAATTTAAAGTGGAGGACACCCTCAAAAGCCATTTCTTGGAGATGCAATGCCCAAAAGGGGTTTACATGGGTCGCGATTGGGACTCACACATTCATCGGTGCAAGGTGAGTGATTACAATCACATAACAAAGGATAATAAGGATGAGCTGGATACATTGCAGGTTGTGAAGACAAATAAGGAAAACAATAGATTAGATGGAATTTTATGATGATGCGGGTAATAATCTATCGATAAAGGTGGGAGCCTTATAGTTATATGAACTCACCTATTTTTGAAATATAGAAAACTATACCAGTGGTTGATTGAGCAGAGTCCATGAGGACTTCTTCTATTTTTTCAGGCGACGGATGAGGCTCAATGTACCCTTGACTGGGGAGTTTGACAGAGTTAGATATCAAAAGCTAACTTAGAGGGAGGCTAAATCATTTATTCAAAAAATTATACCTCAATTTTAATTATTAACTAATACACATTCACTAATTCATTTAAACCATTCACCATTCAAAACAAATAGTGTGGATCAGATATCAAGCATAAGAACATAGTACAAAACACACTAACACCATATATAAGTGGAAAAACCCTCATGGGGAAGAAAACCCACTGAATCTATTCTTACATTACTCAAAGTAAAGAATTTTAGTGAAGTACCAATTTCACAAGGATCACCAACCCCTCATTTGGTGAGACACCAATCTCATAAGGAGTACCAACCCCTAATTTAACAAGCTACAATTTGCAAGGAACACCAAACCCATTTTATCTAAGCACCCACTTAGAATAAGATATTACAATTTGATCATACATAGTCAATAGTGCTTACTCAACATATTATGATCACTTTTTTGTATCTTTCTAAACTCACTCTTTCATCTATCTCTTTGATCTAGATCTCTGATCGCTACTCTTTTGCCTCTTCTTTAGCTTAAATAATTCAATTTCACTCGAGATCTCTTTCTCCTTCTATCCCTTCTAACTCACATGCATCAATTCCTTACATAGACAATACCTAATGATATCTCTGATCAACTCTCATATTCTACTCTCATAACTTCAAATGATTTTCTACTTTTCCGCACAATTTCTTATAGCATCTTTCACACGCACAAGCAACAACTATAACTGAGCTGAATTTTTAATTTTATATGTATCTAATTTATCCAATGCAAAAGAGGTCAGTCTTTTATCTAGATTCAATCCAAAACCCTTCATTTAATTTAGGTTGCAACGGTCACATATGACCCAAGTAAGTCAGCTTTTTGCCTTTTGTAGAATCTTCAATTTGATTATCTATACTATGATTTGGCCTTCCTTTTCTGTAATCTTCAATTAAACAATTCATCACCTAAATTTTTGAAATTTTCATAGCATAATGCCAGCTCCTGTGAATTTCCTCTACTTAAAGTGACTTAAATTGTGTTATGTGACAATTCTCTTTACTTCATAGTTTTTTTAGTCCTTTGTGGCATTTTTAGTCTTCCATGGAATTTTCTAGTCTTTCACAACACTTTTAGTCTTCTGTGGAATTCTTAAGTCTTTCACGGACCTTTTATTCTTTTATGGCATTCTCTAGTCTTTCATGACACTTTTAGTCTTCCGCAGTTTTCCTTCAAACTTCCTTACTCCCGAAGCTTGCTTTTAGATAGTTCTTACTTTCGTGGTTATTCCTTCACATCCGCGGCCTTACCATTTTTACTCAATGCACATTATTTAACTCCTTTTGCTTTGGCTATTTCATTTCTTTATCTATGGCCATCAATTTTCTTCTGCGGCTTCTTCTAGAGTCCCGTACCTTCTTACATAATTTAGTGGCTACTTTAAGGCTTATGTGGTTATCCCCTCATATCTACAACATGCACACAAAGCTAATTAAGTCCCTTAGAACTTATCTTTGACCATCCTGAGGCATCTAAGAGTTGACACTATCAGTCAACCTTCATTATTCTCACTTGCTCATTTTACCAAAAATTCCATTTTTTCATCAATACAACTTTGACATTAATGACATCACATATGACAAAGATAGAGGTCCAACAATCTCCCCATATGCTTTTTGTAAAAATATCACCAATTTCTTCTTGACATCAATGAAAATACACACTATAATGAAAGATCTCTAATAATCTCCCCCTTTGTCATTGATGGCAACACCTCACTTTTAATACGATAGAAACCTAAAACCTTTGATGAAAATAATTTTTGTGTAACTTTTCCTTGACATATTTATGTTTTCAGCTTCTTTCTCTTTTCTCATGACAATTGGCTTCTAGTTTTAGTTTCTCTCCCCTTTGCATGTATCAAGTTAATTTTTGACTGTAGCTTCTATCTCTCTTTCATACTTTCCAATATTTTAGTTTCTCTCCCCCATTTGACAACAATGACAAAATGATCATCTATTATTCTTCATGATCCTAATGATCTGATGTATACATAGAAGTACTCACCCTGAGCTGGTGCATGTTCTGACTAAATTGAGCTAGCAGACTAGTTCCCCCTTGCTTCAATATTTTTTGGCACTAATTAAGAGTTGATATTACTTGATAATGCTCCCCCACTTTGTCTGCACATCTTCTATTTATTGGCAGGATCATAAATGACCCCAAAATCATCCCTTAAGTGCTCAAATGTTGCTTTTGGTAATGGTTTTGTCATGATATCAACAACTTTTTATTTTGTATTCACATATTCCAGACTGATTTTCTTATCATTCAATTGTTCTCTTAAGAATTGATACCTTATTGGTATATTCTTTGTCTTTGATTGGAAACACAAGATTCTTAGATATACTTATTACACTTGTGCTATCAAAAAATAAAGGAATTGGACTGTCAGATATTACCTTGTAATCTTCCAATGTCTGCTTCATCCATAGAGCTTGAGTACAACACATAATGACATATATATATATATTATGCTTCACATATTGAGAGCTCCACTGATGGTTACTTCTTGCTCATCTAGGATACTAAACAATTTCCAACAAATAATGCTCTGCCACTTGTACTCTTCATGTCATCAACACTTTATGTCCAATCTGCATTTGTATTTGATTTCATGATGAAATAATTATTTTGAGGGTGCTAGAGTCCATAATCAATTATTCCCATGAGATATCTCATAATTCTCTTTACTACCTTTAGGTGTGTTTCTCTTGAATCTTCTTGAAATCTTCCAACTAAGCCAGTTGCTTGCATGATATCTGGTCTTGATGATGTGGAGTAGAGTAAACTACCTATCATAGATCTGTATAGAGTTTTATCTACTTTTGGTGACCTGTCATCCTTGCTCAGCTTGTAACCCACTTCTATTGGTGTGCATATAGGTTTGCAATCTTCCATCCTAAACCTTTTCAACATTTATTATATATATTTGGTTTTGGATATAAAAATACCTTGGTCTGTTGACTAATTTACAGTCCCAGGAAGAATGAGAGATCTCTAAGCATATACATTTCAAACTCTTTTCTCATTACATCAGCAAACTCATGAGTCATTTTATCATGACCTCCTCCAAATATGATATCATCCACATATACTATGAAAATGAGTAGGTGATTACCTTCCTCTTTGATATAAATTTTTCTATCAGCTACACCTTTTCTAAAACCTTTCTCAATGAGATATTTTTTTATCCTATTATACCATGCTCTAGGAGCTTATTTTAATCCATACAAAGCCTTCTTAAAACCTACACACATGATCTATATCATCTTTTAAAAGAAAAACCATCATGTTGTTCAATATATACATGTTTATGTAAATAGCCATTTAGGAATATTGACTTAACATCCATTTGGTATACTATGATTTTCTTATGAGCCATGTATGTCAGAAACATTCTTATTGCTTCCATTCTTGCCACTGGTGCAAAGGTTTCTTCAAATTCAATTCCTTCCATCTGTGTATATCCCTTGCATACTATTTTTCCTTTTTAAATTCCGCTTCTCCTTTCTCATTCATTTTGTTTCTGAATACCCATTTAGTTCCAATCACATTCTTATCCTTAGGTCTTGGAACAAGTTCCCAGGTTTCATTATTTTTTATCTGATCAAGTTCTTCATTCATGGCGTCAACCTAATTTTGATCCTTTCATGTTTCTACAACATTCTTAGGTTCTATCATTGAAAAAAGTATTATTTCTTCATGGTTGTTTTGTTCCTTTAGTCTTATTTTTGTGAGAACATCACCTTCTCTATTTGTAATGATCTAATTTGAGGGATGATCCCTCTTAACTTGTCTTGAGGGAGCCTTAGTGTTTGGTCTCTCTTCCACCTCTTCTACTTCTTTACAGATCCGCAGACTCTCCATTTCTTCATCATCTTCTATTTCTTCATGACCACCTTAGGGCTGAGTGCCGATCTTGGGAGATTCATCTACCTTTACATTTGTGCTTTCAACAATTTTTTTAACTTCTTATTGTAGCACCTATAAGCCACGTTGACTGTTGATTTACCAAGAAATATACCTTCATCACATCTAGAGTTGAAAATTTCCCATAGTTTCTTCATCTCTTTTGATATAAAATTTGCTTCCAAAAAATCCTATGTGTTTCACATTTTTAGGCATGTTCTTACACATTTCATAAGGTTTCTTGTGAATATTTACCCTCAATTTTGCTTTGTTTAAGATGAATACCACATAGTTCTAAAAGCTTAGATTCATTCAGCATAGTTCTTGTCATTTCTTTTATAGTATTTTTCTTTCTTTCAACAACTCCATTCTACTGAGGTTTCCTTGCAGCTGAGAATTTTCTTCTAATTCCATGTTCTTCACAAAACTCATCAAACTCATTGGACAAAAAATCTCCACCTCTGTCTAATCTTAAGCATTTTATCTTCTTGTTATTCTCATTTTGCACTAGTTCTTTGAACTTCTTGAATCTATCTAGAGCTTCTGACTTTTGTTTTAAACAAGCCACCCATGTCTTTCTGTTGTAATCATCTATCAGCAAAATGAAATATGCCTCACCTTGCATGCTTTCATTTCTTGTAGGACCGCATAGATCTGTATGAATCAACTCCAATAGTTGGGTTGTTTATTACTCCGTTGATTTGAATGGTCTCCTTGTTTGTTTTCTATGCAGGCATGCTTTGCAGAGTGTGTCTGTTGGCTTTACAATATTTGACATAGTTCCGCACACAACCTTTAACACTTAGTTTTTCCAAATTCTCAAAGTTCATGTTTCCAAGCTTTCTGTGCCATAACCAGATGTCATCAACCTTGTGAAGCATTTCTCCATTTTTATTTCATTTAGAACATACATATTATTCTTGGTCCACTTGGCCTTTAAAACTTTCTTCCATGTTTTGGAGTTTATAATATCAAAACATTTATCATGGAATACTACATCATATCCTTTCTTGTACATTTGAATCACAGTTAACAGATTATGTTTGAGTCCCTCAACATATGAAACATTCTTTGTGATTATCTTGTCATTTTCTAAACTTTGAGTACCCTTTCCAACTATGTTTGTTAAGTTGTTGTCACAAAATCTAACTACTCTCGATGCATTATTTGTTAGAGTGATCAATTTACTTTTATCTCCTATCATGTGACTGGAACATCCACTATTCAGGTACAAGATTTTATCTTCATTTTACACATGAAATGTAGTTTCTACTACTGAACAAGAATTTTTCCTCTCATTCATATATTTCTTAGCAACATAAATCCATTTTTGTTTAGGAGATTCTTTCTTACTTATTGATGCCTCATTCCTTTTCTTGTAATAATTATGGTTGACAGCCTTATAATTCAATATGGTGTATGATAGACCATAATTTCTTCTATATCCTTTAGAGAACTTTCTAAAATTAGCAACCTTATGTCCAAATTGAATACATAAATAACAATAACCATAGAAAGAATGTGTGTACCTCATGGTGTACTTAATTCTAGGAGCAGTAGTCCTTATCCTGGAATTTTTGATGAATTTTTTTGTTTATATCAGATTAAGTGCTTGGTGTTGATGTATTTTTGATCTCCTTCTTATTCTCTGATTCATCTCCTTTGCTTTCTTCCATGAAACCAATTCCATATTTATCATGATAATCACGCTGACTACTAAGTATTTCAGTAAGGACATTGGAGCTCTTTTCTAACTTCTCATACATTATCAGCTTTTTTCCCATTTGTTTCATCTCAGTATTTAGTTTCTCCAGTTCAGAAGTCAGTTTTATGCACTCATTCTCCTTTGATTTATAAGTCGATGAAATATTTTCTCACTGGGTCTCAAGATATTTGAGCTCATAAGCCTCTTCTTCCTCTCTTAGATTTTTTCTTTGTTCAAAGACGCAGATTTTTTCTTCATATTATTTTAATGTGCATCTCATCTTTTGGTTTTTATTTCTACATAGTCTCAATTCTTTAAGAACACTTATCAGCTCAGCTTCTCGATTCACTTTTGTGTCTTCTTCATCAGAGTTTTCACATTCAACTACATTCTTTCCTCTTGAACTACCTTCTTTAGGGAAATTTGTGGCCATTAAAAAACATCTAGACTGGTCTTCATAATTATCTTCTTTAGACATGTCTGAGTTGGTTGAATCTGATTCAATTTACTTTTTATTTTCTGTATAAATTCTTCTTTTCTTTGAAGTACTTCTTATTACTATCTTTCTTCTTGTGATTCTTATTTTTCTAGCTATGTTTGTGACTTTCTTCTACATGTTCATGCTGGTTTTATCTATCCTTATTTGGGAATTTATTTACAAAATGACCTACTTGTCCACATTCAAAACATTTGAAAGGAAGTTTTCCTTTGTACTTACCTTAGCCTCTTTTTTAGTCTTTTAACGAACATGGCTTTGATATTTTCATCATCTATTTATTTCTCTAAATCTAATTCTTCCTCTTCTTTCTTAGACTGGGTCTCTTTCTTGGATTTGGACATAACCTCTTTCTTGGTGATCTTTGATCCAATAGTCCTCATTTCATATGTTGAAAGGATACTCTGTAGTTCATCCATTGTCAGAGTTTTCATATCTTTGGCTTCTTCCATAGTTGAAACTTTTGCATCATATTTGGTGGTTAGATATCTCAGAATTTTCTAAACAATAATATATTCTTTTAGTTTTTCACCCTAAGCCTTTGATCATATTGATCACTTAATCTACCCTCTGCATATAAGTTGTAATAGTCTCATCTTCTTTCATCTTTAAGCTTTCAAACTAGGCCATGTATGTCTACAACTTAGCTAGTTTTACTTTTTCATCACCTTCATAAATATTCTGAAGATTTGTCGAGATTTATTTGGCATTGGTGTAGTGCATTACCTTTACAAACTTTGTTTCAGCCAAACGACATCATATAGTGTTCATATCTCTTGAGTTGCATTCATATTTTTTTGTCTGCAGTTGAGGTGATTGGCGTGGTTGGAGGATTATAGCATTTTTCAAAACATTCCCAAATATCAAATCCAAGTGACACAATATATCTCTTCATCCTTATTCTCCAGAGTGCGTAATGCGTTCCAGTGAAGAGTGGTGATCTATACATGTAATCCACCTCATGCTTGATTCACTTTCATCCTTTTTAATATAGGATCTTATTGAAGATGTTAAGCTTCTTCTAAAAGGACCGCTTCTGATACCAATTGTTAGAGATCACAAGATAACTAAGAGGGGGGGTGAATCAGTTATTCAAAATTATATCTCAATTTCAATTATTAACTTATACACATTCACTAATTCATTAAACCATTCACCATTCAAAACAAATAGTGTGCATCAAATATCAAGCATAATAATATAGTACACAACATGCTAACACCATATATAAGTGGGAAACCCTCACAGGGAAGAAAAACCCACTGAAACTTTCATTATATCACTCAAAGAAAAGAATTTTAGTGAAATACCAACTTCACAAGGAGGACCAACCGCTATTTTAGTGAGACATGAATCCCACAAGGAGCACCAACCCTCTTTTATCTAAGCACCCACTTAAAATAAGATATTACAATTTGATCACATAGATTCAATATTGTTTACTCAACAGATTATGATCACTTTTCTATATGTTTCTACACTTTCTTTTTCCTCTATCTCTCTGATTTGGATCTCTAATCGTTGTTCTCTACCTCTTCTTTAGCTAAAATAATTCAATTTCACTCGAGCTCTATTTTTCCTTCTATATCCCTTCTACCTCACATGCATATGTTCCTTACGTAGATAATAGATAATGATATCTCTAATCATCTCTCATATTCTAATCTCATAACTACAAATGATTTTCTACTTTACCACAAATTTTCTTAGAGCATTTTTTGCACGCATGACCAACCACTACAACTGAGATTTCTTCAATATGAAAGAGGTTGGCCTTTTAGCTAGATTCCACCCAAAATCCTTCATTTAATTCAGGCTAAAATGGTCATATATGACCCAATTAAGTCAGTCTTTTACCTTTTGTAGAATCTTCAATTTGATTATCTATATTATGAATCAGCCTTCCCTTTTCTGTAATCTTCAATTAAACAATTCATCACCTGATTTTTGAAATTTTCATGGCACAATGTTGGCTCCTATAAATTTCCTCTACTTAGAGTGACTTAAATTGTGTTCTGGGACTATTCTCTTTACTTCATGGATTTTTCAATCCTTCACATCATTTTTAGTCTTCTGTGACCTTCTCTAGTATTTTACGGCAATTTTAGTCTTCTACAGAATTCTCTAGTATTTTGCATAACTTTTAGTCTTTCGTGGCTTTCCTTTGAACTTTCTTACTCCCACGTCTTGCTTTTAGGTAGTTCTTACTTCTGTGGTTCTTCCTTCACATCCAAAGCCTTACCATTTTTACTCGCTGCACATTCTTTAAATCCTTTTACTTTGACAACTTCATTTCTTTATCCATGAATTCTTTTAGATTTCCATGGCTTCTTACAGACTTCTACGGCTATCCCCTCATATCCAAAGCATGCACACAAAGCTGATTAAGTCCCTTATAACTTCTCCTTAACCCTCCCGAGGCATCCAAAAGTGGACACTACCAATCAACCTTCATTATTCTCACTTGCTCATTTTACCAATAATCCATTTTGTCACCAATACAACTTTCACATTAATGACATCACATGTGACAAACACATAGGTCTAACAATCTCCCCATATGATTTTTGAAACAATCTCATCAATTTCTTCTTAAAATCAATGAAAATACTCACCATAATGACATATCTCCAATAGATAGGACTTAGGAGTTTGGTTACACTAAGGGAGGGCGCGGGATAGACATCGATAAGCTAAAAAAGTATCCAGTGGTTCAAGCAGTAGCACAAATCCTCACAAATATTAATAATCAAGAGTGATGGTCACAAGCAAACACAATTTGGCTACACATAACGAAGAAAATAATTGAAGGTGTCATCTACAAATTAGCAGGTTTCATTATTGAAGCCATCATTGAGAAAGTGTACTAAGGTGAGAAGATAAGTTTCAGCGCAATCCTGTTATCCCTTGTTTTTATAGAAATTGGAGTGCTCGATGGGCCAAAGGAAAAGTATGGTAGTATCCTACAGAAAATAAATTCCTTGTAGAGATATTTAAGAAGTATACTTGTGATGGGACCATGAGTGTACCATTTAAACAAAGTTTGGAAATGTGGTATGAGCACCTCCATGCCATGTTTGAAGAAGAATGGAGAATACCAATGGAGCTTCCTTTGGTATTAGATAAATAGGTACAATTTGCAGTATACCAACACTTTTTTACCACGTGCTTTGGGATGAAGGATGGGAAGTAGAGACCTTGGTTCAAGCTCCCTTATGCCTTCACCACGTATTATTTCCAAGCATTTGTACATAGGTTCTCAAACATGCATCGGATGATCTTTGATGGAGACAAGGTATATTGTGACTACCACACTTTGAGGAAGACTTACGTCTATCCAAGTAAGTCTTCCTATATTGAGAGATTTATTTCTAATGATATTAACATGAAGGCAATGATTTTTTCCATTGGGAAAATTGGAGCATCCCTTGTATATATTCAACTCAAGCCTAGTTTAGAAAATGGGAGATATGTAGAAAATGAATTAAAGCTCTCTGAACCAGCCAAGGGGAAGCATACAATTGATACACTATAATATGAAGAAGACACCATGCCCCTTGAAGAAGAAGAAGGAGAGGAAGAAGAACTATAAGAAGATAGTGGTGGCCTGAATCACAGGGGTAGAAAACAACCTACTGTTGGAGATAAAAGGGAGCGTGAGGTAACCCCTCCACTGCAGCATGAAGATGAAGTGTTGGAGACAGACACGATAGAGGTGGATATAGAACATACTACTGAGGAGCCACAGTTTAAAAGGGTGCTAAGAAGAACAAGGGCTCAGAGCACATGAACTTTACATCCACTTTGGAGGTCACCTAGGACTTCACCTTTGAAGGTAGATCCAGAAAAGAAGAAAAGGCACACGTACGTCCCCCAAAAAATTATGAAGATGAGAATTTTGAGGACAGCATGCCGAATACTCCAATGCAAACTGAGGATGTGGAGGAGCCTCGGGAAGAGGAGATGAAAAATTCTAAAGAATATATGAAGGAAAAACCATTAGAATCAGATAAGGGAGATCCATTAGACGTGCCCCCTATTACAAAAATAGGTTAAGACCCAAAATTGGATTCAAAAGGGTTGGCAATCAAGAAAGGAGAAGGAGGATGAGACGTATGAGACTCTATTTTTTGGGTATGTTGATTACCCAAGTAAAATCATATGCATGCGGTTCCAAAGCACTTTGGGTCCAAAGTACTTGTATGGTTGGGAGATTATGGATGTAGAGATGGTGACCAAATGCACAAGGATCCAATTATCATGGAAAATGTAGACTCATATGGATGAGCCTGACTTTGATGTATGTGAGGAATCCTATGTGTCATGTAGATTGAAGAAGGTGCCCCATTTGCACCATGTAACTATTAAGGCCCACCATTATGTCATACAAACATGTAAGAAACACCCTGACTAGAGTATCTGCTGAAGTTATGTGTCGGAACATTGATAAAGTGGAAACCATTAGAGCATTTTTAGATGATAAGAAGGATAAGGAAACTGAAATCAAGTGCCTCATAGAGGATTGAGACAAATCTGAGGTAGAGGTGCATAAAGTTCTTAAAATGGAAGAACACATAGGTGATGAGATTATTCAAAATACACCATATTTTTAGGATAAAGTTGTAAAAGATTTTCCTTCCACTTTTCATTATTTACACACAACACTTTAGTTGCTTCTAGAGGAGGGACCCATGTGAATTTCAAAACCAAAGGATACTGTAGAGGATGCAGCGAGAGCTAAGTAAACTATTTTGTGGAAGACTGCAAGTTATGAGGCCTTACTATTGACTTTGAAGGATGAATTGAAGAAAGCATATTTGGCATTAAACTAGTGCGCAAACCCTGATGAAATTATAAAGAAAAGGACCATTTAAGAAGAGAACAAGGTCCTCAAGGAAATGAAAAATGAGACACTTGGGTGCATGGAGATGTTTACTTTGATTACAGAGAAGTGTGATGCGCTTACAACAACCAAGGATCCTCATAAGGAAGAATAAAAGACATTGGGAAATTATTAGCACATAAAATGGATGTGATGGACGGAATGATCTCGAGTCTATCTAATGTACATAGGATATTACAGAATGAGGGTGAAAATATGACACTTGATGAAATGGAGGTAGTCCTTGTAGACATTTCATATTAAAAAAATAATGCGCTAAGTGATTGGAATGCATTAGAGGTAAAAATTAAGAATGAATATCCAAAGTTGATCTTGTTTGTAGAAGAGAAAAGCACCAAGTAATATTTCATTATTTTTGTGTAGTAATTCCTTTATTTTTTCATTCATTAGTCTTTATTCTTGGAGAGATAACTACAATTACCCATTACTATGGTGGAAATGAATTTAGTGTGGGGTAATGTTGGGTTGATGGAATAAAACCTTAGTATAAAGGCGTAGAAGGATTGGTGCATGTAGGCATAGGGTGCACCCAAGAAGGTTTGAAATTAGAACTTATCCATTTTGCAGATTAAGGCTAATTATAGACATAGAGTGCATTGTAAATTTTGTATAAGACTTAAGGAGAACAAAAAGGCTATTATGGATGAGTAGAAGATTAAGAGCCATGCAGAGTTTTTTAGCTAATAATAGTATTATATTGTTGTTGTATTATTAGATAATCTATTATTAGTGATCTTGCATGTTCTTGTAGTTATTATATAAAGGTGCATGGATGTTATTAGCATGTAGTCTATTTTTGAAAGGTGAATGGGCGGTGAAAGGAAAGTCCCCACCCCTATAAATATGTATTGATTTGTATGGTTTAGATAATTCAATGTTTTGTAGAGTTATGCTCTGAATTTATGGGGATGCATGACTATGGGGATTATACTATGTATGTATGAAGATTTTGTGTTGTATTGTAATTAATATAATGGATCTTTATGGATGCATATTATTGTTTGACATAATTGAGCATAAATCTTGTTTGTCAAATTTTATTAGAGATCTTGTTTAAGTATTCTTGCATATGGTTGAGATCTAGATCTGGTTCATGCATTGTGTTTTAGTTAAATACTTTTCATGGATCTAGAATATCTGTGTAATCATGTTAATTCCTTGAACAAGATGACATAAAAGAGGGACCCAGTACCCTTGCGCACTTCAGGTGAATGCTCAATTTAGGATGAGTGATGTGTCAGAGCGTCTTGGGCTTTTATGGGTAAAATCCAGGATATAATAGATAGGAGGTGTAGTAGAAATAGGGGTTTTAGGAATAGGCTTAGGCGCATTTTGCATGGGTATTCTAGATTTCACTAAAGAAGTAGGTACAATAGATGTGGGTATATTAGATGTGTCAATAGAGACATGCTTGATTTGATCTCTTATAACATATAGAAGAAGATCAATTTGGTCATGGTTTTCATGAAAGAAATGTTGCAAATGTTGTTCCTCGTTCTCATGGAGGTCTTGTGTATGATTTTCATAATTAGTATTATAACTATGACTTTGGATATAATCAATGTGAAGAGTAAGGATAACATTAGAGAATGTATCATAAGAAAAATAGTGTGACTCATAAACATCATCCTATTTCATTCCCTTTTAAGATTTTAGATGTGTTTCTAACTATCATTCATTACAAGGATAAAATAATGCAACAATAACCTAGTCTAATTTAATTAACTTCCAAAAATAATTTCCCAAATCAAAATAATGCTTTGCAAAGTGATTATTGATCTAGGAACCATCAAAACACAAAGGAGAGATTGCAATTAGCTCGTTTTGTGTGGATCTAGGAGATTTTGAGTAAATTAAACGTAGGAACAGGTTTATCTGGGACTAAACTTGCTTCTTTTCTAGAACTTGCAATTGATATTATACCTATTCAAAACCATACAACTAGGTTGAAACCATCTGTATGGTCCTAACCTTTCTATACGGTCTTGGACTTGTTTGGATTCTAGATCTATAGCTTTATGTGTGCTTCACCTGCTTCGAAATTAGTGTCAATATTTGTTGATGTTCCTCTCTCCTTCAAAATGGCTATGTAACTTTGATCAAACCCTCATACTGTAATATAGAATTCATGTCAAAAACATTAAGTGGGTTATGGGCACCCCCGTACACTTCTGACGTCACCAGTACTCTGAAGATGGCTCAAACCACATGTCATTATCCTAGCATGTGATATCTACCATAGTGAAATAAGAATTTGTCAAAACATTATTTGGCAATACCTTTCTTGAGTTTTACACTTGTTCAAACACTTGGGAAGGGTCACTTTTCTTTCTTGTGGGGAGAACATGGAGACTTTTGGACCTAGTAGGTGACTTCAGACCTTTAGAGAGTACTACCCTAAGGGATAAACTAACGTATTTCACATTTTTTGGAGCTTTGAGTACCTTTTATGATCTTGTTTTTATATGATGACCTCTTGAAAGTTTCAGGACCATAAATGAGGTATGCTTAGCTTACTTATATAGGCTTCCAATGATTTTATGTGGTGAAATTTTGACCAAGAGGGAATATTAGACCATATGAAGATGATGTAACTAAAAGTTTTAGTGCACAATGTGTTAGTCTAAATATCGTATAGTAGGGTTGGGTTATATATTTGTACAAACTAACCCAAACTGACAGTTTTGACTAGAAGGGAAAAACCACAGTTTGGATTTTTGGGTCAGAGGATGACTAATTTTTTTATGCATTTTATGTTATAAAACCACAAGAACTAATAACATAGATGTATGAAAAGATGAGAAAGTAACCAAGGAGTTATCAAGGTGAGATAAGAAAGAGTACGGAGAGTGTGTTTGTGTATGCAAGTGTGGAATGTCAATATCAAAATTTTCAAAGGATAGATTTCCAAATTTGAGTGTCTAAAACTTTCTCCATTATTCTTTCATGGGCTTGACTTGTCTCTAGCCATTCTCTCTCTCTCTGTTGTTTCAACTTGTGACATTAGGTTACTCTCTTTATCCTGTTCAACTCCACATTCTTCAACTATAACTATGAGTTTCTCAAAAGCTTTATCATCACATTAGTGATTTGTAGCAACCACTTTCTCTTATCCTATCTTCACCTCACCATGGATGTGGTCTTCTCCCATAGTATCAATTTTTTTTGTAACCTCTGTCAAAGAGCTACAACACTTATCTTCATCATTTTTCCTCTCTTTATCCTCTTTCAAGAGGATTTCCTTCTCTATACTAATAAATTTCAAGGAAATTTTATTCATTCCTCTTTAAATCCTCAAGATATGAAGCTTTTTTAACCACTCTCCTTACATTTTTGGGTGCAAAAATAGCCCCATAAACTTGGAAACCATATGTTACCAGATTTTTCACCTTCTTCTTTCCTTTCCTTTGTCTCCTTTCTTAGAGATATCTCTAATAAATAATTAAAACTCCATGTAGCCTCTTACATGTAACCTCTACCCTTTTTGAGTCTTCAATATTATCCTCTTTAAATATAACTTCTAACTCCACCATCCATCTCATGCGTTCATTTAGGATCTCATTACTACTTAACAAAAAAAAATTACAAGTATTCTTACCTCTTTCCTTCTTGTTGATATCTACTGATCTCTTTTCTTTTTTATTTTGTCTTCTCTCCAAGACATCTAGCTTTTCTTGTTTGGATAATAACATCTCCATCATATCTCATTCTTCACTTATTACTGCAACGTCTTCAATTTGTGCATCTTCCATCATGTTCAATCTCACCTAGAATTCCTTAAAAATCTCAACCAAGTCTTCTACTTGGGGTATCTTCCCTTCTTGTGTGTCATATCTTCAATAAATACGATTTTCTATCACAACCAACAATAAAATAAAAAAAGAGTCTCTTTTGCACTCTCTATACTGGAAGGAATTCATACACACCTACAAAAAACTTATCCTCTTTCCATGCAATATTATTTTTCATAGCCTATAATAGACTTAAACAAGAACCTTTCTTATATTCACACACTTACATGAAAAATCGCTTTGTATTGCACTGTATATCTTGATACCTTCTACCCAACACCTCTTCTATGTTGCAAGATATCTTCTCTTATTTTATACCCACAAAAATACATAAACAACTTTTAGTATCATTCAAATATACTCTGATACCAATTGGTACAAGTATAAAGGGGGTGTCCAATTAAGAACAAACTCTAATTCTATGATGTAAAGGTTATCACTTTTTCATGAAGACACATGAGCACTTCCACAACCATACATCAAAACTCAATAAACCATTATCATTAATTAATTCACTACCCAATTAATACACACACTCTTAAGCACACTATATTACTCACACATATGCCTATATAGGATTATTTCATTACAAACATAAAGGAAAAATAGTTATAACATAGTCCAACCTAACTAGTGCAAAGACATGTTATGGTTTTTATTTATCTAGAGAGTCATTTTTTATGTCTCCCCTCTTTCCCTCTTTGAGATTCCCTTTCCCCTCATTTACTAATGCATCCCAAGTCTCTTTATCTCCCCAAGGACCCAATAAACACTTCCCATATTAATGATTATCTCAAGAATTCGTTATTTTACATCTAGTGATGATTACAAGCATTTTGTTAGCAAAAAATAGTGTTTCTTCCACAAAACATTAGCGCATGACAACATTTCTGTGTTCCTTTAGGAAAATTCCAAAACTAAAATTTCTATAACAAGATTTCTTGATAACCTTTCTTCTCAAGGATTCCTTATAGGAAAACTTACACTGTGTCAAGACAAAAAAACAAATAGCACTTTATTTTTGCTGATGAAAGATTACTTGTTTTACATGGATGGGGTTGCATCATGGAAATATGAGGGAATTTTTTGGAGATTATCCATGATGGAAAGAGTTATAGAAATAAGGTTATAAAGGAGAAATAAAGGAAATGGAAAAAATAAAGAAGAGAAATAAATATATGGGAACTCCTGGGGGAAGATTGCAAGAGAACGCGTAGAGAGCAGGGTACAATCTGGTGATCGTAATGGAATAAAAGGAGGGAAGGGAGAATATTGAGAGAAATATAATGGAAATTAGTGGGAGAAAATTATGAGGGATATTAGTACAAAAAAGGTGAGATTTATCTTTAATTTTTAGGAGAGGAAAAATATGAAGATTGAATTTTAGAGAATTGAAATGAAGGCAATGTGAAAACACAAAATAGACAAATGTGGATGTTGATATGATATGAATAGGAATATGGAATAGACCAAGTGGATATGCATGTGAAAGATGAGAAGAGAGATAATATGTTAAATTATTAGGGGAAAGGAGGTAAGAATTTGGGAAGTAGATAATGATGAAGAGGGAAAACTAGTGAATCAAGTGTAAGTGGGAAATATGGGGTGCTAAAGAGAATTGGTACAAAGAGGAAGATTGGGAACAAGAATGAGTATATGAAGGTGGGGAATAAAGTATTGGGTGAGGGTAAGATGATGCAAAATAATATCAATTGACCAAGGATATGTAAATGATTTCATGCCTATGGTGGTGATAGGGGAAATGAAGGGGAGGAATAAATAAAAATGATGAAAATATTACAATGTAATGAAGTGTGATTTTTTTTATATTGTGATAGTAGGATTAAATAGAGGAATATAAGGAAGAGATAATAAATGACACATGGGAGGTAATTAAAGGGAGGTGTGCAATGTTTTTAAGGTGAAAAGGGGTTTTAGAATGTATAAAATAAAGGTTGTGAAAGGATTAAATAGGTGAGGATTCAAACTAGAAGGGTAGGTAACTATGAAATGAATCAAGATAAAGAAGAGGGAAAATGATGAAGAAACTAAAGGGGTTACAGGCGAATGAAATCTTGAACAAGGGTTATGGAGAGGGTGATAGTTGTTATGTGGCTGAGTTGGGAAGCATAAGGAATGTAAGAAGGCTAGAGGTAATAAGGGGAAGGGATGAGTTTTGAGAAAGAGAGGTGGATAAGTTTGATATGGGATATAAGAATGCATTCAACGATGATGACAAGGAGAGGGACAATGGAAATGGGAGGTGAGGTGGGGAAGGTTGAAAAGTAAAGAGACATGGGAGGAATAAGAAAAAGAAAAAGGAAGAGGATACATATAGGAGAAGTATTGTAGGAAGATAGAATCTGAAGGCTAGACAATGTAGATATTGCGGAGGGAAGTAGGAAAGCACAAATGTGGGGCTGAGTGGTACAAAAGAGGATTATATATCCAAAAAGATATCAAATGAGGCGGATAGGGAAGGGAAAATAGAGTGTAAGAGGAGGAAAAATATTAGGATGAAAGGATTTTGGGTGCAGAAAGGGGATACATAAAGGAGGACAAGGTGGGTAAAAATATAGGAGAATGGTAGAGGTGCTAGAAAAATGGAGATGGAAGATTAGGATGGGATTACATGAGAAGAGGATAAATGATAGATGATATAGAGGAGTATAAAGTTAGAGAATTTAATGAGATAAGGATGGTAGAAAAAAGATGTGGGGTGATAAAATTAGGGTTGGAGAAAGTGAGAGAAAAGAAACTCGTTAAAGGAGGGTGGTCAAAAACTATTCCCAAGCTAAAAAAGGAAGATATAGGAACAAATAGGAAAGGATTAAAGAGGGTTATGTAATGATGGATCTGGAAGGATGGGTGGTTGGATGGAATGATTTGATTAAGGAGGGTGGTGATGCCAGGATAAATTCATAAGAGTGGTCATACCTTGAGGAGTGTCCTCAAATAAAATTCACATGTTGTAGGAGTGATCAAGTAGTATTCCCAAGTTGAAAAGTGTAGACATAAATTTGGATTTTATGGGATTATGGGAGGCACATGGTGGCTAAAGGGTTGGTTTTGAGGGAATATTATGAGGAAGGAATGGTAAAAATTAAGACCAGAAAGGGTGGTAGAGGAGGAAGTGTATAATAATGGGATTTTGTCAAGGAAAATCCTTAAATAAGATTGCCATGTGGTACGAGTGATTAAGTAAGATTGCCAAGATGAGATATTTAATATGATAATGGAGGATGTGATAATCTTAGGGGATGATGGTGGTGACTTAAATTTTTGTTAGATAATATGATTATGAGGAAGGGAGGGACAAATGGAGGGTGAGATGTGACAATGGGGGAAAATATGCATTAGGGAATTTTTAGCTCAAGGAGTGACCTCAAGAAAGATTCACATGTTGTATGGGTGATCAAGTAAGATTCGAAAGATGAGATATGGATTGTGATGAGAAAATAGGTTATGAGATGATGGAGTGTAGAAACTCCATCAAATGGAGTGAGAAACGTGTGGAGGGAGAAAGATATGTAGTAGGTAATAATTAGCTCAAGGAGTGACCTCAAGTAAGATTTCCAAGATGATAGGTAAATTATGATGAGAAAAGAGGTGATGAGATGATGGGATGAAGCCAGAGATGGTAGATATGGTTAGAGGGGAGGATCATGTTGGAGTTTTCATCAAATAGAGTGAGCAATGTATAGATGGAGAAATATATGCAAAAATTAAGGCTTAGTTTAAGGAGTGTCCTCAAGTAATATTTCCATGCTACATGGGTAATTAAATAAGATTCCCAAGATGTGTACACATGATGGGGTTATGTTTTTTTTGGTGTTTTATTGATGTGAATGATATGGTGACAAAGGAGGATGTGCAGTAGTAGAGGCTTAGCTCAAGGGGTTTCATCAAATAAGATTACCAAGTTGATTGTATACAGAGAGACAGTGGTAATGAAAAATAGGATTGTAAGAGGAGGGTGGATATGATGAGGGAGTCTCTAATGGAAAAATAGGAATTGATGGCAATGGATGTGATTAAGAATAATTAAGAAAAAGTTTTGGCTAGATGGATTGTTGGGAAAGTTGTGGAGGAACCCAACTTAAGGAGTATCTTTAAGTAGGATTCACATGTTGCAATGATGGTCATGTAAGATTCCCAAGTTGAATAGGGGTGAAAGATGGTGAGATTAGGTTATTGCGTGATTGGAAGTGGATAGATGATAGGTGTAAGAGATATGTGGGAAAAAAATTATTCATGATGTACGAAGATCCATGATTTGTTTGAGCATCTATATTTTAATATAGCATATAAATTGACACACCTTTATATGAAAGATCATGATGACATAGTTGTAATATGCATTGGAGACTGACTCAAATATGAAATTTATGAGTAAAACATATAGCATAGGATAAGAACCAACAAGATATAGAGGATTTTGATTCCCTTATATAATATGCAAAAAAAATCTATGATATATGCAATATAAGTGGAAAAATAACTAGCATATAAGAGGGAACACCAAGATATATAAGATCAATATGTCCTCAAAATATATGTATAAACGACATACAAAGGATACATGCAATACAAGGAAATAAAAATCATATAAAAATGTTCATTAAAAATGTGAGTGGTGATACATGCAAGAAATAGATTAAAACACATGTTTTATTTTTATGCAATTTTTTTTGTTTTTAATTGTTACTTTTATGATTTTTGGAAGCGTTGTGTGACTATTAATGTGCAATGCCATAGGATACATGATACGAGATGATAAGTATGAAATTTTTTATTGGTGTGGTGTGAATGCAACACAATGTTTGTAAGTACATTAGGACTTACGAAAAGACATAAAAAGGTGTGAGACAAGCATGGAGAAAATCATTGATTTGAACAAAATTAAAGAAATTACACTACCTCTTGATTCCATCAAGATCCAATGTGTGTTTATGTGAGCATATTAATTTTTGAAGAAAAATCATTAAGAAGAAATAGATGTATATTTTATAGTAAATGTGTGAGTGTGTAGTGGAAATAGTACTTATGGATGGAAAATAATGAAAGGTAATTTTAATTCATGCATTGTTCCACTTCCAGCTAGGTTCTTATAGCCTCGACAAGTATATATTTGATTCTAGTCCCAAAATTTCTATATTTCCATCCATATGTCTATAACCTCGATAGAGATACAAGAAATCCCCGTTCGAGAGAGTTTTTTATATTACGTGAGCTTGATGGTTTTATCATATTCTTTGGTTTTTTTTAGTATTTTGTACTATATTTGTCTTTTGATTTTTGTATTGTTTTTGTGGTTTTTGTAAATTTAATATTTTTTGTATTTTGGGAATTTATATTGTTTTTGTGATTTTTAGGCATAAATATGCCTCAAATGCATGGCATTTAAAGGATGTAGTTCTTCATTTCCATCCATAGTAGCTATTTTATAAGCATTAGTCATGTATTTTTGAATGATTATGTAGGTTCCAAACTAGTTTGGGGAAAATAATTCATATTGGTTGACTATTTGGGATGAATTTTGTTGATTTTATTCAAGCACAAATTCACCTAGCTCAAACTCATGGATATGAACCTTTTTGCGGTAAGATCTTACTATGCAATCATGATAAACTTAGAGGTGATCAAAAACATTGACACACATTTCATCAAGTAAATTGGGTTGTGAAAATTTTTCACGATGGTATTCATCATTAGTGATGAAATCTTAGAGTGTGAATTTTAAGGAAGGGATCTTGAGCTCAAGGAATTTCAGCCTTACAAGTGGATAGATTGGTCACATTTGATTTCACTTGGATGAATTTTCTTTTTCTCATTGGCTCTGGCTTTAGAATCATCTTAAGTGGCATGTTCACAGGAATTTTTATGCTTATTCACCTTTTTTGGGTGTCAGGGTTGCATGAATAACTTGAAAACTTGCAATAATGTAAAGTTGAAAACCTATCAAATGAAAAGTTTTTTTCCTTCTCAAAATTTCTAAAACACGGATACATGTCCACATCATCTATTTGTGGGAAGAAAAGTACATTTTTAATATTACAAACACTACAAAGATGCAAGATGAAAAACTACTTTCCTTATCTATAATCACTAGATCACGACATGTGTCCCCTTCTATTAGGCTATGGGGACGAAAATGTAACTTACAGTCTTGTTAAAACTATGAAGTTGTAAACTACAAAAAATCTAAGTTACATTTCTACTTTATGGTCCCTAGATTCACAAAATATTCCATTTTGTACACTTTGGGGATCGAAATGTAGTTTACAGACTTGCAAAAAATGTAAAGTTCCAAATTGTCAAACTATAAAGCTACATTTCTTAAATATAGTTCTAATATTGTGCCACATGCCCCACTTCATCATACTTTAGGGAAAAAAAACATAGTTTGTAATATTTCAACAACTAAAAAGCTTCCAACTATAAATATACAAAGTCACATTTTTTCTCAATTTCTTCTAGATCCATCAAATATTCCATTTTGCTCACTTCAGAAATGGAAATGTGGCTTGCAGAATTGCAAAAGATGTGAAGTTGCAAAATTGTAAAAAGACCGAGTTATTTTCATGTGAGAATTCAAATTTTTGATAAGAACGTTGAGATTAAAACATAGTCATCTACACCATTAAACATGAAATTTCATTAAGGCACCAAGAAATCAAAGGAAATGTTAAGGTGTTAATTTAAAATCACATAGCAAGGTTGATCCATGCCACAATTACAACATTTAGGCCCAAGGAACCATAAATAAACTCCATAAAGTGACAAGAAAATTATGGAATGGTAAGGTTACTTCATTATACTTAGGAAAAATCACAAAGCATGCCAATATTTCAACCAGACCAAATCAAGCACCAAGAAAAGGAAAAGTAACACTTCTTTCCGGTAGGGAAAAAAAAATCAACCATAATTTCTAGGAACCCGAAGAAGCGTCGCTACATTTTGGTATCAGAGTGAGCATCATAGCACTTGGCCTAATGATTCTACTAATTTCTTTTCTTCCAAAAATATTTGATATTAATTATAGAAAACTAAGTTTAGGATTCTATAAATCACGATTCTCATAGCCAGTATGGGATAGTTACAGGATTCATTATTTTTAGAATGCTACACCTAGTTTAGGTTAATACATATGTGAATACTTAATACTATTATCATTTATGTGAGGTCAATTATGGAATGCTATAAAATCTATAGGTTGTGTTTATGATTTAGTTTAGGATCCTTATAATGAAAATGCCCGTAGAGGGTATGGGACATATATGAGGATTGTAATTATGGGTATCCTATTTCGGGTTCTCTTATGTTCTGATGTGGAAAATTTGGGGTTTATAACTCTTGTAATAGTGACACCCATAACCAGTATGGGGTGATTATGAGTAACAATATTGTTTGACTTCTACTCCTAGTTTGTAATGTCGTTATTATGAGAAAACCTATTTTAGAAATCTTTTAACCATTATTCCTTAATTTGGTATGGGACGATTATGAGAATTATGATTACTTGATTTATACTCTTTGTTTGATGGAAATTTATAAGTGGAAATGGGAAAAATTGAGAGAGGTGTACTCAGACTAGGGGTGACTTGTACAAGGGGTAAAAAAACCTAGGTACAATTTTTCACACATGAAAAGTATATCAGGGGGATAAGGGTTGACTTTGGACGGTCTCAAGGTATTCCCTCATGATTGATCAATTGATAAGATTTTTTCATGCCTTAGGTTTACCGACATGATTATTAACATTTTGTGACTTGTAACTTTGTCAGATATCATTGATGGGGGAATTCCCTAGGATATCCCAATTATTTGATGAAAGCATAATAATTAATGATATGATTTTTAAGATGTATATTATTCCTACCATAGTCTTAATTCTACCCGTTGATTGGGTGGTTGTGTTACACATGAAATTTCTCTCTTATGTTGAATTATCATTTGCAACTACCAGATGGATCATGATGCTAACATATATTTCAATTTATAACAAGTTATGGTTATATTGGATTTGTTTTCATTACTCCATATAGAAGAAAAGAGTTTTGGAACCATTGGTTTCCTCATTTGTTTTGAATAAATAATTATGTTTTATAAAAGGTTCCAAGTAAAACTACCTTATTAGATTAGATTGGTGTGTTGGACCTATGGTTATCAAGTTCATACATTCTCTAGTATTTGAATTTTTGAGAATGTATTTTCTTCTTTTGAAATTGAACTAATGTTGGCTAAAAATTGAATTTTTTTTTTGCCAAATCCCAATTAGATCGGAATTAATTACATATATTGTTGTAACTTATAAAAAAAATTGAGTTCAGTTTTCACCATTCCTTTTTGATATGTGTTAATTGTTGTTTCTGAATTTCATGAATATACAAGTAGTTATAACTTAATTGAATTGCCAAATTTATTTGAATTTGGTTAATCTCCCTCAAAAAAAATGATAGCCCAATATTGCATATGTTAAAAATAGAAACCTATGATTGGGAGTGTCCGTTTATTATGCATTAGAGGATTTATTATTGTTTTTAACTAATTTTTCTAACATTTTGTGTTAGGATTCAGTTGTTCATAATGACCTAATTGGTTTTTCAGTTGAACTTGAGTTGGAATGAAAAATACTAAACATATTTTTCATTTTAAATTTTTTGTTTTAATATGTTCTGTGGGAAAGAATTTGGAATAAGTCCCAACATATAAGGCATAATTATGATAAATCAATTGGTTATGGGTTGTAAAGTTGGTTGGCAATTTTAAGTAAGAGACCAAACGTATAAGAAAATGTGTCTCATAAGATGCCTAGATGACGCATAAAGAAAATGCTTAAACAAAGTGGGGAAAGATGTCACATCTCATTTCTAGATCCCCAAATTTGATGTCGGTGTAAGCTGTCAATAGGATTGGTTAGATTAGTAAAGGGGATATAGAGAAATTAACTGATTAAATATTGATGTAAGATTTTCTTAATAAAGTTGATTAATCATCGAGAGTCTTAACTCACACTGTCACCATCTATTAAATTATTATAACCTTATTTATCGTGGCATTATGCTCACAAGCAATATGAAGATATAAATGTATAGTTGATTCTAGTATATGATGTTAACCATTAAGGTCTCACCTATGTGTTATTGAAAAAATATGTTTATTGTATGTATTGAGTATGATAACCTTGTTATAAAAAAGACCTTGCACTTTTAAATATTCATCTTACCTTTTAATAGGTACATACTAAGAATAGATATCTATGACCACAAAGAATTATTGTGTGGAAGGATTAATGGTTTTTTCATTAACCTTTTCTCTTATAGTATCATTACATGTATGATAAATATATATGTACATTTTTTACATCTAACTTCGAAACTCATTCACAGTTAGGCCACCCTAGTTTTAATAAGGTATTAAAGTAATGTGTTATAGTGTGCATTCCGTAAATATATTATTAGGTTAAACTAGAAAATAGATCATCAAACACAAAATTTAGCACTGTTATTATAATGAAAATGTTGTCAAATTTTATATGAAGGCATGTAAACATCGTGTTGTTGGGTTATGGTGAATATAGGATATGGTAATTTCTATTGTTAAAAATATTGTGGTCTTTTACCTTGAATTAATAATGAAGTTATCCTAGTATTAGTTAAGATTTTGATTGAATGGTTATTTTTTGTAATCAATGATTTTTCTTAATTATGTTGTTTAGCATTGAGATTGAGGCATTTGACATTTTTATTGAGGGTCATGATTGGTTTTTGACCCAAAAATTTATAATTAAAGTTGTTTTTAACCTTGTGATTTTTGTGATAGGAACAAGGTTATTGTATTGCGAACATTAAGATTGGTTGATTGTGATTGGAAACATTATTATTAAAAAGGTATTATTGTTTTGTTTTACTTCATTTGACTTGTTAATAAGGAATGATTTTTATTTGATTTAAATGCCTCCAGTAAAAAAACAAGGGTCTCATACCCGATTAGAATATTAAGAGGAATTCATAAAATTTTTGAGATCCATTTAAAATGGATATTGACCTTTAGGAGCTATCATTTTGTTTTTCCTTCAGTGAGCTCATGGGATTATGTTGAAACCCTAGCTGATTAATTGGGATGCATGACTATTTTTAGCTAAGACAATAGTGACAGTATAGCTATATGGTTGTTATCTTGAGGAGTGGTTGGTAATTGTTAGATGTATGCATTTTAACTGAGAGTTGGAAAATTTATTAAAGCCCTAGTAAGGAAAAATTTGTGAACATCAATTTGAATGGGAAAATTTCTCCTTGATGGAAAATTTTTTTATGGCTAAGAAAGAAGGTTGTAGCTGTTAAGACATGGTAGGAAGGAGGATACATGCTTGGACTTACAATTCATCTTGCGCACAACCACTATTTCTGTTAATATAGGCATGGAGTTCCTTTCCCTTTTGATAAAAATTTCTTATAACGATGCATTTATTTAGCTTGAATTTTGAAATGGATTTCAAGAATATGGGTTCTCACCCATTTTCCTATTATGTGTTTGTGTTTGGATTGAGACTTGATTTGGAAATAAATTTGGGCATAATTTTAGGTAAGAATGAAATAGTTTCTTTTGTGAAAAAAAGAGGTATCTAGGTATACATTTATGTGTACATGTTTTTGCATGAATACAATGATATATGCCAAGACACCTCATTAAATAATTATTATTTATGGGTTACTCCTATTCTGAGTTTTTTAGACCATTTATGTTATGGTATGATAATGGTTCTCTTTCTCTCTTAGATGTAGCCTTGATGACACTATGTTAAAATTTATAAAATGGAAAATTAGTTGTTTTTCTTCTCTCTTGACACTTTATTTCCTGTGATGGCACCATAATATAAGAATGGAAAAATATTATGTTATTTTTAATGAATTGATTGGCCTATAAGGATTGGTGTTACATTGGTTGAATGGGATAATTCTTTTTTAAATCCCTAGACCATAAATCTTATTATAATAATACTTGATATGGAACTAGCTAGATGAATGGATGAAAATAAAGAATTAACTTGAATTATTAATAAAGTGATATGAAAAATATATCATTGTCGAACTATTATGAAAAATAAAACAAAATTATTGTATCTAGTACAACTTTACATGGGTTTTACATTGAGGAAATAGTGAGAAGATAAGGGACTATTTACAACAAGCCTATAAAATGTTATGAGGTGGAATTGATTACAAGCATGAAAGGAAAATTAACACTTCTCTTCCAGTAGGGAAACAAAAATAATTTCGTTGTATTTTCTAGGAATTTGAATACAAGTTGCTATATAAATTAAATCTTAATCAGAGGACTAAGATAAAATTGGATAATATCATAAAAATAAAAGTTAAAACATGCAATGAAAATAAATTACAAGTGACATGAGGATAAGAGTGACTTAGCTAATAACTTATTTTTTGTATTGCATGTAAGTGGAATGATGATAGAACATGCTAGATATAAACTATATGTGCTTCATCTGGAGGATAGTGATCTATATATATGTTGTATGGTAGTGCCCAAAAGGGGAAAGTATCGCCCCAATCACTAGTGTCTGAACTGGGCACTAGTATCATGGTAGTGAGTATGGATCTAGTTCTTTCGAGGTTTGATCATGTCACCTTTATTTCACTCTTTCTGTCACATCTAAATTTGTTGTAGGGTTTTACTATCGCACTTGTACCTACAAAATAAACCTTAACTACCTACACAAGCCTCGAGCACACATTAGATGGAATAAAATATACATATTCTTGAGTTGGATTGACCTTGGTGGTCACCCTAATTTTATTTTCATCAAGCGCTACACTACATTTTAGACTCAATGTGGTTTTAGTGTGTGTGATAGAATTTTTTCGTTTGAAGCTAGGTTAGCCTTATGGTAGTCACACCAAGATATCGGGATATAAATAATGTCCCCCATGATAAATGTGTGTAATGGAACTAAACATTTTCCATTCCTATGTAGTGAATAATGTGGTCATTAAGTGTTCCTTTTTCCTAAGTAGTAGATAGAAAGTAATAGCTTTATTTTCTAGTTTCCTTGATTTCCCCTTAGAATAGTAAGTAGGTCATGTATATATATGATTCCTCTTCTTGAAATTTGTCATTAACAACCCCTAAAATCCAACCCAAAGTGATAAATAGAAGTTTAAAAAATATAACAAGTGATGTGGCATTTCAAACATAAGAAAGCAAAGGGAAAATATAAAAGTGTCTAAAGGGGACATTAACACTGAGGAGATTTTTTCTCTTAATGGGTACTAATGTCCAAATATTTCCAAAGATAAAATAGGAAGTACTGAGCTAAGTAACACATTTTTTGATGTACAAAATTAAAGGGATAATTCCAAAAAATTATAAAATGAAAGCATGGAAAGATAAATCAAAGTCGATATAAAGCAAAATAAGTGTTTTCAATGTCTAGTTTTCTTGCTTAGGATTCATGCATATAATGACATACTAGAGGCGTAATGTAATAGTACTAAGTGCATAATTTTGTGTCTACATTTTCCCCCACTTTATGTTGGTGAATGAATATTTGGTAACATAAAGTAGATAGGAAGAGCATACCTTGTAGAGAGCCAAAGAAGATTGTAACTGATAACGTGTCAAATGGAAATTGTAGGATGTGTACCATGGAATCTAAGAGGGGATGAGAACCCCAGGGGTGACCTATGTACATAGTAAAAATGATACCTGTTGTCACCCAAAAAAATGTGTCACTTTTCAAATTTTTGAGCTTTTTTGTAAAGTGACCTCTATCGTAATTTTGTTTGCCTTTGTGAAGTCTGGAGGAAGAGAGAATGATCCCAAGAGTTAGTCATTTTTGATTATTATTTTGAGTGTTTGGGTCTTTTCCTTTGCACTACAGATAAAATTGGATATTTGGAGAACTCATGTCCCTAGTTCCCCCGGGCCACCAGTTCTCTACAGGTCTCTACCCTTTCTGCACTTCATTGAGTCTTTTGATTACAGGGTCTTTAATGTTTGTCGCTGAATTGTTCTATCTGAGCCTTATGTTCCTCCATAGCCTTCTCTTTCCTGTATTTTCCTTGCTTTCAATTTTGGCACTCATTCTTTGTTTTGCATATTTTATAGCCATTTTCAAAGAACTAATGCGGCCCTTATACTTCCCATGGAATTCATTTCCCTGCATCCTCGTGTTCTCTACAGCCACTACCAATCCGTAAAATTTTCCACTCAAAATATGCTAAGTGTTTAAGTATTTCTTCATATTGGGGACTTTTGTGGGTTTAAAAAGAACTCACGTCTCTGTGTTCCTATGGAGCCTCATGTGTTCTCCACCGAGCCGATATTTCCTGACATTCACCTAGGATTTCTTTGTATTGCGGGAGTTTCAGCTCTTTCTACATCCCTCATGTTCCTATGTTCATGCCCTGGTTCTATCGATTCTCTGCAGAAGCCTAATTTTTCCACAAACTAAATCTTTTCCTATGTAAGTTGCGAAGATGTCAATTGAGATTTCTATGTCCCTCTGTGTCCCTCAGTTCCTTTTGTGCCTTTACATTCTTTGAAATTCCCGTTATAATCCTAGCAATACAAAAGTAAACTGGTTATAAATTGTTCCGTATAAGCCTCCTATGTTCTTCGCTAATACAACTCAAATACCTAATTAATGCATCCAACTGACTTAAGCTTTAGAACGAGAAGGTATATAAATGGGTAAAAGTGGTCTCCATTTTTACCATTGCAAAGTTAGAGATTGTTGTTAAGTAAACTGTGCATTTCTGATTTCACATTCCCGTATCCATAGCCATTTGTTAGTTAGTCATACCTTGAGATGTTTTCCAACCATTTTACAAAAACTCAAACTACTCTATGATCCTGAGACAAACGTCTTCCTTCTTCCAACTAGAGTGAATAATTTTGAATATTCCTGTGAGAGTTTTGATATCAAATTGCTTGTATGTGCCCTACCATGATAATTTTTCTACAAAAGTGTCAATGAGTTTTCATTCCTCTGAGTATTTTTTTCCTAACCTGATCCATCATGAAATACCATTATGGGGGTTATGAGCATATATTTATCTCTTGAAATGGTAAGTGCCCAACATAGGAGATAGTGATGTTCGAGCATATTGACTTTCAAATCAAGTTCTAGGCTCATATTTCTTATGCAAAGCCCCACTCTTATGGCTCATTGTATCAAAGATAGTGGGATTTCTCATGCTAGTGGTTTCACTATCTTATTTCAATATGTAGATACCATTTTAGCCTGTGCTTCTTGCTTTCGATCTGGAATCAAAATAAATTAGAGATCTTCAAGTGAAAGTGATTGCATTAAAATAGATGTCAATTGCATAAATGTTGGCTTTAGAATCCCTATGGTTGAAAATGCCAACACCCTCACTATGGCATAAGCTCAAAGGTATTTTTGAACAAGATAAGGAGAAATATAAAACAATGATAGAAAAATCTTGGTTCAAGGTTCCAAAGAAAGGGGAATCGAGGTTGCCTAAGAACATGTATAGGGTTAATTTCAAAGAAGAGTTGTATGACATAATTACTCTATTGTGTAGAATCATGGGCATGCCTTCAACAAATGATTTTCACTTCTGGATCTTTCCTTATATAAACATTATTTTTGAAGGGAAGCAAAGCTTGAACTAGGGAGAAATAATTTGTGAAAACCTCAGTGAATAATTAGTCCAACGTTCAACAGAGAAGATATTTCTATATGACTTCATATTTTATGTACACCATTGCAAAATATAGGGTCTTGCATTAGGTCTTACTCAAGTGGATGAAAAGAAGAATGCACCAGCATATGATTATTATCCCCATATGAATCTTGAAAATAGACAAAAATCACTTCATAAGAGTCAATGATTCCTGTACAATGTACATTGTCAGGCTCTTGGAAGGAAACACAGCTGAGAGGGTATCTTCTGAAGCAAATAAATTAATCTCAACCTATGGTAATTTTTTCATCCAATTCACAAGGTTCTCATATATCATGGTTGGCTGGTTTTGAAGGTGTACCCAAAAATCATCCCATGTACTGCAATGATAAATAAAGTTCTAGTGGAAGTTTGTAGGTAACTTGAGACGTTACATAGAACCTACAGAGATAAAACATATATTAGGTATTCGATTCGTAATCAATTTGGGAAATTATACTTGCAGGAAAACACTTAGATGCTCAGAATGTAGAAAGGACCATAGCTACATTCAACTTGTATACTTATCACAAAAGGTCTCTGTTTTGACATCAAAGGATTCATTTCTAAATAACCTTAGAATGGGTTTCTACCACTTTCCTACACTTGAAGGATTATTGGGAAGATTGTTCTAGATGATTATGAGGTAATAAGAAGACTATACTTTGGTCAGCTCTCCTTGCAAAAAATTAAAGATTTTGGAATGTACAAATTTCCAGAAGAGGATTTTCCTGATGATGATGATGAAGACTTGTATTCTCTTGAATAACAATAAGACTATTCGGCATACACCCCTTATCACCATTAACTAGCTCAAGAAGGAAAACGGATAATCTTCGGGAGTTGATAAACGAAGTCATGGTGAGGACCAAAGTTTGGTTTGATAGGAAGATGAAATCATATAAGGAAGTAGTGGCTCAATCTTCTTTTCAAGGGGCATCATCATCTCATAAAGAAGTTTCTACCTCATATACAGAAGTGCTAAATCATCCAACTATTTCTCCTCTGCATACAAAACCTTCAGTCAAGGTATATTCAAGGTAGGAGAACACTGAGAAGATATGAAAAGATGGAATAAGTGATTGAGGAAAAAGGCAAACATTCTCTCTCTCCAAAACAAGTCAGAAAAAGTGAAAAGGGTAAAAAAAATTATGGATCTTTCAGAGGAGGAAGAAAACGGGATATAGAGGAGCATGAAGAAAGTAAATTATGAAGGAGGGAGCATTGAGAAAGAAGAAGATGAAGGAAATAAATTGAATAATGCAAAACCAAAGTTTGAGGTATTGAGCATTCCCAAGATCAAATCAACTGTGAAAGAAGTATCTTCTTCAAGTGCTAGAGCACCCATTCTCGATGTATCTTTTTCTCAGACCCTTGGTTGCCTCAGTTCACTTTCTTTGGGGCCTCTTGTTGCTTCACCTCCTAGTGACTTATATACATGGGTCTAGCTCCTTAATTGATAATAGGAAGAGGAAAGCTTCATCTCAAATCATTTCTCTTAAATTTGATGGTGTAGCTGCCTCTCTTCTTGGTACAACTCCCACTCCCTGCTGTCAAAAAAGATAATACTTCCATGAGATTGGTTTCAATGATTCAAAGGTATCAGCAATATTTGGAGATAGCAAAGCCAAGAGTGCATAAATATAAAAATGATCTAACTATTGCTGACTTAGAATTGACCAAGAATTCCATTGGGTGAATCTAATCCTATGAGGGAGAGGTTCATCAACTTTGAATGAAACAGTTTCTCTAAGGTCATTGAAAGGGTGGAAAAGGGGAAGAAAACATAAGAACAACTTGAGAAGTAGGTACAAGTCCTCTCTAGTTTCATCAAATCCCCTCCGTGCAAGTGATAAAGTGCTTGCTTCTGCCCCTAACTGATTGCAATGCCTCTTCCAATTATCTTATATGATGAAGAAGTTCAAGATATCAAGGACATTCATAACCATTGTTACTTATGGAAAAGCAATTAAAGCAATGTTTGATGGAATTATGATATCTGGATTGAATATAATTGATGAAGCACACAAAGCTTATGACAAAATTTCTCTAATCCAAAGTCAGATTGACTCAGTAATCATTGGCTTTGAAAAGGAACTTAAAATTTGGTTAGAATGTATTCAGGATCTCAGACTCATGAGGAATAAAGATGAACAAATTCTCCTTGCACATAATATTTTTGATGATTCAAAGAGTAATATTTTCCGTAAAACCTGGGTGTTCAGTGTAGAATGGAAGATGAAAGTGCTAGAAAAAGCTAGTTAATGAACACAAGAATATGGTGCAAAAGGGATATGGGCATTCAAATTTGTAATACTTGCATTGAAGTTTCTATCTCTCCAGGTGCCAATTCTATAAAGACAACTCTACAGAGAGGCACATAGTTCAAGAAATCAAAGAGAATTTCAAAAAACTCATCAAGGAGGATCTATTCAAGTCCTTAGATTGTTACTAGGGAGAAATATGGAAGAAATCAGTGAGTTGCATAATGTAGTTCATAGAGGCAACCAAAGGGTTAGTACAAAATGCAGATATGGGAAAAGAGATGGAGGATTCCTTGGATAGTTGGACAAATTATATGGAAAATACCACTATCCCCAGAGGACATGGAAGATTGTTGGAGCCCTTAGTCAATTTCAAAAATAATATTCTCAAAGTGTAGATTGCAACAACATCATCTACAAGTTCTCCTTCTCTTAGTTCCTAGGTCTTTCTTTCTAGTATTGATATGATTCAAAGTTAGCTTTATTATTTTAGAAGATTGTGAAATTCTAAATAAATATAACTAAAGTGTAATTCATTAATTAAGTGGTAACACTTAATTAAGGGATAAAGGAACTAGATAAATTCAGTTACAACCACCTTTATGCTTATATAAGGCTTTTTCTTTCATTGTAAAGGGTGGGTTGTTGGATTTTGATGTTTGGAATGTAAAAAAAACATAGAACTATAGGAATCAATATAGAAAAAATTTCTGTCTCATTTCTTGTGTTCTTTATATTTCTATTCCTTAACTTGTAAATGTGGATTTGGTAAATTTGAATGAGAAACTTTTTGTTGAATTCATTTTATGTAATGTTGAGAACTTTGTGTCTGTTACATATATGTCCTGTGGATTATTTTAAATATATATAAAATCATGTGTTCTTAAGATTCCATGCATGCATTAGTATGATATTTCTCTGTAATATACATATCTGAAAGTGTTTCCATCTTCTTTTCTCTTTCTTACAATAATGAGTGATCTTGGGTAACTAAGGAGAACACTTGTGTTCTTGATAGGTGAAAAGTTGAACCTTGAATTTCCTTTTTACTAGTCTTTCCTATTTGAAGATATTGATTCCTTTGATAAATTCTTACATCCCTCTGTCTTTTGTATGGAGAGTATTATTAGATATGGGAGCATTCTCCACATCAAAATCCTCACTTGGATATTACTAGACTTTATATTTGTAAATAAGTAAATTTTCTTTTTATTTGAGAAATAAGGGAACCTCTCCCATAAAGAAGAGGGATTTTTGTCCCCTGAACTATTGCATATATTGTGATACAATTTTTTCAACCAACAATACCTTTGTTTATAACTAAATATTTTCTTTTCCTGAGAATTTTGTTCTTGAGATTTCTCCTTGTTCCATTTGTGTTGCCTTTTTTCGAGATAAGGACAGACCTGCAAAAGAATAAAAGTGTAGTCAATGTTCATGGTATATGAAATTAACCTTTAATTTAGTGAAATCGTAATAGAAATGTGTATGAAAAAAAGTGAATCAAGGATAGAGTACACCTAAATGCTAAGCGAGAAAGGATATAATGTTCTTGTGTGATTTTTTCCTTGGAGATGGTAGGAAGGGTTGAGAGTTATCAATTCTAGAACTTAAGTGAATATTATGAGGATTTAGGAATCATTACACTAGAGGAAGAGTGTTGGGAGAGATGTTGGATTTTCCCTCCACCCATTGACTCTTCCCCACGGATAAGTGCCACTGCAAGTGGTCATTAACCCAATAATAACTAGTTATGGTTGACACTTTGTTCTAGGCATATTTTTCTCCCTATATATGCCCTAGGTGCCACTCCTTATTAGATACCAGTAGTAAAAATGTGAAACGAAAAGGAAGAGTAATTAGTTCCCTTGCCCAAAGTATGAAACATGCCATTGATTTTGTTCATGTGTTCTGAATAGTAAACTCGATTTTAATATCTATTACTCGATTGTGAGAAAACCTATCACTGGGAAACTATTTCATCTGTAAAATATTTATTTTTTTCCTAGGAAAAAAATGCCCATTTGGGATAGTAACGCCAATGTTCGTGTCTGATTTGGCACCACTTTCCCTCTACTATTTTTGGTCCAAGTCTGATTCTAAACCATTTTATTATCTCTTATTTGGAAAAATTATGTTTTATACCATTATGTAGCTGATTTCTAGACTGTTGAGAGGGTAAAATAATAACCTAATGATTTCCCCCACTCATTTGGGGTGCTGAGATAGATCTAGGCGAGTGCATCCCAAATGAGGGAGCCTAAAGCTAATGTGAACATCTGAAGGACTCGTGTATGGGGAATAGGGTATGTACATGGTAACAACCATGGAACACGCAAAAAAATGGGAAGAAAGCTAGAAAAAATTGATAGTGACAAACAATTATGACATGATGTAATAGAAACTAGTCACACCCACAGTAACATAGGAAAAGGAAAATAAGTAGTTGGTGAAATACATGGGACACCACCTAGGATGTCATAAAACACTCAAGGGCCTAAAATCCATACAAGTAAAAAAGAAATAAATCATAAGGCGTGGACTATAAATAATGTAAAAATAAGGCACAAACATAGAAGATAAGACACAAGCAAGGTAGATGACCATGGTTAGAAATGAGCCTATAAGACAAATGCTACACATGAAGCACCTATTAGCATGTTAGAATAATTGATAGTATGTCAAAATGTATATAGCTGAATGATATATAAATGAAAGTAGTATATATTACAATGATATTACCTGAATATAGAAAGGTATAGAAGGTAGATGCCCCTAGGAGACTCGATGGGACTGGTAAATAAAAATTTCAAGCATCATACATCATGTGATAACTTGTAGCTATCCTGAATTCACCTCAAATTACCATGTAAACATACATGTTTATATGTATAAAGACAAAACATACTATGAGTCAAGCTAACATGGTAGGAAAAGTGCAACATGGAATAGTATAAGCAAGAAAAAAGACATCCAACCAAGATCTAAGCTAATGTTTTTGTATTTTTTCAAATATCTAAATGACTAGGGAAGGGAAGCAAGATTTCCCCCCAATGTATATGTTTACAAATTGAGGATCATGTAGGTAACTGCACCTCAAGAATCATGTTTGATCCTAGAACAAGAGTGCATCATTGGGTATCCAAGGGGAATGGGATGTCCCCCGAGTGTGGTAAGTAAAGTGACTATGTGTAGTAATAGTTAAGGTGCATAAAATTCATGGGATTTTTGACAGGTTTTTCCATAAGGGTCTCTAGGTAATAGACACCATGGCCTTGATTTTTTTAGTAACATATGGGCCAAGCCAATTAGGTTTAAATTTACCTTGTAGGGAAGATTTTTCATTAGTGTTCTTTTGATTTTCTTTTAACCCTGGATCACCAATATCAAACTCACATGGGTGAACCTTGGTTTTGTAACAATGTTTTCATTCTTGATAAGTGTGAAGGTAATCTAAATCCTATACGAGGTGAGATTTAATAATTTCTATCTCATGTAGTCGTCGCTCCTGATATTCATTCTCTTAGAAGAGAAACATGTAATGATGGTATTTTGAGTTATAAAGGAATAACTGCTTCCATGTCATATACAAGGGAAAATGGTGTGGCATAGGTATGGATACGCACTCATATAGTAAGACCAAAGGGAATATAACATCTAATTATGCCAATCATCACCACATTTATCAACAATCTTATGCATAAATTTAATCATTATTTTATTAGTAGCTTCGGCTTGGCCATTATCTTGAAAATAATAAGGGGTGGAAAATGTTTGTTTGATCTTATATTTAGCACTGAATTTTTTGACATCATGATTTTTGAAGATGATCCATAGTTATTCATAATTGTGGAAGGAACCCAAAACCATGTAATAGTATGCATATTGAGAAACCTATAAATATCTTCACCAGTGGTAGTGTGTAAAGGTGCATTGGTGAAATACTCAGTAGTGGTGATGATAAATTTATGTCCCCAATCAATTCAGGATTTATATTTCCAACGAAGTCAAATCCCCACAAAGAGAAAGGCCATGGTGATGCAGTAGGTTGTAACTCATAATTTTTTGCATGGTGCAAGTTACTATGACATTATAATTATTACATTGTTTAGCATATTCCAAGTAATCATATTCCATAGTAGGCCAATAATAACCTTGTAGAAGTAGCTTTTGGGAGATAGCCTTTCCACTAAAGTGTCCACCACATATATTCTCATGTATCTGAGATAGAAAAGTGGAATATAATCTATCCCCACACACCATAGTAGATTACCATTAAAATCTTGTTTAATTAAATAACTTCCAATAATTACATATCATGTGGCGCCACAATGTAGTCGGTGTGACTCTTCCGGGGATATATTATCATGTAAATCTTATTGGTAGAGGAAATTGTATATATTAGTGTGTCATTCAATATTTCCAGCACTACATGAAACAACAGGAACCTGTAGGTATTTTATCATATGGGATTCAATAAAGGTATGATGTAAATGAAGAATGATAAATAAAGCATGGTCATTGGTAATGTCTAGAGGAATAAGAGAGGTGGCATTGGCCATGAAATCATCATATTGATTTCCCATGCATAGGATAGAAGTAATAGTGTAGGAATTAAATGTACAAATGGTTTCTTTAACAACATTATGATATGGAATTAGTTTATCTTCTTTCATCCGATATGCACTATTACCTTGTTAATAATATTCTGAGAGTCGCCAAAAATATAAATATGACATATATGAAGAGTGTGAGTGAAATATAATGATGTAAAGGAATTTTAAGGACTCCAAAAATAAATTAGAAAAACAAATCACCAAACTTTTCCTTTCACCTCTGCTAGAGGATCCACCTTCTTAAGCCTATATAGCTCTTAAACATGTTATTTTTGTACTTTGGGGTATAGGATAGGATTTTAACTTCATGAATTTTGTTTTCATATGGCCCTCAGACATGTTATTTTTGTACTTTGGGGTAAAATATAGGATTTTAACTTCATGAATCTTGTTTTCATGCTCTAGGGATATAAATATAACATTCAAGTTGATGGAAAACAAAGAAAGTTTACACCTTTTACCAATTTCCCCAAAACTGCCCTATTTGCCTTCTTAAGTCAATTCCTTCTATGGAAACTAGTTGGGAAAAATCTACAATGACCTAAAACAAAGTGAACGTTTTTTTATTACCCTTTGTGCTCCCCAAAATGTATGAAAAAATTATAGCTTAACTCATAAGGTAAAACACTCTTTCACCACCATGCTCTCACACCTAATTCTTCTTCCTTATATCCCTGTTTCAATGGTTTTTCAGACATAGAATTTGATTTGATAGGTTTCAAAACAAGGGAAAGGAATTTTCAAACACTAATTTCCATTTTTCACTTTTTATGAAGTTTCATGACCAAATTCTAAATATAAACCTTTGTCTCACAATATGTTTCTTATCTAATTAGGCATGTCTTACAGGACAACCCTCCCTAGAGAAAACTGATATAAAAATATGGCACATGGGAGAAATTTCATATTTAAAACTTGATGGTTGAAAAACTAGACATACCTTATATGCTTTCTTGAATTTTTTAGCCAATAACTCGAATTTTAAGTCCTTTAAACTAAAGATTGTTTTCTTTCTAGACAAGCCTTCTTAGCACCTACAGGTATACAATCTAAGTTTTCAAGTTTTTCATGACCAAATCACATCCAAATGACTTGAAAATTTGTATTTATTATTATTATGTACCCAATAATATTCTAAAAAAATGATACTGTTTCCATGTATAAATCTCAATCTATGCCATTTTTTCTATTGAAATCCTAGGGCTACCAACAACAAGTTAGCAAGCAAAGAAAAATCAATATCTTCAGAAAAATTAACACCTCATGAGCTCAAACAAAATTTAAATTTTTTTTACTGAAATTAATAAACTTTATACTTTTTACATCAACTCTTGATTCCTTTTGTAATTTGGTACCACCATCTAAGTTTTCCCACTCTTGTCACTGGAATACCTTGTTTTCCTCATGCATAGTTTGTTAGAAAACACTTTAAACCTCCTTTTTGGCACTCAAAACACTTAGAAATGTTCATTAAAATTTTTATACATGATATCCAAGTATTTAGTCAAATTATAACATTCCCTTTTGAACTTTTCTTATAAACTTCTCAAAAAATGATCAAGAACTATGACACCAACATACTTGAGTTTTGCCTTAGACCGAGACTTTTCACTTAATCCAAACCATAGCAAATTCATTCCATGCCATATAACCTTCTTCAATAATTATTCATAATTTTTCCATCATTCATTATAACACATCACATCATAAATTTATTATTCATACTAAAACTCATGTTCTTACATATATTTTCTCAAGAAATCCTTTTCATTAAATGATTTTCAAGTACATCTCAAAATTTCTAAGCCTTTAAATATTTTTAACTCCTTCCTCTACCTTAATCTCTCCTATTTTAATTTTTTCCTCCCTCCATCCATTCAAATGAACTCATTTGATGACCAAAAAGGTGGGTGGAATAACTAATTCCAACCCTAACCTAACCTAACATAGTGATTCTAGGCTAAGGTGTGAAGATAGCTTAGTTACATCAAATGAGGTCTTTTTACGACCTTTTAGACCCTTGTAAATTTATTTATAACATTAAATTTTGACCTCACACCTTTAAACTTATTTTTACAAATTCAAATATTTAAATACACCATTTTGGAGGGAAACTACACAATTCCCATTTAGGACATATGGAGGGCTCAAGATGGTTATGTATGACTCAAGGACACTTGAAAGGACACCTATAACCTATTACAAACCAAAATACAATTTTATTTATCTATATAATTAATGCTCTTGAATCATACTCCCAAGGTGGAAGAAATTGTGTGCTAACTCAATTAGTCTTCTTGTTTTTTCTTCCAATTGTAGTGTCTATTTGATTTCTTATTTCTTTTCAGCTGAGTCTTCTTGATTTATTTTTCTTTCATCTCTTTCATCCATATTCTTATTCATGTTTTTTCTCTCAAAAATTAAATTAGTCTTTTGTATCTTATTTATTTGATGTCTCTTAAGAGCTTCTTCTTCAAATGCTTTCACTTATTTATCTAGCACATCTACAAAAAACAATCACATCAAAGATTATATATAAAGCATGAAGACTTTGGAGTCTCCATCACTTTCCTTTGTATGTTATCTAGCTGCCAATCTCTAAATCAGCCTCCAAAATTTTTTCCTCTTCATCTTCAACCTCATTTCCATCTTCAAGAAATTGTTCTTCATGCTCAAAATTTGTACAAGCATCATAAAACACATCTTCATCCCCATAATTTTCTTCATTTCTCAAAAAATCTTCCTTTATACCCTCTTTGAGAGAAGATAAGAATCTTGCTATCAATTCTTCTTTGTCAATTTTTTTAGTTTCTTCATAGACTGTCTCTTTGATGACCTCTTCCTCTTGTGTGCTTGCATTATTATCCATTTTCCTTAGCTTATTCTTCTTTTTTATAATCATCTCTCTCATTTTCTCTCTCTTTTTCTCTTCACAAGTATCTCTATAGGCCAATTCACCCTTATTTTCAACACAAATCCAACTTCATTTTTTTCTTTCATCATGTTCATAGCTTTTATCAACTCATCAAGATCCTTTATATCTTTCATAAGCTCTCTTAATTATTGTTCAACCTATTTTTCTTGTTTTCTTTCTTCCTCTTTATTCTTTCTTTCTCTCTCATTTTTCTTTTTTTTTTGGCTCAGAAACATCACCAACCCTTTCATTATATCTTCTTCATTCATTTCTCTCTTTCTCTCTCTTTTACTATTCTTAGTCATTTTTCACCTTCACTTCTTATTATCTCTTTTCTCAACTTTTCAAGACTTCTTTAATGCATTCAAACAACTTATGGTTAGCATAAACAATATTCAAAACTGATTAAATTCCTTCTATGATACCACTATGATGTAGAGGAATTTCAAGGACTCCCAACAAATAAGAAAATTAGCAAAACAAATCACCAAACTTGTCCTTTCACCTCTGCCAAAGGATCCACCTTCTTAAGCTTATATGGCTCTCAAACATGCTATTTTTTTACTTTCAAGCATAGGATAATATTTTAACTTCACGAATATTATTTTCATGCTCTATGGATGCAAATATAACATTCAAGTTGATGGAAAACAAAGAAAGTGTATACATTTTACCAATTTATCCAAAACTGTCATGTTTGCCTTCTTAAGTCAATTCCTTCTATGGAAACTAGTTGGGAACAATCCAAAATGACCCCTTTTGGCTCACCAAAAGGTATGAAAAATTTTATGGCTTAACTCACAAGGTTGCACACTCTTTCCTCACCATGCTCTCACACCTAATTCTTCTTCCTTATAGCCCTGTTTTAGGGGTTTTTCAGACATAAATTTTGATTTGAGAGGATTGAAAAGAAGGAAAATGAATTTTAAAAAAATCATTTACATTTTTAACTTGTGTATGAAGTTTCATGACCAAATTTCAAATATAAACCTCGGTTTCACTATGTGTTTCTTATCCAATTAGGCTTTTTTTATAGGAAAATCCTCCCTAGAGCAAATTGATATAAAAATATAGAACGTGAAAGAAATTTCAGATTTAAAACTTCATGATTCATAAACTAGACATACCTTAGATGATTTCTTAAAAAATTTAGCCAATAACTCAATATTTAAATCCTTTAAACTAAAGATTTTCTCCATTCTAGACAAGCCTTCTTAGCACCTACACGTATACAATCTGCATTATCAAGTTTTTCATGACCAAATCACATCCAAATAACTTGAATTTTTTTATATAATATTATTATCTACCCAATAACATGATCTACAAAATTCAGAATGTTTACATTTATAAATCTCAGGTTATGCCATTTTTTCTATTGAAATACTAGGGTTGCTAGCAACAACACATTAGGCAAAGAAAAATCAATATCTTGAGAAAATTAACACCTCATGATCTCAAAATAAATTTAAAATTTATGTCATAAAACTCAAAAACTTTATTTTTTTTACATCAACTCATGGTTCCTTGTGTAATGGCCCCACAAACTAATTTTTCACACTCTTTTCACTAGAGTACCTTGTTTTCCTCATGCACAGTTTGTTATAAAACACTTTAAACCTCCTTTTTTGGCACCCAAAACTCCTAGAAATGGTCAATAAAATTTTTATACATGATTTAAAAGTATTGAGTCAAATTCTAACATTCCCTTTTCAACTCTTCTTATAAACTTCTCAACAATTCTCAAGAACTATGCAACCAACATATATGAGTTTTTCCTTATACTGAGACTTTTCACTTACTCCAAACCCTAGGAAATTCATTCTAATTCCAAATAAAATTATTTATTAATTATTCATACACATTCCATCATTCATTATAACACATATAACATCATACATTTATTATTCATACTCAAACTCGTGTTCTTACATCAATTAGCTCAAGAAATCATTTTCATTCAATTATTTTCAAGTACATCTTAGAATCTAGGAGCCTTTAAAGCTCTGTAAGTCCTTCCTCTACCTTAATCTCTCCTATTTTCATTTTTTCCTCCATCCATCCATTCTAATAAACTAATTTTATGACAAAAAAGATGGGTGGAATAACTAATTCCAAACCTAACCTAGCCTAACATAGTGATTCTAGGCTAAGGTGTTAAAATAACTTAGTTACATGAAATGAAGTCATTTTATGACCTTTTAGACCCTAGTACTATAACATTACATTTTTACCTCAAACCCTTAAACTTAGTTTTACAAATTCAAATATTTAAACACACCATTTTGGAGGGAAACTACACAATGCCCATTTAACACACATGGAGGGCTTGAGATGGTTATGAAGGACTCAAGGACATTTGAAAGGACCCATACATCATATTACAAACCAAAATAAAATTTTATTTATCTACACAGTTGATGCTCTTACATTAGATAATCCTAAAATGAGTTCTTCGTACTCAGCAATATTATCCATGCAAAAGAAACCTAGTCAGTAAGAAAAGGGCATAGGTTCACCATGTAGTGTGTTAAAAAAATGCCAGCTCCAGCCCTTGTAACACATCAAGAGCCATCAAAGTACATATTTTAAATATCAGCATCAATAGTATAAGTAGTGAATTTGTCACAAAAAATTGTCACAAATCGGGAAAGGATCGTCAATAAGAGCCTCAAGTAATTGGTCTATGATAATTTGTCCCTTAATAATTTTTTTTGGAAAAAACTTGATATCAAATTATCAAATTATTACCTTGGATCTGCTGGGTCAAATAATCCATAGGTGAATGATGTGAGATGTGAATTATTCCAAGATAAAAAAATTAAGCATACAAGACCGCAAATTATGAAAATATAAGAGAGAGAATTTCAATAACACATAAATAGCTCCAACTCAATACAATCAAATAGAATAATGGAAAAAATGTACATATAACAGGTGAATGTGTAACCTCCTTCTATAATCATTACAATATCCACCTCAAATAGTGGTAAGAATCTAGATAGTTGTCCAATTGGTGTTGGTCAATCCCCATATATAGTTAGAGGCTGGCCGAGAGTACCCAACCCCTGACTTTAGAGGTGAGGCCATGGGTATAAAAACTTTATATAGTCATCCACTATATATTCTATGGGGCCTACAACTATTTTCCTTCCATTCTATAGAGAGATCTTGGTCCCTTCTGGTATACCATTATGGGTGGATCATCCATCTATTCTATACATGATATGATTGATGCCCCACCATATCTATATATAGGGGCAGATGACTGGTATCCTTTCCTTCAAATAGAGATAGAGGGATTGGGTTTGGGATAATATCACGTATATAATTAATGGCATGGCTCGACCCCCTATACTCTACTTTATAGATCTGGGGCCATCTCTGTAGCCAAGTGGTAACCAACACCTAGAATAATGTATTCAAGTGGTAACCAAAACTTAAGAAAACATATCCCATAAGTGTAGGGAAACTCTAGGTGAGATGGAATATCTCAAGTACTATAATACAAATAAAGTGAGGAAAATAAATCCTACACTACACCCCCATAAGCACAACTTAGGTGGGTAGTGAAAAAGGAAAGTGGACCTCTCAGAAAAAATGCTTGATGAGATACCCATGTACAATACATCTCTCACAACAACAAAGTAAAAGGAGAAAACCTACTGGGAAAAATCCCCCACAAAAGAGAGACAAAGAAGAGAGGATATGACTAGAAATCCCCACACAAAGCTATAGTTGCTGATAGCCATCTTTTATCCTACAAAGCAACCTCCCTGAGTGAATGTGGCTCAAAATTAGATGCAGTGAAGAGTGGATCACCATGGAAGAGTGAAGATAGATGCCAAGTGTCTGATGTATCTCCAACCATGGTATGGTTCATATCCAAGGAAATGTACTCCTCAAGCAATGTAGAAGTGCCAACCAGAGTTCACTTTTAGAGACATCTAGGAAATCAGAGGTGGAAAATCCCTAGTGAATATACTTGGAACCAATTTCACTGGAAACATCATTTTTTTGGGGTTTGTGTGAATTTTTTTTTCTTGAAATAATCTTTCATTTTCAAGTCATGTGACAGAAAGGTTGTAGATGCACGACAGGAGATTTGTTGTCATGCAACAACAAGGTTGTTGTCGTGCGACAACAAACCTCTTGTCATGTCATAGAAAGGTTGTTGTCACATGATAATAACATTGTTGTGTGGCAACAACACAGGATTGTCACACATCAATAACCTCTCACTGACGTGTGCTAGCAAGGTTGTTATTGCGTGACAAAAAAATTTCTATCATGCAATAGCACCCTTACTATCGCATGACATGAGGTTTGTTGTTGCATGAAAACAACTTTTTTGTCACATGACAGAAAATATTACGTTGCATGTCAACAAAATTCCCCTATTATGCGTCAATAGAATCTCCTTGTCACATGTTAGCAAAAATTTCTTTTCGTGTGTCATAGAAAAATACTTGTCACCCGACTGCAAATATTAGGAATATCTATAAAACTACACTTTGTGTACTAGCCTCTATTGCTTCACAAGTTTATTGTACTTGATAATATATATGCCACCATGTGGTATGAGTGAGCCAGTAGTGTTCTACCTAGCAAATAATCTAGGGGATATTTTCAAGGGTAGGAAAACTAACCCCTAAAAAAAGTAAATTGTAATTTTAGGTGAATAGGTCACTAGCCCACACTAGAAAATTCACCTTTTCAATTTTTTCTAAAATGAAATATTCACCACTAAAAAACCATGGTGCCAACTGTTATATGAAGGAATGATGTATCTGATGTAAAATAAAATAAGGAATGTGAAGGTCCATGTAAATGAGTAGAATACTTCCTAATGTTTGATGATTTATGAATCAAGATGCATGCTCCCTGAAAAGTTTGTGGTGGACCATAAGTAGGTGGATCAAGAAATAAATCCTCTAAAATTGGATGGTGATAAGGAGATGGTGGAGATAGGTCCCCATCACTACTATATTCTTATGTTTCATAAGATAAGTTATCATCATAAATGTGCTCAATCTCATAATTATCAAGTATAGGTGAATATGGTGAATAATCTAAAGGAGGGACAAAGTGAGATAAGGAATATAGCTGAGACTAATGATCGGCTACACCTAGTGCAATGATAGTGTCATTGTGTAGTTTTATGACATAAATTGAATCTGGAGTGAACTCAACCTACATTCCCTAAGTAAGGTGAGTAATCTAGGATACTGATAAGAGATTAATTGATAGTGAGGGAATACTAATAAGATTATTAAATGTTCCTCCATTCACTTCAATAAACCCTGTCCCAAAAACATGTGAAATTATTGTCACCCTATCATAAATTAGATATGTCAAATGGCTCTAATGAAGTGAACTCTGTGTGTAAAGAAGCCATATGATGTGAATCAGCAAAATCAATAACCCATGTAGGAGATGGTGGTACAACTACAATTAGGGATCTCCCATTTTTCTCCTTTCCTGATTCTTTCTCTTTCCCTTTTCCATTGTTATTTTTATTAGAGGATTCATTGGTTGATGAAGATTGTTTGGAAAACTTGGGGTCACATATATTGTTCTTATCAAGAAGACTTGTGAGGTGGTCAATTTGTTTCTTCAACAATTTTCTTTCATCATGTCTACCTTTTCAATACGCACATTTAATCATTTATTTTTTGGAGTTAACACTAGAAGAGGAAGTTTCAAAGTTTGTTGTAGTGGTGGAAGAATGTTGATCCTTGTTTATTTCTTGATCCTTGTTATTCTATTTTAGACTTTTTGTTTCTAGTGGCTTTTTGTTTTCCATTCTTGGCAATGGGATCTTGATTTTTGGAGGACTTCAAGGTGCCCATTTGGATTAACTTGTCTTGACACTTATTAAAATCAGAAATAAATCCATTTAAAGATGTCATAAATTGTGGCTCTAAGAACCCTCTTGGTAACATAAAAGGTAGAGACAAAGATAGAGTAGTCATAACATAGTTTTGTAAGCACTGAAAGAACTAGTTGTTCATCCTTATTTTTTGTTCCACATTCCTTCAATTTTAATCATAAGGACTTGTGCTTGGTAAATAAATATGGCTATAAGAGACCTCTTGGTAGCATAAAAGGTAGAGACAAAGATAGAGTATTCAGGACATAGTTTGGCAAGCACTGAAAGAACTAGGTGTTCATCTGTCTTTTTTATTCCACATTCCTTCAATTGTAATCATAAGGACTTGCACTTGGTAAATAAATATTCCAAAGTGTCAAATCTACTAGGACTTAAGATGATAAATTTCATAGACAATGTGGCTCCAAGAGCCCTCTTGGTAGCATAAAATGTAAAGATAAAGATAGAGTAGTTAGGACATAGTTTGACAAACACTAAAAGAACCAGTTATTCATCCTTATTTTTTGTTCCACATTCCTTCAATTGTAATCATAAGGACTTGTGCTTAGTAAATAAATATTCCAAATTGTCAAAGCTACCAGGACTTAGCTGATAAGTTCTATTTCTGGCTCATGACCCCTCATAGTGTCGACTTTTCCAAACAAGGTTTCTAAGGTTTTCCACACATGAATGGGATATTTGGATGACTCTATATGAAAGAGGAGTTTGGGAGACACTAAAAGATGCAAGATACGAAAAGATGCATCACACTTATTAAACCACTTAACTTTGTATGTCTCTTCACTAGGCTCATGTTCTAAACCCATTGTGATACGGTATAACCCTTTACTCCTAAGTAAGATGGCAATTTTTTATTTCCATTCTTGGTATTTAAAAGGTGAAAGTGGATTAACTGAGATTAGATCCATTTTACAGAAAGGAAAGTAGTGGAGTTTATTGTAGAAAACAATGAAATGTGCAGAAAGAAAAAAGAACTAAAAAAAGAGGAAACACATTGTATACCCCTCGAAAACTATATTAGGTAACCACCCCCCACAATTTTGGAACTTTATAACTTACTTTGTTTTATAAAATTAATAGGTCCAATGCATGGGAAATGAAAAATAATTAAATTTTTCAAAAAGTGGTACTCAATTTTGAGTTATTGATCAAAAGTTATTACAATAATTATTTCCCATAAATAATACCTATTTTAAATGATCAAGGATATATTCACCATGGCCCTTAAATCACAACAAGATTAGAGTGTAGTGAACATATTTGCCAAGAGACTCAAAATAATAGCTGAAGCAAGATTTACAATGTATGTATGGGTTGTTTTAAACCTTCACTGGAGCTTGATCAAGTTTGAAAACATGAAAGGGTGAGAAAAAATCTGTAAATCAATATTTGCAAGGGCAAGAATAGAACCGAGCATATGTGTAAGGGTGAGAAAAGAATAGAATAGATCTATAAGGGTGATAACAGAACATGTCTGGATACACCCATTAATCAACCTTAGCGACTGTGTGGGACATCAAAATACCTTCAAAGGTTTGTAACACACTTGTGGGAGCCCTCGTCTATATTATGGGAACTCTAGTCTATGCAGCAGGTCCAAAATTAAGTTTTTTATAGGTGGTATGAAACCCTTATTGTCTATTATGCAAGATTCATTGCACTATGTCAGGTGTCATTGATAATCCAAGATGAGTTAAAGACCTGCAAGACCCAAAAATAAACATCAAATCCTACAAAAAGAAAAATGTAAAGGAAGGAGTCGGACTATCCTCAGCAGCTACAATGTTGGTCTTACTAACCAAGCACTACACTACATCTCAGACCTGATGTAGCTCTATGTGATTTTTTGTGTGATCATGCCCTAGGTTTCTCTTGTGTCAGTCGCACTTTGTAAAAGTAGTGAGCAATAACTATGTGTAGAAAAATGTAATAGAATGGTAGATGGAATAGAATAAACTTCCCTCTTATGCTTGTGTGATGCAGATGAACCATCCTTGTCCCTTGTGATGAGCTAGATGGATGCAAGTGAGATCTAGATGGATGTAACCTTAGATGATGATAGTGTTTCCTAATGATTGGTCCTGTTGGTGCAAAATTACAGCACCCTTGATTTATTTTGATTTTTGTGTGAGGCAATCAGTGTAACCTGCATAACATGGGATTATCATGTAGTGTGGGATGTTGTAGGTAGGATAGTCCTATGGAGAAATCTAGATTATTATCTTAACCTAGTGCCAACTTCTCCAAAGTGAAGAGAATGGAAAACTAAACTAATATTATCCTAATTCTTTCCAAGGATACAGCGATATAAATATGCATAAAATAAAACTACTCTAAGTGAAGGTGATGAACTAAGAAAGGGTGAGACAATCCAAGTTAGTGAAAAATAGAGTGAAAAAATTAGGAGAGGGAAAGTAAAAGCACCAAAATCCAGGACAATATTCAATTCCCCATATTCATAAAGCACAACAAAATACAGACCCTGTAAAGAGATAGATACATCCACAGTATACTTGCAAATATAATGGAAGGAAAAAGATGCAATTTCATACAAGCTAGGAAAAAAATGGCCACAAAACATGAATTCTATTTCTTAGAAACATGAAAAATCCATTATAACGTAAGCACAAGGAAAAATCCTTTACAATAAACCCAAATTTGAGGCCTTTAGCTCACAAAAGCTCTGGGACAATTTTGACAGATTTCCTTTGCTCTTCAGAAAGTCTCCCCTCAAAATGCGGTGGATTTTACAATATATAGAAGAACAGCCTAGAAATTTCCTCACCAACCAACATGTTTCATTAAACAAGTATGGGAGACCATACAAATTTGGTATTTTTCTTGCACATGTAGTCATGGGTGCCATACCTCATTGAGATGGTAGTTGAACAACCTTATACCACTTCCATTAATGCATGGTTTGTTCCTGCACTTAGTTGGTTGCACGTATTTTCTACTCTTGGATGGTATAACTTTCATCTTTGGTGTCGACCGGTTGCATAAATGGAACCATTCAGTAACATAATTTTCCCACCATAGGCTAGTAGCTTAAAATTCACTGTCAGCTGGTAGCATCCATATAGATACTACCAGTGAACCTATTATTGATCAACTGCTTCATCATCTCCTTTGTCCAATTGGGTGGTAGTGTTAAACATTCCACTGTCCAATAGCTTTGTTGACCACTGCTGAGACTACTATTGTTTGCTAAGTATCCGTAAATTCTACCAGTGCTTCTGCATTATTTACCTATCTGCGACCTGCCAATTTTCCTACCGATAACATTCAGACCTGATAATTTTTCCATTTTGTAGGGGTGCAAAAAAAGGATAACAATTGGTGACTCGCGAGGTGATCTGCTTGCTAGATTTGAGATACCAGTGACTTTGTTGTGTCTATTGGGCATGGAATCATTCTGAAGTCTAAAACTGATCCAGCACCTGAAAAATTCAACCCTCAAAATTTTGAAACACTTTTGGGGCCTATCATTTCTTAAAAACTTGGATTGGAGACTGATTGCTCTCATCACAAGACCTTTCCTAAAACTGGAAAGTGCAAGAGCAACAAAGGCACAACTATATAAAAACAAAAAAATTAGACACATCCTAAGTTCATGCAAAGAGTGCACCAACACTTATTACAAAGCAAACCTATTCCAAAACAAAGCAATGTGCTAAAAGAACTTGGAGGAATATAAATTCTAGAATAATATGTACAAGAAGGATATTTCACTTAATAATTTTTTTTGAGATAGATTCCATTTATTGGAATCTACAGTTCTTCTCCATCCAACCTTGATAGCTGGAAAGCATTGTTTTTTACAGCCTAAAACCATATAAGGGCCACTCCATATTGCATCAAACTTGGAGTGTATTCCTAGTTTGGCCCTGTCTGCATCCCATTTCAGGACCAATTTCCCCTCTTTTGAGGTCCTTTCCTTTGCCTTCTTGTCAAAGGACCTCTGGATCAATGCTTGATCCTTCTCCATAATGTGCATGGCTTGGTTCCTCAGCTCCTCCAACTCTATGAGCTCAACAGCTAATATCTAGCTTCCATGTGTTCAAACTTGGATAGCTCTATCTGCTTCATGAGCTCTAATATGGGTAATTCGAGGGATATAGGAAGCCTTTCCTCCCTTAGATAGACTAACTTGTAAGGAGAGTTTCCTTGTTGACTTCTTGGGAGCAATCTTATCATCCCACAAGGTTGATTTTTAACTTGGCAAGCCAAGCTCTTTAGATTCTCATTTAGATTTCTCCTTATAATCCTTCAAAATAATTTTTGTTGGTAGACTCAGCTTGCCCATTACCCTTGCGGATAGTAATTTGACAGATGTGCTCAAGTATATCCCATTTTTTACTGCCCACTCTATGATACTTGGCACCTAGGAATGCCAAAGCATTATATGATATAATGGTGGATGGTGGTACTCCAAACCTCGTCACTATCCCCTCATAAAACTCTTGTATGTTGGCCTTGTTTTCTTCCTTGAGTGCAATCGCCTCCATCCACTTGGTGAAATAATCTATGTGGCTTATGATGATCCACTTGTGGCCCAAGATATAATTTAGATTAATGACCCCAGTGAAATCCATCTCCAATTGCATGAATAGTTCATTTGACAGAAATGGGGTGGAGTGGAAGAACTGTTAACCTCTCTTTTCCCGTGAAGAAGGCACACTTTTTAAACTTCCTAATCCATGCATAAAAATCATGAAAAAGGTTAGGCTAGTAATATCATACCTTCATAATTCTAATTGTTGTTACCCTTGGGGGAAAGATGGCCACCTAGTTTCTCCATCATGAAATTCATGTAGCACCTTATCTATCTAATATTCTTTGAGGGCACCTTAGGAGGACATCATTTACAACTTTCTTAAACAAGATACCATTAACCAATGCAAAGGGGATATAATGGTTCCTGAAATAACTCCTTTTTTCCTTACTTAGCCATTGAGGAACTTTGACTTGTTTGAAGGAAATGGACTATTTCCTGAGTCCCAACATGGAGTAGGCACATGTCATCTGCTGCAAATTCTTGACTGTCTTTGTAATACCAAAAATAGCCTTCTTCTCTACCAACCTGATTCAGCATGATGTCCCAAGGCTAACTGTTCACATAATCCCTTGCACCTAAAAAGATTGGTCACTCTAATATCAATGCCATATTCCATGACACTTGGTTACCCAACCAACCCTTTTTTCATTATGGTCCTTTTTTAAAAGAAAATCCTTTATACCAACATGTGTTACTAGAAGATGATTCCTATTATTTGATACTAAATGTCTGAAACTTCTTATAAACTTCTAATCATAGCAAGGACATGTTTCTCAATTAGATTGAATATCTTATCTCATAGTCTGCACACGGCCTTGGATGAAGAATGCAATAGGCTATTCCAGTCCTTCCTTATTTTGTTACACCAAGATTGTGGAGATGGTGTCTGAACCACTGAAGGCGTAGAGAAAGAAGTCTTTGGATAAGTTTGGATTAACAAGCACTTGGAGCTTGACTATATGGCCTGTTTGATAGCTTTGAAATGCTCTTTTCCCCCCACTATCCATTTGAATATCCAAATTATTCTTCAAGCATCATCGTTAAAGGCTTCACAAGAGCAGAAAAATCTGGTATATACCTATAAACAAATTTTATCCTCCCCAAGAAGCTTTGGAGAGCCTTCTTATAAATAGAAAATGGTAGAGCACATATGGATTCTACCCTCTCTAGATCAATTATTAATCCTTCCTTTGACATGATATGGCCTAAAAGTTTACCCTCATATGTTCCATGAATATGTACATTTTTTGGGATTCAAGGACACTCCAAACCTCTTGCACCTTTGGAAGACCTTTCTAAGATGAAAGAGGTGACTTTCTACATTTTTAGAAAATACAGTGATGTCTTCAAGATAGACAAAGCACTATTTTATTTAACAGCCCCCTAAATGCCATATCCATTACTCGTTGAAATTTTTCTCCAGCGATTTGATATCGTGAGATGGCATCTTCCTATAGGCATAATTTCCCCATTTTGTGGTGAAGGTCTTTTTTGAACTAATCCTCCTCTTTCACCATAATCTGATTATTGTTAGAAATATCCATGTCTAAGAGGGAGAATATTTTTGAACCGGTCCATTACCTATAGAATATACTCCATGGAGGGAAATAAATAGTGATCCTTGAGGGAGGCCCTATTTAAATCCTAAAAATCCACAGTACAATCTTATTTCCCCTTTCCTTTTCCTAATTAGACACCAAATTTGCTAACCAACTTGAGTGTCTCTGATCGAAAAAAATGATACTCGCCTCAATGAGCTTATTCAACTCCTTCTTCATGAGAGGATTCTATATGAGCATTGACTAACCTTTTCTTTTTCCTAATGGGCTTAGCCTCCAGAATAAACTCAATGGTGTGTTGTGCCAATTTTGGGCTAAAAACCCTTTAAATCCCCATAGCTCCACATGAAAATGTTTGGGAATTCTTGTTAAAGTTACACAAATTTGTACTTTTCTCATTTGTATGCTCATCTTTCCTATTTTGAGAGTCTTACCTTCTCCAACTGAAATAGGCTTAGAATCTAAATGGAATGATAACCAGATCATACCAAGACAAGAACAAATATGCTAATCAAACACCATGATCAATAAGATAAAATAAATTGGCCAGAATAACTCTACCTAAAAACTTTGCAAATAAATGAGCAATAATATCATATATTATTATGGAACTCAAAGAAATAAAATGAGAATGGACCTTTTTTATATAGGAAAGGAATAACAATCTAAGAACCAGTCAAGGTACAAGATCAAGCCATAAATCAAGGAAATAACTAGTCATTAAAGAACTAGTTAAGACCATAAATTTAGGAGAGAACTAGACATCAAGGATCTAGTCAATACCATAGATCAAGGAAAGAACTATACCTAAAAACTATATAATATCTCCTAATATCTAAATAATATAAAAGAAATATCCATACACATAAGTGGGTGAGGATAAGGTAAATAATGTACCTAGGTGAACATGAGCTAAGGTAAGTACCTACTCTAACAGTATCCTCTTTTTTGACTTGAATTTTGGCCTTATCCTTTTGGAATTGGTCATTTGGGTTAAAATTTGACTCTAAAGTCACCAACCCCTTGGGAAATTTGTTTTTCTACGGCTACACCACTTGATCCCTGTACTGCTTCTCTAGCTTCTCCTGATTTTTAGTTGATAACTCAACCTCCTCTTGTAAAAAATTATTGATCAATTGATCATTCTCAAATACCTTCCAGCTTGTGTTATTATCTGATACAGTTGGTCTTACAATCACATGAATATATGGTTGAGCTTTATCTTTCTTAATATTGTCCACCACATCAAATGTTTCTCCAATTTTTGTAATCATATCCACGGCCTCATTCCTTTTACTTGGTATGGCTTGAATGTTAGATGCATCAAAATATTCCATGAGGTCCCATACCTGATGCTTGTAGGCTTTAAGAAGATCATTCTTAGAAGCATGTTATCCTTTAACCTAGTTGAAAATCAAATCATTATCCCCAAAAACTTGCAAGTTTTTTATACCTCTTTTCCTTGTCCAATGCAATCCATGTATCAAATCTTCATACTCAACTGCATTGTTTGAACAAGAAAAATGAAAAATGGAAATTTGAGTAGTACTTCATACCTTGTGGTGATAAAAACATATCACCTCCTCCAGCACCTAGCTTGCTCCTCAAACCATCAAAGAACATCTGCCACACTTCATTAACATTCTCATTTTCTGGCTCGGTAAGGCAAGGGGTGGGAAGGTTCTCTTCATGTAGACAATAAACTCCTAACCTAGCTTCTTCTATTTCCTTGTATGGATCAAAATCATGTCTCATATGAGCCTAATTATCAAGCATTAGGTCTAGAATGCTTCCAACCTTAATGTTTGCATCTTCAGCCTCCAAGCATTCTTCTTGATTGAATATGGTAAAATTTGCATTGATTGGAATGGGCACATAAGGCTCAATATGAAAATTGGAAATTAGCTCCGACCAAATAATAACTTTAGCTCCATACCTTGTGCTAAACAACATGTGGGACCAATCAGCTGATAGGTACCCACCAATCTTGGTTGTAAAATCCTTCGAAAGGTATAAGGAAAATAGTGGTGGAAAATCAATCACTGATAGATCCTGCAGAACTATGACATTCGGGTAAACATGGAGCATAAGGCTTAGTTCTCTAATCACTCCAACTGTGCCTACTATTGTCCCATCTAATTGTACTACTCCCCTAAATATCGGTTCATAATTTAAGCCAAATTTATCTATGATTTGCTTCGATATTACTGATATTCTTGCCCCTGAGGTGATCACACACTTGTGCACTAACTTATCTCCAAAGATCAATGAGACATAGAATAGTGGAGACTTCACATTCTTTTATGAATGAACTTCTTATTGTGTAGTGTTAGTAAGAACCCTCTCTTAAATTTTGGATGGCATTAGAAGGTGACCAATTTTCCATAGTATTTTGCAACAAATCTTTCTACCATAGAATTTCCAAAGACTCCCACATGGAAATGTTAACATCATTCTTCTTCATATGATTAATGATATTGAATGGAGGCGGGGTTTTCCTTTTGTTGCCCCTTTCTTGGCATGACCTTTTCTTATACCTGGGTTGGTCTCTGAGCTATTGCAACTAGTATCCTGGGCTGATTTTGCACATTAGGGGCTGCTATAGCAGCTACCTTGGGTTCTTTGTGTATTAAGAGCTACATTTGGCCTGTCACCTCCTTATTGAGTGAGAGTGGGTTGAGGAATAACTAGGCTAGATGATTTCCCCATCTCTATGTTCCTTTTCTTAGACCATGTATTGGCAGCTACACCCTAGAAAGGATATTGATTAAATCCACAAAAGTCCTATGTCTGCTAATGGACCAGCGTGGTTTTAGTTGGAGGAGTCTCTTACGAAGATGCTTGTTGATTTTCTTCCTCACTTGGATCTTGGGCCACCCCAATGGTTTGCACCATCAAGGCTTGATTCAGTGCGTCATTGAAGCACATTGATTCAATATGAGGTAGATTATAGGGGGTAACACCATTCATACTCTTATGTAATGTTAGTTCTGAGCTGCAAACATGGCCCTTAACGCTAACACTGCATTTGGATTATAAGGCTGAAATGTCCTCGCAGTTTGAGACTTCCCTTGATTTGGATTTGGATTTTTTTCCTAAGCAAGAGGCCTATTATGCTAATATGGAGGCTTATTCATTTGATCTTGGGGCTAGTAAGGCCTGGAGCTTTGAGCTTTCTACCTTTTGATTTTCACCAACTCATTCCCAAAATTCTGCAGTTACTTCATGACTTCCTAGAGTTCCTTGGAAGTACTAGAAGAAGTGCAGGCCTCACTATTGCTCCGATTTCTTAGGGGATGGAATGGGGGCCCATTTCAGGTTCTTGATTTATAGAAGGGTGTCTCCAATTCTAGATATAAAGGCATGGCTAGGCCTAGGTGCCAACTTTCCTGCTTGAATTAAGTAGTTCTCTGCTCTGATAACTATATCATATGCCCTTGGTAATTGTTTTCCCCCCCATCTATCATAGATATGTTAGAATTTAGAGCCCTTAAAAATCAGAGGAACACACCTTCTACTACTGGCCTCATGGAAATCAGGATACATTCTACATCTGTTGGAACCTAAAGTTAAATTTAGCCATCTGTTCATTTGAGGCCCTCTTGATCATGGTTAATTGTTCCAACAAAAAAAATTATTTACCTTCTCTCTGAATTGGTTACACAAGACTGAACACAATGCATCCCAGTTTATAATTGAACCTACTATTAGGCTCCTAAACCATTGTAGTTCCATACCTTTGAGAGAAGAAGGAAGGATCCTAATTACAACATCCATCTCGTTGATCTCGTGAATTATGCAGCCCATTCGCAATATCTTGAATATGATCAATGGGGGGTAAGAAATTCTCTTCAATGTTTCTACCAAAATATGATTATGTATATTGAGGGTGAGTGGAATGTCACCTATGAAATTGAGAAATGGTCTTGCCGACAGTGGTGGTTTTTGTAGATGTGTCATTATGATTGGCCTGAGAACCCTAGTCGATTGAAGGAAGGGTCTTAAATGTGGAGGGGTGGATAATTTTCTGTTTAGTGGAGATGGAGACCTTTGTACTCTCCTTCCTCTACCTAGTGATAATTATAAGTATTCAAAGACACCTTCAGCTCTTGCTCTAGATTGAGTTTGAATCCTTCTCATGAACTTGAGCCATCAGTACTACTGAAACCAGTTGAATTTTTATTTGGATTCATCAGATGTGTTGCTGAAAATCCTCCAAAGGCTAAAATTCACCAAGACACACACTCAATATTGACAAAATAGAAATATTGACTTCTAGTCCCACCGGGGCGTGCCAAAACTGTTAGTATAAAATTACAGCACCCCTAATTTCTTGTGACTTGTGTGTGAGGAAATCAGTGTATCCTGCATAACATGGGATTATCTTGCAGTGTGGGACATTGCAGGTAGGATAATCCTCCAGATAAATTCATCTTCATCTCCTAACCTAGTGCTAAATTCTCCAAAGTGCAAAGAATGGAAAACTAAACTAAATCATAATTCTTTCCAAGGAGACGGGGGATAGAAATATGCATAAAATAAAATGACTCTAAGTGAAGGTGATGCACCAAGAAAGGGTGAGACAATCCAAGTGAGTGAAAAATAGAGAGCAAAAAAAGTAGGAGAGGGAAAGTAGGAGTGCCATAGTCCAAGACCATATTCAATTCCCCATATTCATAAATCACAACAAACTACAAACCCTGCAAAGAGATAAATACAGGCATAATATACTTGCAAATATAATGGAAGGAAAAAGATGTAATTTCATACAAGCTAGGGGAAAATGGCCACAAAACATGAATTTTAATCCTTAGAAACATGCACAATCCATCATAACATAAGCACAAGGAAAAATCATTTACAATAAGCCCAAATTCGAGGCCTTTAGCTCAAAAAAGCTCTAAGATAATTTTAATAGACTTACTTTTCTCTTCAGAAAGTCCTTCCCATAAAATGAAGAAAATTTTACAATATATAGAAGAAGAACCTTGAAATTTCCTCACCAACCAACAGGTTTCATTAAACAGGTATGGGAGGCCATACAAATTTGGTACTTTGCATACATAGGAAATAATGGGCATCATACCTCATTGAGCTGGTAGTTGAAAAAACTTGTACCACTTCCATTAATGCCCAATTTGTTCCTACACTCAGTCGGTTACATGTATTTTCTTCTCCTGGGTGGTAGCACTTTCATCTCTGGTGTTGACCAGTTGCATAAATGGAACCAGTCGGTAACATGTTTTTCCCACCACTAGCCAGTAGCTTAAAATCCACTGTCACTTGATAAAATTCACACAAATACTACCGGTGACCATGTTATTAATCAATTTCTTCAGTCTCCTTTGCATAACTGGTCGGTAGTGCTAAAAATACCACCATCCAATAACTTCCTTGACCGCTACCAGGACCACCATTGTTTGCTACCAACTGGTAGCATCCGTACATGCTACTGACACTTTTGCATCATTTACCTATCTAGGTATCCTACAAAAAAGTGCAACCAACAAATAGCATTTGTTCCTACTACTAGCAAGTGGCATATAAAATTCAACTGGTGGAATCTTACCGCCATTTTTTTCCTCTTCAGCTCGAACCCTTGGTGCATCTCCTCGTGAGTTTACCCTATTAAATTTCAAGGTGTTGCACCCATGAACAACCAACATTCAAACCTGATAAGTTGTCCATTTTTCAGGGGTGTAAAAAATGGATAACATGTCCCTCATTATGGTCTCATAACTTTTTATTTATATGGTTCTCTTGATCTAGTTTCATAATTAACCTTGAAAAGGCCGACCACCAAAAAGATAGAATGTTCAAATGGCTAGAAAGTTCCCCAAAAAGTGGCGGGAAAGTGTACAAAAGAATCAGGGAACCCCAGCTAGGACTAGGGTGCCCTAGTACTAGCTCAGGTGCCTCATTCAAGGCTAAAATGATGAAAAGTGTCAAAAATAGATTGGGAATATGTGCAGTGAATGTTGGGAATTATGACAGAAAGTAAAATAAAAATGACCAATGGGGGTTAATTAGTACTTTCTTTACTCAAAAACCATATGAATAATAGTATGATACCAGGACTAAATATTAGCTAAAGTGAGTTAGTGTCACATTTTCCCCTAATTTATGTTGGTGAGAAGAACACTCAGAAACATAAAGTAGATAGAGATGTGTACCAGATGTCCATGTTGAGTGATTTAGAGAGCATTTTGAAGGAATAGAAAAAGTATGGAATGAAAAAAATATGATGGAGCATGGGAAATAAAGATGAAAAAGCACAAAAAAGTGATGATAGTGAAACCTAGGGCAGAAATGCGTGTGTAGTTTCTAATGTGTGTTGTGCCTGCATGGTTTAGTATGGTGTGTGGTGCGGCAAAACATTTTTTTTGATGCCATTGTTTTTTTTTTGTTGTTGTTGACTTTTTTCTTCTCATATGGTTAGACCTATAAGGAGAAGATGATCAAGTATTCAAATACGCATGTATATGTAAAAATTGCATGTAAAAGACACATGTATATGTATGAAAAAGCATGTTAATGTAAAATATGCAAATGAAAAATGAAACATGTGCACCTGATCCACGATGAGAGAGAGAGGGTAGAAGGATATCCTATACTACAAGTTTTTTAGCTGATCTCATGCCAACCCTAGCTAAAGAAGTGTAGGGAGAAAGTTCCATTATTATCCTTCATGTAATTACTTCTCTGAATATATGAAGAGATATTTGTACTATCTACTTGTTTGGGTGATCCGATGATGGAGGTAGAAGAAGTATTGGGAGGAATTCCAATATATCCTCCAATCATTAATTGTTCCCCCGAATGTTAAGGACAACCATGTCCTGTAAAAACCATTGTGTATGGGGTTCATAGACTCGTCTAAACCCACTCACTATATATATATGAACTAAACCAGTGTAGAATCTTTGTGCAGTATGTAGAAATCCCAAATTATGCCCCCCCCTATTTGGGGCGCATGAAACATAACAGATAGGAGAATGTGACCCCAAAAGAATACCAACCGCATGAACTATGTAACTCTTCCTTGTAGGGGGAAAGGAATACGCTTAGTAGAAACCAAGGCGTGCACAAACAAGAGGCTAGCCAAAGACAAGTGTTAGTGTGAAAAATCATACAGGTGTGTAAACTGCGCAAAAAGTGTAAAAGCTACCAAAAAAGTAGTAAATATAGAAGAAGACAATGATACATCACATAAAGTAGGTTGTAAACATGGTACATCACTCACGATGTCACAAGACACGCAAGGCCATAATGGCCACATACAACAAATAAGTGTGCACACCAAGCATAGGGTACATCCTACAAATAAGAGATAACAATAACAAACAAGTATGGAAGAAAATATCCCTACATAAAAAATGATGCACATGAAGTACCCATTAGTATGTTAGAAAGATAACTAGTATGTCAAAAGTGTGTATAAGAAAGTAATGTAAAGTGCTAAGTACAAAATGAAATAATAACACAATTGAGAGATGAATGTCGATGCCCCCGGTTACCAGCGTAGGAAGGTTAGAAGGTGAACATTCATGTTATGTGTAAAAGAGATGTTATCTATAATCACGACTAGATAAAGGTGTGAATGAACATGTGCGTATGATATAGATAAATGACATACAAAATATCGAACTAGCATGTGTAATAAGTGACCATATACAAGTAAAAATAAGCAAGAGTAAAATCAACCAAGATATTGAATATGTTGTGGATGGATGGAATGCAATGAAATATGGATGTAGGATCCATTTTCCCCCGAGTGAATGGATTTGTATGTAATGAGGTTCATTTAGTTTTCCCCCTCAACATTCAAGAATGAACTATAAATGAGAGTGTGTCATCGGGGAAATGGTTGAAGTGTGTGTTGTGTCTAACGTGTTTTGATGAATGTGTATATGTAGAAGTGATGATTTGTGACCTATAAAAGGGATGTACATGAACCTTATAGCCTAATAATAGATCAAGACAAAATGAGTGTAGGAGAGATGATTTATCCTAAAGTGTGTATCACTACAAGATGCATAATAGGGAGTCGTGATGTATCCTAAAGCATATACCACTACAAAATGATCGATTAGGTGACCATTTAGTTGATATTGTATGTCACTAACCTAGTAATGTCGCATGATGAAAGGTTGAATGTTAGATGTGTAATGAAGATAAGGTCCATTTGATTTGTAAACCATTGGTATTCAAGTATGGACTAAGGAATTAAAGTGTTTCATAGGGTAGTGATTGCATCATGTAGAAGACCAAGTGGTATATGTAGTGCCCCTCCTATCTCCTTGCTGGTGTAGTAGAAAAATCCATCATCACACAACATTCATTCTATTCCACCTTTTCAATAAACGTGTTCCAACAAAAAAATTCTTGTTTCAATGCACTAACAACTTGTGCCAAGGTGGAAGAATTGGATAGGGTGGAGGGTGGATATATATGCATAAAGTAGGGTAGTTTTGGGATCCAAACACCTCATCCTTTGACTGCGTGCCCCAGTTTGTGCTGAATGGAAGCCTCAAGTCAGTTTTTGAGGAGGGCATCTAGCAAATAAGAAAGCCATGACTCATTTTTCCTAGTTGTATTCAGATGTGGCGTGGCTCAGTAATGGCTCGCTCATTGTGGATAAGGAATCAGGACTGTTTGTACTAGTATCAAATATGAGAATGGGTCTTCTTTATTTTTAATATTAACACTAGACGTCCCCTTAAATCATTTGGAACCATTTGACTAAAGGCAGCGAACAGGTGACAAAAACATGATTAACCCCCTCTACTAGTATAATCTCAGACCGTGATAAATGGACCTCTAGCAAGCCATCCTAATTTTCTATCCCATTCTCGGTTAAATCATCCCTACAGGTGGAGATAAATAATCCTAAACAGAGAGATAATTTTGTATCCATACGGTTTCCTCCTTTTAATATTTACATATTGACTGATTTGGATATGTATACGTACCTGAAAGCGGTTTCAAACACCTCTAGGATGAAAGGAGATTCTTGTTTGTCATTGTGTTGTTTGTTGTACGCAAAGGAAGATTGTTAAATATATTTGTAAAAGGAAAATTAAAACAAATAAATATATCTATGTCAGAGACCAAATAAGAAAATGTATGAAAAACGCATAAGCTTATACAGTCACTTAATCCAATAAAAATATACATAGATAATTTAATATAAAATAAAAAAACCAAATTGGAGGTAAGGGTGAAAAATCTCTAAATTGTTCATTTAGGTTTTGTCTCTGACATTTGGGAATGGGTGAGTTTGGGGGGGCAAGTGGCAGAGAAAAACCAAGGGCGTTTTTTCTCATCCTCCTTTATCACACGCCAGGGATTTGAGTTTGGAGCAGGTTAAACCAATAGAACTGGGGAAGAAGTTATTTCCAGATGCTAGCTATGGTCACTTGACAAATATGCTGACAAAATGTGGATGCATAGGGTAGGGTATGCATGCTGTTGGGCCAGAATACCTAAAGGGAAACGTGGTTTCTCATAATAATATGATCGCAGCCTATACATGGATCCATTTGCTTAAGGGTGTTTTTTTTTTGTTTTTTTCAAAGAAATGCCTCGCCAGATGTCATCTCATGGAATGCTATGGCTACGACCTATGCCAACATCCTCCTAGCCTATATAAAAATGGGGAAAAACCTGGAACTTGTGTGGCACTTCACAGAACATGGGCGTTGTTACCCGTGTTTGACCAAATGAAAGAATGAGATAGTGCCTCATGGAATATGATTATGGCAATTTGATAGAGCTATATAAAGCACCATTAGATGGATTGAAATACGTAGGTGGAGAAGGATGTTTTACTAATAATTTTGTTTTGTGGAACACTTAAGAGTTATAGATTGAGAATGGTTATTCTTAGTTGGAGATTCGAGTCCAGGACGCAGGTGTGATAGAGTAGCAACTGTGAGAGAGATGTCAGAGGCAGGAACGAAGCCTTCTGTAGTCGTGGAGGAGTCTTTTGCTAACAGGAAAGTCACTGAACATGAGCTCATGGAAGTTGAAATTATAAATGGGGATTTGTACTAGATTTTGTAGTGGTGAGTGCCCTGACATACCTACCTACAATGTGTGGACTCATACGCTTGGCATATGCTCTATTCTACTAAAATGCTTGAAACGTGGCGTGAAGGATTGTATTGATGGCATAATATGTGCAAATATGCATGGTGTATATATCTTTCGAGTGAATTTATTTCAAAAAATGTGGTCTGATGGGAAAACATAGATTGTAGGATGTTCACAAATGGGTTTGTTGAAAAGGCTTTTGATTCTTCTGAGAAACCATAACTGGCAGATCTAAAGCCAGTTTCCATAACCTTTTCTAGCATCTCCCCTCCTGTGTCAGATGTGAGTTGTGGAACACATTATGGACATCTTTCAAGTATAAAGAGTAGAGGAATGGTTTTAAATCTTCAGTTACAAATTTTATGATAGATGTGTATGTAAAATGGTGGAGCTGTGGATGCTCGTGAACTTGTTGACAAAGTGCTAAGTGAGATGTTGAACCAAATCTTGTGGGTTTGACCGAATCCATTCCTCCCAGGCATGGTTTATCTCCCCTTACCTCTCATAACTCTCGTACTTTAGTTTTTCATTTTCAATTTAATATAATTTTAAAATATTAGGATTATAGTATAGTTAAATTTTTTTATCAACTTGTTGCAAAACAATGAAATGTCGTGTCTTAAATCACGTAGTCAAAATAACTCATTTGCATTAAACCATGAACTTCCACCCTCATTCTGAGGTGATTTAGAAAACTTTCTACCCAAACCTAGATCACTACAATATTTCTTTATCGACAAGACAAAATTGACTTCCCAATAATAATGTTGACCATCTCCCTGTTTTAAAAAGTTAATTTTTACATTTTTCAGAGACTCATTAAGTACCCTTCGTAACTTTGAAAATGAGATGCTAAGCTTCATTCGTGTACCTTGTTATGTGAGGAGTCACCTTAACCTTTGGACTGACCCTAAATGAACATATTTTACCTTTTTGACGCTCTTATAGGAGCCCCGTTACACTATTTTATAGCAGTAGAAAGCTGTTAAATCTAGAAAGTTGGCTTTCGTTTTGAACCGCCATTTGAAACCTGGATAGAGAAATTATTTCCATCTTCATAAACCTCTAGTGTTTTTACTAGACAATTGCTTGGAACATTTAGTTTGGGAAAAAAACACTTTTCTGTATAGTTTGGCAAAGCCATTTTGTAGGCCTCCGGTCACAGTTTGACGAGGTCAAATTGGACCAATTATACTAGTCGCTCTAGAAAACTAGTCGCCGTTCGAAAATGGTCTTCTAGTTCTTAGTTCCGTCGACTCTGATGAATTCTCCTTATATATAGGAACTTGTAGGAAGTTTCTTGTGGCACGTTCATCCATCAAACGTCATTTTTTGACATGGATTTCCGAGTCCTCGAACTAACTTTTGTTCATTTGCAACTGGGACAACTACAACAAGTGGCCCCGAAAAACTAGCCACCAAACGTAAACCGTTCGCTAGTTTCAAATTATGTCAGTTGCTATGAACTCTTGACATATAGGTGGAAACGTATAAATTTAATCATTGTGTGTGTTCTCATCAGAAGACAACTTTTGGAAGTGGTTTCTTAGCCTCCGAGCCCATTTTGAACGTTTTTGTAGCTAGTAAGAAAATGTTAAAATAGAAATCTGTGGGACCCTCGTCAGATTGCCAAACCACCGTAGATACTTTTGACACATATAAATAACTGTTTAAAAACTCTGTAGTGTAACTTCTTGTGTGAAATAGAAATTTTGACAAAATGGTGTTTTCTCTCTCTTCCCTTCTTTTTCTCTCTTGGGTTACAAAATGAAGTAAAATGAAATGTAATGAATACATGTTTCTAAACCTTTTATTTCGATTGCAAATTGTAATTATTATCATATGTAAATGGAAAACTAAAAAATGATAATTATGTTAGATTAGGGTGGATACCATGTCAGCGATTTATCGTTGATATCATGCTCACGTGGTTTTGCAGGATGAAAGAATGATGATGAAAAGGTGATGTGCAATTCATTTGTTATCATTGTAATTTATATAGTTCATTGTTAAATGAATAAATTTATAATGTAGTCTCATGTTACAGAAGGGTTATATTTGATAATTTGTTGATATGTATGATGATGTTAGTTTCAAGGACATCTAGGAAATGGGCATTTAATCATAGGTCAATTTGATTTATAGTACACCTAGTAAAAATGTTTGATATTTATATAAGGTAAATGAATTTGAAGTAATAACTTGTAGTGCATATTTAGTGTTCAATAAATGATTAATGAGTCATCTTGTGCATCCATACTTTGTAAATGTAATAAAGATGTTTAATCTAAACACTCTACCCTTGTATAATATTAGAGCATAACTTGTTTTCATGTGTGTTACTTTTTACCCTAGAAGACATTGACAACTGTAGAATGAAATTAAACTCTGCACTCAATGGAACCTCCTAGTTTGAGTAAACAAGAACCTGAGAATGGGCTTATCATCTTAGTCAGTATGTTTAGTGACATTGTCCTAAACCTGTCTTATAGGAGTGACACAGTCAAACTTCACTTGGAGTATGTAGAGCTAACTCCTCCTTCGTAGCCTAGCAGACTACCTTTTCATCTGAAGATAGATTTAAAATTAAAGTTCTTCATCTAGTGAAATCCCTGTTAGATCTAGACGACATAGATGGAGGTTATGACTTAGTTGTTCTAGGTCTTAAAATCTTGTTATTGAACTCCTTATGTCCGCTCAGCTTAATGTGTTACCTTGGTGTCTCTCGACATAACACCTTGGTCCTTTCTGGAAGGTGGTTTAGCATAATTTGTCCTCTCGCTTAAAACTCATATATAGTTGAGGGGTAGACCCTTAGGTGAATTTGGAACTAATCTAAACCTCAACTTATTTGGATGTTAATTTAGGGTTCGTGTGTGGCTTCAAGTCTTCTAATCATATATGTCTTCAAGAGGTTAGAGAAACATTTCGTAACTCCTTTTACAAGACAATGCTAATAATAAGACCATAATGTGATGTAGAAAATAAAGCATATAAGAGTAAAAACAAGATTAGAGGTTCGGAATAATGCCACTCTTGGAAACCTTATATCTTAATTAAATATATTCTATTGTTTCAAAGAATATGAATTGCTTTGGTATGAATCAACCTTCGAGAAAACAAAATACATATATAAAACAAAATGGAATTCCACAAGTCATTGAATTAGAATAACTATGGTAGGGAAATAACTATACCATGATTGAGGAATGTTTGTGGTAAAAAGCTATCTTGTATTTAAATCTCCATTAAATCCTAATATCACTATATGGACACCAAGTCACATTCACATGAGTTGTAAGAGTAAAAAGGTAGACATTGAATATATGCTCGAGAAGAAGGTTCTTAAAATAAGAACAAGATAATTAAGTTTTTTGTATGCATTCGAATTATGCCAAATAAGTATTCAAGTTATGGAAAGTTTTGTAAAGAATAAGAAGCCAACTTAAAATGGTCAAACTGCAAATTAAATGTGGAATGAACTTAAAGTTTCTGTAGGTGGAGAAATGAGGAATTTATCCTTGTACAATAATGTTCTTGGAATGTTAATCGTAACTAAAACATAATTAAAGAAATGATGTGTTGCTGGTTCGCCATTTCTGAATTCATTTTTCTTGTGGTTGGGTCATTACTAGTAACCATTTATTGGGGAAAGTGCAGCATCAACATGCCTATGTTGTTTTCTTATGTCTATGTGAGTCGATGACTTATGTGATTGTCGTATCCGAGTCAAGTTTTTGTACTTGGAGCCCTTGTTGTGTTGTGTGTAGTGAGCAATGTAAGTCAAAAAAAAATTATCCTGGTATTTTACCATTGACATTGTGTGTATAAAATGTGGGCACTACAGTATATTTAATAATGAGATATGACCATGTGAGGAGTAGAAATGTGTAATGCATGATGTATAAGATGAAATATGACTATGTGAGGAGTAGAAATGTGTAATGCAGGATGTATAAGATGCAATGCAAGATGTAATGTATGATGTGTAAGATGTGATGTATGATGTAGACTAACAAGTGTAAGGTGGGTGTAATCTAGTATGTTAAATGTGAGACGTATGATGAAATGTAATGTGTAGTGTCAATAGTACAGTGTGTGGGGTTCAAGTGTAGTAAGCCCTCAACAGTCAAGTGTGAACCAAAGCTATGTCATTGAGTAATGACGATGCTATAATGTGTGGTGATTATGGATATGCGAGAAGATTGATGTTTAATAATTCAAAAGGTGAAATATACGTTGATGCTTATATGAATGGGGAGGTGTGTTATATTTTATTCCCCCTAGGTGTGTAGATTGAAAATGCGTAATCATGTAATATCATCTAGAAGATCATTTCTCTCAGGATCATATTTGAATGGATAAGTGTTGGTGACTCGATAAGAAATTGTATCTGGTTGATTTCATAATGATCCATTGAGTTGTAAGTTGTACATACCCATGGAATACTCCTCATTAGTAAATGGAGGAAGTGGAAAACTATGCATATACTAATGACTGAGATATTGTGTATAACCTAGAAAAGAGCTATTACAAATGAAGATACACCCAAAAGGCATAGGTAAATACATATCTATATGATCATGATCTAGAGTTCCCCCAATATAATCAAGCCATGATTTCCCTAATGTAAGTGGTGAAGAATGAGGAGTGAGTGATAGGTCGATAGATAGTAAGATTAAAGATACATAACCCATAAGCAGCAATAATTGTGATGAAACCATAATAGAGATGAGAATCATGAGGAGGATAAAGATCCTCAAAATCAAAACCTAGTCAATCCAAACCTTCATGGGTGTATATAGTATCATTGCATGTAGGATCAAATTGAATATGTTCCCAATATGATTCATTCATGACGAGCGTAAAAGTGAAATGTGGGCGTGCTAATGTGGGTAGTACATGTGAAGGTGTAGGTGATAGAGCAACATCCAAAGACTAGATAGACCCTTGATAGTAATAGGTGGCATAGAATAAATTGCATATATCACATAAATAACACCTTCAAGTGGTGGCAAGTGATGTGGTTCATCTATACTTTGAGGATCGTCTATAGTATCAGTGCATGGCATAAGAAGACTAGTGCGAGGAGCTTGGTCACAATACTGAAATGGATCGCGGTCACAAAAAAATAGTATACTCAATGCCTTCATAGAGAAATTTGACACAATGATGGAAAGTAGATGCAACAACTTACATGGCATGAATCCATGGCCTACCAAGTAAACAATTGTAAGCAACTAGAAAATCAATGACAAAAAACACTGTAACATCCACTTTTATGACTTAGAAATAAGGGATTTTTTTTTTTACATAATGTTCTCTGTTCTAAATTCATACAATTCATACACATATTCCATTTCTAGTCCATCTCATAATAGAAAACCATATGCAGTTGTAATGACTTGGTGTAACATTGATCTCTCATTTCATGACCCAGTATTAAACCAATCTCTCGTGTTTAACTTGTTATTTTGTATACAATGTATACTTTAGTTCCTTTACCCATTATGGGTGACTCAAGTGTTATTTTTAAGAAGCCTATTTGAGTATCTGTTACTGATACTTATCTGAAATCACACAATCTTAGACTAGATGACATAAGACAATGTAACCAACAGTTTGCGATACTTTGGCCAATGTTTTAAAACATGTTTACCAAGTTTTCATTCCAAGACGGCATACTCATCGAAAGGAATATGTCTTCCACCCCACTCGATTTTTTATCTAGATTTGTCTTCCTTGACTTCTATTAACCAAATCCGAGTCAAATTTTCACACTAAATAGGAATGTCTCACATACACTAGTGTTACAGTCTACTCATGATGACTAAGGATAAGTAGACATACTTGAATCGACTCTTGTCGATTCAAGTGTGCTTATTTACCCTAAGTCAACATGAGTTGATAACTATACTTGTCCATATGCCTATCTCATTTTATAGTAAAACTGTGAACCAAAGTTTCACTTATGACAATTGAGTTAGATGAATTGAGTGGGATGTTGAAGCATAGAGGTTTCTTCACAGTATCCTCGTAATGACTCCCATCATTAAGAGGGTACTCTGCAGCAACATCTATTCTACAACAACATACTAAGTTCCTTTAACGGAACTGACATAATTAAGAGTCATTAAGTTTATTAACCTTCATCTTATTAATTGGTTTATTTAATTATTTCTCATCGTACCTAAGGGTCTACTAGGTTCGAATGATTGGTCCATATAGAAAGGATCTAAATGCACTCTTTATATCAGTTGAAAGAATGCAGATAGGTTTTGCGTTCATTCTTGCGAACTCTTTATTTCTTAACCATTATTTCATTGAGCAATAAATATCATTCTAAATCAAGTAAGTAAGATCATTAAGTCTTTGTACTTCAGTTTAACAATGTAAACAATCATGATTAAAATCTTGTTAATTACACTTAGTTTTTCCTGATTTTTAAAACCATCTTACTAATTCTTATAAGCTTTCAAATTACCTTTTAACGTTCCCATAAAGTAGAACATACAACCAACCAATAATATGATCTATACTTTATCACAAACATAAGGATAAAATACTTGATTCTTAAATAATGATGATAAGGACATATTCTCTTCTTCCTAATTAAGGACTAAAGTCCAATTCAAGAATTTGAAAAACATAAAGAGCATAAATTTAACAAGAATTCCACATCCATCTTTACAGTATACTATCCTTATTTCCAGTTCTGAATAAGTATTTATATATCATAACATCATAGTCTAATCATTACCCCAAGATTAATTGATTTGAAAAATATATAGTTCCTTATCTAAGCATCACTTTATACCTTAGATAGTTACCAAGCCAGGCATGTTAATATTTAATAATATTAATCATATCTGAATCATATATGATTCATAAATAAACTAGTCATCACAAACCATTATACAATAATTCATTTATCAGAAAAATAATTCACTTCATTCAAAGCTTAAGAAATATTTCATAAGATTATTAAGAAAACATTTCTTAGCAGTACAAAAAAATAATTTGATACACCCTCATAGTTTTTCTGGCAAGTTCTTTTCAAGAGCATTTCAATACATAAAGCATCTGAATGAAGAAAATGAATTTGTTAATAAAACAGATGCAACTTTCTAAAAGTCTTTCTCCCTTCACTTTTCATGAAGTCCATCTGTACAATTGTTAGAATGAGTCAGTTCACAAGAACTGAGATGATAAGAAATATGCTTTTATCAACCACTTCATAAAAGGAACACTACTGAATATGCAAATGATCCAAGTATCCAAAATAAGAACAATTAAAAAGTCTGCCCCAAAAGCCGCAATGTCAGAAATAGAAAAGAAGTCATTTAAGTCTCTTAAGGAACCAATTGTCCATAAAATAAGTTAAGTAAACCAACAAATTAATTCCATTTATGTTATAGTCATGAGAATTATTTCAAATATTATAACATTTAAAAATGTAACTAATTATTAAAGAAGGGAATTATTAAAAATTCATGATTAATCCTCATCAGTATCGAATTAAATCACCAAGCCATAATTTTCAACTTTATTACTAACCAATTCCCTATCACCAGTCCATAAGGGAGGGAATCACCAATCGATAAGGGAATACCATTAACACAAGAAGGACTTGGCATGAACCGATTATAGTCACAATAAATCCCACTAACCAAATCCCTATCACTATCCTATAGAGGATGGCACTTAAAAAAGAAAGACTTGACATGAACCAAAAATATGCATAGTACCTTATAACAAGAGGGTTACTCTATCCCATTTACAAGACGATTCAGAACACAAAGTTAAATAACTCCAAAAAGGTATGTCAAAGCATAACAAATAAATATCTAAATCAAAAATACCAACATAATTTAATTCCACCTATTCGACTGAAATATTCGTATCAGACCATGGACTATAGAGGGTCAATCTACAGTTGAAAATTATCAATCAAATTTGTACACCAAAATTTACAAGATAATAAAAACCAAACCACATAAAAGATCAAATGCATATATTATGGCCTTTACCAGTTATGATCAGGGTTTTGAACTTAAGGATATAACTCCCTTAATAACATTCACAGCAAAATACAGAACTTCTAACTCAATAAAGACCAACCTGAAATGTGTGCACAGTCTCTACTAATATGTTTTGCAAGGAAGATATGATTTGATTAAAGATAAGTTTCAGTCACCGAGGAATACATCCTCTGGAATCAACATGTGACCCCATATCATAAAAATATCCAAATTTTATACAAGAACTACTTACATAACAATGCCATCAAACCCAAGAACTCATCAACTATCTGAGCTCAAAATATCCTTTAAAAGAGCAACAAGAAGTTACATTAACAAGGACCTAGGAAAAATGATGCCCCAAAAGAAGTCTATGTTCAAGAAAACCTGAAAGGGTAATAAAAAACAATATGCCACTAAAGAAAAGGGGTAGGAAATTCTACCAGTCACCCTTTCCAATACAAGTCAACCTGATAAGGGTGAATAACCAAAAAAACATAACTAAAAAGGGAGACATGAAACTTTACCAATCACCCTCTCCATTAAGCCTATAGAGAAGAGCTCGAGATATCCCTTTTGAGAGTACCCAAAATGGGTCAAATATCATCACACTGAATTATAAAAAAATAGAATTCAATATTTCAATACATAAACGATTGATCACTAAACCGAAGCAAAAGCTTGAACCACATGTTAATAAGTCGAAAAAAAAAACTATTTTCTCAACACCCAATTTCACAAGCAATTGAATCACCATCAAAATTCCAAGAAGGTTTCAACTTGGAGCTCAGTGATATAACCAAACACCATATTATTGAAAAATACAATGAAATATATCAACAGTACCATCTATAATACAATATTCACTTAAACAATCATTCAGAGTTTCATATCTTGCAAAATCAAGTCATTCACAAATTGTTTAAAACCCAGTCTCAATGTATAACATACTTCAAACAATACAATGTCATTTCTAACAACTAGAACCCAATAAATTTCATGAAAACCACAAAATTAGGGAAGAGAAAAACAACACACAAAACAAGAAACCAAATCTCCGAAACGTTTTCACAAATAGCAGAATTTTTTTATGACATCATTAAATAAAGCATTATATTGTAAAGAGATAGAGCCTATCATGCCTCATAGTGCTCCTGGTTTCTTTTCCACACTTTAAAACTTTCTGCAAAGCTTCCACTGAAATATCTCCACTGAAAACTCCAACCAAATCCTCTGAAAAATTCCCCATCTTTCCTTTATAGTTTCCACAATACATTTTTTCCATTATTTCTACCATGCAATGGAAATCTTTAATTTGCAACAGAATCAACCTGATAGTTTGAAAAATGTAAATACTACATGCAGAGCCATGGAGCTTGAAAAATCTAAATCCACAATAAAACCAAACCATTCTTTTTTCCCAAAACCCATCTTGTTAATTCCTAGGTAGTTTTTGCTCAAGGGTCGAGGCTCATTAATGTCAGCTAGACTGCCAATGGCCCCCTGAAGTTCTTGCCAATGCCATCCCATTGTTAGTTACAACTAATAGTTGAAATTCATTCACTATAACTAAAAAAAGATTTATTTTTAGTAAATTCCATCACAACCATGCCTCGGCCAAAATTAACAGTAACAAAACATTTATTGATCCATTTAAATCTCATATACACCTTTGGAATGGTGTCACCACCCATTCCCCTAACTTTCCATCCAATCCAACCACAATTCACTTAGGTAAGTTTGATTCCACCTAGGTTAGGTTTCCTTAGCATTAATTTTAACCATAGCTTAGGACCTTTGAAAATTCCCATTATAGCTTAGGAAAAATTAATATCAAAAGACTTAGGACAATCCTTTAGGAGTTAATATCCTTTAAATACATTCACCTTAACTTAGGTTAAGGTAAAGTAAATAATCAAATGCATTTATATTATTTAGGTTCCGTACAAAAATCATACAACATTACCTTAAGTAATGTTATCAAAACAAGGTAATTAGATCACATAGAAGGATGCATCCTTAAGATGCTACAGGATGCCCCTGTGATCCCCAAAATACAAGCTTGAGTACAAAGACATCTCAACAATAGAATATGCTGACTAGATTAACAAAATGATTGAAACATCATAGAACCATAGACATGCCTTGGATCACTGCAATTGATCCAAGGTATGGTTATTCTTGTATTAGCAATTGAAATTGACCGAGAATTAGTTCTATATTGCAAATTAGGAAATGAATTGGCATATTCTTATAAGACTGAATTTATTTCCTTCACTAGTATATAAAATGTATTTCAAAGTTCATAATGAAGAGTATATGAAATACCTAAATATCAATTCAGAATTTCCATAGTATGATTGTATCCAAATTTTAGAAGATAAAACATATCATCTACAACAAACATGATTCATCAGTTTTAAAGAGTACATCATCTTTAAAATAAAAATCAACTATCAACTTTTACAATTTTAGTTACAGAATCAAACAAGGATTTCAACCATGGTAGAGGCATTACAAACATAGTGTTGATAATTTTTGGACCAATAGAGATGGGAAACATAATGTAACCAAGGCATGGATGAACAGAACCACCATAAGCTCGCAGTGAAATACAAGATAGACTAACATTACGAGTGGAAAGACCTGAGACCTCAAGGAATGATATAGGACACAAGTTAAGTTCATATCCATTATCAATTAAAGTTCATTTGATTCCTAAGTTGTTAATACAGCACATGATATGCAAAGGTGGGTCATTGTCAAAATTATGAACATTAGCGGGAGGATTAGACTTGAATTCTATGTGTTGAACAAATGCATTAAAAAATGTTTGATAAACTGAATCAGGATGCATGTTGGCACGAATATGAGTAGTAGCAAGTAGATGTTGGATTCTATGTCTTAGATCAAGGTTTGTGAGTAAATAATCATTTATTGATATACTCATGATGACTAAATCCTAGGAAAATAAGAAATGAATGAATGAAGATCAGTTAAGTGTGAAGAGAGAGTCGGGTTCACCAAAATGATTAACTAAAATGTGGATTTTAATTAGGTTAATATAACTAGGAACAACATGTAAATACAGTAAATAAGTGTCGTGAATGAATATGGAAAATGACCTAAGTGACTAATCTAATAAAAGTTAAAACCCTAATGTGAAAGAACAAAAAGGAAAATACTTAGTTGATTCAGAGGCTAATCTAAACTGTGTTGCAAAATAAAAAAAATATTATGGCACTAGGAATGAACATTTAGAGGTCCTAAAAAGGACATATCTAGACTGTTTATCTATACTAGGGCACCTAGAGAGGGAATGGGGCAACTGCAGGAACCCTGATCTGTAGTATGGGCACTCTGGTCTATGCAGGAGGTCAAAATTGAATTTTACAAGTTCGGCAGGTTGTCTAAAACCCTTATTGTCAATCATGCCATATTTATTGCATTGCGCTAGGTGTTGTTGATAATCCAAGATAATTAAAATACCTGCAAGACCCCAAAACAAACATCAAACCCTAAAAAATAAAATTTCAAATAAAGGGGTTAGATTGTCCTTAGCTACCACAATGGTGGTCTTATTAACCAAGATTTGCACTATATATCAGACCTGATGTAGTTCTATGAGTGTGTGTGTGTGTGTGTAATCATTTCCTAAGTTTTCATTTTTTTAATCACACTTTGTGAAAGTAGTGACCAAGAACTATGTGTAGAAAAATGTAATAGAATGGTGGATGGAATAGAACAAACTTCCCTCATATTCTTGTGTGATGCAGATGAACCAACATTGTCCCTTGTGATGAGATAGATGGATGCAACCTTAGATGATGATAGTAGTTCCTAGTTCTTAGTCCCTCATTACGGTCTCATAACTTTATCTTTATATGGTTATTTTGATCTAATTTCATAATTAACCCCGAAAAGGCCGACCACTAAAAAGATAGAATGCTCAAACATATATAAAGTTCCCAAAAGTGGCAAGAAAGTGTAAAAAGTATCAGGGTTCCCCAGCTAGTACTAAGGCGTTGATGGGTTCCCCATTACTAGCCCAGGCACCCCAATCAACGCTAAAATGATTGAAAATTTCAAAAACAGATTGGGCATATTGCGGTGAAGGTTGGGAATTACAACAGAAAGTAAATAAAAATGAAGGATGGGGGTTAATTAGTACCTTTTTAACTCAAAAACCATATGAATAGTAGTATGAGACTAGGACTAAATATTACCCAAAGTGCGTGATTTAGTGTCTACACTCACCATTATGAAATTAATTTAAGAGTGGTAGTTTAGGAGAGGAAGTAGGATCAATGAGGTGTGGATGAACTAACAGAAGTGTAGGTGTATAAGAGGAGGTGCAGACCTTAGAGAGAGATTTCGAAGGAAAAAATTTTGTTCCCTAAGAAAGGGCTCTAAATGAACGAGGAGAAAATCCTATGCTAGCTTTATCAAATTTCTTATGAAGATAAATAGGATCAGTAATACCTTGGCCATTTTTGCAAGTCCAAAGCCATGAAAAAATGTCATAGAAAATAATAATAACCAATACCATAGGATTAATAATCGGTAATAGGCTTGGTAAATTTCTTCTCAAGATTATGTGTGCACTCATGCTCGATAGTGTCACTAAAAGTAAAGGTTGGTTGGTTAGATGAATCATCATATACTACACCCTCTTGTAATAATTTGACTTGTACATGGAGGGTAGAAGGGCCTACATGGATAGAATGTAACTAGGGACTACCTAGAAGGAGACTATAGTTGAGAGTATTTGGCATAACATGACATACAATATTAAGAGTGAATGGTCTTATAGTAATGGGAAAAAATATTTCACCCAATACTCACTTAGGTGTGTTATCAACGCCACAAATACATATTGTAGATGGAGTTAAATCATTAGCAAAAAATCACGTTTGATGGGGAAAAGATATGTTCCATATATTAAGATTACATATATTATCAATGAAAGCATGCTTAATAAGAACATTATGAATATGAATTGGACTATACAATGGAGATGAATTTTCAACAATTATTTGGGAAGGGATATCAATTGTTGTAAAAGTAATATGTTTTTTGTTTATTGCAAGAGCAGTTGATACCTAGTGGTTGACATAAAAAACTGAAGTATCCTAGCAAATGGGATTATTATCCATTGTGTTTTTAAAATCATGTACACATTCAGGATGAGATTTATAGATTTCAATCATAACGATATCCTTATTAATAGGAAATAAAAAGGATAGCTAAACCAAAAGAATATACAAAATGAAAACACTATAGGGATCCTTTGGAAAACTACATTTTGATCAAGAGTGGGGTTCACTAAATTATTTAACTAAAATTAAATATTAATCAAAGGACTGAGATAAAATCAAATAATATCATAAACATACAATATATATAACATGCAATGGAAAACAAGTACAAGTAACAAGAGGATGAGAGTGACTTAGTTGATCATTTGTTTTTTGTACCAGATTTGGGTTGGAATGATGATGGAACATGCTAGATCATGGTTATATATGATTCATCTGGATGATAGTGATATGTATATATGTTATATGGTAATGCCTAGAAGGGGATAATACCACCCTGAACGCTAGTGTCTATAATGGGTGCTAGTGTCCTGGTAGGGAGTGTTTCTATGGTTCTTTCAGGGTCTAGTCATATCACCTCTAATTATCTTTGTGTCACATCCACTTCGTCGTATGGTTGTACTATCACACATGTACCTACAAAAAAACCCTAACTACCTATAAAAGTCTCAAGCACACATTATATGGAATAAAATATGCATATGTTTGAGTCAAACTAAGCTCAGAAGTCACCCCAATGTTATTGTCACCAAGCATTGTACTACATTTCAGACTCAATTTAGTTATGGTGTGTGTGTGTGTGTGTGTGTGTGTGTGTGTGTGTGTGTGTGTGCGTGCGTGCGTGCGTGCACGTGTGTGTGATAGAATCATTTCCTTGAAACTAGGTTTACATTGGGTCAGTCGCACAAAGATAGTGGGCTACAAATAATTTTCCCCCAAGATAAATGTGTGTGATGGAACTCATAATTTTCCCTTTTTATGTAATGTATTATTGAATAATGCATCCCAAATGTAGTCCTTAAGTGTTCCATTTGCCCAACTAGTAAATATAAAGTAATTGGCCTATTTTCTAGTTTCCTTGTTTCCTCCTTAGAGTTGTTAGTAAGTCATGTATATATATAATTCCTTTAATTGAATTTCATCATTAACAACCCTAAAATATGACCCAAAGTGATAAATAGAATTTTAGAAAAGATAACAATTAATGTGACTTTTTAAACATAAGAAAGCAACGGGAAATGGAAAAAGAGTCGAAAGGGGACAGTAGTACCTAGAAGCTTCTATCCCTTACTAAATGATAATGTTTGGAGAGTTAAAAAGATAAAATAGGAATTACTTAGTTGAGTAACACATTATGTGATGTCCAAAAGAAAAGGGATAATTCAAGAAAAGTAGAGAACGAAAGCATGGAAAGATAAAGAAATGTCAATGTAAAGCAAAACGAGAGTTGTCAATGTATATTTTTCTTTCTTAGGAATCAAGTATATAATGACATACTAGAGGCATAATGTAATAGTATTGTTGTCTACTTTTTCACCCATTGAAAAACCAAAGCAACTTGGTTTTCCACGGACTTGGATTGATTGGCCACATAAGTGTTAAAGCATGTCACAGATTGAAAGCCATTACCACGGATAAGGAGTAAATATTGTGGAGTGAAGTACGTGCTCTAATGAAGCCGTAGGAAATGGAGAAGGGCCACCAGGGTCTAGGTTGTACCACATTTTAGAAAGAGGCATTAGATTGAAGGAAAATAAGTCCATGAATGTTGATATAAGCCATGTAAAGCTGAAACAAAAAATCCATGTAATAAAGAAAACAACAGTTTTCCACGGGGATTTGAAATTCATATAAATTTTGAATCTAATGATTAGATCTTTGTAAATCCAATATTATTGAATAAATATTGTCCTCCTTCATGAAATAAGATCAGTTTTTTTCAATCAAATAGATATTAGATGGGTGAAGTAAAGGGGAGACGTCTCCAACACAAAAAGGGTCTATTCTAGATGGCCCAACTACCAAAATTAAATGCAGTATGTGTGACATCCTTCTTCAACAAGGAAAATTTTGTGGGGAGGTAGAATTTGTAGAGATAATCAAATATTTTCAAAAAATTAAATGAAGAGGGTCGTCTGATGAGAAGTGAATTTGAATTTCCCTCTCTTTCTTTTTCTTTCTCATTTTTCTATTTTATATATATTGAGAAATGATATCCAATTTTGAGGGGGGTACTTTGGGAATTAAAGGGCATCACTTCCTGTTGCGCGAGTATTCTAAGGGTCGCATGCCTTAGAATAAGTTTAGTAATTGTTTTACATCTTCCTCATGTATCGTGATGATTTTTGCATGTTCTTAAGCAATAAAACATCTGGTTTTATGGCTCATTGTTTCCTTAGGTATTTTTTTATTACATTCTCTTGCCTCTCATTCATTTGCAAGTGTGTTGTATTGATTGGTTTAGATATTGTGTTTATTGTGCATCATGGAAGTGGAACCCTTAATGTTATTTTGATTTGTTCCTTTCGTTTTGGCCCTCTCATCATTGTTTTCTTCTATTTTTTTTATCTTGCTAGAGTATTCATCCCCTTACTTTTGGTGTTATCACCTCTTTTAGATAGTTTTTTTTTATGCATCTCCTTCTCACCCTAGTCCCTTAGAAAGTTAGAGTAGAGTTAGATAGTTGCATTTTATTTCCTAGGAGTAATTTAGCATTAGGAGTAAGTAGAGGAAGTGTGCCTTCTCCGGAGGTCTGTCTCAGTTTGAGTTCCACAAATTGGATACACTCTCGTGTTGTCTCAAATCCCCAATAATATATGATTCGAGCACGGGTGCATTTTTTAGCACCGGTAGTTTTGGCACACCCGGTGGGACATTTAAAATCAATATTTATATTTTTATCAAGTTTTGGTTTGTATCTTGGTGAAACTCTAGCCTTTGGAAGCTCTTCTGCAACACATCTTGTGAATTCATTCAAAAAATCAACTGGTTTTAGTATTACTAGTGATTTAAGTGACCATGATTCATGAGAAGGATTCATAAGTGGTCGAGAACAAGGGAAGAAGGAACATTTCAGTGCTTGCAGTTATCCCCAAACAGAGGTAGAAGAGGAAGACATATTCAAATATCTCTATCTCCTCCAAATGAAACTCTTTCAACACATCCACTTGCTATGCCATTCATACAATCAACAAGAGTTCTCATACACATCAGAATGGTTGCACAACAACCCAATCCATTTGTAAACTTCACGGGCAGAAATATTCTTACCCTTAATGCTCAAAATCCTATTCATGTAACATCTTTGAAGAATATCTTATTCTTCATAGGAGAAAACCATACCACTCTAGCTGATCATATCTAAGATATTGTAAATGTGTTTGAAATTCATAAAATTACTGAGATTTATGTATCATTTAATTTGTTGGCTTCATCTTTTAAAGGAAAAGCTTTGTGATGGTTCATAATCCTAATTGCGAGATCAGTTAGAAATTGGAATGAGCTATGTACAAATTTGTGTAATCAATTTGGAGAAAGATCACACAACTCGTCTCTATTATAGTAGCTAACCACCATCAAAAGGGACCAAAGTTAACTCATGTAGGATTTTAACTTTAGGTTCCAAAGAACTTGGGACATAATTCCAGTTCTTATCAGGCCTATAGCTAAATGTGCATTTCTTTACTTTTTGAAATCCCTTAATTCTAATATTTCTGTTGTGGTGCAATCCATAAGAGGTGTAACTCTACCAACAACTTATGCATTGGCCTTAATGGTAGAAAATTGTTTAGTATAAAATAGGAAATTATCCCCTAGGCTGCCTATTCCCTTACATGTTGTTGATTTTTATATTTGACCTTAAAAAATAAGTAACAATTAGGGGACAACAATCCCTCCTCTTTGTGGGAGAGGTTCCCTTATTGAACACACAAAATAAGAAAATCTACTTATTTACAAATCTAAAAACTATCAATATTTTAATCAGGATTTTTATTCTTTAGATGTCTTCATCTCATAATATTTTCAACACAAAAGAGAATAAAGTAGAAGACTTAATTTTCAGAAAATGAAGAAAGCAACACTTTTAGACATATAGGTTGCAGAATGATATCCTACTTATGTATGTAAGAGTGAAAAAATTAGAATTATATACACCTAAATATAGGACATACATTGAATAGGCACAAAATTCTAACCACAACATCAACTAAAGGACATAAAGTTCTATTCAGATATATATAGCTTCACATAGATCAGATAGATAAAACACAAGAAAATATAGAACTTCTTCTGTATTGATTATTGATTCATTACTCTTACATCAAAAACATTAAAACCCCTCCTTTCTTTGGGTTTTTAAACCATGAATTGGCCACCCTACTCTTGTATTGTTCACTGTCCTAATCAAACAGAAGTTGGGCCTAAGCTTTGTTGAGAGTATTTGAATCTTCCACCACTAGGACTTTGTGGGCAGAACTGATATAACTGGCATTTAACTAAGTAATAACCTACCCATGAGGATCAACAACATCTTTTGTGTCTAGATTAAAACATGATCCACAAGCTAACACAATGTTAGCACATCGAAAAGAAACAGTAAAACCCCCTAAAGGAGCTATACTACTTTCTTTGATTAAGCAAGCAATAGGAGTAGGATTCTCGCAATCAATTCATGCCCTGAAATCTTTAAGGTCAAGGTGTTGGGCATCACTATCTCCTAATCTAAAATATAGTTTTTTATAAATAAGATAAATGTCTATGCCCTTTATAATGGATCTTCATAGTGAGTGTGAATTTTGAGCAACTGGACAGAGAGGAAAATATAGTCACCGAAAAAGCTCATGTGGCAAGGGATAAGAGACTCTACAATGAACTTCTTGATCCTATGAATTTTTACTTTCAAATGAACCATGACCTCTACTAAAAACAAGATGCATCTGGAAAATTTGAAAAGACTAGAAAATTCTCTTCCATGGTTACAAACATCGGAGAGGGTGAACGGAATGGGGAAATGAAAGCTAATTGTGGGAAGTATAGTAAAAATAGTCAATTGCCCTAGGTATTTATACACATTCCATTTTGAGTAGATCGATATGGTGCATTGAATGCTTGATTTAATGCATTATGGGGAAAGAGATTATAACACACCAACACGGACCTTCAACATGTGGATATGCCAGACAAAATGAGCACATCTAGTACACTAGATGCTTGGGGATAGTGGGAACCAAAAATCCCCACAACACAAAGGGGGCTTTATGTATAATGCAGAAAATGTGGGTTTGCGGGTTACAGCTGGCCTAGGAGCACTTGGGACATTTAGGACATGGAAGAAAAAAATACCTGTAGTGAATGAGACGTGGGCAAAAACAGGTCTCTAGGGAAACGAAGGTTGGGAAGTACTAGGAACATGTAAGGACAGAGAAAGCCAAAAACTCCATAAAAACACAAACATCAGATAAATTGGATCAAAATTGCACAATCGGTCCCATAGGACATTGGGACATGAGTTCTCCACAGAACAAAAAGTATCTGCAAGACAAAGGAGGCTTGTTAAATTTGGAGAAAATGGGGAATCGGGGAAAGGTGAGCCAGAGTGAACAAGGGACAGATGGGAAATAGAAACCTAAAATACCCACAAACAAAGCAAAAGTTTCCAAATTCAAAATTCTGATAAATAACTAACTGTTGAAAACAAATCTCTCTCTCTCTCTCTCTCAAACTTCACAAGGGAAAACAAAGATCCTGTAAGAGCCAATTGACCAATTTTTTTTAAAGGATGAGGCAAAAAAATACACATATTTTTGGGCAAGTGACAATAGTTTTTGATCTTTCTAGGGATGAATTGTCTTGACACAAGAAAGAGGGAAAGGCAGGACAAAGGGATCCTAGAATCTCTAGTTTCAAATAAATTGCAAATCCATTAGGCAATAGATTCAATACAGAAGACCACACCACACACACATAGGAAACAAGGAACCACAAAGAAAGACGAAAAACAAGGACTATACAAGATTGTACAAAGGGACTTCCTAGTCACCTAGGACTCAAAAAAATTTAAATAATGCCCACTATATGGGAATGGAATAGAGGTCACATCCATATAGTTCAAATGAAATGAATTTTTCACCATAAAAGTGTCTAATTTTGAAAGGATGTAGCCAAAGAGAATCGAACTTACCATTGACTTCCTCGAGGTTCTCACCTCTTATCCAAGAGTAGGATAATGTCTCCAACCTAGAAGTCCCTTGATCTGGCTTTCTTATCGAATAGTTGTTTCACTTTGTGTGGATGTGTAGTAATTCTATCCACCACCTGCAACCTATCCTCATCCAACTTCTACAGGTACATGATTATTTTCTCAAAGGCACTGGTGAAATTTGAATCCTCAATAGCCTTCATTAATTGTAAGGCTTGCAGTTCCATTGTCACGGATAGCTGAGATTTCTTCCATACACCACCTGGAAATGAAACATCCCAATTTCTCTTTTAGGTGTGATCCTATCTACCCAAAGAGCATCATATATCTTTTTGTTCCAATTCCTTTAGAATTTATTCACAAGATTTTGAATGATAGTCACCATGTTTTTATTTATTGATTCTTCTTGTCAATTTCCGTAAGGATAGTAGTTGGAGGAATGTGCAAGAGAAATCCCATATCCATAGAAAAAATCCATTAATTCATATGATGAGAACTTGGAGGTATTATCGGTGAAAAAATTTTTTTGGAACCCCCAAATCTGATCAGGATATTTTCCTTGATAAATTTACACACTACTTCAAAAAATTTACTTTTAATTGGAATAGATTCTACCCACTTCGTGAAGTAGTTAGTAGTTGTTAAAACATGAGTATTCTTAGAACTCAAGTTAGGATTGAGGGTTCCTAAAAAATCTAACCCCCATTGTTAAAAGGGATCTTCAATTACTACTAGCTTGAGGGGGTAAGGTAGCTAGCTTGGGTCTTCCCACAAAGGTTTGGAAAAGCTTCACACTGTCTTACCCACTTAGTTTGCATCTCACAACAATGTTTTCTAGTAATAGCCTGCATGAAGAATTTTATGAGCAGTCACCACAAATGAAAAATTTCCTCCACAAGCTTGATCATGAAATGCTCTGAGTAACCTCTTCTAATGTTTTTTTATCCACACACCTGAGAAACCATTTCGTCAATCCCTCTTTTGAATAAGGAATTGTCCCAGAGCACATATTGTTTAGATCTTAAATTAATATCTCTTCTTTCCTCAGCATTCAAATGGGATGGACATTCTCCATATGTCAGAAAATGAGTAATGTCAACATACCATTCATTAATTGAACCAAAGGAAAAGGACTGTGGGAATATGAGCATCTTCTCCAGGTGAGTCACCTTTGGAACTTTTAGCAATCAATTCACAGAGACCCTTACCTTGGAAAAATTTGGTGGGCCTGATATCCAAATCATAATCTTTCACTTTTTCTACCCAATTTCCTCTTTTAGTCCCAAACTCTTGTTGTGTGAGAATTGATTTAACAGTTGTATCAGGTACAAAGACAATGGAGTGAGAATTAAGGATATAGAAGCAAAATTGCTTGACTACCTTAACTACGAACAAAAACACATGCTTCTCCATTTGTGTATAATATAATTTGTGATCCTTTCAAAACATAACTCATGAGAGCAATGGGAAGTTCATATCCTTCAGGATTCTTTTGTGTCAGAATGGCTACCAAGGTATTCTCATTGGCATAGGAATAGATTATGAAATCCTTTTTAAAAGTATGGACAAGCAAGAACTAGTGTTCTGACAATTGATTTCTTGATATTTTCAAAGGATTCCTTCCCTCCTGGTGTCCAGCAAAGGGATTGGTTTCTTTTAATCATATGGGTTATATTCATAGCCAAATCTACAAAATCAGGGATAAATCTCCTTAGAAAATTTACTTTGCCAAAGAAAGAGTGTGCACCTTTTTTACTTATGGGGAGGGGAATCTTGTGAATAACATGGACTCTCTCTAGGTATATCTTGGCCCCTTCTTTTGGAATGATATGTCCAAGAATTTTTCCCCTCTATAACACCAAAGACAGACTTCTCTAGGTTTAGGGATATCCCATTCTTTTTGCACTTCTAGAGAACCTCTTCAAGATGTTGGAAATGATACTCCCTCTTCTTGGAGAAAATATTCAAGTCATCAAGATATATTACAATGCACTTTCCCTTAAAATCACCAAAATCCAAATCCATTTCCCTTTGAAAAGTGGCCACCCAGCATTGATGGAGACCAAAGCAACATCCTTTCTATATGCAAAAATTACCCTAGCGAGTTGTGAAAGATGTATTGTGCTGATTCGGGACATCTAATTCAATCTAATTATACCCCGAGAAACCATCCAACATAAATAGCATCTCTGACCCGAGTGACAACTTGCAATATTTGATCCATCATGGGGAGTGGGGTAGTTATCTTTAAGGGAAGCATGGTTTAAGTTTCGAAAATCTACACAAATACAGATCTCTCTGCTCTTCTTCCTTACAGGCACAATGTTGGCTATCCAGGCCGAATGATGAATAGAGAAAATTATCCTTGCATTCAAAAACTTCTAATTCTCCTGGTGAATGGTATCTACAATTTTGGGATTGTACTACCTTTAATTTTGTGTGAAATGCTTAATTCTTGGATTTAGAGGGAATGTAGTACTAACATTTCCCTTGGTTTGAAAGATTTTTAAATCATCATATGGATAAGCCAACATATCAACATATTTTTTAACAATTCAATAATTCTATTCTTTTCTTCTCAAGTGAAAATTTTACCAACATTAGCAAGCTTATGCTCTTCTTCACTTCCAAAGTTAACTTTCTCATGCTTTGTTGATTGATGAGCTCCATGTGGTACCTTTAACTTGATATACCTATCATGTTTTGTAAAAAAAATCCTCCAGGATAATCAGTCCTATAGGTATTTTTTTTACCTTTCATTCTTATGCAGCCATCTTTATCATATTCTTCTTCGACTCCTTCTTCAGGTATAAAGGATGGGTAAAAAATTGATGAGGAGTAGCCTCACTTCCTTCAAAATACAATTGACTGAAATTTTTCTTAAGCTCAAGAAAGGAGAGAAAGTTCTGATCATCATTAAATACCCGTCAATTGTTGACATTATCTAGCACACATGGCATTTGTATCATCTCATTTTGTAAATTTTCCTTGGGGAAAAGTCAAGATGAGGGATCAAAAAGTACCCTTATACATCTAAGGCATCAGCCCTAGTTTTCTTTTCTATAGGTACGAATTTAATAGAAAAGGCATCCAATAATTCAATTGAATCCCATGACAAATTCCCTGTAATGCTTGAGCCTTTTAATTTTTACCTTAAACAACCCTCTGACTTGTTTGACAATGAGTTTTGCATCTCCTCATGCACAAAGGTTCTTTATTGCCATTTCTCCTACCATTTTCATACCTAAAAGAAGAGCTTCATATTCTGATATATTATTTGTGTTTTCAAATTACAACTTATAAGAGAAAGGATAAGAATTCTTCTCAGGATAAAAAAACTACGCCTTCTCTAGAACCAACTGAAGAGAAACTACCATCAAAATCAAGAATCCAAACACTATTAGGATCATTTATCACACCACTGGGAGCCTTCATCTCATCTTTTGACATGATCATGTAATTACCATGACCAATGTATTTGTAGATAATTTGCTGCTTTAAGGTCTTCTATTTTTTGCACAATGTACTCATTTTGTCTTTCAAGTAACAAGTTCTTCATCTTTCCATTAACCGAGATGAGAGCATGTGACCAATCCATTTGAATTTATCCTCCCACTTCTTTACAAAATTTTATACTTAGCAACATACCATAGGATGGAGGAATATATGCTACTAAAATAGTAGCTTTGACCCTTTTCTTTAGGAAAGCGACAAAGGCTACTTGTGCATATTTGATCCTTCCTACCAATGGCACCTCCTTACTTTCCATTGAATAACATGAATCGAATGTGCATGTCAAAGTCAAGCCTAAAACATGGGAAGCTTTAGTAGGAATCACATTGTCTGATGCTCCTAAATCAATAACATGATTATAAGCATATGGCCAGTTATAAGAAGTGTGACATAGAAGGGTTCAATATTCTCAGTTGTAGAAGGTGTTGTAGCCATCATATTTTTCTGCGGTGATGAGGTGGGAGTAGGCAATAGGCCTTTAGAAGTATTAGATGATGAATTAGGTTTAGATTTGACAAAATTGACTACCTAGGAAAAGGAATCATGGTGAGTTTGATATAATTTGGCTTCAGAAAGTTGAATCTTGGTTTTCTTGATGTGATTAATTATGTCAAAAGATCTAGAGGTAGATGAGGTATCTATTCTAAGAAGGGGTGGAAGCCTTAGAATTATCATTTTTTACGGTTGAGGTTGTTTTGGATACAAATGTTAAAGGTTATATTATCTTTAGGTGTAGAAGAAAAATAAGTACAAGTTTTATTCCCCTTTTGGGTCGAAGGGGTAGGGATAAGGACTCCTCTTTTAGAAAAAAATGGAATAGTGATCGGAACCTCTTTGGATTTCCTTATAGGTTGGATCACCTCCTTATTTTTGTTCATCTATTCTCTGGTCATAACAACATATGATTTTTTCTTCATATCTATCACTTCTTCACCATAATTATCTTCATCATCATCAACCCCTTTGGTGGTAAGGAAATTAACTTGAGAATCACTTGCTTCTTCTAGAGCCTCTTCTTCTTCTTCCTCAGGATCCTAATACTCCTCAACCTCTACTTCATCTTCAAGCTCTTGAACTTCACATGTTGCATTGACTGGGACTTAAGAGGAGGTGATTCAATCGCTAGTTTGGGTTGAGTAGAGGGAAAACAATTTTGGGGTTGAAATTTTGTCTTTAGAATGTCTTTATAAGGGGTATTTTGAGCCAATTACTAAAAGATCATTCACCACTTTTTTACTAGTTGATCATAATTGCTTCCTAAAGAACAATTTTTAGCCTTAGGAGGTCCCTTTTTTTATTTTCCATAAATTATGAGATCATCTTCGACACTTATGGCCAAGAATTGATCATCATCCAAAGTAGTAAGATTATCCCTTCTCAATGCATAACTTACCTCTGGTAATTTTGCATTCAAGAAGAAACATTTTTGAATTTGATCCACAAGATGAGTGGCTACTAGAATTTTACTAACCAGTTTGTTAAATCTTGCCACAAACTCTCACATGGGCTCATATGGTTCTTTCTTTATCTGAGAAATATGGGAAAGGAGGGCATGCACATCCTCAGTAGGTTTGCACCGATTTTCAAACTAAGTCCTCATGGTATCCTAGCTAGTGATAGCACCAACTGAAAAAAGATAGAACCAGTCTACAGTATTGTCCTAGATTATTTCTATAAAGATCATGACAGAGAAATATTTGTGCTCAACTCCAAGAAATCCACAAACCACATTGAATGCAATAATGTGCTCATCTAGGTGTACCTTCCCATATCCTTTAAATCTAGGAAAAAAATTTATATTCCCTTTTGGGAGATCATGCAATATTTGAGCAAGAGACAAAGGTCCAACCCATTACCCCCAAGGTAGAGGTGCTACCATTCTTGAAAAAATGGTTTGTAAAGGGACTGCAACTCTAGCCAACACCAAAGCTTGGATGTTAGGGCTTGATTGTGTTTGAAAATCAACGTTCTTTGTAACTATATCCTTAGCAGGAGGAGTGCTTCTGGATCTTGTTCTTCTATTCCTTCTTTCTGGAGTCTGAAGGAAGCTTTGTTGTTACAATAATTAAATATTTAGATCTTCAATACCATGTGCTCGCTGGCCTTGTGTATATTTTCTATCTGTCAGTGTGTTTTTGTTACTGGTCTTATTGAAGTTGTTTTGGTGGGATGCATAAAATGCACCCCACTGTGGGTGCCAAAAACTATTGGTTGTTAGATTTGACCTTGAAAATAAGCAACAGACATGGGAAAATAGTATCTCCTCTTTATGGGAGATGTTCCCTTATTGAACACACAACAATTAAGAAAATCTACTTATTTACAAATGTACAAACTATCAATATTTCAATGAGGATTTTGATGCTTTAGATTTCTTCATATCATAAGATTTTCAATACAGGAGAGAGGAAAGTAGAATACTTAATATTCAGAAATGAAGAAAGACACACTTTCAGACATATAGGTTGTAGAATGATATCATACTTATGCATGCAAGAGTGACAAAATTAGAATTATATACACCCAAATACATGACATATATGTAATAGACACAAAGTTCTAAGCACAACATCAACTGAAGGACACAAAGTTCTATTTAGATATATATAACATCACATGGATCAAATAGAAAGCAGAAATAGATAGAACATAAGAAAAGATAGAACTTCTTCTGTATTTATTGTTTATTTAGTACTATTACATCAAAAACATTAAAATCCCCTCCTTTTTTGGTTTTTTAAACCATGAATTGACCACCCTAATCTTGTATTTTTCATTTTCCTGATCAGACAGAATTTGGGCTTGAGCTTTGTTGAGAGTATTTGAATCTTCCACCACTGGGATTTTGAGGGAAAAAATGATACAACTAGCATTCAACCGAGAAATCACCTGCCCATGAGGATCAACAAAATATTTTGTGTTTGGATTGAAACAAGAGCCAGAAGCTAACACAATGTTAGCTCATTGAAGAGAAACAGGAAAACCCCTCATATGAGCTATACCACTTTATTTGATTAAGCGAGTAATATGAGTTGGATTCTCGCAATCAAGCCATGCCCAGAAATCATCAAGTTCAAGGTGTTGGGCATCACTATCTCCTTTATCGGGTATAGTTTTTTCCAAAGATGAAAGATGTTCATGCCCCTTTATAATGGATCTTCATAGTGAGTATGAATTTTGAGAAATTGGCTAGAGAGAAAAATACAGTCACTGACAGGCTCATGTGGCAAGAGAAAAAAGAATCTACAATGAACTTCTCGATCCTCTGATTTTTTCTTTCAAACAAATAATGACCTTTGCTGGAACAATATGCACTTGGAAATTTTGAAAATATTGGAAAATGATCTGCTAGAGCTACAAATATTGGAGATGGTGAATGGAACGGGAAATGATAGCTAACTGTGAGAAGTATTGTTGAAATAGTCAATTGCCTCAGGAATTTATACACATTCCATTTTGAGTAGGTTGGTAGGGTACATTGAATGTTTTATTTAATAAATTGTGGGGAATGGGATCATAACATGCCAGCATGGACCTTCACCATGTGGATATTGCAGAAAAAATGAGCACAAATAGTACACAAGATGCCTGGGATAGTTGGAGTTGAAATCCCTACAACACAAAGGAGGATTTTTGTATGATGCGGAAAATGTTAGTTTGTGGGTTATAGCTGGCCTAAGAAAACTTGGGACATTTGGGATGTAGAAGATTGAAATACGTGCATTGAATGAGGCACAAAAAAAATAGGTCCGTGGGAAAATGAAGGTCGGGAAGTACTAGGAACATGTAGGACAGGGAAAGATGAAAACTCAACAAAACACAAGTATCAGATAAATCAGATCAAACTTGCACAATTAGTCCATGGGAAATTGGGAAATGAGTTATTTGAAGAACCAAAGTTTATGCAACACAAAGGATCCTTGTTCAATTTGGAGAAAATGGGGAATCGGGGAAAGGTGAGCCAAAATGAACAAGGGACATATGGGACATAAAGACCCAAAATACCCACAAACAAAGGAAAAGTCTTTGAAATCAAAATTCTAAGAAATAAATAACTATTGAAAACAACTCTATCTCTCTCTCTCTCAAAATTCACAAGGGAAAACAAAGATCCTGTAAGCGCCAATTGACCAAAAATTTTGAACGATAAGGCTAAAAATACACATATTTTTGAGCAAGTGACAACACATGTTGAATTACCACAAGTTTCCCAACCTTCCATTACTCGTGTTCCTCAACCAAATACTAAACTTATTGCATCCAAATCGTATACCCCTCCATAACAAAAGGAAGACAAAGGAATAAAGTCTTTGATCAGAAATTTAACAAATAAATTTATATCCCTAGAAAAATAGTAGGCCCAGTCCTATAGAAATGATCAAAATCAAGGGAAATCTTCAAATTAGGGATATCAACCATACAAAAACCAGCAATCTAATCAAATATATGCACAAAATCAGTAGAATAATTTATGGCAAGGTCAAAGTGATCCTCTTCTATTGGCAACAATCCCTCCTCCGTAAACACTTCCTACTCCCAATTCAATTCAGGCTTTAGTTCATGTGCAAAATAATATGGCATAAGAAACATAGTGGTGTATTTCATGTAATATATTGCATAACAAACTTGGTTACGAAAGGGAAAACCATATTCAAGCATACATGGTCCAAGGCTCTTCCAATCAACAGGAACCACTATTAGAGGCACCAAATCCAACTGCACAAGCAAGTCAAGAGACCAACAATGAGATTAACCTAATGTTCTTTGGAGCTGAAGACTTATGTGTAGTTAACCAAGTGGTAGGAATTCCTAAAATACCATCAGTCGGTGTTGCTGATAACACACAGTACAAGAAAAGGATGCTTGAGTCAAAATATTCACCCTCTATGGATCACACCAATGTTGTAGGAAAGGGAGAAAAAACTATGGTTAAAAAAATCAACCTCCTGAACTTCCTATCAAAGTCACAGATAAAGAGGTTGTTACCTAACTTAATTTTCCCAATCAAATGCCATGGAAAGAAAGAAGAGAGAATAGTATGCCACAAATGCAAAAGTACACGGGTCTTCCATTCAACATTGTAGAGAAAATGAATAAAACTAATGTCAACATCTCAATGTGGGATGCACTTACTATTCCATTTTAGCGTGATCTCCTATGTGAAGCCTTCAAGAAATTACCTCTAGTGGATCCATAATGCAAAAAACTCATGCCGCAGTTCATGTTTTTCAAGAGAGGGATGATCAACTAAGTAAAAACTATCAAAAACCCACCCTTTTACATGTCAATAATTATGAAACATTACCTATTTCACAACTGTATGATTGATTCAAGGGCTAGTACCTCTGTAATTCCTAAGAAAATTGTAGATATCCTAAGTCTCAAATATAGTCATGTGTTTAGGGGGGTCTTGCAACTTGATGGGTCAATTGTGAATGTCCTAGGCATAATAAAATATTTTGAGTTGACACTTCATGCCTACCTAAGCCTCACCATAACCCATTATATCTGATTTATTGATCTTCCTCCCATGTTTTCCATTTGCTTGTCTAGAGAGTTCATTTCTAAGGTACTCATCTATTTGTCTTCTGATTGGACTCACATGCTTTTGAGAACCAGATATGGTACAGGATTCACAATATAATATGAGCCCATCTTTTCCTACCATATTGATTCATATGACCCTTCCCCTATCTAATCATATTGCCTAATAAAATATAAGAATCAGTAAGGCTTAGCCTTTGATGAACAACATATTTCCCCTTTTATGTCTGATCTACTACTAGATGAATGGGCAGAGAGAGATCATAAGTTGGATCCTTATGATGAAGAGCTTAAAACCTTTGAAACTAGTCTAGTTACCTATTACATCCTCCAAGAAGAAATTTATTTTCCTGCGGCATTCAAGCAAGAAAAGGAAAATGTTTCTAGACTATGGCAGATGCTCTTTGATGGCTTTAGAAGAAGAACTAGAGATAGGGTGGGTGTTGTGCTAATTTTCCGAAGGGAAGAAACTTTATTCATTTCTCACAGATTGCAATTTTCATGCTCTAATAATGTGGTGGAATATGAAGCATTGGTGCATGGTTTGTTGATTACTGAGAAAAGGAAAATTAAAATGTTGTAGATCTTTGGAGACATTGAATTATTTATTCACCAAGTCTACAGGTAGGTGTTCTATAAATAAAAAATTGTTAAAGGCTTATAAACATAGAGTTTGGGATCTACTGGAAGGTTTTGATGCCATTAACCTACAATTTGTGCCTAGAAGTGTTAACAAGGATGTTGATCAGATGGAAGATCTTGGTTCTTAATTCTCACCCACTGAATATCTTGTTAAAGTTAATGGGAAACATATTGAAATGGTGATTAGGCCATTGATTCTAGAAAACTAGGCCTGCTGGCAAGTTTTTGACAATGATAAGCAAATTGTTCAAAATGAAGCTGAATTATCCTCAAGGATGCAATTTGACTTGCAAGAATTATATGGTGATCAAATCATTCAAATGAAAACAAATAAATTTCCAAAGGGACTAGTCACTCTAGAGTAGATCTTTAGCTCAAATGATGAGTTCAAAGGAGTGGAAAATAATATGGTGGCTAAGCAGGAAGATTTCCAACTGGTCACAATTGCACCTAGTAAATAAATTCTACTTGGGAAGGTATGTAATGAAAAGGAAAAGGAAACTTTTATCTCCTTATGCCAAAATTTTAGTGATGTATTCTCATGGGATTATGAAGATCTAAAATAATGTAATCCAGACATAGTCCAACACTCTATTGATCTTTACCCCAACATCAAGCCAACAAGACAAAGAAAAAGGCAAGTTAATCCCAAGATTGAGCCCCTCATGAGAAAATAATTGTCCAAACTTATTAAGGCTAGGAAAATTTTTTTATTAAGTATTCTACTTAGGTGGAAAATCTGGTCCTAGTCAGGAAGAAGAATGGTGAAATACGGCTCTACGTGGATTTCAGGGATTTAAACAGGGCTTCCCTCAAATATCATTACCCCTTTCCCTCCATGGAACAAATTTTGTAGACAATAGCAGGAGTTGAGAGGTTCTCCATGCTCAATGGCTATTCTAGTTTTAATCAGAACAAAGTGAAAGAAGAGGATCAATATAAAACCATGTTCACAACCAAATGGGGAATGTTTTATCAGAAGATTTCCTTTAGCTTATCAAATTTAGGTGTTACCTTCCAAAGAGCGATGAATATTGCTTTCAAAGGGTATATCAATCAATTCATATTGGTTTACCTAGATGACATTATTGTTTTCTCCAAGAAGAGCGTGGATCACATGAAGCACCTGGAGAAAGTAATTGAAAGATGCAGGGAGTTTGGTGTATCCGTTAATCCTAAGAAATGTAACTTTGCAGTCCCTAAAGGCAAGCTCTTGGGACATATTGTATCAAAGAAGGCATTTCCATTGATCTAGATATAATTTCAACTATAACGGCTCTTTCCTTTCTAGCTCACAAGAAGGCTCTGCAGTCATTCCTATGGAAAATCAACTTTGTTAAGTGCTTCATTCCTAACTTCATGGATTTGATAAGACCTATTACTCTCATGCTCAAGAAGGATGCAACATTCAAGTAGACTATGGAAGGGAAGGACATCTTTGAAAATATAAAACAATAAATGACTCAGGCCCCAACATTGGTTAATCTGGATTATACTAAGGATGTTATTCTTTATGCTCATGGGGCGGAATCTATGATAGATGGGGTCTTGACACAACTGAATGATCAAGCAATGGAGCAATCTATGGTATTTTAAATAAAAACACCAAAGAATTATGAGATCAAGTATAGTCACATTGAAAAACAGGTGTTTTCCATCATGTAAGCCTTGAAAAAATTAAAATTTATGATTGTTTCTAGCCACATAAAGGTTTTAGTATCACATTCCAACTTCAAAAACTTCATTATGGGAGAATAAATCAGTGAGAAATGAGTTGGTTGGATGAATAAAATCTTGGAATATGATGTGACCATTAAAGCTACAAAATTAGTAAGGGTAAGAGAACTTTGCGAGCAGTTGGCTCTAGATGATGTGGAATCTCAAGAGACCACCCTCATGAATCAAGTGCCCTCAAATGATGAGTTGCCATAATGGTGTTGAGCGGAAAGAGGATGAGAGAAATGTATTCAATGATTTCAGATGGATTGCTAATATGTCAAAGTTTTTGTCTACTAGTACATACCCTCTTGGTTCAAATAAAACAAAGAGAAGACATATTAGGATGCAATTTATTCCTTATGCATTGATTAACGGAATATCGTCCAAAATAAACATTGATGGAGTGTTACTCAAGTGCATTGAAGGTGAGTAATGTAGCAAGATCCTTATCTAGTTTCATGATAGTTTTTCTAGCAGACATTTATCTGCTAAAGATAGCCATGAATATCATAAAAACATGGTATTTTTGGTATGCATTGTTCGTAGATGCTCACAGATGGGTGAGGAAATGAAAAGGATGTGCACTCTTCACTAGAAATAAAAGAATAGCATCCCTAACATTTCATCTAATCTAGGAGGATCAACCATTTGCACAATGGGGTCTTTATTTCAATAGTATTATCAATCCACCATCTGGTGTGGGTCATAAACGGGCTCTCATGGTGACAGACTATTTTACCAGGTGGAATGAATTCATGCCATTAAAGGAAGCCACTAAATCAGTCTTCCTGGAAGTTTTTGAAGAAGTTGTTACAAGGTTTGACATCCCTAAGACTGTCACTTTTGATAATGCTAAAGCTTTTTTGGGATAAAATATTTCTAATTGGGCTTTGGGACTTGAGATTTATCTTAAAACTTCTCCGAATTATTACCCCTAAGGTAATGGATTGGTAGAGTACTAATAAGAACCTGATCAAAAACATGAAGAGGAAAATGGACATTAATCAAAGACAATGGCACACAAAGGTGAGAAGTGATCTATGGGCAGGTTGCATGGCTTGGGCTAAGTTTTGTAATTATTTTGCATCTTCCTCATGTATCATGATGATCTGTGCATGTTATTAAGAAGTAAAACATCTAGTTTTGTGGATCATTTCTGCCTTAGTTATTATTATCTTGTTAGAGTATTCATCCCCTTACTTTTGGTGTTATTACCTCTTTTAGAATAGTTTTTTGTTTTATGCATCTCCTTCTCACCGTAGTCCCTTAGAAAGTTAGAGTAGAGTTATATATTTGCATTTTAATTCCTATGAGTAATTTAGTATTAGGAGTAAGTAGAAGAAGTCAGCCTTTTCTAGAGGTCTATCTTAGTTCAAGTCCCACAACTTGGAGATAGTACTGTGTTTTATCAAATCTTTAATTTTCTATGATTTGAGAATTGGTGCATATTTAAGCACCAAAAAGTACTAAGTGCATAAATTTTTGTCGACACATAGCATGTTAGCATAGTTGCAAGTATTAATTCTTTATCATCAATGTGCATGGTTAATGTTTATTATTTAGTTTAGAATATTCATCTTGTAAAATTATTTAACTTGTTTATAATTCACTACTTCTTACACAAATAATTAGGAAACAATTAAAACAAAAATTAGAGAAGGTGTTTTATAGCCAAAATTTGATCATCACATAATTAAAGAGGATTATGCATACAGATGAAGTTATGAAGGAAAAGCAACCAAGGAAGTAACAAAAATAAGATTAAGAAACAATGTGGGTTGGTTTAGAGTCTAAAAATCCTACATATAACTATGAGGATTATAATGAAGATGCATTGAAGGAATAATAACTTGGAACCCTTATGTAGAGAATATTATAATGAATGCACAAAATGTTTGTATAGGTATATCTAATGCAGAGGGGATCACAAAATCTTGTCCTTGAATAAAATAAGTTAAACTTGAATGATAACTAATCCTACAAGTTCACTACAAGTTTTATCATGCCAATTCTTGAAAGCAATGACTACTTATAACTGGAAAATTCTTAACACTAAAAACCAGTATATACTCAAAACTTTTTCTATCCTTTAGTCTCTTTGATTCCAAATTCTTATTTCTTTTATATGTTTTACACCTTGCATTCTATGCACTAGATGACTTCTTAGAAGTATGAATAATTTCTTAAACTATACTCGTCTTAGCTCTCCCTTTAATATATTCCCTTCGTTACTTTCACTTCATCATTCCTTATCTATTATTTAGTAGCCTCTACTCTGCTCATGTACCCTTAACTCATGAAGATATAAGGTTCTTCTATACTCTGTCATTTTTGAACTACTGCATCAAGCTTGTCACTATGTATCCTTACTTAACCACTGTCACATCCACTAAAATAGAGTGTTAATCAATAATAAACTCAGTTTTTAGGCATCAACCAACATATATACATCAATAATATCCCATAACTAACTTGCAAATTTTCAAAAGATCATAAAAAATATTAGGACTATCTTGAGACTACAAGGCTTAGACCATTAATGTTTATCTTGTTTTCAAGATAAATTTTCTAGATATTTTTTTATCAATCCAACCTTAAAATAACATGATTTCATGCCTACAAGTATTTTTCCATTCTTGTAAACATAAATGACTTACGAAACCCTATTTTAGTTTGACTACCCAACCTTTCTTCCTTCTATCCTTGATTTTATACAAGCCTTATTGTTGGGAGAGATCCATTAGGTTTCTAGTAAAATTATACACCTTTTATGATACCCTTTATGGGATTGTAACTCTACACAAATTTCATTCTCTATCTCCAACTGGAAGGTAATCAAACTGTTTGGTTTAGGTCTTAATTAGGTTTATAAGGGCCTAAACACAGGGTTATATTGAATGAAAAACTTTACATGTGTAAAATGTCTCACCAGGACCCAAAATATTCTTGGACATGTATAATAAGTCTATCAGAACCTAGAGATGAACTTTCAAACCATGGAACAATATTAAGCTCAAGAAAACACAAAATGTCTCTTTAACCCTAAGAAGGGTTTTGCGTAGACCTGAGTAGGATAAAGTTTAAGTTTTTAGGGTAATTTTCAAATTGAAAGCTTAAAAATGCATGATAAATCCTATATGAATATGAGACACACTCAGGAACGTGTCTTAGGGTTGAAATTCCCTTATAGTGTCTAAAATGGAAATTTACCAGTTAATAAATGGAGAGAGATTAACTTTCACAATTTGGGTTCTCTAAGATTGGATTATTACTCTTGTTCCCAACATCAAAGAGTGTTCACTCATGTGAAATGGATTACCCATAGCATCTTTAATTACTTTCCACTCAAAAACTAAAGGTATCTTACTTGGAAATTGTTCTTTCTTCACAAAATATATCCAAACTCTATTACACAATCTGTCGTACATAGATTCTCCATGAAAGAAGTCTTCTTATTATATAAATCCTTCTCAACTAAATAAACACCTTTATACAAAGTTCTCATTACCTTTACCATTTCCTTCTAAGGTATGTTATTTCATGATTATCCCTTGCTCTTCTCATATAACCAAACACGGACCTACTAAATGAATTTATTTAACAACCTTAAGTATCTATATGATATGAAATTGCTACAAATTCTTCCACATTGTACTTCTAATAATTATGACTCATAAATCCTTTGTCCTTTCTTGAAACCCATGTACATGCATTATATATATATATATATATATATATATATATATATATAGGACTGCTTTGTAAATGGTCCAAGAGATGTTCTAGGATATATATATATATCCTAGAACATCTCTTGGACCATTTACAAAGCAGTCCTATAATATACACTTCAATAAATAAGGATTATCATTTCCTTTACTAAGAAAATGTTATATACTTTTCTAGGATCAAGAATCTCCTTATTCATTAACGTTATAAAACCAAATCCTACAATACCATCATTAATGTGTAATCTTAGTCTATAACAATGAGTTGATGTATCAAAATCCTTCACTTATCTGTATTCTATGATCATCCTAATTACATATAAATTTCTTCTTAGCCTGCTTAGATCTTCCACACCTGTCTTCCATCTCTATCCACTTGTTCTTACGCTAACTATCTCCTCTATTCGAATTCAACTCTTTTTGACCTAGAATAGAGGTAGTTACGACAAGTTCAACTAACCTCACTATAGTAAAGACTAACCCAAGCATATGAAACCCTATCTACAAGGACTAAAACATGTAATTTACATCATATATGGTTATTGATGATCCATTTACATAATTCATGCTTCCTGACCTAACCCCTAAACCCTTATAGAAAACTAGAAAATTCAAATATTTAAATGGTTTGTTTTGGAGGGAAACTCTAAAATCACCCTATTACAAATAAGAAAGGACCCAAGTAGGCTAAGATCCATCTAAAAACACCTAAATTAACCACCTATACCTATTTCAACCAAAAAAGTAAATGAAAACAAAAAGTTAATATTTACAAGTAAATGATGCTTCTGCATCAATATCCCACCTAACTTTCACTCTATTATATTACTTTTAGCAAGGGATGGTGACGATCCCAAGACATTTTTCCAACCTCTTACTTCAAAGGAGAGTAATCCTTGAATCTTGGGAAAAATCCACTGAGTATATTGAGTCTATGGACAAAATATATATTTGAGATATGGTAAAGCTACCTCCTAGAAGAGAACCTATGTGTTATAAGTGGGTTTTCAAGAAGTATAATACAGAAGGTAAATTGGATAAGTACAAGGCTCACCCAATTGCAAAGGGATTCTCACAAGTCAAAGAGATTAACATTATTGATATATTTTCTCCTACTATGGAACTGATGATCTTGAAATAGTTCAAATGGATGTTAGAACAATGTTTCAACATGGAGAGCATGAAGAAGAAATATATATGTTATAACCAAAATGTTTCATATTCAAGGGGAAAGAGGACTTGATTTTCTACCTAATAATTACTTTTTTGGATTGAAATAACCACCAAGTATGTGAAATAAAAATGTTGATGAATTTGTGAGAAAATTTGGCATTGCATTTGGTAAGGCATATTTTAAGGGGAAAACTTTAGTCGTCATAGCTCTCTATGTCGATGACATGTTGTTGATTAGAAACTACAAGATAATGATAATTTAAGTAGATAAATTCTTAGTTGTCTCAATACTTTGACATGAAATATTTGGGTGCTACAAATTTCATTTTATGAATGGAAATAAACAAAATCATGCAAATAAGAAACTATGGGTGCACTAGAGAGAAATATGTTGATGATCTAGATTGAGGTGCAACCCGATGGACAACACACTAACGATGGTGTTTAATGTGTTATAAAATTAAATTAAAAATTAAAGAGATCCAAAAAACTACTTTAATTAAAATTCTAAATGTATACAAACTGGAAAACTTCATAAGAGATGTGTATGCCCGGAGATATATCTCTTTATTCAAAACAAGTTGTTTTATAGCTATACAATGGAGAATTTGAAAAAATGCTAAAATAGGATATAAAGAGTTACAAAGGGGAACCAAAAGGTCATCATACATGGATACTATTTGTATCCACCTTAGGTATGGATTCAAAAAGATAGACATCCAAAAAAATTCAAATTGATCCTATTATTACTATTATTATATTTAGTGTTATTTGGTTGGGTCATATCTCATAGCTCGTTGACCCATTTTGTGAAGTGTAGGATCCATTGAAAAGATGATGAAAAATAACTTGAAAATTTTACTAAGACAATAGCACTTTGGTTATAATTGTATAGTTCGAAGCCCAAAAATACTCTTAAGACCCCCTAAAAATGTAAAAATATAAAAAAATGCAAAAAATAGAGTTTCAAAAATCCTATTCTTGATCAATTGAGATAGTATTGGAAGGGTTCAATATTCATGATATAAAACAAATGATCACAACCTTTCGTAATTATCCAATAAAATATCATTCACATAATGTTAATATACACAAAAGGAGTTTGGAGTGCATAACTTAGCTTTTATATTCAAGTATGGGAGGAGCTTGATGTATGTGTAGACACCAAAATTTGGTTCACTTGTTCCCTCATCTCACGTTATCTTGCTCACTTCATCCTTCGTCATGCATTGTGCACTGTTCACAACCATATCCTATTCAGAATCCCATTTCCCTCCTAAATTGAATTTATTTCCCTTAGTTTCCTATTTACCTATCTTAAATCTATCCCATCCCATCATTATTTTATTTCTCATTATTAATCCCATAATCACATTTAATTATCCCTAAACACATCTTATCACCTTAATTACATCCCTAAAAACCTCTCATTTATCCTTCCCTAGAACTTATCACCTATATGCATTTAATGTTTTCAACCATCTAACCACTCTTACTTATCCCTATGTAACCCTAATCCATCTAAATCAACTCGAAACCCTAACTTAACCCCAATAGGGCCTCATCATCTTGAGTTGTGCATCATCCCCATTAGTCAAATCAATGGTCCTCCGTAGTCATACGATGACCCTATCGGATCAGTGGTGACAACACTATAAATGCATCACTCCTCCTCCTCCTCAAAGAAGATGAAACTTTGGAGATTTGAATTCCATTAAGCTTTTGCATATTTATTTTTTTCTTGTGATTTACCATAAACATCTTGAAGTCATCTTGGAGCCCTTGGTTATCATTTTTAGATATCCGAAACTTGGAGATTGTTTAGAGACCTAGTTTGTTTCATAATTTATTTATCACCTCTTTTGCAAGACCATTCATCCATCTTGAATATCTGTCATCATATCAGCCACCCTTCACTACTTTCATATAGCTCCATTTGCCACTCTATTAATCATCCATCAAACCCTAATTTCAGCCTCGGTCAACATCAATTCTGACCTAGTCACCATTGACCCATGATCTTTCGTCAATTCCTTATCTTACATTATGTCCCCTCTTCCATCTATTTCTTAGCCTCTGTAGCAATACCCAAATCTTTCAGATCCCACAACCTTTCTATTTTTCTTGTCTGACATCCCAATAGGATCTCACTTTCTTGTCCTAGTGCGTCATCGATTATCCTATTGTATTCATCAACCCGATCATGCGTTGACTAAATCTCTCACCCTAATGCAAATTTTCCTGGGGGTTATTTCTAGTTCTTGTGTTTCTATACCAAATCCAGGACATCTTCAACATCCAAGAATCAGTTCCAGATCTGATGTCTTCCCATATTTTAATCTCTCTCTGTTATAGTCGTCATCGACTGTCTTCGGTTGCACTATAAACCATGTATGGTTTGCATCATTTTATCTCAATTTACCATTATCAAATATATTTTTGTTAGCACATCTCTACATTTATGCTCTTCTTATTTCTTGAATGTTATCTATTTTTCATTTTTGATCAATATTTTTTTTAAAGCAAAGTGGGTTGACATCCTCCCTAGGAAGTTCATCACTTATCGGGACTGACATTGTCAGACATTGTCAGGAATCCCACCATATCATCTACCAATATCTGTCTTTTGTAGTTGTCCCTTTGTGTTATGCAGGTCTAACAAGCTCACCGTGGAAAGGATTTGTACACCCATCCTTCATCTTCATCATCATCACATATTGGAGATAGACATAAAGCCATCCCATATTTTGGAGTTTCTTGTTTTCTTTCATACCATTTCATTGACATTAGAATAGGAGCAGAAAATTCATCAACCATTCTAGCACACCCAGTGTGACCCTACCTTCTTCTTTGTTGAGTTCCTTAATTATTTTTATTTTCTATTCATATATTCTATTTTCCTCTTTCCACTAACTCTGTAGGTTAGAGTTCTCGTCACTTGTGTGCTCAGGGTTTTTCTTGCTTGCTCAACAACACATATACGTAATTTGAAAAAAAATAAAAAATTGTTATCCAGGTATTCTTCTTTTTTATCCTTATTTTCTATTTTTTTCATCATTCTTCCCTCTCTTTGTCTTTTTGTCCTCATCGAACATCACATTTGGGATTTGTATATAAAATGAACACTTTTGCATGTTTTCTTGATCACACACCTTAATTAGGAGGTAAATATCTTGCATTCACATTTACTTCACACATAAAAAAACCACACACACCAATCTACACATCTAAACACTTCCTACTAGGTGAAGCTATTGGGATTTAATCACCCAATAAGGAAACCTCGTTGTTCTAGTTGTGTAACATTTTTTTTACTATTGGTATTTCAGTTGAGTTCCTGACACCCTTATCGCTACAATGCATGGAGTGCGGGGATAGGCCCCTATATCAAACTACATACCAATAGTCATCACAGATTCGTGCCTCACATACCTTTGGGTATATTGAGGACTCCATCCTTAAACATACCTAAAACCATCCATAGATTGGATATTTCTTTAGGTTCCCTTTGAGCCTCTTTCCCTCTTCACATTTCTATCAATAAAAAAGATAAAAGAATTTTTTTTTCTTAACTTGCTTGTTTCATTAGTAGTTTGCAGAGACATTTTTTTGTTTGTTTCATGCCCATTATCACTTGTTCCCAAGCTAAAAAAATGGAAAAATCAACCTCTTATAGTGAAATCCCCATCTCAAACAACCCCTCACAACAAACATATGCACTTTATCTTGTTTCCTCTACACCCTTGATCTCTTAATCTTTGGTCTCCCAACCCATTATTTCTACAATTCCTCCTCATGAGCCTCATATGATTCAAACCAATCCCCATATAGAAACCAATCCCTTTGTCTACCATCACTTCATTATCTCTAGACCAGCCACACCTCTTTCCTCAGGAACATTTTGACCTCCCATTATCCCTCACAGATGCTTGGAGTTTCAGGAACTCCTTAATGCTAACCCTGTCACCCTCCATGACTACTTAGCTTGTAAATAAAAAAATATTGTTATCAATGGACCCCCTCTTCAACAAATTTATACTTATCCCCCACAATCTAAGTCCATTGAATTTCTCACTTCCCAACTTGTGGTCTTTTTCCCCAGGGCCATGAATGAGTTGGTGTTAGCCCAAAAAGAACATGTCCCGCATGAATATTATACCATGGTTCCCTAAACCCATCATTCCACACAATTGGTGGTTCCTATCCCACTTAATTTACCTTGTATCAATACCATCCCTATATATTCCATCCCTATTCCCTCCTCATCTGTCATTATCATCAATGCTCCTACCCAAACTCTTCAATATTTCAACATACCTCCTCCACCACCTGAGAAACACATTCAAAGTTTGGCTCCCCTCTTCACATCTCCAAGTCCATACCAATATTGTTACCTCACATCACACCCCATGCTTCATAGTTGACTTAGGATGATCAATCTCCACTCCAAAGTGTCTTTTGACATATGTTTCCCAATCAACCCCTTAAAACATCCCAACCCACCTCATGCACATATCTCAACTCACCCTACACAAACCCAATCCAATCCCCCATCACTCAACAAAAACCTTATGAATCTTACCCACCCTGATTACATCCCTTCACAACATCCTATTTTGCAACCCATCTAATCCAAAAATTTAAATTATGTTCCTCCATATCAACAACCCTGACAAACTCCTAATTATCCTCAACATTACTAATATTATCCACAACCCAATCCATTTACCTCTTACAATCCATAACCACATCAATCATCTCATCATCCTTACACATCCAATGATCCCATACAATCCTTGTTGAGTAGAATGGCTAGCCTAGAGGCTGTTACCTTGGGCTCCAAGAGCACATTCACCTATGATAAAATTTGTAATAAAACTATCAATCCATCTGTACCTGTTAAGCCATATCCTCTACATTAGGATCTTCCTAAATTTTCTAAATTCAATAGCAAGGAAAATCCCCAAAAAATATTTATTCCTTTAGGTACTCGTGTTATCTTATTTCCCATTATTAAGATATTATGCTTCAAACCTTCCCTATATCATTGGTCGAACCTGCCCTAGATTGGTACAGTGGCATCCATCAATATTCCCTCTTCTCCTTTACTCAACTTGTGTAACTTTTCATTGAACACTTCTCCATCAATATAGCACGTAAAATAACCATCGTGGACCTCTATGCCACCAAACACATTATCCACCCTTCATATTTAGTCTTTCCAAAACTTCAAGTAATATTTTCCATGGCCCATAAATTAGAATTACGCACCCTTGAGCTAGGCCATGTTAATTGTAATCACTTATTTTCACCAAATTCTTGGGTGTGTTGGCAGCTCATTCTAACAGATCTGAACGCTCACTCAAAATGCAAAAAACTACCAGGTCCCTCCTTTTTACTAGCTTGTCAAGATGTTTGCATGCATGTTCATGATTACCATTACCCAAGCATACATTCAAATGTAGATCATTACAAATATCATAAGGAAACACGTGTAATAAGGAAACATAATATATCAAACCATTACTAAGATCAATTACACTATATTATCACCATACTCAGATACGTTAATAACCAGAATCTAGCCACAATGATCCATTAATAACTGAAAGTATTACATAGTAGAAGTTAAATACATAACAATAGTGACCACAGAGTCATGTGCACTAGAACATCAAAGTAACATAATTCTATTACATCAAAAATATCTAATACATGTTGTCTAAAACTTATGAATATCACCTAATATATAGGGGTGGGGAATTTCCCTTCACCACATCTCAAAATAAACTGAATGCTTAAAATATCCATGCGTACATCAATAAAGTAGTGCATGTTTTTCTATCGATCCTAATAATAGATTAATCTATAAATAAACTATACTTTAATCCTATTATTAGCTCAAACTATGCATGACCTTTGATCTCCACTTTAGTGGAAAAAATATCTTTCTTATCCATGAATTCTTCTTGATTTTATCTTTACTTAGGCCACATTCCAACTGATTTTCCTATTTTTAGCCTATGACATGTAAAATTGGCTAAGTCCTGGAACTTGTCTTTCTCGAGCATGACCCTTCTGTGTGCTACTTCTCTAGACCTTGTGCACATTCACATGCCCCACTTGCGTGCCCCACTATTACGCGTGATCTTTTGAAACTTAGTCAATTTCTCTAACCCAACATTAAGTTTCGCTCTAACAAACCTAGGAATGAAGTCACCAAATCATTCACCTATAACAAAAAATACAAGAATGTAGAAAACTGCATTGTCATCAAAACTTCCTCAGCTCTACATCTCATGTTGAGCCTCTACAAAGATATCCGCGACTAACCCTAACTATACTCCTCTTGGTGAATCATACAGCTCTATCTTTGACAACCTCATAGTTTCATACCTCATCCAACTTCCTCACATCCATATTTTTGATGACTCACATCCCAAACCCACATGGTACTATTAATACCATTATTGCAAGCATCATCAATTTTATGACCATGATATCGAGAAATTATGTACGTTTAAGGACTTAGTGTAACGACTTATCGATTGTGGGCACCTTCAATTAGACAATCCAAATGCTCCTCCTAATCAACCATTAGATGTATTTAAGCAACAACTTCTGAATCATCCACACAAAAACAAAACCATTCCTCTCATGTCTCAAGTTCCTAATGCCCATAAAATCAACACTTTAAGCCGGGATTCAACATCACCACCCACATCTACCTTTATACCTACATTTATACACTCCTCTACTTCAATATCTACACCCACACTTATATCTACATCTATAGTTATACTCACATCTACAACCATATCCATACACACGTATATTTCTATACCTACATCTACGCCTACCTCTACATCCACATCTACATCTATATCTACTTTTATACCCACATCTGTATCTGTGTCTATATTTGAATCCATGACCACATCTATATTGTCTCTTGAAACCTCTACCAAACAAAAATATCCTCCCGATTTTGTTGCAAATGATGTCTCAATCCCATCCTCATCTTCAACAAGTCAAATTTCTATATCAATGCTTATCAATTCCACACAACCCAAAATCTTTCCTATTTCTATCCATGATCCTACTCAAGAATAATCCCCATATTCGACCACCAAATCTACAACACATACCACATCCAAAATATCTAATCCTACCTCCAAATAAGACTCCACCATTGAAATAATTTTGATCCCTATCAAGGGTAAATATCCATGAAAAACATCCAAGATCCTTGATGACCCCATCTAAAAATCTCTTACTCATCCACACAAGAAGTTAGAGCTTCCCCCTTTGAAGCCCCATCAATTCAAGAAACCCAATGTCCAACTGTCCATCTTAGGACCTGTTGACCAATTTCAGTCACCATCAAAAGGGGCTACTCCAAAAAAAATTGTTGTTTGGTTTTGAACAGAATTAGAATGTCATGCATCAAATTAGTAGCTGAAAGTTTTGTTCTAATGTAACACCCTTGACAGTTGTTATTTTCCTCCTTTACATTTCAAGTGTTGAAATTTGATTTTCCTTATAAAAATATGTTCTTTTGAATATTGGATATCATGCTTGATATGGATAAATCATTTTATGTTCTTAATATCCTTTGACTAAATTGGAATGGCTTCCTTAAATCCATTTTTCATTTCTTGTAGGTGGGTTGCAATTTGGTTTAAGAATTGTAAACTTATCTACTAATCTGACTCATCCTTGGATCAATTTTAGTGATCCAAGGAATGTTTTAAAATCTGTTTTGTTGAATGAATGGTAAAATCAGCATTCCAGGAATTAATAAAACATATGAATGAACTTTGATGGTTACAAGTTCTTTGATTGTTGTCCGTGGATCTTTTCAATTCGAATGTGACATGACAATGTTGTCACAAAATAACTATAGCCTATTCATGACATAGGAAAAGATCTAGGATCCTAAGAAGGACTATCCTACGGAATCCTAGCATAGGTAAAAATATTTACTACCTAAACTATGTTACGTAACAAAATTCCTATTTTAACCTAAAGCTTCCTATTCTGCTTTGATTTGGTTGATTGGCATCCTAACCTAAGATTGGTGCTAAGGAATTTGGAAAGGTTTCTAGGTTATAAAAAATTTACCTAGAACCTAATACTACAAGGTTATATTATGATCTAACCTAATGCCTAAAACTATAGTGCTGTAAATTAATCTAACCTATGTGAAAACTACCTTAGGCTATGTGCTAAGACCTATTGTGGTAATTGTTGTTTGGATTATAACCTAAGGTATATATAAACTACAAACTACCTAAGGTCTAACCTAAGTAATATGATCTACCCTAAACTAATGGATTTGAATGGGGAATTAGGTGTTCACATACATTGTAGGTGACGATTCCAAGGCATTAAATTTTTTGATAAGGTTTTAATTGCATGGAGGTACTGCCAGCTTTGGCAGGGGTTAGTGAACTTGGTGGAGGCTTAGGTGGAGACTTTACTAAAATGGAATTCTTAGTTAAATTTGATTTGACATTCACCAAACTTGGAAGGTGGTGGAAAGGGAAGGTAGGCGGGAAAATCGAAATAAATGGAATTTACTATTTTTGGGTTTTGTGCTCGAACCATTTTGGAAAGCATGCAAACTAGTTTGTATGGGGTCATTTCACTTTGCATACCCCACAATTTTTTCTCTACACGCTCACTGGTTTTTTGAACCAGCAGATTGAACTGCACTTAATGGGTATTTTTGAGGTTTTAAACCTATTTTTAGTTCGTGGAATATATAGGAGGCATTGTGGAAAAAGAACATTTTTAGTTAATTTTTCGTGGAGAAGGGGAGAAGTTTTGAGTTCGACTGGAAGTTCTTTTCGATTGCACAAAACTGCTATTAAGCATGATAGGCTCTAAACTTTAAGATCTCTTGCTTTCCTATAAATGTCTCATTAAAACAAGTCTACTCTTTTGAGATTCTTGGTTTTCATATTATATCTGGTTAATAGCTTGTTGGGTTTATTAAATCTTATTATTCTATTTTTTTTTAATCTTTGGTAAATGATGTTCTATTTGGAAACTTACCATATATAGTTCTTTAAAAAAATAAATGCATGCAAAATAATTTTTTGTTCTTGACTATGCATTTTGGAACTGGAAATGGAATTGATCTGTTAAGATAACCACCATTTCTATTTGTAGGGTTCAATGTTTGGGGAAAAATTGAATTCTATTGGAAATTCAGATGAGCTAGTTTGGCGTAGACTAGAGCCTGTATACGGGTTTTTTTTAACTTGTGTTGAGCTTGTGTTTTTTTGAAATTTTATTTTGAGCTCGTCCTTGATTTGGAACTTAGTTCAGGATTTGTGTTTATTGAGAACTCTTCCTTGTTGCTCTGAATCGTGTTGTAATTTTGTATCTTAGTTCTTGTGGTAATCTGAACTGCTACTGTCAGCTCATAAGGTACACAATATTTAAATGTTAATACTCATTTTTGGGCTCGAACTTTGGGTGAAACTCAAGTTCCTTTGAGAGATAATATTGGGCTATGTACCTGTGTTTTGCATTATTTTCAAATTTGGAATAGTTACTGTAGATTAGTAACTACAAATCACTCGTATTTGTTACTTCTGTGGACTCTGTACTCTGTGGGAATTCCTAGTTCTACTTGAGCTAGTATTTGGACTTCGTGTTTTCATATAAATCAGTGCAAGAGCTTCTTGTTGTTCTGAACTAGAGTTTGGAGACCTAGGTAGCTCTGAACTGTTGTTAGAAGTTTGTATTTTATTCTGAACACGTAAATTATTACTCGTGTCTTCCTAAACTGTTGTTAGAGAACTTTTGTTCTTAGGGATCTTGATTTTTATACTTGTAATGACCTGTACTATTTTTGTAAATGACTTAGAGCATGGGTTTTTATCTAGTGATCATTTTTACTATTAATGCAAGATTATAATGTACATGGCACTCACTTTTTTTTATTTATATGGACTTTGAACTTTGGGGGAAACCTTATTTCCATTGAGTTAGTATTTAGACTTCGCGTTTTGATTTGAACTCATGTAGGAGTCACTTGTTGTGTTGAACCAGTGTTGGAATCTCGAGTAACTAAGAACTGTTAATGAAGCCGCACATGACTCTGTATTTGTGCCTTACTATTGTGGTATTTTGAATTGTTAACAGAAATTCATAATTTTACCCGTACTCTTTTTTTGTGACTGTTCGCTTCTGAACTGTCTTTGGAAACTCGTGTTTCATTTTTAAAAAGGGAAGTAGACCTATTTTTTTGAGTATGAACTGGTTTTGGATATGTGTATCTCATACCGCCCCATACTAAGATACTATGCACAATTGAGCTCATGTTGATTTTTTGTAATTTGATCCTATACATGAAATCTAGTACATAGTGTTTGGAAATAAGTAACAGGAGCGATGCGAAGGTTCTATTCTAATATGTTGAGTTTTCTTGTTATTGATTTAACTTAGATGGAAAATTGTAGTATGTTTCCTTCTTACCATGAAGAGGATCATATACCTTCCCTTGGGAGCTCATGTGTGAATTTATTTACCTGTTAAAAAAAAGTGGGAAATTAATGTTATGTATAGCGAAGGATTTAATGATTGAATATTATCCGGAAAAGTTATTTTTCTTTAAAATATGGAATAAGATCTTTTGATTTAAATTTTTTATTAATAATTTCTCTTGTATTAAAGAAATTTCTAAGTTAAACAATCTTCTTGTACACCTCATTGTCTTAAATGATGTAAAAATAGATTGGTTAATTTGTCTTGTTAAACAGAACAAATTAACTGAATGATTAAATGTTTGATCCTGTTAACCTCCTTGGATTTGCATACGATTTTTTTTTGTTGAATATCTTAAACATGAATTTCAAGGTAGAGGTCCTTCAACAAATTATAGTTAGAATCATGCTATGGACCTGTTTTTGCTTTATGGATGTTATGTGTTTTGGCATAATGGAAATGGTCTCTCTTCTTCTTTGCTTGTAAGATAGATGAAACATCCTAACATGAACCATGTAGTAAACACTTCTTTTTCTTATGGTAGAGACAAGCGTTTTACTCTATTATGGAAGAATTGGGAAAAAACGAGATGATGTGATCAATTTTTTGTTAAAGCAAACTTATAGGATCAATTAACTGTAATTTGTAAGACATATATTATAGATTATATTTTGTCCTTTATTTTTTGGAAGTGTAATTGTTTTATTAATATGTACTTTCTTTTCCGTGGATTTTGATTTATTGATTTTATCATTGTTGGTCCAAAAAATCTGGTGGGTGGACAGATCTATGAATAGACGAGCCAACAGTGTGCAGGGCATAGCCCCTCTTTGAGTCAGTAAAGTGAAACTGGTTTATTGTTATTCTACCAGCAAGAATATGTGCAAGTCTTACAATATTCTTCCTTCAAGGGTTTTGGATCTCATCCTAGTAGAGGTGTTTCCAACTGTGAAAGGAAAGGAGAGAAGGGAAAGAATGAAGACAAGATAGATCTGAAAGGAGAAAAGAAATGAATTCCAAATCAGAAAGATCAGAAGGTCTATGTTTTGGGATTGGTAATAAATGGAGCCAAACCTACTTGCATAGACGAACAAAGCAATAATGATGAAAAAATGACAAAGAATTAGAAGTAGATTCAACAAAATAAACATGTAGATCTAACATAAGAAAGTTATGATGCATAACACAGGTATTTAGCACAAAGTCTCAATATTGTATTAATATTTTCCTCTGTTACAAAAGTACAAAGCCTTTTATCCTTACTTCTATTTTTTATCTAAAAAGTGTCCACCCACCTTGAATACAACAAGTATTCAAGTATATATAGAAGAAGGAGAAGAGAGAAGGAAAAAAGAAACCAACAACTAATTACAAAATATCTAAAAGTCAATGTTGACTTTGGGTAACTTGGTGGATGACAACATACTCTTAGATATTTACAAAAAGGAAGCCAAGAGGAAGAAGGCTATTCATCATCGTCTCACAGCTAAAAGGGGGTATCTTGCTTCTGCTATTGTTTGGGAGAGGTGATGTGGAATTGGGTCTGATATTCCATGAATTTACTGACCATCGGCTGAATTTGATCCTAACCAGGATCCTTTGTATGATCACCGATGGCCTCACAAGTCTCCCCGCTCATCTCTGAGATTTTTCAGGGAGCTTGAAATATTCATTACTTGCCTCCATCAGGTACCCCACAAAATCACAGCAAGCTAGAAGGTTATTGATGCATTCAGTTTCAAAAGTGGCTTCTGGCCCTAACCCTTCCAAGACGATCTCTTTAAAGATCTGAATAGTTTCATCTACCTTCCTCAAGGAGAAAGAAGGAGTGAGCAAGCCTAGAGACATTCTTAGAAAAAATTTTCTCCATTTGATGCATTGCATCCAGGGCTTCCTCCTTGACCTTGTCAATCTTCTCAAGGACGAATTCCATTTGATCGACCCGGTAGTCCAACGCAACAAGGATTTTGCTGGGTACCCCGGGGCGATCGAAAATTCCAAATTTTACCAAATCATCGACTGAGCAGTCAAGAGTTTTCTAGAACATCTCGTGTTGCAACCTAACATGGTCCAAATCTTCAAAGATAGGTCTCGTAATCACCTGGAGATCTTTGTTCAATAGACTAATGTTCTGATACAACTCGGTGAACTTAACAATTACATCTTCATTGTCTTTGAGGATGTGATCTCTCCAAGCAGAAACTGCCATACCTTGTTCAGCAATTTTGGTGTATTCATTTATCTTATCCTGGCTTAGGACCTCAGGAGTTTCGGTGGCAGTTGTAGGAGGTGCACTGCCCATTTTCTGTAAGGCATGCAGAAGATGTTTGTTCTGCTCTTTTAATAGCCTCTTCTCTTCCTTTGCTTCTTAGAGCTTCTTGCAATGGGCATCCACTAAAGATAGATCCTCTCCTTGAAGTCTTTCAGAAGACATTCCCATTATGACCTACGTCACTGTATAATCTGTAGGAGACAGATCATTTTTATCCTTTAAAGGATCGAGATACGTAATCTCCATCACTCTTTCTACCGATGCACTCTGAGAGAAGTGAGTTATTAGCTTTTTCTTCTTAGCCCCCTTTGCTAGGATGACGGACAAGTCCTTTGGTGTAATAGGGACTTTCCTCTTATGTTGGCTTAGGTGTTGAGAAAGCCATGCTATACCTAAGGGAGCGGGACCAGTGGTGGAAGAGGGAGAAGCTATAGTGGATGAGGGGAAATGCATAGAGACACTTGGTGGCGGCATTGAGAGAGAGGCCAAGAAAGTGCTCATGGGAGGGGGAGATACTACAGGTGAGGTAGTCACGGGAATGGAAGGGAGATAAGAGATGAGAGAAGAAATAGTGGGGGACAGCTCCATGAGAGAAGAGAAGATGAAGGATGAGGAAGGGGGAACAGTAGAAGAAGGGGGAGAGGATACGGACAAAGGAATGGTTACTTGAGTCACCTGAGAAGGGGGAGAAGGGACGGTGGGAACCTCCATGGTTTTGGTAGTGGAAACATCCTAAATGGATGTGCCCATTAGAACACTCTCCACCACTTCTTTCTTCGGGGATGCCAAAGTTACAACTTGTTCCTGTGCGGTGGAAGGAGGACTTTCAGGAGCTTCTTCTTGAGTGGAGCTCGATTCTCCCTCTTTATCCTTGCCTTTTCTCTTTGGCAGATGTTTCGACCTGACAGGTGCGTTGCCCAAAGGGGACGTGGTGAAATCTACTCTGAGGTAGATAAGGCCATTCATTTTGCACCAGTGTTCTGTCCGCCACAATGTTTCTTTAACCCTTACCTCAATGGTCTGAGGTGCCTTTGTTATATCTATTTCAGCAAATGGCCAGCTGTCCCCATCTGTGTCTAGATACACCTGATCAACTTCTTGATCGGTAGTTTGATAACATTTTGGAACAATGACTACACCGTACTAAATAATCTCTACTAGGGCCAGGTGAGAGTGATCTTTTCTTTTGAGTTTTAAGTCATGATACAGGTCGATGTAGATATCCTCGATTTGTGGAATGTGGATTGGATCGTGTTTTTCCTTAGGGGGTAATTTCTTGGATCAAAGGTGGGCCTTGCCGGGAAATTGTGCTTAAGATTGAGCAGTTCTAGCTCTGCGAACATTTCTCGGGCTTTGTGGTGGGAAATTCAAGTGTACCTACCCACTGTAAGTGGGAAAGGAGTTCCACCCTTCTTTCTCTTCAAACACTTCTCATGGTATGTTATGAGATGTCTGGACAGCTCCAACAGGATCATATTAGGGCCAGCATACCTTGGTAATTTAGTGGGCTCCCCCAAGAAGTTGGACACTCTGAGATAGGTGAAGGTGGGGAATTCGGTAAATAGTGATCCCCACTTCTCAGTCATTGTAACTATGCTCTTGGTCATCTAACCATGAGTCATATTTGGCCTCAAAAGGTAGACAATGCCGTAGAAGAAAGCATCATTGATCTTGGTAAAATGTGAGATGTTAGTTTCTAGTTTTAGCTCTGGTTAGTATTCCTATATCTTCACCTGAGGCCAAACTCTACATCGACTCAGTGTTGGATAATCTCTCTATGAGGCTGCACTGTAGACTACGTAGGAGTTCATGTAGAACCTCCCCATTATGGTGAGTTGTTGGAGCTACTTAGATATGGTACTGCTTATGATCTCTGCCCACTCAAAGCATTGATCAGGAAAATTCTTGTTCATGGTTTCTAGGTACTTGAGCATCCATTTGTGAAATTAATAGGCATAAGAAAGCCCAAAAACTCTACTTCGGAACGTGGTGGTATCACTCAGTTCCTCGAAGAAGTTGTTACGGTGAATAACCTATGGCCACCTAGTTATCACCTTTTTATTCTTTAAGTACACTTCATTCATCAGCTGCATGCATTTTTCCTCGTTATCCTCCCACGCCTTGGTGTAGTCTTCTTGGCTTACAGCCATAAAATGTCGGTGGTGAGGAATGCCTAGCATGATCTCGAAGTTGCAGGCAATGAGGTTGATTATGACCTCGCCCTTTTCATTTTCAACACACCTTGTGTCTTTGTTGTAACATCGAGCCACCACCATCATAAATTTATTATTTACTGCACTGATGGGGATCCCCCCAGCAAAATGTAGACCACTTCCCACCAGCTTGTCCATCCAAGGACTGGATGTGACCCTCCTGGTTCTGGCCCAGAAATCTTCCATGTCGATGTGACCAAGTTTGGAATCTCTAATGTCTAGGTCACATTTTGCCTGGGACTTGGGCATTCTAACCCTTTGATACTTATATTTCATCTCTTCCTTTGTAAGCTTAGCTTTACCCTTTGACTTGGTTAGCATATTGCTTGATGTAGACATATGTGGGTCTGAGTTCAGTTACTGATCTACAAGAAGAAGGAGAGAATTCCAATGCAAAAGAGTCATGTTAGCCATCAGATCTTCCATTAAAGCATCACAGAATGAGGAGTTAGCAATTTTAAGGCCCTTGGGTGTAGGGCGCAGGGACACTACAGGCTGCAGGGTTAATAGGATGGCGCACTGAAGCAGAGTGTTACAAGGAATAAATCAACGCCAAAGGTTGCATGGCACAAGGATTTTGCATATAACATCTTTGTTTTTGTTAACAGGAGTGGACCTCAGCCATTATATGCAGTTTTATACCGGGCGCAAATAAGTTTAGTGTTGCATGGGAGCAGGATGCACCAATGGTGCATGTAATATGTATGTAACATGGAATTTTTGTGCACCGAAGGGTGCAGGATCGATGCGTGTAGAAATAAATTTATGTGCGCAAAGGGGGACTTTGGCGCGGCACAGGGAAAGCTTGCATGGCACTTTGTTGTTGTTAGTAGGATTGCGCTTGCGCTGGGTTTAGGATTTACTCGGTTTATGTATGGCACAGGGATCTTGTGTGTTGCAAACAAGGTTTGTGCACCTTCTTGGCATGACTGTGTTTTCTATAACAAGGGTGGTGATTGTGCTAAGAGAAAAATTCATCTCAGAAGCAACTTTTAGGTTTTCTCTCCTTTATTGATGGGTTTATGGTCTTGTAGGCTTAACTCCGCATCGATTTAGATGGTGAAGGGGGCATAGCAAAGAGGTTTGGATTCATTTTTGAGACAAAGCCCTCTTGGCCAACAGATCTGGAAAGAGGGTGAAAACAGTTTAGGAGGGAAGACTTGCAAAATGGGCAAGAGGGGTTTAAAGTTTCTCAGATGTATTCTAGCAACCCTCACAAACAACCAGCAAAAATGAAAACACAAGAGAAACAATGACCACTTACCAGAAATATATAGAATGAGAAGAACGAAGAGGGGTCCATGAACGTGATACAAGAATGATGGGCACGCTGACAGGTGCAGAGAAATAAAGATTATCACATGTTTTCTGATTGTGAAAGCGACAGGGCGGATGTGCCTATATATAGCTAAAAGTGCAATAAATGTGACAACCACTTTTTAAAGGGGTGCACCAAAACACGTGTCGACACGTAAAACTTTGTGCCTTTTGGTACGGATATGGTTTTGTCAACATGGAATTATCTACGCCCTTGGCATAAATTTATGACTATTGAAACTATATTTCAAGTGCCTTTGCGCACCAAAACACAGCACAACATTTTTGTTGTTGACAGGAAGGTGCATGCACCTTGGCGCATGTAAGAAAGGTGCATCACAGGAAGGCACATCATTTTTTTTTCCAACACTTCAAAAGGTGCACCAAAGGAAATAAAGAGGGTGAAAATTTGGTCTGTGTTACATAGATAAAAGGTGTGCCCAGCCAAAAAAGACCAAAATGACCAAGTTCGGAAAACTAGATTTCTCGGAAAGGGATTTTACAACATTCCAAACGCTAAGGGACCTCTATGAGGAACCAGAAATTTTTTTTGGTATGAGTACCTGTAAAATTGCCATCGTCAATTTTACAGGATAACAGCTGGCTCTTTATGGGGACTATCTTTGAGTGAAGCTCAAGGGTAGAGAACCCTAGATCAACATGTGCCTATCCATTAGGTTACAGAGTCAAAAACAGGGGCAAAAATGAAAGCAAACACACAACAAAATAAAACACATGATGAAAGCAAAATGTACAAAGAAGAGAGTGAGCTCTACTTCCTGAATATTTTGAGATGCTACCCGCTATAGGGAAGCGGGAGATCAGTTCTGTCTAGATATGAGAGATAGAAGCTATTCTCTCTGTTGACCTGCTTTATCTTGAAAGGTCCTCTCCATAGAGAATCAAATTTCCTGTGCATGCCCTTTGGCTCTCTTCATTTGTCCCACAAAAGGATGAGATCTCCCACCTGAAAGTCTCTTTGCTTGGCCCTTTTATCAAACAGTCTCTTAACTTGATTCTGATGTTCGGTGATCCTGTCGACCACTCTTACTCTTCTTTCTTCAAGCTCTGCTAGATACATGATCCTCTTTTTAAGAGAATTTTGGAAAGTCTCATCTTCAATTGCTCGTGCCAAGCACAGAGTAGGAAGTTCTGTAGAAATGGGAAGCTCGGCATTGATTCCATATAACACTTGAAAAGGTGACATACTGAGAGACCTCTTGGGAGTAATGCAGTCTGTCCACAAATCGTCATATAATGATTTGTGCCACGTCTAATGACTCTCATCAACTAGCTTCCGTATGATGGTTACTAAGTTTTTATTACTGGATTCTTCCTAACCATTTCCCTGGGGTAATAATCCAAGGCGTGGGCCAATATTATCCCGTGTTCATAGAAAAAACCAAAAACTTCTCGTGAGGAGAAGTTGGAAGCGTTATCAGCAACGATTTTGTGTGGGATACCATATCTCATGATGATATTCTCTTTCATGAAATTGAAAACAACTTCAGAGGTGTCATTCTTGACAGGAATGGCCTCCACCCATTTGGTGAAGTAATCTATTGCTGTCAGGACATAACTATGTCCAACACTCAATTGGGGATGGAGTGCTCCGATAAAGTCAATTCCCCACTGCCTAAATGGTTCGTCAATAATGACCGGCCTGAGGGGAAAAGAATCCAATTTTGGTTTGCCGACAAATTGTTGGCAGAGCTCACATTTTGCTACCCAGGTGGCTATATCCTGAAACAGCGTCGGCCAATAGTACCTAGCCCGAATGATCTTGTGTGCCGTCACGGAAGAGGAGAAGTGACCACCACAGGCTGAATTATGAAAATTCTCAAGTAGCTTTATCTACTGTGGCTTGTCAACACATTGCAAGAAAATTCCATCTATTTCATGTTTGTATAAACAGTCATCCTAGATGACATATCTGTCTACTCTAAGCTTTATAGCACATTTCTCCTTTGAAGTTAGATGAGCTAGGAACTCACCGTAAGTGAGAAAGAAAGCAATATCAGAATACCATTCATCACTAGTCATGACAAATAGAACCATGAGTAGAGAATCAGCTTTCTCCAGCTGGCTTTGTGCTCCATCGGTGAAATCATCCTTTTCCTCAGGGTCTTCTGAATCTTGGTTTTCAGCCATAAGCTGACATAGGCCCTTACCTCTTACCAGCTTGGTTGGTTTTATATCTAGATCATACTCTTGAACCTTTGCAATCCAATTTCCTCGCCAACTTCCTAACTCCTGTTGAGTTAAAATTGACTTGACTGCCATGTCATGGACCAGCACCATTGTTTGAGAATTTATAATATAATACCTAAAGTTCTTGACGGCTTTGACAATGGTGAAGGCATGATTTTCCAACTGAGACATCTTTAATTCATGAGGTTTACGAGGAGATCTCATGAACGCAATTAGGGATTCAACATCTTTAGAGTTCTTTTGCATTAGGATGGCCGATACGGTATGTTCAGATGCATAGCTATACATGACAAAATCCTTGGAGAAGTCGAGACATATCAGAACTGGTGCCCGAGTGACAGAGGCTTTTATATCCTTGAATGACGCCTTTCCTTCTTCGCTCCACCGGAAATTTGCTGAGTCTTTTCCGCAAAGTCAGGATCAAAGCAACTAAGAAATTTCACTTTTCTGAAGAAAGAGTGAACACTGGTCTTGCTTGTAGGTAAAGTGAGGCTCTAAATAGCCCTAACCCTTTCGGCATCTATCTTTGTCCCTTCCTTGCTTACAATATGTCCCAGCAACTTTCCTTCCGTGACCCCGAAAATAGATTTTTTGGATTTAGGGAGATCCCGTGCTCTCGGCATCTAGTCAATACTTGCTCCAAATGATCACAATGATCATTTCACTGTTTAGAGAACACAGTTAAGTCATCCAAATAGACTATGATGACCTTCCCCATCATACCTTTGAATGTGAAGTCCATTGCCCGCTGGAAGGTGGCGCCGGTGTTGGTTAGACCAAAAGGCATCCTGCTATAGGTGAATGTACCCCAGGGGTAGTAAATGTTGTTTTGAATTGGTCCCCAGGTGAGACTTCGATCTGATTATAGCCTAAAAAACCATCAAGCATGGACAACATTTCCGAACCAGTCACTGCCTACAAAACCTGATACATTATGGGGAGTGGGTAGTTATCCTTCAAGAATGCTTGATTTAAGTTACGAAAATATACACATATGTGCATCTCACCATTTTTCTTGCGTACTGGCACAATGTTTGCAACCTAGGTACTGTGATGGATAGGAAAAATGATCCTTGCATCTAGCATCTTCTAAATTTCAGCCTAGATGGTACTTGAGATCTTGGGATTATAGTGCCTTTGTTTCTGGCGAAAGGGTTTAACACCTTCTTTCAATGGAATGTCATGCTGGATGTCCTTTCACTTGAAAGACTTTAGATTGGCATAGGACCATGCTAATACATCCATGTATTTCTTCAGCAATTTGACGAATTTGCACTTTTCTTCGGGTGTGCAACATTTTCTAATGTTCACAAACTGCGGATGTTCTATCGAACCTAAATTGACCGGTTTAGTTTCTGGGGAGGAGTTAGGATCATCTCACCTTTTCTTCCTGACAAAACAATCGTTCCTGTCGAACAAACTTTGCAGAGAAACCAAACCTTTTGGAATTTTATTTCCTTTGAGCTGACATATGCCATCAATTCCATGTATTCCTTTGTTTTGATCAGTAACAGATTCATGGCAATCCTTCAAAATGAAGCTCACTAAAATTTTCGGCCTTTTCCAGAAAGGCAATAAGTTGATTGTCATCGTTGAATACCTGCCAGTGCTGAGAATTGTCTGGCACGCTTAGGTGGAAAACTACCTCAATGGTATATGTGTATATTTTCAAACCTAGGTGTGGGAGCATGAGGTACACCGAGATGGATAACGAATTGGCCATGTCATTCTAAACTCTTGGAATGGCTTCTATTGAAAAAGCATTAAACTCTTCAATGTCGTCCCATACCACGTTGCGGTAATGCCCGAGCCTTTCATTTTTTACTTGGTATATCCTTTTAACTTGATTTACGACCAGCTCTACATCCCCCTGCACTTTTAGGTTCTTGATTCCCCTTTCCTTTGCGTCTTGCATGCCAAGTAGCAAAGATTCATACTCAACAGTATTATTCATGTTAAAAAATTGCAACTTGAAAGAGAGAGGAATAATCTCCTCCTCGGGAGATATTAGCACGGCTCCAGCGCCGCACCCACTAGTCGCGCAGCTGCCATCAAACTGCAATATCCATATCTGGTTAAGATCCTCTTCTTAGATGGGAACATCCATTTTTTCAGACTTAGTAGACAAGAAATAGTTCCCCATCCCTGATGATTCGAAGAGAATTCGGGCTTTGGGGTCGTCAGAATTGGTAACCAAGTATTTCTTTTGAGATTCCGGCTCCAATGTTTGCATTATGCCTTTGACAGGGATTCTAGCCTTAGACCAATCCATATGAATCTCTCCACCAACCTCACTGAAAACACTTCTTCCCAATAGAATTCCATATGCTGTCAGAATATCGGCAACGAGGACGATCATCTTTACTCTGGGAACGCCGCAAATGCAAACTGCGCGTCTCTAATTTGACCGATCAACAGAACCTGCTTCATTTCCAAGGAATAACATCTGCCAAAAGGTTTGGTAAGGGTAAGGCCCAGAGCATGGGTGACCTTTGCTGGCATGACGTTATCGGAAGCCCCGGAATCAATTATGCAGTTGCTTAGTTTGTGGCCATTGATTAGGAGGGAGAGATAGAAAGGTTCTATTTTGCCTGATGAAGAGGTCGAGGCAACATTTATGCAAGATGCAGGAGGAGTAGAAAGGATTCCTTTTGGGGAAACCTGAGTAGTTATGATAGCTTGGCTTTAGATGTATTCGGTCAACCTTACAAGCTACTCAGGATTAGACTGAAGATACTCAGCTTCATACATTTGTATCTTGGTCTTTTTAGCATGATCAATTATGTCAAATGCGGCCAAGGGTTGCATTGATGAAGGAATGAGTCCCTCATTTCACAATGGTAGGGTAGGATTACTGGTCTTGATAGGAATACGAGAGGGCTGATTCGGAGGGGAGATAGGGGAAAAATATTTCTTCGAAAAATACTTAATAACAGGTTGAGAAAGAAGGGGACTACCTATTTTAGTGATGGTTGGAGGCATGTTTGACACGGCATTCTCTTTTTTCATTCTAGCAGCAACTTCTGTTTCTTTTCCTTACAAGCGGGTGAAAACAACATATGAATGTCCGCTTGCATACCCTTGGGTACCCTCTTCTTCATCAGATTCCTCTTCATCAAATTCCATATACCCAATAGAAAAGTCACCAGTCGGTTCACCGACATCTTGATCATCTTCACCTGGCGATGAAGGTTCTTCATAATTTTGCTCCTCTTGTTCGATTTCAGCTAAAGCATTGACTGGAGGGGCCTCAAGTGACAAACATAGAGTAGCTGCAGGTAGGTGTGGCCTTTGTGGGACATTGTTTGAAGTGAAATTTCTCTGTGGGATATCCCGGTATGAAGAGCTGGGAGAAGCTTGAGCTTGCTGCTTCTTTAACGGAAGCAAGTCATTCGTCATCTTTTGAAATACCGGATCAGACGAAGTGGTAGGAGAAAGAGTTGAAACTTTTGGCTTGGATGGCTCTCGCTTTAATTCGCCAGATATTAGCAAGTTATCTTCAATCCATATGGCAGCAGCTTGGGTGAGAACTAAAGTAGCGACCTGTTCTTGCAAGAGTAGGAAACTTACTTTTGAGCTCATGGCATTTACGAAGAAACACTTCTGATTTTCTGGCATTGGCAGCATGGTAGGCGGAACTCAGTTGATTAGTGAATTGAAACGGGTGATGAAATCGTGCATGGTTTCATTGACCTCCTTCTTCAGGTGAGTGATCTTGGACAGTAACGTGAACGCGTCCTCTGAAGGCTTATACCTTTATTCAAATGCAGTCCATAAGGTGGCCCAACTAGTGATAGATCCGGCCGGCAAATGCTGAAACCATTCTGCTGCAGGTCCTTGCAGGGTCTCTAGAAAGAGGAAAACTGACACATCTTCATGGGTCACATCCAGGATAATGCATGACATGATGAATGCAGATATGTGTGCATCTGTACTTTAGTTTTCACTTCCATCAAATTTGGGAAAATTCTTCCAGTTTCCGTGAGGGAGCGCGTGAACAGGATGTGGCAAAGCGAGAGGGCCCATAGCATTTTCCCATGACACTGCTATTTGAACAGCTGGAAAAAGGACGCGAGCTGGAAGCACAGTTCCACTGAGCAGTAAAGCACTGCAAAGTGATGTGGATGTTCCTTGTGAGAAATGTTCCCTTCATGGAGGTGAGACACTTCTGGATGACCGGTCAGTTGAACTTAGTGATGAGAAGCGTGCCAGTGTCACACTGAAGTTGTGCCTTCGAAGCAGATTGAAATTAGAATCGACTTTTGCATGAGCTCTCCTGCTACGAGTAAATGGTTCACCTGCTAGTGTACCCTCTAGATCCACAATATTTTGGAGCAAATTTTAAAAAATCTTTTTGGTTGTACTTGCTGATTTTTTGAATTTTTTTTCACAAAAATAAGCAGTATGTACTTTTTTAGATATTTAATTTTATCCCCTTTTTGGAAACCGATTGCGGTTTAATGACGAATGATAACGAGGATAAAATAATGGACAACTTAGTAGGCTGATTTTCGGATCTTAGAGTTGACTTTTGGCAAGGGTTTGGAATTTTGCAAAACAGTCAAAAACTCAGATCTACGGAAAAATACGGGTTTCTATAAAAACTCAGCTAACTAAAGATCTCTAACTAGTCCCAATCTATGGATCCCTGAAGAAAATTTTCAGTTTGGATCACTTTTGTAAAAAATTTAGATTTTGAACAAAAAGTTAAAGTTTGCAAACAGGTAGTGATTTTTTGAATTTTACTGATTTTCTAACATACCACTATCATAGATCTGTTAGATCTGTTCGATCCCCAGTAGAGTCGCCAAAAATTGTTGGTCCGAAAATCTGTTGGGTAGACAGATCAATGGATAGACGAGCCAATTGTGTGCAGGGCATAGCCCCTCTTTGAGTCAGCAAAGCGAAACTGGTTTATTGCTATTCTACTAGCAGGAATCTATGTAAGTCTCACAATATTATGCCTTTGAGGGTTTGGGATCTCATCCCAGTAGAGGTGTTTCCAACTGTGAAATGAAAGGAGATCAGGAAAAGAACAAAGATAAGATAGATCCGAAAGGAAAAAAGAAATGAATTCCAAAGTAGAAAGATCAGAAGGTCTATGTTTTGGGATTGGTAATAAATGGATCCAAACCTACTTGCATAGACGAACAAAGCAATACTGATGAATAAACGACAAAGAATTAGAATTAGATTCAATAGAATAAACATGTAGATCTAACATAAGAAAGTTCTGATGCATAACACAGGTATTCAGCACAAAGTCTCAATATTGTATTAATATTTTCCTCTGTTACAAAAGTACAAAGCCTTTTATCCTTACTTCTATTTTTTATCTAAAAAGTGTCCACCACCTTGAATACAACAAGTATTCGAGTATATATAGAAGAAGGAGAAGAGAGAAGGAAAAAAGAAACCAACAACTAATTACAAAATATCTACAAAATATCTAAAAGTCAATGTTGACTTTGGGCAACTTGGTGGATGACAACATCCCATGGTGCAACATGGATGATGTCATCATTTGTGCCAACATACTCTTAGATATTTACAAAAAGGAAGCCAAGAGGAAGAAGGCTATTCATCATCGTCTCGCCACTGAAAGGGGGTATCTTGCTTCTGCTGTTGTTTGGGAGAGGTGATGTGGAACTGGGTCCGATATTCCATGAACTTACTGACCATCGGCTGAAGTTGATCCTGGGCAGGACCCTTTGTATGATCGCCGATGACTTCACAAGTCTCCCGCTCATCTCTGAGCTTTTCAGGGAGATTGAAATATTCATTACCTGCCTCCATCAGGTACCCCCAAAAAATCATGGCAAGCCAGAAGGTTATTGATGCATTCTGTGTCAAAAGTGGCTTCTGGCCCTAACCCTTGTGAGACGATTTCCTTAAAGATCCAAATAGTTTCATCTGCATTCCTCAAGGAGAAAGAAGGAGTGAGCAAGCCCGGAGACATTCTTAGAACAATTTGCTCCATTTGATGCATTACATCTAGGGCTTCCTCCTTGACCTTATTAATCTTCTCCAGGACGAATTCCATCTGATCGACCTGGTAGTCCAATGCAACAAGGATTTTGATAGGTACCCTGGGGTGATCGAAAATGCCGAATTTTACCAAATCATCGACTGAGCAGTCAAGCATTTTATGGAACGTCTCGTGTTGCAACCTAGCATGGTCCAACTCTTCGGAGATAGGTCCCATAATCACCTGGAGATCTTTGTTCACCCGACTAATGTTCTGATACAACTCGGTGAACTTGACAATTACCTCTTCGCTGTCTTTGAGGATCTGATCTCTCCAGGAGGAAACTTCCATACCTTGTTCACCAATTTTGGCGTATTCATTTATCTTATCCTGGCTTAGGACCTCAGGATTTTCGGTGGCAATTATAGGAGGTGCACTTCCCATTTTCTGTAGGGCATGGAGAAGATGCTTATTCTGCTCTTTTAATAGCCTCTTCTCTTCCTTTGCTTCTTGGAGCTTCTTGCAAAGGGCATCCACTAAAGATAGGGCCTCTCCTTGAAGACTTTCAGAAGACATTCCCATTATGACCTGCGTCACTGTATAATCTGTAGGAGACAGATCATTTTTATCCTTTGAAGGATCGAGATACATAATCTCCATCACTCTTTCTCCCGATGCACTCTGAGAGAAGCGAGTTATCAGCTTTTTCTTCTTAGCCCCCTTTGCTGGGATAACAGAGAAGTCCATTGGTGTAATAGGGACTTTCCTCTTATGTTGGCTCAGGTGCTGAGAAATCCATGCTGGACCTAAGGGAGCGGGACCAGTGGTGGAAGAGGGAGCAAACTGTAGTGGATGAGGGGAAATGCGTAGAGACACTTGGTGGCCAGCATCGAGAGAGAGGCCAAGAAAGTGCTCATGGGAGGGGGAGATACTACAGGTGAGGTAGTCATGGGAATGGAAGGGAGCTGAGAGATGAGAGAAGAAATAGTGGGGGACAGCTCCGCGAGAGAAGAGAAGATGGAGGATGAGGAAGTGGGAATAGTAGAAGATGGGGGAGAGGATACGACCAAAGGAATGGCCGCTAGAGTCACCTGAGAAGGGGGAGAAGGGACGGTGGGAACATCCATGGTTGTGGCAGTGGAAACATCCTGAATGGATGTGCCCATTGGAACACTCTCCGCCGCTTCTTTCTCTGGGGATGTCAGAGTTACAACTTGTTCCTGTGTGGGTGAAGGAGGACTTTTAGGAGCTTCTTCTTGAGTGGAGCTCGATTCTCCCTCTTTATCCTTTCCTTTGCTCTTTGGCAGATGTTTCAACCTGACAGATGCATTGCCCAAAGGGGACATGGTGAAATCTACTCCGAGGTAGATAAGGCCATTCATTCTGCACCAGTGTTCTGTCCGCCGCAATGTTTCTTTAACCCTTACCTCAATGGTCTGAGGTGCCTTTGTTCTATCTATTTTAGCAAATGTCCAGCTGTCCCCATCTGTGTCTAGATACACCTGATCAACTTCTTGATCAGTATTTTGATAACCTTTTGGGATAATGGCTACACCGTACTGAATAATCTTTGCTAGGGCTAGGCAAGAGTGATATTTTCTTTTGAGTTTGACCTCATGATACAGGTCGATGTAGATATCCTCAATCTGTGGAATGTGGATCGGATCTATTTTTACCTTAGGGAGGTAATTTCTTGGATCAAAGGTGGGCCTTGCTAGGAAATTGTGCTTAAGATTGAGCAGTTCTAGCTTTGCGAACATTTCCTAGGCTCTGTGGTGAGAAATGTAGGTGTACCTGCCCACTGTAAGGGGGAAAGGAGTTTCACCCTTCTTTCTCTTCAAACACTTCTCATGGTATGTTATGAGCTGTCTAGACAGCTCCAACAGGATCAGCTTAGGGCCAGAATACCTTGGCAATTTAGTGGGCTCCACTAAGAAGGTGGCCGCTTTGAGATAGGTGAAGGTGGGGAATTGGGTAAATAGTGATCCCCACTTCTTAGTCGTTGTAACTATGCTCTTGGTCATCTGACCATGAGTCATATTTGGCCTCAAAAGGCAAACGATGCCATAGAAGAAAGCATCATTGATCTTGGTAAACTGCGAGATGTTATTTTCTAGTTTTAGCTCTGGTTAGTATTCCTATATCTTCACCTGAGGCCAAACTATGCATCGGCTTAGTGTTGGATAATCTCTCTCTGAGGCTACAACGTAGACTACGTAGTAGTTCATGTAGAACCTCCCCATCATGGTGAGTTGTTGGAGCTGCTCGGATATGGTGCTGCTTATGATCTCTGCCCACTCAAAGTGTTGATCAGGTACATTCTTGTTCATGGTTTCTAGGTACCTAAGCATCCATTTGTGAAAGTAATGGGCATCAGAAAGCCCAAAAACTCTACTTAGGAACGTGATGGTATCACTCAGTTCCTCAGAGAAGTTGCTACGGTGAATAACATGTGGCCACCTAGTTATCACCTTCTTATTCTTTAAGTACACTTCGTTCATCAACTGCATGCATTTGTCCTCGTTATCCTCCCACACCTTGGTGCAGTATTCTTGGCTTACAGCCACAAAATGTCAATGGTGAGGAATGCCTAGCATGATCTCAAAGTGCCAGGTAGTGAGGTTTATTATGACCTTGCCCTTTTCATTTTCGACACACCTTGTGTCTTTGTTATAACAACAGGCCACCAACATCATAAATTTTTTATTTACTACACTGATGGGGATCCCCCCAGGAAAATGCAAACCACTACCCACCATCTTGTCCATCCAAGGACTGCCTGTGACCCTCCTGGTTCTGGCCCAAAAATCTTCCATGTCGATGTGACCAAGTTCGAAATCTCTAATGTCTAGGTCACATTCTGCCTGGGAATTGGGCATTCTGACCCTTTGATACTTATATTTGATCTCTTCCTCTATAAGCTTAGCTTTACCCATTGACTTGGTTGACATTTTGCTTGATGTAGACATATGTGGGTCTGAGTTCAGTTGCTGATATGTAAGAAGAAGGAGCGAAGTCCAATGTAAAAGAGCCATGTTAGCCGTTAGATCTTCCATTAGAACATCACAGAATGAGTTAGCAATTTTAAGGCCCCTGGGCGCAGGGCACAGGGACACTGCAAGCTGCAAGGTTAATAGTATGGCACACTAAAGTAGAGCATTACAAGGAATAAATCAGTGCCAAAGGGCACAGGGCGCAAGGATTTTGCATATAACATCTTTGTTGTTGTTAACAGGAGTGTGCCTGCGCCATTATTTACGGTTTTATACTGGGCGCAAATAAGTTTAGTGTTGCATGGGAGCAGGGTGCACCAATGGCGCATGCAATATGAATGTAACATGGAATTTTGGTGCACCGAAGGGCGCAGGATCGTTGCATGTAGCACTAACTTTATGTGCACAAAGGGGAACTTTGGCACGGTGCAGGGAAAGATTGCATGGCACTTTGTTGTTGTTAGTAGGATTGCACTTGCATCGGGTTTAGGATTTACTCGGTTTATGTATGGCACAGGGATCTTGTGTGTTGCAAAAAAGGTCTATGTGCCTTCTTGGTGCGACTGTGTTTTCTGTAACAAGGGTGGCAATTCCGCCAAGAGAAAAATGTGGCTCATAAGTAACTTTTAGGTTTTCTCTCCTTTATTAATGGGTTTGCGGTCTTTTAGGCTTAACTCCGCATCGATTTAGATGGTGAAGGGGTCACAAAAAAGAGGTTTGGATTCATTTTTTAGGTAGAGCCCTCTTGGCCAACAGATTTGGAAAGAGGGTGAAAACGGTTTGGGAGGGAAGACTTGCAAAATGGGCAGGAGGGGTTTAAAGTTTCTCAGATCTATTCTACCAACCCTCACAAACAACCAGCGAAAATGAAAACACAAGAGAAACAAGGACCACTTACCTGGAATATATAGAATGATAAGAACAAAATGGGGTCCATGAATGTGATACGAGAATGACGGGTGTGCTGACAGGTGCAGAGAAATAAATATTATCACATGTTTTCTGATTGTGAAAGTGATAAGGTTGATGCACCTATATAGTCAAAAGTGCAATAAATGCGCCAACCACTTTTTAAAGGGGCAAACCAAAACACGTGTCGACATGTAAAACTTTGTGCCCTTTTGCACGGATATGGTTTTGTCAACATGGAATTATCTATGCCCTTGGCGCAAATTTAGGACTGTCGACACTAGATTTCGAGCGTCTTGGCGCACCAAAACACGGCACAACATTTTTGTTGTTGACAAGAAGGTGCATCAATTGTTGTGCCAACACTTCAAAAGGTGTGCCAAAGGAAATAAATAGGGCACAAATTTGGTTTGTGTTGCATAGATAAAAGGTGTGCCCAGCCAAAAAAGACCAAAATGACCACGTTTAGAAAACTAGATTTCCTGAAAAGGGATTTTACAACATTCTGAACACTGAGGGACCTCTACGAGGAACCAAAACAGAATTTTGGTATGGTTACCTGTAAAATTTCCCTTGTCAATTTTACAGGATAACAATGATGTAATAATTCTCTCAATAAAGCAAAATTGTTTTAATGAAACAATTATTGGAATGCACTTCTTTTTAAGGCTTAGTGTTTATCATGCTAAGTTCATTGAACTGACCCGTGCTAGTGATTTTTGCAGATGGACTTCATAAGTGAAAGGAAAAGGAAAAAACTTATACGATTCATTGATTGATTTAAGTCTTATTTATGTGAATAACACTGATTCGTTCTTCAGATTGTATTGGAAAAGAAACGTTGTATTCTTTTATAATTAAGACGGTTGTTATGTAGTATACCTAAATGCATAAGTCTTGTAAATGTAAGGGTTACAAAGATAAATTGAAAGATTGTGGGATTATCTGAGTCGATTGTGTAAATTATTTTGTATTTGTATGAAAGAGATCGGTTCTATCTTGTTGATAATCTTCATATTATTATGTTAGATGGCTAAATTTTAATAAGATTGGATCAAGGGATTAAGTTCAATATCCCTACTTTTAAGGCAACTTGTAAGTTGTAGAATATGATATTTATTATATAAATTATATAACATAGTAATATAAATAGGATGAACATGCATTAAAAAAATGTGGTCATTGGGTAAAATAAACCCTAACGCTTACATATAGTGAAAGAAGCTTCATTTTTCATAACTATTCATAAACCACAAAGATTTGGTAACCTGAATTCAATTTATCAGACTTCATTTGTTATGAAGTCTACTTTATTTTGGATATCTTCTAGCACTGAACTTGGTAAAAAAGTTGATTTACTTTTTACATATGACATATTATAACACTATGCAGTTATGCTTAACCGACAATTTAACTATGTATTCGAATAGTAAAAGTGGCAATGAATATAACAAAGTTCTTAATGGGATAAATGAATCAATTTAGAAAAGAACTTATGGAATGTTGGATTAGGGTTGGGCAAGTGGCTGAAATCTGTTTAAATAATCCAAATTAATTAAATAATTAATAAATTCCTTGGGTATGTACATCTCGATGAGGTTGTTCTATAGGATGCTGGCACACGCCAACTGCAGGGCTGTACCTTCGATAAGATTAGGATCTTCTCGAGGATATAGTGATGCAGTCGACATGTGGCAACACCCTTCTGCATTGATCATCTAGATCTACACACATTGGACTTGATCTTAGTTTATCTCTAGATATGGGTAGTAGCATGGTTAAGATATGGAGTATCCCTCTAAAACTTGGGGTACCTTGGCACACGGGGTTGACTTAGGTCGACCCAATATGCTAACTTACCCTAAGTTTTTGGGAGCCTCCCCCTATCATAACATATGTTGTTAACTCGAACTAGGGTTAAACCTTGGGCAAGTGGACTGACAAAAGTCAGTAAAGGACATTCTAGATAACAATAGAGTGGGGTGAAGGACGTATTCCAGATTGAAGTGTATGCCGTCAAGGAATAGTAATACAAATAGTATGTTAAAAATATTTGGCCAAAGTATCGCAAGTTAATGGTTACATTGTCATATGTCACCTAGTCTAAGGCTTGTGATGCAGATGAATATTGGTAACAAATATTCAGATAGGATCCTTAAACAAATCACTTAATACCCTAAACAGGGAAAGAGAACCAATTATATGTAGTATAAAGAAAATTATTCAATACTTAATGTTAAACATGAATAGATCGGTAGTTTACCGAGTCATGAAATGAATAGATCGGTAGCACACCAAGTCATTACAGTTGCATATGGTTATCTGTTATATCAATGGTTGATAAAGAATGTGTGATCTAAATTATGAATTTAGATCAGGGAACATTATTTATAAAAAAAATTCTTATTTCTAAACTCTTAAAATGGGAATGTTACATCTTGGTATCATAGCTGAAGGTTGTAGCTCTTAGACCTATTGTGTCCAGAATCTGATCAAACTTAAATTTCTTGTAACAGAAAATGGTGAGAACAAGAGGAAAGGTTAAAAATAACCCTCCACCTGAGAAAAGGAGTGGAAACTTCCCAGAAACTCTATGAGATCCTTGCTACCCTGTTGGACACAAGACATCATTTGGAAATTCTTGAACAAGTAATGGGCAATGCGGAGGAAGAAGAAGATGATAACAATAATTAGCCACCTCTAGGGGATGACACTAATGTGGGTGTTGATAATAACAACGTTAACATACCTATTCAACCTGAGAACAAAAAGGCTAGACTAGCAACAGAACTCACTAATGATATAAAAAGGATAAGTCCACCCAAGTTTGATGGCACCACCACATTAGAAGATGGAGCTAGGAATTGGCTCTCTGAAATGGAGAAGTACTTTGCAATAAGGAAATTCTGAGAGGAAACCAAGGCTATATGGGGAGCATATCAGCTTTCCCATGAAGTATCTTCATGGTGGGACAGCTGTAAGGCTGAGTTAAATATTGATGAAACTAACATCACTTGGGATCAATTTAAAAGTTATTTTAGACAATGATGGCTACCACAACTCTACTATGATAAAAAAATGACTGAATTTCATAACTTAGCTCAAGGAAAGTTAATAGTAACTGAGTATTGGGACTGTTTTATGAAACTCCTCAAGTATGTACCTCAGTATTAGACTGATGAGAAGTTTAGGATTTAGAAATTCATTATGGGATTGAATCCAATTATTGGGGGAGAAGTTGATGTTCATAGCCCAATCACTATGGAAGGGGTTGTTGAAAAATCCATAAGGCAGGAACAGAAATTAAAGGTTATTTTTACTCATAAAGAGGAAGTAAGGAAGAAAGTTTCAAACCCTTCTTCAGCTTCTCTTGCACCTAAAAAGGGACCATGGAAGAAGTTTGGTAATAAAAGCAAGTTTTTAGCTGATAATAATAAAAAAGCAACAACGAATAAGACTACTAGAAATGCACGGAACAATTTTACCAAGAATAATAACAACAGACAGAAGTCCTATGGAGGTCTGAACAATAACTTTGAGACTAGAAACAACTCTGAGTCTAGAAAGGGACCTGTAGGAGGTTGTTATAATTACGGTAAGGATCATTACGCAAATCAATTTCCTTTGAAGAAGGATGATCATAATCAGTAGCACAAGATACATGCTGTAGTAGCTAACAAGCAAGCTGAAAAGCAAGCTACACCTATAGAAGTTCTTGGTAAGTTATTTGGCATACCTGTAACTATTCTTTTTGATACGGGTGCTACTGAATGTTTTATTTCTAGTAAAATTGCTTTGAAACTTAAAAGATAGGCTGGAAAAATGGATAAATCTTGGATTGTACATTATGGTAATAATGTTGTTTATACAGTTAGTATGTGTCTTTTTGGAGCAGTCCTTGAATTACCTAACTTTTCCACAGAGGTTGATCTTTATTTTACATCTTTAAGGTCTTATGATGTAATCATAGGTGTTAATTGGTTAGCAAAACATAAGGCTAAAGTGGATTCTTTTTAAAAACACATTAGTTGTTTAGACGATCTGCAGATAAAAACAGATATTCAAGGTGTGAAATGTGAGATTTCTATTAGAAAATTATCAACTATACAACTTAAAAACACCAAAAATAAAGGATGCACCTTATATGCAGTAAAAATTTCAAAAACTACAGAGGAAAATAGTGATTTCATGGATCGGTATCTGTTGTTACAAAACTTCAGTGATGTATTTTTGGAAGAATTGCCAGGTTTTCCACCCAAAAGAGAATTTGATTTCATTATTGAGATCAATCTTGGAATTGAACCTATTTCTAAGGCACCCTATCGAATGACCGCTATAGAATTAGTAGAGCTTAAGGCTCAATTGCAAGAAATTTTGTCTAAGGGTTTGATTAGACCAAATGTTTCACCTTGGGGAGCACCAGTGATTTTTGTGAAAAAGAAAGATGGAACACTTAGATTGTGCATTGATTACATAATGTTAAACAAAGAAACAATCAAGAATAGATATCCACTACATAGGATTGATGATTTATTTGATCAGATGCATGGAGCATTGGTATACTCCAAAATAGATCTTTGATCTGGGTATCATCAATTACGAATTAAGGATGATGATATTCATAAAATAGCTTTCAAAACAAGGTATGGACACTATGAGTTTACGGTTTTACGTTTTGGATTAACTTATGCACTTGCGGCATTTATGAATTTAATGAATAATATATTTCAAGAATACTTGGAAAAATTTGTGCACATATTCTTGGACGACATTCTCATATATTCTAAAAGCATTGAAGAGCATCATGACCATTTGAAATTAGTTTTGGAAATTTTGAGAAAGAGGCGGTTGTTTGGTAAACCATCCAAATGTTCTTTCTATGACACATAAGTCCACTATTTGGGTCATTTAATAAGTAAATATGGAATTGTTGTAGATCCTTCAAAAATTGTAGCTATAATAGAATGGCCTGCACCAAAGAATCTACATGAAGTTAGAAGATTCATGGGACTTGCTGGCTACTATAGGAAATTTGTAAAGGACTTTTCCAAGATAGCTGCACCAATAACTTCCTTACAGAAGAAAGATAGATAGTTTGTTTGGAGTGAGAAATGTGAAATTGCATTTAAAACCTTAAAGGATTAGTTAACTTTTACACCTATTCTTGCAGTACCAGACCCTAATGGAGATTTTATGGTGGTAACTGATGCATCCGGTGAAGGTCTAGGAGGTATTTTATTATAAAGTGGTCATGTTATTGCATACGAGAGTAGAAAACTTAAGTGACATGAGTTGAATTATGCTCCACATGATTTAGAGCTTGTTGCCATTGTTCATGCACTTCAAGTCCGGAGGAATTATCTGCTTGGTAAACCATTTGAATTGAAAACTGATCATCTTGGGCTGAAGTATATTTTCACTCAGCCAAATTTGAATGAAAGACAATGAAGATGGTTAGGGTTTTTGTCTCAATATGATTTTGACATAAGTTATATTAAGGGTAAAGAAAATAGAGTGGTTAATGCTCTAAGTTGTAGGAAGCACATTTTTGCTCTTATAACACTAAGAACTCAATTTAAGGATAAAGTAAAAAGTGTTATGGAATCTGATTCTTACTTTCAACAAGTAAAAGTAGCACTTACTGCAGATTCTAATGATTTGAGGTATAAGGGTTTTCACTTTAATAAAGGAGGAATCTTACGATTTGAAAACATAGTTTATGTACCTTTACTTAATGGTTTGAGAAAGAAATTGTTAGCTGAATTTCATAATTCACCTTAATCGGGACACCCTGGCATTACAAAGATGCTTGCTGATATAAAACAACAATATTTCTGGAAAGGAATGAAAAAAGATGTTATTGATTATGTAACACATTATCTAGAGTGCCAATGTGTTAAGGCGGAACATATGCACCTAGCTGGTTTATTGTATCCTCATAACATACTGCAGTATAAATGGCAAGTAATAAGCATGGATTTTGTACAAGGGTTAATTATGTCAATAAATAAACATGAAGTTATTTTGGTAGTTGTTGATAAACTAACAAAATTAGCTCATTTTATTGTTGGAAATCTTAAGGATGATTCACCTGTTTTGGCTAAAAGATTTATACATGAAATTTTCAGATTACATGGGGTACCTGAATTAATCATATCTGATAGAGATCCTAGAATGACGTCAAGATTTTGGAAAATGCTTAATGTAGCTCTAGGAACTAAGCTAAATTTCAGTTCTACGTATCACCTGGAAACAGATGGACAGACTGAAAGAGTAAATCAAGTTTTAGAAGATATGTTACGAATATATTGTATGGATCAGCAGTATAACTGGGAAGAATATCTTCCATTAGTCGAATTTACTTACAACAATACATATCATGCTTCTCTTAAGATGGCACCTTTCGAGGCACTTTATGGAAGAAAATGCAGAACCCCTGTTAGTTAGGATAGAATAGAGGATAGAGAGGTAATTGGACCTGAAATCCTTACGGAAATGGAACAACAAGTTAAGTTGATTCATGAACACTTGAAAGAAGCAACAAATAGGCAAAAGAGTTACGCTAACTTGAAGAGGGTTGATAAGAAATTTGAACTTGGTGAGAAAGTTTTTCTCCGGGTTAAACCGAAAAAGAGTTCTATAACTTTTGGCAAGGCTGCCAAGTTATCACCTCGTTATGTGGTACCTTTTGAGATAGTTGAAGTAATCAACCCTGTAGCTTATCGTTTAGCATTAACTCCTTCTTTGTCATGAATGCATGATGTTTTCCATATTTCTTTATTTAAGAAATACGTTTCAGATTTATCGCACGTGTTAAATTGGAATTCCTTACAGGGACAAGACCCAAGAATAATCATGGTTAAACCCATTCAAGTGCTGGAAACTCACCAGTTGCATTTAAGAAATTGAGAAATAAGTCAATGTAAGGTCTAGTGGGACCAGTTTAATGAAGAGAGTGCAACTTGGGAAAATCTAGAAGATATGAAAACTACTTTTCCATATTTATTTGATCAGAATTGATTCTATTGATTGATAAAATTTATGATTTTATCTTTACATGACAATAAATATGCCAGTTTTGGGTAGATATTTATTTGATTTGGAAAAACAACTATTAATGTTGATTTCTTGAATTATAAGATTATAATATATTTTGACTTAGAATAAGAGAAGTGAATGAAGTGATTGTCCTGATGTTTATTGTTAAAAAAATGGGGGTAATCATCGAGACGATGATTCTTTTAAGGAGGGGAGCATGTAACACCCTTGACAGTTGTTATTTTCCTCCTTTACATTTCAAGTGTTAACATGTGATTTTCCTTATAAAAAATATGTTCTTTTGAATCTTGGAGATCATGCTTGATATGGATAAATCATTTTTTTTCTTAAGATCCTTTGACTAAATTGGAATGGCTTCCTTGAATCCATTTTTCATTTCTTGTAGGTGGGTTGCAATCTATTTTAAGAATTGTAAACTTATCTACTAATCTGACTCATCCTTGTAGTGATAAGGAATCTTTTAAAAAAAAATCTGTTGAATGAATGGTAAAATTGGCATTCCAGGAATTAATAAGACATATGCATGAACTTTGATGGTTACAAGTTCTTTGATTGTTGTGCTTGGATCTTTTCAGTTCGAATGTGACAGGACAATGTTGACGTAAACTAACTATAGCTTGTTCACGGCATAGGAAAAGATCCAGGATCCTAAGAAGGACTATCCTACGAAATCCTAGGATAGGTAAAAATATTTACTACCTAAACTATGCTACGTAACAGAATTCCTATTTTAACCTAAAGCTTCCTATTTTTCTTTGATTTGGTTGATTGGCATCCTAACCTAAGCTCGGTGCTAAGGAATTTGGAAAGGTTTCTAGGTTATTAAAAATTTACCTAGAACCTAATACTACAAGGTTATATTATGATCTAACCTAATGCCTAAAACTATAGTGTTGTAAATTAATCTAACCTATGTGAAAACTACCTTAGGCTATGTGCTAAGACCTATTGTGGTAATTGTTGTTTGGATTATAACCTAAGGTATATATATACTACAAACTACCTAAGGTCTAACCTAAGCAATATGATCTACCCTAAACTAATGGATTTGAATGGGGAATTAGGTGGTCACATACATTGTAGGTGACGGTTCCAAGGCATTAAATTTTTTGATAAGGTTTTAATTGCATGGAGGTACTGCCAGCTTTGGCAGGGGTTAGTGAACTTGGTGGAGGCTTAGGTGGAGACTTCACTAAAATGGAATTATTTGTTAAATTTGATTTGGCATTCGCCAAACTTGGAAGGTGGTGGAAAGGGAAGGTAGGTGGGAAAATCGGAATAAATGGAATTTATTATTTTTGGGTTTTGTGCTCGAACCGTTTTGGAAAGCATGCAAACTAGTTTGTATGGGGTCATTTCACTTTGCATACCCCACAATTTTTGCTCTGCATGCTCACTGGTTTTTCGAACCAGTAGATAAAACTGCACTTAATGGCTATTTTTGAGGTTTTAAACCTATTTTCAGTTCATGGAATATATAGGAGGCATTATGGAAAAAGAACATTGTTAGTTGATTTTTCGTGGAGAAGAGGAGAAGTTTTGAGCTTCGGCTGGAGGTTCTTTTTGATTCACAGAAGTGCTATTAGGCATGATAGGCTCTAAACTTTAAGATCTCTTGCTTTCCTATAAATGTCTCATTAAAACAAGTCTACTCTTTTGAGATTCTTGGTTTTCATATTATATCTAGTTAATAGGTTATTGGGTTTATTAAATCTTGTTATTCTATTTTTTTTGAATCCTTGGTAAATGATGTTATGTTTGGATACTTACCATATATAGTTCTTTAAAAAAAATAATGCATGCAAAATGTTTTTCTGTTCTCGAACTATGCATTTTGGAACTGGAAATGGAAGTGATCTATTAAGATAACCACCGTTTCTATTTTTAAGGTTCAGTGTTTGGGGAAAACTTGAATTCTGTTGGAAATTCAGATGAGCTCATTTGGCATAGACTAGAGCCTATATACGGGTTTGTTTTTAACTTGTGTTGAGCTCTTGTTTTGTTGAACCTTTATTTTGAGCTCGTCCTTGATTTGGAACTTAGTTTGGGATTTGTGTTTGTTGAGAATTGTTCCTTGTTGCTCTGAATCGTGTTGTAATTTTGTATCTTAGTTCTTGTGGTAATCTGAACTGCTACTGTCAGTTCATAAGGTACATGGTATTTAAATGTTAATACTCATTTTTGGGCTCAAAATTTTGGTGAAACTCAAGTTCCGTTGAGAGATAATATTGGAATCTGTACCCATGTTTTACATTCTTTTGAAATTTGGAATAGTTATTGTAGATTAGTAACTAAAAATCACTCGTATTTGTTACTTGTGTGGACTCTGTACTCTGTGGGAATTCCTAGTTCTTCTTGAGCTAGTATTTGGACTTCATGTTTTCATATAAATCGGTGCAGGAGCTTCTTGTTGTTCTGAACTGGAGTTTGGAGACCTAGGTAGCTCCGAACTATTGTTAGAAGTTTGTATTTGATTCTGAACATGTAAATTATTACTCACATCTTCCTGAACTATTGTTAGAGAACTTTTGTTCTTAGGGATCATGATTTTTTATACTTGTAATGACCTGGACTATTGTTGAAGTCTGTAAATGACTTAGAGCATGTGTTTTTCTCTAGTGATCATTTTTACTATTAATGCAAGATTATAATATACACGACACTCATGTTTTATTATTTATGTGGACTCTGAACTTTAGTGGGAAACCTTAGTTCCATTGAGTTAGTATTTGGACTTCACGTTTTGATTTGAACTCATGTAGGAGTCACTTGTTGTGTTGAACCAGTGTTGGTATCTCGGGTAACTAAGAACTGTTAATGAAGCCACACGTGACTCTGTATTTGTGCCTTACTATTGTGGTATTTTGAATTGTTAACAGAAGTTCATAATTTCATCGTACTCTTATCTTGTGACTGTTTGCTTCTGAACTCTCTTTGGAAACTCATGTTTCATTTTTAAAAAGGGAAGTAGACCTCTTGTTTTGAGTATGAATTGGTTTTGGATATGTGTATCTCATACCACCCCATACTAAGATACTGTGCACAATTGAGCTCATGTTGAGTTTTTGTAATTTGATCCTGTACATGAAATCTAGTACATAGTGTTTGGAAATAAGTAACAGGAGTGATGTGAAGGTTCTGTTCTAATATGTTGAGTTTTCTTGTTATTGATTTAACTTAGATGGAAAATTGTAGTATGTTTCCTTCTTACCGTGAAGAGGATCTTGTACCATTCCCTTGGGAGCTCATGTGTGAACTTATTTACCTGTTAAAAAAAGGAGGGAAATTGATGTTATGTATAGCGAAGGATTTAATAATTAAATCTTATCTGGAAAAGTTGTTTTTCTTTAAAAGATGGAATAAGATATTTTGATTTAACTTTTCTGATTAATAAGTTCTCTTGTATTACAGAAATTTGTAAGTTAAACAATTTTCTTGTACACCTCATTGTCTTAAATGATATAAAAATAGATTGGTTAATTTTTCTTGTTAAACAAAACAAATTAACTGAATGATTGAATGTTTGATCATGTTAATCTCCTTTGATTTGCATAGGATTCTATTTTTTTGAATATCTTAAACATGAATTTTAAGGTAGAGGTCCTTCAACAAATTACAGTTAGAATCATGCTATGGACCTATTTTTTCTTTGTGGATGTTATGTGTTTTGGCATAATAGAAATGGTCTCTCTTCTTCTTTGCTTGTAAGATAGATGAAACATCCTAACGTGAACCATGCAGTAAACACTTCTTTTGTCTTATGATAGAGACAAGTGTTGTACTCTATAATGGAAGAATTGGGAAAAATGAGATGCCGTGATCTGTTGTTTGTTAAAGGAAACTGATAGGATCAATTAACTATAATTTGTAAGATAGATATTATAGATTATATTTTGTCCTTTCCTTTTTGGAAGTGTAATCAATTGTTTAATATGTACTTATTTTCCATGGCTTTTGATTTATTGATTTTATGATGTAATAATTGTCTCATTAAAGTAGAATTATTTTAATGAAACAATTATTGGAATGCACTTCTTTTTAAGGTTTAGTGCTTATCATGCTCAGTTCATTGAACTGACCCATGCTAGCGATTTTTGCAGATGGACTTCGTAAGTGAAAGGAAAAGGAAAAAACTTATATGATTCATTGATTGATTTAAGTCTTATTTATGTGAAGAACATTGATTCGTTCTTGAGATTGTATTGGAAAAGAAACGTTGTATTCTTTTATAATTAAGACGGTTGTTATGTAGTATACCTAAATGCATAAGTCTTGTAAATGTAAGGGTTACAAAGATAAATTGAAAGATTGTGGGATTATCTGAGTCGATTGTGTAAATTATTTTGTATTTGTATGAAAGATATCGGTTCTATCTTGTTGATAATCTTCATATTATTATGTTAGATGGCTAAATTTTAATAAGATTGGATCAAGGGATTAAGTTCAATCTCCCTACTTTTAAGGCAACTTGTAAGTTGCAGAATATGATATTTATTATATAAAATATATAACATAGTAATATAAATAGGATGAACATGCATTAAAAAAATGTGGTCATTGGGTAAAATAAACCCTAACGCTTACATATAGTGAAAGAATCTTCATCTTTCATAACTGTTCATAAACCACAAAGATTTGGTAACCTGACTTCAATTTATCAGACTTCATTTGTTATGAAGTCTACTTTATTTTGGATATCTTTTGGCGCTGAACTTTCTAAAAAGTTAATGTACTTTTTACATATGACATATTATAACACTATGTAGTTATGCTTAACTGACAGTTTAACTATGTATTCAAATAGTAAAAGTAGCAATGAATATAACAAAGTTCTTAATGGGATAAATGAATCAATTTAGAAAAGAACTTATGGAATGTTGGATTAGGGTTGGGCAAGTGGCTGAAATCTATTTAAATAATCTAAATTAATTAAATAATTAATAAATTCCTTGGGTATGTACATCTCGATGAGGTTGTTCTATAGGATGTTGGCACACACCAACTACAGGGTTCTACCTTTGAGAAGATTAGGATCTTATCGAGGATACAACGATGCAGTCGACATGTGGCAACACCCTTCTGCATTGATCATCTAGATCTACACACATTGGACTTGATCTTATTTTATCTCTAGATCTAGGTAGTAGCATGGTTAAGATATGGAGTAGCCCTCTAAAACTCGAGGTACCTTGGCACACGGGGTTGACTTAGGTTGACCCAGTATGCAAATTTACCCTAAGTTTTTAGGAGCCTCCCCCTATCATAACATATGTTGTTAACTCGAACTAGGGTTAAACCTTGGGAAAGTGGAATGATGGAAGTCAGTAAAGGACATTCTAGATAAAAATAGATTGGGGTGAAGGATGTATTCCGGATTGATGTGTATGTCGTTAAGTAATAGTAATACAAACAGTATGTTAAAAATCTTTGGCCAAAGTATTACAAGCTACTGGTTGCATTGTCCTATGTCACCTAGTCTAAGGCTCGTAATGCAGATGAATATTAGTAACAAATATTCAAATAGGATCCTTAGACATATCACTCAATACCCTGAACAGGGAAAGAGAACCAAGTATATGTAGTATAAGGAAAAGTATTCAATACTTAATGTTAAACATGAATAGATCGGTAGTTTACCGAGTCATGAAATGAATAGAACGTAGCACACCGAGTCATTACATATGCATATGCATATCTATTATATGAATGGTTGATAAAGAATGTGTGATTTAAATTATGAATTTATATCAGGGAACATTATTTATAAAAAAAAATCCCTTGTTTCTAAACTCTTAAAATGGGAATGTTACATCCAAGATGCAACACCTTGCATATACTTCCCCTCCGATTTTTCATCTTCATCGAAACAGTGTAGTAGCCTTGAAAGACCCCTACAAGTCCTTGATGAAGGTGGGAAAGATAGCATAAACTAGGGATTACATTCTGAAACAGTAGTTTCAAATGTTGTTTGTAGAATGGAAAGGTACATTTTTACAAATAGTTTTCATATTGGGATGATCAATCAAAAAGGTACAAATGAATTGAATTTATTCACATGATTAAGTGTATTGAGTTTTACAAGTTCATTTATTATCCATTCAATTGAAGAAATTTTAGGAGAAGTACATACAACTCATTACATGAAAGTAAGTTTATTTATTCATGAGGAATTGTACATTTATTCCACATAAGTTGCGGGATATGGCTTAAAGGTAATGCATTTAAACTAAAAGTTATAGATGTAATGGGTAAGAGAAACCTTTCATTACCTCTATATGACCACATTCATTGTTTCAATGTATTTGAAAGGTGAAGAGTAAAATAGTTAGAGATCGGGGTTTATCTTTCCTGTTATACCTCTAACTCTGAATGTAAATGCATTATTAATCAAAATGGGAAGAACATAGTGTTAGAGTGTCATCAAGAATAGATATTTGAAATTACAGCATGCAAGATTCTCACATAATGTAGATTTCTAAGTTCCGGAATCATAAAAGAAACAGAAGCACATGTTTTCTAAGATATGTATGGGACAAATGAGCTTCAACAAGTCAACTTTTAATTATTTCATATCAGGTACTAGTTGAGTCAAGTAAACTCATACAAAGGGAAATGATCTCAAATACAATAAAATGGGAACAACATAAGAAAGGAAAGTATAATTTTGCAAGTATACATAAAATCAGGAAAGAGATTTTAAAAGTGAATTCATTTCTTACTTTGGCATATCAAACAAGTTGGAATCAACAGATTAAAAATACAAGGTATAGAAAGAAGCATGAAGCAAGGTACATTCAAATTCCACCAATGTTCTTACCTATGCAGATAGCTACTTCGAAGAAAATATTGTAAAATATATTTCAGATATCAATCCACGAAAGGAAGAAGATTTAGAATTTATTTTCAATACAAATCATCATATTCAAAGCTAAAAGCATCATATACAACCAAGATTCTATTAAATGAGCTACATATTTCAGTCTTTTGTATGTAATAGCCAGGCCAAATCACAAGATCAATATAATACATGGGCTCAAGATTTTACCATTTAAGGAAGCAAGTACAAATTACATGAACAAACAAATGACTGCTTAATAATAGAAATAAGGTTTTAGCAAAGAGAGCATGTATCTTCAAAGCACCAAATCAAAGTGAAGATGCAAAGTTTTGGTACAAAATGAATGAGATTAGAATGTCCAAGAAATTATTTGAGCATCAACTCCAACAGAGAAAATAAGTTCACAAGCCATAAATAAACACAATACAAGTATGGCAGAACCTCGATACAAATCTGGTGGAGCCTATGTGATAAATCACATTTGTGCAATGAAAATAAGGTTGAATTTTAGCATGCATGCAGATTTTAAAATATGGTGAGTAAATATTATAAGGTCGAGCTATATATCTGTAAACAAGCTAAAATTTTGAAAACATCCAGCCTAAACAATAAAATGCAGTCATTCAAAGTTGTAGAGCTTTAAATTTTAATAATCTAAACAAAAATGACAAGAAAACAAAGAGTGAAAACATTGCTTCGAACACAGATCAGAACTCCTGCAAGCAAGTTAATAACAAGCTATTAGGGATATATTGCACAAACAACAAGCTGGGTCATTATGGCTATATAGACGTCAAAATAACCAAATGGCGAGCTAACCCAGATTATGGCACGACAAGCCAAAACAAAGCCAGAGAGTTTGAAGGAATATAAATTTAGGTATAAAATCATTTGCATTCTATTAAACGTATAACATAGAGATCTAAGTTTGGGGCAGTGTTATAATTTCATGACAACCATTCAATGAATATAAGTTCATGATTCATTTTGGAAGAAGGGAATATTGATCTTTCAGGAGCAACCAATTTTTAGTTTCAACATTCATTCAAAGATACCAGCAACTCGGGCAAGTCTAAACACAATGATAGCATAAAAATATCCTTCAAAGTTCTAAGAACCAAACATATTTTCAAGAGCCTAGAATACTACAAAGAAGCGGGAAACATTATTTTCAATACGTGATTGTTTTAGTTTTGGCATTTAAAATAAAACATTATATTATTCCAATCCAATCATAGTGGAAAGTTAAACCAAACATAAAACCATATGTGTTTCTTGAAATGACAACCCAAAATGTAAAAGAGAGCTAACTCGGGCGAGATAGAGAGAAAAAGTAGATTCAACGTAATGGCCAAGAAAATGCCTACGTGGATCTCTATTTCAAACAAGACAGAGGTTGAAACTAAGGGCATCCAGGAAAAAATGTATCTAGATATGAGAGGTTCCAAGACTATCATGTAACAAATATACCCAAGAATAAATAAAATAAGATGCCCAACTCGATGAGCCATGAGCTCGAATCCATGAAATAGATCCCAGAGGAAGAAAATATGGGCATGCCTACCTCAGCCATTGTTGTTTTTTAAATGGTACTTTAAAAAAAACATATTCAAGGGACAACAAGTCCCTCCTCTTTATGGGAGAGGTTCCCTTATTGAAAGCAAGTAGCAAAGCTTATATACAAATGTACAACTTTCATCTTAAAGCTAGACTTCTGACAACTTGAAATGATTTTTAACAAAAATAGCTTATCAATACAAACGAATGGAAGAAATTGAAGAAAGGGAAGAGTAGAATATAATAGTACTTTTAGGAAATATAGATAGTAGAGTATAACCTTATACATACTGAGCAAAGGTGATACAAAAAAGAATCATTCACATTCACAACATAAGATATCATTCCATAGACACAAAGTTCTAGAACTCATATCAATAAGAACACCAAATTTCTAATTGCAAAAGATAAATGATCCACAAATTTTAGGCAAGCAAGAAGAGACAATACATTAAGATAGAGAGAAAAGGGTAAATTCTTCTGTATTGATTGCTTTTGATTCTATTTACACTTCAAAAGTATCATATTCCAACATTTGCAATGAGCCAAGCTCTTATATTTATAGATGAAGCAAAAATAAGGGAAGAAGAGAAGGAAGAAAATATGATCTGGAAGCTCAACCACCAACCATTAAAGCCCCTACAAATCTACCTACAATCTGTCAAATCTGGTTCTGCATGTCTTTGGTGTGCTGAAGAAGGAATGATGGAAGATCAGATCAAATTTGATCTAGTTGAAGTAGTCTGATCACATATTAATGGTATGAAAAATGTTTTCCAAATTTTCACCCAAATCAAGATATCCAGTCTATTCTCCATGTCTGTTTAGCATGTTGGATAAGAAAGGATGGAAGATCATATCAGATCTAGGTAGTTGAAGCAATCAGATCCCGTATTAATGGCTTGAAATACTTTTTATGGATTTTCACCCATCAAAGCTTGTTGAAAATAATATTTTATGCTTTCATGGTGTAGAGGATGTCGAGATCTTTCCAACAGTATAAAATTTGTTGAATTTCGAGCACTAGAGAAAAAGTTATGCTCATTTGAATATTTGAATCGAATCCATACAAAAATGGTAAAAATGCAATTTTTGCAAAATGGATCTGCGGGCACGAAATTGAAATTGCACCTTTAGCGCAAAATATGCAAAAGTGCAAAATTTCCCCACAACCCCATAGCCCCACAACTTCACTTTTGATGTATTTCTAACACGTGGCTTTTCCTGAGTGATAACAGAGTCGCGGCTCACTTTATAATTTTAATTCTTGTATAAACAAGGCTCAAAATCTCAAAGTTCTCTGTCGACCCGCTTCCCCGTTTTGAATTTTCAATGCGGGCTCAACTTTTGAATTTATCCCTTGGCATGAGTGGGGTTGTGGTTCACTTTATCACTTTACACCTTTTGTGGAAACAAAACCAAAATTCCTAAAGTGTCCCGACAACCCGCCTCTCCGCTTTGACTTTTGATGCAGGCTCAACATTTGCCTTTATCTCTTTTGGAAATTAGCCAAAATCTTCAAAGTGCTTCGATGATCCACCTTCCTGCCTTGACCTAAAACATGACCATGTGTCCCTTTTCAGGCCTATTCTATATTTTTTGTGTTTTGACTAAGTCCCTCTATTTGGCGAAGGCTTTATGTATGACCCGAGACACGTGGAGGCTTCTCACTCATTTGGAGACTCTATTTGGACCTGATCTTTAGAGTTGTGTCAGTTGGACACGTGGTGTCATGCACCAGCCCACTCCATTTCCTTTTTATTCTGCCTAAGTCCCTTCCATTGGCGGAGACGTTCTCCTGACTCGAGACATGTGGAGAGTTGGTGCACATTTGGGACCTGCTTTTGGATTTTCCCTTGAAAGAGTGCCAAAGGGACACATGTCACTTTCCATTGGTTCTCCTTTCCTTAGCCAATTCAATGTCCAGTTCTACCCCTTTTGACTTTTATTGGATCCTAGAAACATGGAGAGTTGGTGCTTGTTTAGGGTCCTTCTTTGGGACATGCCTTTGGAGTTGCACCGATGAGGCACATGGAGGATTCCTCCAAACCTATTATACTTAGTCGATTAAACGGCCAGCTCTGCCCCTTTTATGGACCTTGGATACATGGAGAACTGACACTTGTTTGGGGAACTTCCTTTGGCTTCGACCCTTGAAGGTGCGCCGATGAGACATGTGGCATCATGCACTGGCCTTTGAATTTTTAATGGTCGATTTAACTTTTTGAGGCTCTGACCACATGGAGGCATGCAACTCATTTGGGGTCTGTCCCTTGGGTCTCACTTCTAAAGTTACGCCAATGAGGCATATGGAGGATTCCACTGACCCTCTTATACTTAGTTGATTAAACAACTAGGCTCTATCCCTTTTTTGAACCTTGGATACATGGAGAGTTGGCGCTTGTTTTGGGAACTTCCTTTGGCTTTGACCCTTTAAGGTGTGCCGATGAGACACGTGGCATCATCTACTAACCTTAGAATTTTCAACGGCTGATTTAACTTTTTGAGGCTTTGACCATGTGGAGGGCTGGCACTCATTTAGGGTTTGCCCCTTTGGTCTCTGGCCTCATTTAGGGTCCCCTTTGGTCTCACTTCTGAAGTTGCGTCAATGAGGCACGTGGAGGCTTCTGTTAGCCCTCTTATATTTAGTCAATTAAACGACCGGCTCTATCTCTTTTCCAGATCTTGGACATGTGGAGGGCTGGTGCAAGTTTAGGGTCTTTCTTTGGGCCACACCTTTCGAATTTGGGTCGATGAGGCACGTGGAGAGTCTGCGCTCACTTAGGATCCTACTTTGGAGGTGTGTCATTGGGACGTGTGGAGGCTTCTGTTGACTCTTTACACTTATCAGATTCAACGACCGATTTAAATTTTTAGACTTGAACCATGTGGAGGGCTTGTGCATGTTTGGGGTCTCCATGTTTGTGCACCATACCAAAAGTGTGTCGAAGAGACATGTGGTACCTTTCGCGTCCTTCTATACTAGCTGATTCGGGCCTCGATTGAACACTACCTTTCTACATTTTCTCCTGCATGCTTTGATCTCCTTTGACGTCATTTACATCCTTTTCTGACCCTTCCCCTTCATTGTTGGATTTGGAATGTGGGCTCACATGACTGAGCCTCCCTTTCTAATTTTCTTCTGTGTGGGATCATGTTTGATCAATTTTTCTGGGGGAAAAATTCGGATAACAAGCACCAACTCAAAATTTTCGAAACTTGACTTGAAAAATGAGGGGAATTTTTAAGGTGACAACATCTGTCTCTTTTTGGGGATGACTTGGCTTGAACAGAGGAATGAGGCAATATCAAGAACCATATAAAAAATCTGGGAAAGAAGATCAATGCCTTATCCATTGGGCTAATAGAGTAAAAGGAAAAGCAATACAAAAGACAACAGACATGGAAGGGAAACAAACCAAAAAGGAAAAACAAAACACACTGCACACAATATATACAAAAGGACTACCTAATTATCTAGGACTTGAACAACTTCAAATATTTCCCACTATAAGGAAGTGGGAGAGGAGATCCATCCATGTAATCCAAGTAGAAATAATTTTCTCCAGCAAAGTGTCTGATTTTTAAAGGACCAAGCCAAAGAGAATCAAACTTACCATGGCTTCCTCGAGGTTCATGTCTTTTTTCCCATAACAGAACAATGTCTCATTCTTGAAAATATATGGGTCTATATTTATTGTCAAATAAAGCTTTCACCTTCAATTGATGAGCTGAGATTCTATCAAAAACTTGTAACCTGTCTCCATCCAACTTCTGGAGATACATGATCCTCTTGTCCAAGGAACTGGTGAAACTTGTATCTTCAATAGCCTGCATTAAGTGCAAGGCTGGTAATTCCACTGTTACTGGTAGTTGAGCTTCAACACCATACACCACCAAGAATGGAGACATCCCAATTACTCTTTTGGTTGTAATTCTATCTTCCCAGAGAGCATCATAGAGCTTCTTGTGCCAATTCCTTTGAGAGTCATTGACAAGCTTCTGAACGATGGTTACCAGATTCTTATTTGTTTATTCTACTTGTCCATTCCCTTGAGGATAATAATCTGAAGAATGAGCAAGGGAAATTCCATAGCCATAGCAGAAATCCATCATCTCAGAAGAAGAAAAATTGGAAGCATTATCAATCACAATTTTTTTGGTACCCCAAACCTTATCAAGATGTTCTCCTTGATGAAATTACACACCACCTCAGAAGTAGTGCTTTTGACTGGAATATCCTCTACCCACTTTGTGAAGTAATTTGTAGCAGTTAGCACATGAGTATGTCCAGCACTGGAAGGTGGGTTAAGAGTTCCAATGAAATCCAATCCCCGTATTGAAAAGACTCATCAATCACTACTAGTTTGAGTGGTAAAGCAGCCAACTTAGGTCTCCCAACAAAATTCTGACAGGCTTCACACTTACCTACCCATTTTGATGCATCTATGAACAATGTAGGCCAATAGTACCCTGCACGAAGGATTTTATGGGCAGTGACAACAAAAGAGAAATTCCCTCCACAAGCCTAATCATGAAAAGCTGAAAACAACTTCTTTTGTTGCTCTTTGTCCACACATTTAAGGAATCTTCCATCTAATGCCTCACTTGAATAAAGCATTTTCCCATAATACATACTGTGCAGTCCTTAGCTTAATACCTCTCTTTTCCTTGGCACTCAAATGGGATGGACACTCTCCATAAGTAAGAAAATGTGCAATATCAGCATACCACTCATTTGTTGAACTAAGGAAGAGAACAACAGGAACATCAACTGCTTCTTTGGACAATTCTTCATCAGCTCCTTCAACAATAAGCTCACATAAGCCTTTACCCCATACTAGCTTAGTTGGCTTGATATCAAGGTCATATTCTTGGACTTTTTCTACCCAATTTCCTCTCTTAGTTCCAAACTCTTGTTGTGTAAGAATAGACTTGATGGTTGTATCAAGTACAAGCACAACATAGTGAGAATTAAGAATATAAAAATGAAACTGCTTGATAGCTTTGACCACTGCAAAATCATGTTTCTCCATCATAGTATATTTCAATTCCTGATATTTCAGAACATATCTCATGAATGCAATTGGAAGTTCATGATCCTCAGAATTTCTCTGAGTTAGCACAGCAGCCAAGGTACTCTCTGTAGCATAGCAATAGATAATAAAATCTTTTCTGAAATCAGGACATGCTAAGATGGGGGTTCTAGCAATGGCTTTCTTGATACCTTCAAATGCTTCTTTACCCTTGGAATTCCAACCAAAGTTTTTCTTTCCTTTCATCATGTGAGAAACACTCATAGTCAGTTCTAAAAAATCTAGAATGAATCTCCTCAGGAAATTTATCTTGCCAAAGAAAGAGTGAACACCCTTTTTGCTTGTGGGAAGAGGAATCTACTGGATTGCTTGAAATCTTTCTAGATCTATCTTGATCCCTTCTTTGGAAACAATATTCCCCAGCAACTTTCCTTCAGTAACACAAAAGACAAACTTCTTAGGATTGAGGGAAACTCCATGTTCTCTGCATTTTTGAAGAACTGTTTCTAGATGTTGAAGATGATCTGCCCTTGTTTTGGAAAAAACAGTCAAATCATCAAGTACACAACAATACACTTTCCCTTTAGACTTCCAAAAGCTAAATCCATTACCCTCTGAAAAGTGGCACTAGCATTGATAAGACCAAAAGGCATTCTCTCTGTAGGAAAAGGTGCCCCAAGGAGTAGTAAAAGTAGTTTTGTGCTGATATGGGGTACTAACTTCCACTTGATTATATCCAGAGAATCCATCTAGCATAGATAACATCTCAGAGCCTGAGACAACTTGAAAAACTTGATCCATCATGGGGAGTGGATAGTTGTCTTTTAGAGAGGCCTGATTCAAATTCCTAAAATCTACATAGATGCGAATCTCACCATTTTCTTTCTGACAGGAACAATGTTGGCAATCCATGTTGAATGATGTATAGGGAAAATAATCTTGGCTTTTAGTAACTTTTGGATCTCTTGAAAAATAGTATCAGCAACCTTAGGATTGTACTTCCTTTGCTTCTTCTTGAAAGGTTTGATTCTAGGTTTCAGAGGGATATAGTGTTACATCTCCTTTGGTTGAAAAGCCTTAAGATCTTCATATGAATAGGAAAGAACATCAGCATACTTTTTAAATAGGTTTACTGCTTTCTTTTTCTCTTCTTGAGTGCAAATTTTCCAATATTCACCACCATGGGTTCATCATTGCTTCCAATATTGACATTCTCATACTCAGCAGATTGTCGAGTCCCTTGAGAAGCTTCAGATTTGATGAACCTATCATGTTTTTCAAATAGATCTTCTAGACTCACTAGTCCTTTGTGAATCTTGTTACCCTTCAACTTAATACAGCCATCTTGATCCATCTCTTCCTTGATATCTTCCTCATTAGAGAGCACATATTCTCTAGGTAGAGTTTCACTTCCTTCAAAATATAACTGATTGAAGTTATCTTTAAGCTCCAAGAAAGAGAGAAAGTTTTGATCATCATTGAAAACCTGTCAGTTGCTTGCATTATCCATCACACTAGGCCTATGAATCATTTCAATGGTAAATTTCTCTTGAGAGAAATTTGGATGAGGAATCAACAAAGATCATGAGACATCTAGAAAATCATCTCTAGTATTCTTTTCTCTTGGCAAAACTTCAATTGAGAAAGCATCAAGGAATTCAATGGAATCCCAAACAAGATTTCTATAATGTTTCAATCTCCTATTCTTGACTTGGTAAAGATCCCTTACCTATTCACAATCAACTCTACATCACCACGAGCACAAAGATTCTTTACTCCTATTTCTTTTTCCATGCTCAACCCAAGGATGAGAGCCTCATACTCAAATGTATTATTTGTATTTTCAAAATGAAGCTTGAAATAAAATGGATGAATCTTCCCTTCTGGAGAGATTAACACCACACCAGCTCCAGAACCAGCTGAAGAGCAACTTCCATCAAACTCCAAATTCCAAATGCCATTGGGATCGTGAATCACTCCCTTAGGAAGACTTGCCTCATCCTCTGACATGATCATATAGTTTCCATGCCCTATATATTCATAGAGTATTTGTGCTTTTGGATCATCATTCTTTTACACAATATACTCAGTTTACTTTTCTGGTAACAACTTTCTTATTTTTCCATTGACCGGGATCAAAGCATGTGACCAGTCCATCTGAATTTCACCTCCTACCTCTTTATAGAAATTCCTACTCAACAACATACCATATGAGGGAGGAATATCAGCAACCAAAATAGTGGCTAAGACCCTTTTCTCTGGAAAAACAGTGAAGGCTACTTGTGCATCTTTAATCCTTCCAACCAAAGGCACTTTTCTACTCTCCATGGAATAGCAAGAACCAAAGGCACATGTTAGAGTTAGGCCCAAAGCATGAGCTACTTTTGTAGGCATTACATTATCTGATGCTCCTGATTCTATGACATAATTACTGAGTTTATGGCCAGCTATGAGGAGAGTCACATAAAATGGTTCAATTTTCTCATTAGGGGAAGTGACTGCAGCCACAAGGCTTGGTTGAGGTGAGGAAGAGGGAGTGGGAAAAATACCTTTAGAATTATTGGATGAAGCTTTGGATTTGGAATTGACAAATTTTACCATTTTAGTAAAGGATTTTGGATGGTTCTGGTAAAATTCTGCCTCTGAGATTTGGATTTTGGTCTTTTTGAGGTGATCAATGATATCAAAATATCTAGAAGGTGGATGGGGCATCACTACTAGGAACAAGAGAAAATTTTGATTTATCAACTTTAGGAATTGAAGGAAAAGAAGTTTTGGAAACATAGAGGTAGAAGGAGGAGGATTATAATTACTCACCTTTACGTGGAGGTAGTGGGAATAGGAGCTCCTCTTCTTGCAACCACCGGAATAGTTATAGGAAACTCCTTGGATTTCTTAGCAGGCTGCATCACTTTTTCTTTTCTATTCGTTTGTTCTTGAGTCATAACAACATATGACTCACTATTCATATCTGCAACTCTTTCATCATATTCATCTTCATCATCCATACCTTCAGTGGTGAGGAAATGAGCTTGAGATCCACCAAGTTCCTCATGTTCTTCATCAACCTCTTCCTCTAGGTCTTCAAAGTCTTCATTAAACTCCTCATCATCAGGTTCTTGAACTTCACAAGTTGCATTGACTGGAACCTTGATAGGTGGGCCTTCAATAGCCAATTTATTCTGAGAAGGAGGTAATCGGTTCCTAGGCTGAAAATTCCTTCTTGGAATATCTTGATAAGGAGTATGTTGAGCCAATTGCTTTTTGATGGCAATGAGATCATTTGCCAACTTTTGCACTAACTGATCTGAATTGGCTCCAGGAGAGGAAGAGGAGGATGCTTTAGACTTGGAGAGTTCTCTTTTCAATTTACCAAACATGATTAAATCATCCTCAACACTAATATCCAAACATTGATTAGCATCCAAAGTTGCAAGGTTAGCTCTCCTTATTGCATAGCTTACTTCAGGTAACTGAGCATTGAGGAAGAAACATTTTTGGATTTGATCTATAGGATGAGTGTTCTATGGAATTTTATGAATGAGCTTGTTGAATTTGGCCACAAATTCTCTCATGGGCTCATGTGGTTACTGGTACCTTCTTGATATGAGAAATTTGAGCCAAGAGAGCATGCACATCTTCAGCAGTTTTGAAATGTTGTTCAAACTGAGTTTTTAAGGTGGTCCAATCAGTAATTGACCCAGCAGGAAGATGATAGAACCAATCAAAAGCATTATCCTACAATGTTTCTATAAAGAGCCTGACAGAAACATATTCATGCTCAATCCCAAGAATCCCACATGCAATGTCTGAATGCAATGTGTTCATCTAGGTGTACCTTCCCATCACCTCATAATTTAGGAAAACCTTTCCTACTACTTTAGGGAAACTCATGCAATGGTTGAGGAAGAGCAAGAGGCCCAATCCATTGTCCCCAATGCAGAAGGTGTTTCCATTATGTGGGAAGATTGTCTACAGGGGAATTGAAACACCAGCAAGTATCAGAGCAAGAAGATTAGGACTGAGTTGTTATGGAGGAATGTTATTCTTGGAACTTCTATCTTTAATAGGAGGTGTGCTTACAGAACGAGTTCCTCTGTTCCTTCTTGCAGGAAGAAGAGAGAAGTTTTTTTGCTCCAGAAGTTGAAAATGAGAATCTTCAACCCTAATAGCTTTCTTCCCACGTGTATATCGTAGAGTCGCCAGACCAAAAAAATGATCTTGAAGTTGTTTTAGAAAGGGATACGTTTGAAATGAAATCCCCAGTAGGGTCACCAAAAATTATTGGGTTTTAAAATGGTACTTTAACAAAACCACAGTCAGGGGACAACAAGTCCCTCCTCTTTATGGGAGAGGTTCCCTTATTGAAAGCAAGCAATAAAGCTTATATACAAATGTATAACTTTCATCTTAAGGCTGGAATTCTGACATCTTGAAATGATTTTTTACCAAAATAACTTATCAATACAAATGAATGGAAGAAACTGAAGAAAGGGGGGAGCAGAATATAATAGTACTTTTAGGAAATATAGATAGTAAAGTATAACCTTATACGTATTAAGAAAAGGTGATACATAATAGAATCATTCACATTCACAGCATAAGATATCATTCCATAGACACAAAGTTCTAGAAATCATATCAATAATAACACAAAGTTTCTTATTGCAGAAGATAAATGATCCACATATTTCAGGCAAGCAAGAAGAGACAATAGATGAAGATAGAGAGAAAGGGGAAATTCTTCTGTATTGATTTCTTTTGATTCTATTTACACTTCAAAAGTATCAGAGTCCAACATTTGCAATGAGCCAAGCTCTTACATTTATAGATGAAGCGAAAAGAGGAGAAGAAGAGAAGGAAGAAAATCTGATTTGGAAGCTCAACCACCAACCATCAATGCCCCTACAAATCCACCTACAATCTGTCAAATCTGGTTCTGCATGTCTTTGGCATGTTGAAGAAGGAAGGATGGAAGATCAGATCAAATTTGATCTAGTTGAAGTAGTCTGATCACATATTAATGGCATGAAAGATGTTTTCCATATTTTCACCCAAATCAAGATATCTATTCAGTTATTCATGTCTATTTTGGCATGTTGGAGAAGGAAGGATGGAAGATCATATCAAATCTAGATAGTTGAAGCAATCAGATCCTGTATTAATGGCTTGAAAGAATTTTTCCAAATTTTCACCCATCAAAGCCTACTGAAAATAATATTTTATGCTTCCATGGCATAGAGGATTTTGAGATCTTTCCAACAGTAGAAAATTTGTTGAATTTTGAGCACTAGAGAAAAAGTTATGCTCATTTGAATATTTGAATCGAATCCATACAAAAATGGTGAAAATGCAATTTTTACAAAATGGATCCGCGGCATGAAATTGAAATTGCCCCTTTAGCACAAAATATGCAAAAGTGAAAAAGTCTCCCTGTAGGCCCACAACTTCACTTTTGATGTAGGTCTGACACGTGGCTTTTCCTGAGTGGTAATGGAGTCATGAATCACTTTATAATTTTACTTCTTTTGGAAACAAGGCTCAAAATCTCAAAGTTCTATGCCGACCCACTTCCCCATTTTGACTTTTCAATGCGGGCTCAACATTTGACTTTATCCCTTGGCATGAGTGGGGCCATGGTTCACTTTATCACTTTACACATTTTATGGAAACAAAACCAAAATTCCTAAAGTGTCCCAAAAACCCGCCTCTCCACTTTGACTTTCAATGCGAGCTCAACATTTGACTTTATCCCTTTTGGCAATAAATCCAAAATATTTAAAGTGCTCCGACAATCCACCTTCCTACCTTGACCTAAAATATGGCCATGTGTCCCTTTGAGGGCCTGTTCTATATTTTTTGTGTTTTGACTAAGTCCCTCTATTTGGCAAAGGCTTTATGTATGACCCAGGACACGTGGAGGCTTCCCTCATTTGGAGACTCTTTTTGGACCTGATCTTCGGAGGTGCACCAGTTGGACACGTGGCGTCATGCGTCGGCTTGCTCCATTTCCTTTGTATTCTACCTAAGTCCCTCCCATTGGCAGAGATGTTCTGCCTGACCTGAGACACATGGAGAGCTGGTGCATGTTTGGGACCTACTTTTGGATTCACCCCTGAAAGAGCACCAAAGGGACACATGGACTTTCTGCCAGTTATCCTTTTCTTAGCTTTCAACGGTCGGTTATGTCCCTTCTGACTTCTATTGGACCCTAGACATTGTGGAGAGATGGCACTTGTTTAGGGTCTTTCTTTGAGCTGTGCCTTTGAAGTTGTACATTGATGAGGCACGTGGAGGCTTCCACCGACCCTCTTATACTTAGTTGATTAAACAGTTGGCTCTGACCCTTTTCTAGACCTTAGATAGGTGGAGAGTTGGACTTATTTGGGGAACTGCCTTTGGCTTCAACCCTTGAAGGTGCACCAATGAGACACGTGCACTGTCCACTGGCCTTAGACTTTTCAACGACCATTTTAACTTTTTAAGGCTCTGACCACATGGAGGGCTAACACTCACTTGGGGTTTGTCCTTTGGTCTCACTTCTAAAGTTACACCGATGAGGCACGTGGAGGCTTCCAATGTTTGACCATTTTATAATTAGTCGATTAAAAGGCTGGCTCTACCCCTTTTCTGGACCTTAGATACATGGAGAGCTAGTGCTTGTTTGGGGAACTAACTTTTCCTTCGACCCTTGAAGGTGCACCAATGAGACACATGGTGTTGTCTACTGGCCTCATACTTTTCAATGGCTGATTTAACTTTTTGAGGCTCTGACCACATGGAGGTCTCGTGCTCATTTGGGGTCATTCCCTTGGGTCTCAATTCTAAAGTTACACCAATGAGGCACATGGAGGCTTCTGCCGACCCTCTTATACTTAGTCGATTAAACAGCTAGCTTTCCCTTTTCTGGAACTTGGACACTTGGAGGGCTGGCGCAAGTTAGGGCCTTTATTTGGGTTATGCCTTTTGAATTGGCACTAATGAGGCACGTGGAGAGTCTGCACTCACTTAGGATCTTACTTTGAACTTGACCTTTAGAGGTCTGCCATTGGGATGCATGGAGGCTTTCACGGCTCTTTACACTTAGTCAATTCAATGGCTTTAAATTTTTGGGACTCATACCATGTGGAGGGCCTGTGAACATTTTGGGTCTCCGTATTTTTGCACCATACCAAAAGTGCGCCGAAGAGACATGTGGCACCTTCGGTGGTCCTTCTATACTTAGCCGATTTGGGCCTTGATTGAACACTACCTTTCTCCATTTTCTCCTGCGTACTCTGATCTCCTTTGACATCGTTGGCCTCCTTCATCGACCCTGCCCCTTCATTGTTGGATTTGGAATGTGGGCTCGCATGACTGAACCACCCCTTCCGATTTTCTTCTCTGCGGGGTCATGTTTGATCAATTTTTCTGGGGGGTAAAAATTGGGATAACAGGCACCAACTCAAAAATTTTGAAACTTGACTTGAAAAATGAGGGGAATTTTGAGGGTGACAACAGCCATGAAAAGATTTAGCAATAGAAATAGCGACCAACATGAAACTTAGAGGATCATGTTTAAATATGGAGATTAAATAAAGAAACCACATGAGAAAAATTAATGGTAGCCACCCAGAAAGGAAGTAAAGATAATATAGAGAGAACTGAGAAAATCCATAATGGTGGCTACACTCACAGGATGCAAAATCAGAAGCTCCAAATGAAGGATCATTACAGCCAAGTCAAAAAATTTGCAATAGTTCAACATTCCCGAAGTTTCCAAGCTCAAACAAGTCCAAATGAATTTTTTTAGGGATTTTACCCTAACTAGAGGGGGTTCATCCATGATTTATTATTAACCTTGGTTAAATATGACTCTAGTTAGAGTTTCTTCATTGAATTTGAACACCAAATGATTTGCATAGTTTTGTTTTAACTTGTAAAGCACAAAGGGGGGGCTAATTTTTGTAGACTTATGCTACAAGATTTTTGTATTGTTCCACCTTATGACTGAATAGAAGACTATTTTCCTCCATGTTTAAGTTTTTGATAGTGTAATCCAAAAAATTAAAGGCATGTTTTTCAGTGATATTAATATTCCTTTGCATTCTTATAGTTTTACAGCACCTCCATTAAGCAGTTTTAATCATTTTTCAAGCCACGAAAGTTTATTTTAATGCCTTGGGAAGTGAAAAGCAATTAGAAATCCATTGTAGTGAATTTAAAAAGTCCTTTATCATTCAACAAGTGTGTTTGTGCAAGCCCAAGCCCCACAAAATTTTGGTGTATCAGCTTTATTGCTTTCAGTTTTACTTTTTCTATAACTCTAAAACTTAGTCGAATACAAATTTTCAAGTGATACATCAAAGGGAGTTGGCCCTTTTTATAGGTTTCCCTCATTCTGAGATGCCCACAACTCAAAGCGAATCAAATTATACCAACCAAAGTTAAAATTCATATTTCCATCCAGAAGGAGTACTTTGGAATGATAATAGGACCTTGACCATCTATTTTGGGACCATGTCCTTCATCCAAATATCCCATCAATACCAAATTTGAATCAAAATCATCTACCTCTCCTTCCAAATCCAAATCAAAATATAAGGCCACTACCAAACCCCATAACAGTAGGGAACCCCTTTTTCCTTCATCCTCTTCTCCTAAATCAAATCAACCCAAAGTTTATGACACTTCCTCTTCCAAAACCAACATTGGCTCTTATACCAAAATCCTTCATCGTCTTATCAAATAATCTGTGATTACCCTTCCCCCCATAAAGTCTTTTGACTCATGTGGGTGGAAACCCATGCGGTTTGATTACAATGTCATCTGCACCTATCATCATGTTCTTGGGTATGACATAGAGCACTATAAGGATCTCCACACCCTCATCAATAACCTCATATAGGAAGATGATCTTATCATCGAATAATACCACCCTCTTCCATCCACTAGCTCATCAAACCCAAGAAAACCCCTCAAACTAAACTCACATCTTCTAAGGCCTTAAAATTTGAGCCTTCATCTACACCTTCAATACCACCATCAAATTCTACCTCTTCTAAATAGGTTCCACCTCTTTACATAAATTTCATTGATGTTACCAATCAGTCTCACCCCCATGATTCTCAACAATCCACCCAATAAAAACCAAGAGTTTTCATCGTTGCTTCTCCTAACAAGCTTGTATCATATCCCTCTACATTCAAGGCTAAGATATCCATCCTAGCCACTCCACAAACCCAAAATCATATTTCCATAGAAAAAAGTATCGTGAAGCAACTGCATCAGGATCCCATAAAAATTTCCCTCTATGAGCTTATATAAAGCTCCCCTAACCATCAAAAGGCTCTCATCAAAGCTTTACAGTGCATCCCAATAAGAACTGATGAATCTCAAGCTTTCGCGTCCCTCGTTGGAGCTCTTACAAGTTCTATCTCCATCTCCTTCGATGATTCTAAAATTCCCAACATTTTACCTGAAGATCATGAACTCCCCCTCTTTATCACTATTTGTATCATTGACACCTTCATCCAAAAAATCCATAACTGATAATTATGCTAGCATCAACATCATTTCAACCCACACATTCAATCAACTCAAGCTTCCCAACACTATTTTCACCTAATTACCCATGGTCCTTCAAGACTTTAATGACATTATTTCCCCTACATTGGGAATAATCATCCTTCCTATCCCTGTTGGTGAAAAAATACTCCATGGAATCTTCTACATTATGGAAGGGGAATTCCAATATAACATCTTGCTTAGATGCCCATAAATTTTTGTTATGCATTGTGTTCTATCCACCCTCCATCATTTCCTTAAGTATGAGCATGAGGGGAAAATCCAGACACTCCTCACATATATTCCTCACTTAAAATCATGCCACATGACCTACCAGCCAAATGGCGTGCCCAACTCCAAGCATGATTCATTTTCTGAAGCTTCCACTAGTTCATCTGTACCTACATCTAAGTTTCCCAGTGAGGAATTTTTTGACACCATGATGCAGTATCTCTCACTTGGGGAGTATCGACTCCTCACTCTTAATTCTCTCCCCACACCCAATAAATTTAGTAAACCCAACAAAGCTCCCATGTATCAATCTAACGTTGGGGATATCATCTCCTTTGGTCCACCTCATTTTATACCTATCTCCACCGTTGTGTGTGGAAGGTATTTGGTCTTAGGTGCTATGAATAAAGCATGCATTCTCTTGTCCTTGATCAATCCCATAAACCCCAAGATAAATTTGGATTATGATTCAAGGAAAACCCCATTGACTCCCTTACACATGCTTCTTCTTCTTATCCCATGGCTATGGATCCATTATCCCTTTCTAAATCCAACAACCCCATGGACACGGATGACAGTGTGTCCCTTCCTCCTAATTTTTTTTATTTTAATCTCCACGATCATTCTAGGATCGGTCACTTATCAAGATGAAGTTGAAACAAGGTCCCTTTCCTCTTAAATTCCCCAACATTGTAGATGAGGATTCCCTTACCATTGACATTCTTCAATGCAATCATGATGACTCTATCCTTTCATATATGGGGTGGAAGATCCTCATCTTCATAAGGCCTTACCTCGTGATACATACACCATTATTAATGAATCCAACATTAATATCAACATAGGAACTTTGCAAGAGCTTCGCATCCTCAAAGTTAGCCAATCTCTTGATCCACAAGAGCTAGAATACCTCACCACCTTCCTCTGCAAGCATAGTCAAGCCTTCACATGGTTGTACTCCAACATACCATGTCTTGATCCTAGTATCATCATCTATAATATTGTCACCATCCCCAATGCCAAGTCAGTTAAGAAAAAGATATGTTACATGTATCCACATATAGATCTCCTCATTAAAGAAGAATTGTAACTTCTTCTTTCCACCAAATTTATCCAACCTATTAATTATTCTCAATGGTTTTCAAATTTCATCCCCATTGCCAAAGCTTTTGGGAAGCTTCATGTTTGCATAATTTTTTGAGACTTAAATCTCTCTTTCCCTAAGGATGATTTCCCACTTATTAATATCGATTAGTTTGTCTACCTAACGATTGGCCATGAAATGCTTTCTCTTATGGATGATTTTTCTAGTTACAATCAAATCCTTATTTCACTAGAATAAAAATATAAGACATCCTTCATCACCCCTTAGGAAACCTTTTTTTATCATTTCATTCCCTTTGGTTTGAAAAACACAGGGGCCACCTATCAACGTGTCATGACTTATATCTTCCATGATATCATCCAAAAAACCAAAGATGATTATGTCAATAACCTCTTGGGTAAATCCAAGTTTTGACAAGACCATCTTACCATCCTTGAGATCCTCTTTCCATTCCTTATCTAATAGTTCCTTGACCTCAACCCAGCCAAGTGTGTGTATGGAGTTCTAACTGTAAAATCCTTTGCTTCATCATTTCCATCAGGGGTATTGAAGGTGACCTTGCCAAGATCAAGGCCATCCTCTAGATGCCTCCTCCTATCAATATAAAGCAACTCCATAGTCTCTAATGCCAACTTCAATCATTATACCGCTTCATCTCACAACTTTTCAATCATTTCCAACCTTTCCATCATCTCCTTCAAAAATACACCCACTTCAAATGGAATAAAAATTACCAAAAATACTTAAATGAACTTAAGTAATATCTTCTAGCACCACCTGTGCTCATGTCTCCATGTGAGGGGGATTCGTTATATCTTTACATCTCTACTACTGACCATACTCTAGGTATCATGTTGGCACATGATGATGAGCAAGGTAGGGAGTAGGTCATTTATTATATCAACTGCACTCTTCATGACTATGAAACCCACTACACCAAAGATGAGAAGTTTTTTTCCTCTCTCTACTTCACAGCTTCCAAGCTTCACCATTACCTTCTCAATCACAAGACATATGTTGTCACTAGATTCAATCCCCTTAAAACCATGCATTCCAAACCTCATCACAATGATTACATCACTTGATGGATCATGCTCATGACTAATTTTGACCTAGATTTAACCTCCCAAAAATAAATCAAGGTCCAGGCTATCATTGATCAACTCACTGAAGCACCTCTTCCTAATAATACAATCCCTTGTAGAAACAAAATCACACACTTTAGACATTATTTAGTCTCAGTCTCATACTACTATTTAGAGGTTTTTTGAGTGATGAAAGTATTAATTAACCCCCATCTCTTGGCCATTTTTATTTGGTTTCTATTGTCATTCCCGACCTCCACCGCACACATGCCTAGTCAGTTTCAGTCATCTTCTATCATTTTAGCCTTGAATGGGGCGGCCATGGGTGCCCTGGATAGACCAGTGATTCCCTAATCCTTTTCACACATTCCCACCACTTTTTGGGCTCTTTCTAGCGGTTTTTAGATCTTTATCTTTTTGGTGGTCGGCCATTTCAGGGTTAATTATGAAATTAAATCAAGAGAACTATATAAATATAAAGTTATGAGACCATAATTAGGGACTAAACACTAGTCACTATTATCATCAACCTAGAGTTACATCCATCTGTTGCATTGGAGATTACTTACATCCACATAGCTCCATCACAAGGCACAAGGCTAGGACATATGCATCACACAAGCATAGGGGAGGATTTTATTCTATTCCATGCACACATTCTATTAGATTTTATACATATATTTATTGATCACTACTACACAGAGTACGACTAGCACAAGAGCACCTAGGGCACAATACGTGTGTGTGTGCGCACACACACACACACACACACACACACCAGTACTACATTTAGGTCTGAAATGTAGTGCACCTCTCAGTTAGTAAGCCCATTATTGCGGTAGCTGATGTTAGTATGACTCATTTATTTACATTTTTATTTTTTAGGGACTGATGCTTGTTTAGGATTTTACAGGTCTTTATATTCATCTTAGGATACTAATGAAATTTAGAGTAGTACAATGAATCTTGTGCAACACACGGTGAGGGTTTCGGGACCATCTGTCGAAACTGTAAACATAATTTATAGATATTTTACATAGACCAAGGCACCCATTTTATATACCAAAGCACCCATTCGTACCCCAATCCCTCCCTAGGTGCTCCACCCCCAGATCCATCCTTTTCAAGGCTTCTACATAGTCATTCTTCACTTCCATATTTTCCAGTCATGATCCAGGAGCATCTTCTCACCAACAAGCAATTTTCATTTTTTGTTCAAATTGGTCAATTTTGGGTTGAGTTAGCTTAAGTAAGGATTGGAGCATGTCAGTAGATTCCTATTAGTTCCATTCAAATTACTAAGTCGGTCTAGCTATGCAAGAAATTTGAACTAGGAGGTTTCCCTCCAAAATGTTATTCAAATTCTTAAAAGGGAATTATAGTGGATTTCAGCTTAAAAGAGGATTTTTAGTCATTTGTAATGTTTGGAATAGGTATATTAAGGTCATAAATGTCCTAAGAAGTCTAATTGGGGTCTTGGTGTTAGACATAGGGTCATGAAGTTTAGTTAGGGTTAGAACTCCAAAGCATGTTTAAGGTAATTAGATGGTTTAAAAGGCTAATAAGCCTAAAAAATGGATGGTAACTACCTTAGAAGGATTTAAAATCCTCAAATGTAACTGGATGAGGAGCCTCTTAGAGACATGGAAAAGAGGAATTCGAATGGAGGTTGGAAAGGAGAGGAATTGAGAATGGAAAACCTTAAATTAGCAAACAATTCTGATGTTTTCTTATTCTTATTATTGTGTTATGGTTATTATAGGATTCTTGGTAGTTGTTTAGTCATTCATCCTCAGGGATCAAGATGAGAGATGTATGAGGAAATGAATTATTTTCTATTATGTCTCTTTATAAAAATAAATTTGTTCTTGCATGTATTTCTTGGAGTAGAAATAGAAAAATTCTGAGTTTAAAGATATGGGGTAAGTATCCAATCATATCTTTTCATGTGTGTGAGTTTGATGAACCTGTGATTATGCTCAGAGAAGGGTTTTGAGACTCTTGATATTATCCATTAAGGGTAAAGATGATTAAGTTATATATTAGCATGAAAAACTAAGGAAACTATGAAATTGTGTAGGTGAGACTATATTTATTAATTAATTTATGATCTTGTAAGAGTTGGGTCATTAAACCCCTTATTTCTTGGTATGAATATGAATTCTCAATACTTGAACTACATAGGAAGTTGAATTGAAGTGTCTTTGCACTCGTATATTGGTAATCTCAGTCTTCTAAAGATACTCTGCCTTACACAGTCACATAGTCATTACATGAAAATTTTGGAGAGTATGATCTTGTTCTTAGTTGAGAAAGCCTTGGACATATTTTTGGATTATGTGTAAATTAGTCACAAGTGGGAAAAATTTTCTTAAAAACTTAAGTTCAAAACCTATATGATAAACAGTCGAGACTGTCTTATACACAATTTTTACCAGTCAAGGAGAAGGCAACATATGTCATTAAAGGATTTAGGGGCAAGAATTCAAACTACTAGTAAGAAAATAATGTAAAGACTAAGCCAATAATGCCTTGCACTAAATTTGGGGTTTTGAAAGGAGGTTTTTCAAAAGTTATTGTTATTTCATCCCTTTCGAGCTTATCACAGTGTGTGACCTAGGGAAAGGAATTTGGAGGTCTTAACCATTGAGTTGAAAGATTAAATTTTGAGAGGAAGTCTATTTTTGAGCCTATAAGATGAATCTTGAACAAAATTAAAGATCCACTGTACAAAAAGGGAATATTCCTTAACATTCAAGTCTAAGATAAGAAGGTATAGACAAGACCTAATTCTAGAGGTTTACTAACAAAGAAAGTTATCCTTTTCTTATGAGCTAGAGATTGAAATTTTAGAGGGAGGATATATATATTAAAGGGTGCCTAGAAACTATGAGGGTAGACCTAATGAGAGTTTTAAGTCAAAATTGCAAAAGTAAAATATAAGGAGATGCACAGAGAACTGAGCCTTGAAATTTTGGGCACATCATGAATATGATAAGGGGTCAAGGAAAAAATTGAAATAATTTTGGGTTTTCATAAGGGTATATATGCATGACTATTCCAAATTGACATGTCTTAAGGGATTAACATAATAGGTTTGAATACATAAGTGCAAGGGTGAGGTAATGATCTTTTGAAATCAAAGTGATAGTGGACTTAACACTTGTTGGAGTAAGATGAACAAGATATTATTACCAAGAAGAAGCCTTGAGTCCTTGAAAGTAAAATCTTGACAGATTTGGGGAGCATAGTGTGAAGGAGGCTAGTAGAGACAAAACAAGGTATGTGAATGATAAGCCTATTTGCATTATATGAATCAAGTGGATGATGTTTGAATATTGCATATGTATTATTGGATCAGAGCTATTGATATTTTATACTTTATATGGGATTAAATTCCTTAAGGGTGATATGGAAGGTCCCTTAGACAACTAGACAACCTAGAATCAGTCCTAGAAGTGATACAAGCAATATTTTACCTAAATTGGTTCAAGAAAGGAGGTGGATGTAGGGGCTCCTTCATCAAGTCATCTCTGCAACACTGTCCCATGAGCATCTTCTATTCAGCTGAGTTTTTTCCTCTTCTCTCTTACACATTAGGGTTAGAATTTCCTTTTTCATACATTCTTGGGTCATTTACATGCTTCTTTACTGCATTTACATATTTTCATAGCTTAGATTAACAATAGGGAATATTCCACATTTTTGTAGTTAATCATTTTAGTGAGCCTAGCCACTTTCACACTTACGATCCTCATTTTTAATCTATCATGGCTCCAAAATTTTCTCAAGTCTCTTTATCTGATTTACTTAAGAGATATCCCCATTGCCAATTTGTTTTGCAAAAAAAACTAAACACCATGTATCTAGATCACAATAAGTCGCCACAAAAAATAAGTCATATATTTGATCATTTATCTGATGACCCTAGTGATCCTCCATCTAATCAACCCCTCTTAGAATCAATCCATGCTCTACATGATTTATTTCAAGATAAATTTAAGGCCATGGAATCCATGATTATATCTCTCAAATATGAAATTAAACAGTTTAAGTGTGCTTCTTAATCACATGTTTTTTCTCCTTCTACATCTTATATGTAATGTATCTCCACTACATGTCATCTAGTTAAACCTCAAGACATGCTATTTCCTGAGCCTATAATCTTTGAGCACAATACTACGCAACATGACATTCTTGGTTAGCTCCTTAGTCATTATTTGATCACTTTACCACCTACTCATTACTATTATCCTTATCGGTTAACAAAATATAAAGGTCATATGTATTGTAATTATCATTGAATCAATGGACATAATGATAACAATTGCCACAATTTTCCATGAATAATAGAGCATCTTGAGCGTCAAGGCCTTATTTTATTTTTTGCACCGCATTCTAATAAAAATGATAAATCCCATCAGAGTCGTAAATTTGATTTATCTATATCTAATGAGGATTAGGCCAATGTTACTCAAGAACCTCCTAAGCAACAATCTACCACAAATAGTTCACCATCCTCTCCTACTCAACCATCTACGATATCACCTACCCAAATTAGTTCATAATCTACTATTAATAAGTTGTCTATCATATCACCAAGTCAGCCTAAGAAATCTCCCTTTAAAGGTAGTGCAACATGTCCTCCTCTCAAGTCTAAGCTATAACCAATTACTTTCATTAATATTACTAACTCTCCTACTAGTGGTCATGATATATTTTCAATTTCACCACTATCACATAGTATTAAGATTAACTTGATCCAACACGGTTCCACCACATGAAAAATCAGTCTTTGGTAGGTGACTCTTGTCACTCTACCCTCCTAATGACACACTCATATTCTTATGGTTCTTATATGACTGTTGAGGGGTAATTTACAATAAATAACCTCATTTCATCTTGCATTACCATACTTATCCATTATATACCCACCCATACATACACACATATAAAATAATCTATCACCCATTACACATACAATCTCTCATCATTGAATCAATATTACAAAATATATAGTACTTCATCACCTTCATACATCATTTATTGACTCGTGCATGCATTATCATACACTTTGGGGGCATAAAATCTATTACATCCCCCTCTCTCATCATCATATAAACATTAGTACATCTTCCATCTTTGCATTATCATTCATACACATCCTTGCATGGTATTACATCACACTCTTAGAATTCACACATACCCCATCTTAGCATCATCTCATCTTACATAGTCATACACATGTTTTAGTGCAGTCATTACCTAATGACACACTCTTGTGCTTCGGTTCATAGTCCACTGTTGAGGGATTACTACATATGAACCCCATACAATGCTCACTAGGTCTTAAACATTGCATCTCTTCACATATCGTGTATCATACATCATACATCATACATCATACATCATACATCATACATCATACATCATACATCATACATCATACATCATACATCATACATCATACATCATGCACATACATCATGCATCATGCACCATGCACCATGCACCATGCACCATGCACCATGGACCATGCACCATGCACCATGCACCATCATGCATCATGCATCACACATCACGCATCATGCATCACACATCACACATCACACATCACATATCATGCATCATATCATGCATCATACATCATACATCATACATCATACATCATACATCATACATCATACATCATACATCATACATCATACATCATGCATCATACTAGTCATCATTATGCATCCATCATTTTTTATGCGTCTAGCATCATATACTACCCATCCTACATACTACATTACCAGTCTATTTACTTACATTACAATTCCAATCTATACATTATACTTTACACATTCTACACATCTTGCATTTGTATTCTACATATTGTGTATTTACACATTCTACTCCTCATATGGTCATTTGTTATCACATATATTACATCCTCTTCTATGCACTGCACTCACTACCCTATGACACAATTGAGTTCCTTGTTCCATACTTGATCGCCAAGGGTTTACAAATCAAATGGACCTTACATTGATCATGCATTTATCATTCAAACTCTCATTATGCGATATTTCTAAGATAGTGACACATACTATAGGCTAACTCGTCACTTAATCTATCATCTTGTAGTGGTATACGATTTACGCTACATCACCACTCCCTAGTCTATGGTATATGCTTTAGCCTACATCACCACTCTCATTTACCCATCTAGTAGTGATATACGCTTAGGGCTAAATCATCACTCATTTTCATTCATTTATTTGTGATATACACTTTGGTTATAACATTCATGAATAATCTCTTCTATATGTCTCATATCATCATCATTACGCATACATACTCACCACAACATGCTAGACACAATACACACTATTAGACCATTTCATGGTGACGCATTCTCATTTATGGTTCATTCTGGACTACTGAGGGGGAAAACCAAATGAACCTCAATGCATACACTTCCATTCACTTAGGGGGCACACAACCCCTATCACTCCATTTTGCATTCCATTCAATCCATCCACAACATAATGCATTTTATGGTCTCTTTTACTCTTGCTTATTTTTTCTTGTTCATAGTCACTTTATTACACATGAAATTTAGATTACTTGTATGTTATTTATCTATACCATCCAAAAATGTGCATTCACATTTTTTTTCTTTTTGTGATCAGAGACACATGTCTCTTATAGGTAGCAGGTATGCTTACCTTCTAACCTTCCTAAAGTGGTCACTAGCGGCATCCATATTTTGTCTCTCACAAGTGCTATTGTTTCATTTCCTACTTAGCACTTTACATTACGTGGTTATACACGTTTTTGACATACTAGTTATCTTTCTAACATACTAATGGGTGCTTCATGTGTAAAATTTTTTATGCATGGATATTTTCTTCCATACTTATTTGTTATATTAATTGTCTATTTTTTTCTCTTATTTCTAGGACTTTCCCTATGTTTGATGTGTACACTTGTTTGTTTTTATGTGGCCATGATGGCCTTTGTGTGTCTTGTGACATCGTGCGTGATGTCCTATGTTTGCAACCCACTTTGTGCAGATTCCTTTATATTATTGCGTGTTTACATTAATGCTTTGCATGGTGGTTTATACACTGTGTGCGTATCTTACATACTATTTTCTATATGCATGTTTATTTGTTATAACAATTGTCTTTGGCTATCCTCATTGTTTGTGTGCACCTTGGTTTCTACCAAGTGCATTCCTTTCCCCATGTAGGGAAGAGTTTTAGAGTACATGCGATTGGTCTTTTTTTAGGGCCGTATTATCCTATCAACAATGTCGCATGTGCCCTAAAGAGGGGGGCATCACATGGGGTTGTACATACTAACACAACGTGTTTACACTGGTTCAGTTTAGTACACTTTCCACCATTGACATTGTGGGTTACATACGAGTGGGTTAAGACAAGTCTAAAAACCCCATACACAATGAATTTTATAGGACATGGCGTCCTTAGCATTCTGGGAAGAAGTTTCAGGCTTGGAGGTTACAGTGGATGTTCCTCCCTACACTACTTTGGCTAGTGGTGTTGGATCACCCAAAAACTAGGACGTACAAATATCTCTTCACACACATTCAGGGAGCTAGGTAAAGGTTAGAGGATACAATAGAATTCCTCCCTATACTTATTTGGCCTATAGCATCAGATCGCCCAAAAAACCCCAACAGTGTAGGATATCCTTCTACACTCTCTTTCTCGACATGGATCAGGTGCACATGTTCCATTTACAATTTTTTTCATTTTTGTACTTTACACTTACATACTTTTTACATGCATCTTTTAAATTGCATTTTTACACATACATACATACATATTTGACTAGATCATTTTCTCCTTATAGGTCCAGAAGTATGAGAAACAAGTAGTCAAATGGGGGAAACAACAATAAAGAAAATAATGACATCAACATCAACACTTTCTGACAACACACACCATACTAGCCATGTTGGTACATTACACACATCAACATCTATACATGTGTTTCTGCTCTAGGTTCACTCTCATCACTTTTTTTTGTGCATTTTCATCTTTAGTTTCCACGCTCCACCATATTTTTTTCATTCCACATTTTGTCTAGTCATTCACCACGTTTTCTACTACAATTTTCATGGACATCAGGTACACATTTCTATCTACTTTATGTTACCGAGTTTTCCACTCACAAAAATAAAGTGGGGGAAAATGTAGTCACAAAATCATGCACTTTAGATATTATTTAATCCCATTTTCATACTACTATTTAGAAGGTTCTTGAGTGAAGAAAGTACTAATTAACCCCCGTCTTTTGGCCATCTCATTTTATATTATTTCATTATTCCTGATATTTTACACCCATATGTCTATTCTGTTTCATTCATCTTCCATTATTTTAGCCTTAACTGGGCCGCCCAAGCTAATAATGGGGCACCGATGGGTGCCCTAGTGCCACTAGGGGATCCCTGATCCTTTTTGAACTTTCCCACCACTTTTTGGGCTCTTTCTAGCCGTTTCAACTTCTTATATTTTTGGTGGTCAGCCATTTCGGGGTTAATTACAAAATTAGAATTAAAATAACTCTATAAATATAAAGTTATGAGACCATAACAAGGGACCAAAAACTAGTCACTAGTATCATCAACCTAGAGTTGCATCCATCTATCACATTGGAGATCACTTGCATCCACATAGTTCCATCACAAGGCACAAGGCTAGGAAATTTACATCACACGAGCATAGGGGAGGATTTTACTCTATTCCATGTACACATTTTATTACATTTTCTACATCTAGTTATTTCTTACTACTGCATAGAGTATGACTAGCATAAGAGCACCTAGGGCACATTATGCACACACACACACACACACACACACACACACACACACACACACACACACACACTAGAACTACATTTAGGTCTGAAATGTAGTGCATCGCATAGTTAGTAAGCCCATTATTATGGCAGTTGAGTTCATTATGACCCATTCATTTACATTTTTATTTTTTAGGTATTGATGTTTGTTTTGGGTTTTCTAGGTATTTTTATTCATCTTGGGATATCATCAACATCTAGAGTAGTACATCGAATCTTGTGCGACACAAAGTGAGGGTTTCAAACCATCTGCCAAACCTGTAAAGATAAGTTCTAAAGATTTTACATAGACCAAGACACCCATTTTGCATACCAGAGTTCACGTAGGTGCCCCAATCCCTCCCCAAGAACTCCTTTCCAAAGAACCATCCCATATCCATCCTTTTCAGGGTTTCTACATAGTTATTCCTACTTCCATATTTTCTAGTGACCTATGTTAAACACTCCTACGAGCATCTTCTATTCATTTGAGTTATTTCCTCTTCCTTCTTACACATTAGGGTTATCATTTTCTTTTTCATACTTGTTTGGGTCATTTTCATACTTATTTACTGCATTTACAATTTTTTATAGCTTAGATTTACTATAGGGCATATTCCACATTTTTTTAGTTAATCATCCCCCACGAGTAATTTCCTGAAAAATCCATCCACACAATCAATCATGAGTACTTTCCACTTAAATGACATTGTTATTTTATAGTTCTAAGTGTCGGTAAGGAGGAGATGTTGGTGCCATCATTATTCCTCCTTGAAAAACTCTTATCCCCATCGATTATAAGCTCAAATTTGAATGTACCAATAACATGACTAATTATGAAGCCCTTATATTGGGCCTCAAAACCATTATAATATTTGACGTCTAAATCCTCTACATCTATGTGATTCCTAACTTATCATCAATCAAATCAAGGGAATCTATCAATACAAAAATGAAGTCCTATAAAAATACAAGGTGATCAATACACTATCCAAACCATTCCTCGTTTGTCCAACCACTTTACAGACACCATGGTATTCCTTGCATCACTCATCTCTTGGAAAATAGAAGAATTCAAACTCTTCGTATTTTACACCGCATTGATCATCCATCTCATGCTAATGAGCTTCCTTGTATCAATCTCATCAAAACTAACCACTTTGATCTCTGGTATACCTCTCAATCCAAAATCTCCTCTGACCTATCAAAAAATGGTAAGAGATCATTTCCTAAATGTACCAACCTCTATGTTATCCTTGGCATAATCCTTTATAAATGTTGTTATGATGGTACTTTACTTCAATTCCTTAAGTCTTGTGAATCTTTATGAGCCATATAGGAAGTCCACGACAGCATTTATGGTGGACACTTTAGTAGTTTGGCCATTGCTAAACCCCTTTTTGATGGGATACTATCGACTCACCCTTAACTAATAGTGTTGTGAATATGTTAAAAAGTGCATCAAGTTCCAATATCATTCCAATCTTATTTGTATCCCTATCTAGGATTTGTAGCCGGCTTAATATCTATGGCCTTTCTCATAATGGGTACTTGACCTCATTGGTCTCATTAATCCACATTCTTCTCAATGTCATCATTCCCTCCTCACCGCTACCGAATACTTCACTAAATGGGTAGAATTTATTCCACTTACATCAACCAAAGCTAATAAAATCTTTGATTTTTCCTATCAACATATCATCTGGCACTTCGAAATTCCTCATAAAATCATCACAGACAATGAAAAGTCCTTCAAAAATAGATATCTTAAGAATTTTTGAAAAACCTTCAATAGCAAGCTTAATTTCTCTTCTCCATACTATCCATAAGCTAACGACCAAGCCAAATCTACTAACAAAACTCTCAGCAACATTCTTGCCAATATTGTTGATAAAGAAAGTCAAGATTGGCACCTTCATATCCCATTCACTCTTTGGGATTATCAGACTAGCATTTGTACCTCTGCAGGTTCTACTCCTTTCTCTCTTGTCCATGGCTCTAAATCCATCCTCCCTCTTGAATTTCAAATCCCATATTTATGCATTTATCTTCGCGATTTCATTTCCAACAAGGACTATCGCCAAGATCATCTAGCATAACTTGAACTGTTAGACTAAAATCACTTAATCACCCTCCAACATCACCACATATACCAAGAGAATATCAAATTCACTTACAATAAACATCTCAAAGAGTGTAACTTTAACATTGGTGAACTTGTCTTAATAGAAAATCATAATGTCACTACTCTAAAAATGAGCCAATGTGGAAATTTCACTCCAAACTAGATTAGGGCATACATAATAACTCATAAGTATGGGTCTTGGGCCTATTGCTTAGCCTCCCTTTATGGTAAACCTGAAATGGAACCTCTCAACACCTTTTACTTGCAGTGTTTCTATTGTTAACTCACCTACTAATGTGTCACTAATCGCATTAGCGATCTCAGTTTTGTGATTAACCTTATCCATCTTGCATCATAATGTTTTGGAATCATGTGGTATTTCGTCACTATCCTATCTATGACCTTGAATATGGGCACCACTACTCTTCTCATAGTATATTCCTTATGGAAAAGTTCCTCCTTGTATGTAGGAACCCAACAATTATTACATTCATCTCCTTCTTATCTACCTATTGGCACTATGTTAAGGGTCCACACGTGTAGCTTTTACATGTTACTTCCCTCCCTAAGTGGTCTACAAGGCTATCCTCAACTCAATCCTAAAATTAAAACAATTATGTGTTGCCACCTACCCAAAATGTGTAATTTTCAACAATTTTTTTTTTGGCAAAGTGACCCCTTGTCTTGATGTATTTTCCCACATTGAAGTCTAAGGATTGAAAAAATTCTAGAAGATAGTTTATTTTGAGTTGATTTGGGTCTTTTCTAGTGTTATGTGGTTGTTGTGGGTTCCAGTAGAACAGGAGGAATAATTCCATCATTCCTCATGTTCCCCGCATCTCCATTTTACCTGTAATGCATTCTCCAGCTATGTTGTGCGGATTTTTTGATATTCCCATGGAACTTGTTCTACCCAACTCCTTGTTCCCTGCACCTCATAGTTCTCTACAATGCCTTCTTTCCCACAAACCATGCCTTCAACATTTTTGTGGAGATTTCCAGTTTGGATGAAACTAGTTCTTCCTGAACCTTTGTGCCCCACAAATTTATATTTCCCGTAATTTATAGAAATTTGGTTTATTATAGACAATTCAAATGTAATTTGAACCCATGGAACTTGTTCCTATCAACCTCTAGTTCTCTGCATCCCATGGTTCCCCACAGTACTCTTTGACCCGCAATCCGTTTGATCCTTAGTTATGCAGACATTTGTAAATCAGGTGGAATCGTTCCTCACGGCCCTTCATTCCCTACAAGCTCACACTTTCCACACTTCATTGGGTTTCCTTATATTGTATGTTTTTCAGATACTTATGGAACTTGTTTCCTCAAGCCTTATGTTCCCTACATCCCCATCATAACTGCACTATTGGGGAAAATGATTAAATGAGCTCCCATAACTTCACTTATACCCGTATATCAATAAATTTTTCAAATTAACCCATTTATTGAATTGTTTCTCTATAAAAGGTAAGTTAGAGCCATTCCTTAATCATTTTCACTATTACAATCGATTTTGGACTATACACTTGCTCACCTTACTTCCACACCCTAGAAAGATATTTTTGGTCCTAATTTTCTCATTTTTCACCCAATTTCAAAAATTAAAAGTGTGTCAAGACCATTATTGAGGTGCTATTATTTTCATGCTCAAGGTGAGTCATTTCATGCCTTCTTGATTTAATTTGGTATTGGTTTGTGTTTTTCACCTTCCTCTACAAATACCTCTTGAAAAATATCGTTGAGCCTCCATTTTCCTTGAGATTTTCCCCACATCTTCACCTTGAAGTTTCAGTATGAGGGGTAAGAATATATTTCTTATTTAGATACCTTTATACCTAATATTGGAGATAGTGATGTTAGGCACCTGAATTTGGAGGATTTCTGAGCTTGAATTTTTGAAGACACTCCCACCATCATTTCCCAATGTATCAAAAATAATGGAATTATATTTTTTATTGGTATTCCTCTCCCTGTCCAATGGACTGACACTATTTTGGCATGTGCTTTAAGTTTTGGCCCTAAAAAAAGAAGTCAAGGACCCTCAAGACCAAAGTATTGCCAAACTTGATGTCAATTACATAATTACAACTCTGGGGATTCCTACCTTCGAGAACTCCAGTACCTTGACTCATTCTAAGGCTCAAAATATTTTTAAGCAAGACAAATATAGGTATATGACCATGATAAACAAATCCTTTCTCAAGGATCAAAAGTTAGGAGAATCCAAATCGCCCACGATCTTATATAGATTGGATTTCAAAGAGGAACTGTCAGATATGATCACCATACTAGTAAGATTGATGGGCATGCCTTCTACTAATGAATTTTAATATTGGATGTGTGTGTATATTAATATCATCTATGACAGAAAGTAAATTTTTAATTAGGGAGATGTTATGTGACTAAATCCCCGAAGCTTTAATCACTAAAGACTTGTTGATTTATGTACATAATAACAAGTTTCAATTGGCATACTTTGTAAAAAAAGTGTTGTAATAATAATTGTAAAATAAATGGGTATGAGAAAACCTGAGCATTTGATTAAAGGGAATTAATTAAAATGAAAAGGTGTGGAAACCATTGTGATGGTTCATAACTTTTATGAAGTATTATAAAAAGGGATGTAAAAGTGAATAAAGAACATGAATTATAATTGTGATTTTGAGAAAGAGAATAATTATATGGAAGTATTGAGGACTTTTTGGATTTAATTTGGGAATTAATTCCAAGGTTGATTAGGTACAGACAGATGGTGGGTAAGACAGAGGAACACCAGAGGTGTCTTAACCGGGGGTACAACGTACAACCTTGGATGGTTCTTGGCCATGGCAAGGTGAAAATACACTGGGTGTATAAAATTTCCTCTTAATAGTGCAGCCATAGTCTTGTGTATGTTACATGTGTGTGCATTGGAGTTTTGTATTAGAATTATTGATCATTGTCTCACATAAGTTCTCTCTCTGTAAAACTATGTAATCCTTGTTGAAAGTTAATAGAAAGAAGTAAAATATTTTATTTATTTTGATTAAAGTGCATGTGAAATTATTTTATTTATTTTGTTATGTATATTTTGAAATACGTAATTATTTTTATCAAAAACAAAAAATTGCAGGATTTTAGACATGTATGTCTATTATATTAAGAAGATTTGTATAAAGTAATGTAGAATAAGACTTGATATATGTAAACGACAGTGTTATACAGTCTGCTTGTATCTGTCTCTGTCTTTTGTGGTCCTTTCTTCTGTCTTTCTGGTACTGACCCAAAATCTTTCCTTGGATATGGTTAACTCTGTAGTTCTATGTCCACTGGTGTAGTGTAATATTGTGAAGTTATATCCAATATGAAAGCTCCATATAACTTCACAATGTCAGAACTTTACTAGGCCCTATTGACTGTTACAAAGTGTGAGAAAATGAGGACACTCCACACTATTTGCGATATCATACTTTTGTTAACCTTTTTCTAACCAATGTGAAACACAATCTAATAGAAAACTCCAAGTCACTTCATAATTCGTGATGTCAATCTTTTGTAAACCAATAAGAATAGCCCTTCGTCCCGCTATTTTGTTTTTACATTAAGACTTTGTTAGAATTAGCTAGATGCAAGCCAATAAAATTGGTCCACGTTCTTTCACATATTGTTTTCCTTTATAAGAACCATGTCAGAGTGTGAAAGGCGAGCTATTAAGAAGTCTCCATGTATGTAAAAACTTAATGGACCATTTTTCTATTAAATAATTTTTGGCCATGTATGTTCCACTATGAAGTGCAAATTAATAACAAAACATCATGTACAAATGGATTTCACAGTGTCAGAATCTATATATTCTTTTCAATTTTGATATCACCACTTGTCTTTGTCTTTTGATCTTGTTGACCATCCAAACCCAAAATAGTTTTGTTTTTGGTTAATTCCATGAGCCTGGTGTCCATGAGGAAGAATTAATCATGTTTAGCCATAGTCACATATTGGTAAATTTATCTTAGGTTTTATTAATCAAAAACAATTGTAAACTCGACTTATCTTGCTCAATTAAAATGTAAAAGTGTATCAGTCTTCCGCAATAAGTTTTTTTGTCAAGGGAAAAATTTACATTTCAGGAGGGATCATTTACGAGAACCTGAGAGAGTATTTGATGAATGTACAATAAATAAAAACCTTCTATATGACATCCTACCTCATTTACACTATTGTAGCCTACATGTTATAGGTAGGTTTGTCACCGCAAGATGATAAAAAAGAATGCACCATTTTATGATTTTTACCCTCAACTGACTTATGAAAACAACAAAATTCATCACAAGAGAGTTAACGATGCATTCACAATGTTCATGGTCAGACTATTGGAAGGAAATACATATGAGAGGGTATCTTCAGAAGTAAGGCAATTGATTTCCACCTATGGTAGCCTCTTCATCTAATTCAAAAATTTCTCATATATTAGGTTAGTTGGTTTTGAGGATGTGCCCAATAAATTTCCCATTTATTGTAATGAAAAGCTAGTGCTCGTAGAATTTTGGAGGAAGTTGGACATTTTGCATAGAACATGTAGGGATAATAAGATCACAAGTATCCAATTCCCTATTTCATTAGGAAACTATTCATGCAAATCTTCCTTGGATGTAAAAAATGTGGAAAGAACAATTTCTAATTTAAAATTCCATAATTAAAAGAGATACTCCTTTGATAGTAAGGGATTCATACCCATAGTTGAGGACTACTAGAAAAACTATGCAAATGAGTATGATGTAAGGAAAAGGTATTTTGGGAAGCTTTCACTATAACAAATCAAGAATATCAACTTGGACTAGGTTCCTAAAGGATTATAGGATGATTAATGTGATTTGTATGATATAGAATATCTCAAAACTATCTAACATAGGCCTATAGCTAAACCATTGATTAGTCCCAAAAGGAGAGAGATGATCACATATAAGTTAAATAATCCTTGTTCTAGCAAGTACAAAGTAGTGGTTCAGTAGAAAAATGAAAGAGTACAAGGAAACAATGAAGCAATCCTCTTCTCAAGAAGTATCCACCTCACACAAAGAAGCCTCCAATCCACTTCTCATCATGAAGTCTCTAGTACAATTGAATCCTTCTTTATTCACCCTTCGATTCAGAAACGATGGTTTATATAAAGAAAAATAAGGATAAAGGATGTACATATAAGATCAAGGAAATACTTGAAGGAAGTTGTGGAGAAAGTAAAGAGGTCCCTAAGAAACAACCGAATATGTTTCTCCTATTCTTGACCCAAGTATCTCAACCCATTTCGAACAAGGCGGAAATTCCATTGGAGTAACAAGAAATATGACTCGAGAATAAGGAGGTTAAGGAACAAGAAAATAATTATGAAGAAGAAGAGGAAGAAAAAGATGGTGAGGAAGGTGGAGATAAGATAGATGAGGTGGATATCATTGAACTAGACACAGGGAAAGCAAGTGCCAGTAAGGATTCAATTTTGCAGTCATGAGACCATCTTCCTCTTATACTGAATTTCTTAATCGTGAGGTTTCCCACTGACTCAATATATTTTTCGTCCCAATGTCCTTCCATTGCCACCTTCCTTCAACTCCATCTTCTAATGACTCATTCACATGGGTTCAACCCATGATTGATAAATAGAAAGAGGAGAGGATCCTTCATAGATAGTTGTTCCTAGTTTTGATGCAGAGGTTTCTTTACCTTGCGTAGAACTCCTCTTCCTACCAAAGAAAGCTAATGACAAGTTCTCATTTAGTTTTAGATGTGTCAAGGAAACAAAATTTCTATAAATTTCTAGGCCAAAGAAAGATAAAAATGAAAGAATAGACATAATCGTATCGTAGACTTGGAGTTGACAAGTATTCCACTTGGAGAGTCCTCTCTTTAAGGATAAGTGCCGAATCTCAAGGATATTGTCTCAAAAGTAATTGAGAGGGTAGAGAAAGGGAAGAAACCATAAGAAATAAATTGAGGAACAAGTTTAGGTTCTATAAAAATTTATCAAATCCTTTCTCTCAACTGACAAAAACCCTCTATAGATCCCACTCCTCTCTCCCCATTGGCTTCTTGTAACTATCCTCTATAAAGTTGATGTCAAGGCATATAATAGATATCCACAAATATGTACACATTTTGGCAAAGCTGCTATGGCTTGGATTCAAGGATATGCTGAGTTTTTGGATTGGGATTTAGTAATGAATCATATAAAATATATGATAACATATCTTCAATCCTAGGAGATCAATTTAATAGCAACAATCAATGTCCATTGATAAAGAATTCAAGATTTAGCTGGATAGTCATTCAAGATCTTAGAATAATGAGTACTGACTAATTAGAATATTTTGTTGTATCATAATGATTTTTGATGATTATAAAAATAATCTATCTAAGAAAGTTGGTCTACAATCTTGAATGAATGAATCATAATTCCTTGAGGAAGCTGCAAGTGAATTGAACAATTTAGTACAAAAATATGAATCTCTGAAGTAAAAAATCTTGTGCTGATCTGTAGGATATTCATTGTTAATTCTATTAATAAAATTCTACTGAGAGAAACTCAATTAATGAAATAAAAGAAAAATTAAATTCATTGATAAAAGTAGGATTTTTTCAAAGTAGATATTCAGTCAACAAAGATAAAATGGAAGAACTCTATGAAGTTTCACAATGTAGTCGTGGAAGCCACCAAATGCCTACTAAAGAATGTTGGAATAGAAAAGGAGATGGATTACTCCCTCTGGGAGCTGGTTGGCTGCCATGTTTAACAACAATTATCCCTAAGGTCATGGAAATTTATGGTAAAGTGAGCTAAATTTAGAATTCAAGTTCTCAAGATGAAGGTTCCTAGCTGTGCCTCTCTCAAACATTTCATCTTCTAGCTCAGAATCCTTTTCTATGTAATTGTTATATTTTAAAGTTGGATTTATTATTTTTAAAAATTAAATTATAAAATAAAGCCAACTTATGTAACTGAATAATTAAGTTTTTAACAATTAATTAAGAATACAATTAGGTAGAAAGGTAGTTACATCATCCCCCCAGCCTAGATAAGGATATTCTTTCTCATTTGTTAATGGGTTGGATTTTGTTGTTTTTGAATGTAAAATAGATAATTTTGATCAATATAGAAGAAGAATTATTTTCCCTCTCATATGTGTTATTTCTACTTTCCTCTTCTTACAATCTGTGAATGTGATTTTTAAATATATGTGCATTCTGAAAATTTATGTTCAATCTATAGAATGTGATGTGAAGAAATTTGTCTTTTTCATTTATGTGCATATGGATTATCTATATATGATATATATATATAGGGTATATATATATATATATATGAATATATATATATCTATATATATTCACATATTTCAAATCTTTTGTGTGCATTAATAAGGTATAAATTTGTATTATCTAGATATCCAAATGTGCTTGCCTTGTTCAAATTCTTATCCTTTACAATAGTGAGATAATCTTGAACAACTAAGGAGAATAATTTTATCCTTGATAAATTAGTTGGTTTGAATTTTTTTTCCCTAAATCATACTTCTTGCCCCTGTACAAGGTACCGTTTCTTCCTCAAAAACCCTATTCCCTTGTTTATATTCAATATATTGAAAAGATGGAATCATTCACTACACCAATATCCTCATTTAGATATGGTTGGATTTTATATTTGTAAATAATTAGAGTTCTCAAGTTTTTGGTGAAATAAAGGGAACTTCCCCATATAGAGGAGGGACTGCTGTCCCATGAACTGTTGATTATCTCCAATGACTAAATTTCTAACCAAAACTTTTTTTGGAACCCACCGTGGGGAACGCATTATGTTTCTCACAAAATTATCTTCAAGAGATAAACCATCGATTTCAACACACTGGGCTGAAATATTATATAAACGAGGACAAAGATCTCAATGTGTAGAAGACCCTGCCTTTCAAGTTGCAGCAACAACAAGGTTTCTCAGTTATCTCTAAAGAAGAGAGGTAGAAACAGAAGGTCGTTAATCTCACCTCCTGCCAAAGGAAGGGATGGTTCATCATCACAGGGAAGTACTACCACCCAATCGTAGTAAGTGCTATATCTCAGGCCTTAGTTTTAGCAATGTATTGTTGTTCCATTGGTAATTTGTTTTTCCCACAATGGCTGCACCAGTACCTTGGGGATAACAAGTTGGAACTCTAGCCCTTTCACAAACATCTACATGATTTGCCCAAGGGAAATCGAATTTAATTTTCCCATATTCAAAGGTGATGGAAAAGAGCATCCAGATGAAAATATTACAGCTTTCATTATTTGCATGTGGGATTCTTGGAGTTGAGCATGAGGATGTGTCTGTTAGATTATTCATTGAGACTTTGCAAGAAAATGCTATGAATTGGTTCTATAATCTTCCAGCTTGGTACCATCACCAACTGGAATACCATGAAAAATCAATTTGAAGCATAATTTAAACCAACAAAAGATGATCATGCACTCCTGGCCCAACTCTCCCAAATGAAGAAGGATCCCTATGAGCCCATAAGGAGAGTTTGTTTCCAAGTTCAAAAAACTAGTTAACAAGATTCCAGTTGCTGCTCACCCAACTACACAAAATATGAAAGTGTTTCATTTATTAATGCTCAATTTCTAGAGGTGAGTTACACACTAAGAAGAGCAAACCTTGCTACCATGTGGAAGCATAGATCAAAATCTGGCCATTAGTGTAGAAGATGACCTAATTATGTCAGGTAAGTTGAGAAAAGAACCACCCAAGGCCATAAAGCTTCTACTTCAAGTTCCTCAAGTTCTGAAAAATTGGTTCAAAAGTTAGAAAATGACATGATTGTTATCAAGAAACAACTTGCTCAGAATGTTTCCATATAAGGACATCTCTGAGAAGGAACTTCCAACCGAGGAACCATCTTCCTACTCACTCAACCTAAGCTAGCAATTAAAGCTCCTCCTGTGAAGGTCCCAGTTAATGCAACATGCAAAGTACAAGAAGCTGAAGATGAAGTAGAAGTGGAAGAGATTGAAGATATCTGAAGAAGTCCCTAAAGATGTTCAACGACTCTCAAGTTAACTATATTGTGTATGAATTTGGTGAAGAAGAATAGACAATGATGATTATGATGATATAGTTGTAGATATGAATAAGTGATTCCTTATGATTTCATGACTAGAGAGACAGACTGAAACAAGAAGAAAGATATTGTGCAAGAACTAGAGAAGAAGGATAAATATAAAAGAGCTTCAAATGTTATCCCAGTGGTTGCTAGAAGAGGAGCACCCATTCCTACCACTTGACAAGAAAGTAAGTGATGCTACCCCTACTACTCTGTCTTCTATCTAGTTATTCTTCTTCCTTTGTACCTAAAGTAACAAAACTCTCACACCTATGTCCAAAACACCATCAGTCCCCCCTAAAGCTAATAAGACTAAATATCCCTGATGTTTTTAGCCAAGAAGCTCCATCAACTTCAGGGTATTTTGATATCATTGATCATATCAAAAAGACTAAAATTCAGATCTCTGAAGCTGAATTTTATCAGACTCACCCTGAGGCCTTTCCTCAAGTGGTAAAGTTTTTCAATTCTAATCCTAGTCAGTCTTCTGAGTCTTCTAAAGGTCTCTTTCCTACTCCTAATTCTCCATCCCCATAAAATTTAATGGCTTCTTGCACCTTCCACCTCTAGAAAGATTGAGCCCTTTTATGTAACATTGTTAATAGCTCAGGACACAAGCTTCAGCAACTGTGTTATTGACTTTGGAGCATCAGATAATGTGATGCCTGCTAAATTTTCTCATGTACTTGGTCTTACCCTAACTCAAAATTTTAGGTCCTGCTACTCAATGGAGACCAAGGAGGTACCCCTAGTTGGAAAGATAAAGGAATCCCAAGTGGATTTTGCTTCGCATTTCCAGAAAAATGAGTTAAGGCCACAATTCTTGTTGCTGACATACCTCCATCCTATGGTATGTTGTTAAGCAAAACTTCTACAAAGAAGTTAGAGGTGAAATCCAAATGGAATGGTCTCATGCATTGATTCCAGTGAAAGGGGAGATGAAGAAGTTATTTGCTAGAGAGGAAAGATGAGTACATTGTTCAGAAAATAGATGACCCTCAAGGCACAAATTCCTATACAAAAGACATGGGTCATGAGAAACTATATGGTGATGTCTGAGTCTGAAATCAAAACTCCCAAGGTTGTTCAAGAAGATCCAAATGACATATGGAATCTTGAGTTTAATGGGATTTATTCCATAACAGGTTCATGAAGCATGGATTGTATTGGTGTCACCTAATGGAAAAATCCACCCATTCTCCTATAAAATACAATTTTCCAATACCAACAATATTGCTGAGTATGAGGCCCTTCCTCTTAGTCTAGTAGCACTGAAGGAGATGGGGATAAAGAACCTATCAGTGCACATAGGTGATGTTGAGCTCATTGTCAAGTAGGTATGCGAAGAATTTCAGAGGAGAAAGTGAAGAATGAAAGGATCAAGCACTATCTTAACAAGGTATGTGATTTTATTAAATTTCTAGATGCCTTTTCAATCAATGTTGTGTTAAGAGACAACAACACTAGAGTGGATGCTCTATAGTGTCTGGGTCCCTACTCATTCCCCACCTGGATTTCACTCAAGACAAGTTTATGGTGGAGATGATATTCAAACCCAGTGTTCCTGACAATGTAGAAAAATTGGAAAGTCTTCAATGATGACCAACATTTTATTTCCTTCCTTGAATTAAGTGACAATTTCAGCCAATTGTATTTTGAAGGAAGTGAGGTTGGATATCGTGAATCCACTACCTCTTTTGTGCCTGAGGAAGGAGTTGAAGAATAATCTGATCAAGATGGATGCATCAAACTCAAAGGTAACAAGATACCTAGAGGTATTGTGAGTTTAGAATAACTTGTTTGATAAATATGATAGGTATATAAAAGGAAAAGTGTCACAAGATGATAGCCAATCATCTGAGTTTGAAAAGGTTAATTTAGGAAGTGATTGAGGAGCCAAAATTTTTCAATATTGGAAAAATTTGTTCTGGTGAAGAAAGGAGGAAAATGGTTGAATTGTTGAAGAGGTATATAGATGTGTTGGCCTATTCCTATAGATGAGTTAAAGACTTTCAAGCCAAGGGAGATGCAACACTACATTCCCCTGAAACTAGGCATTCAACCATTTTGTCTAGAAGCAAAGGATAATAAAATCCAAAATATTGTAGGCACTATCTATCTAAGAGATCCAAAATTTGTTGAATGCCAAGATAATCATTTCCTATCCATCATTTAGCCTGGGTTGCTAATATTGTTCCTATAAGGAAGAAGATTGGAGAAATTCATATTTTTGTTGATTTTAGAAACTTGAACCATGCCTCTCTCAAAGACAATTACTCACTTCCTATGATGGACCATATTCTACAATTATGACTAGTTCCTGAGATGTTATCCATGCTTGATGGGTTTTCAGGGATATAACTAGATTGAAGTGGACATGAAAGATCAACATAAAATTCCTTCACAACTCCATGGGGTATGTTTTCTTGTTGAAAGGATTCCTTTCAGACTCTGATCAATGCAAGTGCAACGTTATAGAGGGAAATGGAATTGGCCTTTGGGGATTTGAAAAAGAAGTGCATAGTAATTTACTTGGATGATCTTACTATATTCTCCAAGAAGAGAGAAGATCATTTTCAGCACCTGAAATTAGTTCTTCAAAGATGCAAAGATCATGGCATCTCATTGAATCAAAATAAATATATCTTTGGTGTAATGGAGGGAAAGCTACTCAGGCACATTGTGTCAAAGGATGGGATAAAGATTGATTCTGGAGTGTGTTCACAGCCATTCAGAAGATATCTCTTCCAATGAGCAAGAAAGGTGTTCACTCCTTCTTTGGAAAGATAAATTTCCTTAGAAGATTTATTCCCGATTTTGACAGAGTTGACAAGAAGCATAACCCATATGATGAAGAAAAGAAATCTTTTCATTGGAGTGTTGAAGGGAAACAATGCTTTCAAGAATATAAAGAGATACTATTTCTTAGAACACCTATTCTTTCCTACCCTGATTTTGACAAATATTTCATAATCTATTGCTATGCCTCTGAAGCATACTTTGTCACCTATTCTTGTACAAAAGAAATTTCAAGGATGTGAAGTGCCCATTGCATTCATGAGTTATGTGTTGAAGGCTCGTGCGTTAAAGTACTCCTAGCTAGAGAAGCATGCCTTTGCTATGGTGAAAGTTGTCAAGCAATTTTGTTTCTACATTCTAAACTCACACTCCATTATGTTTTTACCTGATACAGTAGTGAATTCTATCCTTTCCTAGAAGGATTTTGGATCAAAATGAGCAAATTGGGTAACCAAAGTCTAGGAGTATAATCTCAATATCAAGCTAACCAAGATTTTTCAAGGTAAGGGGCTTCTCTTAATTGATTGCTGAAGGTTCGAAGATTAATTCAAGTGAAAAAATATTGTTGAGAATCCTACTGTACTTTTCTTGAGTTTAACTAATGATCGCTATTCCAACATATATTTTTTTCTTACCTATAGAGAATGTCTAGCACATCTCAATGCCAAGGAGAAGAGAGACAACAAGCTCAGAGCTACACAATATGTCCTTTGGGACAACTCTTTGTTTAAGAAAGGAATTGTTGGATGTTGTAGACACCAAATTTGGGTCTTATGACACCCTGTGCCCTACATCTTGTCTCGCAACCTAACCCTACCTCACCATCTAAACCTTACACACTTAATTATTTATTGATTACCTTATAATTAATAAATCCACATCTCCAAACCCTGCCACCCTCACCCTCGCCACCTCACCATGACTTAGCCCTAACCCTAAAAATAACCTAATTAAGACCTATAACTTGGTCCAGACCCCACACCCATGACTCACCACCCCTCACCTGCACCAAAACATGAACCTAATAATGACTTGAGCAAGCTCACAACTGACTCCTTAGGAGAAAAGGAGGGAAAGTTGGCTATTTTACTAAAAATAACCAACTTTGACCTAACCGACATTGGTCCTTATGTGACCGGCGTCGGTTAGGTAACCACCATTGGTTCCCTGTAAATGAACTTCCCCCAACCAAAACCAAAGGGATCAGAAATTCATTTTGGCAAGCATCAAAAATTCATTTTGCAGAGAGGAGTATTGAGCCCAAGACTGTAACTGAGCAACTAGATCGCTGTCACACTCATCCAAACATTGGGAAAGTCAGAGGATAGCTTCATTAGCTCACTTCCAATTTCCAGATCATCCCAACTGAGCCTTTTCTTCGCCACTACATTCCTTGGACCTGCATCCACATCAGAAACTAGTAAGTAGTCTCTTTTATTACCTTGTATGCTTCTAGACATTACTTTGTGAACTTTTGATTCATAGTGATTATAAGCTCACTCCTGGATCTACCACCTGGAAGCACCCTGCACCTAATCTTCATTCATCCATCTCTATATTGCCTCAAAGATAGATTTCTCACTCTCTGAGTCTTCTCTATCACCCTACTAACTCCCCTCAACCATCTACGAACCTTCTAAACCCCATAATCACCTTACAACCAACCTCCATTTAAAAGCCCCTAAATCACTGCCCCAACAGATATTGGTTATCCCCTACCGGTACCAGTTTTATAACCGCGGTCGGTTATCCAGTGACCGGACATTCAGTCACTGTGATTTATACCAAAAACCAACCTTTCACCTATTTACCTCCAAACAATCTCATATCTAGCCTTGTCTATCCCCTGTAACTTGATCTGAACCGTATCAATAACCAGTGAGCAAACAAACAACATGACATTTTATTATTGGTAGTTTAGTCTCTATTGCTTTTAGTAACGAGGTACCTAAATCGTGATTTCGCAATAGCTTATTTATTATCATTTGCATTAATTTTTATTAAAAGGGAATTGACCACCTTCGAAAGGAAGTCTAATAATTTCCTGGGCCCAAGGTAGTTCCCTCACTTATTGTTTAACGAAAATATGGTGGTCTTGCATTCTTATTTATAGGTAGTCCTTCCCAGACAAAAAGGAGCTCTTCACAATCGATTTGATCTCTCTACGGTATGCAAACACCTTCCCAACACTCTAATAGGTATTCCTCCTAGCCCTAACCCTTATCTGTTTCTCAAGAGAATGAAAAGATAGTAAGTAACTCTATTCTGGAACAAAAATTTCTGTGTGAAACATTTTGGCACGCCCGGTGGTACCCTTCTTGGGTTTCTTTCTTTCTTGATTTTTTTCATATAGGGAGAACACTTACTATTTCTTTCTTCTAAATATTCACAAAATATTTTGTCATTTTGGTAAAATAACTTGTCTTTCTTTCACATCTTTGCATTAGTGAAAGTCATCTTCTTAACCTCTTCTCTTTCTTTTCTTCATCAAATATCATTTTCGATTTGGGTTTAAAACACGTGCATCACATTCTTGCTTGCTATTTTTAATTCTAGTGAACGTAGATTAAGTAACAAGTCGTACACATGGGGGTGATATCCATGGTATTGATGAGAAATTAATTTTACTCTCACTGCACAACACATACCAAATCACATCATAATCTACACAACATCTCAAACATCCCCCCTTTCCGCGGTATTCCTCTGACCCGATTGAGGTAGCCTTACAAGCCAAAACAAACTTGACATCTCCCTTAGGTATTTTTTTTAGGATTGACATCATCTTGCATCTAAGGCATAAGCCCAAAGTGATTAAAACTAATCCTAGGGTTAGTCTCTTGATTTGCTTATGTATCTTGCTTGTTTTTTTGTTTTTCTTTCAGTTCTATTTCTCTGTTATACCCTGTCTCAGTGATCACTTCAGACAGTTTGGGTGGGTATACTAAGCTTTGTTATCCCCAAACCAACAGCCTCTTACATTCTCTCATTTATCCCTCACCTAGTGACCTGACACCAAGCCCTGTGCTACGGAAAGGTTTTGGTTTTGGTCGTTATAAACACCGGCCAACATACTGATCATTCCCATGGCTACACGCAAACACAAAGATCAGTTACCATGGTCTTCAGATTTTCTCGACAAACCAGCAACCTACACTGAATTCCAACCTTTTATCAATTGTATCCATTCCTGATTGATGAAGTCACCCCTTCCAAACCATCATCGCCCATGGTTGTTCCATCTTCACCCAACAGAGTCGATAGACCGCAGAATCATAGTCCCTCCTAACATTTTTTTTTCCATGAATGCTATCTTCCTAGAGTCACTCTCACTTATCAATGCAATGGTGAAGACCCATATTCGGACTTCCCCTGCTTGTATCCTAGACATGATCTGAAGAAGACTCCAGACTTTGCAATTAATGTTGTGGAGTGCCAGGATGACATCTCCATCCTCACCTACCTTGGTGCAAGATGACTCTTATATTCATACCACTGACCTTACCATCTGAAACGGTCAAACTCATGTTGAATGAGTCCACTATTAGAAATCAACATCTCACATGGAGGACGATCCTCACATTATAAATATGCCTGACAATCTCTCGATGCATCAGAACAAGTCCGCCAGCTCACTACCTTCGGTGGTCCATGCTACACCAATCAAGCCTTATTGCTTGGTTAATCTAGGGCCCAACATGCCAGGACCATCGACTGCCCTTGACATCATCTGTCCCATAGATATCACCTCTTTCAAAACTCAGACTCTCAAACCAATCTAAGTAGAAACTGAGAAAAAAGCATCTCACGCATCTACCCACCTTGGTTCATTTCAGAAGAGCTTCAACGAACTCCTTTCTGTTTCTTTCATCTTACCTATTGACTATCCTCAATGGATTTCTAATGTCGTACCTGTCACTAAAGTGACGGGGGGACTTTGGATATGTATGGTTTTCTGGAACCTTAACCTCACTTTCCCAAAGGACGAATTCCCCCTACCTAGCATTGATCAACTTTTTGATCTCACTGCGGGCCATGAGATGCTTTCTCTCATGGATGGTTTCTCGGGATACAATCAAATTTTAGCAGCCCCGGCCGATCAACATAAAACTACCTTCATTACCCCCCTGGGGGACCTTCTGCTATCGTGTCATGCCGTTTGGCATTAAGAATGCTGGTGCGACCTATCAGCGGGATATGACTTACATTTTTCATGACATTATGCGCACTATCCTCAAGGATTATGTCGATGATCTTCTTGGAAAATCCAAACATCGCAGTGAACATCTCGATGTTTTAACCATTATTTTTGATCACCTGTTACAATAATGTGTTCATCTTCAACCAAAGAAATGTGTCTTTAGCATCCTTTCGGGAAAACTCCTTGGATTTATCATCTCTTTACATGGCATTGAGGTTAACCCAACTAAAGTCAAAGCTATCTTAGAAATACCCCCACCCACTAACCTAAAAAAATTGTGTAGTTTGCAGGGAAAACTCCAATCTATCTAACATTTCATCTCACAACTCTTGAATCGATGTCAACCTTTCCATCATCTCCTTAAAAAGGACATTGCCTTTCAATGGAGTGAGGATTGCCACCAAGCCTTTGAGGCTCTTAAAGTTTATCTCTTGCAGCCACCCATGCTTATCCCACCTCAGGACGATCACCCTTTCTACCTTTACCTTTCCTGCCACTGACCATGCTGTAGGAGCCATGCTTTCACATCGTGACTCTGAGCATCGAGAGTAGGTAGTTTATTACATAAGTCCGTACTCTTGTGGATTACGAGACTAGGTATACACACCTAGAAAAGTTGTGCCTAGCCCTATCATTCATGGCCACCAAACTCTGAAATTACCTCCTGAATCACAAAACTTTTGTCATCACCAACTGCTGACCCCATACATTATATGTATGTCAAACCTCATCTAAACCAACGCATCGCCCGATGGATTATGCTCCTCGTTGACCTTGACCTTGAGTTTGTACACCAGAAATTAGTCAAAGGAAAAACTATCGTGGAATCAACTCGCGGAAGCCCCTTTACCTGGAGAATAATTTACCAATTTTACTTTCCCTAATGAACTCATCACAACCCTTTCGCTCAGTGATGTGTCTTATCCAATGACCCTCTTCTTTGATGGATCTAAATGTCAACGAGGTGGAGGGGCGTGTGCCTTATTCTCATTCCTCTTGATGGTGAACCTATGCCTCTTTCATTTAGGCTCAATTTCCCCTGCACTAACAATACAGCGGAATATGAGGCCCTTATTTTGGGTCTCCATGTTGCGTTACACTTAGGTGTGAAGTCTATTAATATTTTCAGTGACTCTTAATTGGTAGTAAATCAAGTTACTGGCATATAAAAATGTAAAAATGAGGAACTTCAAAAGTACAAGTGTTACGTGGATTCACTTTTGACCTTATTTACTCATTATTCTATCCAAACCGTTCCACACTCAACTAATAACTTTTTGGATACTATGGCTTGCTTGGCCTCACAAATTCTTGCCTCACCAACTAACTCTGACATATTTGTCTTGGTCCAATAACTCTTTGCCCCATCTTACTTAGTCCTGGATGTTTGTATGATAAATAATGTATCTGCTGATTCACAGGATACCTGGTATCACCAATTTCACGACTACAATTACAACCTTTGTTCTCCCACCTGAAATTAATAGTAATGGAAAATGCACTTTTCTTAAAAGTGTTTCTCATTATGTCATCATGGGGGGACTCCTATATAAACGTGGCTTTTATGGTATCCTCCTTCGATGTCTAACTGGCGTTGAAGTCACCCATACCATCCAACAAGTCCATGACGGAATTTGTGGTGGGCACTTTAGTGGCCTTTCCATGGCCAAGTGGATCCTTCGCCTAGGATATCATTGGCCTACTCTTAATAAATACTACTACGAATACGTTAAGTGTTGTGTTATGTTTCAACAACATTCCAACCTTCAACATACTCCCAGCCACCCGCTACAGGTCGCACGAGATCTTTGGTCTTTCTCACAATGGGGTTTATATCTTATTAGTGAGATTCACCCGCCTTCTTCACAGCGTCACCATCAGATCTTCATGGCAACCGAATATTACACTAAATGGGTGGAAGCCATTCCACTCATTTCAACCAAAAAAGAGAAATTTTTTGAGTTCATCAATCATCACATTATCTGTTCGTTTTGGTGTTCCTCATCGCTTGATAACAGATAATGGAAATTTTTTCAAAAATAAGCTGTTACGAGCCCTTTGTGACAACTTTGGTATCAAACTTAGCTTCTCGTCACCCTAATATCCACAAGAAAATGGTCAAGCTGAATCTTCTAACAAAACCTTAACAAAAATTCTCATGAAAGTCATTAACGATTCTGGGAAAAACTGGCATGATCACATCCCCTTTGCCCTTTGGGCTTATCGTACCAGCATTTGTACTTCCACTAATGCCACACCATTTTCTTTGGTGCATGGTACCGAGGCTGTCTTGCCTCTCAAAATACAAATCCCTTCCCTCAGAATATCTCTCTAGGATATTCTCACCAATGATGACTTCCACCAAGAGTGGTTATCCCAATTGGAGCTTCTTGACGAGCGTCATCTTACAACTCTTGACCACCTTCAACTTTATCAAAAGCGCATCAAGCGTGCTTATGATAAGTGAATTCATGAGCGTACCTTTAATATTGGTGATCTTGTCCTCAAAGAGAATCAACACATGTAACTAAACTAGAAAAGAGTAAACGTGGAAAATTTTCTCCTAATTGGATTGGGCCTTACATTATCACTCACACTTACGGATCAGGTACTTATCATTTAGCTTCGCTTAATGGTAAACCTGAGCCTGAACCCCTTAATGCCTTGCATCTCCGACCGTTATACTATTGAATTTAGTGTTACATCGCTTCTTATCTACCCAGCACTCGTCCACTTGAGCTCATTTACCACCTCATACACCTTGTTTCATGCATCTCAAAGTAGAATCAAACTCACGTAGTTTGATCATCACCTCCTCTTAAAGATGCCTTCCCATTTTTTATTCTGGTCCATGACTTAAAAATATCAAAATAATAAGTTCTCAATTATTCAATTCTGGGATATTCTTGAGTCAAACTTCCTACAAAACTAGATGCTTCATGCTAAAAAAACATCTAGACGTCTAAGCTATAAACTAGACTGCTCCCTCTGAAGGATAGCTATGTGCAAAATATGCATCTGCTACTATAAGTAGACTACTCCCTCGAAGGATAGCTATGTGTAAAATCCGCATCTGATACTATAAGTAGACTGCTCCCTTGAAGGACAACTATACAAAGTCAGCCTCTATCAGAAGCTTCTTGCATTGATCAGCTTCGTGAAAACCTCAAGAACAACAAAATGCATATCCCATATAGACTTCCCACATCGATCAGTCTATATCCAAAAAAATAAAAGTAGTATTCAAAAGCACTTTTGATTCATGGACTTGTCTATTTAGGTTTGGTTCTCTTTCGTCAGAATAATCACCTTATAACAAGTTCTCTGCGCCCTTGCTATACCATCCACCTCACCTCACCATTCTTCAAAACAACAAAACTCAAGGGACATGACGTATATATGATATATTGTGTTTATACAACTCTTTTCACCTATCAACTTCTCGCCTATGCAAGGTACCTAGGGATTCAAGCTCATCCTATGATAATACATGGTTTGTTTAGCTCTTTCCAACTATGGGACACTTTTGCCTCTTTTGCCCGAATCTAGGATTATGTGTTGACCTTAATCAGGACATGGTTTCCTATGCTTGGGTAAGCTAACCCTCGCTTCCCCTATACCCACACCAACACCAACAACATTACCCTACCAACATCAAAATTTTACCAACCAAAAAATTGCCTAACCACAACCAATTTTCTTGAATTCACCTCTCCCTGGGCCTAAGGGAGAACTACATCAGTTTGAGGCCCCTCCTTGCTTTGTGTAATGGGCTATGTAGGTAGCACTTAGGAGACATGGGTTCTCCCAAGGTTAGCTTGACCATCCCCTACCATAACCTGTCATGTGTTGTGTTTTACTTAAAAATATAAATATTTTCACATATTTGTATTGATAACACTCACCTTTTTCCTTTATCAATCCAAACATTCAAAACACAAACATTATTATTATTATCATAACTCAAATCAACATACATATTTAGTTTTATTTAGATGTTAAACAAATACATATTCTCTATTATCAACGCGCAGGTCAGAGTCCTTATTTATTCTTCTACCCCTATGTATGAAACTCACTTAGGCCCTTGCGCCTCGTCTCGAACCAGGTAGCGATGGTGATCGTCGACCGCCGCTCACCTGGCCTCTCCATCCTCAAAGGTACCACTACTATTGGTTCCTCCCACTGATCCACCAATCTCTCCTGTAACATATGAATATGCCCTCTCACGTGGAGGAATATTGCCTCTTGTCTCTCCACTCATGACTTCGAAGCCTCTAACAATCCCGTGGTTTCATTCACCTGTGTTTGAAGCTGGTGAACTAAACCCTACAGGCAGTCTCTCTCCACTGTAATCACAACTATGTCAGGATGATCGGCCCTCTCGTGTGTACCTTGCACAGCTCTGCTGCCCACCATAATCTATAAGACTTTGTCACTCCTACATCCATTACCCTACAATCAACTGCTATCTCTTCTGGTCATTTTGGAAGTGTCGGATGTGGAGGTGAGAATGGTTCCTCGGTGTCGATCCTCCCATATGGTCTATGATCCATGGGTATATCCTGAACAAATCCAAATTGTCACCACATGCAATCTAAAGGAATCCTCTCGTACTCACCTGGCCTATGTCCTGCAATCCACCTCAATCACTCTACACCCCTCAAATCCTCGGCTATGTTCGCCATCACCATGTAGTTCCCGTAAGGCCTCCAATATATATCCGCAATCGTCACCATCTCCAACATCTGCCTATAATACTCAGCGTCATTTGTCACGGTCTCGGCTCTTGCCTCTTGCTCTATCTGGACCCATCGCCTGAATCCCAACCTCTAACAATCCTGTCTCTCCTGCCTGGATTGGTTGGCCTATTGGTCACACACACATAATGTGCTCATAGGCCCAATAATGTAATAAGTATGCACAATCTAGTGTAGTCCTGTGATTTCACCTGCATGCCCATAAACCCCTGTATAGCTCTGCCGGATATGCGGGTGCCCATGCGAAAGTAGTGCTACCTTCTATCATCTCACGAATAATACACATCAATGATTTTGAAAATATTCCCCCGTCTCGCTCTAGGTAATGCATCGTACCCCACTGCTATCATTAATACCACGACCAACCTTGTTGCCTCAAGGTGTGCCGCAAACATTATACCATAAGTAAATGTCAAGCCTCGTTGTGTCAAATCTCGTGCGGCTGGACCAAATACTGCCATTATCGCTGCCCGCGCCGCATTGGGCTCTACCTGATACACTGGTCTTCATGTAATTGGAAGTCTCAAAATTTGAAACACATCTTCTAACATCACTATCATCTCCGATGTTAGTAGATGGAAGGTATTCTTTTCTGGATTCCATCTCTCAATTAGTGCCTGCAACATAGCATGATTGCGTGCGATTCATGAATAATAGCAGATTCTACTTAACCCCACATGGTTTATTAATGCCCACTAAGCTGGTGTTACATCCCCTCAGACCCATGACAACAAAGCTGGCACCCTATCATTCATCCTCAACCTTACCTCTACCTACACACATCAAACCAATGAACAACAAATAAATCCCCAAGTGTTTTTTATCAAAATCTGCAACTTTACATAATAACTGATATCAGATTATCTAACTGATACCAGTTAGTCCTAAATCTGATATCGGTCACTGAAAATTCTATCCACCCTACTCAAAAACACCACCTATGATAACTTATTCACTTGTTTGCATCTCTCTATACCTAAAAAAATATCTAAAACACTTGATTACCTACCCCATAACACTCACCCCATCCCAAACCCTTGCCTATCACCTTTATTTTCATCTCTACCCACTTACCTTACCACATCCTATTCATAACCATGCAAAATGATAATTCCAACCAAAACTTATACCTCTTGGGATGTAGCAGCTTGATGTGGAACCTGTCTTCCCTCTCTTGTCTACCCGCTGGATGCTTCTCCTTGTTCATCCATGTTCACCACCCTCTTCACTATAACTTGCCTTCACGCCTTCTTAATCCAATCCCATGATCACTTTACCTGTCTCTTTCCTCCTTATCACTCAATTCTCCCATGCAACTAACTTGTATGGACGCCAATAGCCTCGCATCCTCGTATTTAACATGTTACATGAATCTAAAAATAAGAATTTAAGTTGCCTCCCAAGCTTTTCTATTTTTAGAAAAGCTTGTATTATCATAACTGATATCGGTTACATAATCTGGTATCGGTCATATAGTGACCAACATCGGTTAGCTAACCGATATCAGTCACCTGTCTCCTTTTGCTTATACCTAGGCCTTTTCTTTATTTTTTACACATTTTTGGTGGAGCCCGCCTCTTTTCCCTACATGACGACATCACTATCCAACATCCATCATCATAATAACATCAACATTTCAAAACATATGCATATCATCAAAACATCATCACCATCATCTATATACATCAAATTCTAATACGATCGACAAAACACATGCAACATTATAATCTATGCATCAAATCAAAAATTATACACATCATGTGGATCAAACTCATCATCTATATGTCGTCAAATCAATGTCAAAATATACAAATTGACCTGCATGGGGCCTCTGTAATCCAAAATACAAATTCGGCACGCAGGCTGCTATCTCTGTCAAAATCTTGACTCAACACGCAGGCCGGTCTCTCATGTCAAAAATATACTTGGCTCACAGTCTGGTATCAACTATACAAAATATACTCAGCTCGCAGGACGATATATACAACAAAAATGAATACATAAATCCTATGTGGGCACGCTGGCCCCTATATGCACACTCGCTTTACAGACTGGTGTCTCTATCAAAACTCATCTATCCAACTCAACCAAAAGTGTCTCTGCTCCTAGGGTAACTCAGCTCTATCCCCCTCCCTCGGCCCTTCCCTCAGCTAGCCCCTGTGCCGGGTCTCACCTCCTACCTGTAACTGACCCACCGACTGTGGTTGTGGCTGCCTGTGACCTATGACTCTGGGAAGTCTCGGCTCTATGAGCCGCATATGGCTAATACTCTGCACCGATACCATCAAGTAGGTCCTGATAGTAATGGGCCTCCGCTCTAGCCTCCATGTAACGGGCCTGTGCAACCATGGCTGGTGGGGCTAGTCCCCTGGATCCTAATAAAAGTGGGCCCTACCCTACCTATATGCCTTGAACCTAGGCCGGTACCTGTGGTGGCGGTGGAGCTACCATTGGAACCTGAACAGGGACCTGAGGTTGTGCCTATGCCTGTGCTTGTCCCTGTGCCTGTGCCTGTGCCTGGGCTAACTACCCCTGTAACACCTCAATATGTGCTTGTGTGGTAGTAATTTTCCCCTGTAGTACCTACACCTGACCCAGGAGATAGTCCCTCTCCATTGTAACAGCCGCTAAATCTAGCTGTGTTGGTTGTGCTCTCACGACCGCCCTTTACCCTGCCCACCAAACCAAAAATGAGAATGTAACCTTGACATCATCCACTGTGTCATCTACCGGTCTCTCTACTACCCAGACTGAGTCAAATGGCTACGGTAGAGGCAGTGGTGCCTCTACATCCTCCCTCCGATACAGTGGGAGGGGAGGTGGCACATCCTGTCATAGTCCTAGCTGTCATCGTACCCTCTCTAGGGGAATCCACTCATACTCCCCGGGTCTCCGTCCAGCTATCCAAAAGATGTACCAGATCCATCGCAGCTGTGCTCGGGCTCCTCCATGGGGCTGATGGCCTCTGTATGGCCTCCATATAATATCTAATGTAGTCAGGCCCTCTAACATATGTCTGTAAAAGGTGACATCCCACCCTGTGAACACTACTTGTGGCTGGCCCACGACCCCCAACCACCTCTGAAACCCATATCTGTAGACTGCCTTTGGCCCTGGCTGCTGGGGCAACCCTACTAGCTGTATACACACGATGTGCTTATATGCCCAGTAGTTTAACAAGAATGTCAAACCTATCCTACCCTAATCAACTTATCCCACCTAATCTCTGCTAGTAATTCACCCACCTCACGTAGCAAATCTATCTTCTCCCCCCTCAATCCTATAATCTATCCTACCCACCTAAAACAACACCCAACAAAGCAATTTTATAACCCTACCTCCAACCCAAGGTGACTGCTATCAGTCACCCTTGACCACCATCAGTCCCCCACCTGCACCCTATCTTCAAATTTTATGAACCAGCGTCGGTCGACACATGACCGACGCTAATCTCTGCACCTACCAATCTATACCTAAAAAATTTGACCGATGTCGGTCAACTAGTGACCGACATCGGTCACTATGGGGTTTAGAGGACGAACCAAAAACAGCCCCTAAACCCCCTTTTTTCCCCTATTTCTACCCATTTACCCAGCACAATTACCTAAAACTTTACCCACCCTGACATTTTTTCCTACCTAACATATATACCCAATCCATTTTACTGTTTACCTTCATTTATTCATTATTTTATCAAATTTTGGATTCTTACCCCAATACCCAAATCCTAGCTAAATTCATAAAATTGACAGAAATAGGGGTTCAGAGCCTACCGGTACGACTACATGTCGTCGTGGTGGGATAGGTGGTGGTGTTCTAGCTCTTCCAAAACCTCTAGCACCTCCTGCTCCTCCAGCCTGCGCCATAGCTCCAAATCTCCTCAATAGGGTCCTCAACCAATCAAGCTCTACCTCCCAATCTCTGGGGCCTACCAATAACTCACTCACCCACTCAACTAGTGCCAACTCAACCCAAACACTCGACCCAATCAATTCAAAACTCCACAAGAGATGTTTTCACGCTCATATTCACAATATGAAAATGACATGCCGCTTTTTTCTTTTTATAGGTTTTGACCTCTAACCGATATCGGTTAGGGCGTGCCCTAGAAGACCGATATTGGTCTTCTAACCGATATCGGTCACCCATAACTGATATCAGTTACCTACTTATATTAACCTAACTCCTGCCCTTATCCACCAATCTCCATTTTTCACCACATCACCTACCCCCAGCTTTGCTAAATAGCCTTATTTTGAATTCATCAACCCGACCCAAGGCTGTAACCAACCAATCGGCCCTGACCCAAGGCTGCAACCAACCAATCGGCCTGACCCATGGCCGCATTCAACCAATTGGCCTGACCCAAGGCCGCAACCAACCAATCGGCCCTAACCCAATCTCGCAACCAACCAATTGGCCCTGACCCAAGCCCATAACCAATCAATCGGCCTGACCCAAGGCCGCAACCAACCAATCATCTTGACCCAAGGCCGCAACCACCAATCGGCCTGACCCAAGGCCACAACCAATCAATCATCCTTACCCAAGGCCACACCCAACCAATCGGCCCGACCCAAGGCCGCAACCAACCAATCATCGGCCCGACCCGAGGCCACAAGACCACACCATCGACCGGACCCACGGCCACAGCCAAACAAATCGGCCCGGAACCCAAGGCCGCACACCAACCAATCGGGCCCAACACGAGGCCACACCAAACCATCGGCCCGACCCAAGGCCAAACAACCAACCAATCGGCCGACCTAAGGCCGACAACCAACCAATTAGCCTGACCCAAGGCCACACCCCTAACCCATCGCCTGACTCGAGGGCCGCAACCAACCAATTGGCACCGAACCAAGCTGCACACCCCCCAAACATATCGGCCCGACCATAGGCTGCACAATAAGTATATCGATTGAGGCCCGCCAAGATTACGGTATCTATCCACCAATCATGTAGCGATTTGTTCAATCAAGTCACGTTCGGTTTTAGCATGCTAGGCTATTGAATTGATCATCTGCCAGCTTTGCCTAGGACGAGACCATAGACGTTTTTCTCAACCAAAACCAACGATTTGAGTACTAACGAACATGCTAAATGGTCTTACGGGGGAACCAAAAACGCCCCTACACCCCCTTTTTTTTTTCCCCTATTTCTATCCCTTTACCCAGCACAATTACCTAACAACTTTTACCCCACCCCCCCCCCTGACATTTGTTTTTTCCTACCTAACATATATACCCAATCCATTTTAATGTTACCTTCATTTATTCATTATTTTATCAATTTGATTCTACCCCAATACCCCCCACCCAAATCCTAGCTAAATTCATAAAATTGACAGAAATAGGGGTTCACAGAGTCCTACCCGGTACTACTACATGTCGTCGTGGTGGGATAGGTGGTGGTTGTTCTACTCTTCCAAAACCTCTATCCCTCCTGCTTCCTCCAGCCTGCCGCCATAGCTCCAAATCTCCTCAAATAGGGTCCTCAACAATCAGCTCTACCCTCCAATTCTGGGGCTACCAATACTCACTCCCCACTCAACTAGTGCCAACTCAACCCAAACACTCGACCCAATCAATTCAACTCCACAGAGATGTTTTCACGCTCATATTCACAATATGAAATGACATGCCGCTTTTTTCTTTTTATAGGTTTTTGACCTCTAACCGATATCGGTTAGGGCGTGCCCTAGAAGACCGATATTGGTCTTCTAACCGATATCGGTCACCCATAACTGATATCAGTTACCTACTTATATTAACCTAACTCCTGCCCTTATCCCACCATCTCATTTTCACACCACTCACCTACCCCCCCCCACCCCCCCCCCCCCCCCCCCCCCCCCCCCCCCCCCCCCCCCCCCCCCCCCCCCCCCCCCCCCCCCCCCCCCCCCCCCCCCCCCCCCCCCCCCCCCCCCCCCCCCCCCCCCCCCCCCCCCCCCCCCCCCCCCCCCCCCCCCCCCCCCCCCCCCCCCCCCCCCCCCCCCCCCCCCCCCCCCCCCCCCCCCCCCCCCCCCCCCCCCCCCCCCCCCCCCCCCCCCCCCCCCCCCCCCCCCCCCCCCCCCCCCCCCCCCCCCCCCCCCCCCCCCCCCCCCCCCCCCCCCCCCCCCCCCCCCCCCCCCCCCCCCCCCCCCCCCCCCCCCCCCCCCCCCCCCCCCCCCCCCCCCCCCCCCCCCCCCCCCCCCCCCCCCCCCCCCCCCCCCCCCCCCCCTATCGCAAATCCAATACAATTGCCCTGACCCAAAGACCACCAATAACCAATCAATTCGGCCTGACCCAGCCGCAACCAACAATCATTCTTGACCCAAGGCCGAAACCAACCAATCGGCTGCCACAACGGCCACAACCTCAATCAGCCTTACCCAAAGCCAAACCCCAACCATACGGCCCGACCCAAGGCCGAAAACACCAAACCAATAGCCAGACCCAGGCCACAAACCAACCAATGACCGGACCCCCCACGGCCACAGCCAACAATTCGGCCCGACCCAGCCGAAACCAACCAATCGGGCCCAAACCCGAGGCCACACCAACCCAATCGGCCCCACCCCAAGGCACAACCAACCAATCGGCCCGACCTAAGGCGCAACCAACCAATTAGCCTGACCCAAGGCCACACCCAACCCATCAGCCTGACTCGAGGCCGCAACCAACCAATTGGCCCGACCCAAGGCTGCACCCAACCAATCGGCCCGACCATAGGCTGCACCAATTAAGTATCTCGATTGAGGCCCGCAAATTACGATTCTATCCACCCATCATGTAGCTATTTGTTCAATCAAGCTCACTTGTTCGTGTTTTAGCATGACTAGGATACTTGAATTGATCATCTGACCAGCTTTGCCTAGACCGAGACCATGACGTTTTTCTCAACCAAACCAACCATTTGGTACTACCGAACATGCCTAAATGTTTCGGTACCTTACCCGTTATATCCCCTAGAGCTACTTCATATGCCTTGGATACCAGGATTATATCAACCTTGTTTGGATAAACTATCGACATTTTCCTATGAATTGTTTGTTTGCTCTTTAAATCATGTACCCTGGTCACACTACTGTATTTCGACATGCGTCTGTTTCCTTGAACTTACCCCACCATCTTACCATCATCTCATCATCATTCACCCTTTATTAACCCTATCCCTGATTTCACGTCGCCTCAATCTATGATAGATTTGAGGGGGATTACCTATACCCTTAACTGGGGCAACCACTTCTTATTATTGTCAATGCAGCTTTACAAGACAAGCTACACAACAACAAGGGGCAAATGTACACACCAAATTTGGATCTTATGACACCCTGTGCCCTGCATCTCATCTCGCAACCTAACCCTACCTCACCACCTAAACCTTACACACTTAATTATTTATTAATTACCTTATAATTAATAAATCCACATCTCCAACCCTGCCACCTCACCATGACCTAGCCCTAACCCTAAACTAACCTAATTAAGACCTATAACTTGGTCTAGACCCACACCCATGACTCATCACCCCTCACCCACCCCAAAACGAACCTAATAATGATTTGACCAAGCCCACAACTGACCCATCAGGAGAAAAGGAGGGAAAGTTGGCTATTTTACTAAAAATAGCCAACTTTGACCTAACTGACATCGGTCCCTACATGACCGGTGTCGGTTAGGTAACCACCATCGGTTCCCTATAAATGACCTCCCCAAACCAAAACCAAAGGAGGGAAATTCATTTTGGCAAGCATCCGAATTCATTTTGTAGAGAGGAGTATTGAGCCCAAGACTGTAACTGAGCAACTAGATCATTGTCACACTCATCCAAACATTGGGAGAGTCAGAGGATAGCTTCATCAGCTCACTTCTGATTTCTGAGTCATCCCAACTGAGCCTTTCCTTCGCCACTACATTCCTTGGACCTACATTTGCATCAGAAACTAGTAAGTAGTCTCTTTCATTATCTTGTATGCTTTTAGACACTACTTTGTGAAATTTTGATTCATAGTGATTATAAGCTCACTCTTGGATCTACCACCTAGCAGCACCCTACACCTAACCTTCATTCATCCATCTCTATATTTCCCCAAAGACAGCCTTCTCACTCTCTGAGTCTTCTCTATCACCCTACAACTCCCCTCAACCATCTACCAACCTTCTAAGCCCCATAACCACATTGTAACCAACTTCCATTTAAAATCCCCTAAATCACTTCCCCTACTGATATCATTCATCCCCTACCGGTATCAGTTTTATAACCACGGTCGGTTATCTAGTGACCAGCATCGGTCACTGTGACTTATACCAAAAACCAACCTTTCACCTATTTACCTCCAAACAATCTCATATCCAGATTTTTCTATCCCTGTAACTTGATTTGAACGTATCAATAACCAGTGACCAAAAAAACACCACGATATTTTATTATTGGTAGTTTAGTCTCTATTGCTTTTAGTAACGAGGTACCTAAATCATGATTTCGCAATAGCTTCTTTATTATCATTTGCATTAATTGGTATTAAAATGGAACTGACCACCTTCGAAAGGAAGTCTAATATTTCCTGGGCCCAAGGCAGTTCCCTCACTTATTGTTTAACAAAAATTTGGTGGTCTCGCATTCTTATTTACAGGTAGTCCTTCCCAAACAAAAAGGAGCTCTTCACAATTGGTCTGATCTCTCTACGATATGCACACACCTTCCCAACACTCAACAGGTATTCCTCCTAGCCCTAACCCTTATCTGTTTCTCAAGAGAATGAAAAGATAGAAGTAACTCTATTCTGGAACAAAATTATGTGCGAAACCGATGTTTGTACATATGTGTAGACATGGAACAACAGAAAAGGTTACTGAGAGATTTTCTAGGTTTTGGATCATGTTTTCATGTGTGAAAGTGTTGAAGACTATAAACTTTCCACAATTGTCTCGCCATGGAAAATTGAATGATCGGGCAAGGTAAAAATCCAAAATCAAGATATTATGCTAGCACTGTGGAAAGTCTAGGCATGCAAAGGAGTATTTTTGGGAGCTTCAAGACAAGAAGAAACAATAGAAAGAAAACAAGGAGGCAAATGTGGCAACGAGTAATGTATGTCAGGATGCTTTGATTCTTTCTTTACACAATATTGTTAAATCTTGGGTTTTAGATTCGGGGGCTTCTTTCCATGCTACTCCACATATGCATTATTTTGTTTATTAAGTTCAAGGGGATTTTGGGAATTTTTTTATTGGTGATGATGAGCCTTGCAGTATATTTGGAAAAGGATGTATTCGGGTTAAGATGTAGAATTGGAATACATGGCTATTGAAGTATGTCAAACATGTGCTTAGTTTAAAATGAAATCTGATATCGGTGGGCCAGTTAGGAAGTGATGGTTGTACTGTCATATTTACAATGGAATCTTGGAAGGTTACCAAGGGTGCTCTTGTAGTGGCAAGACATAAGAAGGATGGAACCTTGTATTTAACCACTTATAACACTAATGTTTGTAATCTTATGGCTTCAGAAGTAGATACAACATTGTGGCACTATAGGCTCGGTCATATGAGCTATAAGGGCATATAGATCATAAACAAGGATTTTTCCAGATATACAGAAACAGGTTCGGAGTTCTGTAAGGAATGCATATATGGGAAACAAAAGTGAGTAAGGTTTCTCAAGGTTAGACCTACAAACAAAGAGAGTAAGTTAGAGCTGGTGCATTCTGATGTGTGGGGGTCAACTCAGGTATCATCTCTTTGGGGTTCAAGTTATTATGTTACTTTTATTGATGATATAACAAGGAAAGTTTAGGTTTATTGTATTAGAAACAAATCTGATGTATTTCAAACTTTTGTTAAATGGAAAGCCTTGGTAGAGAATGAAATAGGTCTTAAGCTAAAATGTCTCATGTCAAATAATGGAGGGGAGTATTGTAGTAATGAATTTGATGATTACTGTCCTAAGAATGGAGTTCGCATGCAAAATATGGTTCCAAGAACTCCACAGCAAAATACGGTGTCAAAAAGGATGAACGCGGTACTACCTCTTTCTTTTTTGGTAGAAGTGCTGAGCACAGTTGTGTACTTGATAAATAGAGGACCCTCAAGTGCCTTAGATGGAGGCATACCTAAGGAGGTTTGGTATGGAAAGAAATTTGACTATTCATTTCTTAGAGTTTTTGGATGTGAGGTGTTTTTCCATATAGACAAAGATGATAGGACCAAACTAGAGGATAAATCATAAAAATGTACTTTCATTGGTTATGGTGGTGATGAATTTAGATATAAATGTTGGAGTATAAAGGAGAAGAAAATAATTCAATCTAGGGATGTGGTCTTTAATGAAAAATTCATGTATAAGCAGTAGTTGCAGGAAAACGGGGAAGAATCCAAGAAATAATATGTAGCTATAGAGGATCTTCCGGATGGGAAAGTGACACATGAATTAGTTTAGGAACCTCCTTAATAGGAACCCCAAACTCCTATATTGAGGAGGTATTCTAGGGTAATAAGATAACATAAAAGTTTTTCTTGTTCTCTTTATTATTTATTACTCACTAACAGTGGAGAGCTAGAGAGATTTGATGAAGCAATGCAAGTAAATGCCACGAAGAAGTGGGAGCAAGCCATAGATGAGGAGCATCAGGCTCTCATGGAGAACCAGACATGGGATTTGGTGAAGGTACCTGAAGGTAAAAGAGAATTATAGAACAAGTGGATTTTTAGAGTTAAAGAGGAAAGAGGGAAAAAATGATACAAGGCCCGATTGGTGGTCAAGGGGTTTGCACAGAAAAAATGTATAGTTTTTTATGAGATTTTTTCTCCTGTAGTAAAAATGATTCCTATTAGAACTGTTCTTGGAATAGTTACATCAGAAGACTTGCACTTAGAGCATCTTGATGTGAAGACTACATTTCTCCATGGTCATTTGGAGGAGGATCTATATATGCAACATCCAGATGGCTATGAGGTCAAAGATAAAGAGGAGACAGTATGCAAATTGAAGAAGAACTTGTATGGCTTGAAACAAGCTCCACATCAATGATATAAGAAATTTAATAGCTTCATCATGGAGCAAGGTTATATTAGATGTCATTTTGACCATTGCGTGTATACAAAGAAATTTGAGGATGGTAGTTATATTATCATGTGTCTGTATGTGGATGACATGTTGGTTACAAGTAAAAACATGCAAGAAATAAAAGTACTCAAGAAATAGCTAAGTGAATATTTTGCTATGAAGGATTTGGGGGAAGCCAAGCAAATCCTTGGTATAAGGATATCTTGGAATAGGAAGGAACGAAAGCTAATTTTATCTTAGGAAGAGTAAATTAAGAAGGTCTTAGAGAGGTTTAATACGCAGGATGCTAAACCGGTTGGGACTCCTTTGGCAGACCATTTCAAGTTATCAAAGGAGCAGTGTCCCAAGATAAAGTAAGAGAGAAACCAGATGTCCAAGGTACCTTACTCATCAGTGGTTGGAAGTTTGATGTATGCCATGGTGTGCATTAGGCTTGATATTACCCATGCAGTGGGAGTGGTGAGTAGATTTATGAGTTATCTAGGTAGAGATCACTAGCAGGCAGTAAATTGGATCCTTCAGTATTTGATAGGGACCATGGGGTTAGTTTTGTGCTACAGTGGATTAGACATCACTTTGTATGGTTATGTAGGTTTAGATATGGATGGATATCTAGACAGTAGGAGGAGCACGACAGGTTATATTTACACTATAGGTGGGACAACAGTAAGTTGTATTTCATGACCACAGAAGATGGTGGCTTTATCAACCACAGAGGCAAAGTATGTTGCTGCCATAGAGGCAAGAAAAGAAATGATTATTTTACAATAATTTTTTGAGAAATTAGGGAATAAGGAGGAAGAAAAGTTGCATAGTGATAGTCAGAGTGCTATACAAATAGCTAAGAACTCTGTTTTCCACTCTAGGATGAAGCATATACAGTTATGGTACCATTTCATCAGGATGTCTTTGGAGGAAGAGAATTTGAAGCTGGAGAAGATTCATACCAGTAAAAATCCTACATACATGATGACCAAGATGGTCGCAAGGGAAAAAATAAAGTTGTGTTCAGATTTGGTTGGTCTTCACGGAAACTAGTGAAGGGTTGAGAAGCTTTCTCAGAGGAAAATTAGTATCCAAGTTGGATATTGTTAGGTTGTGGATCATGTTTTCATGTGTGAAAGTGTTAAATAATATACACTAAGAGTACTATACACTTTCCACAGTTGTCTCGTCAGGGTTCAGGGCCGGGTCGGGCCCCGAGGATGGGTCCGAGAGTGGCAACCCCTAGTACCAGGGGTTTGGGGGTGCAGCCCCCGAAAGAAAAATTTGCCTCAAAAAAAATGTGCCTGATATACCCTAAAATTTTATTTTTCTCGTATGGGTGGTATTTTTGACCCATGGTTTTGATACCCATGGTTTTGTAAAATAGTTTAAGTAGTGTTGAGTTATGGAGCTCAATTACTTCGGATTAGCATGCAATATGAAACTTGCTGGAAAACACAGTAACCATCATTGGTTATGGAGGGCCTGACATCAGTCAACTATTACTAGTATCATTCAAGAAAGGAGGAACCATCATCAGTTAGGGCTAACCGGCATCGGTTACCTGTGTGGGAGTGTTTTATTTAACTCTCAGGAAATATATCTATTTTTAGTATTAAAGCAGATCTATTGATTGTAATTGCATGGCTAAGTGCCCTAAGTTTATATACACCTATATAAGCATGAAAGCTAGGGTTTAGAAGTAATAATTAAAAGGAACTTGTAAAAGTTGATGATTATTGTGAGAATAATTGTGAGGGAGAGAATTCTTGGAGAAGAAGAAAAAGTTTGAGAGTAAGAAAGTATTGTACATCTGAGAGGTGAAAGATTGTAAATTTTCAATTGTATATCTTTTCAAAGCTTTGGATAATATATTGGCTTGTTTCTTGGTGGACGTAGCCCATACTGGGTGAACCACGTTAAATCTAGTGTTGATTTATATCTCTTGTTATGTATATTTCTTCTGGTAGAATATCCACTTTTATTTTCATGTATGCTTAGATCTGATATATTATCTGTAAAACCAATGTGCTAACCCCAACAACTGGTATTAGAGATTTTTTGAGGGTTTTTTTTGTTGACAGATTTACTTACAGAGGGTTTTTTGATTGAGTGGGAACTACAGCAATGGTAGAAGAAAATAAATACAAGGTAGAGAAGTTTGACGGCCGAAATTATCAATTATAGAAGATGCAAATTGAGGATTATTTGTATCAAAGAGATTTGTATTTAACATTGGATGAGAAGTCTAGACCTACGAATATGACTAATGAAGACAAGAATATTCTTAATAGAAAGGCTTTGGGATCTATAAGATTTATCCTGGCCCCATATGTGGCTTCCAATATTACAAAAGTGACTTCTACAGTAGGGTTAATGAAATCTCTTACTAATTTATATGAAAAACCTAGTGCTTCAAATAAAGTTTATTTGATGAAGAAATTATTTAGTTCTAATATGCATGAAGGTGGATCTGCATCTATTCATTTGAATGATTTTAGATCTATTGTAAATCAATTAAAATCATTCGATATACCATTTGATGATAAAGTGAAAGCACTTTTATTCTTATGTTATTTTCCTGATATTTGGGATAACTTGGTAATGCCCATTAGTAATACAAAATATGCTAATAATATTTTAAATTTTGATGATGTGGTTGGTATAATCTTGGATGAATAAATTAGGAAGAGTACAGAGGAATCATCATCTGGGAATTCTTTGAATGTAGAAATAAGGGGTAGGTAGAAGGAGAGAACTAAGAGTAAGAGTAATGGGAAATAAAATTCAAGGGATAACATATCTAAATCTAGAGGTAAGGGAATTACTTGTTGGAAATGTGGAAAGAAAGGACATGCAAATAAAGATTGTTGGTTAAAGGATAAAGAGAACCAATAACCAAACAAAGGTAAAGAAGTAAATCTTGTTGTAGCAGAGGTAATGACATATACTCTTATTCTTTATTTAGATAATATAATTGAATCATGGGTTTTTAGACTTCAGGAGCTTCTTTCCATGCAACCCCTAATAAGGGCTATTTCAGAAATTATGTCCAGGGAAATTTTGGGCATGTTTATTTGGGTGATGATGAACCTTGCAGTATTACTGGAAAAGTAGAAGTTCATCTTAAATTGCAAAATGAAAATACATGGGTATTAAAAGATGTGAGGCATGTGCCAAACCTCAGGAGAAATCTTATTTCTGTAGGGAAACTAGGTGAATTTGATTCCATGGTTACTTTTACAGGAAAATCTTAGAAAGTCACCAAGGGTTCTTTTGTTGTGGAAAGGGGTAAGAAGGTAGGAACATTATATTTATATACCTGTGTTACTGATTTATTTTCTGCATTATCTACTTCAAACTCAAATGCATGCATGTGGCATAATCAGTTGGGCTATATGAGTTAAAAAGGAATGCAGATCTTAAAGGCTAAGGGTAAGTTATCATATTTAAAATATTTAGATCTTGATTTCTATGAGCATTGTATCTTTGGAAAGCAAAAGAGAGTGAGATTTCTTAGAGTTGGGGCAACTAAGAAGGAGCGGAAATTGGAGCTTGTACAATCAGATGTGTGGAGACTAGATTAGGTAACTTCTCATGGAAGATCCCAATATTATGTTACTTTCATTGATGATGCTACAAAAAAGGTATGGATTTATTATATTAAACGTAAATTTGATGTTTTTGAGAATTTTAAAAGATGGAAAGTCCTTGTTGAAAATGAATCAAATTCAAAGTTAAAGTGCCTTAGATCTAACAATGGTGGTGAATATTATATAAAGGCTTTCAATGATTATTATTCATTGAATGAGATACGTAAAGAAAGAACGGTTCCAAGAACACCACAGTAGAATGGTGTTATAGAAAAAATGAACAGGACAATCATGGAACGTGCTAGAAGCATGAGAATACATTCTAGATTGCCCTTGCATTTTTGGGTAGAAGCAGTTGATTCAGTGATTTATTTGTTTAACCGTGGGCCTTCAAGTTCACTAGATGGAGGAATACCAAAGGAATCTTGGACCGGAAAATAGGTAGATCTTTCTTTTCTTAAAGTTTTTGGTTCATAAGCTTTTGTGCATAATGATAAAGAAAATAGGAAAAAGTTGGATGCAAAATCCAAGAGATGCACTTTCATTGGTTATCAATCTAGTGATTTTGGATTCCGTTTTTGGGATTTATAGAATTCTAAAATTATTAGGATTTGTGATATTGAATGGAATGAAAAGAGAATATACAAGGATCAAATTTGGGTACCTCAAGATGAACCAGTTGAGAAGTTTGTGAATGAAAATGAACTCTCAAATTTAAAAGTAATACCAACAGGGTTACACAGTAACCAGTGTCGGTTGACCCCTAACCGACATCGGTTAGAAAAACTAGTATCAGTTATAGAAGAGAAGAACCAACATCAGTTAGCAAAACTAACATCAGTTATAGTTGATCAACATTAGTCGCTGACAGATTTGGATACAAATGTCCAGGAGGTCTAGATTGAGCCTCTGGTACCCCAAACTCCTGTGAGAAGGTCACAAAGGGTAAGTAAACCTCCATAAATATTTACACCAAAAGAATCAATGTAGGATGAGACCCACGTGCAATAGGAGCATGGCATGGATGAGGAGATGGACTCCTTGGAACATAACCAATCTTGGGATTTGGTAAAGTTGTTAGTAGGTAAGAGTACATTGTAGAATAAGTGGGTTTACAGGGTCAACGAAGAATAGGGTGGATAGAAAAGGTACAAGGTAAGGTTTGTAGTAAAGGTATTTTCACATAAACCAGTTATTGACTTTGGTGAATTATTTTCTTCTGTTGGAAAAATGACTTCTATTCATACTGTATTGAGTTTATTTTTAGTAGAGGATTTGCATTTAGAGTAAATAGATGTGAAGACGTCTTTCTTTCATGATGATTTGGATGAAGATATTTATATGCAATAGTCATTTGGGTATGAAGTCGAGGGTAAGGAGAAACTAGTGTGCATGTTGAAAAAGATCCTATATGGGCTCAATCAAGCTTCAAGCCAATGGTACATGAGGTTTGACAGTTTTATGCATGAGCATGGTTACTGGAGATGTGAATCTGACCATTTTGTTTATTTCAAGAAGCTTTAAAATGGGAGCTATATTATTTTGTTACTGTATGTGGATGATATGTTTATTGCATGATCTAATATGCAAGACATTGGTGAGCTTAAGAGAAAGCTATCTCACACATTTTCTATGAAGGATTTAGGAGCTGCAAAAATAATCCTTGGCATGCAAATACACAGAGACATGAAGACTTCAAATTAAGCAAAAGATCAGTGTCCTCAATCACATGAGGAGGTCAAATACATGACACGAGTGCAATATACTTCAGTAGTTGGGAGTCGCATGTATGTTATGGTTTGTACCAGACTAGACATTGCATAGGTAGTAGGAGTTGTGAGTATATGTATGGCCAATCTAGGTAAATATCATTGGAAAGAAATCTAATGGATACTCAAGTATTTGAAAGGGACATCTAGCATGTAGTTATGGTATAGAGGTTTAGATATTTCATTCTTTGGCTATGTTGATTCAAATATGGCTAGAGATCTAGATGGTAGGAGGAACACTACTAGTTATATTTTTACAGTAGGTGGGAAGGCAATTAGCTAGATTTCATAATTGCATAAGGTTGTGGCTTTGTCTACTATAGAGGAAGAGTATGTTGCAGCTATAGAGGGTAGAAAGGAGATGATATGGATGAGTAGGTTCATGAAATAGTTGGGAAAGGAGAAATATTATTGAGTAGACAATGTATAACACTTAGTAGAAGGCATATAGAAAAATTGCGTGGAAGAGAAGAGCACGTTCAAAGGTGCAGGAGGATCGGGAAGGAATCACGTGTGGAGGACAAAGATAGATTCGAGACTTAGCCATTTTCACGATTATGATCTATTTTTGGAAGATGGTGTGCGGAGCACACAAACGGGATGAAGACTTGCATGAAACACGTAGGCTATTTTTAGAGGAGTTTCTACTAAGCATTTTTTATGGGATCAAGCTAATAATAAGATTACTACTTCTAGTTAACTGTGAGAGGTCTATTGTTATCATTCTTACATGTGAGCCTATTATTGTAAAGGTGCATGGCTATTCTCAGCATGCGATCTATTTTGGGATTAGATAAGTGGTGAAGGGAAATTCCCCACCCTTATAAATATGTATGTAGTAAGTTGTGTAGGGGAGGTGATTGAGATATATAGAGATACGGATATAGAGTGGTATGTGTGTGTGAGATAGAAACAGAGGTATGTAGAATTATGTTGTCAGATTTGTTATGCGCATGAGCATATAATGATATTATTGTAAGAAGCTTTGGTTTATTCCTGTGTTTTAATTTAATGGAAGGTATTGACTGAATCAAGGTGTTAAACATGGTTATAGTTTGTTATTGCATAGATGATATCATTGTTTTTATCATTGAATCATGGTTCCTAAAGATCTAGATCTAGAATAAGATATGTGGAATATCTGTTTCATTGTGTATTTGTATGCATTCAATATTCATCATGATCTCATCTTCCATGAGCAAATCTAAAGAGGGGCCTAGTACCTTTGCATGCTTTAGGTGATCGCTCAGTCTAGGCTGAGTGGTGTGCCAACGTGCCTGGGTTATTCTTGATGGATTCTAGGATGAATCATTGGTTCCATTGTAGGGACCTTTTTTCAGTTGTTTTCAGGATGTTTCGCGATGAATACATATTGGCTAACCTTAGCAATTGTTGAGGAGTGGATACATGACCTAGAAGAAGAATATGCATGGCGGTTCAACATTATATCTGATTTTGACGCATGCAAGTGGGTGGAGTAAAATCTGTATCACTATTTATACGAGAGCATATTTTTTATATTTTCGGTAGAACTGTATGAGTGACTAGTTGCTTTGTGTCTAAATGGAATTGGAGGTATCACATAATTGTCTGGATGTAGGATGAATTTCAGACCCTTTATGATGTTGATCTGGTTTGGAATCGCGCTATGGATACGTGGTTCCATGGTGTTTTGAATGGCTATATCTTGGAGTACTCAATTTCCACTTATCCATGCCCAGATGTAGGTGAATTCTAATTTTTACGATATCCCAGGGGAACTTACCTGAAAGGAATTCTGCTAGTGATAAAAATTTTGATGATAACCCTAAATTTGGAGAGTAAACCATTGTTTAACTAAACCCCACCATGTGTGGGGACAGGAGCAGGTTTGGTGAAAGATGGCAAACCTAGTGGCAAAGATGCAGCGAGAAGAAAGGTGGCTTAAGTACAATGATGCGGGAAAGAGGGAGATAGAGAAGCAATGGGATGTTGCAGAGTGAATGGAATTGAGGAGATATTTTTCTCATGAAGGATTTGGAGCTCACGTAGAAGGCATGGAGTCAGAGCATTAGGAACTCCCCTATTTGGGAAAGCATGATAGGGAACCCTCATTAGCCTCACATGGAAGTGTGCCAGCAGAGACAACCTAGGCCATGGGAGCTCATCTAAGTCTACCTGGAAACCTTTCCCTTGTGTTTGGTCTTCTAGTATCTAGAATGGAAAATAGTCAGCAAGTTGATTTAGGTAGCAGGAGAGCAAGAGTAATTCATATAACAAACACATCAATGGTAGCACAAATGTCTTCGTTATTGTTTAGAGGTACCATTTTAGGTGTATGTTCCGCACATAATTCAGGTGGGCATAATTTTAGAATCTATTCTGGGAGTAGTAGAACTTTGCAGACAGTAGGGGTGTAGTTCAGTACTACTATTGGGACACAAGGGAGTACATCTTCTAGTCTAACTCTGGCTGCAGGTTCAAGATTAGGAGTTATAGGTGGTTCTAGTGGCTATGGTGGCTCTAGAGGTAGAGGAAACACAAGAGATTCTAGATCAAGTGGGCAGGGTCCACACCAACCCCAGAATATTTACATGGTGATGTCTCTTCATCTTCCATAGTATAGGGGCATAGAAGATGTTGTTGAACACATACACATGTGTGAAATACTATGGCACACAAAAGGAATCACGACTTTTGAGTGTAGGGAAATTCAATTTTCCACTACACTACAAGGGTGCGCACACAGTTGGTATAGAAAGTTTGAACCTGATCAGACTTGTGTAGATTATGCAGCTTTATAATATGTTTTCCTTAAATAATTTCATATCCCTGAGTTTGATCAGAAGAGTATAATTACATTCAAGGATATTAAGCAAGGCACTATTGAGAGTGCTAGAGAGTATGATGCTCATTTCAAAACATTTTTATCTAAAATTTCTTATGATATTCATGCAAGCCATCATGTACAATGGTTTGTTGGGATCTTGATTACACCTTTTAGAAGGGTGCTATCACATAAGACATACACTAATCCGCACGAAGCACTTGAAGTAGTTTTACACATTGAGGTAGTTGGAAGTATAGACACTGGGGTGAGCCCATTTTTATAAGCACAAATCACAGCTATGGCGAAATATTTGGAGAGGCTATTGGAAAATTTAGCACATGAGACGTACATAGGGATTTAGTGCACAAATTATGAAGTGGAAGGTCACATACAGGATAGTTTTCCCTGCAGATCAGTATGTTCATTGTTGTTGGACTGTGAGATATGTCATTTACACCATGATGTTAGTCGTTATCCATTATTACAATGTGCAATAAGGAAGAAGTTCTCTTGTTACTATAAAAATTTTAGGTTCACAACTCATGACATGAAAAATTATCAGCTGATTGGTCAGATCCATGATGCTATAGATTTTTTTGTACGACAGACAAGAGTTTCAGATAACTCTAAAGGCAAGAACGAGCATCAGGATCGGGATCACAATCAAACACACTATGATCAGAGTGAAGGGAATTTTGAGGGAGGTCGTGGCAGAGTCCAAAGGTACTGTGGTGGATTTGAAGGACATGGTCATGGTTGTAGAAGAGGTGAGTTCCCTCGCGGAACATGTTATACATGTAGATCTCTTGACCACTACAGGCATGAATTTCCTTAGAATGTTACATGTACTTTCTATGGAAAGAATCGTAGTTATGAGGAATGCCTTGAATTTTATGAGCATCTTAGCAAGCAACATAAACAATAAAATAAAGGTTCAGGGATGGTTAGGATACAACGTGCTATGGAAAATCAGTGGATGCCCAAGTTAGAACCAGAATCCAAGGCATTACAAGTAAGGATCACTACCCGCGCTGAAGCAGCGCGTGCCAAAGAAGAATTGTAGTAGAATCCTACCATCACTAAGGAGGAGGTTTTACATGCATGGTACCCAACCCCTGCCCATCGGAAGGAGGTTTATTAGGAAACCATGGAGGTACTGATAAATATTCAAGGTGAACTACAATATTTAAAGGAGAAATCGTGGAAGATGGAACTGTAGACACCTAAATTTGGTTATGTTCCCCTTAGCCCCTGATCGGATAACTAACTTAAACATAAGTACCTAACCATGGCCCCATTTCACCCCACATTAATAATTAATTTGATTATTTTAATTAAATACCCATCCTAACAATATCCATTATTTTATTACCTTAATTGACCTAATTTCCACCTCACCTAGACACCTCATCCAGCCACCTCACCCTAGACCTATTCTTGGCATGTTTCCATAACTAATAATAACTAAGTCTTACTTGCTTTAATGAGCTAAGATTTGGTCTAACCCTAAAATCAATGCCTAAGATTTCTCTAACCACATTCCCGCTCATTAGAAGGGAAGCTTACGTTCTGATCCGTAACAAAAAACCAACTTGGCCCAAGAAATTAGAAAGATCTACCCATTTTAGTAAACCTAGGGAATCCCACCTAAACCGGTGTTGGTCAGACCTAAACTGACACCGGTCAAGATGGAACCATCATCGGTTACCATTTATTCACCTTAGCAACCTTGTTTGAGAGGTTGGCACATTCTGAGACAAGAAGAGATGAGATCAGAGCTGCATGCATAAGAACCAGAGTCTTTTCACGCATCTAAACATCCACAACCAGTACCAGACAGATCTAGAAGCATTGCACCCATGGTAGCATTCTGGGAAGATTCACTGCTATGGTACACCAAACACCATCCTTCTGATCAACATCACCATTACCATCCAGCCATCAAACCTGCATCACAGTAAGTGTATCCCCGACCAACATTGTTATTTCAGTCTAGTAGCTTTTGTTACCTCTGTTATTATTAATCTAAACTTTGCATGCCCATTCTTTTATCCCTTACTAACATGTAACCTAACCATTTCCTTACCCACACCACCAAATCACCCATCCTCACCTGTTGTTCACCTCTGAAGTACACCTGAGACTTCTATAAACCTCTTTATCCACCCTACCATCTCTATCAAATCCTAGATCAAACCTTGTAATCAAGATCTCTTTGAGTTTCATACATCCCGACCTTATCAACGCCGGTTACCCATAACCATCGTTGGTTCTACATAAACCATCAACGGTCATACTAGAATGATCTTGGTCTCTATGTTTTATACCTTGCCCAAGAATAGAGCCAAACAACCTCCTACCCATTGACCTAAACAACCCAGAATCAGACCCTGACCAGTCCCAGTACCTTGACAGTTACCTCATCCTTTAGATCCAACTATAGCCTAGCCTGTTGTGATTGGATTTTCTTATTGTACTTGAATGAGATACCCAAATCATATCAACTACAGTAGGACTTTACTTATTTCTCACATTAATTTGTTTTAAATAGTGGATTGATAGCCATCTAGGAAGTATCACACTTCCCAGAACTAGCATATGCTAGGCTATCCACTGTCATATATCATTTAACTTCTCTTTTGTGGTCTTGTTTTCTATTATAGGTAGTTCCTCCTAGCCAAAAGGAAGCTCTCACAATCAGCACTGGATCGAGAAGTCAGAACGCACACAACAACCATCCAACCAACCCATTTAACAGGTATTCCTCCTAGCCCATAACCCTATCTGTTTCATCATTCAAAAATGTAAAGAAAATGGTGAAACATTTTGGCACGCCCGTGGGACCCATCAGGGGTTCTATTGCATTTTCTTCATTTCTAGGTGAAAGTTGTGTGTTTGTTTCCCTTTAAAAGGATTACATAGTAATTTTCTTCCCTAGTAATCCTCTCTTCTTTCTAATTTCTCTAAAAGAAACATTTCTCTTGGTGCATTTAAAAGGAATCATTCTTCTTTCTTGCTTTCTGCATTTAGTGAAAGAGCATACCCTCTCCTATTCATCATTTGCTTCATTGAATATAATATTTTCAATTTGGGCTTAAAATTGGTTGCATTACATTCTGATTTGCTACATTTAGCTCACATTAAAATGAGGGCAACCTATATGCTGGAAGTCATGCCCAGCTGATGGTTGACACAAAGAATTGTAGAAAGCACATCTCTCTCTCTCTCTATGTGTCTTACCAAACTTGCACAAAGTTGAAATATACACATCTTTCTTAAACAACATCTTACCTGGAACACATGTCAGTGATCACATGATCCGATAGGTAGGTACTCCCCATCTCGTTACTTCTGTCGAGTCATTATCTCAGAGGATGGCCCGCCCCCACCATAACATACCTAAAACCTCTCCTTTTAGATATCCTTCTTCATAGGAAGCCTTCCTCACCAAAAACTCTATTATAAATTCATGAGTCAGTCTTCTAAATAGCATAATCTCAACACATTAAAAATCACTTGTTAGGTACGTTTTTTTAGTGTTTGATTGACATGCATTTTGAGGTGTGAGGATACGCTTCTCCATTTTTCCATTATGTTGCCTTACACACTCCACAATCACAGTTGGAGTATTTTGACTTCTTCTGAGTGTGTCAGGACTTCATTGCATCATCTCTAGACCTCTGGGTTGATTACTTATCTCACTAAAATTCACAACAATTCATTTTTCTACATTTTTCAATTTTCACAGTAACCGACATCGGTTACCCTTGACCAGCATCAGTTTTTCTTAACCGACATCGGTTTTCTATTCTTTTGGGTTAAATTGCCTAAAGAACCCTTATTTCATTTTTATTTGCTGATAGAGTTCCTGTGAGTCTCTGTACTCTCTCTACTTTGATAAATAGTCATCATACAACTTGTTCATCTAACCATCACCAATCTTTACCTCATTTGGTAAAATTGTTCCTATCTCACAGTAACTGACCTCAGTTACCCCTGAACTGGCATCGGTCATCCTTAACCCGTAACGGTTACCCTGTATTGAACATCAACTGATATATTACCCAAATCTACCTATAGACACATGTTTTCTTCATTCTCACTGCTCCTTGTGTCATCTACAGGATACAACATCACCTGATATACATTCATTCACATGGTGTTGACTCGCAATCAAGCTAATGCTCTTATATTTCACGCAAGTCATCAACCACTCCCACCTAGTCCTTCGCCACCCTCTGTCCTATCACCCATGGATCCAACCCTACCTACCACCATTGCTGCAGGTGATGAGGAATTTGCATGACTCCTTGATCAGAATCTTCATAGCCTTACAGTTCTACCTTTCCCATTCTTCTACATTGGACTCCTCAGGTCAGTTGATATATGGCATGCCTGTATCCATCTCTCCTGCCCTTATTTTGCACTTCTACATCAGCCCCTAATAATGTGGCATTACCTTCACCTACTTCACCCCCAGTGGTTTCATAGCTAGGACCATACCCACCATGACCGTTACGTCTGCAGTATCACTCGCACCTGTAGTATCTGTTGTCCCCTCATCGACCACCCAGACCATAACCCCATCTGCACCCATTGTCTCACAAATACCCATTGCAACACAACCTCTTGTGGTGTCAGTGACCCCTACTCCATTCCAGAATCTTTTCCTCTCCATCCCACAAACACTTCCCCCAATCGCTACTAGAGTCACTACGACCATCCCACCTACATACACATACTATCAACAACCCCCTATCTCATCTGTCACTCATTCTGGATACATACCCTCTATATCGGTCCCCTATTCTCAAACCTCCCTATTTAGCATCACCATAAAATGGAATGCCGCCCACATCACAGGTTCAATACCAGCCCCCTTATGCCATAGGAGGAACCCTTCCACCACAACCTACCAATGACCTCATCAAATCAATGATGGAAAGGATGCAGACACTGGAAGCATCAGTTTTGGGCTCGCACAATTCTCTCACCTACGATGAAATATGTAATGAGCCCATTCATCCATCCATCCCTATTTTCCCATACCCTGTACATTGGGAAATGCCAAAATTCAACTGTTTCAATAGTAAAGAAGACCCGCAACAACATTTGTGGTCTTTCAAACATGGGTGTTACCTGATTTCCCATGATGACACTTTACTCCTACAGACCTTCCTCGATGTCCTTGACAAGACCTGCATTGGACTGGTACAATGGGCTACCAAGACACTCCATCTACTCGTTTAATCAAGTAGCCCAAGCCTTCTTAGATCACTTCTCCATCAACATTATTAAGAAGGTTACCATGACTGATCTTTATTCCACATGATAGTACAACGATGAGTCTATCGCTGACTTTGTCACTCGCTGGCACAGCCTAATTAACCAGCTCACATTTCAATTACCTCAAACTGAACTCATAGAGTTGTTTACTCAGGCTTACAAGACACATCTCACCAACTCTGCAGGTGCAAACCTTTCACACTTTTGACGAGGCATTCACCATGGCACATAAATTGGAAATTTGTGCTATCGAAGAGAAGAAAATTCAACTTCATAACAAGAACATCACGTTCAAATCAAATGATGCTTCTTCATCTTCAAAACCCCAAAACAAATTTTCAAAACCCAAAGGATCTGCCAACATTGTAGTTCTCAAGGCTGGCCCCCCTCATCAATCAAACCCAGCCAAACCTCCTTCTAATCTCTCTCCCATCCAAGCTTTCTAGTTCAGACAAGAACAACGAAAGTACACTTCGATAGGAGAATCTTATTCTTCTATTTTGGAAAAGCTTGTTAAGGCATTGGTGCCATTACCCTTCCACCTATAAAACCACATACTAGTTTTGACCCTGAGTGCCCCATGCCCGTGTGGTATAAGGAACATGAATTTTGCAACTATCATCGTGTCAAAGGTCATAGTGACAATAACTACATCACCTTCAAGAATATCATCCAAGAAATGTTAGAAAATGGAGATCTAGTCTTGGATAGCCTGAATGCACCTGCTAACCAAAACCTACATATCTTCAAGAAACCATTTCCTAATCATGCCCCATCTTCCAACCAAGCTGGTGACACTTTAAAAAATGATAGCAATGTCTGCGAGGTCCTCGCTATTTTTAATGACATACCAGTTGCTTCCCAATTTCCTCATGTTCCTTCCATAGATGAAATCTTAGCCTGAGCTCCACTACCTGCACAAGAACTGATTTCATCTACTCCTCCACCCATAGAGGAACCCCCTTCATTTTCTCCATCACCCATGGAAGAGCCTATAATTAGCATACCACCTTTGACCCCTCAAATTTCTGAGCAGTTGTCAGTGACACCTATCCTACTCATAGGAGAGGCATGTCCACCACCTACACCATCACAAGGAGATTCCACCTCATCTGGCCCATCCTCTCCTCTACCCATGGAGGATCCTATAGAAGTACCACTACCTTTAGATGACCATTCACCATCAGACCTTCAAGATCCCGTTGATCTTCTTTCATCTCTCTTACCCATAGAGTCTGAGGCTAGCCATTTCCCTATGTCTCAAACACATTTTATGGGAATTACAACTCGATCCATGTCGGCCCCACTTACAACAACACCATTTTCACACTTGGCCTGATCACCTGGACTATGTCGATAGAGCCTTACTTTGGGGATGCCTTCTACTTCCAGTTTCAACACAAATGCAGTTGTCCCTCACTGACACCTCCACCATCTATCCAAAAGTGTTTCGAGTGACCAAACCAAACACAACCATGACTATTGCAACACCTTCCATATCACCACCCATGGCCCAACTCACACCTCTACCCATAACCCAACATACATCTACACCCAAACACCTACCCTCACCTATATCATCTCCCTTACCTAAACCTATCACTACCTTGGGGGTCATACTGATAGCTAGCCTTACTCACCCACCCATCAAATTAGATTTATCCACATCTTCCAAAACTAATGCTAAACTTACCCCTGGCCCCTAAAAAGAAGATCCAATCTCCTAGGCCTCATACACCAACCTCACCTACCATGCCATTATCACCTTCACCCCTTCCGTCCATCCTAGGACCTCACCCTTCGACCCTGGCCAAGCAACCCCCGTCCACCGGTAAACCAAGAACCCAGCAACCCATTTATTCATCACAGGCCTCTAATATACCCAAGTGACCCACACAACTTCTGCACTCACTTGTAACCTTATTACCACCCATACCTCCACTACTGTCCATAACTTCTTCACTACCCATGACACTTTCTTCTCTTTCACTCACGCCTCCTGCCCAACCTACACCACCCACCTCCACAGTACCTTGGTTACCCCCGTGGGTAACCCGTCCTCTTCCACCATCTTCTTTTCCCTCCACATCTCATACACCTATGTCATCATTTCCCAAAAAGATGCAACCTAAAGCTAAAAATCTGCTACCCTCCAATAAGGTAGTTAAACCAACCAAACCTTCTGCCGCTAGCTCTTCTACCATGCCCATACCCAAGTAGATGTAACCCAAACCTAAGACCGCTCCACATGCCAAACTAGTAAACCAACCCACCCCCCTCCTGTAAAACCTCTTCCTCCACAATCAGCTATACCTATACCCAAACCCACATTCACCTCCCATTTTGATCCACTAGTAGGATCCTATGCCAAAATCTTAACCAATCTCCTCGAAACTTTGATCATCACATTACCACCTCTTAGACCTTATGACCCGCTCAAACCCAAACCAAAAGGGTTTGATGAAACCAAAATTTTTGCCTACCATCGTGTGCCAGGACACGATGTAGAGAACTGTAAGGCCTTGAAAACTACCCTTGTCCAATTATGTCCTCCCGAAGAAAATTTTGATGATGATGATCTTCTTGATGAGGACCCCATTTCACCTCCACCAATTTCCACAGATCTCCTTCCATTACCTACTCAGCAACCAAAATCTCCACCCCCACAACTCTTTGATCCACCCCTGAGATTCGAGATTAACATGGTCCATATAAGAGAGTTGGCCAAACCACCACCCAAATGCCAATGCACCCTACTCATTTCACAAGGATCGTATCCCCCACTAGGGTTTTTTCCCTCATGCCACTATACCTTCCATGACACACCCTCTTCATCCACCTCCCCTCAGATTAACATGATCAACATTGCCACCCGTGCTCAAAAAGATAAGGGCAAGGAAAAAGCAACTGGCCCATCAACCAACCCTATACCCAACATACCATCCATACCCATACCCAAAATCACCATTCGAGGTCCTGCATATCCTATTTCTGATGGGGTCACACATCACACAATGCTAAAACAACTACACCAATCCCCCCTCAAAATGTCTTTATATGACCTCATCCAAACCTCAGAGTCACATCGTCAAGCCCTCATGGAGGTCCTTCAATCTATTGAAGTCTTACCAAATGACCCCACACCCATAGCCTCCATCATTACCCCTCACCACGTAGCCTCTCTCACTAGGTCATCACCTTCCTCTACACCTCCACCTACTCGCCCAAGTGGTTGCCCTCATCTTTTCAGATGAAGAGATCACTCCCTTCTAGTACGATGACCCTGACCCCGCTCTTTTCATCTTCATCTTTATCGATAATATACGCATATGACATGTTATGATCGATGGTGGTGCTAGCATTAACATCATCTCCTCCCATGCATATGACCAAATGTGAATACCTGCCAATTACATGCATGGTAACCCGGTTATGTTGCGCTCCTTCAATGATGCCATGACCTCTACCCTGGGTACCATTGTTCTCCATGTCCGTTTGGGTCCCCACACTATCCCGTAACTTTTCTATGTCCTAGAAGGGGAGTTCCAATATAACTTGTTGCTCGGCCAACCTTGGATCTGTGTCATGGGTTGTGTCCCTTCAACTTTACATTATTGCCTCAAATTTGAACACGAGGGACATAATTACACCATCCATGCTGACCCATCACCTTTCAAGACCTGTAACATGCTATATCGGCCCAATGATGTGCTTGTACCAGTCAAGGCATCTGCCACTATCACTACTTCACCTTCACCTATAAGCCCATCCACCAAACTACCACTACCTCTATTACATCTAACCTTGCTTTCCCCATTGCAGTTGTAGCCTCTACCACTACACACCTGTTTCCCCATCATCTAGCGAGCCATCTATCCCTGCTACCCACATACCGACTACTTATCCCTTAGAAGGTGTTTTTTAATGCCTCACTCTGGGGGAATACCACCTATACAATATCGACACCTTCCTCACCCCACAAGAGTATGGGAATCTGCATCAACATCCCAGCTACAACATCCACATCAGTGATGTTTTTCCTTATGGCCCTCCCCACCTTCACACCAATCTAACTTATGGGGGACTTGATATTTCCACCTATAAACCTGAACCTCCATCCCAAGCCCAACCATTTTCATCTGACCTACACTCCCTCACTAACCGCCACTTTTCTCACAATTTCCTCCCCTGGTGCAAGTGGAAAGGATTTGGCTTCGGATTTTACAAACAGGGCCACCATATTGTCATTTACTATACCTCTCGTAAACACAATGACCGTAGTGGCATTGGTTTTGACACTCCACCCTCCAAGAAGGTTCACGTCGACCTCATCTAGGATGGGAAATCTTCCCCATCTCATTCACCCACATTACCATCTTCACCCACGGAGTCCATAGATCCCGAATCTATTCCTCCTAACTTTTTTTTTTCATAAACACCATTTCCTTGGGACCGCTGACCTATCAACATGATGACAAAGCTCCCTCTTCTCTCCCATTCCTGTATCCTAATGTGATCAATGACGATACACCTTCTATTAACATCATTCAATGTCAGGATGATGAGTCCATCCTCACCTACCTTGGTGCGGAAGACTCTTATATTCATCGGTCATTACCCTCTGAGACATGCAAACCATGTTGAACAAATCAACCATCGAAATCAACATTAACACTCAGGATGACCCGCACATTCTAAAGATTGGCCAATCCTTAGATGCTACTAAACAGGAAGCCTTCACCTCTTTCCTTTGGGACCATAGCAACGTGTTTTCCTGGTCCTATGCCGATATGCCCAGTATTGACCCAAAAATCATGGTCCATAATATTGTAACCATCCCTGATGCCAAACCCATCAAACAAAAGCTACATAAAATACATCCTTGCATTGCTCTTTTGGTCAAAGAAGAACTTCAGTGCCTTCTCTCTGTTTCCTTCATTCTACCCATTGATTATCCCTAATGGATTTCTAACATTGTTCCTGTCACAAAGGCAACAGGGGGACTCTACATTTGCACAGACTTCTGTGACCTCAACCTCACCTGTCCCAAAGATGATTTCCCCCTACCAGGCATTGACCAACTAGTTGATCTCACCGTTGGCCATGAAATGTTATCACTCATGGATGGTTTCTCAGGCTACAATCAAATATTACTAGCTCCAGAGGATCAACACAAGACTACCTTCATCACCCCTTGGGGGACCTTCTACTATCAAGTCATGCCTTTTGGCCTCAAAAATGTTGGTGCTACATATCAGCAAGCCATGACTTACATCTTCCATGACATCATGCATCGCATACTAGAAGATTACGTAGATGATCTTCTGGCCAAATCTAAACATTGAATTAAACACCTTCCGGTCCTTAAAGTCATCTTTGACCGTCTCATCAAGTATTGTGTGCATCTTCAACCAAAGAAGTGTGTCTTTGTTGTACTTTCCAGAAAACTCCTAGGTTTCATCATTTCTTTGCATGGCATAGAAGTCGATCCTGCTAAAGTCAAGGCTATTCTGGAAATTCCTCCACCCACTAATCTATGTCAACTTTGAAGCCTACAAGGAAAGTTGCAATCCATTCATTGTTTTATCTCACAACTTTCTGACCATTGTCAACCATTTCATCATCTTCTCAAGAAAGGTGTTTCATTCAAATGGGATGATGAATGCCATAAAGCCTTTGAGGCCTTAAAACAATACCTTCTTCAACCACCAGTACTCATTCCTCCTAAAGATGACCAGCCCTTTTACTTATATATTTCCACCACTGACCATTCTTTGGGTGCCATGCTCACTCATCGCGACAAGTAGCACAAAGAGAAAGTGGTTTATTACATAATCCATACCCTTCTGGACTATGAAACTAGATATACCCATGCCGAAAAACTCTACTTAGCCTTAGTTTTTGTCACCACCAAACTCTACCATTACCTACTCAATCATAAAACCTTCTTCATTACTAATACTGACCCATTACACTATATGTATGCCAAACCCTATCAAAATCAATGTGCCACACATGTTGGCTTATGCTTCTTGCCAACCTCGACCTTGAATTCATTCATCAAAAGTCCATTAAGGGCCAGGAAATTGCTGACCAACTGGTGATGCACCTATTTCCAGGGATCAACCATCTAACTTCAACTTCCCAGACGAGTCTATAGCTACCCTTTCCCTGGATGAACCTGCTTACCAAATGACACTCTTCTTTGATGGCTCCAAGTGTCAGCGTGGGGGTGGGGCTGGTGTTATCCTCATTCCTCTTAATGGTGAACCTATGCCTTTGTCTTTCAAACTTGATTTTGATTGTACAAACAATATTGTGGAATACGAAGCACTCGTATTAGGTCTCCAGGCTGCATATGCCTTAGATGTTAAGATAATCAATATCTTTGGTGATTCTCAGTTAGTCATTAACCAAGTCAATGGTATATACCAGTGTTGTAATGAGATACTTCAATAGTATAAGCATCACGTAGACATACTTTTGACCACCTTTGACCATTACGCACTTCAAACCACCCCATGTTCTACCAATAAATTTGTGGATACCATGGCATGCTTGGCCTCTCAGATACCTTGCTTCGCCACTGACTCTAAAATATTTGTCACAGTACAAAGGCTACAATCACCCTCTTATTTACCTCATGAGGTTTACTCCATTGTCAGAACCATTTCCCCTGACCCATGTGACCTTTGGTATAAGCAATATGCAGACTATCTTTCCCTTTCTATTCTACCCGCTGATCTCACTCATAATGGAAAACGAGCCTTTCTTAAAAGTGTCTCCCGTTATGTCATCATGGGTGGTCTTCTTTACAAGTGAGGCTTTGATGACATTCTCTTATGATGCCTTACAAGTTCTGAAATTCCCTACACCATTAAGGAAGTCCACGATGGAATTTTTGGAGGTCACTTTAGTGGTTTAGCTATCGCAAAACACATCCTTCACCTAGGCTATTATTGGCCAAACCTAAACTGCGACTGTTGTGATTATGTCAAACGTTGCATGAAATGCAACAACATGCTAATCTCCACTCACACACCTAGTCATGCCTTACAGGTCGCACGAGACCTTTTGCCTTTCTCTCAATGGGGTTTGGATCTTGTTGGTGAGATCAACCCCCATTCTTCACAATGCCACCAATGGATCATAACCACTACCAAATATTACACTAAATGGGTAGAGGCCATTCCCCTCATTTCTACAAAAGCTGAGAAAATATGTGAATTCATCAACCATCACATCATTTTTTGTTTTGGTGTTCCTCACCACCTCATCACTGATAATGGAAAACAATTCAAAAACAAAACCCTACGCAAACTATGTGATGCTTTTGGCATCCAACTCAGTTTCTCATCACCTTATTACCCATAAACCAATGGTCAAGCCAAATCAACCAATAAAACCTTGAAATAAAATTCTTATGAAGGTAGTCAATGATACTGGGAAAGATTGGCATATGCACATTCCTTTCACCTTATGGGCTTATTGTACTAGTATTCACACTTCGACTGCTGCCACACCCTTTTCTCTGGTCTACGGTAACGAGGCTGTCTTACCTCTTGAATTCCAGATTCCATCTCTCTGCATCTCACTATAAGACATGCTCAATGATGATGACTTTCACTGAGATCATTTGGCACAACTTGAGTTATTAGATGAACATTGTCTCAATGCTCTCGACCATCTCCAAATTTACCAAAAATGTATCAAATGAACATATGAAAAACGTGTTCATGAACGAACCTTCTAGGTTGGTGACTCGTCCTGAAAGAGAATCAACATGTAACTAAAGAGGAGAAAAGTAAATGGGGAAAATTTTCTCCTAATTGGCTTGGACCCTATATCATTACCCATGCCTATGGATCAGGTGCTTATCATTTGTCTTCACTTGAAGGTAAACCCAAACCTGAGCCCCTTAATGCCTTGCATCTTCGACCATTCTATTGTTGATATCAAGTCCTATATCACTTTCTTTCAGTTGATCACTCATCCCTTGAGCGTTGTTCACCTTCCATATTACCCATTTTGAGGATCCATGACTAAACAATAATCATGTGATTACCCATCACCATTTTAGCCTTGTCTTCAATATGAGTACCACGGCTCTACTCATAGCATGATTCTCATGGATACTTTTCATCTTCTCCCAGATGGAATCCCATGGTCGTTCATCACTCAAAACCACCCCCTTTTAATAATTAACTCATGTGTACTATGGTTTTTTCATCTGAAAAAAATCCTACCCTTCCTCTATAGTCTTGTCCATGACTTAAATGTCCAAAAAACAAAAAGGGATACAACTCCTTGAGTCAAACTTCCAGGAAAAGATGACTCCCTCAAAAGGGACATCTCTTCACACTAATTCCACCAATATAAATAGACTACTCCCTTGAAGGACAACTATATCATAGTTATTCCACAAATTCAATAAAAATATCTAGAAGCTTCCCACATTGATCATCTTCACGAAGACCTCAAGGAGATAATATACTCATCCCATATAGACTTCTCACATTGATCAGTCTATTAAAAAAAACAAATGAAGAAAAAGATGAAATTTTCGTCATGGACTTACCTATTCTTGATCTCAGGTTTCTTGTTTTGAAAGACACGTTGTCATACACTAAGTTATGCTCAATCACCCATTCTCACCTCCTTGCCTTTTGGTCTAATTTCCTCTTTACTCAAGGGACTTGCCGCAAATGCGATATTTCATGATTATGTGACTTTCTTCACCCTTAGAATGGTCCATTATGCAACGCCTTTAGGTTCTTATGTTCATGAGCCCCTCTTAGGTATGGTTGACTCATTAGGGTTCTTATCAATTAAGTAACTCTTTTACCACCTCTTACCATTCACCTACCTCATTACTTATTGATTATCCTATACAGGACCAGATCATCGACACTTATATTTTAAAAAAAACCACTCAACCATGCCTCATGACATGAACTCAATCATGCCTATGACCTACATTCACCCATGCCTAAACACCTATCAATCCATTTCTTTACTTCATCACAATCTTCCCTAGCTTATGGGAGAACTACATCAGCCTGAGGTCCCTTTTTGTCGAGACTATGTAGGCAGCACTCTGAGGGCATGGGGCCCTCAGAGGTTAGCTCGGTCACTCTTTACCCTAACCAATCCCCCCTTTCCCTTTCCTATTCACATTCTACCCTGGTTAGTTTCTATTTTATATCAATAGCTGGAAATTAAACCTAATAAGCATCAACTCATACACATTTTATTACATCATCAAATTATCCATTTATCATTTTCACATTTCCATTATGGCACAAATTTGGAAATTAAAAACCATACCCAGTATATAAATCAACATTTGTCTCTCATGTTACCAAAAACTTGGACATTAATTGACCTAACTCAACCATGCCTAACTCGAACCTAACTCAACCATGCCTACATCAACCTAACTCAACCATGCCTGCATCAACTTGACTCCATGATGAGTAAACCAACCTGACTCCACCATGCCTAAACATACCTGAATCCACCATGCCTAAATAGACCAGATTCTATCATGCCTACATGACCTTGACTTTATCAGGCCTAATCCACTTGATTTCTACCTATATATATAGCAGTGAAAATTACAACAAGTACACCATCCATACTATAAATACCATCATCTATAAATTGGAATGTCTGTGTAAAAATACATGTGAGCATAGATACAAATAATAATCACAATCTCTCAAAATCTCTCATATACATCCTCATCATCTTCGGCACGCAGGCTGGTATATATATCAAAAATAAGTCAAAAACATGGATACACTGATCATCAATGATGACTAATTGTCACCCCACCTAATATCCATCCTTGCTCATAAGTCTCCTCCATCTCCCCTCCAGTGGGGTGCCCTACCAACTTCTCTCCACCTCACCCCGATCTGTCCTCTGATGGTCCCTCACTTGGAGTTGGCCTCCGTGCATTAGTATTCTCACCTTGACCATGTCTCAAGGCTTTTCGGCCCCCTGTACTCTCTACACTATGGGTACATGACCTGGTCCTCTCACTCAAGGCATGTTGTGCTCTATACTCTACATAGGATAGAAAATCTATCCCTATGGCCATCAGTTGATCTTGATAATACCTAACCTCACCTAAGGCATCCCTCAACCTTCCTATAGGTATTATCTGTGGTGATGCCATCAGCCTCATCCCCTATACCTATCTCTTGGGACACCTGTCCCACTGGTACCTATAAAGAGGGACCTTGTTCTTGTGCCTGTGCCTATCCTGAGGGACCCTATCCTGTCCCTTCCTGTATCTGGGCTTGAAGGGCCAGAACTTGCACCTATGTAGTGGCCAACTGGACCTAAAAACCTGTAATGTGCACCTATAGGGTGGCCACCTGTACCCCATCCCCATCTCCACTCTGTGCGGGTACCTTTCTCTGAGCTACATGGGCCTGTAGAGTGGCCACATGTGCCTATAAAATAGTAACCTGTGCCTCTGAGCCTAATAGCTGCCCCTGCACTATCCCCAACTATGTAATCAGGGTAGCCACCTGACCCTATAGGGCATCCCTCTGCACTATGATGGTGGCTAAATCTAGCTACCCTAGCCTCAGCGGTACTACTTGTAAATGTGTGGCCCACCACTACCTGTATCTATCAGTCACCCCAGCATCATCAATTCATCAGTCTATCACCTACTCCTCCTGCCCTATCGGCACTATCGACTGTGGTAGAGGTAGAGGCCTCTCCACATCATCCCTCCTATACTATGGGAAGGGTGGAGGTATATCCTGAAGTACTTCGAACTATCATCTAACCCTCTCTACAGGTATCATCTCTGTGCTCTCCTACACGTCGCCCCTCTATCTATCAGAGAAGTTGTAGCTCTGGTAGCTCCTCTTCCATCCACCCATATGATGGAAAACCCACATAGGGCCTCCAAATGATGTCCACATCGGAAAACCCCTCTAGAAATCACTTGTAATAGGCTACATCATGTGTAGCTCTAGCAGCTCGGTGCTCTCCAATCGCAAGCACCCATCACCTTAAGCCCACTGAACAAAATTTGGCTCGAATGCATCATCCCATGGCATACCAACTGGATGCACACACACTATGTGCTCATATGCCCAACAATGAAGTAGGAAAGTACAACACATGCTAAACCTTCTGTAGCCAGCCATAAGCTCATAGCTCTCTTTATAACTGTAACAGGAATGTGGGCACCCATACAAAATGGGTCTTGTCATCCACCGTGTCTTGCAGAACCCCCATCAAGGATCGTGGGAATCTCCCACCCTCTACATCTGGCAGTGCAAAGTAGTAGACTACCTCCATAAACAACACTACCAGCCTCATCTCCTCTGGATGGGCCCAGTACATATCCCTGTAGCTCATACTGGTGCTATGGAACCTCAACTCTACCAGCCCCTTGCCAAACACGGTCACCATCAACTCCTCAGATTCCTTTGAGGAGATAGAATACACCTGTGTCCCCACTATCGGTAGCCGCAGGATCCTATACACATCCTCCAGGGTGACTGTGATCTCACCCATCAGAAAATGGAAGGTATTGGTCAATGAGTCCCATCTGTCGATGAGAGTGACCATAAAACTCAACTCCTAGACTATGTGTTAGTAGCGTCTGACCCCAATCAGGCCAAACTCTGTAACATGGTGATAATCATCGGTTGTTACACTCCCTCATACCTCCATGAGAAAGGGAGGTACCCTATCCTGCATCCATAGCTGGTCCCTGACTTGCATTCAACCAATCACACACATTATTAAAAATTGATTTTACCCAACATTGACCTTTAACCCCTCCCTTCTAAACGGCCCCTCACCCGCTATCTATTTTTCACTCTTTTCCCTAACCACTTTCCCCTTACCCTTCCTAGACCTCTATTCCTTTCACCCTAACTGGCACCTGGTTACTCCTGCCTGTCACCAGTCTATTCTAACTGGCATCAATTCCCTCATACCTAACCGATGTCAGTGTACAAAGACCAACGTCGGCCATACCTTGATCGGCATTAGTCACTGTTACCACGCCCAAACCCAAAACCCCAATTTCCTTTACCTAATTTCTTTCCCATTTTCCCTATGAACCTACCCACACCTCACCTAATTTCCTCCCCAACCTTCTTCCCCCTACCTCTGACCTTTCCCAACCCCCTATTTCATTCATTTAATGACAAATTTCAAATATTTTAACCTCCCTACCTCTACCCTTCTACATTTCCTTCTTCTCATATCAAATAGCAATGAAAGGATTAGATCTTACCTCATCTCGATGTCACCTCGGTGGTGGCATGTCTGGCTGACTGTACTGAGTGGTCCACTTGAACCTTCTCCTACCTCTGCCATGTCAAATCTCTACCTCGCTCCTCTCTACCAATCACCTCCCTCTGACTGATCTCGTGGACCTGTCTATCTGACTCTCCTCTCTAACCAAATCTCTCCATCTTAGCTCGGTACATCCCCATGTACTTTCCTCTTGACAAGGCACAAAATTCTCATACTCTCGTCATTTTCAAAAAATCCAAAACATACAAATGAATCCATATTATACAGTTTTTTCCTTTTTATATACCCACATTGACCTTACCGGCGTCAGTTATACCTAGACCGACATCGGCCCTATGCCCTAGCACACCATGGTCAGTTGTACCTAAATCGACATCAGTCATGTGCCCTACAAACCATGGTCGATTTACCTTAACTGTTACCAGTTCAGTATGACCGGCATCAGTTACCTGTCAAACTCTTGTCATTACCCTTTCCCCATTTCCGACCAAAATTTACCCTTCCCCGCCACCGTTTGACCTTACCCACCATTATTGCAACCTACCTCTAAGCCTACATTACCTATCTTTACCCTTAATTGCATTTAGGGACTTGTTACTTTACCCATACCTCAGCCCTACCCATGCCATGACCTAACTACCTAGACCAAGAACATTGTTAGTGACCTGTGAACTCATGTGCTCGCAATACCTTGTGAAACTGTTACCCATGTTATTTGACCTAATGACCTTACCTTGACTATTTCCATGTTGTTTATCCTAACCCAACCCTTAGGTGTACCAGAACATACCTAAATGTTCCTACACCTGACCTATGTTGTGTTTCCACACCATATCCTATGCCTTGGATACCGGAATCACTTCAACCTTGTTTGGATAAACCTAACGACCTTGGATGATGTATAGTTTGCAAGCTCTTCAACCTAGATCCATATCATAATTTACAACGTGTGCGTGTATTTAACTGCCACTACGTTTGACCCTGGCCCATTTACCTATTTTCCTATTTTTTATCTCTACCCTTTCCCACATTCACCCACATCTCCGCTCCTTTTCACCACATCCACCTTTTATCAAACCACTCACCACTTCCATCTTCCACCTCACCAGTTCCTAGTTTGAGGGGGATCACCTTCACCCACACATGGGGCACCCACTTCTTATTTTTTTCAGCATCGCTTACCAATACAAGCTACGTGATAGAAAGGGGAAAATGTAGACACATAAATTTGGTTACATTCCCCTTAGCCCCTGATCGGATAAACAACTTAAACATAAGCACCTAACCATGGCCCCATTTCACCCCACATTAATAATTAATTTAATTATTTTACTTAAATACCCATTCTAACAATATCCATTATTTTATTACCTTAATTGACTTAATTTCCACCTCCTCACACCTCACCCTAGACCTATTCTTGGCATGTTTCCATAACTAACGATAACTAAGTCTTACTTGCCTTAATGAGCTAAGATTTGGTCTAACACAAAAATCAATGCTTAAGACTTTCTCTAACCACATTCCCACTCATTAGAATGGAATCTTCCATTATGATCTGCAACAAAAAACTAATTTGGCCCAAGAAATTAGAAAGATCTACCCATTTTAGTAAACCTAGGGAATCTCACCTAAACCGACACCGGTCAGACCTAAACTGATGTCGGTCAAGATGGAACCATCATCATGGTTACCATTTATTCACCTTAACAACCTTGTTTGAGAGGTTGGCACATCCTGGACTAGAAGAGATGAGATCAGAGCTGCATGTAAGTAGAACCATCATCCTTTCTTGCATCCAGACACTCATAGCCAGCACTAGGACAAATCCAGAAGTATTGAACTCACAGAAGCACTCTGGGATTAACTACTATGGTACCAAATACCATCCTTCTGGTCACCTACCATTACCATTTAGCCATCCATTCTACATCACAGTAAGTTTATCCCTGACCAGCATTGTTATTTTCAGTTAGTAGCTTTTTTTACTCCTGTTATTAATCTACACTTTACACGCCCATTCTTCTATCCCTTACTAACATGTAACCCAACCATTTCCTTACCCATACAGCCAAATCACCCATCCTCACCTACTGTTCACCCTTGAATACACCTGAGACTTCTATAAACCTCCTTATCCACCCTACCATCTTTATCAAATCCTAGATCAAACCTTGTAATCAGATCTCTTTGAGTTTCATACATCCTGAGCCTTATCGATGCTAGTTACCCATAACCTATCGTCGGTTCTACATAAACCATCACCAGTCATACTAGACCGATGTCGGTCTCTATGTTTTATACCCTGCCCAAGAACATAGCCAAACAACCTCCTACCCATTGACCTAAACAACCCATAATCAAACCCTAACCAGTCTCATTACCTTGACAGTTACCTCATCCTTTAGATCCAACTATAGCCTAGCCTGTTGTGATTGGATTTTCTTATTTTACTTGAATGAGATACCCAAATCATATCAACTATAGTAGGACTTTACTTATTTCTCACATTAATTCATTTTAAACAGTAGATTGATAGCCATCTAGGAAGTATCACACTTCCCATAACTAGCATACGCTAGGTAGTCCACTTTCATATATCATTTAACTTCTCTTTTGTGGTTTTGTTTTCTATTACAGGTAGTTCCTACTAGCCAAAAGTAATCTCTCACAATCAGAACTGGATCGAGAAGTCAGAATGCGTGCAACAACCATCAACCAACCCATTTAACAGGTATTCCTCCTAGCCATTAACCTTATTTGTTTCATCATTAAAAAAACTTAAAGAAAATGGTGAAACAAGAGCAAAAGAAAGGATCAGAGATGGTTCAATCTGATATGGATGACTTGAAAGAAGTGTGCAAGATGTTTTGTTGGGAGAATATCATTCCACTGTTAGGGAATTGGTTAAAGGGAAACACTCCATGAGTAAATCTTGAGACTTGACCGAAGATCATGCATGTAAATCTTCCCCCTCATAGCCTAGATTATGACAAGGAAATCACTCTGAATGTTGTTTTTGATGGGTGTCTTTTGAGTAATATATTGATTGATACAAGCACAAAATTCAATGTTCTTACTTTATATGTATGGTTACAAATGGGGAGACCTCCATTATAGTCATCTTCGAATGTATTATTCATGGCTAACTGGACTAAGGCCACTCCCATTGGATTTTTAAAATATGCATCCATTACCATACATGCAGCCAAGTTCATTGGATATTTTGAGGTCTTAGCACTGGCAGAGGTAGATGAATTCCTAGATCTACTGGAGTGTTCTTGGTGTTATGTAAATAATGTTGATCTTTGATTCAACAAGGGTTATATCATCTTTGAAAACAAGGAGGAAAGAGTTTTTATCCCTTTAACAGATGGAAAATTTATGCCCTATGTTGAGCCCTTGAGTGAGGAAGACCTTAATAGGATTTATGTACATGTCGTATGGGACCTAAAGGTGCTTGAGCCATCTAAAGAAGGAATCATTCATTGGGAGGATGCATAGTCTATTAGTGATACTACAAGTGTTGCTTGTGATAATTGGGCTCATAGCACCTATGAGTTGGTAGGGCATGAAGTAAAGAGTATATTTTCTAGGGACAACAACCCATGTTGTATCAGGAGAATAGGTAACAACTCAGTACCTCATTACATCAGAGAAAGAGACCATATTGTGTTTCTGCACGCCATGGAGGAACAGTGGATAGACCAATTGTAGAGATGGAATATGCTAGCATATACCCTACATGGGACAACAACACCCTGTTGGGTGGTTCACAATGATAATCTTGGAGGATGGAATGAAATTAGGATTTCTCTTGCTACTAAGTTCTTCAGGACTAATGCACCTACTCAAATTTGTACTTATCATGGTAATAAACCCGTTCAGCACCATGTTCAGTAGTGTGAGAAACTCTGGATAGAGGGGAAAGAAGCTTTACCACCTTCGTTCTGGGTGCATGATTTTTATTTCACTTTACAAGGTTGTGCATGTGCTTGGTATGTATATGCAGAACTCCATAGAGAGACTAGGAATTGGTAGGATTTAATTGTAGGAATGGCCCAGACATTTGACTTCTTCTCTACTAAACCTTTAGTGGAAGAATCATTAAAGGTTATAAATCACTTAACTATGGGGGATAGTGTCAAGGTGGAGGAACTCATTTAAGATTTATTTAATGAAGGAGACTCAGGAGTGCATTTTGTTGAAGAAACAGATAAAGATGCCATATTACTTAAATGTGCTTGCCTTCAGCAAGAAAAAGGAAAAATGGTCTACTTCGTGGATGATGAAGAAGTAGAAAATATATATGTAGACCATTCAACAGGTAGGCGTGAGGTGTTGGATAGTGCAGATAAGACCACAAGTGCCTATCATGAACCTATGAAGATAAAGAAAGTGAATATTGGATTAGATGTTGAGCCTAGTAAGGCCATAATTGGAGACTATTGGTCTGACTCTGAAGTGGAAAAAATCATTGAGTTGCTAAGGGATTATCATGACTTATTCCCTCGAGGATACAATGAACTTAAAGGCGTGCATAAATCATTAGGAGAGATGAAGATAAAGATTAAAAGGGGGCGTGCCTAGTCAAAAAGATACCCTACAGGATGAACCCCAACTTGTGCGAAAAGTTCAAAGATGAGATTGAAAAAATGTTGAAGTCGAGAATCATCAAGCCCCTGGATGAGTCATAATGGGTTAGTCCAATGGTGATCAGTATCAAGAAGGATGGTTAGATTAGGATCTTTGTGGACTACAAGGAGCTGAATTTTGCATGTGTGACTGATCCCTTTCCTATGCCATTCACTGAGGAAATACTAAAAGGTGTTGTGGGGCATGAAATCTATTCATTTACATATGTATTCTCTAGTTATCATCAGGTTAGGATTACACAGGAGGATCAGGAAAAGACTACTTTTACAACTTAATGGGGCAACTTTGCCTATATTGTGATGCCTTTTGGTATGAAAAACATGCCTGTTGTATTTTCGCACATAGTTGATCAGGCGTTTAAATATTGTATTCACAACTTCTTACAGTTTTATTTATATGATTAGACGGTGTATGGAATTGTTAAGGATCATTGTGCCAATCTACTCTTAATGTTTGGAAGATGTAGAAAGTTGAGTATCTCTTTGAGCATCAAGAAATGCATATTTTCTACACCATTTGGAATACTATTATGGCACATAATATGCAAAGAAGGTTTTTTGGTTGATCCAGCTAAGGTTGCAGTCATTATCGTCCTAAAAGATCCTACCAGTCAAAGTGAGGTACACGGATTCTTGGGTCACATGAGGTATTATAGGAAATTCATAAAGGGGTATGCCAAGGTTTTCACACATATGGAGGAGTTATTGAAAGTAAAAGGTGTGTTCTACTCAGGAAAACTGCACCAACACGCATTCAAGACATTGAAGGATAAACTTACTACCGTGCCTATTTTGCACTTTCCTTCATGGACCAACCATTTCATGTACATGTGGACGCATTTGGCACAACCATTGGCGTGGTGTTGGCTCAGCCAGGAGAATGTATTATAGATCATCTTATATGTTTTGCTAGTAGAAAGCTTACTCCTGTAGAGCATAATTACAAAACTACAGAGCACGAAGCTTTGTCAATGATCTATGTGCTACATAAATTCACACAGTACCTACTAGCTACACCATTTGCATTTTATACATATCACTTGGAATTGAAGTATTTGGTAAAAAATCCCATTTTACAAGGGTACATTTGTAGATGGGTACTCATATTTCAAGAATTTTATTTTATAGTTGTGGTCAAACTAGGGAAAATTAATTCTGGACCTAACCATTTATCCATAATACAGTCAGGAGAAGAAGCATAGGCCATTAAAGATACCATGCCCGATGCACAGTTATACAGGTTATAACATGTGTCATCGGAATTAGAGGACATTTTTGTCTTTCTACTAATATGTGTGGCACCAAAAGGAATGAAATCCTTAGAGAAGAAACAACTTGCTATACGCATGACACCCTATATGTTGATTAGTGGTAACTTGTACAACTTAGGTCGGGATGAAGTATTACACCACTATGTACTTGAACATGAGTACACAGATATCATGGAGGAAGCTCATGGTGGTATTGCAAGTGGCCACTATGTAGGTGAGGCCACTGTTCGCAAGATTCTACTTGCTAGATTATGGTGGGAGACCCCTGTATAAAGATTGTAAAGCATATTGCAAGGCTTGTGATCACTGTCAGTGCCTTGGGAAACTAGGTCAATGAGATAAGATGCCTCTAAGACCTATTACTAGTGTAGAAACATTTGAGAAATGGGTTATTGATTTTTTGGGTCCTATTTCACTAACCGAGTGTAGGAATGGATCGCGTTATATCATCACTTGCACAGACTATCTGACAAGGTGGTCAGAAGCAGCACCTATAAAGGATTGTATAGCAGCTATAGCAGTCAGGTTTCTATGGGAAAATATTTTTACAATATTTGAATGTCCTTTGAGTTTGAACAGTGATAGGGGCACACATTTTTTATTGAGAAAATCAGGATATTATTGGATACGTTTATGATTGCGCACCATAAGACTACACCCTATCATCCTCAAGTTAATGGAACTACTAAGGCCTTCAACAAAATTTTGAGCCAAACATTGAGAAAAAATTGTGATATGTGAAGGAAATATTTGGATGACAAAGTTTCTATTGTGCTATGGGAATATCAAACAACATATAAAAGGTTAAACAAAGCCACAACATTTTAGTTATTTTTTGGCATGGAAACAGTTCTTCCTATGGAATTAATGCTACCTTCTTTGTGTAATACACCTGTTGTAGGTCTAGATAATGAACAAGCATTATAAGAATAGATATAAAATTTAATCAAGTTACATGAGCGAGGATCAATAGCATGTTGGAGTCAAAAACAAGAAAATTCCTAGACATCAGAGATAAAAAGTTTGAGATTGGAAATATGGTGCTCTTTTATGATTCTAATTTTTTACGCCATCTAGGAAAACTCAAGGTGCATTGGTTGGGGACGTATGTTATCACTCACATACTTGAAATAGGCACTTGTAATTAGAGGCGCTTGATGGAACACAGTTTCCCAGGGACTTCAATGGGAGTAGGCTGAAGCCCTACTATAAATAAGTTTTCAATTCTGTATTTCCTTCTTTGTCACTAGGCTTTGTCAATTTAGTTAGTATTTTTGTGTAATAAGTGTGTTTACACGCTAGAAGCGAATTATTATTTGAAAAAAAGTTATGCGCAGAGGGACTAGACATACCATTAGTGTGGTTTGGTTATTGATATCCAAGTACAAGACTGTTGAAAATAAGTACACATAAAAGGAAAAAAACTGTTATGGGTGTTATTCAAGTTGGAGAATCGTTAAAAAATATCACTTTTGGAAACGAGGACCATAGATGGAGATGAATGAAGAAATAATTATAATGAAAAGTAAGCAGGGGGACATGGGAACTACCAAGGGAAGGCGCGAGTGGTAAGGTACTCGGGGTGCATGGAGGCGTGCTAAAGAGAAGCCCGCAACTAGAAGGTAGGAAAGCACACTAGAAGGTTATAGCTTAGGCATGAAGATGTACCCCATAGAAAGAATGAAAATTGTCGATTAATGAGAGGATTATTGGTAGGTGAAGGAGTAATAAATGCACTAAACTTTTTGAAAATCTATATAAGGATGGGATGTGAATTCATTCTTATCATTGAAATTGTAAGAAATTGAAAAGGGGCTAACTGCAAATGAGCCAAGTGAATCATGGTGAGGTGCGAAGAGTGTGAAACCAGACATGGAGAGAATATTTGTGTGCAGGAGAAGATTGTGTCCCCATAGGTGAAGGGTTTGAGCGAAGAAGATGCATTACGAAAGATCTAACGCATGTGATTTCCACTAGGGCATGGAGATTTGAACTAGGGTTTTAACTTTCTTGTTACAAAGGATATAAAGGAGAGATTTTTAAATTGTGCACTGAAGTGTAAAAGGGAAGAAGAAGGTCGAAGTGGAAGAAGAAATTTCTCCCAAGAGTAATTTCTCAAAAAATGCAGTATCTAAAGGGCATGATTGTGGGACAAGAATGGGATTTTCCACATCCATAAATGTAAGATCAGCTATTAGAACCATCACACATTAGATAATAACAAGGAACTAGATGTGTTTGTTGAGCACAAAAAATAGACAAGTGTATAGCAGAAGACATGCCATTGTACAATGACACTGGAGAGAAGTTGCTAAAGCAGATTGGAGTCTACCAGTTGTATGAGCTGTAATACTTTGGAAAGTATGAACCATTGCATCGATGGTTGGTGAGAATATTCCATGAGGACTTCATCTACTTTGTCAGACCGAGGATTTAGAATTACAACCACCTTAATTGCAACAGTGACAAGATTAAGTGCCTTAGGAGCAGATCTAAAGAGTGAATTAATATATAAAGCATTGATCCTGGAGATAAGGAAGGAGCTAGGATATACCAAGGGGTCTACGCGGAATATACATTGACAAATTAAAGAAAGTACCCAGTGGTACAGGCAACTTACACATATGATAACAAAGTTAAATGACCAAGAAAGGAGGTCGCAGATGAATACAATGTGGTTTGCACGTTGCAAGGGAAAATGTCTCAAGGAGTGATCTATAATATCGCGGGTTATATAACAGAGACAATCATTGAAGAAGTGCGTACAAGTGAAAGAATTAGTTTTTGTGCTATTTTATTTTCTTTGATGTTTATGGAGATTGGAGTTCCCGATGGGCCAAAGGAAAGAATTTGTTATTACCCCAAGGAAAAATAAATCTCTGGCAGAAAGATTTGATAATTAATTATGCGAAGGGACCATGGGTGGGCCATTTAAATAGAGGGTGGAGATGTGGTATGATAGGCTCTACATGGAATTTGAAGAGGAGTGGTGCATACCCAAGGAGTTACCTTCGGTGGTAGGTAAGGTAGTTCAGTTCGCGGTCTACCAACATTTAGCATCACTCGATTTTTTTATGAAGGACAGAACTTGGAGCCCTTGGTGAAAACTTCCATATGCCTTCATAGCATGTTACTTACAGGCATTATTTCACCGATTCATAGATGTACACCACCTAAACTTCATCATAAATGAGGTACATTGTGATTATCACACTCTGAGAAAAGCATATGCATATCCAAGATGGATTGCCTACATTAAGAGGCTTATCTCATATGTAATAAGTATGAAGCCAGTAAGCTTGGCAGTCAAAGACGTTGGAGGAGCACTTGTGTATCTTCACCTCAAGCCCAAGCTAGATAATAACAAATATGTGGAAAATGAGTTCACACTTCTAGATCCGCCCCAGGGTAAGCATACAATAGAGAATGTGCCAACTCCACATCCTACAGAGACTATAGTGGTGGATGAAGAGGAGAATGAATGAGAAGATAGTGGTGGCCTGAAGCATAGAGAACGAAGGCAGCCTATAGACAAGGTAGGAAATGAGCGTGTGGCTACACCACCTCAGGTGAAATAAGGAGCTGATGAGGACTTGGATGTAGTAAAAGTAGAGCACCTGCTTCAAAAGGGTATTTAGAAGAACCAAAACCCAAGGTGCTACTGTTTCACACAGAATTTCGTTCCAGAATAGAGTTAATTCTATCCTTTCATTCTCTTGAGAAATAGATAGGGGTTAGCGTTAGGAGGAATACCTGTTGAGTGTTGGGAAGGTGTGCGCGTACCGTAGAGAGATCAAACTGATTGTGAAGAGCTCCTTTTTATCTGGGAAGGACTACCTGTAAATAAGAATGCAAGACCACCATATTTTAATTAGACAATAAGTGAGGGAACTGCCTTGGGCCCAGGAAATATTAAACTTCCTTTCGAAGGTGGTCAGTTCCCTTTTAATACAAATTGATGCAATGATAATAAAGAAGTTATTGCGAACTCACAATTTAGGTATCTCGTTACTAAAAGAAATAGAGACTAAACTACCAATAATATAATGTCATGCTGTTTGTTTGGTCACTGGTTATTGATATGTTCAGATCAAGCTACAGGGATAGACCAGGCTGGACATGAGATTTGTTTTGAGGTGAATAGGTGAAAGGTTGGTTTTGGTATAAGTCACAGTGATCGATGTCCATCCCTGGATAACCGATCACGGTTATAAAACCAGTACCAGTAGGGAATAACCAATATCGGTAGGGGCAGTGATTTAGGGATTTTTAAATGGAGGTTGGTGTAAGGTGGTTATGAGGTTTGGAAGGTTGGTAGATGGTTGAGGGGAGTAGTAGGGTGATAGAGAAGACTCAAAGAGTGAGAGAGTTGTCTTTGGGGCAATATAGAGATGGAATGACCGAAGGTTAGGCACAAGTTGTTGCTGGGTAGTAGATCCAAGAGTGAGCTTATAATCCCTATGAATTAAAAGTTCACAAAGTAGTGCCTAGAAGCATACAAGGTGATAAAAGAGACTACTTACTAGTTTCTGATGTGGATGCAGGTCCAAAGAATGCAGTGGTGAAGGCAAGGCTTAGTTCGAATGATCCAGCAATCGGAAGTGATCTGATGAAGCTATCCTCTGACTCTCCCAATGTTTGGATGAGTGTGACAATGCTCTAGTTGCTAAGTTACAGTCTTGGGCTCGATACTCCTCTTTGCAAACTCTTCTCTATCCTTCACTTGTCTCTCTCTTGCAAATGAATTTGGGATCCCCCCCATTTTGGTTGGGGGAGGTCGTTTACAGGGAACTGATGGTGGTTACATAATCGATGCCAGTTGAGTAGGGACCAATGTCGGTTAGGTCAAAGTTGGCTATTTTTAGTAAAATAGCCAACTTTCCCTCCTTTTCTCCCAAGGAATTAGTTGTGGGCTTGGTCAAGTCATTATTAGGTTCGTTTTGATGTGGGTGAGGGGTGATCAGTCATGGGTGTGGGTTTGGACCAAGGTCATAGGTCTTAATTAGGTTAGTTTAGGGTTAGGGCTAGGTCATAGGGAGGTGGCGAGGTGAGGGTGGCAGGGTTGGAGATGTGGATTTATTAATTATAAGGTAATTAATAAATAATTCAGTGTGTAAGGTTTAGGTGGTGAGGTAGGTTTAGGTTGCGGGATGAGATACAGGGTACAGGGCGTCGTAAGACCCAAAATTTGGTGTCTACATTTGCCCCTTTTTGTCGTGTAGCTTGTCTTGTAAAGCTGCACTGACAATAATAAGAATTGGTTGCCCCAGTTAAGGGTATAGGTAATCCCCCTCAAATCTATCACAGATTGACGTGACGTGAAATCAGGGATAGGGTTGATAAAGGGTGAATGATGATGAGATGATGGTAATATGGTGGTTGTAAGTTCAAGGAAGCCGATGCATGTTGAAATGTAGTTGTGCGACCAGGGTACATGATTTGAAGAGAAAACAAGCAATTCATAGGCAAAGGTCGATATTTTATCCAAACAAGGTTGATATAATCCTGGTATCCAAGGCAAAGGAAGTAGCTCCAGGGGATATAATGGATAAGGTACCATAATGTTTAGGAATGTTCGGCAAGTACCAAATGGTTGGTTTGGTTTGAGATAAACATCACAGTCTCGGTCTAGGAAAAGTTGGTCGGCTGATCAATTCAAGTATCCTAGGCATGCTAAAACATGAACGGGTGAGCTCAATTGAATAAACAGCTATAGGATGGGTGGATAGAATCATAATTTGTGAGCCTCGGTCGAGGGTAGTTAATTGGTGTGGCCTTGGGTCAAGCTGATTAGGTTGGTTGCAACCTTGGGTCTGTCTGATTGGTTGGTTGTGGCCAATGGGGTCGGGCCGATTGGTTGGGTGTGGCCTTAGGTCAGGCCGATGGGTTGGTTGCGGCCTTGGGTCAGGCCAATTGATTGATTACAGCCTTGGGTCATGGCCGATTGGTTGGGTGTGGCCTTAGGTTGGGCCAGTTGGTTGGTTGCGGCCTTGGGTCGGGCCAGTTGGTTGGTTGCGGCCTTGGGTCAGGCCAGTTGGTTGGTTGCAGCCTTGGGTCGGGCCAGTTGGTTGGTTGCGGCCTTGGGTCGGGCCGATGGATTGATTACGGCCTTGGGTCAGGCCGATTGGTTGGGTATGCAGCCTTCGGTTGGTCCAGATTGGTTGGTTGCGGCCTTGAGGTCGGGCCAGATGAATTCAAAATAAGGCTATTTAGCAAAAGCCGGGGGTAAGTAAGGTGGTGAAAAATGGAGATTGGTGGATAAGGGCAGGAGTTAGGTTAAACTAGGCAGGTAATCGATAGTGGTTAGTGGTGACTGGTATCGGTTAGGAGACTGATATCGGTCTTCTAGGGCACGACCTAACCGATATCGGTTAGAGGTCAAAACCTCTAAAAAGAAAAAATACGGCATGTCATTTTCACATTGTGAAGTTGAGTGCCAAATTTTTCTTGTTTGAGTTTTGAAGTGATTGGGTCATGTGTTTGGGGTGAGTTGGCACTAGTTGAGTGGGGGAGTGAGTTATTGGTAGGCCCAGAGATCGAGAGGCAGAATTTGATTGGTTGAGGACCCTGCTGAGGAGATTTGGAGCTATGGCAACCTGGAGGAGTGGAGGAGCAGGAGGTGCTGGAGGAGCTGGACCACCACCACCTATCCCACCACGATGACGTGTAGTCATACTGGTAGGCTCTGAACCCCTATTTTTGTTAATTTGATGAATTTAGCTGGGATGTGGGTATTGGGGTAGGAATCCAAAATTTGATAAAATAATGAATAAATGAAGGTAAACAGTAAAATGTATTGGGTAGATATGTTAGGTAGGCCAAAATGTCAGGGTGGGTAAGTTTTTAGGCAATTGTGCTAGGTAAATGGGTAGAAATAGGAAAAAAAGGGGATTTGGGGGCCGTTTTTGGTTCAGCCCCGAAATCCCACAGTGACCGATGTCGGTCCCTAGTCGACCGGCATCGGTCATAGGTTTAGTGTAGATTAGTGGGTATAGAGACCGGTGTCGGTCATGTGTCGACCGACGTCGGTTCATAAAATTTGGGACATAGACTGCTAGGTGGGGGACCGATGGCGGTTGAGGGTGACCGATACCAGTCACCATGGGTACGGAGGTAGGGTTGTAAAATTTTTTTGTTGGGTGTTGTTTTGGGCGGGGTAGGATAGATTATAGGGTTGAGGGGGGAGAAGGATTTATAGATATATAGGGTAAGAAGGGGGGAAAAAGATTTATAGATGTATAGGGTAAGATAGGTGGGTGTAGGTGTAGAGTTGGGTTGTGTGTGGGTGAGTGAGTATAGAGGGTTAAGGTAGTTGTTTTGTGAAGGGTAGGCCTGACGGAGTGGGTTGTTTTTGCAGGCACGCCAGTAGTTGACCATGCGAGATCAGATGCCACCTCTACTGGAGCGGATGTGGCCACATGTGACCGTAGCGCAGTGGGTAGTTATGTGGGAGGTTGGACTCGGTGGAGTCCAGAGGTATAGGGCTGTGGATAGGGACCACAGCCTGATGGTTGCCCTCATCAAGAGATGGGATCTAGCAACCAATGCCTTTCATCTCCCTACTGGAGAGATGACAGTCACCCTGAGAGGATGTGTATCACATCCTGAGACTTCCGATCATAGGTGAGGAGGTGTTCCAGGTGGATGCTGAGATAGCGATGGATAGCATCCTGCAGGTATTTGGGGATGCATCCCCATTGATTACGTATCATAGTGTGAGCATCTGCTATGGCGATATGTATCGTGCTCATCGACAGGAGACACAGATTGCCATGCTGATGATGATCGGTATCACCTGCTTCACCCTCCCTGACTCAGAGGGAGGCCGCTTCCCACGGGCTCTAATGGGAGTGTTACATGAGATGGTGGAGGAGCACACCTGCTACGCATGGGCACCAGTGTATCTGGTGTAGCTATACAGAGAGCTCTGGGGCTATTTCCATATGAGGTGATTCGGTATATGTTTGACATTCTTGTTACACTATTGGGCCTACGAGCATATCGTGTGTATACGACCAGTAGGGTTGCCCTAGCAGCCAGGGCCACAGGAAGTCTATAGATATGGGTTTCAGAGGTGGTTGGGGTTCATGGGCCAGCCACGAGTAGTTATCGCAGGGCGGGATGTCACTTATTACAGGCATATGTTAGAGGGCCTGACTGCATTAGATATTATATAAAGGCCATACAGAGGCCATCAGCCTTGTGGAGGAGCCTGAGCACAGCTGCGATGGATCCAGTACATCTTTTGGATAGCTGGACGGAGACCCGGGGAGTATGAGAGGATTCCTCTAGAGAGGGTACGACGATCAGCTGGGACTACAACAGGATGAGCCACCTCCCTTCCCACAGTATCGGAGGGAGGATGTAGAGGCACCACTGCCTGTACCACAGCCATTTGACCCAGTCTGGGTAGCAGAGAGACCGAGAGATGACATAGTGGATGACGCGGGGTTACAGGCTCATTTTTGGTTTGGTGGGTAGGGCAGAGGGTGGCCATGAGAGCACAGCTAGCACAGCCAGATTTGGCGGCTGTTACAGTGGAGAGGGACCATCTCTTGGGTCAGGTGCAGGTACTATAGGGGCAGCTTGTTGCCACACAGACACAGTGTTGGGGTGTTACAGGTTAGCCTAGGCACAGGTACAGGCACAGGCACAGGCACAGGCACAGCCTCAGGTCCCTGTTCAGGTTCTGATGGCAGCTCCACCGCCACCATAGGTATAGGTTCAGGGTCAGGGTGTATAGGCAGGGCAGGGCCCACTTCTATTAGGAGCCTGGGGGACCAGCCCCACTAGCCATGGTGGCACGGGCCCGGTACATGGAGGTGAGAGTGGAGGCCCGTTACTATCATGACATACTAGATGGTACCAGTGCAGATTATCAGCCATATGCAGCTCATAGAGCCGAGACTTCCCGGAGTCACAGGTCACAGGGGGCCTACAGCCACAGCCGGTGGGTCAGTGACGGGTAGGAGGTGAGATCTGAGCACAGAGGCCAGCTGAGGGACGAGCTGAGGGAGGGGGAGAGAGCTGAGTCACCCCAGGAGTGGAGATGTTTTTGGTTGAGTTGGATAGTTGATTTTTTGATAGAGACACCGGTCTGCAAACTGAGTGTGCATATAGAGGCCTGCGTGCCCACATAGGATTTATGTATTCATTTTTGTTGTATATACCAGCCTGCGAGCCGAGTACATTTTGTATAGTTGATACTGTGGCCGAGTATATTTTTGACATGAGAGATTGGCCTGCGAGCCGAGTATATTTTTGACATGAGAGACTGGCTTGTGAGCCGAGTCGAGAGTTTGACAGAGACAACGGCCTGCGTGCTGACTTTGTATTTGGGATCACAGAGGCCCCATGCAGGGTAATTTGTATATTTTGACATTGATTTGATGATATATAGATGATGAGTTTGATCCATATGGTGTGTATAATTGTTGATTTGATGCATATATTATAATGTTTCATGTGTTTTGTCGATGGTATTGGAATTTGATGTATATAGATGATGTTGATGATGTTTTGATGATATGCATATGTGTTGAAATGTTGATGGTATTATGATGATGGATGTTGATAATGATGTCGTTATGTAGGGAAAAGAGGCGGGCACCGCCAAAAATTTGTAAAAAACAAAGAAAAGGCCTAGGTATAAGCAAAAGGAGACAGGTTGACCGATATCGGTTAGCTAACCGATGTCGGTCGCTATCTGACCGATACCGGTTAGGTAACCGACATCGGTTATGTTAAAACGAGCTTTTCTAAAAATAGAAAAGCTTGGGAGGTAACTTAAATTCTTATTTTTAGAGTCATGCAACATGTTAAATACAAGGATGTGAGGCTGTTGACGTCCATATAGGGTAGTTGCATGGGAGAATTGAGTGATAAGGAGGAAAGAGATAGGTAAAGTGATCATGGGCTTGGATTAAGAAGGTGTAAAGGCAAGTTATAGTGAAGAGTCTGGTGAACATGGCTGAACAAGGAGAAGCATCCAGTGGGTAGAGAGGAGAGAGAAGACAGGTTCCACCTCAAGCTGCTGCATCCCAAGAGGTATAAGTTTTGGTTGGAATGAGATTTTGCATGCTTATAAATAGGATGTGGTAAGGTAAGTGGGTAGAAAGGTGATAGGAAAGGGTTTGGGATGGGGTGAGTGTTATAGGGTAGGTAATCAAGTGTTTTAGATATGTTTGTAAGTACAGAGAGGGGTAAACCAGTGAATAAGTTATCATAGGTGGTGTTTTTGAGCAGGATGGATAGTATTGACAGTGACTGATATCGGTTTAGGCCTAACTGGTATCGGTTAGGTAACTGATATCGGTTATTGTGTAAAGTTATAGATTCTGATAAAAAACACTTGGGGATTCATTTCTGTTTGTTGTTCGTTGGTTTGATGTGTGCAGACAGAGGTAAGGTTGATGATGAATGATAGGGTACTGAGCTTTGTTGTCACGGGTCCAAGTGGATGTAACACCAGCGGAGTGGGCATTAATAAACTATGTGGGGTTAAGCAGGAAATCCGCTATTATTCATGAATCACACGCAATCATGCTATGTTGCAGGTGCTGATTGAGAGATGGAATCCAGAAAAGAATACCTTCCATCTGCCAACAGGGGAAATGACAGTGACGTTAGAAGATGTGTTTCAAATTTTGAGACTTCCAATTACAGGAAGACCAGTGTATCAGGTAGGGCCTAACGCAGCGTGGGCAGTGATAACGGCAGTATTTGGTCCAGCCGCATGAGATTTGACACAGCGAGGCATGACATTTACTTATGGTATAATGTTTGTGGCACACCCTGAGGCAACAAGGTTGGCCGTGGTATTAATGATAGCGGTGGGGTATTATGCATTACCTAGAGCAGATGGGGGAAGATTTCCAAAATCATTGATGTGTATTATTCGTGAGATGATAGAAGGTAGCGTTACTTTTGCATGGGCACCCACATATCTGGCAGAGCTATACAGGGGTTTATGGGCATGCAGGTGAAATCACAGGACTACACTGGATTGTGCATACTTATTACATTGTTGGGCCTATGAGCACATTGTGTGTGTGTGACCAATAGGCCGACCAATCCAAGCAGGAGAGATAGGAGTGCAGAGGTTGGGATTCAGGCGATGGGTCCAGACAGAGCAAGAGGCAAGAGCTGAGACCATGACAGATAATGCCGAGTATTATAGGCAGAAGTTGGAGATGATGACAATTGCGGATATCCATTGGAGGCCTTATGGGAACTACATGGTGATGGCGAACATAGCCGAGGATTTGAGGGGTGTAGAGCGAGTGAGGTGGATCGCAGGACACAGGCCAGGGGAGTACGAGAGGATTCCTCTAGATCACGTGCGACAACAATTTGGATTTGTTCAGGATATACCCATGGATCATAGACCATACAGAAGGATTGACACCGAGGCACCATTCTCACCTCCACGGCCAACTCTTCCAGAAGGACCAGAAGAGATAGTAGCCGATCGCAGGGTAATGGATGTAGGAGTGACAGAGTCTTATAGATTATGGTGGGGAGCAGAGCTACGAAGTACACATGAGAGGGCCGATCATCCTGACATAGCTATGATTACCATGGAGAGAGACATGCCTATAGGGTTTAGTTCACCAGCTTCAAACACAGGTGAACGAGACCATGGGATTGTTAGAGGTGTCACAGTCTCGAGTGGAGAGACTAGAGGCAAGAGTCCTCCACACGAGAGGGCATATTCGTATGTTACAGGAGAGATTGGTGGATCAGTGGGAGGAACCAATAGCAGTGGTACCTTTGAGTATGGAGAGGCTAGGTGAGTGGCTGTCGATGATCACCATCACTACCTGGTTCGGGATGAGGCGCGGGGGTCTAAGTGAGTTTCATACATAGGGGTAGAAGAATAAATAAGGATTCCTGACCGGCACGTCGATGATAGAGAAGATGTATTTGTTTAACATCTAAATAAAATGGAATATGTATGTTGATTTGAGTTTGTGATAATTATAAGAATATTTGTGTTTTGAATGTTTGGATTGATAAAGGATCAAGGTGAGTGTTATCATAAAAATACGTGAAAATTATTTATATTTTTAAAGAAAACACAACACATGATAGGTTATGGTAGGGGATGGTCGAGCTAACCTTGGGAGACCCCATGTCTCCTAAGTGCTGCCTACATAGCCCATTACACAAAACAAGGAGGGGCCTCAAACCGATGTAGTTCTCCCTTAGGACCAGGGAGAGGTGAATTCAGGCAATTTGGTTGTGGTTAGGTAATTTGTTGGTTGGTAAAAGTTTGATGTTGGTAGAGTAATGTTGTTGGTGTTGGTGTGGGTATAGGTGAAGTGAGGGTTAGCTTACCCAAGCATAGGAAACTATGTCCTAATTAAGGTCAACACACAATCCTAGATTTCGGGTAAAAGAGGAAAAAGTGTCCCATAGTTGGAAAGAGCTAAACAAACCATGTATTATCGTAGGATGAGCTTGAATCCCTAGGTACCTTGCATAGGTGAGAAGTCGATAGGTGAAAAGAGTTGTATAATCACAATATATTGGATATACGCACGTCCCTTGAGTTTTGTTATTTTGAAGAATGGTGAGGTGAGGTGGATGGTATAGCTGGGGCGCAGAGAACTTGTTATAAGGTGATTATTCTGACGGAAGAGAACCAAACCAAAATAGACAAGTCCATGACTCAAAAGTGCTTTTGAATACTACTTTTATTTTTCTGGATATAGACTGATCGATGCAGGAAGTCTATATGGGATATGCATTTTGTTGTTCTTGAGGTCTTCACGAAGCTGATCAATGCGAGAAGCTTCTGATAGAGGCTGACTTTGTATAGCTGTCCTTCGAGGGAGCAGTCTACTTATAGTAGCAGATGTGGCGTTGCACATAGCTGTCCTTCGAGGGAGCAGTCTAGTTTATAGCTTAGAGGTCTAGATGTCTGTTTGGCATGAAGCATCTAGTTTTGCAGGAAGTTTGACTCAAGAATATCCTAGAATTGTATAATTGAGAACTTGTTATTTTGATACTTTTAAGTCATGGACCAGACTAAAAAGGAGAAGGCATCTTTAAGAGGAGGTGATGATCAAACCACGTGGGTTTGATTTTACTTTGAGATGCACGAAAAAAAGGTGTATGAGGTGGTAAATGAGCTCAAGGGACGAGCGCAAGGTAGATAAGAAGTGATGTAACACTAAATTCAATAGTAGAATGGTCAGAGATGCAAGGCATTAAGGGGTTCAGGCTCAGGTTTACCATTAAGCGAAGCTAAACGATAAGTACCTGATCCGTAAGTGTGAGTGATAATGTAAGGCCCAATCCAATTAGGAGCAAATTTTCCACATTTTCTCTTTTCTAGTTTGGTTACATGTTGATTCTCTTTGAGGACAAGATCACCAATTTTAAAGGTATGCTCATGAATTCACTTATCATAAGCACGCTTGATGCACTTTTGATAAATTTGAAGGTGGTCAAGAGCGGTAAGACGACGCTCGTCAAGAAGCTCCAATTGGGCTAACCGCTCTTGGCGGAAGTCATCATTGGTGAGAATATCCTGGAGAGATATTCTGAGGGAAGGGATTTGTATTTCGAGAGGCAAGACAGCCTCGGTACCATACACCAGAGAGAATGGTGTGGCATTAGTGGAAGTACGAATGCTGGTACGATAAGCCCAAAGGGCAAAGGGGATGTGATCATGCCAATTTTTCCCAGAATCGTTAACGACTTTCATGAGAATTTTGGTTAAGGTTTTGTTAGAAGATTCAGCTTGACCATTTTCTTGTGGATAGTAGGGTGACGAGAAGCTAAGTTTGATATCAAAGTTGTCACAAAGGGCTCGTAACAGCTTATTTTTGAAAGATTTTCCATTATCGGTTATCAAGCGATGAGGAACACCGAAACGGACAAATAATGTGATGATTGATGAATTCAACAATTTTCTCCTTTTTGGTTGAAATGAGTGGAACGGCCTCCACCCATTTAGTGTAATATTCAGTTGCCGTGATGATCCAATGGTGACGTTGCAAAGAAGGCGGATGAATCTCACCAATAAGGTCCAAACCCCATTGTGAGAAAGGCCAAAGATCTCGTGCGACCTGTAGTGGGTGGCTGGGAGTATGTTGAAGGTTGGCATGTTGTTGACACATAACACAATGCTTAACATATTCACAGTAGTCTTTATTAAGAGTAGGCCAATAATATCCTAGGCGAAGGATCCGCTTGGCCATGGCAAAGCCACTAAAGTGCCCACCACAAATTCCGTCATGGACTTGTTGGATGGTATGAGTGACTTCAGCGCTGGTTAGACATCGAAGGAGGATACCATCGAAGCCACATTTATAGAGGAGTCCCCCCATGATGACATAATGAGAAACACCTTTAAGAAAAGCACGTTTTCCATTACTACTAAGGTCAGGTGGGAGAACAGAGGTTGTAAGGTAGTCACAAAATTGGTGATACCAGGTATCCTGCGAGTCAGCAGATACATTATTTACCATACAAACATCCAGGACTAAGTAAGATGGGGCAAAGAGTTGTTGGACCAAGACAAATATGTCAGAGTCAGTTGGTGATGCAGGAATTTGTGAGGCCAAGCAAGCCATAGTATCCACAAATTTATTAGTTGAGCGTGGAACGGTTTGGATAGTATAATGGGTAAATAAGGTCAAAAGTGAATCTACGTAACATTTGTACTTTTGAAGTTCCTCATTTTTACATTGGTAGATGCCAGTAACTTGATTTACTACCAATTGAGAGTCACCAAAAATGTTAATAGACTTCACACCTAAGTGTAACGCAACGTGGAGACCCAAAACAAGGGCCTCGTATTCCACTGTATTGTTAGTGCAGGGGAAATCAAGCCTGAATGAAAGAGGCATAGGTTTACCTTCAAGAGGAATGAGAACAACACCCGCCCCTCCACCGTGCTGGCATTTAGATCCATCGAAGAAGAGGGTCATCGGATAAGATGCATCACTGAGTGAAAGAGTTGCGATGAGTTCATCAGGGAAAGTAAAATTGGTAAATTGTTCCCCAGGTAAAGGGGCTTCCACGAGTTGGTCTGCGATAGTTTGTCCTTTGACTGATTTCTGGTGTACGAACTCAAGGTCGAGGTCGGTGAGGAGCATAAGCCATCAGGTGATGTGTTGGTTTAGATGAGGTTTGGCGTACATATAATGTATGGGGTCAGCATTGGTGATGACAAAAGTTTTGTGATTCAGGAGGTAATGTCGAAGTTTGGTGGCCACGAATGATAGGGCTAGGCACAACTTTTCGACGTGTGTATACCTAGTTTCATAATCCACAAGAGTACGGATTATGTAATAAACTACTTGTTCTCAATGCTCGGAGTCATGATGTGCGAGCATGGCTCCTACAGCATGGTCGGTGGCAGAAAGGTAAAGGTAGAAAGGGTGATCGTCCTGAGGTGGGATAAGCACGGGTGGCTACAAGAGATAAGCTTTAAGAGCCTCAAAGGCTTGGTGGCACTCCTCGCTCCATTGAAAGACAATGTCCTTTTTAAGGAGATGATGGAAAGGTTGACATCGATCTGAGAGTTGTGAGATGAAACACCAGATAGATTGGAGTTTTCCCTGTAAACTACGCAATTGCTTTAGGTTAGTGGGTGGGGGCATTTCTAAGATAGCTTTGACTTTAGCTGGGTCAACCTCAATGCCACACAAAGAGATGATAAAGCCAAGGAGTTTTCCCAAAAGGACACCAAAGACACATTTCTTTGGTTGAAGATGAACACAGTATTGTAACAGGTGATCAAAAATAATGGTTAAAACATCGAGATGTTCACTGCGATGTTTGGATTTTCCAAGAAGATCATCGACATAATCTTCGAGGATAGTGTGCATAATGTCATGAAAAATGTAAGTCATAGCCCGCTGATAAGTCACACCAGCATTCTTAAGGCCAAACGACATGACACGATAGCAGAAGGTCCCCCAGGGGGTAATGAAGGCGGTTTTATGTTGATCGGCCGGGGCTACTAAAATTTGATTGTATCCCGAGAAACCATCCATGAGAGAAAGCATCTCATGGCCCACAGTGAGATCAACAAGTTGATCAATGCTAGGTAGGGGGAAGTCATCCTTTGGGCAAGTGAGGTTAAGATCCCGGAAATCCATACATATCTGAAGTCCCCCCGTCACTTTAGTGACAGGTACGACATTAGAAATCCATTGCGGATAGTCAATAGGTAAGATGAAAGAAACAGAAAGGAGTCGTTGAAGCTCTTCTTTAACCAAGAGGGCAATGCGTGGATGCATTTTTCTCAGTTTTTGTTTAACTGGTTTGGAGTTTGGTTTCAGAGTGATGTTATGGACAGCAATGTCAGGATCGATTCCTGGCATGTCGGCGTAGGACCAAGCGAAAGCTTGATTGCGGGCACGGAGGAAGGTAGTGAAGGCGGCTTGTTCTGATGTGTCGAGAGATTTTCTGATCTTTACAATGTGAGGATCATCCTCTATGTGGATGTTGATTTCTATAGTCGACTCATTCAACATGGTTTGGGTTTCAGATGGTAAGGTGCGTTGAATATAAGAGTCATCCACACCAAGGTAGGTGAGGATGGAGTCATCATCCTGGCACTCCACAACATTAATCGAAGGTGAGTCTTCTTCGATCATGTCTGGATACAAAAGGGGGAGAGAAGATGGGTCTTCACCATCACGTTGATAAGTGAGAGGACCTAGGAAGATAGCATTCACGAAAAAAAAAAGTTAGGAGGGATAGATTCCGGGTCTATCGACTCCGTGGGTGAAGATGGAAAAATGGGCGATGATGGTTCGGAAGGGTGACTTCGTCATCTTCCTGGATACAATTGACACGAGGTTTCTTCAGTGTAGGTGGTTCAGAAAATCTAAGACCACTACGATCTTTGTGTTTGTGTGTAGTCATGGGAATGATCGTATGTCGTCCTTGTTCATAAAGACCGAAACCAAAACCTTTCCAAGCACAGCGAGTCAGGAAGGTGAGGGTGAAATGACGGTTGGTTAGATATTGAAAATCTGATTGGAAGGGAACCACACCAAGGGGAGGTTCGGGGGTGACAAAGGATGCGTCGACACCCCCATACATTAGGTTGGTGCGGAAATTAGGTGGTCCGTAGGAGATCACCTCCCCCACACGACGGTCATAGGTAGGATGCGCATGTAACTGTCCATACTCCTGTGGGGTATGGAAGGTGCTAACGTTGTATAGGTGGTACTCCCCCAGCGTAAGGTGTTGAAAAACATCTACCAAGGGATCTGAGGTTGGGATGTTGTCCGCGGGGAAGGAAGTGGTATTTGTGTTGGTGGTTTCATTGGTCGAAGGTGTGGGTGTGGCTAAGGTGGATGGTTGAGGCATGGTTGAAGTAGATGGTTGGGTTGGATCAATGGGTGTCTTGACTAGTACAAGCACATCATTAGGGTGGTATAACATATTACAGGTTTTGAAGGGGGAAGCGTCAGCTGTGATGGTGTATGACTTCCCCTCATACTCAAATTTTATGCATCTATGTAAGGTGGAGGGAACGCATCCCATAGCCCGATCCAAGGGCGGCCTAACAACATGTTGTATTGGAATTCTCCCTCAAGGACATAGAAGATTTTGGGTAAGGTACGTGGCCCTACACAAATGTTAAGGATCACGGTGCCTAGGGTAGAAGTAATAGCATCGTTGAATGAACGCAACATGGTGGGGTTGGCACACATGCAGCTAGGAGGGATATTCATCTGTTGGAAGGCTTTGGAAGAGACAATGTTTAGGCTAGCACCCCCATCGATCATAACACGATGTACCCGGATGTCCCAGACGTAAGCCGAGATGAAAAGAGCGGGGTCAGGATCTTCTGCACCAAAGACGACAATTTCTTCTTCAGAAAAACTGACAGCAGCGGCTTGCTGTACAGGGACAGAAGTGGTTGTGGAGGTAGGTTGTTTGGTGAGAGAAGTGACATGGTTGGGTGTTAAGATGGAGGTGATGGGAAAGGTTTCATTAGGTAGGACCTCTATCCCTTGAAGGATCTCAATTAGAGCTTGTCGATGCGATTCAGATGTTTGAATGAGATCATAGAGTGTCATTTTTACAGGAGATTGGTGAAGTTGTTTGATCATAGTGCGATGGGCAACTCCATCAGAGACTGGATAGGTAGGTCCACGAATAACCACTTTAGGTGGTGGTGCAATCGGGATGGCGGAAGAAGAAAGAGAGGCCGCAGGTGTGCTTTCTTTAGCTTTTCCATTGTTTTTCTGACCTCGAGTAGCAATGCTAATCATGTTGATCTCATGAATGTGAGACGAGGAAGATGACAGGGATAAGTCATTGTTCTCGAGAGGTGGGGTGGCAATGATGATAGATTTTGGCGAGGCGAGGACAGGTGGTATAGGAGAAGGGATCGAAGCTAAGAGATTTTCCCTCTGTAAGTTGTCTTCTGAGATTTTCTATCGGAGATAGGCAACTGGTGAAGGATGGCTTTCAAAGCATTGCATCCTTCTACATTGTGTCCTGGTGAGTGGTGGTAGGCACAGATTTTAGATTCATCATAACCTATAGGTTGAGGTTTAGATGGATCATAGGGTCTGAGTGGGGGTAGGGAAATGGTCGCATCCCCTACCAGCATATCAAGGATCTTGGCGTAAGATCCTTTGAGCGGGTCAAATGAAGATGAGGCTATTGATTGAGTGGGTGAGATTATTGATTGTTTTGGTAATGGTTGGGTACGAGTGGTTCATACGGGTGGTGGTTTAGGCAAGGGATTTTGATGATTGGGTTTAACTAGGCATGGCTTCTTCTACACAGAAGTCATGTTTAGCTAGTTAGATGATGAGGCCACAGATGATGTGGTGGCAAGAAACAACCATGGGGAAAGAGGAGAGGTAGCAAACAAGTCCTTCGATGATCGAGTTTGCTTAGGGTTGGTAGGTAGGAAAGATACTTGGGGCGACGGTGTTGAGATGCCTGTGGATTTCTGTATGGGTGCAGAAGGTGTTGGTCATGTTAAAGAAGACGTGGGAGGCATGGTGTATTGAGGCAAGGTGGAGGGGTGAGGCCCCAATATAGAAGGTAGGTGTGACGTGAGGGTTGAAGCTGTGCCTGCTGTAGTGGTGTGATCAGGGGTGAGGGTTTTAGTTGTGGCAGAGGCATAGATTGGACTTGAGGAGATTGGGTCTGTCTCCTAGGTGGATTAATGGCTTTATTTTTGGATAAGTCTAACCATTTAGGTGGGTGCGTCAGGCTGGGTATTGGTGAAGTCCCAAGCGTAGGGGAAGGTTTGGCTAGGTTGATAGAGGTGGATGAGGTATTTGGTAGAGATGAGGGGGGTGGAGGTGAGGACATAGGCATTTTGAACTTTTGTAAAAACTTCAGGTATATGGTAGAGGTGTCTGGATTAGTCATCTGCATTTGAGTAGAGCATGGTGTACTCAAACGTTCCCATAAGAGTCGTCTATCTTCTGGGGGATGACAATCTTCACGTATGGATGGGAATTTTGGTATGGAAGAGAAGTGGGCTGTGATTCCGGTCCACTGGGGGTGTGATACAGGGGGCGAATGAGGCGTTGTATCAATGGGTGTTAAGAGGTCAACCGGTCGCTGGAAAGATTTAGGCGATGAAGAACTGATAGGGAGGAGGGCATGTTCTAGAGGATCCGTCATGGTTAAGGAATTTGGTGATGTAGGCTCGAGGGGTTTCTCTTCTAAGGATGACAGAAAAAGTGGTGATCCTTCTTCTTTTGCAGCAAGTGTGGTGGAAGGAGATGTTTGGGAAATAGATAAGTTGGATAACATCCGCTCACAGTCTTGCAGGGATGTGGTGTAAGAAGGCTCTTCTGTGAGAAGAGAACTCTGGGCGGTTGATTCCTTTATGGGTAAAGGAATAGCAGGGCTGTCCTCTTGTCCTGATGAAGGGGAAGGGGGCAAGGACTCCTGCATCGGTGAAGAGGCTCGATTCAGAATTTCCTCGATGGAAGCCCTTGGTTGGGAGTTGAAAACCACATGGATCTCATGCACACTCTTCTCCTCAGCTAAGGTTTCTTGGTTTGTGTTACTGTTAGAGGAATGGTTTGGAAATGGTTTGTTGAAGATTTTTAAATTTCGATTAGCAGGGGCATTAGGATTATCGAGGGTTATATCCCCTGCATCAACCATTTCCTGCACTATGTTTTTTAGCATCTTGCAGTTTTCGTGGTTGTGTCCCTTCACGCGATGGAAGTTACAGAAGTCATTTTCTTTATACCAAGAAGGTATAGCGTGGGCGGAATCAAACCCGGAGTGAGGTTTAACAGGAGGCAAGGTGATAGCTCCTACTTTAAGCAATTTGTCCAAGATCACATCATAAGTTTCTCCCAAGGGAGTGTATTTGATGGGCTCGGCTTTATACTTATAGGTGAATTTTGGCTGGGTATTAGACGGTGCTTGAGATTTGACCATCACCGCGTGTACAGCTCCTCTTGATTTCAAAGCAGACGATGCGTGAGAGTTGGTGGTGTTGGGTTTGTTGGTGGAGTCTTGGGTTTCAGACATTTGAGTTTTTGTTGCGCAACTTCAATTTCTCCTCCTCTAAGGCTCGAATCTCTAGTTTCCGAGCCATAGTAAAGGCCTCATCAAAGGTGTGGAAAGTTTGAATTTGGAGGGTGGGAGAAATGTGTTTAGCGCACAGGCCCGCGTAAAGAGTTTCGATGAGCTCGGCCTAAGGTAAGGCATAAGTAAGTTGGTTGATGAGGCCCCACCATCCTCCAATGAAATCTGCGATAGATTCGTCTTCAAATTGTCGGATGGCATAGAGATCGGTAATGGATACTTTCTTGGCAATATTGATGGAGAAATGCTCCAAGAAAGATTGGGCTAACTGGTTAAAGGAGAAGATTGAGTGCTGGGCTAAAGCACTGTACCACTCCAAGGCAGGTCCTGATAAGGACATGGGGAAGGTACGGAGTAGTAAGGCATCATCATGAGCAATCAGATAGCAGGCATGTCTAAATGATCGCAAGTGTTGTTGAGGGTCCTCCTTACTATTAAAGCGAGTAAATTTTGGTAATTCCCATTGAGGAGGATATGTATGAAGGGGGACAGAAGGATGAATAGGCTCCCGACAAACTTGCTCGTATGTCAGGGTGTTACGGCTTCCTGAAACAGAAGCCTCAAGATTTTGCATCTTGTCCATCATCTGTTTGATTAAATCATTGGTTGGGTTAGATGATGGTGCTGTCATCGTAAACGGAGGAGGATTGGGCCAAGAGCCACTACTAGACAATGGTGGGGTTAAATGTTGATAAGGTATCGATGATGAATGTGTTGGGGTGGCCGAATAAGGGTGTCCTATATAAGATGTTGAGGCCACCGGATGCGTTTGCGGAAATGAAAAGGTGGGCGGAGCCTGAGAGGGAAAGCTCGTGTGGATAGGTGGTAGAGAACAAGTTATGAAAGAGGCAATCTGCGAGAGGGATGAGGTAGGGGTGGTGGATGGTAGTGATATGTGGGGCCCCAGATTAACCAAAGGAAAGCCAATTGGTGCAGTATGGACCATCGAAGCCACTGAGCTGGGAGACGGGGCTAAGGATGAAGACGGTGAGGTGGAGTTATTAGGTGGAGAAGGGGCTAAGTGAGTGGCTATACTAATAGGCATACCAAAGAGGAGCTGACCGTCGGGTGTACGGTCAGGGGTATGAGACAAATAATACTGTACGGCACTAGGATTAGCATCCAAAAATTTGGCAAAGTCCTTATCTCCTACAGGGATCTTGGGAAAAGCACTGGTGTCCGTAGGATTCCCCATAGGATGTGAAGGGGGTGACTCAGGCAAAGACACGGAACACGCATGTGAAACCATGGCTGCGGCTTGTTGCTGGGTGATAACAACCATGGACAAGAAGATACAGTAGGGAATTAGTCAATCAGGAATAGAAACAAACAACAAAATGTTGGAATTGGTAGGTTGCTGGTTTGTCAGGAACTGTGAAACATAGTAACCGATATCGGTCTGGTAACCGATGTCGGTCAGATTGTAGCCAGCATCAGTCTAGGTGACCGATGTCGGTAGAAGATGACCGGTGTCAGTCACTATGAAGGCAAAGAGAGAATGTAAGAGGCTGCTGGTTTGGGGGATAACAAGGCTTAGTATACCCACCAAACTGTCTGAAGTGATCACTGAGACAGGGTATAACCGAGAAACAGAACTGAAAGAAAACAAAACAAGCAAGATACACAAGCAACTCAAGAGACTAACCCTAGGATTAGTTTTAATCACTTTGGGCTTATGCCTTAGATGCAAGATGATGTCAATCCTAACAAAAAATACCTAAGGGAGATGTCAAGTTTGTTTTGGCTTGTAAGGCTACCTCAATCGGGCGGAGGAATACCGCGGGAAGGGGGGATGTTTGAGATGTTGTGTAGATTATGATGTGATTTGGTATGTGTTGTGCAGTGAGAGTAAGATTAATTTCTCGTCAATACCATGGATATCACCCCCACGTGTACGACCTGTTACTTAATCTATGTTCACTAGAATTAAAAACAGCAAGCAAGAATGTGATGCACGTGTTTTAAACCCAAATCGAAAATGATATTCGATGAAGCAAAGAAAGAGAAGAGATTAAGAAGATGACTTTCACTAATGCAAAGATGTGAAAGAAAGACAAATTCTTTTACCAAAATGACAAAATATTTTGTGAATATTTAGAATTAAAGAAAAAAAATAGCAAGTGTGCTCCCTATATGAAAACAAGTAAGAAAGAAAGAAACCCGAGAAGGGTCCCACCGGGCGTGCCAAAATGTTTCACATAGAATTTTGTTCCAGAATAGAGTTAATTCTATCCTTTCATTCTCTTGAGAAACAGATAGGGGTTAGGGTTAGGAGGAATACCTGTTGAGTGTTGGGAAGGTGTGCGCATACCGTAGAGAGATCAGACCGATTGTGAAGAGCTCCTTTTTGTCTGGGAAGGACTACCTGTAAATAAGAATGCAAGACCACCAGATTTTAGTTAGACAATAAGTGAGGGAACTGCCTTGGGCCCAAGAAATATTAGACTTCCTTTCGAAGGTGGTCAGTTCCCTTTTAATACAAATTGATGCAAATGATAATAAAGAAGCTATTGCGAACTCATGATTTAGGTATCTCATTACTAAAAGCAATAGAGACTAAACTACCAATAATAGAATGTCATGTTGTTTGTTTGGTCACTGGTTATTGATATGTTCAGATCAAGTTACAGGGATAGACCAGGCTGGACATGAGATTGTTTTGAGGTGAATAGGTGAAAGGTTGGTTTTGGTATAAGTCACAGTGACCGATGTCGGTCACTGGATAACCGATCGCGGTTATAAAACCGGTACCGGTAGGGAATAACCGATATCGGTAGGGGCAGTGATTTAGGGATTTTTAAATGGAGGTTGGTGTAAGGTGGTTATGAGGTTTGGAAGGTTGGTAGATGGTTGAGGGGAGTAGTAGGGTGATAGAGAAGACTCAGAGAGTGAGAGAGCTGTCTTTGGGGCAATATAGAGATGGATGACTGAAGGTTAGGTGCAGGTTGTTGCCAGGTAGTAGATCCAGGAGTGAGCTTATAATCCCTATGAATTAAAAGTTCACAAAGTAGTGTCTAGAAGCATACAAGGTGATAAAAGAGACTACTTACTAGTTTCTGATGTGGATGCAGGTCCAAAGAATGCAGTGGCGAAGGCAAGGCTCAGTTGGGATGATCCAGCAATCAGAAGTGATCTGATGAAGCTATCCTCTAACTCTCCCAATGTTTGGATGAGTGTGACAATGCTCTAGTTGCTCAGTTACAGTCTTGGGCTCGATACTCCTCTTTGCAAACTCTTCTCTCTCCTTCACTTGTCTCTCTCTTGCAAATGAATTCGGGATCCTTTTCATTTTGGTTGGGGGAGGTCATTTATAGGGAACCGATGGCAGTTACATAACCGACGCCGGTCGAGTAGGGACCGATGTCAGTTAGGTCAAAGTTGGCTATTTTTAGTAAAATAGTCAACTTTCCCTCCTTTTCTCCCAAGGGATCAGTTGTGGGCTTGGTCAAGTCATTATTAGGTTCGTTTTGATGTGGGTGAGGGGTGATGAGTCATGGGTGTGGGTCTGGACCAAGTCATAGGTCTTAATTAGGTTAGTTTAGGGTTAGGGCTAGGTCATAGTGAGGTGGCGAGGTGAGGTGGCAGGGTTGGAGATGTGGATTTATTAATTATAAGGTAATTAATAAATAATTAAGTGTGTAAGGTTTAGGTGGTGAGGTAGGGTTAGGTTGCGGGACGAGATACGGGGTACAGGGCATCGTAAGACCCAAATTTGGATGAATTATAACACAAGTGTTACATTTTTGTATCACGGTGAGGTTATCATCTTTGAATGGACTTAAAGGGTTCATACAAAAACAATACATCTTATTCTTTTCTAACAGAAAATGATGGTTAAGAGAAGGGAAAACAATTAGGCTAAAGGAGCTACATGGGACAACCCAAAAGACTACTCAGGGCAAATAATAACAAGTTCTTCAAGACACTTGAAACTCAAGTTCCTAAGGTTGCCAAGATTGAAGAGGAAAAGGTTATGGGTGAGTATAATGAATAAATCATGGGCTTCAGTCTGAGGACAACCAATTAGAAAATGTCCGTGCATGTTTCCAAAGCCTAATGGCCCTTAAGGATTCCTAATGTTGGAAATGGGAGCTAATGGATGAAAAAAAGGTCCCACTTTCAAGGTGAAATATCAAGAGATATCAAGTGGATTGGTCAATGTAGACAAAGTATTGATGGAACCAAGCTTGGGACGATGGATCTAAAAACTGGCTGATGAGAAATGGAAAAATATTTCAAAATTAGATACTTTTTTGCCAGAAACCATAGGCAATATGGGGTGTATTGTTATGCTCAGATAGAACTAATGTAAATCATCTTCGTGGTGGGAAGGTATCATAGAGAGGTGGAATTAGGAGGAATTTGATATAAAGTTAGTATCTTTTAGGGGTGCTGAAAAATTTAGAGTTTTATTTACAGGCAACAGATGCAGTTAGACAGCATGCCTACAACTTTGACTTGAAGAATTTCTGATGCTTCCATCAACATAACTCAGAAGTAAATAGAGTGTGACTGATGTATTGGGAAAGTAAGCACCAAATTGTTAATGATGTTGTATCATAAGGTACCCAAAATAATTCATAGTACACAAATTCATTATGGGGCTAAAACCCGTACATTGGTGGATTTGAAGTGCTATGTGCATGGTACTTCTACTAGAGAATAATTAGCACCAGAAATCCTTTAGGAAAGAGTAAAAAATTGCAAGCAATCTCTATTCATAGAGATGAAAAGTGAAATAAGATCTTCGTCTCACCTTCGCCATTTGCACCAAGAAATACATGGTAGGAATAAGGTGAGGAAAAAAAAACATGGAATGGTAAAAATAATACAACTAAAAATGTTGCTGATTAGTATAAGAGACCATGGGAGAGAATAATGTTGTCCTGCAAAGTGATAAAGGATGAGATACTGGGTCATGTAAATAGGTTGACATTGGATATTACAATGTGGCACTGAGTGACTACTCTGAAAGCAGCACTAGGAACCAAGAAAAATAAAGGTTAGATGAGCTAGGGAACAATATAGTGTATACACACTGTAGTCTGCTAACCACCAGGAATGATGTTTACAATGCTACTCCCATTGTTCTGGTTTTACAGAATAAAATGTTGTATAGACTTCCCAAGATTATCTGGATTTTATTGCGGTACATATGGTAGAAAATGTAGAGGCTTTATTTCTATTAATGAGTAGCAGACATAAAATGTAAAAATAAAGGATGGTTATATGAAAAATTGATAGGCTTCCGGTATGAAGCACAGGATGATGCTAATGTAAATCATTCTTTTGTATAGAATAATGTCTTGATTGATGCTTCCATTGGAGTATACTTTCTTAAACTTTCACCACATTCAAGATGGCAACCCATATGTCAGGGAGAATCTGCCTTTAGGTGTCCTATCAAATTATTATTAGTCAATCACAATGTATGGACACTTAGTGAGAAAACATATAGAATTTTCACATGAAAGAAAAAAGTGTCTTCAAAAGTGATGGGAGGATCAGGAAGGAATCATGTGCGGAGGACAGAGAAAGATTTGGGACTTAGCCATTTTCATGATTATGAGTCTATTTTTGGAAGATGCATGTGCAGAGCACACAAATAGGATGAAGACTTACACGACATGTATATGCTATGTTTTTGGAGGATCGGCTACTAAGTGCGTTTTTGCATGGGATAAAGCTAATAATAAGTTTACTACTTCTAGTTAACTTGTGAGAGGTTTATTATTAGCATTCTTGCATGTGATCCTATTATTGTAAGGGCACGTGGCTATTATCAGCATGAGACCTATTTTGGGATTAGATAAGCGGTGAAGGGAAAGTCCCCACCCTTATAAATATGTATGTAGTAACTTTGTAGGGGAGATGATTGAATATACACAGATACGGATATAGAGAGTGTATTATGAGATAGATATAGAGGTATGCAAATTATGTTGTCACGATCTATTACGAACATGATCATATAATGATATAATTTTAAGAATCTTTGGTGTATTGCTATGTTTAATATCATGGAAGGTATTGGACTGAATCAAGGTGTTAAATCATTATTATAGTTTGTTATTGCATGGATGATATCATTGTGTTTATTTTTGAATCATGGTTCTCTAAAGATCTAGATCTAGAATAAGCACTATGGAATATCTATGTAGTTTTGTATCTACATGCATTAAATATTCATCATGATCTCACCCTGCAACAAGCAACTCTAAAGTGGGATCTTGGTGCCTTTGCACACTTCAGGTGAGTGCTCAGTCTAGGTTGAGTGATGTGCTCAGTGTGCTTGGGTTATTATTGGTGAATTCTGGGTTGCATCATTGGTTCCATTATCGGGACCTATTTTTCAGTTGTTTTTAGGATGGTTCATGATGAAGACATACCAGTTGACCCTAGCAAGTGTTGAGGAGTGGATACATGACCTAGAAGAAGAATATGCATGGAGGTTTAGCATTGGATCTGAGTTTGACACACGCACGTGGGTGGAGTAGAATCTATATGACTGTTTGTACAAGATCTTCTTTACTATATTTCTGGTAGAACTATATGAGTGGCTTAGTTGCTTATGCATCTAAACAGAATTGGAGGTATCACACACTTGTCTGGATGCAGGAAGAATTTCAAACCCTTTATGATGTTGATATGATTTGGACTCGTGATGTGGATACATGGTTCCATGGTGTTTTGAACAACTATATCTTGGAGTACTCAATTTCCACTTATTTACTCCCTAGAGGTAGCTGAATTCCAATTTTTATGATATCGCAAGGGGAACTTACCTGCAAGGCATTCCACTGGCGATCAAATTTTTATGGTAACCCTGGATCTTGGAGAGAAAACCGATGGCTAACTAAAACACCACCATGCACAGGGGACAAGAGAAAGTTTGGTGAAAGATGGAAGACCTAGTCGGCATAGAGGTAGAGCAACGAGAAGAAAGGATGGATTAAGTATAATGAGGCCCATGCGAGAGGGTAGATAGAGGAGGTTGCAAAGTGAAGCGTTGTGGAGACGGGATAGTTTACAAATTTGAATTTCATGGCATTGAGTGTAACCTGAGCATCAGGAACTCCCCCATTTAGACAAGCATGATAAGGAACCCTCCTCAGCCTCATACATGGAAGCACAACAGTAGAAACGACCTGGGACCACAGTGCATGCATCTGAATCTAGTACCTGGAAACCTTTCCCTTGCGCTTGGTCTTCCAATTATCTAGTATGAAAAATAGTCAGCAAGCTGATTTAGGTAGTAGGGGAGTAGGAGTAAGTCATATAAGAAACACATCAATGGCAGCACAAACATCTTCATTATTGTTCATGGAAGTACCTTTTCAGGTGTATCTTCCACACATAATTTAGGCACAAAATTTTAGACTCTCTTCTGGGAGTAGTAACACTTCGTAGACTATAGGGGTGCAGTTCAATACTACTATTGGGACACAGGGGAGTACATCTTCTGGTCTAATCTCTAGCTATAGGTTTGGGATCAGGAGGTATAGGTGGTCTCTAGTGGATCTGGTGGTTCTTGAGGAAGAGGAAACACAAGAGGTTCTGGATCAGGTGGGCAAGGTCCACCAACCCCAGAATATTTACATGGAGATGTCTCTTTATCTTCCAGAGTATAGGGGCATAGAAGATGTCTGCTGAACACATGCACATGTGTGAAATATTGTGGCATGCAAAAGGAATCACGACTTCTGAGCATATGGCCAAGTCAATTTTCCACTATGCTACAAGGGTGTGCACACATATTGGTACAAAAAGTTTGACCCTGATCAGACTTGCATAGATTATGTAGCTTTAAAATATGCTTTCCTTAAAGAATTTCATATCCCTGAGTTTGAGCAGAAGAGTATAAGTGCACTCAAGGATATTAAGCAAGGCACTACTGAGAGTGTCAGAGAGTATGATGCTCATTTCAAAATGTTGTTATCTAAACTTTCTTATGATATTCATGCAAGCCAACATGCGCAATGGTTTGTTGGGGCCTGATTACACCTTTTAGAAGGGCACTATCACATAAGACATACACTGATCTGCGTGAAGCACTTGAAGCAGCTTTATGCACTGAGGCAGTTGGAAGTATAGACACTGGGGTGAGCCCATTTTTAGAAGCACAGATCGTAGCTATGGTGAAAGCAGTTGGAGAGGCTATTAGAAAATTCAGCACATGAGATGTGCACAGGGATTTGGTGCACAGATTGTGAAGTGGAAGGTCACACAAAGGATAGTTTCCCCCACAGAATCAATACACTCATTGTTGTTGGACTATGAGATATGTCATTTAAACCATGATGTTAGTCCATACCCATTATTACAATGTGTAATAAGGAAGAAATGTCTCTTGTTACTGTAAAATTTGTAGGTCCACAACTCATGACATGGAAATACTACCAACTGATTGGTCAGATCCATGACACTATAGATATTGGTGTATGATAGACAAGAGTTTCAGATAACTCTAAAGGAAAGAATGAGCATTAGGATTGAGATCACAATCAAGTGTGCTATGATCGAAAAGTGAAGGGCGTTTTAAAGGAGGTCGTGGTAGAGGTCTAAGGGTACCATGGTGGATTTAGAGGATGTGGCCATGGTGGTGGAAGAGGTGAGTTCCCTCATGGAACATGTTATACATGCGGATCTCCTGACCACTACAGGTGTGAATGTCCTCAGAATATTACATGTTATTTCTGTGGAAAGAATCATAGTTATGAGGAATTCCTGGACTTGTATGAGCATCTTAGCAAGCAACATAAACAAGAAAATAAAGGCATAGGGATGGTTAGGATACAAGTGCATTGTGGAAAATCAGTGGATGCCCAAGTTGGAACCAGAATATGAGGCATTGCAAGTAAGGATCACTACCCACGCTAAAGTGGCACGTGCACCAAAGAAGCATTGCAACAGAAGCCTACCATCACTAAGGAGGAGGTTTTACATGCATGGTACCTAGATCCTACCCATCAAAAGGAGGTTTATCAGGAAACCATGGAGGTACTCAGAAATCTTCAAGGTGAAATACAATATTTAAAGGAGAAATCACGGAAGATGGAGAAAAAGAAAGCATCAGAGATGGTCCAATCTGATATGGATGACTTGAAAGAAGTGTGCAAGATGTTGCGCCAGGAGAATATCATTCCATTGTTAGGGAATTGGTTAAAGGGAAACACTCTGTGTGTAAGTATTGAGACTGGACGACAGATCCTGCATGTAAATATTCCCCCTCATAGCCTAGATTATGACAAGGAAATCACTCTGAATGTTGTTGTGGATGGGTGGCTTTTGAGTAATATATTGATTGATACAGCACGCAGAAGTCAATGTTCTTACTTAGATGCATGGGTACAAATGGGGAGACCTCCATTGCAGCCATCCTCTGAATGTATTGTTCATGGCTAATGAACTAAGGCCACTCCCATCAGAGTTTTAAAAGATGCATCCATTACCATACAAGGAGCCAAGTTCACTGGAGATTTTGAGGTCTTAGTGCTGGTAGAGGCAGATAGCTTCCTAGCTCTACTGGGGTTATCCTTGGTGCTATGTAAATAATGTTGATCTTCGGTTCAACAAGGGTTATATCAGCTTTGAAAACAAGGAGGAAAGAGTTATTATCCCTTTAACAGATGGAAAATTCTACACCCTATGTTGAGCCCTTGAGTGAGGAAGACCTAAATAAGATTTATGTACGTGTCATCTGGGATCTAGAGGTGTTTGAGCCATCTAAAGAAGGAATCATTTAGTGGGAGGATGCATAGTCTATTAGTGATACTACAAGTGTTTCTTGTGATAATTGGGCTCATAGCAACCTATGAGTTGGTAGGGTGCAAAGTAAAGAGTATATTTTCTAGGGACAGTAGACCATGTTGTATCAGGAGAATAGGTAACAACTTGGTACCATCATTACACCAGAGAAGGAGACCCTCTGGTGTTCCTACATGCCATGGAGGAACAATGGATAAACTAGTTGGAGAGACAGAATATGCTAGCATATACCCTACGCGGGACAACAACATTCTAGTGGGTGGTTCATAAGGATAATCTTGTAGGATGGAATGAAATTAGGATTTCTCTTGCTACTAGGTTCTTCAGGAGCAATGCACCTACTCAAATATGTACTTATCATGGTAATCAACCTGTTTAGCACCATGTTCAGCAGTGTGAGAGACTCTAGATAGAGGGGAAGGAAGCTTTACCACCTTCGCTCTGGGTGCACAAGTTTTATTCCACTTTACAAGGTTGTGTGCGTGCTTGGTATGTATATGCAGAACTCCATAAAGAGACTAGGAATTGGTAGGATTTAATTACAGGAATGGCCCATACATTTGACTTCTTCTCTACTAAACCTCTGGTGGAAGAAGCATTAAAGGTTATAAAGCACTTAACTATGGGGGATAGTGCCAAGGTAGAGGAACTCATTCAAGATTTATTTGATGAAGGAGACTCAAGAGCACATTTTGTTGAAGAAACAGAGACAGATGCCACACTACTTAAACACACTTTCCTTGAGAAAGAAAAAGGAAAAATGGTCTACTTAGTGGATGATGAAGAAGTATAAAATCTGGATGTAGACCATTCAATAGGTAGGTGTGAGGTGTTGGAAAGTGTAGATAAGACCACGTTCCTATCATGAACCTATGAAGACAAAGAAAGTGAATATTGGATCAGATGTTGAGCCTAAGGAGGCCATAATTGGAGACTATTGGTCTAACTCTGAAGTGGAAAAAATCATTGAGTTACTATGGGATTATCAGGACTTATTCCCTCGGGGATACCATGAACTTAAAGGTGTGCATAAATCATTAGGAGAGATGAAGATAAAGCTTAAAGAGGGGCACGCCCGGTCAGAAAGAGACCCTACAGGATGAACCCCAACTTGTGTGAAAAGGTCAAAGATGGATTGAAAAAATGTTGAAGTCTGGAATCATCAAGCCCCTAGACGATTCAGAATGGGTTAGTCCAATGGTGATGAGTATCAAGAAGGATGGTTAGATTAGGATCTGTATGGACTATAGGGAGCTGAATGTTGCATGTGTGATTGATCCCTTTCCTACACCATTCACTAAGGAAATACTAGAAGGCATTGCAGGGTGTAAAATCTATTCATTTATAGATGGATTCTCTAGGTATCATCAGGTTAGGATTGCCCAAGGAGGATCAAGAAAATACTACTTTTACTACTGAATGGGGTAGCTTTTCCTATACTGTGATGCCTTTTGGTCTGAAAAACATGTCATGCTGTATTTTTTTGCATAGTTGTTCAGGCATTTAAAGATTTTATTCACAACTTCTTACAGGTTTATTTAGATGATTAGACGTTGTATGGACTTGTTAAGGATCATTATGCCAATCTTGCACTTAATGTTTGAAAGATGTAGACAGTTGAGTATCTCTTTGAACATCAAGAAGTGCATATTTGCTACACCATTTGGAATACTATTAGGACACATAATCTGCAAGGAAGGTTTGTTGGTTGATCCAGCTAAGGTTGCAGTCATTATCAGCCTAAAAGAGCCTACTCAGTCAAAGTGAGGTGCGCAGATTCTTGGGTCACACGGGGTATTATAGGAAATTCATAAAGGGTATGCCAAGGTTTCCACACCTTTGGAGGAGTTACTGAAAGGAAAAGGTGTGTTCTACTGAGAGAACCGTAGCAACACACATTTGAGACATTGAAGGAGAAAATTACTACCACACCTATTCTGCACTTTCCTTCGTGGGACCAACCATTTCATGTACATGTGGATGCCTTTGGCACAACCATTGGCGCGGTGTTGGCTTAGCCGGGAGAAGGTATTATAGATCATCCTATATGTTTTGCTAGTAGAAAGTTGACTCCTATAGAGTAGAATTACACAACTACAGAGTGTGAAGCTTTGTCAATGATCTATGTGCTACATAAATTTAGATAGTACCTGCTAGCTACACCATTTTTATTTTATACAGATCATATGGCATTGAAGTATTTGGTAAACAAGCCCATTTTATAGGGGCACATATGTAGATGGGTACTCTTATTTCAAGAATTTGATTTTACAATTGTGGTCAAACTAGGGAAAAGTAATTCTGGACCAGACCATTTATCCAGAATACAGTCAGGAGAAGAAGCACACACCATTGAAGATACCATGCCCATGATGCACAATTATACAGGTTATAATGCGCATGCCATCAGAATTAGAGGACATTGTTGTCTTTCTACAAACAGGTATGGCACCAGAAGGAATGAAATCCTTAGAGAAGAAACAACTTTTTATACGCACGGCACCCTATATGTTGATTAGCGGTGACCTGTACAAGTTAGGTCGGGATGAAGTATTGTGCCACTATGTACTAGAACATGAGTGCACAAATATCATGGAGGAAGCTCATGGTGATCATTGCAGGTGGCCACTATGTAGGTGACACCACTGCTCCCAAGATTCTACTCACTAGATTATGGTGGGAGACCCTGTATAAAGATTGTAAAGCATATTGCAAGGCTTGTGATCATTGTTAGTGCCTTGGGAAACCAAGTCAATGAGATGAAATGCCTCTAAGACCTATTACTAGTGCAGAACCATTTGAGAAATGGGCTATTTATTTTGTGGGTCCTATTTCACTAGCCGTGTATGCAGGACTGGATCATGCTATATCATCACTTGTACATAGACTATCTGACAAGGTGGGTAGAAGCAAACCTACAAAGGATTGTATAGTAGCTACAACATCCAGGTTTCTATGGGAAAATATTATTACAAGGTATGGATGTCCTTTGAGTTTGACCAGTGATAGGGGCACACATTTTTTGAATGAGATAATCAGGATATTATTGGATGAGTTTATGATTGTGCACACATAATACTACACCCTATCATCCTCAGGCTAATGGAACTGCTAAGGCCTTCAACAAAATTTTGAGCCAGACATTGACAAAAAATTTGTGATGTTGGAAGGAAAGATTGGGATGACAAAGTTTTTGTTGTGCTTTGGGCATATCGAACAACATATAAAAGGTTGAACAAATCCACACCATTTCAGTTAGTGTTTGGTGCATGGAAGCAGTTCTTCCTATGGAATTCATGTTACCTTCTTTATATTGCACACACTGGAGGTCTAGCTGATGAAAAAACATTAGAAGAACGGATTGAAAATTTAATCAAGTTGGATGAGTGACGAGCAATAGCATGTTGGAGTCAAAAACAAGAAAAGGCCAGGTAGAAAGCATGGCATGATAGGCACATCAGGGATAAAAAGTTTGAGATTGGACAAGATGGTGCTCCTTTATGATTCTAATTTTTTTGCACCATCCAGGAAAACTCAAGGTACATTGGTTGGGGCCGTATGTTATCACTCACATACTTGAAATAAGTGCTTACCAATTAGAGGCACTTGATGGAACATGGTTACCTGAGTACTTCAATGGGAGTAGGATGAAGCCCTACTATAAATAAGTCTTCTTTGTGTTTGTAATAAGGCAGTGTTGTCATTTAGATTAAGTTTTCAATTCTGTATTTCCTTCTTCATCATCGCTATGCTTTGTCAATTTAGTTGGTGTTTTTGTGTAATAAGCGCATTTGCATGCCAGAAGCTAATTATTATTTGAATAATTTTTATGCACAGAGGACTGCACATACCATTAGTGTGGAGTGGTTATTGATATCTAGGTATAGGACTGTTGAAAATAAGTACACATGAAAGGAACAAACTGCTACGGGTGTTATTCAAGTTGGAGAATTGTTAAAAAAGAGATTACTTCTGGAAATGAGGACCATAGGTGGAGATGAATGAAGAAACAAGTATAACACGAGGTAAGAAGGGGCCATGGGAACTACCAAGGGAAGGTGTAGTGGCGAGGTACTCAGGTGCATGGAGGTGTGCTAAAGAGAATTCTGTGGCTAGAAGGTAGGAAGGCACGCTAGAAGGTTATAGCTTGGGTGTGAAGATGTACTACGCGGAAAGAACAAAAATGGTCGATTAATGAGAGGATTTTTGGTAGGTGAAGGAGCAATAAATGCACTAATTTTTTGAAAATATATATAAGGATGGGATGCCAGTTCATTCTTACCATTGAAATTGTGAGAATTTGAAAAGAGCTAAGTGCAAACGAGCCAAGATGAATCATGTTGAGGTGTGAAGAGTGTGAAACTAGATGTGGAGAGAAGATTTGTGTACAGGAGAAGCTTGTGTCCCCATAGGTGAAGGGTTTGACCGATTCAGACATGTTACGAAAGAGCTAGGGCATGTGATTTCCACTAGGGCATGGAGATTCGAACTAGGGTTTTAACTTTCTTGTTATAGAGGATAGAAAGGAGATATTTTCAAATGGCACCAAAGAAAGCACCTGTAACAGGAGTAAAAGGGAAGAAGAAGGTCGAATTGGAAGAAGAAATTACTCCCGAGAGTAATTTCTTATAAATGCAGTATCTGGAGGGCATGATTGTGGGACAAGAATGGGATTCCCACATCTGTAAATGTAAGATCAATAATTACAACCATCACACATTGGATAACAAGAAGGAACTAGATGCGTTGTTGAGCACAAAAACAAACAAGCGCACAATAAAAGACATGCCAGTGTATGATGATGCTGGAGAGAAGTTTCTAAAGCAGATTGGAGTCTACCAGTTATACGAGCTGCCATACTTTAGAAAGTATGAACCATTGTATCAATGGTTGATGAGAAGAGTCCATGAGGACTTTTTCTACTTCACCGAGACAGAGGGTTAGAATCACATCTGCCTTAATTTCAACAGTGACAGGATTAAGGGCCTCAGGAGCAGATCTTGAGAGTGACTTAACAGATAAAGAAGTGATCCTGGAGACAAGGAAGGAGCTAGGATATACCAAGGGTCCACGTGGCATGGACATTGATAAATTAAAGAAGTACCCAGTGGTACAGACAGCAATGCACATCTGATAACAAAGTTGAATGACCAAGAAAGGTGGTCGCAGGTGAATACAATGTGGCTACATGTTGCAAGGAAAATGTCTCAAGGAGTGATCTACAATATCACGGGTTACATAGCAGAGACAATCATTGAAGAAGCATGCATACAGGTGATAGAATTATTTTTGGCACTATTTTATTGTCTTTGGTGTTTATGGAGATTGGAGTGCCCGATGGGCCAAAGGAAAAGATTTGGGAGTACCCCAAGGAAAATAAATCTTTGGCGGAAATATTTTATAAATACTTATGTGAAGGGACCATGGGTGGGCCATTTAAACAGAGGGTGGAGATGTGGTATGACAGGCTCTGTGTAACGTTCGAAGAGGAGTGGTGCATACCCAAGGAGTTACCTTCGGTGGTGGGTAAGGAAGTACAGTTTGCATGGTCTACCAACATTTTTACATCGCATAATTTGCGATGAAGGACAGAGCTTGGAGCCCTTGGTGACAAACTTCCATATGCCTTCACAGCATGCTACTTACAGGCATCAGTTCACCAGTTCACAGATGTGTGCTACCTAAACTTCATCACAGATAAGGTAGATTGTGATTATCACACTCTGAGAAAAACATATGTATATCCAGGATGGACTGCCTACATTGAGAGGCTTATCTCAGATGTAATAAGCATGAAGTTGGTAAGCTTGGCAGTCAAAGATGTTGGAGCAGCGCTTGTGTATCTTCAACTCAAGCCCAAGCTAGAGAACAAAAAATATGTGGAAAATGAGTTTGCGCTTCTAGGGATCACCTAAGGGTAAGCATACAATAGAGAATGTGCCAACTCCACAGCCTGCAGATACTATAGTGGTGGATGAAGAGGAGGATGAATGAGAAGATAGTGGTGGCCTGGAGCATAGAGGATGAAGGTAACCTACAGACAAGGTAGGAATTGAGTCTCATGACTACACCACCTCAGGTGCAAGAAGGAGGTGATGAGGACCTTGGATGTAGTACAAGGAGAGTGTCACTTCAAAAGGGTATTCAGAAGAACCAGAACCCAAGGTGCTACACCAAAATCAGTTTGAAGATCACCATGACTCTCTCCTTAGAAAGAGGTAGTAGAGAAGATAAGGAGAAAATTGAAACTGAATGAAGAAGTGGAAGAGTTCTGACAGAGAGCATGCCTAGAACCCCTGTATAGCCAGAGGACGTAGAAAAGCCAAAGGATGAAGAAATGAAGGATGGAGAAGGAGTAAAGGAGGTAGATGGGACAGTTTAAGAGACTACTTAGGGCATAGCAAAACAAGCTCCAAATCTTGGTGCTCAAGTTCCTAAGGGGCCAAGATCAAAGAGGAACAAGTGGGGAGTATACTACACCAGTCATGGGCTACACTAAGGACACAAGTAAAATGGTTCATGCCCATTTCCAAAGCATGGTGGGCCTTAAGGAATTGTATGGATGGGAGTTGATGGATGATGACATGGCCACCGTGTACACAAGGAAACAACTATCTTAGTCAATGCAGACACATATGGACGAACCATTGACTTCGACGTATGTGAAGAGTCCTGTGTATCAAAAATATTGAAGAAGACACCTCAGGCTAGACACATAACAGTAAATGCCTATTGTTATGTCAGATGAACAAGTAAGTAATGCCTTGGTGAAGGTATCTACAGAGGTGGCAAGGAGGAATGTGGATAAATTTGCAACTATTAGGGTGCTAAAAGAAGAGATCAAGGCCAAAGATGCAGAGATAACATGCCTACAACAAGAGAAGGAATTAGAGAAGAAGAAGAACAATGCTTTCATCAGCATGGCAGAAGAAATTGGAGACCATGTCCTGAAAGCAAGACCACATTTGGAGTCTAAGGTACCTGAAAAATTTCCTTCAGCAATGCATTATGTACAGTACCTTGGTGGATTTGGTGCTTGAGGATGGACCTATGTGCATGCCAGCACCAAAATATCCTAAGATTAGGAAGCAGAGAAAGGAAAGGCTTTGGTGATGAGGAAGATTTCATCTTATGAGGCATTGCTCCAAACCTTGCAGGAGGAGTTGAGGAAAGCAGACCAGGACATTGAATATTTTCACAACTCTAGAGATGATCATCAGGATAAGGACCATGGTAGAGGACAATGAAGTCCTAAAAGTGATGAAGGATGAGACACTAGGTCACACAGAGAGGTTGACATCGGTAAAACAAAAGTGTGAGGCCCTTGTAGCAGCACAAGAACCCCATAAGGAAAGGTTAGATGAGTTGGGGAAGATTATAGCGCAGAAGATGGATCTACTAGAAGGAAGAATGTCTGCAATGTCCAACATTGTTCTGGTTTTGTAGAATGAAAAGGGAGAAATTTCCCAAGATGAGCTAGAGTCTATTGTGGTAGATATTCTAGGAAAATGTAGAGGACGTGCTAAATGAGTGGTAGAAATTAGAGGCAAAGATAAAGGAAGAATATCCAGAATTGATTCTTCCAGTTGAAGCAGAGGATGTTGCTGAGTAAATCATTCTTTTGTATAGAAAATTCTTTACTATCTTCCATTTATATTATTTCTTATTCTTTGAACATTCAAGAGGTAACCCTTACCAGGGTGGAAATGCAGTTAGTGTGGGGTAATGTTGAGTAGACAATATATAACACTTAGCAAAAGGCATACAAAAGATTCACGCAGAAGAGTAGAGTGCATTCAAAGGCGTGAGAGGATCGGGAAGGAATCACGCACGAGAGGACAGAAACAGATTTGAGACTTAGCCATTTTCACGATTATGATCTATTTTTGGAAGATGGCGTGTGGAGCACACAAATGGGATGAAGACTTGTGTGACATGCATAGGTTATTTTTGAAGGAGACATCTACTAAGCATTTTGCATGGGATCAAGCTAATAATAAGATTACTACTTCTAGTTAACTATGAGAGGTCTATTGTTAGCATTCTTGCATGTGAGCCTATTATTGTAAAGGCGCATGGCTATTCTTATCATGTGACCTATTTTGGGATTAGATAAGCGGTGAAGGGAAAGTCCCCACCCTTATAAATATGTATGTAATAAGCTGTGTAGAAGAGGTGATTGAGATATACAGAGATACAGATATAAAGAGGTATGTGTGTGTGAGATAGATATAGAGGTATGTAGAATTATGATGTCAGATCTATTACACGCATGAGCATATAATGCTATTATTGTAAGAAGCTTATGTGTATTCATGTGTTTTAATATAATGGAAGGTATTGACTGAATCAAGGTGTTAAACATGGTTATAGTTTTTTATTGCATGGATGATATCATTGTGTTTATTGTTGAATCATGGTTCCTAAAGATCTAGATCTAGAATAAGCTCTGTGGAATATCTGTGTCATTGTGTATCTGCATGCATTAAATCTTCATCATGATCCCATCCTACATAATAAAATCTAAAGAGGGGCCTGGTACCTTTGCACGCTTTGGGTGAGCACTCAGTCTAGGTTGAGTGATGTGCTAGCTTGCCTAGGTTAATTCTATGTTGTGGCTTTTTCTACTACAGAGGCAGAGTATGTTGCAGCTACAGAGGCTAGCAAGGAGATGATATGGATGAGTAGGTTTATGAAAGAGTTGGGAAAGGAGCAAGATGATTGTAAATTGTTCAGCGATAGTCAGAGTGTAATTCATTTGGAAAAGAACTCAGCATTTCATTCGAGAACAAAAAACATTCAGTTGAGGTATCACTTCATAGGGCAGGTATTAGAGTATGGGAATTTGAATCTGGAAAAGATTCATATGAGTGAGAACCCTGTGGATATGCTAACGAAGCCATTAGCAAAGGAGAATTTGTTACTACACTCCACTTTTGTTGGTATTCAATTTTGAGACTTGAAGAGGAAGAAACAAAGCTAAGGAAGGATCCAAGAATGACATTGTACATGTGTGGTGTAGTAATTAATCTCCAAGTGGGAGATTGTTGAGTTGTGGATCTCAATTACTTCGGATTAGCATGCAATATGAAACTTACTGGAAAACATAGTAACCATAATTAGTTATGGAGGGACCGGTATCGGTCAGGTAAGGAGGAACCATCATCATTTTAGGGCTTACCGGCATGGGTTACCTGTGCAGGAGTGTTTTATTTAACTCTCAAGAATTATATCTATTTTTAGTATTAATGCAAATCTATTGATTGTAATTGCATGGTTAAGTTCCCTATGTTTATATACGCCTATATATGCATGAAAGATAGGGTTTAGAAGTAATAATTAAGAAGAACTTGCAAAAGTTGATTATTATTGTGAGAATAATTATGAAAGAGAGAATTCTTGGAGAAGCCAAAATCTTGAGAGTAAGAAAGTACTGTACATCTAAGAAGTGTGGGAAGATTGTATATCTTGTCAAAGCTTTGGATAATAGATTGGCTTGTTTCTTAGTGGACGTATCCCACACTGGGGTGAACCACGTTAAATTTGGTTGTTGATTTATATTTCTTGTTATGTATATTTCTTCTGGTAGAATATCCACTTTTATTTGCATGTATGATTAGATCTGATATATTATCTCTACAACTGGTGTGCTAACTCCAACATGCAGTTTGTCTACTTATGTGGTTTTGTACATATGGTAGGTATTTATGTAACATTGCATATGTGTTTTGAATTCAGGTGTGAATTATGTATATTTTTTTTTAGCATAGCTCCAAACAGATTCAGGTATTGTATTGAGAGAGCGGTGGCTTGTAATAAAATATGAGAAAGTGATTCTTGGTGCACGTAGCCCAAATTGGGTGGAACCACATTAAATTTTGTCTCTTTGTGTCATGTTATTATTATTCTGCACTTTTATTTGAGATCTATAATATTTTCTGCATATTAGTTTCTACTGTTGTGATTATGTGAGGGATTATTCCACATATTTTATCCCTTATTTCCTAACAAGATTTTCATGATCAGGCTTGTGGAGGTCACTATTCTTCCTCAGTAACAAATCACAAAATTCTCTATGCAGGGTACTACTGGCCAAATTTTTTTAAGGATGTAACAAAGTGGGTTTTAAAATGTGAAATATGTCAGACTTTTTTTGGTAGACCCAATTTGGCCACTTTGCCTCGGAAGCTAGTTGTTATTGAAGAATCCTTCCAGCAGTGGGGGTTAGACTTTATCAGAACTCTCAATCTAAACTCAAGTGCAGGTCACACTCATGTCCTAACTTCCACTGATTACTTTATGAAGTGGGTTAAAGTAATTACAGTCAAAAGAACCACTTCTGAAGTTGTTTATGATTTTATCAAAGAAAATATATTGGTTAGATTTGGGGTCCCAAATAATTTTGTAATAGATAATACCCCTAACTTCTCTTCTCATGAGCTCATTGATTTTTGTTACAGGTATGGGATTTCCCTTGCACATTCCTTATATTATTATCCACAATGGAACAAAAAGGTCGAGTCAACCAATAAGAACCTGGTAACCATTATTAAGAAACCAGTGGGTGAGTCATAAAGTAACTGGCATAAGAAGTTATATATGCTCTTTGGGCTGACAATATAACATTAAAAAGAGCTATCAGGATGTCTCCATTTCTATTGGTCTACGGAATGGAATTTTAGTTGTCAGTTACAATGGAGCTACCTGCATTGCACCTTGCTAAAGTTATTGAGGATGAGCAGTTCAATAATGCCTTGGAGAAGAGATTAATGTACCTACAAAAGTTGGATGGAGAAAGGTTACAAGTTGTGGATATGATCTCTACACACCAGAAAAGATTCAAGTAAATGTTTGACAAGAAGACCAAGTCCTGAGACTTCCAAGTTGGAGATATTATCCTAATCTTGGAAAAAAGTGTGAACCACAAGCAAGTCACAGTAATTTTGATTTGCTCTAGCTTGGTCCTTTTAAAATTCAGCACTTTGCTGGTCAAAATTCTTATTATTTGAGATATATAGATGGAACTTCCCTTCCATATCCATATAGTGGCTAGTATCTTAAGTTTTCAATTCTTGATGGATATCATTCCTTTGTATATAGTCTTGTATATTCTTTTTTTTGGTCGGTGTTATGTGTCTTTGTTTCCTTCTATTTGGTCTTGTTTTATATGTATTTTCCCAATGGATGTATGCATTGATCTTATAACCATGATATTTTGATGTTCTTTGCTTTGCCTTGTTTTCACTATGTGTCGAGTCCAGTCAATCCCTAGAAAGAGCCACCTATTTTCACCTACGCAAAATGTGCAATTTTTGAAAAAACTTATATTTTTGGCTAAGTGACCCCTTGTCTTGATGTATTTGCCCTCGTTAAAGTATGGGGATTGAAATAAGTATGGTAGTTAGTTTTTTAAGTTTATTTGGATCTTTCCTAGTGTTATGTGGGTGTTACGGGTTATGGTGGAATAGGAGAAACAATTCCTCCATTCCTCTTATTCCCTACATCTTTGTTTTACCCACAATGCATTCTCCAATTGTGTTGTGTAGAATTTTTATACTATCATGGAACTTGTTCTTCTAGAATCCTTGTTCCTCGCACCTCATAGTTCTCCATAATGCATTATTTTTCCCTAACCATGCCTTCAACAGTTTTGTAGAGATTTCCAAGTCATACAAAACTATTTATTCTCGAACCTTTGTGCCCCGCAAACTTATAATTCCTATAATTCATTCAACTTTCATTTATCGTAGACAATGCGGATGTTTTTTGAACCCATGGAACTTGTTCCTATCGACCTTAGTTTCCTGCATCCCATGGTTCCCGCAGTACTCTTTGACCTGCAATCCTTTTTATCCTTAGTTATGCGTACATTTGTAAATTGGATGGAATCATTCCTTGCAGCCCTTTATTCCTTGTAAGCTCACACTTTCTGCACTTCATTGAATTTCCTTGTATTGCAGGTTTTTTGAAAACTTATAGAACTTTTCCCTCGGGCCTCATATTCCCTGCATCTCCATCGTATCTACACTATTGGGGAAAATGATTAAATGAGCTCCCATAACTTCAATGATACCCACATTTTAATAAATTGTTCAAATTAACCCATTTATCGAGTTATTTCACTATAAAAGGTAAGTTAGAGCCATTTCTTAATCATTTTGGAACGTGCACTTGCTCACCTTGCTCTCGCGCCCTAGAAAGATGTTTTTGGTCATAATTTTATCATTTTTAACCCAATTTCAAAAATTCAAAGTGTGTCAAGACCGTTGTTGAGGCGTCATTATTTTCATGCTAGAGGTGAGTAATTTCATGCCTTCTTGATTTTATTTGGTAGTGTTTTGTGTTTTACACCTCCAAATACCTCCTAGAAAATATTGTCAAGCCTTCATTTTCCTTTATCTTTTCCCCACATCTTAACCATGAAGTTCCAATATGGGGGGTATGAACATATTTCTTCTTTGAAGACCTATGTACCCAATATTGGAGATAGTGATGTTAGGAACCTGAATTTAGATGATTTATGAGCCCGAATTTCTAAAGACACTCCCACTATCATTTCCTAATGAATCAAAAATAGTGGAATTTCCTTTGCTGTTGGTTTTCCTCTATGTCCAATGCAATAACATTTTTTTGGACTTTTCTTTAAGATTTGACCTTGAAACCAAAGAGTTCAAGGATCCTTAAGGCCAAATTATTGCCAAAATTGATGTTAATTATATAAATATAGCCTCGGGGATTCCTATCTTCAAGAACTTCAATTCCTTAACCCAGTCTCAGGCCCAAAATTTTTTTGAGCAAGACAAAGATAGGTATAGAACAATGATAGAAAAATCCTGGATTAAGGCTCAAAAGAGAGGAGCTTTAAAATTTCCCAAGGTCATACATATCATATTTCAAAAAGGAACTGTCAAATATGATCACCCTTCTAGGCAAGATTGATGGGAATGCCTTTTACCAATGAATTTCAATATTCAATGTGTATACTAATATCATCTATGAGGGAAAGCAAAGTTTAAATTGGGGAGAGATCATTTGTGAGAACTTGAGTGAGCATTTGGTGAATGTAAAAAAAAGAAAAACCTTTTATATGACATCCTACCTCATGTACACCATTGCAGCCCTACAAGGTATGGGTAGGGTTATCACCACAAGATGATAAAAATAATGTATTAGTTTATGATTTTTACCCTCAACTGACTCATGAAAACAACAAGAATCATCACAGGAGAGTCGATGATTCCTTCACAATGTTCATATTCAGAATATTAGAATTGAATACGCCTAAGAGCGTATCTGTAGAAGTAAGGCAATTGATTTACACCTATGGAAAACTCTTCATCCAATTCAAAAATTTCTCATATATTAGGTTAGCTGGTTTTGAAGGTGTGCCCGATAAATTTCCCATGTATTGTAAGGACAAGTTGGTGCTAGTAGAATTTTGTAAGTAGTTGGACATGTTACACAGAACATGTACATATAAGAAGATCTCAGGTATCCAGTTCCCTATTTCATTAGGAAATTATTCATGCAAATTTTCCTTCAATGGATTTCAAACTCCATACTTATTAAAAGATTTCCTCCTTTAATAGTAAGGGATTCATCTACAAATATTTAAGAATGACTTACTATCATATTCCCACAATTGAGGACTACTGGAAAGACTATGCAGAAGAGTATGAGGTAAGGAAAAGGTATTTTGGGAGGCTTTCTTATATAGGAGCATCCACAAGAAGACCTAAAATTGCAAAACTCAAGCTTATTTGAATTAATGTGTGTTGTGAAGGAACTCTAGAGGTCTTAATGGGTCATCCAAGTCAATCCAAGCAAGTAGTGGAGTTAGGAAATTCAAATTATCTTCCTTTTTTATTTTCCCTCCAAAAGGGATAATTGAAAATTCAAAAGTATGTAATGAGGTATATGGAATTGTAAAGGTTTTTTTGAGTTTTCTAGAAGTTATTAAGATTTTATGAGTGTCTCATTAAGTTTTAGGTTGTGTGTTTATTTTTTGTATGTTTTTGCATTGTTAGGATGTTTGGAATAATGTGTAAGGGCAATTATAAACATCATTAAGGGAAGTTGAAGAGCCACTAGAGAGGTCAATAATAATGTGAGTCTTAGGATGTTAGTTACATTAGGAGTAGTTAGTATATACAAGTGTGTGGAAGCTTGAATGGGGGAGGATTTAATGAGTTTTGAAGGCATTCCTCGATGAGAGAGGAAGAAGAGAATGTTGGAAGAAATAATACTCCTCATTTTGGTAATATGATACTGTGAATAGTAAGAAAAACTATGGTTTTGATTAAGGGAATGTCTTATTTATAATATTAATTCTCTTATTCTGTAGTGTTGATACTTTATTTCATATGCTTGTAATGAAAATGTGATTAGGAATTAATTTCATGTTATGATTCAGGTACTGTGTATGAGTTCTAGGTTAGATCTGTGAGAATGATGTACTTGTAAGTATTGCATAGGATTAGATAGGACCATGATAACTTTGATAAGGCATGTTGGTGTGTTTTAAAGTGATTATTATGTTAGTAACTCATCTCTATATGACACATTGAAGATGGTAGCATGAGCTAATAACTAAACTCTCCATGAAGCTTACATGCATAGGGAGATAACTATAAAAATTGACTGTGTTTCCATTTCCTACATTTGGTTAAAGCATGAGAAGTGATACATAATTAGAGGATTGTATTAAAAGTATAGACTCAAAGGAGAACTTAGTCATATTATTTAATCAATCTTAGAGACTTTAAAGTTACCTCAAGGATTCATACTTTATTTTATCACATTTGACAAGATAGTCATCTCAAGAAAGGAGAATCAACATTCATCCTCATAAGCTATTGGTAATTTTATTAGTTGAATCTAATTGAAATAGGCCTCTACCAAAAATCTTAGATCTTGAATCTACATTTTGAAGAAGCTATGCAAAAAAATACCCTTCTCAGGTTCTCGGAGAGGGTTTCTACAATCAAAGCTAGGGTTGTTTGGTTAAGGCCCTTAAACAAAAGAGTTTTCTCTAAAAATTTCAAGATATTGTAGAAAGGATCCATTATTGTATATTTTGAAGTAATTTTGGATTTTTATAGTTTATTTTTGGATATTTTCTTGACAGTCTGGCCTTGGGTGATGAACACAGTCATAAGTCTGGTTTGAAGGGTTGTTCTACAAAGGTACCACACCTTTGAATAAGAGTTGACGAGTGAAACTTATAGGGAATGATGAAAATATTAATGGGTGCTCAAAAATATCCTTATTTTTTCATTGAAACCTGCTACAAACTAAGATGATCGAGACATTAGTTTAAGGCAGGCCTAATAATGGTATAGAAGTCAAATTGCAAAAAGTGAAGTATAAGGAGTTCTATAAAGAGTTGGACCTTGAGATTTTATATGCATGTCAGAGGTATAGAAAGAGAACTATTAGAGGTTTTAATACTTGGTGGGTAGCCTTAGAACCTTTTTTTTCATCAGTGGAGCAACAACATTGACTTAAGGGGCTTCTAAGGGTAGTTTTGCAAAAGGAAGAGTAGTTCAAAGTTTTTGAATTTGTGGATGCCTTTCTTCATTGAATCTAACAATATTTTGAGTGTATGAACAAGGGAACATCATGGGAAATCCTTGGTAGATGAAGGAAGATACAATCACTTAATGTTGCAAGCCTTGATAGATGAAGGAAGCTACAATCACTTAATGTAACAAGAAATAGTGAGTGGAGAGGTAGAGGAAGTTAAGGTAAGTGAGTGTGAAACCAGTTTGGTAGATGAATGAGATATTTCATAAGGTAAATGATGTTGTGAAGAAGCATAGGGAACAGTGGAAACCAGATCATTGAGTTGGAAAAGACGCTTCGTTGGTAATAACTTAGTTTTAACAATTTTTTAGCCATTATAGGCTTATATTGGATCCTCTTATGCAGAGACTGTGATAATTTCATCTTTGAAATCTCTTTAAAGTCTAATATGTTATTGATATTTTATTTTTATCTACATGATGTGGTATCATAGCCTACATTTTTATTGTGATTGATTTGAGTTTTAAATATATATGCCTTTGTAGCTAACATTGTTGTGCATGTTTTTGTGGTGAGTGAAGTGACAAGTGAAGTGAAGTAAAGAAAACAAGAGAAGTTGAGATGAGATAAAGGAAACACCAAAAGACCTTGTTAGACCAAGGTGAGTTGTGGAAGGAAAGTTGAAATAGACTTATCAGTGAAAGAGATGGAGCAAGAGGAAGTAATAGTGAACTTGTGGAAACTGATTAGCTACAAAAGGAAGCAAGAAGGGATGGAGGAGAAAAAAAGAGTAGAGACAAAGAAAGATAAGTAGAGGAAGCAAGAAGAGTGGATGGAATCATAGATGAAGAAATTGAGAGTAAATGTAGAGAAGTTGACTGAGATAATGAGAGAGTAATCAAGGTATCTGTTTGAATTTGTCATGAAGAAGAAGGTTAAATAGCCTATGATGTAGATTATAAAGAGAAACTAGAGGTTAAGAGAGATCAAGAGGGAAGAAGAGCAGTATAAGAGAGAGAAATATGACTTCTTGAAGGTACAAGCAAAGAAAAAGGAAGTGAAGATGGTGTGGAAGAATAAAGAGACAAACAATGAGCAAATAAAGGAAGAAACACTCAAGGAAAGAAATCAAATTCCAGAGGTAAACTTAGAAGAACAAGCATGCAAGGTGAGTACAGTTGACTCCTTATTGATTGACATTAAAAATGGAGTGAGTGAATTCTTTGAGTAGACATCTAAAATATTGACATGATTAATTACGATTAATTTGTCCCACAACATCATCTAAATTCATATAATAATTAATCACAAGATTAATTATTATTAATTTCATCATTAATCCCTTTATTCCAATATTTCATCATTTATCTAAATATTCCATTTTATCATTTATCACATTTAACCTTTCATCATTTATCATTTCATCTCATTTTATCATTAATCACTTTAATATAATATCCTATTTTAAATCCTTCATTAACATTTTATAAGAGTTTAATATTCCTACATCTCACCTACCACCTACCCTACACATCCCTACACCTAGCCTTTCCATGTAATCAAATTACTAATCATCATTAATCTAATCCTAATCTAATCACATCCTCACACCTCTAAATCTATAGGCTTCTAAATCTAGAAGCCTCTCTAACATTCTCCTTCCATTGAATTTTTAATTCAATGGAAGCTTCTTCCCTCCATTTAAAAATTCAAATAAACCTTTAAACATTATCTAAAATTCTAGAATCCATTCCGTATCTCTCATCAATTCTCAACCATTGATCTAAATCCAACATGGCTTAATCCCAAACATCTGATCCTCCACCCACAAACTATAAATTCAGATCTTATCCTCCATGAAAGTTAACGAATGAACAAGCTAGTAAAAAAGTTAGCAAATATTTTCCATTTTTATCACTCAATCAATTCATCATCCATCTACAATCTATCATCATCCAGTCCTTCATTAATCATCAATCATTCTTCAAGCAAATTCAAGGGGAGGTGTTGTCCAAGTGCATCCACATCAAATCTAAAACAAAATCCAATCAAGTCCAAGAGCACATCCAGTCATCAAAGAAGGAGAATTCCACTTGTAGGTAAGTACAGGTATATTGCTTTCTCCCTCTTTCCATCTTGCTCAATCTAAGGTAGTTGAATTATTGTGTTGGATTTTGTATTGATTCGGTTTATTAGTCATTGCATATTTGCATGCTAACACAATTTTTCATATACATTTTGGCACCCATTATGGGGCTTACCCCCCTAAATTTTTATTGGAATTAGTAGCATTTAGCACTAAGAATAAAATGTCCAAATTTAAGAATTTTTTGTTAAGATTTAACCTTGAAACTTTTGAATTTTCATCGTTCTATTCCGTTTCAGCTGAAACGTATGATCTAAAACAACATGTTTATCATAAAACAATGCTTTTGTCCAACCTTTAAAACCCTAAAATTGAATTTTTTGACAAAGTAGCGCATTTGTGCATAGAACATCATGTTTGTGACATGAAACATCACGTTTGTAACCTGAAACAACATTTTATCATAAAACAACACTTTTGTCCCACCTTTAAAACCCTAAAATTGACTTTTTGAAAAACTAGCGCATTTGTGACATGAAAACAATGCATTTGTGACCTAAAATGGCACTTATGTGACTTGAAATGGTGATTTTGTTTTTTTACCTTCCTTCTAAGAGCCATAACTTTTGACCCCAAACTTGAAACGACTCTATTTTTTTTTCCGAAAAGGTATTGAGAAGATCTATGCATTCAAAGAGTTAATTTAGTATTTTGTAATATAATTTATTCATGGTTTTCATTTTTCTAAATCTTTTCATTTTAACTACACATTAAGTTATATATTTCTTGTTCCAAACTACTAACACTTTGTTTACAGCTTCCTACGCTTACCAAAGATAAAAAATCAATATAAAACTACTAATCTTTTTTGTTCTGTAGCTTATTTGGTCCAAGACATTTGGGGTTATAAACAAACTACTAACCCTTGGTTTTGCAGGGCCTCCTCTTGAAGACCCCATTACATGTTTTTTAATCATTTTATCTTGTATCCATTTTCTTTTATTTCCATCATTTTTTGTGTTTTCCTTTGTTCCTTGTTCATCCCAAAGGCAAAACCGTGTATGCTCTCCTCTCACATCCTAGGACGATCTTGAGGATCAAAAGTGGCTATCCTTCCCCTTTTTTATTTTGTAGGGGAAATATGACATGGAAGTGATATCCACGCACTTGCCATAATTATAAGGGTCTCATGACCATGGGCTTCATCTCCACGCATGTAGACACACCCATGTGTTCTGTCGGGGTATACAAATTCAAGGATAGTTGTCATTATTGGCTAAGTGTTTTATTTTTTTAAGAGCGGCGTGAAGTTGGGGGCTTCCACATCCCAATACCTAGGCCTTGGACATCATCCTTGCAACACGGAATTGAGCCCCACATACCGCAAGGTATATCGGGGACTCCCCTAGTGAGCTTGTGCATCCTAGACTAGGAAACTTCTTGGCCGTATATTGAGCTATAGTACAAGGAGGACACACTCCTCAAGATCACTCACTAGCTGACCCCACATTAAAACATAGGTGGAGAGCCATTTTTTGGCACCACCTTCAGTGTGTGGTATCAAAAGTGGGCTATAGCTTGATTGCAATCCCACTTGACTAGTTAGGGTGCGTACTGTGCATGATTTTGTGTGTTTTTTAGCACCCTTAACCATCCCATCACATTAAAATTTTAATTAATCACACTTTATCATAACCATCCATCCTTAATCACACAATCCCAATCCAAACCCCATTAATTAACCAACTTAATCCCAATCCTAATACCATTACCATCAATCCTAATCCAAATTTAATCCCCTACACATATTATCTAACCATGACCCTTGATCCTTAATCCCCATCCTCTCCAAACAAACATACAAACCCCTATCTCTTTTCTAAATCCATCAACCAAGTTATCCCATCAACCCCCACCCATCAAATTCAACCATCTCACTTTATCCCACACACTATCCAACACCTTAATAAACAAATCTCAAACTTAACATCCTACCTTAACCAATCCTCTCCTCGTCATCCAAATCAACCATCCCATGTTGATCCTAACATCCTAAAAACCATCCAACAACTTAATCAACAAATAACTAATCTTAAATCACATCTTAACCAATCCTCTTATAAACCATCATCTCCTATCCAATCCCAACCACAATTTCCCCTTCCTAAGATCTTTAATTCTCACCCCATTGACTTCCTCCTTAATGAAATTGAATCATCCCAATCCACACCTCGACCTAAACAACATAAACCACTATCTCCATAATCTAATTACATTGACTTTGACAACCTCCCTAACTTTGACCTAGACCAAGAGGACCTCCTTTATGTCCTCGCCAATTTAGTCACCAATCCCAAATCCACACAACCATCCCAAACAACCTAAATCTCCTATCAATCATCATGATCCCCACCTTCCTCCTATCAAAACTCATATACCACCATCTAAAATTTCAACCCCTAAATCTAATCATCATCAAACCTACAATTAAGTCCCATTCACTTATCCAAAAAAATCACAACAACTTAATCCTAAATCATTATCACCCACATCTCATCTTAGTCCCCCATCCTCGTCATCTTCATCACCCCAATCCAATCCTACAAAATTTCTCCTAGATAGTCCCACCTCCCCTAATCCACCATCAAATTCAACCTCTAATCCCATTTCATCCCCTCCATCACCTAAGCCTAATCCCATAAAACTATCTCATCCATCGTGACTCCTAAGTCAACCCCATCCCCTTTTACCTCTAATCTTAAACCATCAAATGCAGTTCCTACCCCACCCTCATCATCTTTATCCATATCTAATCCTATCTTAACTCCCTCATCACTCAAACCCAACACTATCATATCTATTAATCCTCTTTCATTTTTCTCATCCCCAAATCCTCAAACATCTAATGTAACTCCTACATCATTAACTCCCAAACCTAACAAATCTAATTCCAATCCTCTTCCCATCTCATCTCCTACCAAATCTAATGTGGTTCCTACACCACACCCATCTCTCGAATATCATTCATCCCCAACATCACCCAACTCTAATGTGACACCCATATCATAACCATCCTCTTTATCTAAACCTACTCCATCCCCTTCCCCCACATCTATTGATCTTAAACAATCTAATATTTATCTAACCACATAATCAAACCAATCGCAAATCAGCCAAATCTACATCGGCCCCCAACACCAAATCATCCACTTTGGCCGCTAGGCCTAATCCATCCCCTTCATCTTCTAAGCCACAAAAATCTAATCTAACTCCAAAATCTAGATCAACCAAACCATCCCATAATCAGCCTAATCCTACACCTTTACTCCCTACTCCCTCCAAACCATTACTTCTTATTCCATCCAAACCACTTTACTCTTTTAGGAGAATCCTTGACCACCATATTCCATCGTCTAAAAAACTTCAACATGGTCATCCATACCCCAATTAAATCACACAATAAAAACCTCCCCAAACCATATTGGTATTAGGAACACTATTATTGTGACTTCCATCGCACCCATGGACATCTGACCAATCATTGCATGCAATTTAAGTCTTATGTCCAAAACCTCATTAACCAAGGAATTATTATCTTTATACCTCTCTATCCACCACATTTCCATCCTAACCCTATCTCTAACCATCATCCACCATCTAAAGCCCACCCTAAATCCAAACATTGTCAACCATCCAAATTGCATCGTACATCTAAACATCCCTCACCAACCAAAAATCAAAGAAAATCTTACCCCTATCTTTTATCAAGTCCTGCCTTTTAACGGATGATAAAATTACAATCCCCCAGTCTCATGATGACCACATGACATCATATCCCCCATCCACTTCATATCCTATAGCCAAAAATATGATCACTAGTATGAAACATAAAGGCAAACGCTTAGGTATCCATGAACAAGGCATCCACGAACCCATCTCCCTTCATCAAAATTTAGGTCATTTAGGCTTAGGTTATAAACCTAACACTAACAAAAACCCTCCCCCTAATCCATTATAACCCATTTCTACCACCCCTCTTATTGATTCTACCATCCCAACCACTCAACTCAATCAAAAATCCTTTCATTCCCCTACGAATACCAAACACCTAAAAATGGATTTAGCACATAAATTGTCGCCTATGCGTGGATGTTATTTCCTTATCATCCATCCTCCTTCCATCCAAAATCCAAACCCCTTTGTTTCTAATCCATGCTTATTATCACATCCATTCATATCCTCTTTGAATCTACTCATTTAAACAATTTATCAGCTTGATCACACATGTTGTAAGATAATAGTACCTACTACAACCATGTGACCTTGGTCTATCATTACCTCCAACATTCCAACATAATTGTCTTATAGAGATCCACACACTTTAACATGCTTAATCAACTTGTGGTGAAGACCCTTATCTGCATATTTTGACACTCTATCCAATTTCATCACTACACTTATTTCCATCTCTCCATCAATCCACTAAGTGATTCTTAACCCCTTGAGAGTTCTCAAGAGACTAGAAGCTCTTTGTGCAAAAAAAAATCAAATATCAAAAAGAAAAATCTTATCCAAATTTAAAATATCAAATAAACTCCACCTCAAGACTCTCTCTAGTGGTGTTTCCATCAACTCTATTGGGGCTATGGATTTTTGGCTGGTAGTAAAGCAATGTTGTGACAAGAATCAGATGTATCTCTGTCGGGGCTATGGACTCCTGGCTAGCAGTGAAGAAACACACAGGTTAACCTTCCATTCACCTTCCATCAACCTAGTTGACTTAATCACTCCCTATACATTGGCTAGTTTTTCTTCACATACTACCCATTAAGTCTTCACTTCAAGTGGTAATTAACCATCACAATTACACACACTTCAATCTCGAAGAGACATAGGGCTCACATGTTTCTAGGTACTATTTAGACCTTCATCACACTTTTTTTTTAGTCTGACTCTTGCCTTATAATATGTGTCATTAGGCTCATATTTTGTTCATCACTGATGTCATCTTCCTTCCATCATCACATCCACATCCTTTTTCCCTTAGGATTGAACATCTATGGGTAGTTGATGATTATTTCTTTTTCATTCAATCCTCATGTCCCTTCCTAAATTTTCATCATCATGAGTGGGGTCAGCCTTACTACCATCCGTTGGGGAGCATCATCAATTTTAGATACCCTTCACTTCACATCCTACCCTACACCTGGGGGAAAATCAAAATCATCCAACATTTCATACACGCCACCATACTTTACACTTGGAGGAACACCACATTTATCCCTCAATCCACTCACCCATAGCTAGGGGCATATCTTATCAACTTCCATATCCCCCATATTATCCTATAGAACCTCCCTCATCCTATCAATATATCTCCCATCCCACACCCCATCTAATCCTCATTGATTAACCAATCCTTATCCCATCCATTAATCCTATCAACCATTCGACATCACACAATATTTATCCTGGCCTTCAATCCTATCAACCAATCCCTATCAAAAATCACATAACCCTCATCCTATCAACCAATCCCTATCAAAAATCACATAACCCTCATCCTATCCCTATCCTATCCAACCTATATAATTTCTCTTCTCCTATCTATCTATTTCCCATCCCACATCCAATCTAATCCTAGCCTATCAACCAAGCCCTATCTTACCCAACCTATCCAATTTCCCTAAATCCTTCCCTTTCATCCTATCCAAACACATTTTGGAATTATAGGAGAAAGTCACATCCACCATCCCCTCCCATCCAAAATCTAACATCCAAATCCAAAATAAAAAAATCCAACTCCAAAATCCAAAAATCAAACATCCAAAATTCTAAACATCCAAAATCTAAAATATACAATCCAAAACTCTAAAAAAAAATCCAAACATCTAAAATCCACCATCCAAAAATCCAATAATCCAAAATCCAAAAATCTAAGACTCAAAAAATCCTAAAATCCAAACATCCAACATCCAACATCCAAAACTCAAAATCAAAAAACAATAAAAATACAAAATGCAATGTGTGTGCTTTTGCTTACATGTTTACTTGTTTGTATGCATTTTCATTTTGGCCAATGATATGAGGCCCCTTTTGTTTCTTGTACATAATCCAATGATATGATTACTATCTTTTTATATTAATCAGTCCAATGATATGATTAATATCTTTTTATATTAAGTGGTCCAATGATATGAGGACCATATTTTTTATATTAATATGTTCGATGATATGAGGGCAAGGGAATTTGGCAATTCAGTCATCATGGTCTTTATACCTTGGTGAATTTTTCTCTATGCCAAATTCACAATCACACTGCTAATGATGATAGTAGTGGGAACTTTATGGTATAACACTCCTTTATATCATCATCTTTTATCCCTATCATCATCCACACTTGATCCTCACCATCATCTAACTAATTATTTAGCCTTCTCATCCTCCTATCCAATCAAGCATTTCATCAATCAATCAATACCCCCATCTAAATTTTATCATCTCACATCCAACATCCTAAATTATCAACCCCTGGATGAGGCATCTTCGATCCAAAAACCAATATTTATTCTCTCATCCAGACATCTTCAAAATCTAACTGTTAGTGCAAAATTACAACACCCTTGATTGCTTGTTATTTTGTGTATGAGGCAATCAGTGCAACCTGCATAACATGGGATTATCCTGCAATGTGGTACCTTACAAGTAGGATAATCCTTCGGAGAAAATCATCTTATTCTTCTAACATAGTGCCAACTTCTCAAAAGTGCAGAGAATGGAAAACTAAACCAATCATATCCTAATGCTTTCCAAGGAGACAGGGATAAAAAGATGCATGAAATAAAACTACTCTAAGTGAAGGTGATGCACCACGAAAGGGTGAGACAATCCAAGTGAGTGAAATATAGAGAGAAAAAAAATTAGGAGAGAGCTGGTAGAAGTGCCACAGTCCAAGGAAATATTTAATTCCCTATATTCATAAATCACAACAAACTACAGACCCTGCAAAGAGATAGATACATGCACAATATACTTGCAAATATAATGGAAGGTAAAAGATGCAATTTCATACAAGTTAGGGAAAAAATGGCCACAAAACATGAATTTTATTTCTCAGAAACATGCACAATCTATCATAACATAAGCACAAGGAAAAATCCTTTACAATAAGCCCAAATCCAATACCTTTATCTCACAATAGCTTTGGAACAATTTTGACAAAGTTTCTTTGCTTTTCAGAAAATCTCTCCTTAAAATGAGGCAAATTTTACAATATATAGGAAATTTGGATCACCAACCAATAGAATACATTAAAGCGGTATGGGCAACCATTCATTTTGGTACTTTTCTTTCATGGGAAGTCATGGGCATCATTCCTCATTATTTCTAGTTGTTGGGTTGTCATTCATTCATCTACTCTCACCCAGCTTATAACACGTTCATTCCACGGGTCATCCAACTGTGTTGGGTTAGACATCATCCATCTTCTTTGAGTCGTATAACCTCCATTGAGAAAATTTTTGGCCTTCGAGTTCTTCTCCATATTTGGGTTAGATGGTTGTCTAACCTGATGATCATCCAATCGTGTTGGCGTTGGATGACGTCTAACTTCGTGGTCATACATGCTTCTAGCCATTGATCATCCTTGTAGCCGACCAGCCAACCAACCTAGTGACTCGACCAACCATGTCATACAACTGTGAGTTGTCCATCCAATTTAGTCATCTAATCCCTGCACCGCCAACCCTAAAGGGGTTGGACGATGCCTTACCCTGACAACCAACCTCTCCATATGCCATCCACCCAACCAACTATTAACTCCTCATGTTGTTAAACCAAAAATGAATGGATGTCATCTATCTGATCTAACCAACTACATTTCATACTAAGGGTTACACATCGTCCAACCCGTCACCCATCTAACCCAAATGACACACCTACAACCCATCCAACCAAACCGCCATCTAACCCAGCCAGCCAACCTGGGGGGTTAGACGTCATCCATCTATGTCATCCAATGCTCCAACCATCTAACCCAACCAACCAACTCATGACCTGTCCAACCCAACTGACAAATGCACCAACCGTCTAACCCAGCCGACTAACCTGGTGACCCATCCATCCCAACCGACCAATGCCACAACCGTCCAACCCAGTTGACTAACCTAGTGACCCATCCAACCCGGCTGACCAACTTGGGTGTTTTTCCCAATTTCACAGTGAGCCCAACCAATAATTTGAACATTCGTCATACCAAACTGGCAAAATTGAACGAACCAAAAGACAAGCTAAATTTCTCTTCTAATGGAGTTGAATTTGACAGTCATCTACACATCCCAAAATCCTATACTTAAAATTTTGATTACGTATCCCAAATTTGTAGGGGTGTAAATTTGGGATAACAGTTTGATGACCTCTAGGGGATATCTTCCTACTAGATGGAGAGACTAGTTGCCTCTAAGCATCCATTGGGCATGGAGTCATTATACAACTTGAATTGGTCTATCATCAAAAATCCTCCCATGAATCCTTCTGAAGTACTTTTCTTACACGGATGGGTACTAATTTGGAGCTATCATAAAACCTTGTCTAAAAATGAAAATTACAAGAGCAACAAGGCACAACTATATACAAACATGAGAGATCATAAATGTCCCAAATGGAACATGTAGAGTGTGCACCAGCACTTGTTACAAAATCAAAGCTAAACTAAAACCATGCAATGTGCCAAAAGCACTTGGAGGAATTTAAAATCTAAACTAGAACGTAAAAGGGATATTCCACTCAATAACAATGCTTGAGATAGATTCCATTTACTAGAATAGACATTTCTTCTCCGTCCAACCTTGATAGTTGGAAAGCATTGTTTTCTTTACATTTTGTGACCATGTAAGGGCCACTCCATATGGCATAAAATTTGGAATGCCTTCCCAGCTTAGCCTGATCCACATCGCATTTCAGGGCCAAGTCCCCATGCTGAAAGGTCCTTGCTTTGGATTTCTTGTCAAATTACCTCTTGATTAAAATTTGATCCTTTTCCAATATTTTCATGGCTTGGTCCCTCAGCTCCTCTAACTCCATGAGTTTGGCATATCTAGATTCCATGGGTTCAAACTCAGATAGCTCTAGTTGCTTCATGAGATCCAATGTAGGAAACTCGAGGGATATAAGTAGCCTTGTCTCCCTTCCATAGAATAACCTATAGGGAGAGTTCCCAATTGACCTCTTGGGAGTAATCCTATCGGCCCACAAGGTTGATTTCAACTTGGTGTGCCAAGTCCTCTAATTCTCATCTAGGGTCCTCCTAATGATTCTCAATAAGTTCTTAATTATGGACTCGGCCTGCCCATTACCCTGTGGGTAATAATTTGAGGAGTTGTTCAAATACACTTAATTCCTAACAGCCCATTCTATGATCTTGGTGCCAAGGAATGCCAAAGCATTGTCTGATATAATGGTGGTTGGTACCCCAAACCTTGTCACTATTCCTTCATAAAAGTCCAGTATGCTAGACTCATTTACTTCCTTTAGTACCACTTGCCTCGGTCTACTTGGTGAAATAATCTATCACGGTTAGGATCCACTTGTGGCCTTGGCTAGAATTTGGGTTGATGACCCCAATGAAGTCCAATCCCTATTGTATGAAAGGTTGGTCTACTAAAATGGGATGAAGTGGCAGTGCTGCTAGATTTTCTTTACCTGTAAAGAAGGCACTTTTTTACACTTCTTGACCCAAACATAACAGTCACTAAAGAGTGTAGGCCAATAATAACCAGCTCTCATGATCTTGAGAGTCATCACTCATGGAGAAAAATGACCTCATGCATCTTCATCATGAAATTCCTATAGCACTCTTTCAACTTGATTTGCTCCAATGCACCTTAATAGGAATCCATTCACGTCCTTCTTAAACAAAACACCATCAATCAACACATGTGGAATAGCTTGAAGTCTAAAATACCTTCTCTTTTCTTTGTTCATCCCTAGAGGGACACAGACCTTTCTGTAGAAAATTTATCATATCCCGAGTCCAGCAAGGAGTATGCATGCCATCATTTACTTTCACCTGATTATCCTGCTAATACCAAAACAACCTCTCTTTGATCACCTACCTCAACATGTTGACTAGAAGATAACTACTTCTCACATAGCCCCTTTCCATAGACCAATTTGGTGACTTTTATCTCTATGTCATATTCCATGACACGGGTGATCCAACCTACCCACTTCTCATTCAAATATTTGTTCAAGAGGAAGTCTTTAACTCCCGCATGGGACACTAGAAGCTGAATTTTATTATTTGAGACCAAATGCTTGAACTTTTTCAGACTTCTAATAACTATGAGGACATTTTCTCAATGAAATATTACCTCACCTCATAGTCCTCCAAGCTTTGGCTGAAGAATGCAATAGGTTGCTTCAGTCCTTCTTTGTTATGTTGTACCAAGATTGCGGAGATGGTGTCCAAACCACCAAAGGGCATAAAGGAAGAAGTCTTTGGAAAACTACGGATTAATGAGAGTTGGAGCTTGAGATATGGCCTACTTGATAGCTTTGAAACTCTCTTTTCCCTCCATTGTCCATTTGAAAGCCAAATTCTTCTTCAACATCATCATTAATGTCTTCACAAGAGTGGAAAAATCTGGTACAAACCTGTGAACAAAATTTATTCTCCCCAAGAAGTTTTGGAGAGCCTTCTTATGACTTGGAAATGGTAGAGCACAGATGCTTCTACCCTCTCTGGATTAATTGTCAGTCCTTCCTTTGACATGATGTGGCCTAGAATTTTACCCTCATGTGCCATGAAAATGCACTTTTTGGGATTCAAGGACACTCCAAACCTCCTACACCTTTGGAATACCTGTCAAAGATGGAAGAGGTGGCTTTCTGCACTCTTAGAAAATATAGTGATGTCATCAAGATAGACAAACACTATTTTGTTTAGTAGTCCTTTAAATGCCATATCCATTCCTCATTGAAAAGTTGCTCCAGCGTTTGATAGCCTGAATGACATTTTCTTATAGGCATAGGTGCCCTATTTTGTGGTGAAGTTTGTTTTGAATTGATCCTCCTCTTTCACCATAATTTGATTATAGCCCGAGTATCCATCTAGGAGGGAGAACCTTTCTGAAATTGGCCACTACCTGTAGAATCTACTCCATGGAGGGTAGTGGATAGTGATCCTTGAGGGAGGCCTTATTTAAATCCTGAAAATCCACACACAACCTGATTTCCCCATTCCTTTTCCTAACTGGCACCAGATTTACTACCCAACTTGAGTGCTTGATTGGGAAAATGATACTCACCTCAATGAGCTTATTCAACTCCTTCTTCATGAGAGGATCTATATGAGGGTTGACTGGACCTTTACTTTTTCTTGACGGTTTTAGCTTCCGGATTCAGCTCAATGGTGTGTTGTGCCAATTTTGGGTTAAAACCCTTCAAATCCTCATAGCTCCAGGGGAAAACATCTAGGAATTCCTGGCAAAGCTGCACAAATCCATACTTTTCCTATTCACTACTCATCTTTCCTATTTGGAGTGTCTTACCTTCCCTAATTGAAATGGGCTCAGAATCCTCCTTTTTGACTTGAATGTTGGCCTTCTCCTTTTAGAATTGGTCATTTAGGTTGAAAATTGACTCTAGAGTCATTAACCCTTTGGTTAATTTGTTTGTCTACAACTTCACCACTTGATCCCCATATTGCTGCTCTACCTTCTCTTGATTTTTAGTTGAGAACTCGGCCTCCTCTTGTAAAAAATTAATGATTTTTTGATCATTCTCAAATACCTGCCAGCTTGTGTTATTATCCAGTACAGTTGGCCTCACAATTACATGAATATGTGTTTGTACTTTGTCTCTCTTGATACTTTCCACCACATCAAATGTGCATTCCAATTCCTACAAGCATGTCCATAACCTCATTCCTCTTCCTCGGTATGGCCTGAATATTGAATGCTTTCAAGGTCTTCAATGAGGTCCCATACCCTGATTTTTGTAGCTTTTTCAGAGATAATTCTTAGCAGCATTTTTCCTCTAACCTGATTCACAACAAGTTCACTATCCCCAAACACTTGCAAGTTTTTAATAACCCTCTTTCTTACCCAATGCAACCCATGGATCAAAGCCTCATACTCACCTGTATTTTTTGAACAAGAAAACTGAAAATGGAAAGATGAGTAGTATTTTATACCTTGTGGTGACAAAAGCATTGCACCTCCTCCAACACCTTTCCTACTCCTTGAACCATCAAAGAATATATGTCATACTTCATTATCATTTTTCTCATCCACTTTGGTGATGTTGGGGAGAGGTGAATTCTCCTCATGTAAGCAATAAACTCCCAACTCAAGTTCTTCCATCTCTCTATATGGATCAAAAGCATGTATTTTATGAGCCCAATCATCAAGCATTAAATCTGGAATGCTTCCAACTTTAATGTCTGCCTCCTTATCCTCCAAGCATTCTTCTTGATCAAATATGGTACAATTGGAATTGATTGGGCATGGCACATGGGGCTCAATGTGAAAGTATGCAATTGGTTCTGACTTGATAGTAACCTTAGCTCCATATCTTGTTCTGAATAACATGTGGACCAATCAGTTGATAGGTACCCACCAATCTTGGCTGTAAAATCCCTCGAAAGGCACAAGGTAAATAGCGGTGGAAAATCAATCACCGATACATCCTGTAGAACTATGACATTCAGGAAAACATGGAGTGTAAGGATTAGTTCTTTGATCACTCCAACTATGCCTACTGCTTTCCCATCCAATTGCACTACCACCCTCAATACCATCTCATATTTTAAGCCCAATTTATCTACAATTTGTTTCGGCATTACTGAGTTTCTCGCCCCTGATTCGATCATGCAATTGTGCACTAACTTATCTCCAACGATCAATGAGACATAGAAAGGTGGAGGCTTCACATTCTTACCTAAATGACCTTCTCCTTGTTGTGCAGTGTTAGTAAGAACCCTCTCCTGATTTTTGGATGGCTCATTAGAAGGGGACCAATTTTCCATAGCATCTTGCAACAAACCTTGCTGCCCTGGAATTGCCGAAGACTCCCACATGGAAATGTTGACATTAGTCTTCTTCATCTGATTGATGATATTGAATGGAGGTGGGTTTTACTTTTTCTTCCCCTTCCTGGGCATGATCTTTTCTAGTACCTGGGTTGGTCCATGAGCTATCGCAACTGGTATCCTGGGCTGATTCTGCACATTAAGAGCTGCTACAACAACTACCTTAGGTTGGATTTATGCATTAGGAGTTGTATTTGGCCTATTCAAATCCTTGTTAAGTGAGATTGGGATGAGAAATAATTGGATTAGATGATTTCCCCTCCTCTATGTTCCTTTTCTTATGACCATGTATTGGCAACCATACACCCTATAAAGGAGATTGATTAACTCTGTAAAATTCCTTTGTCTTCCAATTGACCAATGTGGTTTCAGTTGGAGAAGTCTCTTACTGAGTTGTTTTCTTATTTTCTTCCTCACTTGGCTCTTAGGCACCCCAAGGATATGCACCATCAAGGCTTGATTCAGAGTGTCATTAAAGCATGTTAATTGATTATGAGGTAGATTACAGGGGTAACACCATTTATACTCTTGTGCAATGTTGTTCTAAGTCAGAACCATGGCCCTTAACGTTGAAACTACATTCGGATTATAAGGTTGAAATGGCCTGGTAGTTTGAGGTTGCCCTTGGTTTGGATTTTGTTTTGTTTCTTGAGTGAGAGGCCTGTTAGGCTGATATGGAGGCCTAGTTGATTTGAGTTTGGGGCTGGTAAGGTCTAGAGATTTGAGGCTTGCTACCTTTTGATAGTGACCAGCTCATTCCCCAAATTTTGTAGTTGCTTCATGACTTCTTAGAGTTCCTTGGAAGTACTAGAAGAAGTGGAGGCCTCATTGTTGCTCTGATTTCTAGGGGATGGGATGGGGGCTATTTTAAGTGCTTGACTGGTAGGGGGTCCCTAATTCTAGATATAGAGGCATAGGTGGCCTAGGCGCCAGCTTTCCTACTTGAATTAAGTAGTTCTTCACTCTGATAGCTATATCATATGCCCTTGGTAGTGTTATTCACCCCATCGATTGTATCACCATAGCTATGTCAGAATTTAGAGCCCTCAAAAAGTAGAGGAACATGAATTTTTCTAATGGCCTCATGGCAATTAGAATCCGGTCCCACGTCCACTGGAACCTAAAGTTGAAGTCACCCATATGCTCATTCGAGGCCCTCTTGATTGTGGTTAGTTGTTCCAACAAAGACAAATTATCTTCTCTTCTCTCTAAATTAGTTACAGAGGGCTGAACACAATGCATCCCAGTTTGTAATGACCCTACTATTAGGATCCTAAACCATTGCACCACCTTACCTTTGAGAGAAGAAGCAAGGAGCCTAACTGCAACATCCATCTCGTTGATCTCGCGAATGGTGTAGGCATTCGCAATGTCTTGAATATGATCAATGGGGTCGTATGATTATCCCCAGTGAAGTAAGGAATGCTCTTCAAAGTTGCCACCAGAATAGGGTTATGTGCATTGAGGGTGAGTGGACTGTCTCCTATGAAATTGAAATAGGGATTCGATGGTCCTTGTGGTGGTGGTGGCTAGATGCGCCATCCTAATTGGCCTAAGAACCCTGGTTGACTGAAGAAAGGGTCGATCAGGTGGAGGTGTGTATAGTGTTCTGTTTAGTGGAGATGGAAACCTTTGTACTCTTTTTCCTCCCCTTCCTCTTCCTAGTGATAACTGCAAGTATTCAAAGACACCTTCTTCTCTTGTTTTGGACCTATTTTGGATTCTTCTCATGTACTTGGTCCACTAGTACTATTGAAACCAATTGAGGTCTAGCCCTGGGAGTCGTCAGATGTGCTGCTACAAAGCCTCCAAAGGCTAGAAATTCACTAAGATTCACATCCAATCTTGATAAATGTGGAAACAATTGACTTCGGTCCCATCGGGCGTGCCAAGAACTGTTAGTGCAAAATCACAACACCCCTGGTTACTTGTGACATTTTGTATGAGACAATCAGTGCAACTTGCATAATATGGGATTATCCTACAATGTGGGACCTTACAAGTAGGATAATCCACCAGAGAAAGCCAACTTTTTCTTCTAACCTAGTTCCATCTTCTCCAAAGTGTAGAGAATGGAAAGCTAAACTAATCCTATCCTAATTCTTTCCAAGGAGACAAAGATAGAAAGATGCATGAAATAAAACTACTATAAGTGAAGGTGATGCACCAAGAAAGGGTAAGACAATCCAAGTGAGTGAAAGATAGAGAGTAAAAAAATTAGGAGAGGGCTGGTAGAAGTGCCATAGTCCAAGGAAATATTCAATTCCCTATATTCATAAAGCACAACAAACTACAGACCCTAAAAAGAGGTAGATACATGCACAATATACTTGCAAATATAATGGAAGGCAAAAGATACAATTTCATACAAGTTAGGGTGAAAATGGCCACAAAACATGAATTTTATTTCTCAGAAACATGCACAATCCATTATAACACAAACACAAGGTAAAATCATTTACAATAAGCCCAAATTCGAGGCCTTTAGCTCACAATAGCTTTGGAATTTTTTTGAAAGAGTTCATTTTATTTTTAGAAAATATCTCCTCAAAATGAGGTGAATTTTAAAATATATAGGCAATTTGGGTCACCAACCAACATGATGCATTAAAGAGGTATGGAAAACCATTCATTTTGGTAATTTTCTTGCACAGGTAGTCATGGGTTCCATGCCTCATTAATTCTAGTTGTTGGGTTTTCATTCATTCATCTACTGTCACTCGGCTTGTAACTTGTCCATTTTGCGAGTCATCCAACCGTGTTAGGTTAGGCATCGTCCATACTTTCTGAGCCATACAACCTCGTTTGAGAAAACTACCTGGCTAGTGGATTCTTCTCCATATTCGGGTTAGATGGACGTCTAACCATGATCTGTAAAATTATGAGTAGGCCATCTAACCTAATGGTATTTCAACCATGTTGGTGTTGGACGACATCTAACTTCATGGTCATACATGCTTCTAGTCATCGACCATCCTTATAGCCAATAAATCGATGAGCCGACCAACCATGTCGTACAACTACAAGTTGTCCATCTAAGTTGGCTATCTAATCCCTATACCACCAACCCTGAAGGGGTTGGACAATGTTTATCCATGTCGACCAACCTGGGGGGTCAGATGATGCCTTACCTTGATGACCAACCATGAAATTTCCATGACATCCAATCTGAAATGGTTGGACGTCATCTATCTAAGCTGACAAACTACCTTATGTACCAGGGGTTAGACATCATCTAACCCATCTTCCGTCTTACCCAACTGACACACCTACAACCCTTCCAACCAAACCATCATCTAAACCTAGCTAGCCAGCTTGGCGAGGTTAGACAGCATCCATCTTTGTCGTCCAATGGTCCAACCATCCAACCCAACCGACCAATGATCCAACCATCCAACCCAACCGACCAACCTGGTAACTCGTCTAACCTAGCCGACCAATACTCCAACTGTCCAACCCATCCAACCAACCTGGTGAACCATCCAACCCGGCTGACCAATGATCCAACCATCTAACCCAACCAACCAACCTAGTGACCTGACCAACCTGGGCATCTTTCCCAGACATCTTTCACGATTTCACAATAAGCCCAACAATTTGAACATTCATCATGGTGAGCCAGATCGCCACAAGTAAAGACCAAATTGACTGAACCAAAATGTGGGTTGACTTTATCTTTTAATGGAGTTGGATTTGACATTCGTTTGCACATCCCATAATCCTGTACTTTAAATTTGGAATAGGTATCCCAAATTTGTAGGGGTGCAAATTTGGGATAACACTAACATCAAAAAATCCAACCTCTCTAAATCTAACATCTTCAAATCTAATATCCTTTTATCCAAAATCCTAAATCTTCACCCTTTTCATACATCATTGACCGAGGCATCCAAAATCCAATATCACTTAATCTTCTAAATTTCCTATTCCTCTAATCCTCTCTCATATTCCCCTAATCCTCCTATCTTCTAATCCTCTAAATCCTAATCTTCCACATCCTCAAACCTTCTCATCCTCTCATCCTAATCTTCGACATCCTCAAAATCATATCATCCTCTAATCCTCTCTAATCTACTAACTTTGGCCTCTCCTCTTTTCGAGCGGTTACCTGACTCATTTCTCCCCACCTAACCCCTCGAGGGGGCATTATATCACAATCCACACATCTTCTCTTCTTCTTCTTTGAACTATCATTGCTACATAATAACACTTCAACGAGGGGCAAAATGTAGACATCTAAAATGTCGACATGATTAATTATGATTAATTTGTCCCACAACATCATCTAAATTCATATAATAATTAATTGCGAGATTAATTATTATTAATTTCATAATTAATCCCTTTATTCCAATATTTCATCATTTATCTAAATATTCCATTTTATCATTTATCCCATTAAAAATACCTTTTATCACATTTAACCTTCCATCATTTATCATTTATCTCATTTTATCATTAATCACTTTAATATCCTAATATCCTATTTTAAATCCTTCATTAACATTTTATAGGAGTTTAATATTCCTACATCTCACCTACCACCTACCCTACACATCCATACAACTAGCCTTTCCATGTAATCAAATTACTAATCATCATTAATCAACCTAATCTAATCCTAATCTAATCACATCCTCACACCTCTACATCTAGAGGCCTTCTAAATCTAAAAGCCTCTCTAACCCTTCTCCTTCCATTGAATTTTTAATTCAATAGAAGTTTTCTTCCCTCCATTTAAAAATTCAAATAAACCTTTTAAATCTTCTCTAAAATTATAGAATTCTCCATTTTGGAATCCTACATCTCTCTCATCAATTCCTCAACCATTGATCTAAATCCGACATGGTTTAATCCCAACCATCCAATCCTCCACCCACAAACTATAAATTCATCTCTCATCCTACATGAAAGTTAATGAATGAACAGGATAGTAAAAAAGTTATCAAATATTTGTCATTTTTATCACGCAATCAATTCATCATCCATGTACAATCTATCATCATCCAATCCTTCATTAATCATCAAGCATTCTTCAAGAAAAATTCATGAGGAGGGTTCTTTCTACGTGCATCCACATCAAATATGAAGCAAAAAATGCAATCTAACAAGCAATCCAAGAGCACATCCAATCATAAAAGAAGTAGAATTCCACTTGTAGGTAAGTACATATATATTGTTTTATCCCTCTTTCCATCTTGATCAATCTAAGGTAGTTGAATTATTATGTTTGTATTTTTCCATTGATTCAGTTTCTTAGTCATTACATATTTACATGCTAACACAATTTTTCATTTACACCTTGAAATTTTACAAAGTGATGTTGATTATGCATTTTAAGTTGGTCAGAAAGAATGTATATGAAGGTTTTGTGCATGACATTGATGATATTTTACAAAATTGGTTGGATGAGGTGGATTGGAAAGGTGAAAATTACAGGTACATATGTGACAAAGGTGAAGTATTGGGCATGTGATGATGAGAATGATAGTAAAGAACAATAAATTATAGGGTTAAGGCAGCTTGAGGTGGTGGAAGGTGAAATAAAATAAGTGAATGAGTGAGATGATAAAGGTTTTGATAAGACAAATGATGAATATAAGTTAAGCATGGAGTATGCAGTGATGGAAATCATCATGGAACATAAATAATCTTGTATTTTTGTTGTTCTAATCCTTGTATGAAGCAAGACCACTTGAAGATGATGAGATTGAAGGTGAAGATCAAGGAGAAACGGATAAGTTTCAAAGAAAATGGAAGACCAAAACTTATTACATAGGACCCAGATAGACATGAGCAAACTAAAGATAGTTAGAGCAAGGAGAGAAGATCAAAGACAAGCAATTAAATTAAAGACAAGGGTAATTAGACAAAGAGTATGCATGATTGTGCTCCACCATGGGAGTACGATGCAAGAACATAAATGAGAAGACCTACAATTGCAAAACTCAAGATTATTGGAATCAATGTGTGTTGTGAAGGAACTCTAGAGGTCTTAATGGGTCATCCAATTCAATCCAAGCAAGCAGTTGAGTTAGGAAATTTGAATTTTTCTCCTTTTGCATTTTCCCTCCAAAAGGAATAATTGAAAATTAAAAAGTATGTAATGAGGTATATGGACTTCTAAATGTGTTTTGAGTGTGATAGGATTTATTAAGGTTTTATGAGTGTCTCATTGAGTTATAGGTTGTGTATTGAGTGTTTGTATGTTTGTGCATCATTAGGATGCTTGGAATAATGTGTAAGGGTAGTTATAAGCCTCATTAAGGGAAGTTAAAGAGTCACTAGACATGCCAATCATAATGTGAGTCTTAGGAGGTCAGTTACATTAGGAGGTCAGTTACATTGGGAGTATTTAGTGCATTCAAGTGTGTGGAAGATCAAATATGGGAGAAGTTAGTGAGTTTTGAAGGCATTCATCGGTGAGAGAGGAAGAAGAGAATGTTGGAAGGAATAATACTCCTCATATTGGTAATATGATACATTTGAATAGTAAGAAAGACCTTGGTTTTGAGTAAGTAAATTTATTCTTTGGAATATTAACTCTTTTTTCTATAGTGTTGATACTTTATTCCCTATGTTTGTAATGACAATGTGATTAGGAATCAATTTCAGATTATGATTCAGGTATTGTGTATGAGTTATAGGTTAGATCTTTGAGAATGATATACTTTTAAGTATTGCATAGAATGAGATAGGACCATAATAATTTTGATAAGGCATGTTGGTGTGTTTTGAAGTGATTCTTATGTGAGTAACACGTCTCTTTGTGATAGTGAAGATGGTAGCATGAGCTAAGAACTGGACTCTCCAATGGAGCATACATGCATAGGGAGCTGACTATGAAAATTGACTATGTTTGCATTTTGTACATGTGGTCAAAGCGTGAGAAGTGAGACACCATTGGAGGAGTTAATTATATGTATAACCTCTAAGGATAACTCAGTCATAGTCTTTAATCAAGCCCAAAGACTTCAAAGTTACCTCAAGGGTCCATACTTTGTTTTATCATGTTTAACAAGATAGTCATCTCAGGAAAGGAGCATTAACACTCATCCCCAAAAGCTACTAGTAAGTTTATTAGTTGAATCTCATTGAAATAGAGCTCCACAAAAAATCTTAGATCTTGAATCTACATTTTGAAGAAGTTATGGGAAAATACCCTTCTCAGGTTTGTAGAGAGGGTTTCTACATCCAAAGCTAGGTTTATGTGGTTGAGGCCCTTAAACACCATAGTTTTATCTAAACATTTCAAGATATTATAGAAAGGATCCATTCTTGAATATTTTTAAGTAATTTTGGATTTTGGTGGGTTATTTTTGGATATTTTCTTAACATTGTGGCCTTGGGTGATTGAACACAGTCATAAGCCTAGTTTGGAGGGTAGTTTTACAAAGGAACCACACCTTTGACTAAGAGTTGACTGGTGAAACTTATATGGAATGATGAAGGGATTAATGGGTGCTCAAAAATCTCATTATTTGTGCATTGAAACCTCCTACAAACTAAGATAATCCTAACAGTAGTCTAAAGCAGACCTAATAAGGGTATAGAAGCCAAATTGCAAAAAGTGAAGCATAAGGAGTTTTGTACAGAGTTGCACCTTGATATTTTATATGCATGTCAGAGATATAGAAATAGAAATATTAGAGGTGTTAATCCTTGGTGGGTATCCTTAGAACCTTGTTTGCATCAGTGGAGCAACAACCTTGACTAAAGGGGCTTATAAGGGCAGTTTTGCAAAAGGAAGAGTAGTGTGGAGTTTTTAAAGTTTTGGATGCATTTATTTATTGAATTTAACAATGTTGTGAGTGTATGAATAGGGGAACATGATGAGGAAGCATTAGTATATGAAGGAAGTTACAATCACTTAATGTTGCAAGAACTAGTGAGTGAAGAGGTAGAGCAAGTTAAGGTAAGTGAGTGTGAAACCATTTTGGTAGATGAATGAGCTATTTCATGAGAGAAATGATGTGGTGAAGAAGCATAGGGAATAGTGGAGACTAGATCATTGAGTTCGCAAACACACTTAATTGGTAATAACTCATTTTTAACAAGTTTTAGCCATTATAGGCTTATATTGGATCCTCTTATGTAGAGACTGTGAGAAGTTATTCTTTGAAATATATTTAAAGTATGATATATGCTTATATTTTATTTTTCTCTGCATCACTTTCACTGCAAAAAATTAAGAATATCAGCTTGTACCATGTCCTTGAAGGCCTAAAGGATAATGAATGTGATTTGTATGTTGTGGAATATCTCAGAACCATTTGACATATTCTCTATCCCAACCATTGATTGGTCACAAAAAATAGAGATATAATCCTTCTAAATTAGATAACCATGTTATAGTAGGACAAGACAATGGTTCAATAGGAGAATGAAAATAATATAGAGAGACAATGAAATGATCTTCTTCTCAAGAAGCCTCCACTACTCTTCAAGAAGTCCCAACACAATTGAATCCCTCTTCTTCACCTCCTTGGATTTAGAAACCAAGGTGTATAGAAAGAAATCTAAGGAAGAAGAGTTAGAAAAGATTGATGAAATACCTAAAAAAGAGGTGGAGCAAGAGAAAACTCAAGAGTCAATTTGAAGAAGTTGCTCCTGTGCCTAAACCAAGTATCACAACATTCAGAAGAAGTGAAAGAAACTGAGGAAAAAAAGGATGAATCAGAACAAGGAGGTGAAGAACAAGAAAATAATGATGAATAGGAAGAAAGTGGTGAAGAAAGTGTAAGATGAGGAAGATGAAGTAAAAATAATAGAGCAAGACACATGGAAAACAAGTTTCTCAATCCCTAAACTTGAATTAAAAATACCATCTTCCTCTTTTATTGAGGTACCTACTCTTGAGCTTCCCACTACTCAACCTCTTGGTGCTCCCAATTTTCTTGTATTGGCACCTCCTCTAGCTCCACCTTCTAGTGATTCATTCACATCGGTACAACCCATGATTGACAGCACAAAGAAGAAGGCTCATTCACAAATATTTTCTCCTAGTTTTGATGCAGTGGTTGCTTTACTTAGTAGAACTCCTCCTCCTCCACCAAAGAAAGATAAGACAACATTTCATTTGGTATCAGATTATAAGGGAAAATAATTTCTATAAATTTCTAAGTTGAAGGGAGATAAGGATGAAAAGGAAATAATTGTTGTAGACTTGGAGCAAACAAGGATTTCACTTGGAGAATCCACTCCTAAAGGAGAAGTGAAAAATCTCAAGGAGACTGTCTCAAAATTAATTGATAGGGTAGAGAAAGGGAAAAAAATACAAGAACAACTTGAGGAACAAGTATGTTCTTTCTCTCAACTAATAAAACCCCTATAGATCCCACTCCTCTCTCCTCACTACCTCTTGCAACTATTATTTCTGAATCATATATCAAAGTTATAACATAAATTCATAAACATGAAGAATTTGGTAAATTTTTTGTAGCTTGGGTGTAAGGAATGTTGATCTTTGTATTGAGTTTCATTGATGAGGCATGCAAGATGTATGATAATATTTCTTCAGCATAAGATCAATTCAGTGCCCAAATTGGTGATATTAACAAATAACTCAAGATTTGGAAGGATGGTATTCAAGATCTCAGAATCATGAGTACCACTGATGAAAAAAATTTGTTGTCTCATAAGATTTTTGATGATTCTAAAAACAATCTATCCAAGAAATGGGTCTATAGTGTTGAATGGAGAATAAAAGTTCTTGAGGAAGCTGTAAGTGAATTGAAGAATTCAGTTCAAAAGGGTGAATCTCTGAAATCATAAATCTTTGCTAATTTGTAGGCTCTTTGTTTCAAATTTTATAAATATAATTTTGCAGAGAGAAACTAATTTGATGAAATAAAAGCAAAATTCAATTCATTGATAAAAGAAGACTTGTTCAAGGAAGATTCAATCAATAAGGATAAAATGGAAGAACTTTCTGAATTATGTAATATAGTTGTGGAAGCCACCAAAGGTATGTTACAGAATGGTAGAATAGTGAAGGAAATGGATTTCTCACTTGGGATTTGGTTGGCTTCCATGTCTAATACAATTATCCCCAAAGTTATGGAGATCTCTGATACTGTAGCTAAATTCATAGTTTGTGTTCTCAAGATGAAGGTTTTGGTTCTACCACTTTCTAATGTTCCTTCTTCTAGTTCATAATATTTTTCTATCTAATTGTTATATTTTGAAGTTGTATTTATTATTTTGATGATGGAATTGTAAAATAAATCTAACTTATGTAATGAACTAATTAAGTGTTTGACACTTAATTAAAAGATAATTAGTTAGAAAGTTGGTTACATCCTCCCCTCAGTCTATATAAGAATTTATTCTCATTTTTTAAGGGGTTTGATATTGGTGCTCTGGAATGTAAATACAAAATTTTTATCAATACAGAAGAATTTTTTTCCCTCTCATCTGTTTTCTTTCTATTTTCTATTCCTGCAATTTGTGAATGTGAAGATTAATATACGTGAATCGTGAAACTTTGTGTTCAATTCACATAATGTGATGTGAATAACTCTGTGTCTATCCACATATATATTTTATGTGTTTTCATGTGTATTGGCTTACATGTCATTAATACCTTTTGCATGCATTAGTAAGATATAACTATACAGTCTTTGTATTTGAATGTGATACCTTCTTCACTTATTTCTTTGCAATAGTGAGTAATCTTGTACAACCAAGGAGGGTACTTGTATCCTTGATAAATGAGTTAGCCTAAAATTTGTTTCCCTAATTCATACTTATTACCTATATAAGCTATGGTTTCTTCCTCAAAACCATATTCCTTGTTTGTCTTCTATATTGAGAATATGGAACCATTCACTGCACCTATATCCTCATTCAGATTTGATTAGATTATATATTTGTAAATATTTATATTCTCAAGTTTTGGTGAAATAAGGGAACCTCCCCATAAAGAGGAGGGATTGATGTCCCCTAAACTATTGATTGCATCCAATGACCAAATTTCCAACCAACATTATGGATGTGCATATCAAAGCTATATTATCTAAATACCGACAACTCCCTCAAAGGAAAATTGTCCAAAATGAAGAAAAATTTACCAAAATTATAAAGTAATATCTTGAAGGATAGCTATCATGTATCTTATCCTTCCATCTAAATTCAAAAGCCAAAAATCCAAAATCCATAATTGTAGACCACTCCCTCGAAGGATGGATACAATTTTATAACATAGTAGTAAAGGCTTCCCGCATTGATCATCCTTCAAAATATCAAAAGAAAAATACATCAATCCAAAAGCAATAATTCCTAAGAAATCTTCCCGTATCGACCATTTTTTCCATTAAAAGAAAACTTCCCACACTAATTAGTTTACACAATATTGTTCAAAGACGGGGCATACACTTAGGACAACGACTTAAGGAGAACATGTTTCGCCATACAAGTTGCATTTCAAAACCCTTGGCGTGTTTACAATGGGTATATAAGTACACCTTCCATTTTCCCCTCACAATCTTACACATGACTAACTATCATTAGTTATGTGTTAAAACCTATCATATGGCTGCAAGTGCATTTCTATGTTCATTTTCCCTCTTACGTTTTACCTCCAATCTTCTCTCATAGTGTCTATCCTACATGTACTCCTTACTATGATGTAAGTGTACTTCCTACATTTAGCGTCATCCTAAAAATTTCACATTCCATTTCTACCTTTATATCTAATCATTTTCATTATCCAATCGTATCGCACTCATTCACATTGAGCATGATTTTCCATTTTAATATATGTTCTAATCTATCACATTCAATCCAGTCCAATCCCATCATCTTATCTTATGCATCTGCATTTACACTAAATCCATCACATCTCTTCTAAATCCATCACATCACCTTCATATTCAACCTAGATCCATCACATCATTTTTATATTCAATCTACACTAAATCCAACACATCTAATCTAAAATCCATCATATCTAATCTAAATCCATAACATCCTTTTTATATCTAGTCTAAATATCTAAAACCATCACATCAATTTCACATCTAATCTAATTAACACATCATCTCTTCACCCTTCATCTCATCTCATCTAATCTACTTATCCAAATTATCTTTTCTTCTACTTTCTACTTGCATGTCACCCATAACATGTCATTCCTTTCTTTACATGACTTATCTTGTTATTTTTTCCTATCTACTTATCTTGTCACACATCATTAATCCTATCTAGAAGCCCCACTCTGTGGCCATCTCTGTGTCCCCTCTTGGGGCACCATATCTCATTGTAAGTCCACCTTTGTGGCCATTTTCCCCTTTCCTATCCCACCGGGACGCATAATTTATTGATTACTCATATCTGAAGGACATCACATACTCATTTGCTCTACTTTGTTGCCCGATATTATGTTAGACCATTGTCTCGACCATCCTTGCATTTTTCCACATACGTTTGATGTCTTCCTTTGACCTATTTTTCCCATGGATTACACATCCATCCAAGTGGATTCCCATTGGACTCCCTCCATACTGAAGTAACATTTTCTGACTCATGTGTCTGTAGGAAATTAACGTTGCCTCTGTTGATGTTGTGTTATGTTCCCTACCGATGTGTTTCTAGGATTACCACTATATTTATTTTTTGTTTATCCCATCCTCCTTGCAATGGTCATATCACTCTCCACTAGGGACAACCTTTTCTCCTCTTTTATCCTTTCCTCCATCTATCTTTGTCAACCTAGTAATTGATTATTCTTCATATCATCGATCCCTAGTTTGAGGGGGAGTACCTCAATCATCATCTTCTATCACTTATAGTTTTTGTCTCGTGGCTTGCATAACACCAAACCACTTGACAAAAAGGGAAAAATTCACTTGTCCCTTATTTTTTGTTCGCTCTCCCCTTCATCTTCATCATGCATGCTCACAACCCATTTTGTATTCAAAATCCCATTCCCCTCCTAAATTGTATGTATTTCCCCTAGTTTCCTATTTTCCTGTCCTAACACATCATCATTTCATCTCTTATTATTCATCCCTAATCACATTTAATCATGCCTAAACATGTCTATTATCTTAATCACATCCATAAACCTCTAATTTATATTCCCTAGACTTATCACATATCTACATTTAATGTTTTCAACCATCTAACCACTCCTTATCCCTATACAATCCTAACCCGCTAAATCAACTCAAAACCATAAATTTAACCCTAAAAGGGTCTTATGTCTTGAGTTGTACATCATCCCCATCAACTAAATCAACAGTCCTCTACAATTGACGATGACCCTATCTAAGCATTGGTGACCCTATAAATACATCACTACCCCCTCCTCAAAGAGGATGAAACTTTGGAGATTCGACTTCTATCAAGATTTTGCATGTTTATTTTTTTCTTATGATCTTCGATCAACATCTTGGAGTCATCTTAGAGCCCTTGCTTATCATTTTTAGAGATCTGAAGCTTGGATTTTGTTTGGAGGCCTAGCTTGTTTCATCATCTTAACAAGCCCGTTCATCATCTTGGATATATTTCATCACCGCAACCACTCTTTTTTCTTTCTTATAGTCTGAAGCCATCTATCAACCATCACCAAACCCTAATTCAGCTTGATTCACTGTCGATTATACCCTGGTCGTTATCGACCCAATCTGCATCAGTCCTTTTTCTTGAGTTTTTTCCCCTCTTCTAACTACAACACCTAGATCCTGTAACTTTTTTGTTTTCCATGTATGACATCCTAAGATCTTACTTTCTTGTCCTAATCACCATCGATTATCCTCTGGTCTTCATCAATCTGATCTGCATCAATTACTTTTTCACCCATCGGCATGTTTCCTGGGTTCTTTCTGCTTCCTATGTTTTTGTACTAGATCCAGGACATCTTCAACACCCAAGAATCAGTTCCAAGTCAGTTATATTCACATATTTTGATCCTCTTTATTACAGTCGATTTTGACTATCTTGGGTCATCGTCGACCCTATCTAGTTTACTTCCTTTTATCTCAATTTATCAGTATCGGATCTCTTTTTCTCAGTACATCTCTGCATTTCTACTATGCTTATTTCTAGCATGTTATCTATCTTTCATTTTTATCAATATTTCTAAGCAAAGTGGGTTGACATCCTCCCTAGGAAGTTCATATTGAAAATGATTGTAACAATTTGAGAGTTTTTTGGCTATGCTTATATGGAAAAGTATAAAGTATGTATCATGGGAAAATTCTCATTGTTGAGAATATTGTTGAAGATATTGTTACATAGTCAAGTGCATAAACAATATTGCTTATATTGTATTGCAATTGTACTATGTAGTGCATGGACTATTGTATGATTTTTATAGTGCCTTGAAGGTTATTTATTTTATTTGTAAGTTTATTTAAGTTAAGTGATAAAATAAGGTTATTATGTTGCCTTTTTACTATGTGGAATCATGAGTCTATATCTTGTGTGTCATTTATATATCAATTTAGATTGTAGTTCAATAAAAAACTTCTCTATGTTTACTTATTATGGAAAGACTCTTCAAATCCCAATAGTACATGACACTTTTTCTAACTGTGGGATATATCCAGGACATTTCCAAACCCTACGTTTTGTTTACATTACATCAAATTTATTTATCCTTGATTTTTGTGGCTAAAAATTGTACCCAAAAATGCATGCAAGATCTAGCTTTAGTTTTGAGAGTTGATCTTCTACATGGATAATCTCATTTAACACATATTTGGAGATGCCTAAAACACATATAGGGCTTTCCTCACATTTTTTGAAAAAACCAAGTGCATTATTTCTAATTTAATTTTCCTATAATTAAACAAATTAAGGATGCGAGCATTTATCCATGTAGATTTATTCTTATATGTTTCACAAATACATTAAATGTAGAGATGTTGGGGACTTCTAAAGGGGGTCAATTTCAAACCACTATATAAAACAAGGTGTATTAGGTTTAGTTTTCATTTCTATATTTCAAAAGATCACTATTAATTGGTCACTTATTCCACATGCACATTTTCTAGATTTCAACATATTGCTAATTGATTTGTCACTTATTCTACACGCACATGTTGTATGTAGGTTTTGTATATACATTATAGTTTCTTTAGGATAACAAAATTTTGTATCCACTTATCTACTCTACTTTGATATGTATGTTCAAACACACACATACATGTGTGTCAAAGTGAGGCATTATGTAAACACCTAATCTTGTCACAGGAGCATTTATCAATCGTTGAATTAAATAATTATAGGATACTTGTGAATTTTTTATTATTCTTCTGATTGCATTTTTTTGTATTATGATTGTTCCACATAGTGGTCTTCCTTTTTCTCTCCCCCTTTATTTCTCTCTCTTCCCCCTTTCTCATTGTGTGGTCCAAAGGTCTCCCCAGAACCATACATTAAGGGTTTTGAGTCCCACATTAAACAGGCACGTATCATGTTGGCCCCTAGAAACATGAGTGTATAGTTCTATGGGTGTGCATGTCATGTAGACCCCTTTAAACCCTCATTTGGGTCCCTAAGGATTATGGGTCCTTCTTTGTTAGTTTTCACACTTATTTGTGTGTTTGTTTGCTCGTCATTAGGGCCTATTTTTCAATAAATACACATGTATTAGTGCATTTAGGACAATGAATGAAGTATGGAAGAGCTTTATCATGAATGTGCCAAAGAAATTACAAAAGAGATTCAAGAATTTAAGTAGCTCTCAAGCATTTATTTTTATCTCAAGCATGCATCTTAGCAGGAAAATTCATATATAGTAGATACTTGCATTAGGCCAGATTACATGGTGAAACATAATATTATACTTGGTGTGTAGTTTTCAATATTGTACATCATCGAGGGACCTAAAAAATATCAAGGAAACTAATATTTTATTTGGCTTACCATAGGCCCCCGAAATAAATCATTTTCATTATCATGTTTTTAGACCTAGTTTCCATATTAGGGTTTGAGAAATGAGACCAATTTTGTAGACATCTATGTCAAATTTCAAAAATACAATCATTCTCAAAACTTATTTGAATGGATGTTTTTTGGGGTGCTCTGTTAGGGTTTGAGTGTAATGTTTGAGTCTGTGACACCATACTGCTTGTCACACCACCTTTTTTTTACCAAGGCAAGACATTTAATTAGCAGTTTATTGTTCTTAATTATTTTTTTCACCCTTTGGGTGGTGGCACTTTCCTATTTTAATGATGGGAAACCATTATTCCTGCATCTATTGATGTAGGTTTAGGTGGTGGGAGATTGAATGATCATGCTTGCAGTAAAGAAACAAGCTTGCAAGTTTATCCTGAAGGTTTACGATGAGGTAATGACCCTCCTCTTCTTGAGCCTGATGTTGTTTTAGATTTACCTCAATTTGAAAATACTTTCTCTTGGCTTGAATCTTTCACTCTGGTTGCGTATTTCATTGGCCATGTTCCCCCTAAGAATATCCTCAAATAGTGGGTTCACAACTACTGGCAAGGTCATGGTGTCAAACTTGAGGGTGTCAAGAATCTTACCAAGGGTTTTTTTTGTTCCTCTTTTCCAATCCTGAGCACCGCAAGGCCATTATGAATCATGACTGTTGGATTTATTAGGAACACACTCGTCATATTTTTCCCATGGAAGCATGATTTCTAAGTTTCTAAGCATATTAAGCTTAAAGTTTCTATCTAGGTGGAATTTCTCAGTTTTCCACTGCCCCTATGGAGTTTTGTGGAAGACCTAGTCAAACCCATTGGTTGTTTCATTTTCCATGAAACAAATAAGTTTTATGCAACCTACCTGTAGCGTTGGGTCTATGTGGAAGTTGATTTAGCCAAAGACCTTACAAGGAATCCATTAATATCTAAGTGGGTCATACCCAGTTCTCTCAATGCAAGTCCTTTATATTAATCTGCCTAATATTTTCTTTTAATGTCAGTCCGCCAACCATATGATTCGGGAATGTCTGTTAATGGCTTCCTCTATCCCACCTGCCACTGAAAAGAAAAGTGTCAGTCCTAAAATGTCCTCCTCCTCTGGTGATGGTTGGACAGTGGTCACCAACAAGAAAAACCCTAAACCCTATCAGTTTGTTTATAGACCCGTTAGAGGGTCTTCTTTGGCTCCAGATCCCTTGGCTAATAAGCAACCAGTGGCTCCTCCTCCAATTCCATCATTCCCCACTTGCGGTGTCCTCAATTGTGCCAATGCCTGTGATTTCACAACCTCGTTCTAAGAAGAATTTTGACACTTCCGGTAACAAGTCTAGTGCGCACGCATTCTTGTAGCCTTCTCTATTAGAGGATGGTGAATATGTCCCGTTGCAAAGACGTCCTTTCCAAATAGGTGATTATTTTCCTTTTTTGAAAATCATTGGCTCTTCCATTTTTGCGAACCGGTATGTCATCTTGGGGGGGGCCTCGAGGAGGAATTTGGCATGAACCTTGATAGTTCTCAATGATAGTTTTCTCTTGGAATGTTCGTGGACTCACTGAATCGATCTGTCGTTACACGGTTAGGGAAAGTTGTCAAAATTTTGGTCACATGCATGCACTCTATCTACAGAAGGTTAATCTTGTTGGATTTCTTCTCCAGTCTTCAACCCGTACTATTTTGATGGGTGTCCGTCTGTCATCATTCCAATCATGAGCCTAGGAAAGGGGGCATTCTTACTTTTCTCTCTCCTTCTCTGCAACAATATATTATTTCTTGGGGCTCTAACCCCTCGCATCGGGTTGTGTGGTCCCTTTTTTATTTACATAATCATATTTTTGGTATTGTTAATATTTATGCTTCCAATGATGTTATTGAGATGGTCTTTACTTTGGCAATGGATTTTTGATGAGCTACCTGAGGTGCATGGGATTTTGTGTAGATATTTTAACATGGTGGAGTCTGTTGAAGGTAAAGTGGGCCAACTTCCTATGCGATGGTGTGTTGGTGAGCGAGAAGCATGGTTTCACATGTGCAACAAAGTTTGGAATTTATGATCCTAACCACTATTTTGTAGGCATGCCTCTGATGCACCATGGCTCACTTGGTCTAATATCATATAGGGTCATGAGATAGAATTGTCCAAACGACTTGATCAAAAATTCCTCTTGGATCAATGGATATTGTCATTTCTCCACTAACTTCTGATAGACCAATTTCTATTTGGGAAGGAGATGTACTTTGCTGACCATATCATTTGCCTATTCTTTTCAAAATTAAATGACATCTGAGCTCCTGTTAAACCTCGGATATCCCAATTTTACCCTATAACACTGCTCACTTGCAGCATAAGAGAACTCATGGAGCACATTTTGTGTATTTTGAACTTGGTTGAGCGCCCAATTAGGTCCAATTGGGTGGATTATCCTAGTGGCATAGGATAAAATTATTCGAAGTTACTTCTTTTCTTTATATGTTTGGGAGACAGACTGTGATATTCAGAAGAAGGGTGCATAAGGCATCTTCCCAGGAGTATGTCAGAAGTTCCAGAGCTCTTGACAACTCACCCTTCAACACTCACCTGTAAACCGGGGGTGGCATAATGGTGTCACAAACTTGGGATGGAAGAATTTTATCAAGAATGTGGGGCTCAAATTAGAGCTCGGCTACATTGGCTCAAGATCGGTGACAGAGTAACCAAAGAATTTTTTACTTTCCTTAGACCTCGTCACGCCTCTAGTTCAATCTGGGTGATCAAGGGTGTTTCTGGTTGAATCATTGACCTTTTGGATGTGTTGTAGTGCCTTTGTTCACCACTACTATGGTGTCTTTGTTGCACAACCATACACTCCAGAGAGGGATGCTGCTTTGTTGCAGTGTCTCCAGGTGATTCCATGTAAGCTTTATGAGTCCTAGAGATTTTCCTGTGATAGTCCCCCCCTTTTTTTCGATGATCTTAAGGAAGTTTTTATGTAAATGAAGATAAACAAAACTCCTGGCATTGATGGATTTCCGTGTGAGTTTTATCAGGTGTTATGGGACACAGTTGGTTTTGATCTTCATCATGTTTATTGTGAAGCTATGGAGACCAATTCTCTTCGAGCTTTGATCAATCAAGGTAATATTAATTTTATCCCCAAAGATGGAGATCCAAAACTCATCATTAGTTGGAGACCGATTACTCTATTGAATGTGTCTGTACAAGATCATATCCAAAGCCTTGGCCCTCAGGATCCATAATCTCTTTCCTCTTATTGTGCATAGCAAACAAACTGGGTTCATTAAGAGAACATTCATTCTGGATAACATTATTTTTGTCTGGGAAGGTATTGAGTGGGCCAGATTATCTAATAAAAAGGATCTCTTTATCAAAATTGATTTTGAAAAATCATAGGATAGGATTGAATGGCCTTTCATTATTTCCATGTTACAAGCTCTTAGGTTTGGCCCTAGATTCATCTGATCTGGTAATATGTTATTCCAAGATGTTAATGTCAGGGTCACCATTAATGGAGTCCAATCTGACATGTTTGAGCTTCATAGGTCCATCCGATAAGGATACCCCTTAGCTCCAGCTCTCTATGTGCTTGTTGCTGAGGGTTTCAGTTACCTTCTTGCCAAGTTTTCTTCTCAAGGGTTAGTTAAGGGCATATCTCTTCCTAATTTTGATCAACAACTTATTAATGGCCACTTTATTAATGACTCTTTTTAAACCTTAACTAAAAATGAAGAGACTGTGACCAACACTTTGCATTTCCTAGATATCTCTTGCTTGGCCTTAGGTTTTTCCATTTATTGGAAAAAATTTAATGCTATAAATAGTCTATGGATCTCATACCTCCATTGTTGGAAGGATTTACTTGGCAGTGGATTCAACCCAGGGTTCAATTTAAGTTTCTTGGCATCCCATTTGCTTTCCAAGTTACTCATGCTACTCGTTGGCCTTATGTTGTCCAACAATTTGATCAAAAGATTGCTTATTGGATTACTAAAACCTCTCTCTCTTGCTGGTAAAGTTTCATATTTTCTCTAAGGTGTTAGCTGCTACTCATGTCTATTACTCTTCCTATTAGGTGCCCTCTAAGGCTTCACATGCTAAGTTGGAGAAGTTACTTAGAGATTTTTTATGGGTCAACACAAATGGACACAAAGGCTTCCACATAGTGGCTTAACACAATTGTTGTTCTCCTAAAGAGGCTGGTGGCTTAAGGCTTATTGGCATTCTACTGTAAGGCATTTCTCTAAGTGTTAAGTGGATTATTATGGGTTTAGAAGGCTCCAAGGCTTGGAAAATATTGCTTTGTCATTGTATCTGTCAATGATCCCCTTTTGGGCAAACAAGCTTGGAAAAACTTTGGGTCTGCAAAGCATGTTGCTCTCCCTTGTGCCAGTTAAAATTGGAGTAACATTTGTTATGAACAGTATCTAGAAGGCATGGGATCTGGTCAAAACCTCACCTTATTTGGGTGGGGGATGGTTTCAAAACCAGGCTTTCCATCAATTCTCACTCTTTATGGTGGTATCTTGTTATTAATTTTCTCAGTGTTCCCTTTGTTATGGTTTTATGGATTTAAAATTCTTCGGCTTTTTAAGCACAAAATCAAACTACTTGGGGATCTATTTTGCAAGGCTACCTTTTCCTGGAAACCATGGGTAAGGGAAATTTAACCTTAACAATGGAGATAAAGAATCTATACAGGAAATTTAGAATGCCATACCTGAGGATATACTTCACAAGTTTGGGGTTTCTCCTCACGTCCATTGGGTTGTGTGATTGGCACTGGCCTATGGGTGACTCCCTTCAATTGGTACAAACCCCGACTTGGTTATCAACTTTTAGCTCCTGTGCACATTCTTTATGAAAAATTGAACAAGTACTGGAAGCTTAATTCCCCACATAGGGTCTGGAAACACATATTTAATACCATTTGGAAAGCTCACATTGAACCTAAAAAGGTTCATTTTCTTTGGTGCATTCTTTATTAGGGTTTTCCAGTTGGTAAATGTCTTCAATAACTTGGGGTTTCTAATGCCTTGTGTAGTGTCCACTTCCCTTCAACAGTTATTACTATTGATTTCGATATTGTTGACTATACTTATGGATATTTTGTATCATTTTGACTTAGCATGATGTTAGATGATAGAGATAATGAGACTATTGTTGGATTTCGATTCATAGTATGATGTGTGTGGATTACTAGAGACATTTTATATTGATGATGATATGTTATTGACATAGTTATATATTTCTGACATGCGATATTTTCGTCATATTGAGTAGACCTTAACAATTGAACTAATCTTGTGATCCTATTGATATTGATGAAATGTAGAATTCAGATGATGTTAGAAATTGTAAATGATAACATTACTTGCCTAGACGGATGATTTAATTCATATTTAGATGATTGTGGATTTATATTGTATATTTTATCTTGGATGTTTTGATGTGGCCACGAGGCCGAAGGAGGTATTATGTGTTTTGCAGGTAAACATAATCACAACAAACAACGGGGGGATTGGAGACCAACCACATTGGAATGCTAGATGAATTCAACAATGGTCACCATGACAACATGTATTTTTGTTTGTGTGTGTGTTTGAATTATTGTTAGGGGGTCCCCATGGGGGGGGATTACCTTCCAATTGTGACCAAGGGGTTTGTGTGTTGTTCTTTTATTTAGTTTCCTTTATTTAATTTTAGTATGTGATTTTATAGTGATGTATTTTCCTTGTATTAATTATTTAAATTGTGTCTAAATTAGTAAATTAATCATGTTACTAAACTAATTATGATGGACAAAAGAATTCATTTATTAGATTAGATGGCTCTTTGGGTTATGTGTTGTAAGTTGAGTGCTTGTGATCTTGAGTGTTGTACACTCTACCTCATCTTGGAAATTCGGATTTGGCCTTAAGGGCCAATTTTGGAGGCTTGTGGGACAAGTTAAACTTGTCCCACACCTCTTAAATTACTATACCAACCCTACCTATGGATTGGGGGGTCAAAAATAGACCCCATTATGTGTTTTGTAAGACAAAAAGTGATATTTATTGCACTTTTCTTACATGGGTTTTAAAGTTTGTCCTTAGGGGGTGTGGGCTTGGATTGTGTGTGTAAGAGGTTTTGTCATTCCTCTCACCCACCAATTTATTATGCATTGGGGTTGAGGTTTGCCTTGTGAGGTGGAGTTGAGGATGAGTGATGTGGCATCCTACATGGAGCCACCTCACCCTCCTCTCTCCCTTTTCTATTTATTCAAGTTCTTTTGCTTGTTTGGGGGTTACTTCATTTCTTTTTGTGCTCTTGCATTTTTGGAGTTGGAGGATTTTGGAGTGCTTGTGGATTTTTTTGGAGCTTGTTGGTGATAGTTTGGGCTTGAAGGAGCTTGGTGTGTGACTCTTGGATCAAGCTCTACCATGGAAAGGTAGGAGCTACACTCTTGTTAAATGTTTTCTTTTATATTGTGTATATGTGTATGTTTTTGAGTGTTTTGGTATGCTTGTTGGGTGCTTGGGTAGATTGCCTAAGTGTGGTGTAGGAGGGGACTATGGGGATCTTACATGTAGGGAGGCATAAGAGTTTATTTCATGTTTTGGAGGGATTTGGGTTGGGTGCCCCACCTTGGACAAGAAATGCTTGCATTTCTTACTTGGTTTTTATGAGGGAGACATAAGAGATAGTAGGGAGGCATAAGAGGATCTTGAGGGAGGCATAAGAGTTGTGTAGGGGTTTTGAGATGTTTATTGGAGGGATTTAAGGTGGGCACCTAATTCCCATTGGGAGGCATAAGTGATCTCCCCATAGATCCTTGCTCCTTTGGCTTTACATTTTGAAGCCTTGTATATTTTGTTAGTTTCCTTCTTGTGATTGTAGTTGTGTTGATTGTGTTTTGGTATGATTGTGGAATCCTTGTATTGTGATGTGGAAGCTTGTATTTGTTGCCATGAGTTGGATCCATCTTTCATTGCATTGTGGTTGGGCTCGGGGACCAATGAGGAGGATAGCTTCTTCTCCTCATTGGATTATTGGTTGGGTGGAGAGTGTTGCCTCCCCCCTCCACTTTTTGTTTGATCAAGTGAAGCATGGTGGAGCTCTTGTTGGTGATGTGAAACTTGGAGCATTTGTTGGTGTCCAAAATAAATCTTTCCTTGTGAGAAAACCTTCTTGTTATTCCCACTTAAGGTGGAAGACTTGTAATATTGTATTTTTATAAAAGAAATGTTGCATTGTAAGTTGTATTATTATTTGAAGGAAGCTCATTGAGGAATTGTATAATTTCCTTTCTCCTCAAATTGTAGTATGTAAATAAATGAACCAAAATGGAAATCATGTTTAAAAGTTTAGTTATAATTTGTATTGTGAGAAAGTAAGTTCTTTGCATTAAAAGAAATGAGCTATGCTCAAGGAAAAGAAAGTTCATTATCATTGTTGAAGTTATAGTATTGTGAAAAGAAAAGAAAGAATATAGAAATTGTAAATACTAATAGTGTATCCTTGGAAACCTTGAATGTGGAACAAAGTTGTTAGTAGTTATTTGAACAAATGGTTGTAGTGGAAATGGAAAGATGCAATAAATGTTAAGTAAATTGTTTTGTTGAAATAATGCATTTTGTAGTAAGGAAAAACAACAACATTAGAAGTAGATTTAGTTTCTTTTCTACTTTTGGATTTGAAAGAAATTTTGTTGAAAGAAATGAAAATGATCTTGTAGTTATTGTTGTTACTATTGAAATAGGAAATGCTTAAAATGAGTAATTTTACTATGGAATGAATAGATGAATTAAATCTTTCAACTGGAAACTTTAGGCACATAAATTTAAGTTTAGAGATGAATTTTAAATCACTCTAGTGAATTTTGTTTTTTGAAAAATCTCGGAAATGAAGGTTCTGTTTCTAAGGAACAGGACTGTCACCCAATGCAGAGCCGGTCTGTAACCGCCGCTCAAGAAAGGTGGCGGTCTCGTAACCACTACTCAGGCAAGGTGGCAGTTCGTGAATCATCAGTCAGGTAGGGAGGTGGTCCCAGGACCGCCGGCCTGCTTTCGGCAGTAGTTCTGTCACTAATGGTGGAAAAACACAGATCTGCACCTGTGCAAATTTTAACCTTGGTCTAACTAAATTTTAAGCTTGTAAAAATTACATAGGAAACCTCCCGCAAGCAAATGATGGTTAAATTTCATTGTTCAAAGAAAATAAATCTTCAAATGGTTAATTAAAAGTACCCAATCTCATACATATTAATGGAGGTAGGGTTTGCCCTAAATAGAGAACTCAAAATACAAATAATTTTGTAATAACTCAAGATTTGGAGTGGAAACCCCTTCAATCTTTGAATGAAAGAAATTACAATGATAAATCTACAACCTAGACTAAACTAAGCTTGATTTTGTAAATTCCTCCATAGTTCTTCCTTCCTTGCTCCCATGGCTTCCTTTTCTCCAACCTGCAAATTAAACAAAAACAAAGTGACCAAATGAGGAGACTAGGGTAAAGAAAAGGATTTAATAAGAATTCATAAGGATTTTAGGGTTAGTTTGGAACCCTAGGATCTAGTGGCCACAATTGAATTGATCCAAGGGTTGAGGATCAACCCTACAATTGTTTGGTAGGAATGAATTTTATGGATGTTTTAAATAATTTTAAAGGTATGTGTAGATGGGTGAATGGGGCCATTTAAATACCTTGGGGTGCAAAGTCATTATTTAGTTTCTAGTATGTTTTAGGAAATTAATGAAATGGACATTAAAGCTATTAGGATAATGAAACTAAAATAACTAAGTATAAGGTTAATTATTTTGGGTTTGAATATTAAGTAAGAAGGAGAAGACATCTAACCAAGTAGATTAATTATGGCACCTTCCTAGTTGATTTTTAATTAATTTACCTTAGAGATAAATTAAGAATATCTAATCATTTAACTTAAACCTGGTCCATACTTTGTAAAGTAGATTTATTGGTGAAAATTTAATTTAACGTATCCTAGGGGTTAACACCCTTGTAACTTTTTAACTTAAAACAAAAAAAAAATGCCGCAACTTTCGGGATAAGTGTTTAAGATTTTAAATGTATTCGTAGAACATGTCATATTTTGTGGGCATTACACCTTGTGTCATGCTTGTCAATAACTTGGGTCTCTTATGTACTTATTCTGGTATTGCCCGCATTGCGCAATCTTCTTGGAAGTGGATTCACTCCCTCTTCAAGCCTTTCTGCCATGAACCCTTCACTTGGAAAATTGTTTTGCTAGGGGACTCAGCCTTGCTTCTGACAAAATTCAACAAATTTTGGCAAATGTTTCATGCATAAATTCTTTTTGAAATATGGAAGATTAGAAATGATTTTATTTTTAATCAAACTTCTCTTAGCCTGGAGGTTTCTATGTATGCTAAAATTGGAATTAATGCTCATGTTTTGCTTTAGATCCAGGTCCAAGCAGAGAAAGTCTGCTTGGAGGTGGAACATCTGTAGGATCTTCTCGCCCATTGGGGTAGTGCCCCATGCTCGGTCAGTTGGGGTTCCGTCTCCGCCACGACGACGATCCTCGCCCCCTGGTCTCGATATCGTGGCCAAGGTGTTCGACATCGTCAGTGCGCCTGAGTTCGACACAATTACTCCCCCCTTGACGGCAAGCCAATGGTGTTTTCCAACAGCTTGAGGGTGGTAACGGCTGGAGGGACCCTCCTCACCCTCACGATGGCGATGGATCTGGCTGGGGGGGCTCCTCTCTTCGGTTGATGCAGTGGCAGTGGCTCTGGTTGGCCTTCTTCTTCTCTGGCTTCTGGTTCCATACGAGGTGTTCTCCCCAAATATATTTCCACATTCGGCTCTAGCTATTTCTCCCTACCAAACAGGATGCTTCGGCCCTCTAATAGAGCGATGGGTGGGATCTTGCTTTGATTTCTCCTGACCCCCCTGCAACGGGTTGGGGTGATGCTTCGTGCAAGCCACATTCTCCTCCTCCTCTATCCACCATGTTTGTTGTTATTGCTTAGTTGTTGCTTTTGTGACTTGTATGTTCGCTTGGTTTTTTGTTTCCCGTGGCACGTGTGTGCCAAGTGTGATGCATTATGGGGTGTGACTTCTCCACCCATTTTTTTGATGTGAAACCCAATGTACTTTTCTTGACTATATCAATATAAAAGTGTGTTTCAATTAAAAAAAATTCAAAATTGCAAGAGAGGTTTTTGGAGCCCTAAACTTGAACGAAGTCGCGAAATCATTTTTTGCTTATGCGACAATTATTAAAAACGAGACTCGATGGTGTCACGATAGTGACTTAATGGTAGTGGGAGCATGACTCGATGGTTTTGATAAGGTGTTCAAATCATTACGAAGCTTCTAGGTTCTCATTATTTTACTATTTGTTCCTGAACGTTGCCCTCCAATTTTATGTAAAACCAAAAAACTTTGAAATCTTTGTCTTGCCAATTCTTATGCCAATTTTTTGTAATAATTAAATCCAAATTTACTCTTTTTTTCAATATATGTTCATGAATAAATGTATCTTAAAACCAATTTCCCATAGGGTCATCATCAAACTAAGCCACTTGTCACAAACAAAATATGTGAACTATTCCAACTTACTAGTAAAGACTAGGTGGGATTATCGCTATCTACCTACATGGACTTACTTTTTGCAATAACTCATCATAATTTATTAGGGTTGTTTTAAGAATTTAGTGTAACGCGACACTTTTTATTTTTATTTTTGGAGAATTTAGGGTAACATGACAAAGTTATTCTACCCATTATCAAATCCATCATAAAAGCGACACAAGTGTGAACGCTCTCATTTTCTACGTATTTCTTTATTATTATAATATTATATCGGGGTGATGGACGTTGCATCGCAGCTTCTTCCTTTCGCGTAATATGCGTTTAAACATTACAAAGAAAAAAGAAAGATTGGAGTGGGGCCCGCGTTGGTCTTCCCCTGAGTGCGTGCCGAAACCGAAGGGTATGAATATATCCTCAACAGATACTTCCAGCGTAGATAGGGTAATACACATTGTATATCCGCCTCTGAGTAGGTACAGGGAAATTGGAATTCTATCGGAAAAATATACACATTGTATCTGCCAATTTTATCGTACATGGTACAAAATTCTATAACTACCCTTGACTCTGACTCTGGGTATAACAAATTGTGTCGGAAATGTATATACACATTGTATATCCGCCCTTGCGCATAGCAACTTTCATCGGAACGTTTGATTCTTATTTCAACGCCCGCTTTTGTGTTTTTTGCTAACGGCTGCGCGAGTCTCCAACGCCAAACGACAAGAAATTATTAGAAAATTAGATTTTTAGACTGGATCATACCCTTGGGAGTTACGTCGTGCATAATACACATTGTATATCCACCCCGGTGCCTAGCATATTTTATCGCAACGTTGTATATCCATCCTGTATTTCAACGCCCGCCTTCGTGTTTTGGTAACGGCTCCGCTGTTATCTCCAACACCCAATGCCAAAAATATTATTTTTTTAACGAAAAAATACACAAAGATTTAGACGAGATTATCATAATTAATTATAATCAGTTATTGCCAGTCTTTCTTCCCCCACGCGTAAACTACGAGCATGAATTTTATCGAGATCGTACGTCGCGTCCTTATTCCGGAATTCCCGGAGGACGTCGTGGCCGTCCGATCTGGCCAAGTTGGGGCAGCAATAAGTATAGGCCTGTTTGGCTGCCTGCTTACCTGGCTGCACTCTTTCGCTGCAGCTGCAGCGCTTTTCTTTTTTTAAAACAAGATTTGTGGGTGTGAGTGTGTATATTGTTTGTGTATATGTTTGCTGTGTGTATATGTCTATCAGCATGTGAATCAAAGCAGGAGGAATCTTGTCATATGAGGATATAGATATAGATGCATGTAGATAGATATATATTCACTTGCAGTATTCAGTTTTGGTTGTTTGTTTGTTTGTTTGTTTCTGTGGTTGGCGGCGGCGCTGGGGGAATCGAACCTGTGACCAGCATGAAACCCAAGAACAGAAACAGGGTGGTAATTAAACTGAGTATTATATATTTGTAATTTTGATACAAACTGTATTGGGTGGAGTGGGGGAAGATTGTTTGAGAGGAATGGCCATGGCTCAGCAGCAGCAGCAACAGCAGCAACCGGCTCAGCCGGTTGCTTTGACCGTGAAAGGCGGCAGCAGCAATGGAGGTAGTAGTGCAAGCAGTAGTGCTAATAGTACGCCTGTAAATCATCAGGGAGGGGACACAACTTATACTAAGATCTTTGTTGGGGGGCTTGCATGGGAGACGAAGAGGGAGACAATGAAGAAGTATTTTGAGCAGTTTGGGGATTTACAGGAGGCTGTTGTCATCATGGACAAAAACACAGGGAGGTCCAAGGGATATGGTTTTGTAAGTATTTATCTTGTTTTGAGTTTTTTTAGTATACCCATTTGTGAGTAAAGGAACAAGGAGATTGTTTTGGATGATAGATGTATGCAATATGCATTTTTTTCAAAAACAATTCTCATGCCAAAGGAAAAACGAGACTGCTTTGGATGATCTTGTCTGTTGATGAATGGCTATATAATATTTGTGGGTGTGTGAAGTTTGAGATATTGCCATTCTGATTTGTTGCTTGTGGATGAAGTGGTGATCGGTGGATGAATTTCCTTCCTATATTTGAATAATGGAAAAAAGGAGACTATTCTGGATGATCTTGTGATTCTTGTTAATGAGTGAAGGGATGTATGCATTTTGTTATATCAATTTCTGAATAAAGAAAAATACGCCGATTTTGGAAGATCTTGTTTGTGACTGCATAAATTGGTATGTGCTTTTTTTGTTACCGATTTTTGAATAAAGGCCAACGGGGATTGTTCTGGATGATTTTGTCTGCAAATGAATGAATTTATATATGTATGATTCTTCTAATTATTTTTGCTTGCCCATTTTTTTATTAAGAAAACAAGAGTCTGTTTTGGATGATCTGTGAATCAATAGCTATATGTTGTTCTTTTTCCTTACCTATTTTGTAATAAAAGAAAAACGAGACTGTTTTGGATGATCCTGTCTGTAAATGAATGAATTGATAAATGCAAATTTTCCTAACCATTTTTGAATGAAAGAAAAAAGACTGCTTGGATCATCTGTTTGTGAGTGAATGAATGGATATATGCATTCTTTCAATAGTCAGTTTTCAATAAAGAAAAAAAATGACTGTTTTGAATTATCTTGTCCGGGAATCAATGAATAAATGTATGCATTCTTTTGTTCATTTTTTCTATCTGAAGGATAAAGAGACTGTATAAGATTATCTAATTTGTGAATGAATGGGTATCTACTCAATGATTGTTTTGGGTGTCTGGGTGGGGTCGTTACATTGCTGTTCTAATTTGTTTTTGGCTGTGGAGGGGGTGGTGAATGATAGAGGAACTAATACAGGATTTGAAATGGCCAAAATTAAGGGTTCGGATTCATTTCCACAAATGTGAAGTAAGCCTGCACTGTTGATGTGGGTTATCAAGTATTTTTGTTTTTAAATTTAGGTGTGGGGTTGTGGGTTTTAGCATGGTTATTCTGCTATGCTAGTGGCAAATGGTAGATAAATTTATCTGTGATTCAATATTGCAGCTTGCTAAATGAAGGGTGCTCACAAGTGCGGAGAAAACCTGCACTATTGATGTGGGTTATTTTTGGAGGCAAAGTGAAGTTCTATGCCAATATTTGGTGTTTTTGGAATTGGGGTATAATTTTTGATGGCATCTGTGCAGGTGACTTTCCGTGAGCCGGAGGGAGCGAGGAGAGCTTGTGCAGATCCAACACCTGTGATCGATGGAAAGACGAGCTAATTGCAATCTTGCTTCAATGGGTGCCACCCGGACTAGGCCTTCTCCTCCCCAGCATGGTAGGCTTTCGATTTTTCTTGCATTTCTTCACTTGCTGAGAAGTCTTGTACAAAGATTTGACTGAGAAGGATGATGATCACGATTGGTAAGCTGCACAAAACTGTTTGGGCATTACTCCAAATGAAGAAGCAAAGGCTATATACTAGACACTTGATATTGGCACAAACCTCATTACCATCTTCTTCCAGGCTGCAGTTACTTGACATGGCTTTTATCATATCCTAATTGGCTGTGATGTCTCTGTGTGTCTATTTTGATGGCCTTCATTTTTTAATCTATCCAGAGCTCTTTCTGCATCATTGCTCTACTTTCAACTTTTCATGTTTGAATATGATGTAGTTGCACTAAGCATATTTTCATTGATATCGGCACAAACAACATTATTAGCTTCTTCCGAGCCTTGGATGCCATCAACAGTATCAATTGGTTGAGATTGCTTTTAGCATAATCTCATAATTTGACTGTGATGTGTTGGGGTATCTTTATTGATGGTCTTTGTTTTCTTTTTCCAATCTAGGGTTTTCACCCCTTTTTTTGCTTTTCTCCAACTCTTGAATTTCCTATATTTTTTCTGTCCCATCTTATGTAGAAGCAATAGGTCAGTTCCATTGTATCCTTGATCATGTACTTTTTTGCAACCCCTTTGAACATTTCTAGCCCCTGCGGGCACAAATATTTAAATCATTGGAATGAATTCACATTTTTTGGTAGTTTCAATTTTCAGCCATCTTTCAACTGAGGGAACTGAAGCTATTTTTTGCACATAAATGCTGCAGAGCACACAAATGGATGTAAAAAGTAAAACATGGTAGGCAGATAGACGAGCAATATATGTCTTGGTTGATGGACAGATATGTCTTTCTTGTGGCAGAGGTCATTATGTCGGTTCTGTTCTAGTTCAAAAGTCAGTTAACAAATACTAAAATGATTGATATATGTGGCAAAAATGCCTTCTCCATGTTAGCAAGTCACTGATAACCTGAATTAAGTTACGACATCCATATCCTTGAGTTTGTGCACTTGAAACCCAATACGTAGGTCAGCTTGGGGATTCATAGGCGCCTACTTACCATAGTAAAGAATGCCACTTACTATCCAGGGGCCATGGAATACATCCATGAACAGCATCATGTTTGCTCTTGAAACTGCAATAAAGCATGGAATCCAGGCATACACAGCATCATATATGATCCTGGCATTAAAAAGAAAAGCATTAATTTAAAGAACAGCAATCATAATATTTTGTTTTTTGTTTTTTGTTTTTTTAATAGTATTATTCTAAAGAGCAGCATGCACAGCAATTTATGTTCTTTTGGCCTTTTCCATCCAAAGAATAGCACATATCCACATGTATAGGTTAACTATCGAGTCTCTAATTGTTGAAAATTTGCAATACTTCTAATGAAACATGCTTTAAATTGCATTGGATCAAATGAAAAGATGAATACCTTCAAAAAGGAAAAATAGATGTCCTTCCTCTGCATGTAGAAAAAGACAATTATCAAGTATACATAGGGACGGTTAGATGCTTTTGGGTTGATGTTAGGAGATCTTTGTAATTCAAAAGCAAGGCCATTGTATATCATTCTTTGTATTCTCAATTGGGAATTTCAAAGTTACATCAAGGGCACTATATTGGATTGTTGAAGGGTTGACTCCAAGGTGTTTATATAGGGCTTTATATTGGATTAGATTGAAGGATCATGGTTATGCAGACGCTTCTTATTCAGCCCGATTTTGCGTGCTAATTTGTGTTGGCTGAATCAGGTGGCAGTTGCCAGCTAGTCCTCAGCTTAAGAGACTGCCAATGCAGTGCTTATTTTCTACAGGTAAAGTGAAATGTCCCTTTCAGGGCTGAAAGCATAAGATTAGAACTCGACTAGTTCATGGTATTTTCTGTCATGGAAGATCATTAGCATTTGTTTTATCGCAGCCAAGTTTAGGATTTTAGACTCCAGATGCATATCCTGGGGTGTTGCACTTTACAGATGATAAGTATACGCGGAGCAGGGAATCATTCTTCAAAATTCATTGTTTCTGAACCAGTTTAGGTACTTAGAGGGGAATTATATATTGTTTGGAGTTTAAAAGTGTGTTCAGGTAGGGATTCTTGGGTTGTTTGATTCTTGATTTTTGTTGGCTGTGTGGCTAGGCCAATATTTGCTAAGTGGAAAGCACAATGTACCCATGTTGGATTGCTCTAGTAATATTTATTTTGGTGCTACTTGTCTTCTTATGTGTTTGATGTATTATGCAGGCAATCGATTCAGACCAGCTGGCCACTTTCCCATAGGTTCTCAAGGTGGAGTATCTGCTTATAATGGTGGTTTGGCATTTCCACAGCCTAGTCCCTATCCATATCAGCAAGGCTACCCCATTTCTCCATTCGGGTGCGTCATAAGGTCATTAAATTAAATGTTTATGCAATTCTAATTTTGTTCTTGGAGGTCTTTCATGGTCTTTGGAGCTTGTTGTGGTGCATTGTTTTTTGCTTATTTGAAAGTTTAGGTAGGAATATAAACTCCCACAGCAATTGCATTACAAGAACAGTTGTCTTGTGGAAATTTTCAAATCTTATGTGGAATGAGATCATTTATCATTTATGATGCATCCATGCTTGTTGGCAGGTATCCCGCATATCCACCAGACTACAATTTTGCCCAGGTATTATTGGTTATACAAGCCACATTCTTGTTTGTATCTTCAGATTGGGTCACAATGTTCCCTTTTTAGATGAGTATGAACACCAATTTTTTTGTCTTTATGTGAAAATCTTCATGTTTTAGCTAAGCTACGGTTGGCAAGAGTAAATGCTGTAGCCAAAGTGCCCTTGTTCCCATATTTTAATGCTTATCTATACAATAAATTTTTTTGCAGGGATTTTATAATCCATATGTAGCAACCCAGTTTCCCCCAAGTATATGCTGGACCCAGCCGCAGCAATGTATCCACATGCCCAAGTAACACAAGGTGCGGCTGGCTACCCTAGCTCACCAGGATATACTATGCAAGGCCCACACATTGTTCAGTATAGCAGCCCTGGACTGGTGGCAACAACAGCTGTATCACCACAATATGGGGGTGGGGCATCCGTTGCAAACCCTGTTCAAACTTCAGGTATATTCCACTTCCTCAGATATGTCACATGTCTATACTAATTGGATGAAGCATTATTTTGATTTTGTATAAGATTAAAGGGATTAACTTTCTACCTTCTTCAAATGTATGAGCAGCACTAACAGGTGCAAATTCTGTCTCTGCAAACCGAAGTCCCGGACAAACACCACAACAATATGCAGTAGCTGTTCCTCTTCAACCATATGCAGCTGTAGCAGCTTCTGAACAGGCTGCTACCTGAAATATTTTTGAATGGTTAGAATTGGAACAGGGTAAAGAGAGGAAGCATACTAGTGCAACATTGAGATAAAGTTGACATCAAACTTTAGTCAATTCTTTATGATCCATCATTAAAAATTAAAGGAGCATTATGCTGACTTGTATCCATGAATATTTGTTCGGTTAGTTTTAATTCATACTGCCGAAGTTCCCAATCTTTATTCTTTGATATTAGATATTTGCAGTGGAGAACTAACTTATCAAATGCTGATACGGGACTTGAAAGATTTGGAGTCAAAAGAGTTATTTACCAAGAGTATTTTTCAACAATGTAATTGGCTCATACAAGTCAACCATTGTAAGTTTGCCATGCTCTTATTCTAATTCACAATGAATTTGAAGCTCAGATCAAGTTCATTTATGCACGGAAACATTTTGTTGAAATGGCACTTCCGATTGACCAATTGAGAAAGTTTAAAATTGCTGCAATGTTTGCTTTTATTAACAATTTACAGTATATTATCTGAACTCTAATTCACCATACATCTGTGTGTCGTTAAATCATATACATAGCAGTACAAAGAAGGTTAAATGAAATAAACTGTACTGAGATTAAACAAGGTTTTCATAATTGGTGCAGACTGTAAATTGCAAGTAGATTAGAAGTATTGCCTGTTGTGTCGAATTTTTGTACTGAAGGACTTGCCTGTTACATTTAAACTTTTGTCTAGGACATTCGATATAATATAAAGATTAACTTCTACTAGTTGCCAATGGCCCTGCAAAGTGTAAAAAGAAAGGTCTAATGAAGTTCCTGTAAAACTCAAATCATAAGAAGGAAAAATGGTGCAGTCTCAAAGTTATCAGCTCTGGTTTTGCACTTATACACCGAAAGCATTGAATTCTATTTACTTGGTTGACATAAGTGGAAGAAACAATGGTTTGAATTGTTGGAACATGGTGTGATTAAGCCTAGTACCCCAGTGTGCTTCTTCAATTGCTTTGGTGCTTAAGAAAGGTAGGACTTAATATGTGTAGACTATAGAGCCAGCGCCCAGTCATGCAGGGCAAACCCTATCGTTGGGTACGCAGAGGTGGCAGTAATATGGGTGTTACCGGGCACATGGTTCGATTGTAGGGGGTGGATGCTCACTACATTTGTTCATGTGTTAGCACAATTCCTGGACAGCAGGATCACAATGAAGAATGATTGCGACTACAGTTGTAATGCACATTTGGGGCTCCTTGAACGGTCAAGGCTCAAACTTGAAAAATCAAAATCAAAATCATTATAGAGCTTTCAAATTAGATTATTATAAAAATAAATCTCGCTTCCAAAGATTGATGACTCATAGACCAATGGCAGCATTCTTAGTATTTCACATATTTAGACTTGAAATCAGGTTAGCATCGAACTCAGACTTAAGGACCACATGGAAGACAACTTTCAAGACAAGATGAGGCTTGTATGATTGGTTGGTATTTCCATTTGAGCTACCAATGCACATGGAACATTCGCCATGGCAATGAAATGGCCTCATTTATCATTCCATTGATTCATTTGTGATTGTATATTTTGATCACATTCTTGTCTTTAATGAAATATGGGAAGAGCACATGGCACATATCCAACAATTGCTTAAAAACTTTAAAGACAAACTCATCCTTTGGATCATTCTCAAGAAATGTGATTTTGTCAATACTTCTTTGGTATGCATTGGCCCACCGCCCATGGTCGGTGAGATTCAGTATTATTGTTTTTCATGAGCCATAATAGACTATACGATCCACATATAGTGGAGTTAGCTATTAAGAATTATGACTCTAAGATTCAAAACCTATGTACCTATGTATGTATACCCTCGTCTTGGTTCATTTCAAAAATAAGATTCATCGCATCTTTTGCTTTGTGCTTGCAAATCAATACATCCCTCTATGGAAATTTGAAATATTTTAGGATGAAAAAGTTTCACCGAAGGATATAGTTCGGCTATAGGTGTGGCAGATTCAAGAATAGAAGATTCATGTCTAACAAAAGTATATCAAGTTGTATGTCTCTCACCATGGTCCATTAGGGTTTTAGTGATTCTCATGATTTCAGCTAGAACACTTTTTCTCCACGAAAGTGATTAAGTAGAAGGCATTAACAAGTCGAATCTAATATTCTTTTACTTTAGCTGTATCATTTATGGATGATTATTTATTTTGATATTTTGATCATATTACTTTATTAATATTATTATCTATTTCCTTACACATTTCTTTTCATAGTACTTGCTTATCACACCGTATATAGCTTTTGCTTATTTCCATATTCATTGTATCACTTCACATATTGTCCTTTGAATGTAGGCTCTAGAAATGCCTTCTAACTTTTTCCTATTTACAGATTGACATAGTAGAAACTCATTTCTTTTCAGAAGCCAATGTGAATCCTAACCACCCTTTTGGTGGGGTCACCTTCACGTTTGAATTTTTCTTAATTTCTAATCATTTTTTTTTGCTTTCCAAATGTCTTTTTTTAGAGTCCTCAAGGATAAATTATCATTCCTTCAATTGAATATCTTCTGAAACATACCTATATAATTGAAATTGACATTCTTTTAGAATGTGAATCCCTTATTTTTCATCCTTTAATTATGACCCCAACAACTTTTGTTGGTAGTTGTAATAATAAATTTAGTTTTAACGGCCTAAATAATATCACTAGTTGTATGATAAAATTTAGAACAACAAGACAATAATCATAACAATCCTAGATTATCTAAAGAGATCACGATACAAGATATGTCAAATAAAAGTACAATTAGGGTTTAGGGTTAGAGAAATGTCACCATGCACCAAGTTTATAGTTGGTGATTGTGTTGAAATTGGGTAGTGTTGTCAAGTTGTCTATAAAATATGGGGACTTGAAAGTGTGCATAGGACAAGTTCATGGCCGAACCTATATAAGGTTCTATGAATGTCCCATATTGCTTTGAGTTGAAATATGAGTCTAGGATATGGTTCTTCTATGTCTTTTGTTATCATTTTTATCTTTGGATCAATATGATGACACTTCTATGACCGGATATTGCTTCTCCCTGCTTGTAGGCGTAAAAAGGGATTAATCACAATTTGCATTGGACTGGCCTCACCACACCCCCACTGATATGATGAATGTTGCACTTTCTACCAATACTCTAAAGAGGGATCAAACCACATGGAGTTATCACAATCCTATGATGAGATGGAGAATGATAAAGAACACAAACAAGATAGAGCCCTCGATTGAGCACTCACACTTTGCATTTGACACTTGACTTAATTATAGTGTATGGATTTATGATCTAGCAAAACAATATAGATGTGTTCAAAATTTGTGTAGCTTCGTTGTAGTTGTGCTCTAAGGAATAAGTGCTTCATTGCTTGTTCATGTCCTTCTTAGAGTGTGCTTTTTGATACGAGATTTCTAAATGCCCTTAATAACTTAGGGTATATGTGTTTATATAGGGGACCATTTGAAGGATTTCTTGCTCAACCGACCCAAAAGTATCATCTTAATCGTCCAAGCTAAATTGAGTATTTGAAAATATGATCATTGTGAGTAGAAGGGACATGTGGGATAGGTTCATTATCCGAACCTGTCCTGGGCCCACGAAAATGTCTAGGCAAAAGTTTCGAATCAATTTATGGGACAAGTGATGGTTTGTAGATGTGTTTTGTAAAGTTTTCAATGATTCATGAAGTAAGCTGGACTTAGGGTATATGATGGAGCACATTTTGTAAGCTAGTCAATAACTAGGTAAATGGAATAATGTCAAAATAAATACCAAAACGATATTGTTAAGTGCATGAGACCAAAATTTAGGTACTACAATTGTCCCCCCCTTTTAATCTAGTATTGACAAATGTAAAATTTAAACAAAAAGAACAAATAAATGGAAATCTCACATCGCGATCATTGAAAGATGGTGTGAAAATGATAAATGCGTCAATTTGGAAAACAAGCTATATTCCTAATATCTCTCATCTCCTTCATATCCTTTTCTTCATCTCCTTATAGGCATGTTAGCATTGAGATAGGCATCAAGGTTTAAGGACATTTCTTTATTCCATCCCTACTTCAGTATCTTCTACATCTCTTGGCTTTCACAATGTGTTCTCTCGATAATTGTTATCTCCTCTCTTAGATTTCTCTTATTTACATTAGGGATTCTGAGTGTTCCATCTTAGTAACCTCTTATTTTACAGGATTGTTAGTTTGGTTGATACCTTTGTCCTCGCTAACACCTTGAATCCTCTATACTTACATGTTGGTTAAGTTGACACTCTTAGCTACCCCTTTATAAAACAATTACACCCTACTTATGAGTTATGACCTAATCACTATTCAATCATCCTCCCTTGAGTTCCCCTTTGCTTAGGGTTTACTTCTTATTTTTATAAAACAACAAATCTAGTGTTTCATTTTAGTTGTACTTGGGTTCATATAGCAACTCTTTTTACACTCTAGTAATTCACTATGTGAACACGCTTGTAGTAAGGTAAGTATACAGTAGGTATGCTTTATGGTGGGGATGGGGTGGGATTGAGACAATCATGTTTTGTTTGCAAAGTCAACACAGTGGAATAGACTCAACAAATTCATAGCTTTCTCTATTACTTCTAAATCCTTAACGACATCTACAATATTTTCCCTCTAACCGGCTCTTACAAATTTTATAACAGAACTCTTAATCTATTACGAGGGTGGTGTTTACACAATAAGGACTCCTACATTGTCCATTATCTCTCCTCTCTGGCTTTGGCTCACTCTTTGACAATTTTGATTAACTTCACAACACAATTCTCAACAGCCTCAACTCTACTTTCAACAACCTAAAATGGGATGTTGGATTTGCCTTTATACATGCATGTTCCCTCTCTTTTCTCATTTCAATTTGTTAGGAAATAAGGGATAAAATATGCATAACAATCTCTCTCAGAATCACAACAATAGAAACTAATATGCATAAAATATTACAGATCTCAAATAAAAGTGCAAAATAAAATAACACAACACAAAGAGACAATATTTAACGTGGCTCACCCAATTTGGGCTACGTCCACCAAGAATCACTTGCTCAGATTTTATTACAAGCCACCACTCTCTCAATACAATACCCAGATCTGTTTGGAGCTATGCTTAACAAACTCTACAAAATTCATACCCAAATTCAAACACATCTGCAATGTTACATAATACCTACCATATGCACAAAACCACATAAGTAGACAACACTTTCACACATGAAAACATGCTCCACAACCTAACACAATTTTCCTTCCAAATACTTCTCCTTATCACGCTCAAATTCAAATTCAAATTCTACACTTTAATGGGGTCGAACTACCCTGGTATGGTAGTTCAGAAAAATCTTCCAGAAAATCCATGTGATCTTCTTAATCAACAGTTTGTCCCCTTGACATGTGGCTTGACTATTTATCCTTACCTACTTCCTTGTCATTTTCTGGACCCATCCTCTAGTGCCTTTAGTATTCCATGCAATCCTTCCTTCCCTTATTTCTATGCACTTACCTTTTGAAAGATCCATGCACTCCATTGTGATCCTTACACACCATCTCATTGCCTTAGAAAAACTCCTACATGCCCATCCTTTGACAAAACACTACACATTGTTACGCTCACCCTTCATTGCAAACCTTTTGCATACCAGTAATACCATGCACTTCGCAATACAAAAAATTACACAAAAAATTTCTTTCACTCTTTCATAATATCTAAAATATTCTACCACACATCCTTTTCCTTATTTACCCTTGTCAACTCTGCACGCAACAACACTTAGTCAAAATTCCTAACTTATGCATACTTCTAGTTTTTTTGTGATTCTCTTGCATCAAGCACCTGGGTTAATCAAAAGTGAGCTCCATCTCATGAGTTCAATTCCTCAAGTGTATGTCCTAACTGACCAAGCTCCTTTGAACTTATCCATGTGTCATATTCCTCCACTTCACTAAGTACTATATGTATTACTTTCCTTGTGTCTTCTTCATCACTCGTGAGTCTAGTATGGCCTTAATTTCTTCCTTTCCTTTCTTTGGTATCTACTTTCTCCACTCAATTACTCCTTGTCATTTTTTAACACCATCATATTATTCTTCTATGCACTCATCCTTTTCTTCTTGTGCAATATTCTCTCCTTCATGATATTCATAAAAATTAGAAACATTGAATATCAGTGAGATATCCAACTCATTTGGCCACTCAATTTTATAGGAATTTGGCCCCATCTTCTGAAATACCTTACATGGTCCAATCTTCTTTAACTTAAGTTTATTAATCATACCCTTTAGAAATATTTCCTTTCACAAAAGCACCTACAATTGGTATCTAACTTAATATCATTTGGCTCTGTGCTCTTCATCTTCGTGCTCCTTATAGCTATGATTACTTTGCTCCAATTTGTCACTCACTTCTACATGCAACTTGCACACATACTCTACATAGTATTTTACTTTTGCATTCAATATTATCCACCATTTCTTGCAATTCAAGGACTCCTATTAGACTTAGTCCATAGAACAATTTGAAATGGAGTCTTCTCTATGCTCTTGTTGAACTGAGTCATTGTAGGTGCAATTTATTATTATACTAACACCGTGTCCCACTACTTTGGCTTATCTCCAACCAAGGTGCACATAAAATTACCTAAACTATCTATTCACCACTTCCTCCTATCTATACATCTGTCTATGAATGATATCGATGAAATAAAAGTCATCCATTGTTCCCATCTTCTTCCATAAGGTCTTTCAAAAATGACCTGAATAACTTTGTATCTCATATTCGATACTATGCTCAATGGTAATCCCATGCTAACCACACTATCTCTTTGAGAATATAATTTGTCTATGTTTATCGTTGCATCACTAGTATTCTTACATACGATAAAATGTGCCATCTTTGAGAACCTATTGACTACCAAAAATAGGGAGTTATTCCCTCGCTACATTCTCAGAAATCCTAATCAACAATTCCATGTTAATTTTCTCCCACAATATTCTTGGTATAGGTAATCGATTGATACAACCCCATGTGTTATGTTTGTTCTCTTTGGACTAAACTAGAAAATTCTACAACATTTTCTCACATATTTACATATATATGTGCCCATTTTAGGCCCATAATAACACTCTTGCAATTTTGCTAAAAAAATGTCACCTCTAAAGCGACCTCCTAAGCCTTCACTTCTCCCTGATTAAATTTTTGTGTAATGACCCTCTAGGTATGCACAATTGCGCTTCTCTGAAAAAACACACTTTCTTGTATGAAATAGTATAACCACAACATCATATCTATGTGCACGAGTTCTGCACATGCCTCCCATGCATCTGTGAAATCATCATCTTGCACGTATAATTCCTTCATGGTGTCAAAAACCATGACTTCATTGTGTATTCCATTCAACAACAACACCCTTCTGCTCAAGGTGCCCACAACTCTATTGGACATCCCACTCCCATGCTTCAACATAAAAGAGTAACTTTATAGAAATTGCACCCATTTCTTATGCCTTTGGTTTAGTCTCACTTGACTATTGATAAATTGCAATGCCTAATGATTAGTGTATAAGAAAAAATCACTTGGCAAAAATTAATGCCTCAACTTCTTCAATGCTTGCGCTATAGCATAAAAATATTGGTCATAGACCGAGTATCTCCTCTTGGCATCATTCGCATTCTCATTGAAATACACTATGGGTTTCCCTTCTTGACTTAACACTACACCTAAAGCCATGTCACTTGCATCACAATCCACGTAAAAGACTATGCCAAATCTTGGGAATGGTAGCACATGTTGTGTTGTAATCCTTTGCTTCAATTCCTGGAAACTTTTCTCTATTTAATGTCCACAAAAATTCTTTGAAATTTAATTGTAATATATTTGTGATCACCTCACACACTTCACTAAAATTTATAATAAATTTCCTATGAAATCTTTCCAATCCATGAAATTTTTGCGCCTTGGTCACATTTTTTAGCAATGGCCACTCTATTATTTTGCACACCTTTTCTGGGTCCATTTGCAGTCCTTAGGATATTATAAAGCATAAGTAAATCAACTCTTCATTCACAAAGATAATTTTTTTTATGTTCACTGATATATTTTCTTCTTGCAAGAGCCTTATCATTTTGTGTAAATGATCCAAGTGATCCTCCTTTGTCCTCTTAAACACCTGTATATCATCCAAATATACAATAATTTTTTTTCTAAGGAATGGTTTTAGCACTTCGTTCATCATCCTCATAAATGTGTTTGGGGCATTCTTCAACCCAAATGGAATCACCAACCATTCATGCAAGACGTCCTTCATCTTGAACATTTTTTCCACTCATCTCATTCTCTGATGTGAATATGATGATATCCACTCTTCAAATCAATCTTGGAAAAGTATTGTGCACTATTAAGGAAATCTATCAAATCATCCATTCTAGGTAATAGAAATATATACTTGATTGTGATCTTGTTGATAGCCCTTGATTCAATAGACATGCACCATTCTCCTCATTTCTTTAGTGCTAATACTGCAGGTACCACACACAAGATCAAACTTTATTTGACTAATCCTCTATCCAATAGCTATTGCAGCTAGTTTCTCACCTCTGCATTCTCCTCAAGGTTCATCCTATATGGTTCTTTGTTTGGAAAACTCGACCCTAGTATTAAGTCAATCTGGTGACTGATAATGCACACCGGTGTTAATCCTTGCAACAAGTATTCTATCACTATGTCTGTAAATTCATCCAACACTCTATGCACTTAATTTGGGACTTCTTCACCCTTCTTGTAATATCCATGCACTTATTTTTGCATAAGTGCATAACATTCTTTCTACTACTCAACATCTCACAGGAACTCTTTTCCTAACACTACTAAAAATCTTGTGGATACTCCACTACACACTTCACCTTCATCTGTATCTTTTAAGGGAGACAAATTAAACTTATTTCCATCCATTTCTATGCAAATAAATTTTTCATGCACATCATGGATAACCTTCCAATCATATTACCAATTTCTCCCTAGCATTAGCGGAAAACATCCATCAACATTACATCACATAAGACTTTATCACAATAGCTCCTAATCTAGAGCTTAACCAATCTTTTCTCATTCACCATGTCCTAATGGATTTTATGAAACCAAGAAACTTTGTAAGGAATGGGATGTGAAATCCTTTTCATCCCTAACTTCTCAACCATTTTTTAGGAAACTATGTTTTCCATGCTACCACAATGAACAATAACTTTGCAAAACTTACCTCCCTACTTGCATATGGTTCGAAACAAAATTTTCCTTTGCATAGGATCATCCTAGTTTTGTGCAGCCATCAAAAATAAATTTATCATCACTAAATATTCTTCACACCCAGAACTTCAACATGCTATATGGATCCCACTAATTTTGCATCTCCATGTGCTACATGCGCACTCACTTCTGTGCACCTAGTTGTTGTTTAAATTTGTGAACTTGAACACTCATACATGTGCTGTCCCTTTTTTCCACACTTGAAACATGTTCTAGAGAATCATATTCTCTTTCCTTGACTAAATACTCCACGTCTTCTCGATGAGTATGATGTTCCTTCCTCCTATGTACCACCTTGCATATGTTTCTACACACTATTTCACTCATCTTCTCGTAGCTTGTTATAACCACAACCACTTCTACCTCTCATGCACACATTGTGGATTCCTCTTCATGATGTGCTCTAGCTCCCATATGCCAAATTTTCTTCAACCTTTAAGGATAACTAGTAAGCTTCTTTCATTATCTAAATGTGCATAAGAATTTTCTTCTCTTGGATACCAAATATCAAGCTATTGATATATCTTGTAATCTGCTCTTGGTCAACCTCAACATGCCCAGATCTTATCATGATCTAGTGAAATTAATCCATGTAGTCATTAACTGACATTTCCTTTTGCCTTAAGTTTTGCAACCTATAAAATAAACTCATTTGATAATTAGAATGTATAAACTTACTCTTCATCATTGCGATCATCGTATCTGAAGCACTATCTTTTCTTTCCCTCTTTTTTGGTGCTCATTTCAGATCTCTTTCCACCATAAGGTTGCATGCTCTTTCAACTTGGTATGTTTTACCTTGAATATTTTTGTTTCAAGTATCTCCTCAAACTCAAATTATTCATCCATGTTTGTAATCCTATTGTAGTGACCCCTTGAGGGGTAACCTGAAAAACACTTTGGATTTTTTTGCAACCAAAATTTCCAAACTACCCAAACACAACTGAGGATATAAAATTGATTCCTCTCAATTTCCTATTCCTACTCCTAATAATCCAATCACATCCAAGAAGCATTATATAAGAAATACTAATAATCATAGTTATCTAACATCATAAGTTAGAATGTGTTATACATTTCAATTTATAATTTTCTTCAATAATAACATAGTTGAATTAACTATGTGTAAACCAAAAGGTACAAGTACATACATTATTTCACATATTAATTTATCATCCAATTAATTTAGGCATTGCAGTTAACTCATTAAGCATGTACATTCATTCTGTTGTCACAAGTGCATCAAGAAACAATATTATTCAAGGATGATTTCAATTATTACATTATTCATAATGCAACCTAATGATTGCATCCTTAACATAGGTTGAGCATGCGCGATTCATTTATTCCCATGAGTATGATAATTCTAATGTATAGACTTGTGCATTCCCTTACTATCAAATCATCCTTCTATTGTTTCCATCATGTCACTAATCATTACATTTTGGTACAAGTATCATATCACAATTATTACTCACAATGTATTTCTCATAAGTTTTGTTTCCATATACATGATCTCAATATGCATTTAGGTTACAAGAATTAAATATTCCAAATATTAAATTTTCTTTGTCACAAGGTACATGAGTCTTCTTTACTCATTATCAAGTACAAATAGTTACTTCACAATTGTAATTTAACTTTCAATAAGTTAAATTATATAATGTTTACATCTATTTGTCCCATATACGATAAAATAATATATATCATGTGTACAATGCATCACAACTACGATTAGGACTTCAAGTCATTTTTTTTCCATAGATTCATCCAATGCTAAAGCTATGAAAATGAGAAAGAGTATCATCAGAGCTATTTATTCTAACCATGAGCCTTATAGATCCTCGCTCACCTCTCAAAACCAAGATTAAACCTACCCTTCATGAGAGGGAAGATGTGAGTAACCAATACGGTAAGAGATAATTCCATGTATAGTACAGTGACCCAAAAAGTGGTAGACATATGAATAAAATAGGATTAAAAATACATCCTAGAACATAATAATAAGTAATGAATATTCTCTTGGACCAGAGTCTTAAGATAACAAAGGTACCTCTTACTGAAATATGACAACAAACCAGGCATGATGATTCCTACTCAAATCTACATGAGGGGAAAACCACAGTCCACCCCTACCCCTAGCACTTGTCATATGTGATCCATTGTATTAGGTTATCTAACCCTCTCATGCAAGCCACTCCCTAGTTCACATAACCTACCAGGGAATGAAATCATCCCAGTGACTATTTATGAGGGCAAACTCACCCATTGTCTACCTCGTACCCCTAGCACGATCCATGTGTGAAATTTATATTGGAAATTTTTTTCTAGCTATACATATCACACCCTAGCTCAATACACGTCTCTCGAATTACTCCCATCTATAACTTATATAAGAAAACCTCTAATTCACACTCACATGATGGCCAAACAAAAATGAAACTACTAGAGAAAGGAATCAAGTAATTATCAAACATTGAGAGTGTCGCATACCACCTACAAACATTGCCATTATAAGGATCCTAACCTTATCCAACATATCACAAGGAAACTATACTATCCCATTAATAGTCTTATAACACATATCATAGTTTTAATTGTTTTATTTTCACTAAAGATAGGTCAAAATTTTGAATTAGTTAAAACATGGTCCATTTTAGTTGTCATTTTAGAATTTTGAGTATCTAACTCATACTCAATTTTTACCCCAAAAAGAGGGTTTACATGTTTAACAAGTAGTGTTCAATCAATATGGTTGTGAACTTTAACAAAACAATACAAACACATTCCATGATTAAAGTTTACCAAAAAAAGAACAATATCCAAGAAATAATTCCACTCATAAGCATCCCATACCATTTACGAGTGTCACAATTACAAGGACTCTAAACAAGGCTTGTTCACTTAGCGATATTCCAAACTAGGAGTAATGATTTCGTAATAAAACTTTGTAATTATCCTATACCAATTACAAGAATCATGATTACCAAAATCCTAAATCCAGTTTACTAAGTCATCCTCACACAATTCCATCATTCATGTCATGTCCAAAGGATTTATCATTTTCAAGATCCAAAACATCATTTCATTCATATAATACGGTCACTAGATTTTCTCCACACAAAATCTAGAAAATCATACCATATACATGGTCATATCCAAAAATAAGGACCCAATATCATAATCAAGATAAAAGGAATTAATTTTTAATAGTTATTGATTCTATTGAATTGTAATATGATTATCCTTTTCCTCCTTAAGAGCTAGGTTCTGATCCTAGGACGTGTGTTTTAGATTCCCACCAAAACATATTTATGTCATATGGATTTTCCATTTTACAAATATCTAATTTCCATCTAACCATAAATTAAGATAAATGGATTACAAATTAAATCAAATTAAATGATTCTCTTTCCAAGTCATCAATTTCATTCAAGAATACTTTTTTTCTTGTAAACCAGGTTATGATCCTCACAATTGTGGGTTATAGATTTCCCTATAATTAAGGTATAATGATTCTCCTTTCCTAGTTTCCAATTTCCATCAAAACATAATTAAAGTATGTTAAGCATTCCCATCACTCATATATACCTCATATTCATATACCCCAACCAACAAGTTCCCAATCTCCTCAACAAGGTACAATTCCAAATACTAAATCTATTTAATTATTCATATTCACAATATTCACAATATTTAACTTGTGATTATTCCTATTAAATCAGCCTTTGTCTGATTTAAATCCCTTTCCATTAGGTCAACCAAATTCTATATAATGTTCACATTAATCATATCCACTTAACCAAATCATTTTTCTTAACAAATATGTTGCCTTTCCAATGCATGTTCTAAATGTAGAAGATGTCTTCCATAATATTTCAAAGTTACAAGTATTGACTCCTTACATAACCATCATAACTAAGTAAACCATTATGATGTCATCTATAACGTTACAAAAAGGTAACAACTATGAGGTTTCTCAATCCTCATGATACTTTCTCTTTTTTGTTGTCTCCATTAATATTACTCTTTTAAGCAAGAAGATGTCTGTTTTGTTTTCCTAAATCAAGTACAAATCTTGCTTCCTAGATCATTCATCCTAATAATCTCAATTTATGATAACGCTTTTCAAGATATAATACTAGCATATACTTTTCCATAGATTTTCTAATCCTAAAGGTTTACAATAACCTTGTTGGGTTCTTAAGATCTTTCATAATAAATTCATGATCATTGGTCCTTCCTCTAAGGTTTATCACACTCTCAAAGTACACGGTAACATGTTCTTATTTTCTAAGATAGTCAAATTTCTTGTTGATCGAAAGTGTTATGATAATATCCATTTGAATCCTACTATGATTTCTTGTTATCCTAACACAGTTTCACTTTAATTTTATAACATTTTATAGTAAAAAATCTATGATTAACTTATTCATCAAAACCCCTTTACATGTTACTAAGTCTCTATTTATCATGGCAATACTCCTTGTTCACTATTCATGTGTTTTAAAGTAATCTAACGTGCCACTCTTGTTATCCTTTTTATTCTAGTTAGATAAGGTTGGAACTTATCTCTTACAGTTAATTGGTATGAAAAAATTCTTCAATACATTCTTCATATTCACAAACCAATAGGATTCTGGTAAGTCAATATAGTATTTATGATTTATCAAGTCAACAGGTTGAAATTTTCAATTGGATTTATAATTATTCATCTAGTCTTTCAACACTAATATCAGGTATGAAATATGTATTATATTCTGCTATGTTTATAGGATCAAGGATCTTTATACTACTTCCTTCCTATATGTTTCCTTATTTAAAGAAACTACTACACTTTGCATTCATGTCCTAAAACTTATTCAAGTTTATTATAACTCCTTTACTGGTTCATGTTTTCACTAAGATGCACTAATTTTATTTTCCATTTATGTTTATACAAGGTTAAGCATTTCTCTCTTATAGTTCACCATGAAATTATGCAAAGAAGGTTCTCTATAACTTAAATATTTTGGTGGTCCTAAACAAGACCAAAAATTCTTTCACCTTGACCCTTTGGTCTAATGTTTACTAATTTTGTCCTAAAACACAATTGATCTCATCCTATCTTGTTTTTAATCTCATACTATCCCATTTCTGATCTTGTAACAATTTATTTTAAGGTTTGAATCTAAGATTGAATAGTCTGTGACTATGGACAAAGTTAAGTTATATATATTTCACTTCTAAAGGATCTACAAAACTCAAAGATAAGATACAAGAGATTTAAATTCTAGATATTCATTTACAAATTCAAGCCTTAAATATAATGCAACTCACATAGGCAAAAGATAATATAAGCTTTATATGTTTAAACATTAATGTCGTAAAACATGGTTATATGCATCCAAATCCTCCTCTATTTTCATCAAGTTCTTCCTATATGATCTTAGCTAGTTATTTTCAATTCAATGATTCATTACCTGTTAATTATTGCTCACCTAGAATTCATTTATATCCCCTCATCCACTCTCCATATATCTAATTTCTTAGGCTAATATGGATTCTCAACTTGCCCCTTTTAATTTTTAGATTTTCTCTCTATATCTCCATTTCCTTTGGCTTCTCATGTCGTGTATTATTAATCTTAGCTTTCCTAGACTGATTGGGATTACCTGATCTGTACTCTCCCTCTCCTTTTTTCATTATCTGCCTCTATGATTTTTTTCAGTTACATCTTGAAAAAAGCGGCAACCGAGAGATTCACTCCCAAGATAGTGTTATCTCATGGCCAAAAATAACCTAATTAACTTCTTGTTAGACTCAACTAGATGTTGGAAATGATAATGACTGAGAAGTGGGGTGAATCAGTCACCAATAAAACCTTTACTTTTTATATTTCAAACATCAAACACACATATTCATGAAACACATATATCAATGCTTGATCAAAATCAAACATAATTCACCATGAAACATACTCAAAGCAAGGATCACAATATATACACAAAACTTCCTTTATTGATATTAAAATCAAATCACAACAATAGTTGCCTTCAGCAATATGATAACAAGATACAATCAAGAGATATCAATATAATCAACCTTGTCTCATGAATATGAATACACAATAATATATTACTCTTTGCAAATGAATTCACCTGTTTATCAGACCTGGAAAATACTTCAGATACCTGGTAATGAAATCAACATGATATGAAATTGACACTCAACACATGACACCAAATTTGCCCTCTTTCATCAACTCACTATCAAGGAAACTTCACTATCCTTTTCTTTGATCAAATATACCTCACGAAAATACCACCATATAATAACCTAGAATGTAATTCCAGGGGTTTTGATTTTCAGTAAGGCTTCTTCAAAAGAAGATAAAAAAGGTTCTAAAGGATTAACAACATTGCATCCAAAACTTCACTTTTATAGGCTCTTCTTAATTCAAATTCAAAAGATGTTAGTTTCCCTCCATTAAATCGACCATACCAACTCAAAAACATCCCATATGAATCAATATATCATTCATAATTGACCCATATAGGCCGGTCATGACAAACCCTTCATCCATGCACCAAAAATCCTCAAAATGCCATCACTAGAATGAAAAAAATCCCCTCATTCCAAAACTATTTTTAGTAAAGTCTAAAAATAACCATATATGATTAATATGACATTTAAAAAGAACCTACAGTCTCAATCTTCATGAACTAATCAGATTATTTCATTTACTGGGTCCACTGGCTCATTTCCTTCATTAAACAGTTGCTAACAACAACTTGTTTCATCTTTGGACCTCAAACACACACAAGAACACCTGAAATATGGCATGTGACCACTACATGGAAATACCAATACCTTTAAAACACATCTATGTAAGTTATATCTCATGAAATATCCATTGGTTCAACCCACATCAACTTGACCCTTTATCAAATCAAGCTGCCCAAAAAGTAGTTTTACAAATGCAACTATTTTGCAACCTTCATGAAACTTTAAAGAACTAAAAATGGATTCAATAGGTGAAAAATTAACCCCTATTCATATTCCATCTGATATCAAGAATCACTTAATCCATTTCATGCACTAATCAACTCATTATTTCAAAAAACAATGTCATATCATGAAAAGAAAGAAACCTTCCTACTCACAAACTGACCTAGAAAACACATCAAAAAATCCTCATCATGAGAAAAAAATTATATCATTAGAAATATATATGAATTTAATTTCCATAACATATTGGAACTCCTTCCAAATCCAAGTGGAAGGCCTTTAACCAAGCTAATATTTGAAAACTGCCTGAAACTACCCCAAAACTGCCCTTTGACTAGTTAACATAAATAAAGCATACTTGACCATTTATCAGTATCACCATGACCTAAAATATCATGTAAATCAATAAAAAAATCATATAATTCACATAATGGTCATTTATTTGGCAACTCCTTTGGACAACCTTGTCCCAAACTTAACTTGTTTAGAATTTGACCTGTTTAAGTAGGGCACACTCATCACCATAAGATCTATCATACATTTCTGGAAACCTTGAGGATTAATCCACATCATAAAATCATCATCCATGCATTATCAAGAAAAAATATCCACTTATGAAGAAAATATCTCTTACCACTTTTGAGACAGGGTTTCAAACTCATTAAAAGTTGTTTACCTTCTTAACATTTGTTCATAATAATGTGATGATGGAATGACCTAATTATTTTTCTGAAACCTTATAGAATCAATTTAGAAACATCATTGAAATCCAAAAGGTCCCATGCCAAGCACACAATTTAGGGTGAGCATCAGAAGATCTAATTCGAGTTGGAAATGCCCTTCTTCTTGACCCTGTTTCACCAAAAACATCATAACTTGCAAAATATTCTATAGAATTACTTAGAATTTTTATCACACCTCAAGGGAACCCATGTACTTCATCTCAAATAATTTTCATTACTCAAATATCTATCCATATCTCCATAATATCTCATTTAACTAGATAGCCCTTAGGGGTTTGCACCGTAAAGGCTAGGGTCAATGGAAACAACCTCATACAAAATCATGAAAACTCTAAAAAAGGTACCAACATACCTAGTACATCATGATACACCTTCATACATGCATATATGATCTCATATAGCTCCAAAACTCAATATCATGCGTTCTAACAACCATACTTACTCCAAATGAGCACCTGAAGCATGGTCACTAACCTAGATCTGCACCCTGAAACTCATATGAAAGCCCAAGAAATCTCAAAAAATGCTATAAATCATTCCAAAATGCTTCTCAAGTCACCAAGAATCTCATACCACCATGCACTGTCACATGGACTAGTAGGTCACCTAATTAGGCTTGCAAGAATAAACAATTCTCACTGAAACACCTGTTATCACCATGAACACCTCTAAATCTGCATGTCATCATCACCCAAAACATGTTCTGACCCTACTCCATCATCCAATTTTCTATTAATGAGGTTTTGCATCAATGACAACACCTATACAACAACATGGTGAACAATCTTCCCCTTTGTCATTGATGGAAAACCACCCAAACTTCTCTCCCTTTTTAAATTAATGAAAAAGGAATACATATACCTGCACATTATTCATCTTTGTCAGCTTCATAGGATCACCTCTTGGTTGGAAACATCAACAAAATGTCTCATTCTAGCTCACAAACATGACATTCTTCACAAAATTTGATTTTTGACCATTTTCAAGCAATAAAGCACTATGTTCCCTCTAGGAAAGGCATATTCAGCACCTAATCATGCAAAAAATAAAGAAGTGAACATCATCATACCTATGATTTAGACTAAAATACCATCATCCACCTTCTTAGTATGCAAAAATTGTGATTTCACCTCAAATCTTTGTTTTTACCTCCATGAGATCACTGTAGCAGTCATATATCTGAAGCATACATTTTAGGAACATGAAAAAAATGATGATAAAGGATTGAAACATATTCCTTACCTCTTTCTTGATTTATTCCATCACACAAGATCTTGATTTTGGCACAAGAAATTTTATTTTTTTCTCATATCCTATTTTGACCATCTTCGGCTCATAATGACACTGTAGCAAACAATGTATTATATGCATACACCATCAAATCATGCTAGCAGTGAGCAAGGGAACCAGCTTACCACTTTTCTTGACATTTATTGTCTTCCTAAAGCTCAAATTAAGTTTTTTATTCTTCAATTTTGGTTTCAAGGCTTCTCAAGTGTTGAGATTCCTGAATAGACACTTCAGTGGTTTTGAAGCCAACTTTGACATGATCTAAATACCCATGAAAACTATGACACACCTCCTTATAGATCCCCTTGGATTCAAGACTTCCTTTTCTAGAGAAATACACAAAAAAATTCCTTCATACCTTGTTTACATACCTTATAGGGTTGACAAACACTTGAGCACATCTCTAAAGCATATTCTTAGTGTTTTCATTCTTATTTAGACCTAAAACTCCCTTTTGAGTATATGAATTGCATATTAAGTCATCATCCTTGTGATCAATCTTCATTATGCATTACTAGACCTTCAAACCATCAAAATATATGATTTAGGAGAATAATCCATGCTCTCCCTACCTTGGTGATTAGTCCTATCCTGTAGCATATCATTATTCACTATATCTTGCCATTGTTTTGTTAAAATCACCTCTTATCTTAGCATAACTTAATGCCACTATTTCTTGCATCTTGTAATCATGTTGAGATACCTTATAGAGATAAGATACATGCTCCCCCTATTATGAGGACTTCCTCACAACCCTAAACATCATTTTGTTCTTCACATAGTACAATAACTTCATATTAGACACACTGAGGTAATGATCCATCTCTTAAGCTTAAATAATGGGTTAAGATAAGTATACCACCACAATCAAATGACTTGATCAACCTTTGAAGGAAAAAAAATCCACTATGAAATATTGAAGAGAAAAATTTCACCACCCTCAACTGTCACTTACAGGTATGTAGGTCCTCATTCAATCACTAAGTGACACAATAACATCAAAAGAGGTTTTTTTTATCTTACCTTCCAACTTCTTGACCATACATTGATCATCCAAACACCTTGACCATGAATGAGAGTGTCTAGCCACTTTATGAGTTAGTTTAAACAACCATTTAAGCTTGCAAAGGCATCTATTCCACCTCAAATTCATACCCTATGCTTATAGCTTGACATATGAATCAGGATGCAAGAGATAAGTCATTCTATACATACATTACATGAAACCACCTTATTTTCACAGCTCCAAGACTCATAATACCTTATCACAAATATATACTAACTTCTTGAGGCTAAGATTCATCGAAGATTTGAAAATATATCCATGCTCATACTTGTAGATGGACAATACTGACATGTAGCATACTTTTACCATGAATCCTTTAGTATATGAAAATTCAAGAAAGACAAAACTTTTGGTATATCCACACATTTGGAGATGAGGTGGGTCTTCTTCAAGTTTTTACTCGGACCACTTGGTCCTTCTAGAAATCAGGTATTCTTCATTTTTGATAACCTTGCATTTTAATGGCCTATACCCTACCTTACAAATGTCAACAAACCTTTCTTTGTAATGTTCTTCCCAAGATGAATACCATTTAATCATGAGTGACATAAATATGGGTTATCAGTTCTTCCTTCATCTTGATGAACTTGTAGAAGTTCACAAGATTAACTTGTATCTAACAACCTGATCAAGAATTGCATTAAGTACTCCCTGCAATGATGGTTCATTTGATACTTGTAGAATCAATTTTTGAAGAATAACAACCAGCTACAGATCTTATAGACCCATTTCCATTCCTGTAACAACACATTTTGCCTTCACATGCCCTCAGATGACTTACCTTGACAATACACCCTTGGACTGATTTCTTGACTCTGTCATAGAAATTTTAAAATCCTCTTTTAAGCTTCCTTTACCTTTGTATTATCCTATTGCAACCTTTGATAAGAGTTTATGAGGCCTATAACACATCATTATTAGGACCAAGTTTAAAATTAATGTAACAAATAATATTAAATAAACATTATAAACCAAATTATAATATACATGTGAAATAAACATATTTACATAGAGACACCATAATTAATGTGGAAAACCCCAATGGGGCAAAAACCCACGGATAAAGAATTTTAACATTTAATGAGAAACTTTTACACAGTCCAGTAACTCCTATCCTCACTCTTGCTCCATGTTTTTAACCTGGTGTGAATTCAATTCACCCGATTATAGCCCATGGCCATATTTATATAACCCCAAGGGTTATGAACATATAAGTGATGGGGTATACCCCCGGTTTAAAATAAATCGATTTAATTAAAAATCAATTAACCATAAACTCATATTTTATATTAAATAATTCAGAATATAAATATTCAAAATTATTTGTTTATAAACTAAGGTTTATAACAACACTTAATATTATGTTCTAATAATCATTTCTTATTTTAACAAAGGATCAAACATATAGACCCTCCACTTATCAACATGAAATAATCATAAACCACACAACTGAGATTCCTTTATTGCTCATCATAGCTTCACATGTCACTGAGAACACTTACAATCCTATAGGTGCCGATTTTGCACAATTAGTTTCTTCCTCAAACATGCAAGCTAGATACAAGCTCATAGAATAATTGATAGCATGACGTCATTTATCAACCTTGAGATAACATTAGGGATTCTGAGTTCAAACCCTTAAATGTGTCCTTCTAGCATTGTAATGCTTGTTGCTTCAAATTTCACATCATCTTTGAGTCATGTCATCATACATACTACAAATTCTTTATAAAGACTCTCATTCATTCCTTAAAAGCATTGAGAAGCAAAAATAATTAACTTTACCTTCTTCACATCACCAATTCAGACATACACAATCTACTAGCCCTTAACTAATGAAGAATCATGCAAAAATTTTGATACAGAAACATTCATGATGAAATATCACATGTTATGGATACCCATTTGGACATAATCTCACCTCCTTAAACCTTGTAGCATGCTTTAGAAAGGAAATTTCCTAGTTTGTAGTTTATACCTTTGACAATTAGGCCTCTTGTACTCTTGTAGTCAAAAACTTTGTACTATCAAGAACCCAAGAAGTTTTAGACTTTTTCAGGGTCTTAAACCACATGATTCTTGAATTCCACATAGTCTTGGAGATTTTTTACAAATTTTTATCTTTGAAATCCTCCATTTTTACCTTCAACTTCATCATTCCATTCATACCGCTTCTTAAGAGCACTTAGAACTAGTTAAGGCAGAGATATATCAAAAATGCACACAACTTGATTTCAAGAGGTCAAACTTGGCCACCAACACTATAGCAACCCCATAAGGATGAACACCACCTTCTTACCTAGATCATCCTTAGTTTGCATTTGTCAATCCTCAAGAGCACTTGCACAGACCCTGTTGGTACCCAAATTTGTTCTCCTTTTTAGTCTGAGCAGCATCAAAGATATGGCATGAAGCTTGAAGACAAATGGATCATGGTGTGTGTCATTTTGTAGCTAGGGATATGATCTAATTGGCACTTAGATTTGTGGAGAGATGGATAGCACTCAAATAGGACTTGCTTTTGTTCTAACTGTTTTAGGTTGTGCCTTTCAACCAAGGTAAGAGAACCTATTTTGTAACCCTTAAATGGTGAAGGAGATGAAGATATCCCTCAGTTTGTGCAAATAGTATGAAAAGGGCCTTGGGAAAATATGATCAACACTCCAAATATGAATTTCACAAGTTGTCACTTCCAGATTATGGAGATAATTTCAATGCAAGATAAGGGTTACTGAAGACATTTTGAAATCCTGATATGTTCTGCATACTTTAGCAAATGGATTTTGATCTTCTGTGGGTATACAAGTCAAAACAGGGGTAAAACAGGGTAGGATTAGTTGTTTTGAATGATTTTTTGGGTGGGAGTTTAGATAAGATAAACCAAGGTATGTCAGAATCTTTGAGGATTTCAGAAAAATATGGAGAAACTTAACAATAGAAAGTATCAAAATGGTTAATCATCCCTTCAACCAGGATAAGTGTATCAAATGGAGGTGCAGATCTGCACTTTTCCACACAATCTTTGATCATATATCACAAAATCTTGAGTTAGAATGAACCAATGAAGCATTTAGCAATCACTATTTAATCATGACCTAAGGTGCACCCAAAGGTTTACAAACAATCTATGAAGTCAAGGAAGGTAAAGTGATTTTAAATTTGTTTATCTCTTTATCAGATGAAAGATATTCTAAATATGAGATTGCAAATGCCACTAAACTATCACAAGAAATGAGACCATGTATGATTAAGAGAGATTTTAAACATAAGACTACAACATGAAACAAGAAACACAAATTTGAAATGCATTCTGAAATGTAAGCATTCATAGATTTTTCCCAAAGACAACACAGAATAACTAAAAAATGATCAAATTTATTAGCAGGGGAATGCTTTGAAAAACAATCTCAGAGTTTGTTAATGGCTATACATGTGCAACCAACTTAACATGATTTGAAATCTGATAAAGAGAGAGTTACATGAGTTTCTCAAGTGGTCACTCAGAGAATGGGCTTCTTCCCAGATTTTCCTGTGAAATTTGTAGTTTTCTAGGATTTTTTAAACTCTTCCAACCCTTTGCATGACAAATTCATGCAATATATAGCTTTCAATCTCCTTCGAGCCTTCTTTCCCAAGAAAATAATATGCTAAAGGATCAAATTTGTTACAAAAATTCCTGATGATTCGTAGATAGGGAAGTTTAACAGAACACATCCAAAAAGTTTCCAGTTGTCTCAAAAAGAGATGAATCATTGCAAAATTCGCATCATTATCCATTGTGGAGGCACATTTTTCATCTTCAAAACATGCAGACCCCCTTCCTTTCATTATTTCATCCTTATCCCTCCAAAATTTGACTCTGCAACTTTTGGATCTAATATTTCACGTTTTTGGATGGGTTAGGGCGAAAATTCATTTCAAAAACATCTCTGATCTTCAAAATAATCCTCAAAACCAATTGCATTGGTTTTTGTAGGTACAAATGACACAAATTTGTCAAAAATTTGATGAAAATTGATGCAAAAAATGCATCTCCAAACTTCCTGGAGCGTTCTAGGGAAAAAAATGGCGGCAGAGCAAAAAAACGATGCACAACTACTATTGATTTGACATTCAACTTTTAATCTACACCCCCCACGTGGAGGAAAACCATTGGAAATGGGCTTTGGAGGCACCTTTTTCCATTTTGCATTTTTTTTAAAAACGACCACGTGGTGAGATTTGATTCGGGCACGGGTTTCACATTTTTACCCTTTTGACCTTTTTATTCTGAGCATCCATGCGGCACCATTCCATTGGATGCAAACCTAGGAACTTCATTTTACCTTTTAAACTTTTCAGGAAAAATTGGAAAATTTTGATATTTTTCCCCGCACCTCCACCTCATGAAAATGGGCCTGACACGTGTCCCAAAGTGGGCCCCATTGGAATCACGGACCGATTCTACACATTTTCACCTTTTTTGGAAAAAAGAATTTTTTCCAAATTATCCCCATAGACCCGCACCTCCGATTCTGTCCCTGACATGTGGCGATAGTTGATTCACTGTGGGCTTGTGTTCCTCCTTTTAATTTTATGCCTTTATGCCAAAAAATGGGAAAAAATCCCAATTTTCCCCGAGGCCCGAAGTTCCGCCTCTGACCCTGCCATGTGTCTCTCTGTGATTTGTTGTGGTCCTTAGGCATTTTCTTTGCACTTTAACTCTTTTTTCAAAATGCCTTAAGGCACATAAAGACCCGCTGCTTCCCATCCAATCAAAAGACACCACACAAGCAACATTAGAACCAATTAGAGTAAAGAGGAGCCATGGGACCAAATTCGCTCTTTTGCCAAAAAACAGAAAGTGATAAGTTAAAACAATTTTCCGCTGTCCCTTGGCCAATTAGAACAAGCCACGTTGCCTATGAATGCTGAAGAAGAAATTGATGGGAAAATGATGCCTGTCTGATCGTCAAAACACAGAAAACACCATGGATGCCCTAGAATTTGATTTTTTCGCTAAGGACGAAAAATTTCTCAAAATTGAACCAAATGAAACATGTTTTCAAAGCATTTTTTATCATGGAATTGGATGTTCAATGACATACAAGTGCAAATCGATCAATTTTAAACTTCCACGATCGGGCAAAAGGGAAAAATGACAAAGGCCCGCAAATTTTGGAAAAATTAGGGCACAAAACAAGGGACACATGCAGATTTCATTCAAATTAGGACAAAACAAAAAGTTTATGAGCATTTCAAGGCATTCAATCTGGAGGGAAAATTTGCAGACCACCAATTTAAGAGAAAAAACATTCCAGAGCATGCAAACCAAAGGAAAATTTAGGGCAAAATGGTGCAAGCTCAAAAATGGCACCAATAGACCCCATAAGAATGATTGTATAATCAAGTCATCACATTTAATGAATCAAAACATATTCAAACATGCTTTGGGAAGAATTTACACCCTTTGAAACTCATGACACGTGACACACTAACACACAAACCAACATTTATCCTCAGACAACTCATAGTAACCAAAATATACTACTCAAGGAGAATGAATCCACTAGGACTCTTGATCATATTCAACAACCTTTAGAGAAAATTTCATATCTTCATACACATAATAGACACTTGGACACACTTAATTTATGCACTTATAGCTTATGACAAACTCATGATACAACTTTTGACTCAGAATTGAAACTATGATAAGCCACATACCTCTATTCAAGACAATAATTACTTGGACATATATCCTGACAATATTAGGACTCTTCATATTGATGTCATGACATAAGAAACTTCCTTTGGGACACCAAATTGACTCATAAACCCTCTTAGTTAGCTTAGACACACAACATCAACATGAAAAATCAAACTCAAACTTTAATGATACAAACTTAAACATTTGAAGAACAACAAGCCTTGAATCTTGACATACACAACATGACTAACCATTTGAGCCATATGTACATGCTAAATGATTTGAAGTGACATACCTTGACATCATGGAGAAGACACACATAGACCAAGACAACTCCCCCTCACTCCAATGCTTCATTTGAATCAATACACCTCTAAGAAGCCTAATAGAGGCATATGTCATCATGGAGGGACTATAAGAGAGACCTAAGAAGGTCTCAAGCCTTCTTTTGGCTCCTTGATTGACTCATTATTTTTCTAATACAAAAAACTCCTCTCCATGATCAATCATACCCTTGATATCCTCTTGAATACTTTGGCTAGCCTCCTCCTCCTTTTTGTATTCCTGAACTTGTGGTTTAGATCCTTTCTTCAAATGTCTTGTAACACAAAACCTTGTAATGTTCCCTACTTTGTGAAACCTAAAACATTCCACCTGTTTTCTCATGCACTCAATTTCCTTATGTCAAAAACCATTGCAAGTAAAGCAATACCCATTGAACTTTCTTACATACCTTCTAGTGTTTGACTGCCTATTTTTGCAATACTTTACAAGATGTCCCTTTGCATGACAAAGATAACATTTTACACCATATCTCTGACCTACCTATTTCTCCTTCTTTCCTTGACATGCCTTTTCATTATTTCCTTCACAATGATGCCTTAGAAATTTCCTATTGCAATCATCATTCTTCTTAAAGTTAGGGATGCACATACTAGCTCTATGTCCATAAATACCACACTTATAACAAATACCATGAAAAAATCCATACCTACATGCATTTGGCTGCCAGATAGATAATCTTCCATGAGATGGAAACTTTGAATTATCTCCCATGCTTGTATGTCTTTTATCATTCGATCCTTGACTTGATTCTTTCTCATTTTTCTCTGATTTGAATGAATCCTCCTTGAATCGTAGACTTGTTCTATCACCATACGACTTATGGTTTCCTAACATATTATACAAACTATATGAAATTTCATGAAAAGATGATACCTTGCTTGTAATTGTAGATAATTCTTTCTTCAAATCCTCTTTCTCAACCTCATGTTTGAGACACTCTTCTCTCTTAATCTTCAACTCAGCTAGGGCCTCCTTAAGTTGATTCTTAAAAACCTTGTTTACTTCCTCATGAGATGCACACAATGCCACCAACTTCTCTTCACAACCTTTAACAACATACTTTATGCAAAAAATGTCACCCATCTTGTCACCAAATATCTCCCTATATCTTGTTAGGCTGATATCAATGGCTTGCTTTGATACCAATTGTTAGAATTGACAATGACTGAGAGGGGGGTGAATCAGTCACCAATAAAACCTTTACTTTTATATTTCAAACATAAAAAACACATCTTCATGAAACACATATATCAATGCTTGATCACAATCAAATATAATTCACCATGAAATGTACTCGAAGAAAAGATCACAAGATATACAGAAAACTTACTTTATTGATATTAAAATCAAATCACAACAATGGTTGCGTTCAAAAATATGGCAACAAGATATAATCAAGAGATACCCATACAATCAACCTTGTCTCATGAATACACAATAATATATTCCTATTTACAAATGAATTCAAATCTTTATTAGAGCTGAAAAATACTTTAGAGACCTAGTAATGACATCAACATGATTTGAAATTGACACTCAACACATGACACCAACTCTGCCCTCCTTCATCAATTCGTTATCAAGGAAACTTCACCATCTTTTTCTTCGCTCAAATATACCTCATGAAATGACCACCATCTACTGACATAGAATGTAATTCTAGGGGTTTTTTCTAGGCCTAAGGGGATTTTCTTTGTAGCAAGGTTTATTCAAAATAAGATAAAAGGGGTTCGAAAGGATTAGCAACATTACACCTAAAACTTCACTTTTATAGGATCTTCTTGATTCAAATTCAAAATATGTCAGTTTACCTCCATTAAATTGACCATACAAACTTAAAAAAAATCCCATATGAATCAATATAACATTCATAATTGACCCATATAGGTCGGCCATGCCAAAACCTTCATTCATGCACACAAAATCCTCAAAATGCCATCACTAGAATGAGAAAAATATCCTCATGTCAAAAATATTTTTATTAAAGCTCTAAAAATCACCACACATGAGTAATAAGACATTTAAAAATCATAAATGGTATCAATTTTCATGAACTAATCAGATTATTTCATATAATGGGTCCACTGGCTCATTTCTTTCACTAAACAGTTGCCAACAACAACCTATTTTCATCTTTAGGCCTCAAAAACACCCAAGAACACCTCAAATATGGCATGTGACCACTCAAAGGAAATACCAATACCTGTAAAACACATATATTATTTAAATTTATATCTCATGAAACATCGATTGGTTCAAACCACAACAACTTTACCCTTTATCAAATCAAGCTACCAAAAAGTAGTTTTACAAATGCAAATGGTTTACACCCTTACTGACACTTTCAATAACTCCTAATGGATTAAATAGGTGAAAAATTAACCCTAGTCACATTAAAGGTGATAGAAAGAATCACATAATCCATTTCATGCACTAAATAACTCATTCTTTTAGCAAACACTATCTTGTCTTGAAAAGCAGCAAAATTGTTTGCTCATAAATTGACATAGAAACCACATAAAAACTCCTCATAATGAGAAAAAAATTATATCATTGGAAATATATACGAATTAAATTTTCATAACATATTGTAACTCCTTCCAAATCTAAGTGGAAGGCCTTAAACCAAGTTGATCTCTACAAACTACCTGAAACTGCCCCAAAATTGCCCTTTGACGAGTCAACATAAATGAAGCATACTTGACCATTTATTAGAATCATCATGACCTAAAAATATCATTTACATCAATAAAAACTCACATAATTCACATAATGGTCATTTAGTTTGCAACTCCTTTGGACAACCTTGTCCCAAACTGAACTTCTGCAAAAACTGACCTGTTTGAGTGGGGTCCACTCATCACCATAAGCTATATCATACCTTTATGGAAATATGGAAGAGTAATATACATCATATAATCACCATCCATGCATTATCCAATAAAAATGACCACTTATGAAGAAAATATCTCTTACCCGCTTTTGAGTTAGGGTTTCAAACTCATAAAAAATTGTTTACTGTATTAACATTCGTTCATATAAATGTGATGATGAAATCACATAATTATTTTTGTAAAACCTTATAGAATCAATTTATAAACATCCTTGTAAGACACAAGGTCCCATGCGAATAAAAAAATTTAGGGTGAGCATCAAAAGATCCAATTCGAGCAGGAAATGCCCTTCTTCTTGAACCCGTTTCACTAAAAACATCATAACTTACAAAATATTATTTAGAACGACTTAAAAAAGCTATCACACCTCAAGTACAACCCTATGCATAATATCCTATTATTCTCATAGCTCAAATATCTTGCTATCTCTCTATCCCATCTCATTTTCATAGCTATCCCTTAGGGTTTTGCAATGTAAAGGCTAGGGTCAATTGAAACAACCTCATAACACATCATGAACACTCTCCACAAGGTACCAACATATCTGGTAAATATTCATACACCTACCTACATGCGTGAGATAATATAGCTCCACAACTCAATCTCATGCATTCTGATAGTCATACCTGGTCCAGATGAGCACCTAAAATATAATCACCAACCTGTATCTACACCCTAAAGCTCATACAAGTACCCAAGAACACTAAAAAAATTATCTCCATCATGCCAACATGCTTCTCAAGTCACCAAAAATCTCATACCACCATGCACTATCACCTAGGCTAGCTAGGTAACCTGATTAGGCTTACTAGAACAAACAATTCTCACTGAAACACTTGTTATGACCATGAACACATCTGAATCTACATGTCAACATCATCCACAACATGTTATGACCCTACTCCATCATCCAATTTTTCATTAATGAGGTTTTACGTCATCGACAACACCTATACAACAACATTCCAACACTAGACATTAGAATTTTGTACTAGAATCTTGCTTCAGGGATATTCATTTAACAAGATATAGTTAACTTATGGTTTACTAAAATTATTTTTCTTATCTCTCACCATTCATGGTTGCCTACATCCTAATTAACCTTCTGTTAGACTCATCTTAAAATGTTGATAATGGCTAATTGATTAACGTTTATTTTTAGCCCTTCGACTGGTTCATTCATTAAGTTATAATTACCATTAATTCATAATTAAACGTGTTGTTTAGTCCCCATATTTTTCGTGGATGGAAGGTCACATATTTTCAAAGTAAAACATGCTTACATAATTAATTAACCACCTACATGTTTCCATGTTCTCAAACTTGATTAGAGGAAGACTTAAGGTGTGCTCAACACATTGGCTTGATCTCAATCGTAAAGAGAAGACACATGGTCCAATTATAGTTCAAAACATTCAACTAATAAGTTTCTCTAAATATCCACCAATCATGGTTCTTAAAGGTTACAAATAAATGTGGACTCAGTGTTGAGAAAACCCTTCATGCAAGATGGTGACACATGGCCAAATCCCTCGTGTCTAGGGTTCATGGGTTCATGGGGTCGTAACATCCTTCATTCATAAGATATCAATATTCCCAGGGAAATACTATCTCATGGTTGGTCCATATGGACCAATCAAAATTTCATGTGGTCACAAAATCCCAAGATTGGTTACTTCAGACAATGATATAATTTTAGGGTTTGTGGATCAAAAAGTGTCTCACCCAAAGGTTATCCATCTTCTCGAGACATTGAATACCTGTGATTGGTCCACATTGATTGACCACAAGTCCCCAAGGTCATGGGTCTCAGTGTTAGAAAAATTCTTGGGAGGCTTCATACATGACATTCCTTCAGGGTCTTAGGGTCATATTAGGATCATGGGTAAAACAAAGTGAAATTTGAAATATCGAGAACCAAATAGTGATCATGGTGAACTTGGTGACACTTAGCTTTGATCATATACTTGAGCAATTAAACTTCATGTGATGTAAATTTAAAAAAAATTAAAGTGGTTTGGAGAACTCAAGACTTATGGAATCTTGGATCTTCTTAACTTTTAATCCCACACTCATTAGGCTTTATCATACTTAATTTTTTATATAGACTTATGCTTGTATTTAGACTTTCCTTAACCAATATTTTTTCCATTTACGCTAATCTAACTAGCTTAGTGATTTTGTGAGTTTGAGATTAGATAAACTAGGAGCTTGGCTTGATAGAAAATAAATGCAACTTGACAACAACTCAAGATCATTTTGGCTTCACAAAGTAAGGAAATATAAATTATATGTATTTGATCTTTGTTGGAATATGGGATCATCCAATACAACTTAGTCATATGTGAAATAATGTGAATTTTGTTCAAATGTGAGATAATGTTACATTGAATTGTCTCATCTCAAATGTTATCTCGATCAATGTAACTCAATGTGAAATAGTGGGTTGACTAGCTGATGATCTCGGTGATCTCAACCCTTATTTACCACTTGGGTAAATAATCCCACATGCACCATGCCTAAGACTAAACTAGTCTATATAAGTGAAAATTATTCTCTAATAAATAAAATTCATACATACGATCATGTCCACCTAAGGTTGGCTTGAGCTGGGATATGGTAATAACATATGACACCTTGAAAACCATGCCCAAGCTAAATAGGTTAATATGAGCATATGGATTGGAGGATAAAAGATAATCTTAGATTAATAAGGCCAAGTAGGACCAAATAAGCCAGTCACCCGTACAAAAAAAACCCTTTTGATACAAGCTATAATTAATTAAATTTTGTTAATAATAGCCTTTTATTATTTTTCTCTTTTACTCTTTTCCTATTCAGTTAGAACAATGTTATCATATGCAATTAATTAATTTTTAGTCATACTACAAGTGATTCATCGTCACTAAGAAATAATATGTCACTCAACTAATCCCACATTGCAACATTGTGTTTCTTTCCACAACAAGAGTGTGCAATACTATATTATTGTCACGATGTGACTGATATATCCATTCATATAGAGTGACAGATAGAACATAGGTGAATCATAAGAAGGGAAGTTTAGGATCTCAACTTACGGTTCGACACCATTTCTCATGCAATGAAGCATAGATGGAAATTCTATCTATCCATACTCATTTTCTACATCCTTCTCTCTCTCTCTCTCTCTCTCTCTCTTTGATGATACCCTTTCTCGATCTGGAGAACATTTGCACAAAAATAGACAAGAGTACCCATTGTATTATACATTCAATATAATGGGTTGTTTACCTAACTTGGATCTAAGCACTAAACTAATTTGAAGTTTCCATGTAAACTGAATGAAATTAACAATCTATGCTATTGTTGAAAGGAAAACTAATCTGAAAAAATTATAAAAAGTGAAACATTATAATCACAAACAACAATTCACTTCTATTCTAAATAATTAAATCTATTTCTACACTAAAACTAAACAAGCGAGATAACCCGGTGTGGTTATTCACCTGTGCTAAGTGTATTGAAACTAAACTAACTTAAAACACACACTTTTCCAAATGATCTATGATGTGTACAAAACCTCCTATATATATTCTCTCCTTCAGATCCACAAGGATGGGAAGAAAAGGATCTGTCATCGGGAATTACTATGAAAGATTCAAACCCTCTTGGAAATTAACTAACTACTTGCAAATGAAAAGACATTGATTTCTACTATATTTGATATGGAATTGAAATTAACAATTCGTAATTGATAATTCGATAAACAAAGAAAAAAAATACACAACTCCAACCTGGAAGAGTAAGAACCTTAGAAAATCCAGTAGTATCAGTATCTATCCCCTCAGTTCTTTCCTTTATTTCTCTGAGTGTTCATGTGAGTCCAAGGGATTGGGAATACAAAGAACAAAAACACGAGGATGGTGCTTGAGCAATGGAAAATTGGAAGCAATCTGGATGCAATGCAAGTATAAGAGAGATAACACAAGAGATTTGAGCTTGGCTATGTAATTCCTAGCGAGATTATGGCAGAAAAACAATGCAAGATACACAAAATTCTCAGGCCCTTTGCTTGAATACAAGCATGGAATATATACGAATGAAGGATAAAACGTTACTTCATGCAAAAGGTAATGAAGAGGCATTTCCACTCATTAAATCTATTTAAAAATACAAGAGGGAAGGAATACCATGCAAAAAAGACTATTTTTAGGCAATTTGGTTCACAAATGCACCCTAAAATTTGAGTTAAGTGAAGTGCCATGTGTCAAAAACATGCATGAAGAGTTATGGATAAAGCATTCAGGACAGCTTCCCTGCACAGGGAGGTGGTCCTAAGACCGCCGCCCAAGCCTAGGAGGTGGTCCTGTCACTAAAGCCAAAAAATGCATAGAAATGAGAGGGAAGATGGAAGAAAGTATGGAAAGGCTAACTAAGGATGTCTAGGCTACAAATATACATTGCAAATGGGTTTTGGAGCTTGAAAACCTTCTTGAAAGGATTTTGAACCATCATTGGGGACCTTTGTAACCATTTTCCAACAATGTAGCACATGTAATATTGGGTGCGTACATATTGCCCCCTTAGAGAAGCATCTTAGTCATGAAGAGGCGTAAAATGTAGAGTCTGAGTATGGCATTCCCGAAATGGGGAGTTAGTGGCTATACTTGACACGCCAGTGTGTCAAAATCTCACCATCCAAACTCCCGCTACCTACAAGAGAAAAAGAAGACTCACGTGTGGAAAGATAAAATATTGAAAAATAAACACTAAATTAAAACTATAAGAGGACTTACCATATGTGTGGGGATATAGAAATATACTTGTGCCAATGCTCCAACCCTGTGAACACATACACTCAAAACAAATTTATAACAACATATATATATATCTAAGAAAATTCATTTGCACAAATTGACTTGGTGATTTTTGAGCTCTAAGCCCCCGGTGACCGTTTTTAATTTTTGATTATGGTTGAATTGGAATGGATTTGGGGATGGTATTTTACATTAGGCTTGTCCCTTTACTGTTTCAATACTTTTGAGAAGAACTCCTAAGAAATTCGTAACTAGAGCGGTCATAAGGGGCCTCAAAGAGGTGGATAGGTAGAGTGCCTTTATTGCTTAGTCTCCATTTTGAGTAGCATATATGATGTTTTTGGTATTTCATGCTTATTGCGAGCGTTTGTACCACACCTAGTATGTGATGGAATTGTAAAAAACTATGACACACCATGATATGTACATATATCTCTTTTTGGCTTGGTTATTCCTTTCATAGAGTTGGCTTACATTGATGATTTGATTCACGTGTATACTCTTAGATGTTTAGAATTTCCAATTTTCTATGCTTTTAGAATGTATGCAATGGATGTGAAATGATAACAGAATGATTTCTTTTTTATGTATTTTATAATGTTGATATATGATGATGCAAGCAAAATGTGATGCTGAACTTTAGTTTCTTTAAGAAATATTTGATACTTCATATTGTCTTTACAAAACATGGTGATAAAATGATATGATAAGAAGATGTACTTGCCCCACTCTTGACCCCACACAACTAGTAGAATGAGAGGGCTCAACACCAAGGGTCAGAAAGGGCACAAGTTATGAAAAATTATTGAATGGTAGTGATGAGAGAAAGACAAAGGTTTGGCAGAACCAAATTGAGATGCTACAACCTTACTCTACTCAAGTTCCTTCATAGTTTAGAATGTGAATTACTTTCCAGTTTATCTAGACTTAGATCTGTAGATGGCCACTTGGTTGACAAAATCTGGTTTTGAGGTTTTAAACTCTTTTGGAACTTTGGACATCTAACTCACTTTGTTTTTGACTTATGAATTCAAAATTTTTGGGCGAATTATTTGTAACTTTCAAGTTTATCAAAGAGACCCCCTACACCTTGCCCATGCTACCAGTAAGAAGTATGGGCTCATCACTGTGGACAATACATAGGCAAGTAAGGGTACTTCTCTCCTTTCCCAACCCTACATCACCAGTAAGAGATGCAAGCTCAACACCGAAGGTTGGTAGGGCAAAGAAATGTGTAAAATATATTTTTTCTATGGATTTGCATTTGACTTACTAATATGGGCAAAATGTTTAGAATGTTATTATTTCCAAAAATATTTTTATGGGATAGATGTGACACCATGAAGCTTCTAGAATAGAATATAGGCAAAGACACCTAACCTAGAAAGAGACTATAAGTAGAGCCAAGTATGTAGGCCCCTGGTATGGTTACTTTGAAAGCTTTTTCTTATCTTGTTTGGATCAATGAAATGATTCAAAAATAATTGATGATACCGTGAGTATTTGAAGAGATATGATTTGAATGTTTTTCCAATGTTTTCAGAAGTCTTTAGGAGTTGATGTAAGAATAAATCCCTTGATCACAAATTTTACAGAATGAGATGGCAAATGAAAATACAATGTGGATGAAGTAATGTACATATGAAAATGCAAGTGAAACTACATGTCATGATGCCTAAGGTGAAGAAAGTTGACAAATATCAAATTCTTCACCCCTAAAAGTACAGAGCGGAGAACCATTATCCTCAAAATTTCCATTCTCTTGACAAGGGCCTACCATTTTGGGTTTAAACTTACAACCCTTGCTCAGATGTGTATATGTCTAGTCATTAAAATCATTTGTCTGAAAGAGGCATTCGTGCACCTATTTGTCATGTTCTTGAGACATGGTGTATGGGTGAGCATGACTATGCTTCTTGGCATCATCTCCTATGTAGAGCATTGTATTTAATTGTGACTCCTACTGAATGATGAGGCCTTGCCCCATGGATTTGGCAAGCTTAGTTTCAGATGCACACAGGTTAAAATTGGGGTTTAGAATAGAACAACCCTCAGAGATGGTTTTGATGGGCATCATTTTAATCTCAAATTTCCCTTCTTCATTTGTTAACCCTACCATGTTTACACCTAGACCTAGGTTTTCGGAGGGAAGAGATGCTAAACTGAGAAGACTACCCATCCCTTATGGCTCAAATGGGAGGAAGATCAAATTGTCACTCTTTAATAGTTTCATAATTTACACTGTGGTTTTAGTGGACACTATTTCCACAGATATTAATTTACCCTTATCTATTTTTGCCACCTCAAATGTTTTTGGGTTAATGACTTCAACCTTTGGAACATCCGGGGTGACCGGGACTAACTCTTTTGTTGGAGGTGGTCTGTTTAATTGGTTTACAGGAAGTTCATACTCCGTATGGACTCCTTTCTTCTTCTTGAGGTTTTCTAAGTGTATATCGAAGGGCTTAGGATCCCCTTGAGCGATGATGACCTTCCCCAAATGGAGGAATCTAATCTCTTGGAATAGTGTAGAAGGAATAACCTTCATTCAATGAATCTAGGGTCTCTCGAGGATCATGTTATAACTTGTTTCCCTATCGATAATGTAAAACTACATGTCAGGATGGTTTTTGGACCAAGTGTGACTGGAAGAACTATGGTTCCAATTGAGGTCACTTTAAGACTATCGTACCCCCATAACATGTTTATTGTAGAGGAACAATTTATCTCTCCATATCCTAACTTCTGCAAGAAAGAGAAATGAACCACATTTACAACAACCCCGTCATCAGTCATGGCTCTCTTAATGAAATTGTTATAAAACTAGACTTGTAAAAATAAGGTAGGATCACCTCTTCGGACAATTTCAGCATCAGATGACATCTTATCTATATAAAAAACAAACCCAGTATCCTTATCATTTTGTCCTGGAGGATGTATGTCAAAGTCAATATGATTTATTTGAGTGCTAGGAGGTGGTGTAACAAGGATTAAATGACCAAGGCCTAGTGCATTGAGCAATGTAGAATGATGCGTAGGTGAATTCTTCAACAAACCTAGGAATGATATGTGAGTAAAGGTCTTGTTCAAATCCAATATTAAATCATAGGCTCCTACTAGTTTTGTGATTGCGGGAACGTCTTCCTATGGGAAGGACATATTGGGTAGGGGTTATGAAAAGTACTCCTTCATCTGAGTTATTGCATTAATTTCACTCTCAACCTCTAGTTCAAATAATCCCAATATTTTTGTGTTATCGTTTGAACCAAGGTTAGGAGTGACCCGAGAGTTATTGGAAGTTAATGCTTCATGGTCATTATTTCCTATATGAATGCCTTTGTTTGTGTTTTGTGAATTCACCTTGAAATCTTCAGGATGTGTAGGAAGCGGGTCTTGAAATATGCTCACATTAGTGTTCTGAGGAGCTACAGCTCCTATATAGTCAGATTGCGAGTTTGTTTTAGGATTTTCTAAGAACATATCTACAAAGAGTTGCCTTTGGTTTTTGGGAAGTCTTTGCAGAAACTTGCTATAATCACGGAAAGTCCTATCATCATGACCCCGAACCTTATGGAAACCACAATATAGGTTAGGGTCGTAATCTCTTGGCCTTTGATAAGTGTCTTATTGTTGTTGATTATAACTTTGGTTGTAATTTTGAAATGTATTGTTATAACCATGATTTGTTACCCCTTGGTTAGAGTTTCTATACTGGTTTGGGCTTTGGTCTTGATTTTGTTTTTGCAGTGGATGATTTACATTGACCATGTTGATAGAAGACATAGTGCTTAGGCCTCTTTGATTTCCCAAGTTGTTGTTATTGTTAGTGTTTTTGTTGTTTGGAAAACCAATGTTCTTGGATTGATTAGTAGCACCATTCGTGGTAGCACCATGATTGCGATTCACACCCTTAGGTCCTTGGTTATTAGAACCATTGTTTTGATAATTTGCATTATTTTGATTTGGGGATACCAATTTCCCATTGGGACCATAGGTCTTACGCCCATTGTCTATAGAGGCTTGGTCAATCCAAAGCACTCTTTCTAAAACTTCCTCATAACTACGAAAAGGAAACTTTTGGACCTCTTCCTTAGTCTCTCTATTGAGCGAGTGAAGGAAAAGATCGTAAAGTTCCATTTGGTCCATGTTGGGCGCACTTGTAGAGGAATAGAGAACTTGGTGCCATCTTTGGATGAAATGGGTGGCAGATTCATTTTGCTCCCGTCTAATATGCAGAAACTCCCTAATCCCTGTACGCAACAATTTGTTCATGTCAAATGCTTTGATGAACTCAGAGACAAGTTGTTTTAAGGAATGTATAGAAGCTTATGGTATCCTATAATACCAATCCAATGTGATTCCTTCAAGAGTATTTGGAAATATCTTAGTCACTACAGGATCCTAAGGAAGCAATTCCCCGATGGTAGTAGCATATGCCTTGTTACGAGCATTCAGGTCTCCTTCTCCCTTAAATTTTGGAAGATCCGACAATGGGTGTGGAAGCATGACACCACGTATGGTGAAGTCAAGAGGCTCCTTTAAGTACTCAACATATGTACCCATTGCATAAGATTCCACCATTGAAGATCCTTGATAAGGAGGTGGAGGAGGAGGAGTTCGATAAAGTTGCGCTATAAGCATTGATGGGTATGTATGAGGTCCTTTGATATGGCATGTAGGGATCAGGAATGGTATATGGGTCCATATCTAGGGAGTATTTTGAATACATATACATGAAAGGTGGGATAGCTCCAAGATATGAACTAGCGAGGCGTAAAACTAGGGAACGTCGCATTGCCTGTTGTGGCATGGCATTCGAGAATGCACTTCCTGGTAAACCCTTATGTAGGATAAGATTGAGAAGGATGAGGACCCATCCCCAATGTTTCTAACCATGTGAGAAGATCACCTGGATTTGAATGAACCTGATAACACTTGTTGTATAGGATATTGCAGTTGGTTTTTCATTGGAAGGGATGTATCCTTTGATTGTCAACTGGATAACCCATGTTCTGCCCTACTGCATGTGTTGGTTGTGAAGTATGGGAACTTTATAGTTCTCTAATTCTCCCAACCAAAGTATAAATGAGATCATTGGGAGAGGATTGAGTCCCTTGTTGGGGTTCCCGTGGCATAGGGTTTGATTGAGCAGGCTCATGATACCCTGTCATGAATTGTTCAGTGTTATAATTCATGTCTTCCTCATAAGTAATAATCTTATGATAGGTATTTGAAACCTCAGAGGACTGAAGCCCTCATTATATCCAAAGACTCATCTATCTGACAAAGAGGATTATCTATTCATGCAAATATATCAACCTCTTGTCAATTGCATGGCAATGTGAGGTCTTGACAAGACTCTATGGTAAGAACTTATTCCATTTGTGATAACAACTGTGGTTTGCATTGGGTTGACCGTGTTGCATGTCTAACAGCTGATCAACCTCCTCCATCCTTACATAGATAATGGGGTTTGAAGTGTAACTAGGGGAGGTTTAGACGTTGCTTGTGTAATTTTCACCCCACCTCAAAAGAGAAGGGGACTGTTGTGGTTTTACGTTGGTGTAATATCTATCAAAGCTAAATGGCCCACCAAACTCTCTTCCAGACATATTTTTAAAGGTATAAAATACCTACCAAAATAGGGGAAGAAATGGAGAGGTGATGTAATAGCAATGAAATAAAAGTAAACAAGAAGGAATTCTCTAGAAAAATTCTCAATGTAATATGATTACCCAAGAACTCTAAAAAAATTCTCTCCATCATGCCAACATGCTTCTAAAGTCACCAAGAAGCTCATACCACCATGCACTATCACCTAGGCTAACTAGGTCACTGTTTAGGATTGCTAGAACAAATAATTCTCACTGAAACACTTGTTATGACCATGAACACATCTGAATCTACATGTCAACATCATCCACAACATGTTATGACCCTACTCCATCATCCAATTTTTCATTAATGAGGTTTTACATCATCGACAACACCTATACAACAACATTCCAACACTAGACATTAGAATTTTGTACTAGAATCTTGCTTCTGGGATATTCATTTAACAAGATATAGTTAACTTATGGTTTACTAAAATTATTTTTCTTATCTCTCACCATTCATGGTTGCCTACATCCTAATTAACCTTCTATTAGACTCATCTTAAAATGTTAATAATGGCTAATTGATTAACGTTTATTTTTAGCCCTTCGACTGGTTCATTCATTAAGTTACAATTACCATTAATTCATAATTAAACGTGTTGTTCAGTCCCATATTTTTCGTGGATGGAAGGTCACATATTTTCAAAGTAAAACATGCTTACATAATTAATTAACCACCTACATGTTTCCATGTTCTCAAACCTGATTAGAGGAAGACTTAAGGTGTGCTCAACACATTGGCTTGATCTCAATCGTAAAGAGAAGACACATGATCCAATTACAGTTCAAAACATTCAACCAATAATTTTCTCTGAATATCCACCAATCATGGTTCTTAAAGGTTGCAAATAAATGTGGACCCCGTGTTGAGAAAACCCTTCATGCGAGATGGTGACACGTGGCCAAATCCCTCGTGTCTAGGGTTCATGGGGTCGTAACATCCTTCATTCATAGGATATAAATATTCCCAGGGAAATAGTTTCTCATGGTTGGTCCATATGGACCAATCAAAATTTCATGTGGTCACAAAATCCCAAGATTGGTTACATCGGACAATGATGTAATTTCAGGGTTTGTGGGTCAAAAAGTGTCCCACCCAAAGGTTATCCATCTTCTCGAGACATTGAATACCTATGATTGGTCCACATTTATTGACAAGAATTCCCCAGGGTCATGGGTCTCAGTGTTAGAAAAATTCCTGGGAGGCTTCATACATGGCATTCCTTCAAGTTCTTAGGGTCATACTAGGATCATGGGTAAAATAGAGTGAAATTCAAAATACGGAGAACTCAATAGTGATCATGGTGAACTTGGCGACACTTAGCTTGAATCATATACTTGAGTAATTAAACTTAATGTGATGTAAATTTTTAAAAAATTAAAGTGGTTTGGAGAACTCAAGACTTATGGAATCTTGGATCTTCTTAACTTTTAATCCCACACTCACTAGGCTTTATCATACTTAATTTTTTATATAGAATTATGCTTGTATTTAGACTTTCCTTAACCAATATTTTTCCATTTGTGCTAATCTAACTAGCTCAGTGATTTTGTGAGTTTGAGATTAGATAAACTAGGAGCTCGGCTTGATAGAAAATAAATGCAACTTGACAACAACTCAAGATCATTTTGGCTTCACAAAGTAAGGAAATATAACTTATATATATTTGATCTTGGTTGGACTATGGGATCATCCAATGCAACTTAATCATATGTGAAATAATGTGAATTTGGTTCAAATGTGAAATAATGTTACATTGGGTTGTCTCATCTCAAATGTTATCTCAATCACTGTAACTCGATGTGAAATAGTGGGTTGGATAGCTAATGATCTCAGTGATCTCAACCCTCATTTACCACTTGGGTAAATAATCCCACATGCATCATGCCTAAGACTAAACTAGTCTATATAAGTGAAAATGCTTCTCTACTAAAGAAAATTCATAGCTATGATCATGCCCACCTAAGGTTGGCTCGAGCTGGGATATGGTAATAACATATGACACCTTGACAACCATGCCCAAGCTAAATAGGTTAATATGAGCATATGGATTAGAGAATAAAATATAATCTTAGATTAATATGGCCAACTATGACCAAATAAGCCGGTCACCCCTACAAAAAAAACCCTTTTGATGCAAGCTATAATTAATTAAATTTTGTTAATAATAACCTTTTATTATTTTTCTCTTTTTCTCTTTTCCTATTTAGTTAGAACAACCTTATCATATGCAATTAATCAATTTATAGTCATAATACAAGTGAGTCATCGTCACTAAGAAATAATATGTCACTCAACTAATCCCACATTGCAACATTGTGTTTATTTCCACAACAAGAGTGTGCAATACAATATTATTGTCAGGATGTGACCGATATATCCATTCATATAGATCAACACATAAAACATAGGTGAATCACAAGAAGGGAAGTTTAGGATCTCATCTTACAGTTTGACACCATTTCTCATGCACTGAAGCACAGATGGAAATTCTATCTATCCATACTCATTTTCTACATCCTTCTCTCTCTCTCTCTATGTTTGATGATACATGTATGTACCCAAAATTGTATGTGATGTACAGTCACAAATTGGTTACAGAAAACCCCAATGATGATTCAAATCTCTTCACAAGGTGTTCAGAATCCGGAAAAGCTCACCAAGTGCACAATTGCATCCTAGAATGCCTTACCCAAACTTTACATGCTTTGTTTCGACCTCTGACCCCTATTTTCTGGCTTTTTTGTCTTTAAGTTACAAGACCGCCGCACTGCCTAGGCGGCAGTCCTATGACTGCCTCCCTATCCATGGTGGCATTCCTGTAACCGCCACCCTGTGCAGGGCGGCGGTCCTGTCCAAATTTTCCAGAAGCTTCCAGTGCACTCAAGAATGTGGAAATCAAGTTGTGCTTGTAACTCTCCATCACTTCTGCATTTTTAAGAGTTGTTCAGCCACTTGGTAATGGTAGTGCTTCATTTTTAATAATATAGCATGGCAATTTGAGCTTGCCTTCTGGTAAGTGGAAATGCTATAAATACCCAACTTGTTTACAAGCAAAAGGCCCCTCTCATTATATGTTTTATCAGTCAGTGTATTTGGAATTTCCTCCATAAGTCTCTACAAGTTAGGACTTAGCATATGTTCTCAGCCTCTCAGTTCAAGGCTCTTCATTTTCTTAGTTTAGAGATCACTTGATCTCTCTAGTTGAAATTCATTTCATTGTTATTCTCCAAGCAAATAGATTAGCACAGTATCAATTCTAGATCAAATTCACTTACAATTTAGTTCTATTTAGGATTATAGTTTTGTTTCATCTTAGGAAGAATAGGTCCTAGAATTCTAGGTGAGTCTTGTCGTATCCCTGCAACAATCCTACTAGGAATTACACAACCAAGCTCTGTTCTCTTGTGATATCTCTCTCCTACTTGAATTCCATTTAGTTTACTTATAAGCTACCATTGTTCAAATATCTTCTCTTGCTTTTGCTGCCACATCCTTCTATGGATTCATGAGAACAACTAGGAACAAAGAAATCACACTGAGGGGACAAGTTATGATACAACTAGATTTGCCACTATTCTGCAAAGCTCCAGGTTTGTTTTATCAAAGTTGTAGTTTACAATGTATCAACTAGAGTAGTAAATCATTTCTTTTCAGTAAATGCTTGCCTTCAATATTGCCGGAGAATTTGTGGGGAACGATAGCTTCTGAGAAGCCGTGATTTTTTTCTCACTTCTGAGGTAGGATTGAAGGTCTTTTCAATCAAATTTGTTAAATATTTGTACTTACATCAGTTCACAAAATGCACAAGCAAATAGCCACATCTGGCTAGCTTCCTTGTTTTAAGCTTTATTTCTAGATTAGTTGCTCTTTGAATTTATTCAAGTTTATATCTCAGAAAAGCACAAAAATAGGTATAGTGTAGGTTCATTTCAATAGTTAGTTTGCTTTATTCAATTAAGTTTGTTTATATTTTGCATGATTATCATGGGACCAAGAGAGCCCAATGATTATGTATTTGAGCCAGTAATACCCTAGCTGAATCTCTGCACAGCCTTAGCTAATATAGATCAAGGACTTAGGATCCACATCTTCTAAACGAATACAAACTAACAAGAAATTAGTGAACAATTAAGAGAATTGAACATTGAAGATGAAAAAGCACACGAGTTCTGGTCGAACCAACCCAACTATAAACTGCCTTGATAGGGCATCTACATGACCATACAAGAACCCAAAAGAGAACAAACATTCAGTTGTGACCCATTAGTTCCATAGCTAGACGCAGGATACCTTCTCACCGATGTAAATACAGGCCTACGCATATAAGTTGCTAGGACACCTGTGAGGTATTCTGAGAAGATTACATAACTCCTAATATTGAATATAGAGGCTAAGAAAGCTTACGACTACTAGATAGTCAAAAGATGGGATTGATTCTTCACATGACCATAAAATGTCCACAACAACAACGAGCTCATAGTTGTGATCCCCAAGTCCCACAACCCAACGGGCCTGCAAACTAGTCAAACATCGACACCGGCTTACATACGCTAGTGTTCAAATCCTCACCACTCCCACCGGATATCATTGGACAACTTTCTATTTTGGACATAGAAGCCAACCAAGCCAACATTTTCTGGGTCAGACTGGAAAATCATCCATAGTGCCTTATAGATTCTCTACAACTCTTGACGTCACTTTCATGACCCTGTTCAGAAACATACACGAAGCACTCGTAGGTCACTTTCCAAGAGTCCAACGACTAACAGACAGAATCTCGAAAGAGCTCGACATCGATTGGAGCCTTCGGATGGTTATAATGTTGAACTGATCCATAACACCAGTTTAGGTTAGAAGAGATTTCCTCACTTTAGATTCGTAGCTCCCATTATTGCGTATAGAGGATTTAGGATTTCTCGACTAATTTGTCCATATCCGCATATATTCCACTTTCACCGGTTGTCTCGACATGACCTCGGGAGGTTGGGTACGGAGGAAAGCTGCTTGATGATTCTCACTCTCACCTGTCACTTTTCTATCGTATAATACCCTTTCTCAATCCAAAGAACATTTGCACAAAATAGACAAGAGTACCCATTGTATTATACATTCAATATAATGGTTTGTTTACCTAACTTGGATCTAAGAACTAAACTAATTTGAAGTGTCCATGTAAACTGAATGAAATTCACAATCTATGCTACTACTGAAAGGAAAACTAATATGAACAAATCATAAAAACTGAAACATTATAATCACAAACAACAATTTACTTCTATTCTAAATAATTAAATCTATTTCTACACTAAAACTAAATATGTGAGATAACCCAGTGTGGTTATTCACCTATGTTGAGTGTATTAAAAGTAAACTAACTTAAAAAAAACACTTTTCCAAATGATCTATGATGTGTACACAACCTCCTACAGATATTCTATACTTTAGATCCATAGGGATGGGAAGAAGAGGATCCATCACCAGGGATTGCTATGAAAGATTCAAACCTCTTGGAAATTAGCTAACTACTTACAAATGAAAAGAAATTGATTTCTACTCTATTTTATATGGGATTGAAATTAACAATTCATAATTGAAAATTTGATAAACAAAGAAAACAAATACATAAATCCAACTTAGAAGAGTAAGAACCTTAGAAAATCAAGTAGTATAAGTATCTGTCCCCTCAGTTTTTTCCTTTATTTCTCTGAGTGTGCATGTCAGTCCAAGGGATTGGGAATGTAAAGATCAACAACATGAGGATGGCACTTGAGCAATGGCAGATTGGAAGCAATCTAAATGCAATGTAAGTAGAAGAGAGATAGCACAAGAGACCTGAGCTTGGCTATGCAATTCCTAGCGAGATTATGGCAGAAAAACAATGCAAGATACACAAAATTCTCATGCCCTTTGCTTGAATACAAGCATGGAATATATACGAATGAAGGATAGAATGTTACTTCATGCATAAGGAAATGAAGAGGCAGTTCCACTCAATAAATCTATTTAAAAATATAATAGGGAGGAATACCATGCAAACAATACTATTTTTAGGAAATTTGGTTCACAAATGCACCCTAGAAGTCAAGTTAAGTGAATCATCGTGTGTTAAAAACACGCATGAAGAGTTATGGAAAAAGCATTTAGGACCTCCACCCTACAAAGGGAGGCGGTCCTAGGACTGCCGCCCAAGCCTGGGAGGTGGTCCTAGAACCGCTGCCCAAGCATGGGAGGCGGTCCTAGGACTGCCGCCCAAGCCTAGGAGGCGGTCCTAGAACTGCCGCCCAAGCATGGGAGGTGGTCCTGTCACTAAAGCCAAAAAATGCACAGAAATGAGAGGGAAGCTGGAAGAAAGCATGGAAAGGATAACTAAGGATGTCTAGACTACAAATATACACAGAAAATGAGTTTTGGAGATGGAACACCTTCTTGAAAGGATTTTGAATCATCATTGGGGACATTTTAAACCGGTTTTTGACAATGTAACACATGTAATTTTGTGTGTGTATAGTGACTGATATATCGATTCATACAGAGTGACACATAAAACATAGGTGAATCAAAAGAAGGGAATTTTAGGATTTCAACTTATGGTTTGACACCATTTCTCATGCAATGAAGCACAAATGGAAATTATATCTATCCATACTCATTTTCTACATCCTTCTCTCTCTCTCTCTCTCTCTCTCTCTTTGATGACACCCTTTCCCGATCTGGAGAACATTTGCACAAAAATAGGAAAGAGTACCCATTGTATTATACATTCAATATAATTAAATCAACAATGATAATTATGAGAAACATATATGTACGAATATTAATTACAAATTTTAAATAATGATCCCAAAACTGTAATATGAATCAATCGTCATCTATTGCAATTAAATCGATGAAAATAATTGTTTTATTCCCAAAACAAATTGAAGTATTATATAAAGTGTTGTAACCATGTGGTAACATCTACCCAATAATCATAGAGCTCCAAAATAATAATGTGAAAATGTATGATGTGACACATATCCACCATTTATTCTTCCTCTAATCTTGCCAAGAAAAATGAAACATCCATTCTTGGTCCTCAACCCACTTTTGAGATATCTATCAAGATTCGTGCTTCACCAACATCTATAACTTATTATCCATTTTCTTCACCTCTTGTTGTCCCTTCATCACCGATTTGAGCATCTTGAGCCAGGAATCCTCTCCTTAAATTTTCTTTGACAACATCAAGCCTAGTCCTTATACCCCTTAGTTCATTAATCAATTGTTCCAATGCATCTATTATAATTGCATTCACTACACCTCCATTAACAACTCTTCTTGGTGGAATGTTTTCTTATTTGACTATTTGCCTCATGATCTTTGAGCTAGCACTCCTCACACTCCTCTTGACTCTTTCCAATATTTGATACCCCTTGGTGATATTCAAGTGGAATCTAGATAGTCATGTGTCATTTACAGAGTCGACATAATGGAATAGACTCAACACAAAACATATATTTTTGTATTACTTAAAAATACTTAATGACATCTATAATATTTTCACTTTAATAGGTTGTTACAAAGTTTATAAAAAAACTCTTAATCTATTATAAGGGTGGTGTTTACATACTAAGCTTACATGAACACTCTAGCTCTCCTCTTTGGCTTTGGCTCACTCCTTAAAAAAATTCACTAACTTCCCAACACATTTCTCAGTAGCCTCAGTTCTGCTTTCAATAGCTTGAAATGGAACATTGAATTTTACTTTATATATGCATGTTCTCGTTCTTTCATCATTTCAAAATTTCCTTCCATATACTTGTCCTCAACCCACTCAATTTAAAATTTGAATTATACTCATTAATGGAATCAAACTACCTTGTTTTGGTAGTTGATAAAATCCATCTAGAAGAATCCATGTCATCTACTTATTCAAAAAAATTTCCCCTTGACATGTAGCTTTACCGTTGATCCTCACCTAATCCTTTATAACTTTCTTAACTTGTATATTAGTACTTTTAGTCTAATGTGCAATCCTTATTTTACTTAATTTCATTTGCTAAAATTTAAATAGATATATGCATTCCTATTTTACTCCCTTGCGTAATCCTCATGCTCCACATTCACACCTTATCAAAACTCCCACATGGTTATCCTTTGATAAAATATACTACACTATTTCACACTCTTCTTCAAAATCCTACTACACACTAATTCTATCGTACACTTCACACTACTAACCACTACAAAAAAAAATGCATAACACTCCTATGTAATTTCCAAACCAATTTTATCATGCCTCCTTTCCTTGTGTACCTCTTTCAAACCTTGTGTGCACCAACACTTAGCCAAAATTCCTAAGTTATGCAAAATACTAGGTTTGCCCATGATGTTCATGCATCACTTTATTTGGGTTTATATCTTCATTTCTTTCCATTTTATACATCTTTTTCAGTATTTGTTACTTTAGTGTTGCATATTTTTTCCCAAATACCATCTCATGTACACTATTTATGACACATAATGATATTTAGTTTGGGTAAATGTATACACCTAATTTTTCACTTTACTAAGTTTTGTTCTTTATAGGCATCATTGGCACATTAAATTCCCTAGAGAGGTGTCCTTAGGGGTACTCTCAGGAGTAGAGAGTAACTAAAAATGGTTACATACATCCTTCCAGTTACATTGGGGCCTTGGGCTACTCAGTAGTGGTACTTATGAGAGATATTTTATGTGCATCCCAATTATATCATATATTTTACCTATTTTCACAACCTTATAATATATTCTCACATCCCTTACAATCATCTTGTCACACCCTTGGATTCATATTTTATATCCTCCTTGCAATATCACCTTTTCATCCTTTTGCGATCACTCTCACTCTCACACTCACTTTAAAAACACTCACAACTTCCTCATTTTATCCCCTTAGTACTTATGAGTTCCTTTCATCCATTTTAATTTTCCTCCCAGACCTCCCCATGCCCATATTTATCTCTCCAATTCCATTGACGTTGGTCCATATCATCAAGTGAGGCAACAATATCGACCATGTTTGATGTCGTAGGATTAGCAAATTTTCACAACTAATGGCATCGACCATGGTCAATGTCGCTAGATAGCATAAATTTCTAATGATATCATTAGGTTATTTAAAAATGGTTTTTGAGAGCTCATTACATAATCCATTCATCACTCATTTGGTTTACTAGCACTTTTTATTATTCCCTTAAATCTTAAAAGGTATTAAACTTGGTATTATTTGTCTTCTTGGGATTCCATGTTTGGATGGGTACGTAACATCTACAAGCATTGAAGTCATACTTTCTGTGGTCTACTAATCCTTTAGATTCATTAAAGTATTCAAGTAGAGGTATTATTAGGTATTATTCTATTCAATTGTGGTCCCCCACAACAACTCTCTCATAATGTGTTTCCAACCCTAGAAAAATTTAATGTACCAATGGTGTCTTCTAGCAGGTGAGTATCTCTAACCTCTCTTTTAATTTATAAATTATTTCAAATATGGATGTTTTTGGATGTGATCAAGCACATATTAGTATGGGTTATAAAATATTTATATATTGCATTATTTATCTATTAATTCTTACCTTATTACCTTACACAACTCTCGATCCTTTTGACTCTCGTTTTGCAATGTCTTAGAAATCTATTAATCATTATAACTCTTACTTTACAACCTCTTGGATCTCTTACCATGTTACTATTTGATTTATAACCTTATTATTTCCACATTTCTATAAGGAGATAGTTATATTTTATCACCCTTTTCTAGATCTATGTCTGGGAACCTGTTGTCATGAGATTTTGTAAGGGCAAAATTCACACTTGAAAGCATGACAACCATACCCTACCCAAAAAAGTTTCCTCAAAGGTCATTTTGAGTCCTCCTTCATATCATCCTAATCCCTGAGTGAGTCATATCCCCCATATATAATCATTCCAATGTGTTTTGTTAGTGTTCCAATAGGTTATTTATGCGTATCCAGTCATTTCAAGTGCTTCTAAAGCAAGATCCACCAAGACAAGATTTTTGACAAGCTTGGGAAAGGCTACTCTCTAGTCTTCTTAAGGTTGGTACACCCCCATCGGAGTGGAATGAAAGGCCTAAAATCATTAAGGATGTGTATAAGAGATACAAGAACATTGTGCAATCATGTTTTGGAAGATTTTGGGAAGCTCCAAAAATTTTGGAGTTGTTTCAGCAAAAGTGGGTCTTGGAGGCTTGAGCAATGCACAGTGCAAAACCAACTCTTGAGCTTCGAGAAGTGATTATAGGAGTTCCATAAGGAGATAGGAGCCAAAAAAAAATATTGGTATAAATATAATTCAGATCCCTAGAGGATGGTGGTCTCATATTTTTCACAACACTCATGCGCTTCTATCCATAATTTGTTTTCAGCGTGCACAACCTTGGGGTCTAAAACAAAATCCTATTTTCATGGATTTTTAGGTATAATAAAGAGATGAGACCCCCACCATTGTGTTAATAAGGTAATTTTCATGAAAATTAATATAAATAAGCATCGAAAAACTCCTCCAAAAACTCAAGTTATGGCCTCAACAAGTTGCTCCCCAAGGTACGACTCAAGGAGTTAGTCAAATTTTGCCTTGAAATTTGAGTCAAGGGGAAAGTGGAACACTTTTATGCACCAAATTCTAAATTATTTGGGATGGATGGTGCAATAAAATTCACCCCTCTCCAAATTAATCCCTTGGACTTCAATGTGACCAATTTTGAGCTCTTTTTCACAAGTTAAGCATCATGCTCCATTTTCATGCCCCCAGCTCCGTCCAGTCAGATTCCACCACGTGGACCAATGGGGAAGGGAAAAAAATTTGTGCGCAAACTATCTTGGACACTTGGGATGTATGGTGTAAGAAAATGTGCCCCCCTCCCATTCTATCCATCATTCACCCACATGACCTCGATAGTTTGTCAAGGTGCCTATTTCCAAGCCCCCTGCTCATTCTCAACTACAAATTGCATCACGCAAAGTGTCCCAATAGGAAGGGGGAAATTTTTTTGATGACAAATATCCCAAAAATTTGGGACTACTAGGACAAGAAATTTCACTCCTTCCAAACCTTTCAAAACTTGCAAGTTTTTCATTTCCTTTGTTGCTTCTAGTGTTGCCTGCACGCACACCTGTGAAAATTGAACTGTAAAAAATTATTCCTCTCCTCCATTGCTGCTGCTACCACACCTTTAATATCACCTTCATCATAATTTTTCCACCATTCCTTTCTGATGCAACGCAAAAAACCAAGAGTTCTGAGAAAAAACCATGATCATGTGATGTCAAAAACCCTAGAGGCAAAAACGAAGATCTGCTTGTATCTCCCAAACCGTTCATCGAATCCTCATGAAATTTAAGGAAATTTATCCTCATCTAGGAACCTTGAATCCAAAAACAAATCTCAAAATACTTCCTTTGTTTTTAATGGAAGCCATTTAAAATTGTGCTCCCTAAGTTGCTCTTCTTTCATTTTCTGTCAATCTAGGAAGCGGGCAGAGCTGAAATTTTGAACAGAGCATCTGAAGCAAAAACCTAGAAAGAATCCAGAGTTTTTCATAAAATAGAGACCCAAATATTTATATTCTAAAAAATAGTAAGTTCCACTGGTTCGAACTTTCTATTTTTCAGTAATTTTCCAAAAACAGCAAAACCCTCTGGAAGAAAGAACACTAAAAATCATACAAACGTAAAACTAGGACATGTGGATCAAAAAAGTAATTTTTTTTTCTAAAAATAGAAATTTATTCTAATTAACCCCAAAACACATGCAAACATTCTTGGAATGTGAAGGAAACACCTCAATGCAACAACCAGGCAAAAATGCAACCCTACCCAAAATAACAGCTCCTGGGACCTAGTTTCCAAAAATAGTAGTTTTCAGTTCCAGGTGAAAAAAGTTTCTACCTTATCCATAGTAACATATATCATTTCTTTTTGACACCATGAATTTCAAGTTCACTGGTATAGATCCTATTTTAGCCGTCACCTTGGAGTTCCTGAGTGTGGGTGACAACAATGTTACTCACATGGACCTGGAGGAGCTCAAACACAGAATGTTCAGTGGGCCGAGAGAACCCTCAGAGGATAAACTATTTTACATTGGATTATACGTAGATGGTGGCCATCCCTAGTCCTTTAAAAAATTAAATTAGTTTTAGCATGTGCTCAACACTATGAACCAAACAAAAGGACAATCAGGGCAGATGAAAATTCAGTCTTGGTTGCGCTTAATCCAAGAGACATATCCCAAGGAATGAAGATTCCCACTAAGAAAGATATGGTCATAATCACCAAATAATTTTCATCTTCTGAATGGTCCAAGACTGAGTCCTATCTCCAAGGGCTCGCACTCAGCTCATGGATGAAGCACAAGAGGAAACCTTCTCACACATCAAAGACTTTTACTCTCAGTGAGTTCCACAATGTTTTCTTTGATTCTATCATCCTTTTGAGTCGGGTGATGGGGGAAGAAAGCACAAAATTATTTTAGGATTGGATATCACTCTTCATCCTCATGATACAGGGAAAGAAAATGATAGTTTTGGGGCATCTCATCAAAGATAATATGCACTTCTAGCTGCTACAGGTCCATGTTTTGAAGAAATTCTTCATGACCTCGTATCTTGTCTATGACTTGACGAATACAAGATCATTTAGGGGGTTTTCACCTGATCAGAACATCTCCCAGAAAGCTCCTACATTCGAGAAGTACCCACAGTTGGACTTGAAAGAAAGCAAGAACAAGTTATGACCAATCGTGGTTCAAAAGAGAATGTATCTTGTGCTTTTCTCTCTCATAATTAAAAAAATCTCATAAAAAATATAGAAATAAAAATGCAAAACCTAATTTCAAAATAAAATCAAAATCATCTAACAATAACAGTGGAAAAAATTAAAAAACTAACAAGAAATTCAAAACGAAATTTAATGGAACTCGTAACAAATTTAGCAAATTTGGCCACGAAGAGAAGGTAATTACAAAAAAAATCTAAGAACAAGAAAAATTAGAATAAGAGAGGTAAAAAGTTCAACAAATAAAAAAAAATCAAAATAAAAAATCAAATTAGAATAATGATTAAAAAATAACCATTGCACTTTACGTTGCTCTATGTGCATCTGACAAAAATGAACGGATCATAGATAGTGGTGCCTCAAGACACATAACTTACAGGTGTGATATCCTCACTAATGTTAAAGAATGTCATGATCAATTCTATTTACATGCTAATTTTGTCTTAGAAGCTTAATGTCAAGGTAAAGAAAAGGTATTTTATGGTTTCGATAGTAATGTTTTGTGTGTCCCTAAACTGAAAAATAACATATTACCCTTCTCTCCATTAAGTAGGGATAATTTTAGTGTTACCTTGTTTAGATATAATTGTCTATCAAAGATCAATCTAAGTATGCTATTGTTGAAGGTATTCAAAATAATGGTATTTATATTTGTAATGGTTGTTTCGCATCTAAAACTTGTCTTTCTTTTCAAATTAGAAATGAGATGTTGATATGAAATGAAATACTTGGCCATTAAAACTTTAGGATCATTGTTGATATGTCTCGTCAAATTTGTGTAATAGGCCTTCTAAAAATCAAAAACCATCATGAGACTTGTGAAGGTTTCTTATGTGGTAAACAACACATTCAACCCTTTCACAAATATCATGATGCACCTAAAGGTATGAGCAGAGTTACAAAAAAATGACAAAATAATAATAATATTATTGTTTATCTATCATAATGTATTTGGCTAATTTATAGACATTATAATACAAAACCCACTTCATATAAAATAGGAATTCTTTCAAACAACTTACATGTTTAAATGTTTTACAGGTATAACCAAAACAATATGCAATCTAATATTGTTATATGTAACAATATATGATCTAACCATATAGCCGTAAGTAGTATTTACTAAACAGTAACTCACTAACTTACATGTAAGCACTATATTTCCTAACATTCCCCCCCCCCCCTAGTACGAACATGGGAGAAAAATAAATGCACTTCTTCTGCAGCCGTCGCTCGTGTGTGCTCATGATATTGGCTCACTGATGGTTTTAAAAAGGCTAATCAACAACCTCAGTATGAAACCCTGTTCATTTGGAATGAACCTCTATCCAAGGTATGATCCCTTGCTCACCCTCTTCAAGAAACATGATGCTTCTTTTTCTATGTGCTTTCATCTTTCCACAATATCTTCACATGAGGGAATTAACATATAGGAAAAATTGCTCACCAAACTAAACAAAAAATCTGAATAGAAATGGAACATTGATGTCATGTTCCCCCCCCATAATGTGAAATTTCCACTTATTGAAAATTGGAACACTAAAATAAAATCACATTGCACACAATTGAAAAAATAAAATAAACATGCCGAAACAAAATTCCACAACCTCATTTTGCGGCCCCATTGCTTGCCGCTGGCGAGAGGACACTGTTTGTCCTCCATCCTCATGTGCCTCCATCCTCTAGTACATGTGTTTCTAATTCAACTGAATTTGATCGTGGAACTCAATTTGAAATGCTGCCCTTGATTTGGACTCGGACGTTGGGTAACATTGAAAATATGTCCGTGAGGTAATTTTTATTTTATTTTATGGAATTTTTACAATGACACTTACAATGACTCTGAAGACAACAATTTTTGAATCGACACATTTGATAGAATACCATAGATGACTCGAGATTTGACACTTTTTACATTACTCTTATTGACCACTAATACGACAAAAAATTAATTGTATTTTGACAATTTGACTATGAAGACTTTTAACAAATTTTGTGACTTTGACACACATAATAAATAAAATACTACACACCACTTTTGATTCTCTATATGTTCACACAATGATATGGAGGACCAACACACATTTAGGTTTTAAACCGCACTATTTAATTGACACATATAAAACTAACGAGACCAAATACTTTTGCATAAAGGCTAAATAAAATAATAACATACTAATTACTCAAAAGAGCTAATGTGAAGGAAAATGGAGAGATCTTTGCCTGATATTGAGGAATGGTTTCAGAAATCATGCAGTTTAACATTTCAAAGAAAAGTGTCTAATGCGGGGTATATTGATCAACAATGTAGAAAAGTTTGTGTTTATTGGATTTGAACGAATCGCTTGTAGCTCTGCAGTTTTGTAAGGTACATGTTGACCAATCAAAGTGATCAGAAGACATATACACATTAGGATATAATATCTCAGCCTGCATACACCAACTTCTCCACTGATGCAACTGATATCTAGGCAGAGATCAATAAAAATAATTGACAATAAATGAAATACGATTTGGAAGATGACTTGGAGAGTAAGCAGTGGGAAGTGCAGATAATTTTATCTCCCACGAACGGACTAGGAGACAAATATGGGATATGCAGAATTGTGATTAAAAAACCATTCCAGAAGAGCTGATTGACAAGTGTAAATGGCCTGAAGAAAAAGTGTACGCCCATGGCTGATAGCCAAACACCTCCTACACCTTAGCACTGACATTGATCCCGATATGCCACTAAATAAAGCACGAACTTATCTGAATGTAATGGTTTGGAACCTCCAAATTGACAGTAAACCAAGGATGAAAAGGAATTTTGATGGGATGCACAATCAGTTAGTGACGTTCAACAAGAAAATCCAGAACTTTGGTCTTTGATATCTACAAATGGATTTTGATCAGGAATGGGTGTAAACATTAACAAGAGTCCAAAATATATATCAATTCATCATGCTTCTAAAAAAACATATATCATAACAGCGTATTCAACGTAACAAACCAGAACTAATTTGATCAATTGATGAATTCTCTCACGTTATAGCATACTTTCTCAATGAAATCACGTAAAAATATTGAATTGGTGGGGAAAGATAGTTGTCACTGTTGAAAGAAAACACGATCTGATTCCACAATGCAATCAAGCCATGATAGATGCATAAACTGACTCATCAAACAGGGCAATCGAGAAATTGGTATTGCCCCTACCAATCTATTAGGCTTCCATTAAACAGATACACTGATATGATACCAAATCTAAAGGTATGAGCAGAGTTACAAAAAATTGTCAAACAAATAATAATATTATTGTATATCTATCACAATGTATTTGGCTAATTTATAGCTATTACAATACGAAAACCACTTCCTATAAAATATGAAGTTTTTCAAACAACTTACTCGTTTAACTGTTTTACGGGCATAAGAAAAACAATATGCAATCTAATATTGTTATATGTAACAATACATGATCTAATCATATAACGGTAAGTAATATTTACTACATGATAACTCACTAGCTTACATGTAAGCACTATATTTCATAACAATGCAAAATTTTCTCATCCATTAGAGTTAGTTCATAATGATGTTAGAGGCCCAATTGAGGTTGCACCTCTCAGTGGTGCTCTATACATTGTAACCTTTATTGATGATTTCACGAGAATGACTAGGACCTATTATACTAGGAAAAGTTGGATGGAGGATTGCTAGAGAGGAAGGCCTCTGGGTGGAAATTATAAAGAAGAAATATTTGTGAAATATAGCTAGAATGGAGTCCTTTTTTAATCAAAACAATCTTCCTAGAGGGTCTTTTTTCTAGAATTCTTGTGTGGCTTCAAAAGAAATTTTAACCAGGGGAACTATCTGGGAGATATGCAAAGGTAATAGAATCAGTTTCTGGTATGATAGTTGGATTGAGGATTATCCCTTAGCAAACCTGGCAATCTGGAAAAGGACTGCTCAATTCTATGAGGAAAGGGGAAAATTCTGGATAAGAGATTTCTGGATTCAGGAGGAAAATGTTAGGTAAGAAATCATTGTTCCCCTCTGGGTTTTTATGTAGATACCCAACCCTTTCAGGATCTCAACAAGAAATTAAGGGATTTCCATATACCCATTTTTTCAGACCAAGGAGGACTCCATTAAATGGAAAGAGGAAGATACTGGAAACTTCTCGGTAAAATCAACATATAGCTTAAATTTTAAGGATGTTCTTCAAAAATAATATTGGGGTAGGCTCCGGGTAAAGGACCTTATCCTTAAGGTAAACATGTTTTACTAGTTGTTTGTTTAAAACAAAATTCTAACCATGGATAATCTCAAGAAACATGGTATGAAGCTTTCCAATAGATGCTCTGTTTGCAGGAAAGAGAAGAAAAAATTCAATCATCTTCTCTTTCAATGTTCCTTCTCCCAAGAAGTGTTTGGATCTATTATGGATCTGCTCAATATTCAATGGATTTTTCCCATGACTATTGAGGATTGTTGTCTTCAATGGGAGAGCCTTTTCAGTTTCCCCATCTTGGTATGGGCCTGGAATATTGCCCTTCCTCACCTCTTTTGGGGTTTATGGAGGGCTATGAATGATTGTATCTACCGTGACCAGAAAGCTCTTCTCTTGAGAGTCAAAAGTAATTTTTGGTGGCCATCAAGGAAAAAATCAAACTCTTTAAAGATAAGGCCAAAAAACCCTGCCCGAAATGGGAGTAGGAAGTTCTTGATAAGTTCGCCCTCAGTCCGGTGGAATTACATAGAACTAGAAAGAATATTATTGAGATCAAGCTTGAGAATAATGTTGTCTAGATTAAGTTTTATGGGGCATGTAAAGGGAATCCGAGTCAAGCGGGGGGGAGGAATTATAAGAAATAGTGAAGGTGAATGGTTGTTTGTTTTTGTTGGTCCATTATGGAGACAAACAAATAATATGGTGGAAAGACTAGATCTCTTCTTTGGGGGATTATGTTGGTGAAAGATAAAGGTCTTCAATAGCATCCAGGGTTAAGGGGGACTCCCTGATTATTATTAATGCTCTTAACAATAAGGGATCCATGTAAATTGGCCCTTAAGAAATGTTCTTAATGATGTTAAGGAAATTTTAAAAGGATTTGAAAAGGTTTTTTTCTAATCATAATTTGCGGTAAGGGAATAAGTGTGCAGATAAGATGAAAAATTACTGGAGTTCATAGTCATGATTATAAGATGTGGCGTAAAGGATATGATTTTACCTTGGACATTAATGATGTCATTAATAAAGATATATTGTAAAAAGTTTGATGATGTCAGCAACGAGTGAGTGTTGGTACATCTGGTACTATGACAACTTACATAAAAGGATACTTTAGTTTTGATGGCTTGAAAGGAGTTCATAATTTGAGAAGTATTAGTGATCAAGTGAGAGGATTTTTGGCATTGTGAAGATGGGTGGTGATAGAATTAGGGTTGAACCGGCAAGCTAAAATATTGAGGTTTTTACTCAAATTTTATGAAATAAGCTTAATATTGGGGGTTTTCATAACTTCATTTCTAAACTGCATGGTCACGAAACTTCCCTATCAAAGGAATTTGTAAAATCATGGAAAGAAAGAAAGTTCAAGGTTAGAGGTACTGGAAATTGAGGTTTTTAGAGACCTCCATTGCCCTTGCGATGGAGATGAAAATGGAAGGGCTCAAAATTTTTAAGGATAGAACTCGCAGAGAGCATGAAATCAATTTGTTCTTCATGGGAAAGGAAAACTGATCTTTTATTACTGATTGTATTCTCTAGGTCATGTATTTTCGGGATATGGAGAGACGTGTGTCTCAAAATTATGAATTATATCACTCTAGAGGGAAAATATTGACAAAATCTATACTCATCATTTGATCGTTCTTAATATGTTTAGACATAAGGTCGTGGTGAGCATTCATTTCTTCTTGTTTATGTTGATGACTAATTACTCTAATGGTGTTCCAGTGGGAGAAAGTGGAGATGCCTCTACATGATGGGATCATCCTCCTAATGTTATGAAAATGGGAAGCCCTATTCTTAATTATCCTCAAGAAAGATAAGGTGGAGGAGGAAGATCTTACTCTTGTGGAATGCCATTACAAATATGAAGGCTGGAAAATGTAAAATTGTAGGGGAGGAGATTGAAAATGGAGAAGAGTGAGTAAGGTCATCAAGAAGTAAGCACCTTGAGGAAGAGGGGTTTGTAGTTGGTAATTTCAAGAACTTCAAGGAGTGGAGCATAGCAAGGTTCAATATCGGGAAGGGGTGATTCAGGCGATAGAGGAAACAATTTTTAGTCAAAGGGAAACCATGTTGGATGTCATTAATGTCTCTAAGAAAATTTTCTCTACCCAGGTGAAGTTTAAATAAAAGATTCTAGAGCTGGAGTTACAAGTCAAAGAGCTGAGCAAAGAGATGGAGGGGATTGAGGAAGGCACTAAAAGGAGGAAGTTCAAGTTGTGAATCAGTAGTTTTGAGGATGAGATGGAGGAATATATGATTGAAAAGGGCACAAAGAATGTTTTAAACAAAGAAAGTCTTGCTGAGAATAGTGAAGCTGTTCTAAAAAATTAACTAGTTTTTTTTTGGGATTGTTGGCAGGACTTTTTGCAAACTTTTGTAGTCAAATGTTTAAGGATAGTTTATTTTCTCTATTCTATTCTTAGTTTATTTTTTGGTTTTTTTCATGTTCTTCATTATTTGAGTTAATATTGTTTAACTTATTTTATGGACCTATCTATTTCTTTGGTGTTCATTCTTTCTTGTTCCATCTTTTATAAGTCCCCTGGGAGTCGATCCCTAGTTTTTACCTTATCTAATTAAAATATATATACTAGGAAAAATAATGAATCTTTTACTAAAATCAATGAATTTAAAGTCCTAGTTAAAAACTCTTCTAACCTGAAAAATAAAGAAATCAAGAACTGATAATGGATGTGAATATGTTGGTAAAGAGTTTGATATGATTTGCACCTTGTATGGAGTCCAATAAGAGTTAACCACCACCTATTCTCCATAGTAGAATGAGATTGTAGAAAGAAAAAATATGACAATTTTAGAAATGGATAGGGCTATGATTCACTCTACAAATTTTACAAATTCCCTACAAAATATTTGTATCAGACTATTCCTCTTGAAATGTGGGTGAAAAATAAACCAATGTTTCCCACTTTAGGATATTTGGTAGCCCCACTTCTATCTTCATTTCAAAATATAAATGAAGAAACTTGATCCTACATCATTTTTTTTGTGGAAGATCAACACAATAATCATGGGTATATGATGCATCTAAACCTAAGATCATTAAAAATAGAAATTTTCACATCCATGAGAAACCAATTTTTGCAACCTCTTTCAAACCCTCATCTATTTATCTTGATGAATGAAATGATGTCTTAGAAGATGATGATATTGTTTTTGACACTATGCTTGCTAAGGTTGAGTGAGAGCCATCACAAATTATTTATCAATCTAAAATACCAAAATGAGCTCAATCCTTGATTCAATATTCTTATCTCGATAATTTGATAAAGATGACTAGATGCTAGTACATTTATCATACCTTAATGACCTTATATGAATGTGAACCCAATATTTTGAAGAAGCAAACAAGATGAAATATGGTACGAGGAAAAAAATCAATTTAAAAATGTTTCTCTATAATTATTTAACATGATCAACACAAAATTATAAAGGAGAATGGAAATATATTGATTTCAGATTTTTTTACAAGAAGGAACATCAAAATTATACATGGTAGAAGGGTTTTGTGTGTCCATTTTCAAAGGAGGAAAGGGAAACATGTAAGAATGCATCTCAAAGTTGTTATTGGCTATACAACAACAACAACCTTAGATGAACTTGTAAATTACAAGCACAAGTCACCAATTCTCTACAAAGTTTCTCCACAAACAAAAAATGCACTTCTAAAGCATAAACCCCACAAATTCCAACTAGGACCCTAGTGAAGAGAATCCTTCACCTTTTATAAAATAATGTCTCAATCGTATGAGGATATCCCAAAAATGTTAATCTAAGGATTATAAGAATGATAATTGTTGGTCTGTGTTCCAAGGCATGCCAATCAATGGAAAATCATGTAATCAGGATGACAAATGAATGTGAAATTTTCAAGTGTCTGACCCTTAATGCTCTGAACATCCATTCTTCATTTTTTGGGGAATGAGAAGATTATTATTCTTATATAAGCATCCATGGGTGAAGGAGGATCAAAATGAAATATCATCAACTATTTTGATTCTTGAAAATGATGTGCAACAACCAAAACTTAAGTAATTTCAAATTTGTAAAATACTCTACTATATCCTTCAAAATTGTTCACTTTTGAAAGGTTTCCCCGGGATGGTCCTAATGCACTTGGTTAGAGGTGAAATGGATGTTTGAGTTGAAAGTTATGGGTATAAATGTAATCTCGACCATTCCACAAAAAACTCCCTTGTTATGCGTATTTCAGGATAATTCACCTTTTCTTCATAGCTTTTTGGGTGTTCATTTCATTCCACATATTTTTCTTGATCTTTCAATTCTTTTGTGGATTTTTATTTTTTTGTGGGGTCCCTTTGTATCGCGGCATTCTCTTTGTTGTGTGGATTATGAATTTGATGTGTGGTTTTTCTTTTATTTTGTGGCTTCATCAAATCCATAGAACATTAAGTGTTTTATGTTTGCAGAACACTAAATTCCATCATTCCGTAGGTTTTCCATCTTTCCACAATTATCCATTTGATACTCCTACACTTAATAGTATTATGTCACTATGTTATAAATTATCGTACCCTCTGTTGATGATGCAAAAATAAGATTCCTTTTTTATGTGTAATCCTTTCCCCGCAACCATATTTCTTTGTTTTGTGACTTATGTAACTCTGTAAAACACCATACCTTGAGAAAGCCATGGAACATTAAGTTTGTGGTCTCCATATTTGGTCACATTATAACTTCCTTCTTCCTACTTTGTGTCTCCTCATGGCACACTCTCTGAGCATTTTAACTTTGGCTGAGAGGACTACACCCTTTATTTCACGGAAATAACTAATTTTACGGAACACTATAATCACCAAGTCTACAAAGCACTAAGTTTATTCTCCCTTTTTTTCTATGGAATTATCTATGTTACTTAAAACCCCGTGAAAGACTACATTCTCTTCAATCTATAGAATATTATTGTTCAAAACTGTGAAACATTTAAGAAGCATTGGGGGATTTTGCAAAGATGGTGCCGAGGATACAAAAATATCAAAATTGGCACCAACATTGGCTCTAGCTAGAGGATGGATACCCCCAATGGGTGTCTAGAGGGCCACATAAAACTCATAGAAGTAGACCAAGTGCCTAATCATTGGGAAATGAATTCAACTAAGTAAACACTTGGTTATTTTTCATTTATAGATCATATGAGTTATAAAAACTTTCCAATGAAAAAAAAAGGAAGAAAGGAAATACAAAAAAATAAGGGAAAAAAAAAAGGACTATACACTGTACAAAGGGAATGATTTGGGATATACCTGAACCAAGAATTTTTTGAGATGCATACCATTGATAGCAAAATCAAGTATTTCACCATCCAAATCTCTCAAGAAAAAGGCATACTCTCTAATTTTGAAATCTATGGATTAAGATCCCATCCAAAGAGCTTCAAATTTCCATTTTTTTCCTCATCTTCATGCCTATTGTCCCATAGTAACACCAAGTCCCCAATTTGGAAAATTCTTGGAGAGACCTTCTTGTCAAATATATTTATAAATTATTTCTTGAACTCTATGTGTTTTTGGTGAGATTCTCTCCTATCCTCATCAATTTATATAATTTAGTTGATCCTTGTTGCATAAGGATGAAATCCTTCTTCCTCCCTAAAGTGTTGCATGAATTAATACACTGATAAATTGAGATGAAGAGAAAAAATGGCTTGGGTTCCATAGACTATCTCAAATGGGCTCTTTCCAATTGACCTTTTAGGTGCGATTATATCATCCCATACCTCAAATTTCAAATTTTCACCCCATTTCCTTTTATTAACCTCTAATGTCCTTTTAAGTATCTTGAGTAGGTTCTTGTTTCTTGACTCAACTTTCCATTTCCTTGGGGGTTATAGTTGGAGGCATAAGTTAGGTTTGTCCTATATACACATTGGCTTTTGAAACTCATGGAATCATAAAAAACTAACTAGTTTTGGACACCAAACCTACAAATGATGTTGTTCAAAAGGAATTCCATGGACCACTTGGTGAGTATCCTTCTTGATAGGGATTGCTTCAACCCACGTGGTGAAGTAATTCGTAACAACCAAAATCCACTTATGGTCTACACTAGATGCCTATTTCATTTTTCTAATAAAACCCAGCCCCCATTATCTAAAAGGATCCTCAACTAAAATGGGTTTCAATGGTTATGGATCTTGAAGATTTTTATCCTATCTGAGAAATGTTGACAACCTTCACACATTCTCACAACTTTAGAATCACTAAATAAATATGGCCACTAATAACTTTCTGTATCACCTGATTTCTTAGTTTTCTGAGAAGTACTTGACGAAACAGATAAGGTAAAGGTTGGTAAGAGGAATACCTGTTCGTGGGATGGTTGAAGGTTGTATGCGTGCGTATTTGAATTCTGAACCAAAGTGATTGTGAGACCTTCCTTTTTGGTTAGGAGGAACTACCTGTATAAGAATCAAAACAAGACCACCAAAGAGAGTTAAATGATATATGCAATGGACTGCCTAGCATGTGCTAGATCTTGGAAGTGTGATACTTCCTAGATGGCTGTCAGTTCACTGTTTAAAAAATTCAATTCTGAAATTAAAGTAAATATTGTCCTATTGTAGTTTAATATGATTTAGGCATCTCATACAAACACAATAGGCTAGATCTAATCTAATAGGCTAGGCTAGAAGGAGATCCAGAGGTCAAGTAGGTTAGTTATAGGTGAATCTGAGTGAACATGCAAGGTTAGATACAGATCTGAAGGTCAAATAGGTGTTCAGGTAGGTATAGGCCGAGAAAAATGAGGTCAGGTTTGAATGTGAGTCATAAATAGGTTGTTGTTTTAGCAGAGATAAGGGAAAATAGATACCGACCCATGGTTTTAAGTAACCAGCGATGGTTATAGAGAACCGGCGGTGGTTAGGTCAGAGACTGGTAAAGTTACACAGTCTGGGCTTTAAAGGTTTTTAGGCAATAATGGGGTTAGCAGAAGGTGTTGGGTGATCACAGAGGAGGTATAGGTATGTTGCGAAGGTTTGGGGTTGGTTAGGAAGTCACTTGGGTGGTTAGGAAAGGTATTACAATGGTTGGGTAAGGAGGGTGGCTAAAAACGGATAGGAGGAATGAAGAAATGGTAAAAGGGATAAGATCCTTTATCAAGAGTAATATCGATGTTAATAAAAAAATTTGAAATAGATGAGAGGGAAACACTTACTTTTTTTTGGTGAGCTACTAATATGAAGCCCAGTAGAAGAGTGGCTATGTTGGAAGGTGTTGGGAAGAGGCTTCACTATTGTCCCAGTGAACCTAGTTATCTTGGCTGATCACAGGTTAATCCTTGCCTTGCTGCTATGAATTTGTTGGTGGATCGTGGAATGGTTTGAATTTTATAGCGATCAAAGGTAGTCAACATGATGCCGACGTAACGTTTGTATTCTTGAAGTATTTCATTATGACATTGATAAACACCATTGACTTGGTTTACTACCAGTTGAGAGTCACCAAAGATATTAATGGACTTAATTTCTAAGGCATAGGCAATCATGAGACCCAATACAAGTGCTTCGCATTTGGTGATATTGTTGGTGCACTCAAAGTCAAGTTTGAATGATAAGGGCATGGGTTCACCATCAAGAGGAATGAGGATAATGCCTACACCACCCCCATGCTGAAATTTGGAACCGTCAAAGAATAAGGTCATTTGGTAAGGGTCATCATCCAAAGAGAGATTAGCAATGGATTCATCAGGGAAATCAAAATTTGAAGATTGATTCCCAGAAAGAGACGCATCAGTGAGCTAGTCAACAATGGCTTAGCCCTTGATGGATTTTTGGTGGATGAATTTGAGGTCTAGGTTAGTAAGGAGCATGAGCCAATGTGTGGAACATTGATTTTGGTAAGGTTTAGCATACATGAAGTGTAAGGGGTCAGTGTTGGTCACAACATAGGTTTTGTGGTTGAGTAGGTAATGGCGAAGTTTGGTGGCAATAAAAACTAAGGCTAAGCAAAGTTTTTGAGGGTGAGTGTATTGGGTTCCACAGTCTAGAAGAGTAGGGCTTATGTAATAAACCACCTGCTCCCTATGTGGTTTGTCACGATGAGCGAGCATGGCCCCTAGAGAGTGATTGGTAGCTGAGATGTATAGGTAGAAGGGTTGGTCATCTTTAGGTGGAATAAGTATGGGTGGTTGGAGAAGGTATTGTTTTAAGGCCTCAAAATCTTTGTGGCAGTGGTCATCCCATTTGAAAGAGACATCCTTTTTGAGAAGGTGATGAAATGCTTGATAACAGTCGAAGAGTTGGGAAATAAAATGGTGAATGGACTGTAATTTACCTTGCAGGCTACGGAGTTGTTTAAGGTTAGTGGGTGGAGGAATTTCAAGGATGGCCTTGACTTTAGCAAGGTCAACTTCTATTCCATGTAAGGAAATGATAAATCCCAGGAACTTTCCTGAGAGAACCACGAAGACGCACTTTTTAGGTTGAAGGTGAACGCAATACTTAACGAGGCGGTCAAAGATGGTTTTGAGGAAAATGAGATGCTCAGCTCGGATTTTAGATTTAGCCAAGAGATCATCCACATAATCTTCCAATATGCGATGCATAATATCATGGAAGATGTAGGTCATAGCACACTGATATGTGGCACCAGTGTTTTTAAGGCCAAAAGGAATGACTCGATAGTAGAAGGTCCCCCAAGGGGTAATGAATGTGGTTTTGTGTTGATCTGCTAGAGCGAGCAAGATTTGGTTATAACTCGAGAAACCATCCATAAGTGATAGCATCTCATGGCCAATGGTAAGGTCAACCAACTGGTCAATACCAGGTAGAGGAAAATTGTCTTTAGGGCAGGCAAGGTTGAGATCACAAAAATTGGTGCAAATGCGAAGTCCCCTTGTCGCCTTAGTGATAAGGATGATGTTAGAAATCCATTGGGGGTAATCGATGGGTACAATGAAGGAAATTGAGAGAAGGCGTTGAAGTTCTTCTTTGACAAGAAGAGAAATGCGAGGGTGCATTTTCCTCAGCTTTTGTTTTACGGGTTTGGCATTGAGAATGGTTACAATATTGTGGATCATGATAGTGGGTCAATACCAGGCATGTCAGCATAGGACCAAGCAAAAGCATGGATATGAATTTTAAGAAAAGAAGTGAGGGCTTCCTGTTCAGCAGCATCCAGAGGTTGGCCAATCTTGAGAATGTGAGGGTCGTCCTGAGTGTGGATGTTGACTTCGATAGTCGATTCATTCAACATTGTTTGCATATTAGAAGGTAACGACTAATGAATGTAAGAGTCTTCGGCACCAAGGTAAGTGAGTATGGATTCATCATCCTGACATTGAACGACATTAATCGGAGTATTGTCCCCTATCATGTCAGGATAAAGAAGGTAAGTAAATATTGTCCTACCATAGTTTAATATGATTTAGGCATCTCATACAAATGTAATAGACTACATCTAATCTAACAGGCTAGGCTAGAAGAAGATCCAGAGGTCAAGTAGGTTGGTTATAGGTGAATCTGAGCTAACAGGCTAGGTTAGATATAGATCTGAAGGTCAAATAGGTGTTTAGGTAGGTATAGGCTGGGAACAATGAGGTCAGGTTGAATGTGAGTCACAAACATGTTGTTGTTTTTGCAGAGATCAGGGAAAATAGAGACCGACCATGGTTTTAAGTAACCAGTGATGGTTATAGAGAACCAGTGGCGGTTAGGTCAGAGACTGGTAAAGTTACACAGTCCGGGCTTTAAAGGTTTTTAGGCAAGAATGTGGTTAGTAGAACATGTTGGGTGATCACAAAGGAGGTATAGGTATGCTACGAAGGTCTGGGGTTGGTGAGGAAGTCATGTGGGTGGTTGGGCAAGGTATTAAAATGGTTGGGTAAGGAGGGTGGCTGAAAATGGATAAGAGGAATGAAGAAATGATAAAAGGGATAAGATCCTTTGTCAGGAGTAATATCGATGTTAATAAAAAAAATTGAAATAAATGAGAGGGAAACACTTAATTTTTTTTCGGTGAGCTATTGATATGAACCCCATTAGAAGAGTGGCTATGTTGGAAGGTGTTGGGAAGAGGCTTCATTGTTTTCCCAATGAACCTAGTTATCTTGGCTGATCACATGTTAATCCTTGCCTTGCTGCTGCGTCTAAAAAGATCAAATTCACGATAAGGAAATCCAATGCCCAAGGTTCAACCTTGATTACAAAGGTTTATATGGGTCTATATATGCCATTTGGTCCATCCCGGTATAACCGGCATTAGTTTAGGGTGAACCAGCATCGATTTAGGGTAAACCGACATCGGTTTGGGCTAGATATCTCAGATTGTTCAAAAGCTGCCTAGGAAGTGGTTCTGCCATTTGATAAGGGTCTCTTCTTTTCTCGGGGTGAAAACTGACCTTAGGAGGCTTTTAATGTGAGGTGAGGGGATGGGTGTAATGTTAGGTTTTATTTAGGACATTGGTTTAGGGTTTAGGTTAATGGGTCAAATGATGGGGGTGGTTAGGTGAAGTGTATTTAATAAAGGCAATTTTATTAAATAGGTGTGTGAGGGTGGTGAATTAATTTAATGTGAATAATTAAATTAATGTGTGTGTGGGTGAAAGGTCATTAACTTAATTAAAATAATTAAATTGATATATATGGAGATAAATGGCATTAATTTAATTAAAGTAATTAAATTAAAATGTGTGGGGTGCAGGAGGTAGATGCTAAGGTGTTGAGGATGAGGAAGTGATTATAGGGTTGCGGTAGGGGACCAAGGTGATTACGACACGATTTCGGTGTCTACACTTTCCCTTAAAATCTTATGAGCAATCACTTTAGCAACACAATGGCCACCAAAAACTCCTCCATGTAACTAATTAATCATCTTAGGAGATTCATCTTCAGTTATACATATTAATAAGACCCCTTCCAAATTCTTCCAAGCTAAACCAAAGTCAGTTAAAATTTATTTTTCGGATACCAACTTTAATTTCCTTCTTTGATTCTTATTTAGGACAAAAGGAAAATTCAAAATCTTTGAGTAATACATAATATCCTTGTACCAAATGGAAGCACCTACCTTTTCATGAGGATCCCCTAAATCAGCAACACCATTATTTTCTTTAACAACTTGTTCAGAGATGTTTTTAACTTTTTACTTGAATTGAAAAAGTGAAATAATAAAAATAAAATGACCTCAGAAGATGTGGGGTTTAATGATACCCATAGAGATAGATGTTGATAGCTGATGGATGAAAGATCCTTCCTTCTTTTGCCAATGGAGGAACTTGTAGATTATAGACACTAAGAAGAAGATGGTATTAGATAGATATATGGCAAAAATTTTTGGCAAATAACAGTCCCCAAAATTTAATGGAATTTCTTGAAAGGATGTCAATCTGTGTTTAAGAAATCAATCGGATAATGATAATATAAATTGATAAAAACAAACGATATAACCAACAATGCAAAGGAAGAGGGAATGATGCATTCCATGTCTATATGATGGTCTGATGGTGATACCTAATCCAAAGCGAATCTTGGAATCACAAGATGGTTCAAAGGAATAGGGATGTAGATAGTTTTACACTTACAAAGGTGAGCAAGATGATACATTTGATTTGGATAATGTATAGAGTGCTAAAGATGGCTCAGAGGAGCTTGATATGACTGGAAAGACACCTGTAAGGGCAGATAGTGACAGATGACGGAATTTGAATGCTTGAAGGACAATATTTAGGATCAAATCATCTAATAGAGAGGGATCACTGACGATTAAGGTTGGTTGTCGGTGATTAAGGGAATCACTAGTGATTATTGTAGAAGTGTACAGGCTAATAATGAACAAGACAAAATTGATTGAAGCTATTGAATGATAAATGAACAAGACAATAATGTAAAGGCAAAGACACTTACCTCATTCAAGTTGATGAATAAGACTAAGATAATAACATTACCAGATAGAAGAAGGCTATAGATGACAGAAGATTGTAGTTGATTGTTGTATGTTTGAATATCCCAAGAGGGGAAGATTGTTGGTGTCAGAGGATTGTTGAATCAACTCCTGGAAATGTGTTTAACCTCCAAAGGTTGAAGAAGATATTGTTGATGTCAATTTGATGAATATGACTATGATACTAATAAAAATTCCCTAAAAGTACTTTGAAGAACATCTGTCAAAATTCAAGTCCAAATGGTTATCGAATTTAGGAATCTAACCTATAATGAAGGCACAAAACTCGTATTTATAGAGATTACTATCAATGAAGGAGAATCATCGATGATACAGGAAAGTGGTTAAAATAGCTTCCCAAATTGAGATTGATTTTTTGTTTGGATGAAGGATGTATGTTGGAAAATGGTTATATGGGTTAGGGAGGTTGTAAAATGGTTGGGAGGATGTTTGTTTTTTGTTTTTTTGTTTTATTTGGGGTTGTAACTGGTTTTGGGTGGTTTTAAGAGGGAGTAGAATAGTATTTTATAGTTGTAAGATGATATTCACAAGGAGTAAATATGGAGGGGGGAAATAAGACTTAGGATAGGGATTTAATGGTAATGATGGATTTAATGTACAATGTGATAGTGATTTGGTAATGAAGGGGTGCTAGCGGATGTAGTCACAGAGATTAGCGGTGCTAATTTTAGGTGTCTACACAACTTACATATTTGCTTCTGACATCAGTCTTGTTAAACCTAGGCCTTTTACTAACTTGGTGTTTTGAATTTCCATGTCATATTATTAAATTTTTTTGACCCATCTGCACCTCTTACTTAAATATTATGTTTGTGTTAGAATTTCTTTAACCATGGTGTGTGGCACATAGGAAATGACCCTTAAGTTCAAGATGTAAGGTCTAAAAATTTTAGTGGTCTTTACTAAAGAAAAAGCCTATTTTTCCATGATTATATATTTCATTTAAGACCCATACACATCCTTGTTAAGAATGAAATAGGTTTTTCTTGGCCTTCATCATCCTTTTGTAGTAAAATAGAAGCAATAGTAAGTTCATATGTAAATGATAACATTTTAAAACTCATTTTTATAATCTATACTAGCCAACATATGAGAAGTATTCAAAGCATCCTTTACTCCTTTAAATGTTTGCATTGTCTTATCTCCCCACCTTATAATCTAGTCTTTTTAAAGCATACTTGTGATAGGTAAAGTGATTTCAGAAAAAAATTGAAATAAATCTTCTCAAAAAGTTGATTTGAACAAATAAATATTGAATACATTTCTTAGATTAGGGTGTGTGAACTTTTTCAATTGCCTCCACTCTTTCAGAATCAATCATCACACCCTCATAAGATTTCAACTCAGAATAGGACCAAGCCAAACAGTCCAGATATTTTCTTAATAGTTTGAATATAGGCATGTTTTACCTCTGCATCTAAATTGTTGCACAACCAAACTTTTCTTAGATCTTGGAAAGTTCCTAAGTTGCATTCAGTTACATCTCTTAGACCACATAGCTGGAATTTTTTCATAGCTCTGGTAATACTATAAAAAAGCATTATTAAAAGGTTGACCATCCCTATTGCGATTGTATTATTCTTCAATTGAATTATCTCCTTCCCAAATAAGGTCTCTTTTTCCATCACACATCTCTACCATAAGCTTAAGATAAATTAATTGATTAATAAACTCATCTTTACAACTTAGGAATTTTAATGATATGAGAGTCCATCATCAAATAATTTCCAAATCTTCTCTACAGAATCTAAGCAACAAACTTGGTTGATCAATTCCCAACATCAAATACTTAAAGCTCCATTATGCTTCTCTAGTGCATGATAATATCCCTCAGCTCCACAAAAAAACTTTGGACTCCTACACGAAAAGTCTAAGAAGTAAATTAGCCTTTTACAATGACATAGTGAGTTGTTAATTAAATCCCATCCTTTATAATATGCGTATTAAAAATAGGTCTTATCTCTCCAAATAATATTATAATATTATCTAAGGCCTTACCTCATTCTCCCCTACTCTTCTTTTCTCTTGAGAAATGAGGAGAGCTTTTGTATAATGGAGGGGGGGTTTTAATACCCCAAATCAGACCATTTTTCTAGCTTAAAGGAATTTTTTAGGCTAACTATATGCCAAACTCACTGGGCTAGGCAAGTTGGTTTGGACGCTCTATTAGCACGGGTAGGTCAGCGGTTTGAAACCACCACCAACCATTTTGGTTGACCTGCTCTATGTCATTGGTGACTTGTCCTCTGTGTCTGTTATACGTCTACCACTTGTCTTGTCATTATGTCATTATAGGCATAGGATTTTTCCACATCCCAAGTGTTCACCCTGTCATGTCAAATCGATTCACATGCCACCCTCGTCATGTCATCACGCGAACTACTGCCGAGTCAGCCACCATACACACCTCACCTATCCGTCGTCTGAGTCACTAGGGTTGGTGAGTCTGTTTTCCAAGTCATGCGGTTTTATCCCACATGGGGTAGGCTAGGATATGACTTAGGATTTTTAAATCCTTTTCCCCACTCCATAGCCCATGGCTTGGGCCATATGGAGCATTTTTCTCACCAAGTATGCGGGGATGGTTGGTTGAATCACTCTTGAGCTTACCGAGCAGCTCATTATCCGCTATGTGTTATCTTTCTAGTGACTCGATGTATAAATAAATTGCAAACTTACTGAGTAGCTCAACTCAATATTGGCCCAGCTCAGTGTGTAACTCGACACGAGCTCGGTCCTTAGCCAACTTGATTTTTAGCTCGATAAGCTTTCTAGAGTATTACAGCAACTGGGTTCCCTTCCGAAACAAAAGTGTACCCCATTGTTTCAAACCTTTTATCACCCGTCAAATATTGGAGGTTTACAAACACTTTATTTTTAATCCATGATGTTTTGAATACCCATTTTTTATTGCACCCATGCCTAGTCACTGTGGAACCTATGTTTTGGCCTCGTCCTGCGAGCACCCTGTTCTTGTATAGATTGCATCTGGAGCGTATGGTATCCATTTTGTGTATTCCAATAGGAACTGGAAATATCTCAAAGAAATTCTACTATGCTGTAATGATCTCAAGATATTTAGGGAATTTTTTTATTTATTTAATCTCTGGATCACACCTCCCCATTACGAGGATTTTTTGTCCCCAAAAATCTTATTTTTCTTCTACTTCTGGTTCCAAAACTATATGTTGTCTCAAAGAGATATCTACAAGTGACACAATGGCCTTGAAACTATTACTCCGTTAGTCATACAATACAACTTCTAGCTCCATAATTGAACAATTAGTTTTATCCCTAGGACTTGTGGCACTTGGGCCCATTTCCTTTTGTTGCACCGCTTTGATGCCAAATCAAGAAAGAGAATCTCTTCATGGTCTTCATGAGGACTCCATAGTAGAGCTCTAATTACCAATTGTTGCAAGAACACACTAGGAATGATAAAAAATTTTCATGAAGTGTTTACTTACTTGGTGGATCTAGTCTTATGTCTTATCTTTTAAGACGAGGTATATTTTCCCTTGTCTTCATCAACCATAACCTTCTTGACATGTTTTATTTTATTTTCCATACCAAATAACACAATGGATATTGGATCCATAGTAAGCACATGGATATGTCCTTAATATCTCTAGGGTTATTATAGGCTCCTTCTTGTAATCAAAGAAGACACGATCATACTTGTTAGGGTTGTCAAATTTTCCTTTTCTCTCACCATTCTGTAGAGAGTTTGATTTGTTCTTTACTATAGGTTGCTTCAGGAGGACTGGTGGCTTGGGATCTATGCTTGATGTTGTCATGGAGATTTTTCTTGCCTCATTTTTTTCCACTGTTGTAACCTAGACCCACATATTTATATTTTTCCTTCACCTAGATAGGGTTATCGATACCTTGGTTATTCACACCAAGGCCTTTTCTTTCATATCCCATTTTAAAAAGCAAATTTTATCTTATACCTATACTGTACTTTTAAAATTCACCAAATGTAGGATGTACAGATTCATGGGAAATAAAATTCATTGAATCACTTGCAATGTTATTGGTGGGCATAACTTTCTTCTTTGCCTCTTCACCATCCTATAATGTTGCTTGAGATCTTCATTAGCTTGTAGTTTACGTTGTAACATTGTGATCAATCCTCTGGGGAATTCTTCCCGAGTCTTAAACTTGTCTTGTAACTCTTACTTCTCTGATGTTCACAAGATATAGATGTTTCATCAATTGAGAGTCCTTTAGACTATGGTTTATTTTCCAAGCTATAGCTACAATAGGTTTGACTACTACCGGTCTTTTGTAGTGTCTTTTTACATTCCACTATTTGATGTTGGAACCACCTTGGTTTTCAGTATGGGAACAAATACCAACATTTTTCCTTGTCAATGCCTAGTCATAGAGTAATGTACACATACTTGAGGACCATTCTATTCTTCTTGGGTTGCTTAAGTGATGATGCTCTACTTGCAATGTAGACTGTAGGAGTTATATGCTTTGTCTCATTTCAAAAAATATAACGTGGCCGATCTCATCGATGCAGATTCATGATGTGCAACATAGTACCCAGTATAGTGATTATAATGGGCCATAGAATGATCTAGTACAAGTCCATTTCATTGCACCCGCAGGTGACAACCCAGTTCTTTGACATCAAACTTGCTTCCGATATAGTAATTTTGCAAGAAAGATAACCTTCTCTGATACCAAACTTGATCCATAAACTAGTCAAAAAAATTCTTGACCAACAGATCCTTATAGTCAACTAATTTTTACTTCCAATTTCACCTTGAAAATAAACCAACTTAAACAAATGCAATGCAAGAAAAATAATCGGCACCGTACAATATTTTATAACGTAGTTCGGAAATTACCTATGTCTCCAAGTTTTTTAATAGCTAAACTAATTCATTATAACGTTTCAATCATAAGTACAAATAAAATTACAATTCTATAATGAATGTGCTAGCTTAACCCAAACTTTGGTGCCAATCAGTCCTGTAGAACCCAAACTAGTCTTAGAAGCTTGGCCAATACTCTGGCATAGCTTCCCGATTTTACACCTCCTGATGACTTCTCCTCTATTACATAGCCTCTAAATTATATGCAGATCTAATTCATAATGTTCTTGGTGTTTAATGAGTGCCACTCTCTTATTGAATTCCCCTATGTTACACAGCTTTCAGCCTTTACGCAGAGCTAAGTTAGATTCAGTGTCATCAACGAGCTCAGTTATACAACTCTCCTCCATCACCTCCATGCAATGAACTTGGTTGGTTAATACCCAATGTAAAATTAATTATAGCTCCATTATGCTTTTCTAGTGAGTGATAATCTCCCTCGTCTCCATGACAAACTTCAGATCTCACGTGAGAAGGATAAGGTGTAAAATATCCTTCTATAATGACATGGTGAGTTATTAATTAACTCCCATCCTTTACAATATGCTTATTAAAAATAGGTCTTCAATCATCATCATGCCTATTTTTAAAAATAGGTCTTATCTCTCCAGAAAAATGCCACAATATTATGTAAGGCCTTCCCATATTCTCCCCTACTCTTCTTTTCTCTTGAGAAATGAGGAGAGCCTGTGTATAATGGCGGGGGGGTTTATATAGGCCCAACTTGGCCCCACTTTTATAGCTTAAGGGACTTATCATCTAACTCTATGCCAACTCCCCAGGGTTGGCAAAGTTAGTTTGGACACTCTATTAGCATGGGTAGGTCAGTGGTTTAAAACCATTGTTAACCATTTTGGTTAACCTGCTCTACATCTTTGGCAACTTCATCCTCTGCGTGTGCTATATGACCACCACATGTCTTTCCACCACATCATTTTCAGCCTAGGATGTTGCCATGTCCCATCTGTTTGCCCCATAATTTCCACCAAGCTGACCACTACCTCGCGATGTCATCACCCAAATTTCCACCAAGTCAACTGCCACACACACCTCACCCATCTAGTGTATGAGTCACCAAGTTTGGCCATTCCACTGTCTGAGTTGTGGGGTTTTATCCCACATGCGATGGGATAGGATATGCCTAAGGATTTTTAAATCATTTTCACCACAACATAGCCTGTGGCTTGGATCATATGGCGTTTCTTTCTTGCCAAGTATGTGGGGATGGTTGGTTGAATTTCTTTTGAGCTTGTCGAGCATCTCACTATCAGCTCTGTATTAGCTCGCCAATGACTCAATGCATAACTCAATTACCAACTTACTGAGTATCTCAACTTGGTCTTGGACTAACTCGGTGTGTAACTCAATATGAGCTCAGTTCTTAGCCATCTCGGTTTGTAGCTCAATGAGCTACCTAGAGAACTACGAAGGTTGTCTTCCCTTCTAAAAAAAAGTGGACCCCATTGTTGCAAACATTTTTTATTACCTGTTGAAGACCAAAGGTTTGCAAACACTTTATTTTTTCTTCGTGATGCTGCAACAACCCATTTTCTATTACACCTGTGCCTAGTCACTACATCGCATGTGTTTTGGCCTCATCCTGAAAACACCCTATTCCTATGTATACTACATCTGGAGCATTTGGTATTCATTTTGTGTGTTCCAATAGGCACTGGATATATCTCTCAGCCTTCTACCGTACTATGATCCTGGGATATTTAGGGAAAATTTTCCCTCTAATTTGATCTCTAAATCACATCTCCCCACTAGGAGGATTTTTTCCCAAAAAGCTTCTTTTCTTTTGCTTCTAGATACAGAACTTTGTGTTGTCTCGAAGAGATCTCTATAGCTAACACAGTGACCTTCAAAATTATATTCCTTTAGTAATAGAATCACCCTCTAGATCCACTATCAGACAATCAGTTCAATATTTAGGACCTGTGGAACTTGGGCCCATTTCTTTCCACTGCGCCACTTTGATACCAAAACAGGATAGAGAATCTACATCTGGTATTCATGAGGACTCTATTATAGAGCTTTGATTACCAATTATTGCAAGAGCACACTAGGAATTATTAACCTATCACAAAGTGTTTACTTACTTGGTTTCTCTAGTCTTGTATCTTCTCCTCAAGATGAGGTAGGTTTTCCCTTGTTTTCATTGGTGGATATTTTTTATTACACCCATTCCTAGTCACTACATTGCCTATGCTCTGGCATCATCCTGTGAACACCCTGTTCATGTGTGAACTACATTTGGAGAGTAAGGTATTTGTTTTGCATGTTCCAATAGGCATTGGAAAGATATGGAATCCTTCTACCATACTGTAAAGATCTTAGGATATTTAGGGAAAATTATCCTGCTAATTTGATCTCTAGATAAAAAAAAATTCATGTTCTAACTTCCTTTTTCCTGCTCCTAAGCTCCTCAAAGTACTCTCTCTGAGAATTATGGCTTATTCTGAGTAGACAACACCCTTCTTTTCATTGAAATAAATTTTTTCATGAAACACTATAATCACCAAGTCTGCGAAGCACTAAGTTTCTTCACCCCTTTGTTCTATGACATTATTTATTTTGCTTTAAAACATGCCAAAGATTACATTCTCTTCAATCTGTGGAATAATACTGTTCAAAATCATGAAACATTCAAGAATCATTGGGGGACTTTAAAAATATGGTGCCAAGGATACAAAAAGATCAAAATGGGCACCAACACCTTATATCTAGGTAATTTTTTAAAATTTTAATATAATTATTATCATGCTTGATATTTATTATGCAATAGGCGTTACTTATAGATTTATGCAAAATCCATATGATGATCATTGGAAAATGGCTAGAAATATCTTAAAATGTATTAAAATTACAATCAATTATGTCTTACATTATTATTTTTTAATTATGCTTGATTATATAGTTATTATGATTTTAATCATGTTGGTGACGTGATACATAGAAAATATACTTTTGGATGTGTTTTTAAGTCTAGTACATGTGTTATTACTTAGTTAAGTGAGAGGAAACCAACAATGTTTATCTCTTCTAATGAGGCAAATCATATAAGTTTTATGGAAGCAACTAAATTAGTCATGTGGCTCAAAATAATATTGGAAAAACTTCATATGGATGCCAAAGGAATACCTCCACTTTTATGTGGATATCCAAAGTTACATATATCTTACAAACAATCCAAGTCATCATCAAATAACTAAACATATTAAAATTCATCAATGGTGATATTTATCTTTAATCTTGTCATACTAAATATCAAGTTGTAGATATTTTCACGATGCCTCTCTATGTTATTAAATTTTTCAAACTTTGAGAAATGTTTGGCCTTTCAGAGTGGCTGTTGAGGGGGAGTGTTGATCCAGAGATCATTTTAGTGGAAATATTTTCCCTATATCTCTAAAAATTATTACAATATGATAAAGGGATTTGAGAGATTTTTGATGTCTATCTGAATGCGTGAAATGGACTTTGTTTGAGCAAGATACCGTCCATAGAAGTTCACATTTGGAGGAGTAAAATTAGGGGTAGCAGACCAATTGGAATGCAACACATGGAAGTGTAAAAATAATAATAAAAGGGTGTTTTTGGTTTTCTCCTCTATACTTTGATATTCAATTTTAGACAAGTGGGCCCCGCTATTTGCTAGTTAGGGACCCTCATCCAAGGTTGACAAAATTGTTTTGCGAAGGGGTGCCTTTGCCTCTATATCTTCATACTAGCATTGTCACATTTTTGTATATATATGCCTTTGCATTTCCCCACACCATGTGTGTGGGATTAAATCTCTTTGGTTTTCTCCTCTGTACTTTGATATTCAATTTTAGACAAGTGGGCCCCGCTATTTGCTGGTTAGGGACCCTCATCCAGGGTTGAAAAAATTGTTTTGCGAAGGGGTGCCTTTGCCTCTATATCTTCATATTAGCATTGTCACATTTTTGTATATATATGCCTTTGCATTTCCCCACACCATGCGTGTGGGATTAAATCTCTTTGGATTTTAAATTAATTTACCATGCAATTACCATTTTCACTGACCTACTAACTATGGCTCATTATTCTAACCATGGTGCATCTAAACCACATCCTCCATTATCTTATCTCATATGTTCGAACAACCTCAATTCTAACTCAACACATATCCCACCCGCACTCCAACCAATTTCCCACTAACCCACCTAACCGAGTCAATACATGGTGGGATAAAAACAACCTACATCCACTTAAACAAGCCACAAGGAGCTATTTTAATTATTTTTCCCAAAACAACACGGGTAATGTGGTATTTAATCCCAATAAAGGTAAAATATGGGTGGTGGATGTTTAGGGAGGATTGAATCCCCAATAACATTCTTCTAAAAAACTGACCTAGTTGTTAGACCACACAGTGGTCACAAACCTAAATAAGAACAAGCTTCATATTATAAAAGGTTAAGGTTTAGACTGTGTGTTTTTGTAAACAAAGCAGTTTGTAAATAAATGGATTTTTGAGTAGTTTGGGGGTATATTTTCAGGTCTTGGTGTAAACTATAAGTTGTTAAAAATTCTAAGATGCTCCTATTACATCCATTATTTTCTTGATTTGGATTTATTTTTATGTCATTTTAAAATGTGAAAGTATCTTTTGATAGAGAACGAAGGGAAGGGACTATGCAAGTGCTTCGAGAAAGTGGAGGGAAAACATTTATCATCTTCATAGTCTTCTGAAGGTCTGAGAGCATAAATTTGTAGGTTTCATGATCCATAATTGTTATTGTAAGTTTGATTGTTCTTATAATTTTGACATTTATAATGGATCGGTTCAAATGAACTTGGAGACATAGGTAAATTTCCAAACTTTGTAAACAAGTTTTGTGTTATCTCTTATCTAATTTTTGCATCTGGTTTCTGACATTTTCCACATAATCAAGTCATATTTTAATTTAGATAAGCATACTTTAATCAGTTAAAATAATTTATGGAAATTGGATAAAATGAAATCTTGATGGTTTTGATCGAACTATTGATTAAGTTGATTTTTGGGAAATGTTAAATCAATTTTGGATCAATTTAACACAATCACAATTCATATTTAAAATCAGTTTTAGATTCACACAAGTAACAAAAGATGATAAATTAAAGGATCATTTTTGTAAACATTCAAAATAGTAGAGGGTATATTATTATTTATAGATCAAGTGTACATGACATTACCACTTCCTAACAACCTTTTTACATCTTCCTTCCACACTTTTAAATTGTAAAAGGCATTTGAAAAAGATCGCCCTATGTGATTGGGTGTAAAGATCACCTTATGTGAGTTTATTTGTAATCCTAGAAAAGCATTGTGTTAGAAATTCCTTGTTTTATAAAATGTATCTAGAAACTCATATAAGACTTCATTACATGCACTTATCAAGGAGGAATTTGGGATATTTATATTAAATTATACTTGTAGACATGTTATCCTAAAATCATTCTATATAGTTTAAGGATTATAAATATTTTTGTATATAAAGATAACTTTGGTATGTATCTCATTTAAGAATTAAGGGGCATTTTTGGAGTAAGTAATGTTCGTGGGAACACATTTAATGTGGCCCACCAGAACAAACCAAACTCCAAAAGCAAGTTTATGTTATAAACTTGATTGATAACTTATATTATAAGATATGTGTAACTTATATAAATCTATAATCAATTAAGTAAATTAATTGATTTAGAGTGAATTGGTTTAATTGAAAGGTTACAACCAACTCTCCCACCCTTTAAATCGGGTTATACTATTATGATTAGTGAGTGCTCAAATTGGTATGTAATTGAAATAGTGTAGAAGTGAAGGAAGATTGTATGTTGAGTTAGCCTATAATTTTTCAAGCATTATAAGTTCCTTGTTATTCATTAATAAAAATAGGAAGTACATTTGGTGGGGATTTTCACCATAAGGTTTTCCGACATTATATTGTTGTGTTCATTACATTATGTAAGTTATTTTATATTATGCAATTTTTTTGCATTATTTGATTTTATATAAAATTTCAACCTATCATAATAATTTAGAATATTATAAACTTGAATATTTATTGCATAATTTAAATTCATCTCATGTTTCGACAACCATTAGCATGTTCTCATAAAACTCCACTTTTCTCTTCTTCTTCATTTTCCTTCAAACGAAACAAGTTAAAATTTCTCCTTTCCTATAGACACTCAAATTTGTAAACTTATCCTTTGGCAATGACAAGTTTTACTTTGTTCATATGCTAAGACAAATGGTCACATTCTAAGCACAATCAGTATATCTTTATCTTTTTTAACTTGCTCATATTTGCACACATCTTTTTCATTCATATAAGAAATATTAATTAGCTAAAATAGTAATTCATCTCTAGGCATCACTCCCAAACTCTGAATTTTTCATCACTACTTGCCTTTCCAAAATTCTACATCTCGGGTCTATAGTGGATTATGGTCCTAGATGACCTTATGGTCATGGACCCTCCCATCTAATGACTCTTTTTTAATTTCAAACTCTTATGTGAGTTACTTCTTCCCCAATTCGGCCATAATGTGAATGTTTAACCTATGGAAGCTTATATAAGAAAGTCAATTGCCCTTTATAAATCACATGGCATTCTTATAAGATCTTGCTATAAATATCAACACCAAAGCACTTAAGGCTCTCATAATCTTCCTAAAATAGTTTCACATCATTTTGAATAGCCATGACATAAGTATGAAGTACTCAAACCAAGTTTAATATTTTATCTTCCTCCATTTCTAAACACTCAAAGGTCCTAGAGCCATCTCTCAGAAAGAAAAATTCACTCCAAGAAATGTCAAAGGTATTCAAGGGACAACAAAGATAGTCTAAGCATCTAAAGTACACTGCATCACACTAATACCACGTTGGGTACATTTATAATCTATAGTTATCCCACTATCTTCGTGCCTAGAGACATGACTGTAACAATAGGGTTTGGAAATATATGCATACACAACTGCACCTATACTAGGATAATTACATGAAGCGTGTTCCCACTCAAGGGGATGTAATTCAACACCTTAATTATCTTAGTAATGGTTAAATACAAAGGGTAATCCAAGCTCACCCACTCACTGATTTGTCCTTTGGTTATCTAAGGATTTCATGAAATTTTCTACAAATGGATAGGGTTTCTATTTATTGCAGTTCATTACAAGTAGTGACAAATTTGTGTGAGCCCTTCCAAAAAAATGACACTCATTTCAAGGAAAGTGAAGGAAAAGAAAAATTGTAGAACCCCACTATGCACAGTTCTAAGACCATACTCAAAAAAATCAAAACCATACCACATTCTAGATAGAGTTGTATATTCTTGCAAAAGAGTTGTTTCTAATTACAATTCCATAAATGAAGCATTTCTAGATCCAGAACATCTCTTTTACCCAATCTTCATTCCCAGATCAAATTTGTACCACTTTATGTAGTCAAGTACTTATCCCTTTGTGTGTTTTAAGCAATTTCCGTATCATTTTTACCATAGTTGAAAATATTATTTTTTTAATCTAAATGTTCATGGTTTTTTTAATTAATTAATTTAGAATAATCATCAAATAACATTAGTTAACTTTTTTCCTAATTCACTTTTAATACATACAACTAATTAGGAATCGGGTAAAACATATATTTCTCTAGGCTATAAGTTTTGGTCCTCCCATAATGCATAACCTTCCAATTAGTATTGTTAAGGCATTCCCAAAAATACATGGAAAACATCCATCGATGTGATATCACACAATGCCTCATTGTAGCATTCACCTATATGAAATTTCAAAAGGATATTTTCATTAAATAAGATTGTATGCCCCTTATGTAGCCAAGACACTATGTATGGCTTGGGATATGGAGTCTTATTCAACCCCAACTTATATATTATCTCGCAAAAAAATATTGTATCTATGTTGGCACAATCAATAATAACATTACAACACTTGCATCCTAACTTGCATATTTTCTAAAATAGATTCTTCCTCTATGCATGTTCATCATATTTCAGTGTTCATTGTAATAGTTCCCTCTTCATCATAAGGTTTTCTCCTCACTTTATTTCTTCTTAATGCTCTGCAAAATGAAATCTTCATATCCATGTGCTACATGTCTATTTAACTTGGGTTTTATACTTCTTCCTTCATTTTTGTCTCGTGTACACTCATATGCATAATGCCTAGTTTATTCACACTTGAAACAAGTCCAAAGGAATCCTCTTCCTCTATATGGGTAATATGATCCTCCATACAAAAATTATTGTTCTTTCACTTACATGTCACTATGCACATCTCTACTTTATCTTGATTGATTTCTTTGAATGTTTCTCCTTCCACCACCATACAAAAATCTACCTCTTCCATAAATGATACTCTATTTTTTGTGTTATAGTTTCTCTTAAACCCTAAGTGCAATTTAATGGGATTCATCCATTATCTGGATTTACATCATACTTAGCTCTTCTTGGATACCAAAACTAAATCCATTAACATATCATGTGACCTTATCCTAATCTACCTCATTGTGTGCAAATATGATAGTGATCTAGTAGATCTCTTTATCGTACTCTTTGACATTCAACACCTAACATAGATTTTGTAAATTTCTAAACAAATACATCCAATAGTCATTGGGTAAGAACTTACACTTCATATTTTTTTATCATTCTATCCACTTGATTATCTGTTCATTTTCTCTCATTATAAATTTATTTTGAACTTCTTGTTATCATGCCAAAGTTATATGCTCATTTTAAAAAAAGCATCTCGACATGCTTTCCCTTCTTTTGATTATCGCAATGGAAAAATATTGAATTTGGACCATATGCTCCACTTTGATCTTAATATATGTGATATGATGAACCAGACAACTTGTAGAGGAGATTAGACATATGGTGATAGCCCCCTAAATTGGGGGTTATGGGGTAGGGACTAGATATGAATTGCATAGGCCCGCTTATCTCTTATCATTATGGGTTGAGTTCTTCAAACTACATATCTTATCAGTAAATTTCCCCTTCCCTTCCATTGGTCACATTTCTTAGATTAGCTTTATGGTGATCTTCAATGCATGCCTTTGTCTTGTTTCTCATCTTGATTTATACCTTGTAGCTTTTCCTTTTACTTGTGTATAATTCTATCTTTCATGCATAAGTGCATCCCTCACTTTGTCAGTTCCTGCGGTGCAATAAAAGCCTGCCTCACACACTTTTTGAGTTCTCGTACTTTTTAATAACACTTGATTTTTTTTTCTTCCTAAAATTCATTTTACACACTTTTGATCCAAAAATCATTGTGAGGCCATTTAGGGTATCAAAGTGTTCAAAAAATAATTTAAAAAGTCACCTCATTACTTAAATGTTCCTAAGGTAAACTTCATGTGTGCCTTGGGTAATTTTTATTCCAAAAGTGCATCTCAAGTGCATCAAGAAGGGTAAGTTTTTCCTAAGGCACTTCCCAAGTGAACTTTGGGTACTAAAATTTCCCAAAACCTCTCAAACGTCTTCTCATAGGTGAAGAAGCGCTCCTGAGATGGAACTCTTTAACTAATATTGTTTTGACCATAACTTTCTCATCCGACTTCTGATTTGAGTTCCATTTGAAGCATTGAAAATACATTGAAGCAAGGATTAATATTGTATACATTTTAGAACCTCAAAAAATTGAATATATTTTTCATGATAATCATTTCTCATGTGTTGTTTTATTTACCTTCATTTAAAATCTTGTTTCACTTTTTGGTTTTAAATACTCATTGATAATGCACCTATGACTTAATTTGGTTCCCAAAAGGTCCAAATGGGTGCCCAAGGTTCCAATAAACACTCTCAAGTGTGCCCAAATTCGTAATGAGGTCAAAAAAATTACTCGTGACTCAAATGTGAAGGACTCATAAAATGGAACTCTAAAACCTATATTTATTTCACTATAAATGTTGCATCCAAACTCTTATTTGAGTTTCATTTGAAGATTTGGAAATAAATTGAAGTAAGGATTAATGTTTTGTATTTTTTATAACATCAAACATTATATACATGTTTCTTGATAATCATTTCTCAAGTATTGTTTTGCTCATAGTCTGAGTTTCACGCATTAAATCTTGATCAAACTTTGTCCATAGAATATTCACCATGGAACAACAATTTTTAAGTTTATTCATGATGATTTTTCAATTGGTGATGACCACGTTTATCATATTAATTTCAAAAACATCAAAGCAAGAATGATTAGTGGAAAACAAAATATTTTCATAGAAATATTTCATCATTTTGGATTTTATCAAGCAAAGTTATTATACATTTAAATACAACATAAAAATTATATTATCATGTGTGTTGATGATTTTGGATGCTTTATAATTATGGATATATTTGTTAAGAAATACTCTCCTCCCTAGGCAGAAGAATGTATTTGAGATTGTTATAGAATTCAAGGTTATAAGTGTTAAAGGTGAAAGTGCACGAGTGAATCAAACAAGGGACATCTATGGAAGGAATTTATTATTCTCTTATTCATTTGAGTGACTTTTTATTTCTCCATTGGTAAAATTGTTTTTTTCACTTAAGTGACATTTCTATATCTACATTGACAAAAGTGTTTTTTAAAACTTAAGTGACTCAAATATAAAGTCACTTTATGTTATAGCTTAAGTGAAAGTGAAAAAGGTTAAAGTTGTATTCTTACAAGAAGGTGGTTATGAGGAAGTTATGGGATATAATTATAAATAGGGGTGGCATTTCCATTATTCTATTTGGTTCGCTGTTTTCTCTCTTAACTCTGAAGATATTTTTTTGTAACTTTCTATACACATGTTCTTTAGTTTTCATGTATATGTAATATAATTTTGATGTGTTCATTTCTCACTATGGTGTTTATTCCATTCAATCATAGAACTCTTCATTTATATTTTATAATTGAATGATGTTATAGACACTTCTTTTCCTCATTGTGTGTGATACCTGGATACTCATACTTTGTGTTGAATTTTTGTGTACATGAACTTTGTGTCATATTTGTATGGTTCGAAAGGTTGTGAAGAATTTTTTCTTCTGGTCCTTATTAAAATATGTTATTGTATTATATTATTTCATGTGTGAGTTTTATAATTTTGTTTACTTGGATTTATATGAGATAATTTATGTCTAGACTATTGCTGGGTTCTCTTTTCCTCTTTTTTTCTCTCATTTCTCCCCTATTTCTCCTCTCTTTCTCCTTCCCATTTTGTCTTTTTTGTGATTTCTAGTTAAAATATCTGAAATTACAAGAACAATATAATATGTGGGAACTTCCCCTCTAAAAAATAGGGGAACATCACCCTATCAATAGGTGATCTTATTTAGCTATTGCATATTTTATACCGCCTCCATGTGCCATATCTGAAAATCTAAAGTGACATTAAACCATGCCAACACTTCCACCATAGTTTTGCATGAACATTAATCTTGGTTTGCATAATCTTCACCTTATGCAGGTTTCAATCTCTCAAACTTAAAATATTCATCCGTGTCTATGATCCAATCCACTAACTCTTCAAAATAAAACCTCCCAAACAAACAAAAAACATCTAACTTCAGGAAATGCACCATCTTAGAGATAACATGTAAAATTATTACTTTAGGAGCCTCTACTTCTTCCTCTTCACCTTCACTTTATTCATCTATACATTCTACTTCCTCCTCAACACCAATTTGATCATCTCTCATCATAAAACCTCTTTAGTAGTCTTCTTCAATAACCTCTAGTCTGATATGCACATTCCTTAGCTCATTTAACACCTCATATAGAACTCCCACTATAATTGTGTTTACAAAACCTACACCAAATCTTATAGGAAACATCTTTATTCTCTTCAACAATAACTCCTATTGATGCAAGTCTTCCTTACAATCCTATATAGGCCTCACTATTACTAAGGTTTCTCACACTCCTAAATATGTAGCCTATGCTCTAATACCAAGTTTGACACAAGCATAGGGATGTTGTTTCTAATGAAGAAAATCCCTAACCCAATAGTTATGGAAATACACTTACTAAGTGGTATAATCACAAAAAACATCTTATATTATAAAGGAAACATATTATGATGAATTGTTATTGGCTTAAATATCCATGGAGCTACAATCACCAAATTCTTTTGGTCTGCAATGGTGATTTCTTTCAATAATACCATTTCCGCTCTTCTATCTTCTTATATGATTTTTTTATTATTAGTAAAAGGTTTTTTGACTAGGATCCTACCCAGATTACAAGGGGGCCTAAGCCCAGATATACAAGAAGAAGTAGTACAAAAATAAAAATCACAACCAAGGAGGAACACAATAAGGAAGCATCAGATATTGTAGTAAAATAAAAACCAAAATATTGCCAAACCAAAACATAAATACAACAAAACTACATAAAAATAACATCCCAAGATAAAAAAATAAATAGTCAATGATATCCAAAGTACTGCAAGAATCCTAACACCTATTTCATAATCTTGGAAAACTTATTTTTGATATTCTCCAACTCATCTCTAATGTATTTGAATGAAGTGCCATTTTCAGCTTATTTTTTTCCTTTGCTACTTTTCAGCACAAGAATGATGTAGGAAAGAATGTCCATATTACCTTTCAAAATGTAAAGGATATCACATTGTTTTCTCTTGATAATGTCTTGATCTTTTTCAATAAGAGAAATCCTTTTGCCAAGTTCCTCCAGTAGTTTTTCATCCTTACTGCCACTTTATATTGCAATTTTACAGCCCCTAAATTTATCATTAAGCACTTTTCATTCCTTTGTCAGCCAAGTTAACATATCATTATATAGGTCCAACTCATTTCTCATGCTACCTATCTAAGATTTTTCAAGCTTCCAATCAGTAATTTGTTGATTTCTTGTCTTTTTTCTCCCATGGCCAGCAAAATTAGATAAATATCACCCTCTCCAAAAGGAGAAACACGAGGATTAGGAACATTGATAGGATTTATTCTATCCCTCTAGCTATGAAGAGAGCGATCATAGGGTATGGGAATGGGTCTCTTTGCAGGGGAATAGGGTGGGGGAGGGAGGTGGGTGTAGTATTCACAATAAGAAGATCAAAATGCTTGCATAAAAAGAGTATAACCTCATGATGTAGGGGCATGGCTATTTTCCCTTGAAAAACCAATTTCACATAATTTTCAAGCAATTGGAGTAGGTGGAAGGGAAATTTAACAGCTACATCCCTTTTAAAATGATTAAGAAACACCAAATGGAATAAGTGGGTGACTTTGAACCTCCCCTCAAGTGTGAGATATTTCATTAAAATGAGACTCACCTTGTTGTAGGGTTTAGGCAGAGACTCCGTCAAGAAGCCTCTTTTGATGTGTGTGAGGATCTCCTCTTCTTCTAAAAATTTGATCTCATCCTCTTTCTTGTCATAATTATTTTGAAGAACCTCATTCCTTTAGGATGGAGACCAATGATGCCCGATATCATCTCCTCAGTGATGATAAATTCCCTGTTTCTGTAGCTCATCCTTCTATCTTTCTAATTCTTCACAAACTATTGGGGCATATGTAAATCATGGCCTCTAACCACATTCATTAAATGGTTAAATCTCCCTTTCTTCATGATATGCTAGAGTTATGCATCCTCTTTCCATTGCGCATTGTTGATAGACTTAACCCTGTAAATATCCCCTCCCATTTTTTTGTGACAAACCCTAGAAACTCTGTATGAAGGATAACAAGTCGAAGGAGACGGGTCAGTAAGAGAGATAAACTCCAAACCAAGTTTTAAAGGAAGATCCATAAGCATTAAACTCGTGTAGTATTCCTTTTTTCCAAGTTAATAATTTTTCAGACATTAAGGGGTAAGGAATTAAAGTTGTGCTAAGTGCTGTAATTATGGGATTAAACCCCCACATTGGTAAGAGATTCAACAAGATTATTACCTTCATTATAGGTATGATGGAAGGAACAACTTGAGAAGGACTTGGAAAGGTGTATAACTTCTTTAATGAAATTTTTAATAGTCCAACTAGCTTTAGATTTACCATTCAAACAATTGATGACATTTATAGAATCTCCTTCAATAGCCAGATTCAGAAAATTGAGAGAAGGGGAAAGTCTAATACCCCAAAGTGTTCTTAAATCTTCCACAAAGTGGTTGGTATTTATACCCATATGCCCAGAAAATGCATCAATAAAATGACCACATTCTCAATTTCTCCCCAATTACACCCCCACCTCCAAAGTTTCTAGGGTTTCCCTTAGAGGCCCCATCAAAATTAAGTTTAAAAAACCCAAGGATAGGATATGATATTTCTTCTTATATGATATTTCTGATATATGATCTCTCTTTTGCTAGTTCTCACTCTCCTCTAACTTTTACTATACTATCCTACTAAAGAACTCATCGTCAATATCTACCTCACCTTAAATTCTTTGCAACCTTTTATTAACTCATCATCGTGCCCCATAATACAAATGATTTAGAATTATTTTCTATATGTTTCCATGTTAGAGATATCACCAAATTTACACAAATTCTTAGATACTTGCACAATACATCTTTATTTAGATCTTGTCATGAATGTATACATGTGTCTTGCATAGTTACCTCAAGGTTGAATCCAAGATATTTGAAATCCAAAAATTCATCTAAAGTCTATGTGCTTGGGTAATATTCTTGCGAAACCCCTAAATCATTGCGCACTCACCAAGATACTCATGCAATCCTTCTACATTTTGCTTCATATGCAATGTCCATGCCAAATACTTATATTTTTATGACCTTCCTCCCATCCATATACTAAATGTAAGTCCATCCCTAGTCATTTCTAGTTTATTGAGCCTTCTCATTTTCTTACATGTTGACTTTACATAGTCACCATTGAACATGTTTAGGTCTTTTTCATCTTTACCCTCAATAATTTTCTAAATCCTTAGATATTTCCATTACTTTGTAAATCATCAAATAATTTTTTTGTGCTTTATTCAATATCAACATACAACATATTCTTGCATAATTGTTTCTTGTGCACATTGTGCCTTAGCCAAAATTTGTAAAACATAAAAAAATTCCAACTTCTTATACACTAGTTCATGTGCACTTTGAAATGTGGGCGTATTCAAAGGGTTAGATTATTTTTTTTATGTGACATTTAGGATTTTTCTAGGATGCTTCTGAATCACTAAAGTTTTCATATCTTGATGAAGTTTGAATAGATTCATTAGTCAGTTTCTTTATGTTGATGAATTTTCCTAAACTATTTTTAGGAAGATTTTGGTGTTGAAATTATATTAATAAAGCTTTGACTATTCTAGCTCATTGCTTGAGTTTGGTGCAAGTTGGTCATACAATTCTAAATCATCCTCAATTAAATTTTTTTTGAAGACTTAGGTAGTTACGCAAATAATTAATTTGACCCACTCCTTGTATAGGTTTTCCAAGGTTTTGAGATGTAGATTGGATTTGGTAAACCCATCATAAGAAATGGTGTGAGATATCCCTTCAATGTTCATGGAAAATATGTACGGAGTTAAAGGATCATTTAATTGTGTTTGAAGAGCTTTATATGGACTAGAGGTTTAGGGAGTAGACTCCCATTGGCATCTATAAGTAAGGGAGGAGAAATATAATTCTTAAGCCTCATAATTATTTGTTTTAGTTTATTTTACATTTTCAAAACTTCATTTTATATTTTGGTCATTTGATTTTTAGTTGTAGTTTGTGCAATTTTCATTTCATTCAAGGATTTTATAAGCACTTGGATGTTATCTAGTAAAGGATTTTCTTAGCATTGTTATAATGAATGTTATGAGGAGGGAATTGTTTGATGTCCTACTATAATGATGTAGAAATTGATTTTGATTTTTAGGCAATTATAATGATTTTTCCACCCTTATGAGTAATAAAATAACCATTATGTATGTCTTTTATTTAAAAAAAATTATATCACTCTTCTACTGAATCTTATTGGATAATTTCAACCATGTTACATTGGATGGTTGTTGTAGGTTGAGTTTGAGATAAATTTCACCATGAGGTGTTGTTTATTTTAATGGTTTGCATGGAATGGATAAAGGAGAAATATTTATATAATCTAAATGGATTGAGGCTTGATAGAAAAGTCCTAAGAGGTGACATGATTGAAGATGGAATAAAAGATAGACAATATTTGAAGGTAAGAGAAATAAAACGTGAAAATGAACTTACCATTAGCGAGGTAACATTCACATTTATTCTTCAAAATATATGTAAGACATAACGATCTACAAATTATCTTATAAATTAGGAAAATTTACAAGACCATTCCAGATCCAACATACACAAGTTACTAGTACACAAAGTTAACCAAATCTATATATATCTAAAAGGAAATATACACACAATCAATGGTAATATATAAGGTGTGGGAGCTTACTAGATTTGGGGTTTTATTGAATTGTGCATATATATATATATATATATATATAGACACACACACATATATAACAAGAAAATAATATGTGCATGCTAATTTATCCTATATAATACATGATAGATAGAAAAATCACAACAAAAGTAAACCATAAAGATTTAGGGTTAGGGATACTTACCTAGAGTTGACTTATTGTTGCATTAATTTCCCCCTTTAGCTTGTAGTACTTTGACATATTTTTTTATGGGAGAAAATAAGGTGGATGTGTAGAAGACCTAGGTAAACCTCAACCTAGGGACTCTAAAATAGTAGGGCAGACCTTGTTAATTCCACTCCCATTCTTGATATCTTTAGTGGTCTAACATGCTTTGATTTGTATTCTTTAGTGTAATCTCTTATAGACCCCAAGTCCTATTCTTGTTCATAATGTGCATTTTTATCACAAGAAGAGTAGGTTATTTGATTATATAATGAGAAATCACAAATTATAACCTATAAATACATTACTCACACCATATAATTCACAACTCAATATTATATGATGTCATTAGTTAAGTGAATAACACAAAGTGGTGTGAAGATGGTAGTATGTAGATAATGTCACAAGGCAACTCTTGCAAAGTATTATGAGCCGACATACCCTCATAATGATATAAGTCCTATAAAAGAAAATGTTATCCAATGAAAATAGAGTGTATAAACTTAATTCTTGGTACTAAACGTGGTTGAGGTTTTGAGATGCTTCATTGATCCCTTTGGATCATCCTTTTCCTATGATACTAAAAAAACTTGCAAAAATGACAAAACATAATTATTTATTTTAGTTGATGCAAAATTTTCAGATTATGTGGATGCTCCTACATCATATATCCTTATGCACACACACACACACACACACACACACACACACACACACACACACACACACACACACACACACACACACACACACACACACACACACACACACACACACACACACACACATAGAGAGAGAGAGAGAGAGAGAGAGAGTTGAGAAAATTTACAACTTAATTAAAATAGGATTATTTTCCATTTGAGATTTTTATTCTTTATCAATAATTGTGTAAGGGAAATATTTGAAATGTGAAAATAGTTTTGAGACTTGAATATGAATTGGATCTTAATTAAATAATCCATAATTTTAATGGTAGAAAGATAAATTTATTTTTAAAACCATGGATAAATTTATTTACGCCAATAGGTTTTCCCTTC